>CM057387.1:29125000-30375000 GCA_030015415.1 Cynopterus sphinx | reverse complement strand
ATCAAACTAACAGAAAATGACTGGACTCTTTACCAAATCAATGCCATAAAAACATAAAATGGAAGATGCTGGGTATAGAGATTAAAAGAGGCTGAAGAGACATAACGACCAAATACAATAAAAGGGGTAAATCTGTCATGGGATCGTTATTACAAAAAAAGCTAGAAAAGTCATTTGGGAGACAACCAAGGAGATCAGATTATAGATCGGCTATTAGATACTAGGGAATTTTTAATTGCCTCGGGTGTGACAGTGATATCACCACTTTGCAGAGAACATCTTGTTCTCAGGAGATACATGCTTAAGTATTTAGGGATGTAGGGTCTTGATGTCTGTGATCTACTCTCAAATAATTCTGAAAAAGTCTATAGAGTAAATTGTGGTGAAATGTTAACAGTTGTTAAATTGAGAATGTTCCTCTGTCAGCATTCTATAAATTTGACATTAAAAAAAAAAAAAGCTACAGGAATATGAGCCTGACCAAAATATTAACTGATGCTAAGTTTGGGTTTATTTACTGTCCTCTGGGACAGTCTCTCACCAGACAAGACATTACAGCCCCCAAAATGAGGAGATTAGGAAATGACCTTTGTTTCCTCCTAGGTAGCACAGTTCTCCTGGTAACTGTCAAGCTCATCGCCTCTAATGAAAAACACTGACTGTGTCAAAGTGTATCTTATAGTCTTGCTTCTGTAATTCTGTCCATGCCACTGCCCTGCTGTGACATCCTTATAGCCCACCTGTCTGGGCCCAACTCAAGTTTGACTTCTTCCTGGTACTAAAGAATTTCAAATATTCTAGGTCATGTTCTAAACACTATATGTCTCCAGCAAAGTCAAAACTCAGAATCACATAAAATAGAGGGAAAAATCTAGCTACATGTAAATCATGTGTTTAAAATTCATAATATAACATGGTATTATTCATTAAGATACACTAATATCTGAACCCAATGCAAACACTGCTGTGTGTAAAGCTGAAAAGCTGCTTACTTGGCTACTCCTGCAAACTCTCATATTGGTAGGGGTAAAAAATCAGTCACTCCTGAACAGCAGGTACACCCCTAAATCCATGGCAGGAATTCATTTCCTCAATAATTGCCAAACTGATGACACAGGACACCAGAGGCACCTGCCTGTTTGATGCTCCCAAGCCCAGAGACCCTCACCATGGAATTCGCATGTAAGCATCACCTGAATAAGGCCGGGAGAAGGGAAGATGACCAGTACATCTCTCACATCTCAACAGAGCTGGTCTTCATACAGCCTGTACAGGTGGGGAGATGGCCCTCCCAGCGTGTCTTTCATTCTCCTGTGTTCACAGTGAGCACCTCTGCAATGCTACTATCTCAACTACAGACTGGGAGGGAGCTAAAGCAGGAGCCTGACCTGACATGAGCACATACCCCGGGAGTAAGGGCACAGGAAAGAGCTAGCCACAGCCGTCACTGGGCTGGGGCCTGTGCAGTGCAGCAGGAAGGCTGGGGTGGGGGTGGGGGGGACAACAGGCAGCGTGGAGCTGTAGCCCACGTGGCTGACTTCCTGGCCTCCAGCATGCCCTCCTCAGCCTTCCCCCACCTTCTGAGATCACAAGGAAGCATGGGCCATCAGTATCTGCAGAACCAGAAAATATAAATAAATAAATAAATAAATAAATAAATAAATAAATAAATATACATATATATATATACATATATATATATATACATATATATGTACATGTATATATATATGGAGAGAGAGAGAGAGAGAGAGAGAAACATACCCACAGTGCTGCCCTAAGCCCACCCCTTTGGCAAGAAGGCCGTTTGAAATTACAGTTTCTCAGGAAAGTGGAGGAGGCCTGTTTCCTCTTTCCGCCCAGAGTGTTAGTGGAAGGCTCTCTTCAAGAGAAGGCACAGTGACCGTTGGTAAAGGGAAAGGAGAGGAGGGATGTGGTATTTTTATTTTTGGCAGTGCTGCTCTTTTTTGTGTGCAGAGACGATGGTGATGATGGATGCAAAGAGATGGGGCATGGGGAGGGGGTCACCAGAACTCTGAGTGTTTGGCTAGAAGATAAGCAGTATATAACATAAGAAAATAAAACAATAAAGTGGCCTATAAATAGAAATCTGAACATCTATTCTCCGGAAATTCACCAACTTTAAAGAGCTTTTTTGCTTTTTCCCCTTAACTCTCACTCTGTGGCTTAAACTTCCCATGTCCTGAGCTTCTCCCCCTGGGAAACAGAAAGGACTGTGCTCACTGCTAACTCAGCATGGATTGGGGATGCCAGACTGGATCCACCTGGGAGTGAGGACGAGGTGGGTGTGGAGGGGCGGGTGTGTGCAGTGGGATGAGGAGTGTTTTGACTTCTTGAAAAGGGCTAGGTAGGGTGTCATTCTGCTGCCTGGTTCACAAAGGAGCCAGAAAATCCAGGACTCCTTCCTTTCTGCAAAATCCCAGGTCACTTTTGAACTGGCCCTCCTGCACCCAATGCCAGAATGGACCCTCAGCCCTGTGGGGAAGGAGGGGAGCTGTGTCAAGTGAGAAATACAAAGAGGGGCACAGGGCTAGCTGGGCAAGAGCTTTATCTTCAGTTTATTCCTGCATGTTGCCAGAGGGATGGTTACCATAGCGACTCCTTTGTCAAGGGACACACAAGACAGAGCACCTCAGAGACACACCTTTTATGAGAAGTATGTGCCCCGCCCCACCCCAGCACTGTGGCAGGCGGAGAGCTGGGGCATTTACAACCAAGCAAGATGGAGGACACACTCTGCTGACAAAAGCAGGAACTCAGGGCACAAACTCACACCTTGGCAAGTATTCGGTAATACCTACCCTTTCATCCTTGGTCTGGTTTTAGAAGCGGTGATCGTAAAGGGCTTTCCTGGCTAAGAGAGGGCTGCCTGCTGCAGGGGGAGAAGGGAGGTGCAAAGTGCCAGCAAGTGGACAGTATGGGACAGTTCCCATCTGCCCTGCAGGGTATGTTCCAGGGGGGAAGAGAGAGAGAGGGTGCTGGTTGCTGTGGAACTGGGGCGGGACACAGCCACCAGAGGAGATTTCTTGACTAAGTTCCTTCCAAGTAAGTGATCCTGGACTTTGCAAATGATAGCAAGGGGTTAGGTCATGGAAGCCCAGGCTCAGGGCTAGACATTGGTTCCTGTCACTGCATGCCAAACCTACTGGGATGGGACCCCACCAGCAAGGGGACCATGTCCTAGGCTAGGCCAGAGCTAGCTTCAGCTCTGCCAAAGTGAACATACTCCCAGCCTTCCCACAGTGGAGGGTTTCCTGCAACTGATGCAGCTAGTGCTTTGCAAGTTTTCCTGCAGATCTAAATACCACCCTCCCCAACCTTCACTCCCACCACCTCCCCATGCCCCCACCCCACCCCAGGCTGGTTTAAATGGTTTAAGAGAAAAGGAATTCTGAGAAAGAGAACCGGGAAAGCTCCAGACCTACAGATGCAAATCCTTCTCTCCGTGGTTTCCAGGGCTCAACCTCTCATCCTCCCTTGGAGTTTTCTGGAGCCACAGCCCTGGGGGCTGTAGCCAAAACAAATGGAATCCATAAGAAACCACAGGAGGCAACTGGAAAAGAGCAATTAGGAAGAGAAGAAACAGACCCCTAACCAGGTTCTCCACTCCTCAAGCCAAGTCTTCCTGGCAGGCCAATGACAGTCTCATTTTGTTACCAGTGACCAACACTGGACTGGTTTGGGGCCCAAAGCACTTGGGTCAGTTCTGGAGAGGCTCCTCTGTGTGGCAAAGTTCTCCAATCATAAACACTGCCAAGGGGACACGCTGAATGAGCAACAATGGTCAGTTCATGAGCTATTTTTTTAAAGAACTTTTTGTTTGCTTAAAGATCTAATTTGCAAGAAATCCCAGCATCTCTGGCTCTCACTCCAGTCTCTGGCAAGTAGTGAGCCACTGACTCCATCATCTGTAATGACCAGTGATTCGACCTTATTCCCTCCTCAGAGCAGCAAGAGCTGCAGAGGCACCCCTGGGCCCAGCATTCCCCCACCTCACTGAGCACCGTTGCTGTAAGGCCACTTGACAAAATCCTCACAGCCCTGAATAAGAACATTATTTGGCAGTTTTTGCAGCTACAGAACAGCTGTCTGAATGTGAATACCTCTGACAGGTCTACTTTCCAAGTTCACCCAGAGACTAAAGGCTTAGAGTCTTTTTCTTCTCTCCCAAACATCTTGACCTGAACCATATCCACTGTATTGAAGCATTCTGTCTATCTTCCTTCAGGGAGATGAAGTCATGGTTTGCAGAATGAGACTCCTAACAGCTAACAGGTGACTTGTGGAAGCTGCGCCAAACCTTGCAGAGAGAGTCAGTTAGGGGCTTCTACAGAGCTGTTTGAAGCGTCTCTTCTAACAAAAGAAATATTGAAAATAACAACCAGAAATCAAAGAAAAGCAAATGTTCACATAATCCCAAGGAGAAAACAGATATTTGCTACAAAGCCAACAACATGACAAGGAATCTGTTTATTGTATTTCTTCAATTCATCAGGCTTCCACCAGCAGTTCACTGAGTTCAGAACTGTTTTACACCGTCCCTGAAGGCCTTAACCCAATCAGCCTCAATCGGAGAGTGACTATTAAGAGTTTCCTGTGTCCTGGCTGCACCAGTTTCCTCCAATTCCCTCGGTGGCCCAGAATCCACCTGCCCACATCCCACCTTTTCAGGAGATGAGTGGCAGGATCTGAAGCCCGCAGGGCCAACAGCCTGGAGCTCCCGGGCCTCGCTCATAGGCTACAGCAAAGCTCTCCAGTCTGCCTGTCCCAGGGGCCTCTAAGGAACAAGGGATTCCATGAGAAAATAAAACTTAGAGCAGTAACTGAAGGTGGTGATTTTGTGCAGAGTGTAAGTATTTTGTAAGAATGAGTCATTCTGTTGCTTTTCTGCAGATGTTCCAAATCTGACACAAATGTGTCCATTGCGGTTAAGCCCACATTACAGACCCCCTCCTATGGGCCTGTGAGCCAGGGGTCAGCATCTGGTCCCATCTCCCACCTTCCTACAAACTTTCCCAATAAGATAGAAACTCAGCTTAACTGGGGAGTTTCTAAAGTTAGCTAATTGTTTTTCATATTTCAAAGTAAAAATTAATTTTACATTATACCCCTTAACGAAGAGGAGATATTATGACTCTTGGCAGACATTACCTTCACCTAACCCTCAGCCCAGGGCATGATTACTTTCCCTTTCTGGAAAGCCTTCCTCTACCTTCCCCAAATCTCCAGCGCTCCTGTGTAAGCTCACCTCCTCAGTCTGTCCTCAGCGGACGGCAGGAGCCAGAGCGCAGTGGTTAGAGGAGGGACTCTGCTGTCACACTGCCTTGGTGGGAACCCCAGCTCCTGCACTTAGCTGTGAGGCTCGTCAAGACACACCTGAGCTTCAAAACAGAGATGATAATTGAGGCTTTAGGCTTATGAGGATTAATGAGTTACCAAGTAACACGCTGAGAACACTATGGTTGAGGCTATGACCACAGACTTTCTTTTAAAAAGTAAAGCAGGCTCGATTTCTAGGGAAGAAATCAGATTTTCTTTTCCTCAGTTTCTTCTATCAAAATAACTGATGGATAGATGGATGTACATGAGAGCAAGACGAGGAGAAAAGCAATATAGAAAACCTGGTGTTTCCTCCCCCGATAGTTTATTCTTTGCTGCTACACTTAACAGTTTACATGTGTTTGAAAAATGTACTTGAACCCGATTAACCTCCGTGCTGCCAGATTTGCCTTGACAGAATGCAGCATCCAAGGGGGCCCCACAGGCATCTCCGCCTTGGGATGGGGTCGGGGGCTTTTGTCTGACCCCAGCAGGGTGTGCTATGGAAGGGGCAGGACCAAAGCCAGCTGCTGAGGCAAAATAAGTCAAGGACCCAGGAAGGAAGGTGGGAGGGGGAGGTGCTTGGGAAAGGCCCAGAGAAACTTGCTCTAACCCAGGGCCTGGCAAACAGCTGGGAAGTGCCCTCTGCCCCACTAGTCACTTGCTTTCAAGGACTCTAAATTAAAATACAAGGAAATGGTTAATATGTGTTTGTTTTGATATAGAAAATCACAGCCATTTGTTCTTAATGCATCTCAGAAAGGGGCAGTCAGACATGTCTGTTGAAATGAAATGACTTCAAGAGTGTAAAGAGGAAACTCACTTAAAAAGCCCTGACATGGTGCCTTTTCCCAGATGGCCTTTTAAAGGGCGAAACAAGGTACAGAACAGGGCATGTGGTGGGCTGCCATCGTGCAGAGGGCAGAGGCGACACCTGTCATCTACACTTACGTACCCAGATGTGGATCAGCTTTGCCTCCTGGGAGTGGCTAAGGGGCTACAGCAGAAGAAGACATTTTGCTCTACCCTCTTGTGTGCTGAGTTTATCTTGTGCACAATTTATCTTTTAAAATGTGAAAAGTAAAATGAAAACGCAGTAAAGGAGAAGAGGCAGCTATGCTATATGTCACTCCACTGGCTTTCGCAAGTACTTGTCACAAGCACCCCCTCTTGCCCTGATACATCTCAGCCTGCTTAATCCAGCTTCTCAAAAAAAAAAAAAAAAGAAAGCTCTCAGCATATAAAGACTTTTTAGGTTCCTTTCACAACATTATTTTTAGAGCAATATGAGTGTCATAGTATAAAAGGCCCCCAAGAGGGACTACCACTCTCAGGGTCATCTATAATAGCTTAGCCCAGGCTTTGTCTGCCCAAGTGAATTTCTGATGCTTAAAGCCAACTGTCTAAGAATTTTCCTAAGCTGTCACCCAGGATTCCACCTCCTCTTCATAAAAGGGAGTGAAAGGACATCCGGCAAAATGATTCTGGCCCTACAGTCCACCCTCAGTGCCACTGAATGATGCAGCCCACAACACCAGACTGGGCACTGCCCTCCCCTATCTGAGGACTCTGTGGCTCCTCATGGCAGCCCCTTCAGGCCACCTCTAGCCATTAGTGTTTTCCCCGCCAGGACCTCACTTGTCCTGCTGCTGCTATAGCCAGCACCTCCGACACTGACTAGACTGCCCCTTCCCTATAGCCAGTACATCACTCCTCTAGTGCTCACACCCATCTCTTCCCTTGACTTTCCTGCTTCAGTGACTACTTGTCCTTCCAGGCCCATTGTTGCAGGGCCCTTGTTTTCTTTGCAAATGTCAGGCAACAAAATTGTCTCCAGCCTTCAGAGATCCATCCCCTGTGCCCTTTGGTGATCATCTGGGACTCTCAGGGTCTGCCCTCTCAGGAATTCAGGCTGACCTCCTCAGTCAGGTTGTAGCTCCAAGGACAGCAGCCAACCTTGGAAGACTGGGCATATACCATCCTCCCGAGATGTCCACAGAAGACAAAGGAGATGCAAAGTGGGCTAAGTGATCCCAAATCCATCCCAGTTCTCTCCTTCTAACTGCTAAGGTTTCGGCTCCAGTAGAGAGCAAGTCATGCTCTTCTGGAGATAGGTTACTGTGCTAAGTGACCTTGAAAAAATTATTTAAATGCTCAGAGCCTCAATTTCCTCCTAAGCAAAATAGGTGGTATGAAAAATAGGTGAGTTAACAAATGTGAAGCCCTTGGTCATTGCTTGACACATAGTAAGTGCTCAGTAGGTGTTTTAGTAAACTGCTCTGTCTTTGCCTAGCACTCAAAGCACCACCACAATTACAAGTCACAATCTAAATTTGAAAGAAACTGCCAGGGCCAGGATAGAGGTGGGAGGCAAAATAAAACCAACCGACCAAACAAACAAAAAACAACCAATGCTACTCAAGTTAAGAACCCTCATTTTCTGAATGAACAGCAAATATTGACTTTTAGCAGTCAATATCCAGATTTACGGAGGCAATAGATAAATGTTAACCAAAGAATACCTCAGTTACCGATTACCACAAAGAGCATCAGTCAAGATAGCAATGGCTAGGGAAACCAATAGATTAGTCTTTTCCAGAGGTCCTGGATTTCTGCAGGCAAGAAATGTGAGCTCTGGCAAGCAATGAGCCTTCTTCTAGAAAGAGGACATTTATAAATGTCTTCAATAAAGACCATTCAACAAATATCCCCCCTCTAGACATTCAGGGGTGACATCAACCCTGTGAGAGGACACCTCAGTGTCAGGCACCATCGCCAGCCTCTGAAGTACCAGGGAACATACACTTTCTGGCCTCTAGATAGAAAGTACTTATTTAAAAAGGAGGAAGGTGGGGTGAGAAATGAAGGAAGAGTGGGAAGAAGGGAGAGAAGGTGGGAGGCAGGGTCAGAGCTGTAGATTGGCTGAGCAGCCTGGCCAATCTGAAAAAAGTCTGTGCTGTCTTCTTGGCAACCAGAACCAGAAGGGGCGGTGGGAAGAGATGGAGATGGAGGGGAGCTGGCTGTGGCTAATACCCGTTGGGTTCGTCTTATTGCTAGAACTTATTTATAGCCCCGAAGAGTAGCTTTTTATTTTCATGGTGTTTTATGCTGGATTGATTAGACATAGAAGCCCTTGGGTAGGGAAAGAAATCAGGAGGACTATAAGTATGTTTTATTCTGATATTTTAACAGGAAAATGTTGGGAGAGAAGGTATTTGTAGAATTCCTACCTATTTCCTTCTTTTAAAGCCTTTCCTGATGGTCACCCACAGAGGGACCCTGGGATGCTGTTATTTTAATCAGTTGGGAAGCTCCTGGCTTCTTCCCTCTTCAAGGTATAGCTGAGACATGCTCAGTGGCTTTAGCAGAAGTGAGAGAGAACAGCCTCCCAGTTTGCCACCGACAGCTGCTCTTCCACTTGCCTCTCCTCAGGTTTGACCCATTATGTCCTGGTGTTAATCCTAATTATATTTCATTAAGATCCAGGGTCTAGTTCAGCTCTCACTGTCATCCATTTCCTGGTAGAATGTGACATTACTACCTCCTCCTGAAACTCATCCACTAACTGGTCTTCTTATCCTTCAATTAAAAAACTTACTGGCAGATGCAGGATGTCAGCCCTCCTGCTGAGAGCTGAGTACACAATGGTAAGGGAGGGGTGGGGAGAGTGCAGTCCCAGCCCTGAGGTCACTAATGTGGCCTCTGATATGTCTGGCCCACCACAGACACTTGATGCAAATCTACTGAAATCAACAATGATTCTTTCCACCCCATAGCACCCCTGGTGGGCACTTGCACTTGGTCAGAGCATACTAAGTCTTTTGCAAATAGGTCATTACAGATGAATTACTAAACAAGTGAACCAGGCATTGCAGCATTCAGGCTGTGATGAAGGAGAGAAGTGCAGCTCCATTCTCCAAGGCACTGGCCTGGTTTCGTGTATTAGAACAAACGCTCAGGATCCATGGCAGGCAGTGTGAACTATAAAGCTCTTATCCAAGCAAAAGTAGCCACATGATGGCCCAGGATCCAGGCAAGCCTCACTTTACAGTCCCAAGTCCGGACTCAAGGTTGGTGAAGGGGACCAAGGGTGCTGGGGGCAGGTTAGGGGCAGACCCACAATCCTCAGATTCTCCCAGCCAAGATTTTGGCTTAAAGAGAAATGTCAAGTCTCTGAATATCATGTACCTATTATCCTGACTCACTAATTTTTTTTTGACATTTCATTTTCTAGATGTTGAAATGAAAAGAGAAAGGAATATCTTTAAAAAGATATATAACATATATAAGAAACTAATAATGTTGACTGTCTCTTGAGAGAACTAGGTGTGCAAAAGAGCAGGGAGGGAGATGCATGTTTCACCATATGTTCTCTGAGAACATGAATTTTACCATTGCTATGTAATACTTATTAAAGAAAATTACTTTCCAAAAAGTAAAAGAACAATGAAAGATCTATTAGACATGAGAAACATATTATTAAGTATATAATAAGACAGAGCAATAAAAAAGGAAAAAGTCCAGAAATAGCCCTAATTATATCTAGAAATTTCACTTACAGTAAAGGTAGCATCTCAGATTACCAGAAAAAAGATGGATTATTCAACTAAGGTGTTGAGATAACTGGGGTAAGCATCTGAAACAAAATTAAGTTGATCCCTATCTCTCACTATATATCAGGATAAATTCCAAATGGATCAAAGTAAACATGTGAAAACTAAAACCATAACTTTGAAAAAAAAAAATAGGCTTTCTGAACAATGACTCAAAAACCAGCAGAAATACTGGACATCCACAAGCAAAAAGATGAATCTAGACAGCTTACACCTTTTGTAAAAATTAACTCAAAATAAATCATAGAACTAAATGTAAAACCAAAGAACTGTAAAACTCCTAGAAGATAACAGAGGAGAAAATATGGATGACTGCGGGTTTGACAATGACTTTTTAAAGGTACAATACATGAAAGAAAGCCTTGATTAGTTGGACTTCATTAAAATTAAAAACTTCTGCTCTGTGAAAGACACTGTTGGAAAAAAGATGACAAGTCACTTACTCGAAGAAGTTTGCCAAAGAAAGCAATGAGGGCTTTCCTTTCTCCAAGTGATGCATTCCAATCCCCCACTCTCCACCCCCTCACCCCCACTCTGGGAGAGCAGGGGGATGGGGTTATTGTTTTATGAAGGGGGCCCAGGTCACATCTTCACTGTCCTGGACAACTTCATGGACTTCTCAGAAGGACTGGATACAGATTGAGTAAAGGCTCAGTTTTTGAGCTACACAGCAGATTCACATGACCCTGGGTGAAGTGTGTCTTCAAGCTGTGCTGCCTCTTACACAACTTGGGAGTGGTAGTGAAGAACTGAGGAAGTCCATCCCTTGGTGGTGTCCATGCTGTAGCCTCAAGCCCTGAGGTCTGACCCACCTGGGGTCTGCTAACTGGCTGACACCACAACATCAGGGAAATGCAAAGGTGCCCAGTGCTAAACTGCTGCTTTTTCAAGCACTTCTAGAATGTCCATCTGCTATGAAATCACCTATTCCCCCAGGAGGCTGAAGGAGGACTGGCAATGTACTGTTTGCGGGGAGCATCTCCTTAATTACTTCCTGATTTGCTGTAAGATTACTTACAGTGATAATCTACTATGACTGGCTATCAGAGATCATCAAGAGCATATATTAATAAAAAACAAATAATTACACTAAAACGTAATTCTCATGCATGTACACATAGATTCAAAATGGA
Organism: Cynopterus sphinx; assembly: GCA_030015415.1. Taxonomy (NCBI): domain Eukaryota; kingdom Metazoa; phylum Chordata; class Mammalia; order Chiroptera; family Pteropodidae; genus Cynopterus; species Cynopterus sphinx. Next base: position 30,363,914 of record CM057387.1, on the reverse strand, counting down.
TCATAGGCATTCAGTACCAGCTACTATATCTCTGGGCAGTGGGATTTTGAGTGAGTTTTAGCGTCTTAGATTTTCAAACCTAAATTGCTCATATAACCACAAAAGAGAGTATGCATTTAAATAACAGTCTGCATACACTGGGTACCCAACATACTGGAGTTTCAACTTGAGGGTTTCCATTTTTCTTCTAGTTATGACCATCCAGCTCATTAAATCTTAGTCTTCTCTTTTCTGTGTTTTTGTTTGTTTGTTTGTTTGTTTGTTTGTTTTTAAGGAAAATGAAACTGGTGAAGGGCAGCTTTTAAGGAAAAGGAAACTGCAGAACAGTGAACACTGCAGAGTGCTAAGAGCTCCTGGTGAGCATGAATGTCCATAAGGTGCTAGCAAGAGTTAGTTGGGTCCTGTCCTAACATGTTAGTCTAAGGTGGGGGTGGTCATGCTAACAAGCAAGAGATGTAGGAAATTCAAAGGGCCTTGAAGCATCAAGGATTCAGCCTGACTGTCCTCTTCTTCCTGCCCTATTTTTAGCTGTGTGGGTATAGGACACACTTGGGTGTCCTGGAAAGGAAAGTGATAAAGAGGCCAGGTAAGTGACAGAGCCAGTTGCAGGTTCTGCCTACCCTAACCCCCATGTCTGTCAGATCCTTTCTTCCCCAGGCCGGAAATGCCAAGTGCGATGGGTGTTTGCTGAAATGAATATGCAATGAGAAGTGCTGCTGACAGGAGAGGGCTCTCCCTACCGCACTTATAGGAGATGCGGGCAGGGATGGAGTGTGGCCCAATGACTAACACCAGAGAGATGTAACATCTGACCCAAATTACAGATCAGAAATCAAACAAGCTAAAACTTGGGATGAGGATGATTCTTTTATTAGCCCAAACCAGGCAGCAAGGTGTATTTTTAACAACCATTCCATTCCTTTTTCTTGGGATTTTATTGCAGGATGCAGTCAGGCACAAGGGCTGGGACTTATCTAGTCTGTGAAGTGGCTACAAGGTCACCCAGGGCCCCTGCTTGTTCCCCAGGCCAGGAACTGGCCTGTAAACTTCACCACAGTTGGTGAAACATGTATGAGTGTGGATGTTATGGTCACTGATGAGACCGGAGTGACAAGACCTGAGGTCTAAAATATGGGGAATGGAGAGGGGCAAGCTTGGGAAAATGGAAAAGGAGTGGGTTTTTTTTTAAGATTATGCAAATCAGATTTTATCATTTTGTAGATTAGATCCAAAGAAGACAGAAGATAAAAATTCTGGCCACAGTCTTACACTGTGAGAGGTGGAAACGCACTACTATGACAACAGGTTTTTAAACAGACCAGAGTGCAGGTATCCAAATCAGCAGACCTCTCACAGTGGTCACCACGGAAGGCCTATGTTTATGACAAGGTGTCAATGTTCAGTCTTGAGAGCGGGTAGCCAGGGCCTTCCTAATGTCCAGAAATCCAGAGAAAGGATTTGACTTTGCGAACAGGCTTATGTCCTAGGAGGTAAGCTGGTAGAATAAGGTGTGTGATTAGGCTATGGAACAGGGTTTCTGGACCAAAAAAAAAAGGAAAAACAAGTCATCACACATCATTTTGGATTTGATGAACAGGAACCAGGCCTGTTCTCTCAGGGGTTGGGATAAATGTCTCCAAAAGCTCCACCTTCCTCCCAGGGCAAGTTCCTTGGGCAGGGATTTTTGTCATGAATCTCAGTGTCTAGAATAGGCCTGAAGACTAGTAGGTACCCCCTCTCTCCCAAGTCAGTGCTTGAGTGACAGCATAGTAGAGTAAATGCACAGCTTCCCCAAGTCACTACCTCACTAAGCAAATACCGTTGGAAGAGGAAGACCTAGGTTCCTTCCTTATTAGTCAAGCTTTGTGCTTTGGGGCCACAATGTGCCAAACTTAAGTTAATACTTTATGGTGGCTCTCGATTTTGTTTCTTCACTTAGCATTGCTCATAGGGCCATTTCTCATGGGCTTAACCCACAAGAGTGTCTCCTACACCAGCAGTCCCTAACGTTTCTGGCACCAGGGACCGGTGCTCCAATGAGAGTCTAATGCCCAATGATCTGAGGTGGAGCTGAGGTGGTGATGCCAGCACTAGGGAACAGCTGCAAATACAGATGAACTTCACTCACTTTGCCCATCACTCACCTCCTGCTGTGTGGCATGGTTCCTAACAGGCCATGAACTGGTACTGGTCCACGACCCAGGGGTTGGCAACCCCTGCCTTACACTGTACTGTCTACGGTGATCCCTAAAAGGCTTTTATGATTAAAGGTTTGAGAACCACTAAACAGTTCCTTCCCTTGGGGATGCATGGTATGCCAGTATGTTAAAAGCTCTGAAAACTCCTGCAATAAAGAAAACTGTTTATCAGTGATTCTCAAAATAAACAAGATCCTTTACTGAGAAACTCAAAGTCATTCAAACATCCATCTCAAAAGAGGGAATGTCAGTCTCACTGTCTCATTTCAGCCCCAGAGCCCAATTTTGGGGTAAACTACCTCTTACATTTTGCCAAATACTTCAGTTCTACTGAACACAGTTTGAGCAATGCTGACCCAGAGTGCCTTGGACCTGTGACTTGAGACCAACAAATCATAAGTGTGCTTGCTCTCTGCTCTTCCGCATACTTCTCATTTACCCACCCCAACTCCCCACAGTGGGGTCTAAGTATTCTTAATTTACACCTTAGATCTCATTCTCTTACTGGTTTGTGGGCTTGTGTGTCGCCAGCATCAATGGAAATTCCATCAGGGCAAAAGCCATGTTACATGTTTCTTATTTCACATCTCCCACACTCTTAGCATTGTCCCCTATGCTTAGTACAGCACTGCTGAGACTCTGAAGGTTTCCTGAGCTGAAACTAATTCCAGCTCCCTTTAAATGTTAGTTTAAAAAAAGTACCACAGTAAAAAGGGACGAAAATGACCCCTCAAAGAAACTGTTTCCCCATGATAATACTTTTTATCTATATTTATTGAATGTCTACTACCAATACTGGCTAAATTCATGAAGTGTATTATCAATCCTCATAGCAACCCCCAGAGGTAGGGATGCTATATCCTCTAGGCTAGAAGGTCAAGGGCCAGGTCAAGGGCCAGGGAAAGAGAGAATGAAGTGAGGCCTTGACAGTCCTAGGTACTGAGAAGACAAGCAGACAGCATCCCATTCCTTGGGAAGATCTCTGAGGGGAGATCAGCACACTGCAGAGCCAGGTGCACAGAGATCTGGAAAAGGAGCTGTCTGGTACCCAGACTCAAGCTTGTTCCAGATGTTGACGTTCCCTTTTAAGTTTAGCAAATGATTGGGCTCTGGACCCAAGAAGAGAAACAGATGCTAGCTTCAAGTTTCAGAGCAAGATGCAAGGCTGCAACCTCCTCCCCACATCTGCCCTAGCCTTCAGCAGACACTGAGGAGGAGTGCTTGTGTTTTCTCTCAAAGGGAGCATGTAACTGGGCTCTGAGGGCCCCTGGCCTGCAGAGACGCTGCCTGTTCAGACACTCATGCTGGTCTGGCTTCAGCTCTGGCCTAACACAGGCACAGGCTGGGTATGCTTCACTTCCAGCTAACTAGAAAAACCTTCAAGAAGATTTCCATGAGCAGGCCAGGAGCTCAGGACAGAAGTGTTTGGTAGCAGGGCATTTTGGTGTTGAGGGTGATATAGGCTCTAGGAGGAGGAGACAAGTGGCAGCTTAAACCAGAGGGAGGAGGCCTGAAGATGCCAAGACATGCTGCAGTTGCCTGGTGAGGGTTTTGACTAACTGAAAGGACACATGAGTGAGCAGTGACAGCAACTATCACCATCCCTACAGAAAGTGGGCAACCCCCAGTCCCCTTAGTAGCCAGAGAAGGATGACTTCCTCTCTTTACTTTAACCTTAACGTAAATTAGCATGTGGGCACTTACACTGTGCTGGCTTGAAAGAGTTCTTCATGTGTGTCCACTAATTTTGGCCTCATAACAACCCTATCAGACAATTGTTATCTGCACTTCATGGACAATAATGTGGGTGCTTAACCTAAGGCCACAATTAAAAAATGGCAGCTCTGACACCTAGGTCCAAACTCTTAACCACTCAGTTCCACTGCCTCTTCTTGCTTTCCACTGAACATCAGGGCATTCCAAGAGGTACCCAGGGCTGGCCACCAAGGAGATGTCAGCTCCCTGCTCCAGAGCCACCTAGGCATAATTGGGCCCTGCAGCTCAGCAGTCCTTTTAGCAACCCCTGAGTATCCAGATCCTTCCTCATCTCTCCACGGGGTCTTGTGAAGGCAAGAGGCATGGCCCAGCCATTTTGAAAGGACCTTATATGACATACCATCATCACCATGCCTGCAATTGGGTGTGCCATCTGTAAGAGTCTGGGACTCGCAGAAAGGAAATCAATCCATCCTACAGGGCCCTACGGATAACAACTAGACAAGCAGGGTAGCTCTGGTTAACTGGTTAGCGACCATCTTCCAGGAAACATTTTCTGATACCTACCTACTCATAGCACATATGGTCCTGCATGATCACCTTTCTCTGCATGTACCTGTCTCTGGACAGAAATCTCTTTGGGGGTAGGAATAAGTCCTGTTCTAATCTATGTCCCAGTGCCTGATAATCATAGCTCCCAGTGAGGACCTGATGAATAGGTGGTGTTTCCATTAGATGCTTTGTGTTAAAGCATGATATCTGGGCCACATTCTTGACTAGGCCCTGAGCTTCTTGATGGCTGGTACCCTGGCTTCTCCCTCTTTCTATATCTTCCCCTCAAGCTCTGGGAAGAGGCTGGCACCCAGTACATTCAACAAGCACAGGGAGTGGATGGCAGAGCCTGTCTCCAAGCTCTCGCAGGGCTGCTTGGCATCATCTTCTCTAGGTCTCAGCTTGTGCCTCCCCCTCAAAGAAGCCTTCCTGAGCCAGTTCATCTCCAGGTGCCCAGGTGCCCAGCTGCCCAGGCCCCCCTTCACCTGTTTATGTCCTTTGTGACACGAATCACAGTCAGCAGCCATCTGGATTAGCTGGTTCTTTCTCCCAATTAGATAACGAGCTCCACTGGGAAGAGACTATCCCTGCCTTGATCATCCTTATGCTCTCATGCAGAGCCTATTATGGTGCCTGACACACAGCAGATGCACAATAAGCATGTTGAATGAACAGAAAAGGGTCTTAGTGAAACAAAAGCAGAGAGCAGAATAGAAAGAGGGCTCTTTCACCTTTCCTTCTCACTCAAGGACCAAAACCAAAGCTGTGATGGGCTTTCAAATAGCCACATACTCCCGTATCCTAGCCCAAGGGGTTCAGGGTAGGTCACCTTCTAAGAACAGTCGGTGTAGGTATATAGCAATGTTCTAAGGGGTGGAACAGGGCAGCATTCTCACTGGACATGGCCCCAGAGCTTAACCCCTATCCCATCATCAGGGAACAGGACACATGACCACAGCAGTGACTGGGCACAGCATTAACAGCTCAGGATGTCTCCTGAGCACCCGTCATGCAGGCAAGGAACCATGTTGGGGGACTGACTTCAAGCGACGGTCATGCCACTGACTCAGCACTGCATGCAGCCAGAGGAAATGGTTCAGATTAAGCTAACTACAGCTCTGCTGAAAGTCCTTGGTAAAACTTAAAAATATATATTATTTTTTACTATAGAGGTTAATGTGGCTAATGCCAGAATAAAGATTTGCCATGACCTATTTTACAAGCCATTGTGATGGGCTGCCCTGACCATTCCCACTCCCCTTTTTGACCACTACCACACACTTGTGATAGCTGGGGATGAGCACGACAGGTGTGGTATGTAAACAGGGTCAAGGTGTCTGGGGCCGATGAGAACAGGCCCACTGACTGTGACATCCTGAGCACTGTTCTGTTTCAGAGCCAGCCAAGCACAGATGAAGAAAATATACAGAGTTTCTGTGTGATACAGATACTAGCTACCTCAGATACAATGAAACAATGGTATTCCCCCATCCCATGCCTTGCAAAGTAAAAAGAGGAAGCTTTAATGGAAGAAATGAAACTGATGTTGTACTTTACCTAATGACAGTGTCTGTGAAAACCCATGACAGGCAGCATGGTGTTTGGTAACCGGAATACACAGGCTTGCTGGGTTTGCACATTGTGTCAGCATTCCCATCATGGTCCAGCAAAGTCCCTCTGGCTCTCACAGCCATCTGAGTTGATGGAGCAGGACTACTGTCTCCATTTGAGTTGTAAGGAAATTGGAGTCCAGAGAGATTGAGTCACTCTCTAGGTAACACAGCATATAAACTGCCAGGCCAGAACTAGAAAATGTCCTCTGATTTCTATCTACTGACTTCTCCCCTGGTCTCCCCAGCTGACTGCCAATGTTATACATGGCTTGCCTGGGATTGTCAAATAAATTCTGGGCCTCTGTTTCTTTGTTTATGTAGTGAAAAGAATCATGCCTAGGTCATGCTACCAGACATGCCACCTATAAGAGTCTCTGACAAGCAAAGGGCCAAAAGTCCCAGAATATGTGCAAACATCTCACAACTATAACACACCAATTATGACTGTGTTCTTCATGGGGGAACCTTTGGTCTTGCCTTACTGAGAGACCTGGGAGAGCAAGGAGCAATCTAGTTCTTCTGCTGCCTGACTGTATCACTTTGTAAGAGGCACCTTGTCTTTCTAAGAATCAAGGATGCTCCCAACTGCCACCTACACATATAGTGTGTGGAGCAGTAAGTGGTAAAAACATGATAACAGCAGGTGTGGGTCCCTTCTCAAGTCCTTATTGGTCATATGTGACTCCGGGCAAGTCCTTTTATACTTTAAGGCTGGTTTTCTCACAACTAAAAATGGGGGTAGTATTCTTGTCCAGCTGGCCTCCCACATTGCAATGGAGCCACCAATATGAACACTAAGATCATATCTATGAAAAGGTCCAAGGATACCCTAGAAAGATGGCTGATTCTAAGACTGGAACAGGAAAAGTTCAAGGTAAGACTAGAATATCTCATAATATCAAAAAGCAAGAAAATGCACAGAAACTGAAAGAGACATGGCAAAAAGACATAAGAACCAGCCTGAGGGTCAAATTTGAGACAATTTGAGCATCAAAATGAGTAATGACATGATTGTGTATAATCCACTAATTTTTTAAAAATCCATGAACCAACAGTGACAGTACAAAAAAATTTAAAAAGGAAAAGGAAGAACAAAAGCTCTATTTTACAGAAGAATGCTAAATAATGCAGAAGAAATTGCAGAAACAGGAAAAAAAAATCACCGTTTTATAACCACCATAGTAATAACAGATTCTGGTAAGATCATCAGGGAATGCTGAAGCCACTGGGTGAACGACTGGGATTCAGAATGTGCAGACACCACCTTAATCTAATGAACAAACCAAACATCACTAATGACAAGACAAAGGCACATCATTTACCTCCTGACATGACACCAGAGAAGGACTCATCACTTATGCAATTCTCCTACTAAAACGTTTAGCTGAATCCAAGCATGAGACTAATCCAGACTAAAATGACATTCTGCAAAACAACTGGCCCAGTCTCTTCAAAAATGTCTATGTCATGAAAGATTTTTTAAAAGCTGGTGAATTGTTTTAGGTTAACTGAGACTAAAGAAACCTGAAACCCAAATGCAATGTATGACCCTGAAACAGATCCTGGATTGGGAAAGGATGCCAAACAAATTTATGAAGAACATTACTGGTGCAACTAAGGAAATTTGAAAATAAAACATATAATAAATTATGGCCAAAGATAAATGTACACATACTTGTGTGCACATATACACACACATACAGACACACGGGGTAAAGGGACAGAATGTTAACAACTGGTGAATCTACATTAAAATGTTCACTGTACTATTCTTACAACTTTTCTGTAGGTTTGGGAAAAAGTTTTAATATGAAAGAAACTGAAAAGTCCTATCATGCTTGGAAGCTGTCAGAACTGCCACAGTCTGAGCCAAAGTTATCCAGTTGACTTGGGCACTCACCTGTCAGGTACTCCAGGACAGCAGCCATGTACACGGGTGCCCCCACTCCAATCCTGTACTTGGGGTGGCCTTTCTTGATGTACCGCAGCATCCGCCCCACAGGGAAGATAACTCCTGCCTTGGCGGACCGGGAGGTTTTGGTGGACTTCTTCTTCCCTCCCCGGCTCGACATGGCGGTGGCCCTGGAGCTGGATCAGTAACCACACTGTGGAGGCATAAGGGACACCATCAGGATCACTGGAGACAGTGCATACCCCCTTTCACCTTACACGCTGGCCCCTGAAAGAAACAGGTCCTGCCAGCAGATGCCACTGCCTGCAGCCGCCAAGCCCTCCAAGCCCCACTGACATAGTCCACTGGAACGCTGTGGCCCCTGAAGAGAGAATAGCTTAGCCTTTCACATTGTATACCATGACATCAATTTTATCGGCCATTTCCATTTAAAAGTTACTCCGACAATGACTGCTCTTAAGTATCTTGCCTTTATGCCACATGATGCAAAAGAAAATGAGGTTTCCTGGCTACACTCTACACACTTATTAAATAATTGCATTTTCATCCACTTGAGACTGGAGCTGATAAATTTGCTGAAGACTTCATAAAAGAAAACTATGTCACCTGCCCCGAGAATAGAGCTGTAAAGCCAGATGCCCAAGTCTTTGACGACAGCAGTATCTCTACCTTACAACCCTTTATCTGTGAGGTGGGAATGGCTCTCGGCTCAGTGGGTAGCCAGGTTGGAATAAGAGGCCCTCTGAGCATTGCCAGTCTGCCAGACAGACCTGCCCTTAGAGAAGTGCTTTATCTCCCCTGCTCCTCCTCCTCCCAATGGCCATCCAAAATGCCACTCAGCCCAAGGATGGCCCTCCTCAACCCCTCTTGTGAGACCCTCTCCTCTCCATCCTGGCTGTGACTGGATACAGGTCATCTCTACCTTAACCAAATGATCACAAACACCACTGGTCTCCTTTCCTCTAATCCACCTGCCCTACATAGGCAGGGCCATCTTTGTACACAAATCTGTCTGCTGTAATTCCCAAAACAAAATCAGGACGCCTGGCATACAATGCCCTGGAAATCTAGGCCTGGCACAGCCATCCACTTTACCTTGTGCCTCTTGTTATCACACGTAGTCCTCCCGATTGCTCTCCTCTGTGGTGGTGTGCTCTTTGGCCAGGACCCCCTCTATCCCTCGTATGTGCTTTCTGCCCTCTGACAACCCTTCCCCAATTGCTGGCATCCAACTGCCCCACCTTCTGGGCTCCACGTGCCTCACACAGCAGTAGTGCTGGGCATACAGACCCATCTATCCCATCAGATTGTAGGGTCTCGGGGCTGCCCCTGACTACAGAACCACTCAGTAAGATCTCAAATGTTTGCTAAAAGCATTCAAATAACCATACATTCAGTTCAGGAACTATGCTGGGGAATGAAGACAGCAGTCACAAGACAGCTGCGGTCCCTCTTCTAGAGCTGGTGGGGAAGAAAGGCAATAAATAACCCTAGTCATTTAAATTATATTGGTGAAAGGCCAGTGTAAGGTCCTAAGAGAGGGGCTGTGAAGAGGCCTCAGCCTATTCTGGGACACCAGGCAAGCGTTCCCTAGAGGACATTTATTCTCAGAACATTAAAGCAAATGGGCCGGTCTCCAATTTACTGGTAAACTAAGGTCAGACTCCATGGTATTTGGGCCCCTCAAACTCCAACAGTCCATGCCTCTATGATCATGGAGGCCAGAGTCAGGAATCCTTGTTATTCTGACCTCCAACCCTATATTTGGGACATGCCATGATCTATACTTAACATCAGTGTGACTCCAAAGATCACCTCAAATCATCAGCTTGACAGAGACAACCAAGGCAGCAGAGAGCAGCATTCCTGGGTACTGGGGCAACTGAACTAGCAGGCCCAACAGAATGAAAGTGCTCAAGCCCTGGTTCTCGAAGATGCTGAAAGAGGCTCAAGTCCCCTGGGATGAGAACCCTGTATTTCACCCTACCAAGACGGCACCAATCTCAATTGATTACCGAGTGCTAAAGAGTCCCAGAAGGGTCTAAGTTATTCTGAAACAATTAGTAAGCTCCGTTTCTTGCTGCAATGACCTGTTTTATAACACTCCCTGCCAACAGGTACCCGTGCTCACTCTGAGCAAAAAACGGTATGTGTATACAAGTTTGCAGGGAAAGCTGTCACTGGGTTTCCTAGCAGTCTTTTGCTTCGTTACAAATGTGTTTCACAGACCAACCCAACACCTTTGGAGTAAGAGCTTTCAGATCTGAATGTTTCCCCTCTTTCAGCAGGAGAGGCCTGTGGTTAGTGATGATTAATACAGCTCAGCCCCATTCCTACTAGAGCACAGACTTAAGCTCTGTCTCCAGGACGACCTGTCTGGGTATGCTAGGGCTGCCTCTGTGAGAACCGGACAATGTCCTGCCCCAGAGAGGAGCCATTGGCATTTGGGGACCTGAATAGTCAATCTTCGATATGCTTATTCCTTAAAAGTGATGCTTCTGATGCTTCCCTCTGACTCATACCTGGCTAATGAGCCTTAGAGCTGTTCCGACTACCTGTGGCAAGGACCACCCACTTATAAGTCCCGTGGGCACCTTGAACTCCTCTGGGTTTCTCAGCCCTATCAGTAGCAACATCATGCATGAAGCTACCGAGAGGTCAACCTGGCCTCTATTGCTCCGCCCACCTCCACAGCACCCAGTGGTTAACCAAGCTCTGCTGAACCTACCTCCCTAACTTCTCAAGCCTCTTCCTTTCTCTTCACCTTCCCCACCTTGGTGCTTGGTTCTACTTCTTCTCACCTATTTCCCCTGCACCAGTCTCTCCATGGACACCACAGATCTTTGCCTACTTTACTGATGGTTCCCCATCACCCTGAGCCAGCCACAAATGGCATCCTTCAACTACTTCTGCAGCACTGCTTCCTACCACCCCTGCCTGGGCTCAGACGCCTCAGGATGCCCTTGACTTCCTTACCTGTGATGCTATGCCCAGAATGTCTTTATACGTGCTGTTTCTCCTGCCTGTAACATCCTCTGTCCTCCTGCCAACCTGATGAATTAATGTTCACATAAGCCCTCTTCTTGAACCTCACCATGGACTGGAATTGCTCTCTGCTCTGTGGTCCCATAGCACATACTCTGGCACATATCTGTGTGCCTACCTTCCCAGCTCAACTGCACTGCAAGCTACTTGGTGTCAGGCACTGCAGTCAACTCAACCTTAGCTCCCTGGGTCCCAGGAAAGATCTCAAACATCATGGAACCTCAAGCGCTACTGCTGAATGAAGAACATCTTCATGTCTCATTCTGAGTCTGGCTCTTCTCTGATAAAGCAGCCCCAAGTCTTTGTTTCTCCCGACAGGGGCTGTCCTACAGAGATTCTGTTCCTCGCCACTCCCCATGTTCTTTATACACTTCTAACTATAGATCCTCAACCTGCAGCTACAGCTATGAAAATTCTGACTAAGCCATGCAGGCTCATGACATTCAGTAACGTGTGATGATTTTTAAAACATCATTTGGGAAGATCACCTTGTAGTCTGCAGTCTCCAGACAAACCCATGAATGTGCAGGTCCATTCTGCTCTTTACAGGGCCATGGAGATATAGGCACCAATGTGAGGATAGAGAGTGGCTGTGACAGAGTGGCTGCTGAGCACTGTGGTAAATAATTCAAATTCCAAAATCAGACAGACTCAATTCAAGTCATAGCTCTGCCACTTACTGTCCTTGGGCCTATTTTCTCATCTGTCAAGTGAAGATGATGATAGAATGAATCTCAGAGAGTTGAATAAAAGCCTGCATATAAGGATATTGAATAAAATCATGCATATAAGGGCCTGACACTCACCCAGAGTGCTCAGCAAAGTTAGCAAAAAATGACAATGTACCTAAAATGGAAAAAGGCCACCTTCCTGAAGAACTGGTGTTGGAAATTTGTACTGAAGGTGGCACTAGCTGTTCTAATAAATAAGCCCCTACAGCTTATTTCTCAATCACGAAAAGTCCAAAGTGGGCTTCCATGACTGTCCAGTACTTCTCCACAGGATAAGTCATGGATCCAGACTCCTCCCATCTTCCCATGCCCAATTTCCAGGGTTACCAGGGAGAAAAAAAGGCCATGGAGGAGAACACATGGAATTTTTCAGGGGCCAAGCCTGAAGAGAGGCATACCACCTCTGACCTTGATCCATCAAGTACAACTTGGTCATGTGGCCACACCTAATTGCAAGAGAGGTTGAGAAATGTCCTCTATTTGTTCGAAGAAAAGAAGAAAGAGGCAGCCCCTGTCACATGAAAAACCAGCTTGAAAGCTGACCTTAAAGCCAGAGTCAGAATGACCAGCCAAAGCCTGCTGGGGCCTGTTTGACTCATTTCCTAAACCTAGCCTCTTCTGAGAGATGAACAGTCCTCCATCACAGTAAAAGTGGCTTCTGATACACTCAGCTTCTCTTCAAAGCACAAACATTGCTCACAGAAGAAACAGCTATACTATCTTGTCAAATGGACAAAGCTGTGTCCTTCCTTTCTGGACTCATCAGCCTGGGGGACACCGCATTTAATAAACCAGAAGCCCTCACCCCTGTAGAGAGCCTCATATGCTTTAAAACAGTCATAGACATTCAGGCAACCTTGGCATCTGTTCATCACATTATGTTCATACACATTAGCTTGGCTGACTTTTTGACTGTTAGCAGGTCAGGAAATAAAGATTCTGTGGTTGACCCTAAAGGGATCTATGTGGTCTTTATCGCTGCAACTCCTACAACTATAAATCAATCACAATAGACAGAAACTTTGTTTGCAGAAACCCAAAGCTTACCCAGAGACACACTGCTGGAGATGGGCCATACAGAGATGAGCTAGGCTTGAGTGAGAAACAAGTCGCTGAACGCAGGCCCCTCCACAAATGAGATATGACCAGGACAACATATCTGTCCTCACAGCACACAGCACAGGACTAATTTGAAACTTGGCTGAACAAGATGACATGAAAACCACAAGTCCTCTACTACTAGGAGGGGCACAGAGGTGAGGAGGGCAAGGGGCCATCCTACATACCTACCATACCACTCTACTCCTCCCCTACAGGGCACCAAAACAGACTCCTCACTGCATTGTAAACAGCCTGCATTACCACTTTCACTGTTTGGCACTTGCCACTTGCATTGTCTAAAACACTTTCTCCAACCTTCTGTCTGGGACAGTCTTACCTAGTGGTCCCAACACCTTGTCTTATGATGCAGAACCATAAAGCAGCTCTTGTGTCTGCATTCCTGCCTTGTGGCCCCCGGTCACATTCTAGTTTAAGGCAGCCCCATGCACACAAGGCTCTGCTGACCTCCAGCGCACCTCTCCCTATTTCCAACAACCAGGACTCCACCAGGCTGAACTGCTCCCAGTTTCCTCAATGGATATTCCTGTTGTGGCCCCTGAGCCCAGCTAAAAATCCCTTATAAGGTCTGCCACCATTCTTTAATGTGTTCAACTGCTTTTCTCAATTTATTTGAAGTGCTCTGTAAATGTAGTTTCCAGGTCTTCCTTCTAATCTGACTGCCCCACTAGATCCAATTTATATAAACATTCTAAAGCCAATTACTCCACAGCACTTGTTACCCACGGCTTATTTTTGTCTTCTTGATGGGATGGACCAGTCAGCTCTGCTTACTATTGTTCTCCAAGACCCCACCACCCTTCCTGCTACCTGGTAGGCTCTCAAATGCTGGCTGGATGGTGACTGATGGATTAGCTAGCATTTACTGTGAACAGGGTTCTCCTAACAAAAACAAGGGCAACATTCCAAAGGCTACAGGACTCAGAGATGTGGCAAGTGGGACACCAGTCAGGGGGCCCTTCTCTGGGACCATTCATGTACACATTCCTGGCCAAACCCTGGAGTATGGAGCCTCAAAATCCAGGGAGCCTGTGGAGCTACCCTGGGGACTCCCAGGAAAGGAACAGTACAATTGCCCTGATAGCTGAGATGAGTACCACACAGAGGCCTTCTGACTCCCTGACAATTCTATGGATCCAGTGACCTCTCGTCTTGCCACTAGACTGTCTCAGTAACACAGACATTATGAAAATACTTACTTTCCTCACATCTATAAGAGACTGATCTCTATAAAAGCTGCAATATAAAAAATCTCTTAAATAATCAGGGCACTCACAAAACCACTGGAATGGTCAATCATGAAGTCTTTTATTATCTAAGCAATAAATGTGTGCTCACTGATCCTGAACAGAATATTGATTAGAACTGCTGGGGAGCTGCTAATCAGACAGCTCTATCTCCAGCACCTGAGGATGAAGGAATCTGAGCTATCAGTGCTCAAGTCATTGTTACCGAGGGAGGACTGTCCCATCCTTTCCCTGCAGCTGGATAAATGCTCACGTGTCCACATGCATTTGTCACCTTTCCATCAACTCCAATCATGAAGGTGAACCCAAGACACTTAATTCTGAAGCGCAGGATACTAATCCTATTTACAGCATTCTCTCCCATTTACTCCTATCATACCAAATGATTAATGGTGTCACTGCTGTCATGTCCCCAGAGGCATGTGAATATACTACACAACCATTGCTCACAGAGCTAGGGTTCACAAGCTATCCTCTGATTGGCTCAGAACAGAGACCTGCTCAGGTACTCTAGCCAATCAGGAAAAACATCTCTCTCCATTCATAAAACACTGCATCACAAAGCGAGCCTGATGATTAAAGAACTTATGGTCTACCCTCAGGGAACCAAAGGATTACAAACAGGGAAAGAAGGATAAATTGAGATAGAAAATAAATCCTAAACTGCACATTTTATTCCAGTAGATGTGTCTCCCTCATACATTAGATTTTCAGTAGCGGGGGTGGGGAGTGTGGGTGGGACAAAATCCAAACCACAAGCAGAAACAGTTTGCAGGAAGCTAGTCTGGGATTAATATTTCACCTCTGCAAACCCTCTCCATGGTGTGCTTCCCCAGTAGCACCACAAAAAAAAAAAAAAAAACAAAACCAACCAAACAACAACAACAACAACAAAAAACAACATTGTATTTCCATAGTAAGGCACAGCCTGCCTACTTCACAAGAAAACTTTCCTCACACCTCCTCTTTTAAAGGTTCTGCCAAACTCTAAGACAACCACTTCAATGGAAGACCATCCAAGGTCGAGGTTAGGATGTGAGCTTCAGTAGGTAAAGACTCTGGTCAGTCTTGGCATCTAGGAGCTATTCGACATTTAAACAGAAGAGTTCCTAGTAAGAATAAAGAATACCTGGCCACGTCTGTCTCCCACTCAGAGCCTTCAAAAGCTTCTTATGGCTCTTAAGATGAAGTCTAAATCGCACAGTGTGTTTCTGATCAGGACCCTCTGTCATTTGGCCTGTTTGCACTCTAGCTTCACCTGACTCCCCTCTAGGATTCAGCCATCCTGAGTCTCTGACAGCTCCCCATTTGACCACTATTTTTATTGTTCTAAGAGTCTCTACATGTGGTTCCTCAGGGCTAAAACAATTGTCCTCACCTGACCTCCTTTCTCCAGACAACTCCTATTCAGCCTTTCTGTGCCTGGTAAGGGCTTGCCCCTGGCTAGTTACCATCCTGGGGACCACAACAGGAGCAACTGTGACCCCCTGCACCGACCTTGCAATGGCCACTGGCCTGTCTTCTCTGCATGTCAGCTTCCCAAGGACAAGGACTGGGCATTTCTTGATCATGGTTCTATCTCCATTGCCTGACCTAGAATTAATTCTCAGGAACTATTTATTGAAAGACTGCAAGACACTGATCTGGCAGGCTTGACCCAGCAAACAAGCTGTACAAGTCTTTGGTATTAAGCCACTCAAGCTCACTCCTAAGAGCTGAAGTGGGGCCTAATGTACTTCTAAACCTACAGAATGTGGAGGGCCTATAGGACAGGTATGGGCCCCACTCATCCTTGCCCCTTCCCAGCCTGTGTCAAGAATGGGACTCTGAAAAACCCAACACAAATCCAAAGCCACACTCTAATGAGCACTACAGACTGCTACAATTCTGATGAACACCACATACATTTTACTGTTGAGTTTTGTCAGCTGGGGGTTTTCAGTTTGTGCTTTCGTTTAGTTAAACAAATCTCTTTTAAATGACTTGGGGCATCCTTAGCCCTGCAAGTATTAAAATACACGTACTCCAAGCCTCTCTCTGGAGAATAGGGCTCTCCCAGAGTTCTGCCATCTCCAGGACCAGAACAGAACATAAGGCAGAATGAAATGTACCACTCCCTGATCCTGGCCCATTTGGTACAGACCAAGCCAGTGACTTCTGGTTGTGTATTAATCACATGTGATGTTCCAGACAACTCTCAAAATTTAATATGAACTATCCCTTCCTCATTCTAAATGCCCCGCCCGAAACAATTTTCTCTTTAACTCCTTCCCTCCTCAATACCTTTACCACCATTAACAATGGTAACAGATTTAAAACAAAATAGCAGACTGGAGAGATAGCCCACTCTCCTAAAACTAGAGGGGGGAAGAATTTAAAGTCTTGAGGGCTTAAAAAAGAAAGAAGACAGGTTCTAAAATATATTTATCCTCATCAGAGAGACTCTTGTGCAAGACTGAGATGCTACTGCCCAACTTTGGTTAGCTGTGTACAAGGGGTATTAATTCCTGTTATGGGCATGAGGTGTCCATTTCAGAGCTAATAACTCCTCTGACGGCGGAGAGTACCCTAAAGGCGGCCTGAAGTAGGTAGATTACACCTAATTTACGACTGCAGCCTCCCACTCAAACCCAAAGCTGTTCCGAGTCCCTGGAGCAGGGAGCCTTAGAACAAAGCACTTCCCCTCCCCCTTTAACGGTAAAACCTCAAACCACAAAGGTGGAAGAAAAAGAGGAGCTAGCAGGAGTGCCCCTCTAATTGTCTATTCTTATAGGCTGTTTATTGAATCATTAAAATCTTATAAGGATTTCATGGTCCTGTAATTGCTAAATTCGAGGTCTGTCTCGGCTGTTTCTACAGAAGCCTCTCGCTTTCAAACTCAGGACTCTCTTCCCTAATATCTTGCTTAAAAGAACCTTCCGAGCAATGTTCTGACAAGATCCTTGAGCGATCGGTGGTCTTTGCGGAAGTGGAGGTGGGGCGCGCAATGCACACACCTGTTGTCAGGTGATGAGGCCAGCAGCCTCCTGTGCACTCGCCTCGCCACCCCCCCCCACCCCACCCCAGCGCACCCCCAGCGAGTCTCTTCCCTCCTGGACTTCTCCACCCGGGGAGCCTGCAGCCTTCTGGAGTTACCTTAAAAAAAGAGAAAGAACTCCCAACCACAAAGCAAACAAAAGACCGTCAGGAGCCCACCGAGAGAGTTGCGGCGCGGTTTCCCGAGGCCCCTCTCCAGCGGGTCCCTGGACAGCGCCTTGCCAGGCCTGGCTCCAGGCCCGCGAGCCTGCCCCCCCGCACCCTCCCCACCCCATCCCCGCCCTCCCCGGCAGACGGAGTCCGGGCCCGACGCACTGTGCGGGGCCGGCGACCCGGGGGCCGGCGCGGCCTCGCCGAGCGCAACCCCGGCCCGGGCGCTCCCGGGGGCGCCCCGCGGGGACGGCTCCCTCCCCACAAAGGCCCGGGGCGCCGCTGGCTTCCGGGTCCGCGTCCCAGGCAAGCCCCGGGGACCCCGGGGACCCCGGCGGCCCGCACCCCGGCGGCGCCGGGCCCCGCCGCTCGCAGGCGCCGCGGCCGGCCGGGGCGGCGGGGACGGGGTCGGGGACGGGGCGCGGCGCGCTCCGCGCGGCACTTACGGGCGGCGGCTCGGCGGGACGGCGTGCGGCCTGTGCGCTCCGCGCGGCTCGCGCCCTCGGCCCCGCGCTGCTCGCTGGCGCCCGCCCGCTGCCCGCCTCCGCGCCGCCCGCTGCCCGCCCCCCGCGCCCGGCGCCGCCGCGCAGCGAACTGGCCCCGGCGGCGCGGGCCCGGGCTCCCACAGTGCACCGCGCGCCGCGCGTCACATCCCCTCGTCCCCGCGCGGCCGGCCGCCCCGCCCCCCCGGCCCTGGTGCTGCGGCCGCGCGCGCGACTCGGGGCTCGGCGCGGTGCAGCCGGGCTGTGCGCGGGTCGGTCGGTCGGTCTGCCCCACGGCTGCACCCAGGCCCTGGCCACCGGCCCCGCGCCCTCCCCGACGCTGGACGCCGGACGCAGGGTCCGCCCGAGCCCCGGCTGCGCCCGGGACGGAGGGCCCGGGGCAGAGCGGCGTCCCCAGCCCGTGTGTCTGCAGTGGGGCTTCCCGAACGCCTACTGGGTGTGCGCCCGGCCCCCAGCTTGCGACCTTCGCTGCCTCACCCCCAGGGGCCATCCCGCGAACACGGGGAGGGCCCGCGGCCCCTGCGAGCAGCACGCACTGTGCCCTCCGCAGCCCGTGCAGACCCCCGCACGGCTCAGGGCCCGCCGCGGTCCTTGGACGGAGGGCCCGGCCATCCTCGTCCACCCCCACGACCGGCCGCTGCACGTCCAGCCGCCCTGGCCTTCCGCACCGCGACCCGCAGAAGCCGACCTGCTGCGCGCACGGAAGGCGTTGGCTGCTTTGACTCAGCAGATGTTCACGAGCCGACCCAGTGAGGGTTCACCAATGCCAACAGTGATTCCCTACCACACACGAGTTTAAAAACTGCGGACAAGCAGAAAAGGGAGGGGCCCCTGTGAAGACCGTCCCCGAACTCCTAAATTGGTTTGTCCCCTGAAGGGGTTAGTGCCCCATCCCCGGTTCTTAAATAGGAGCCCTTCCTTCTCCTCCCCTCCCCGCCCTCCGCCAAAGTGTGGAGGGGGAAGCCACCTGAGTACCGAAACGCTAACCAAATTTGCATAACAATACACACCTGGCAGAGCTGATGTACGGTTTAAAGTACCGCTGCTGAAAGACCTCTCTTAGCCGTCAGGCTGTCCCCTAGAGCAGCTATGGTTACCGACCTTCACCATGATGTTTATACACAGGACTTTAAAATTAGTTTGCAAAGCAGTGTCCGAAGTAAACCATTCACGGATTCATTAATTCAGTTAAGTACTGAAGTCATGTGTTGGCCATGCACCAATCTGAATGATAAAGATGAAGCAGTGAAGAGAACAGGCAAAAAAATCTCTGCCCTTCTGAAGTTTGCAGACTAGTGGGAAAGGAAGACAATCTGCAAAAGAGACGATGAGTCAGATGGTGTCAATACCATGGGGAAAAATGAGGCCCGGGAGTGTGATAAGGTAGTGTGAGGTGGGGTGGGCTTCAAAATTTAGAGAAGATTTTCCCTGGGGTGACATTTAAGCAAAGACCCGAAGGAACAGAGGGAGCAAGCCATGTGGATATCTGAGTGTTCCAAGCCTGAGAAACAGTGAGTGCAAAGGTCCTGAGGCACAAACGTGTCTGACTGAAATTGTCAAGGAATAGTGTGTGTTCTTACCACAAAAAAGGAAATGATAATTACGTGCTGTGATAGTTGTGTTAACTAATGCTAAGGTGGTAATCATATTGCAATATGTGACTGTATCAAATCAACATGTTGTACACCTTAAACAAGCGCAACATATGTCAGTAATATTGCAGTTTTTATAAAAGGAATAGTGAGTGCGAGGTTGGAGTAAAATGAGTGAAGGGAAGAGTTACAGGAGATAAAGTTGGAGAAATGATTCTTTGGGTCCCAAAATAAAGCATAAAGGTTGTGTGAGGGTCCCCCAGGGAAGCTGCAGAGGGGTGTCAGGGAAGGTGCAGAGACTACCTTCCTTGTTGCTCTGTCCTTTCCCTGGGTCCTTGGGCAGGTTCCTCAGTTCTGAAGGGGCCAGACACCAGGCAGTTTCTGTGGGTCACAGTATGTTGGGAGGATGCCAGACTACATTTATTCACTCTACTAACATTTGCTGAGCACCCGCCGAGTGCCATGCAGGTGCCAGGCTCCTTTCCAGGGTGAGAAACCTTCTAGGTATGTTACCACGCTGTTCAGGCCCTGGTCCAACATGTAAGCACTCCTCCTGTAAACCTTAACAAGAGGAAACAACTGGGCTGCAGTGAAGGCCAGGCCTGTATGGAGAGAGTGAGGATGCTTGTAGCCTGCTGGTGTCTTGGAGGTGGACAGACCTGAAGCTTCTTATTCAACAGTGATGGCCAAGTTCAACATAGAGGATGATTGTCCAATAAATCCAAAACTGCAGCCCTAGGAGGCCAAGAAGTAACTCACTCATCTTTTCCCCAACATTGGTTTCTGACACAATTGATTTCCCTGGTGACTTGGATTTGCGTAACATTTAAAAGGTCTCTCTCTCTCTCTCTCTCTCTCTCTCTCTCTCTCTCTCTCTCTCTCTCTCTCTCTCTCTCTCCTCTCTCCCTCTCTCCCTCTCTCCCTCTCTCCCTCTCTCCCTCGCTCCCTCTCTCCCTCTCGCCCCCTCCCCCCCGCCCCCTCCCCCCCCCCCTCTCTCATTGCACACTCATCATGTGCCAGGTCACATATATCTTATCATTTCACTCTCACAAACAGCCCTGGCAGGTAGTTTTGGGACATTTTCACCCTCATTTTACAGATGACACTATAGATTCGGGTAGGCAAGAAATATGCCCTAGGATCACAGAGAGGGCAGGCTGGTGCTGGGGCTCGAGCCAGGTGTCTCTGGGACCTGAGCTCTGAAAAGACCCCTTCTGGTGGTTTGGCTTCCTCTGCACCCAGCATCTGTCCTTCCCACACCCCCGAATTCACAGTAGGTCCTTTTGTCCATATGCAGTCATACACCACTGTCCTTAGGTTAGACTCCATACTCCTCCAAGAGCTGATCTTGCAGCTCTCTCCACACCACATGCCCCTCGACAATGTGCCATCATCATAAGACTCACTAGAAATATTGTCACCTGGGGCTGTTCGATGCAGAGGTTCTGTCTCCTCTGCTTTTCTCCAGAAGGTGCCACCTCCACCCCTGTAATTTTCATGCCCTGTCCTTCCACCTTGGTGACCAACCCCTTCTCCTAATCTAGCTCAGGGGTTTCATCAATTAAAAAGAAAAGTTGCAAAATAAATACATAATCACTGTGTAAAGCTTGGAAAATAAAAATGCACAAAAAGTAAAACTCATCTCCATTACAGCACTGCAAGAGAAGCTCCCCTTACACCCTATGTATTCATATCATTCATATCTACTTATTATTAAGTATATTTGGGGCCCTACTGCATTTAGTGCTTGTCACCTACTTTTTAAACTTAATGGTCTTTTATGAACATTTAACCAGGTAGTTATTCTACAACAGCAGTTTTCAAACCACTTGGATTCAACATCCCTTTGTCCTCTTAAATTATTGAAGACTGTGGAGAGCTTTTGTTTATGTGGGTTGTATCTATCAATCTTTAATCTGTTAGAATTAAAACAAAAAATGTTTAATATTAATTTATTCATTTTTAAAATGTGAGTCTGTAAACAAGTTAAATGTTAACATAAAAATGTATTTGTATGAAAAATAATTATATTCTCCAAACAAAAATTAGTGAGAAGAGTGCTATTGTTTTTGCAATTTTGCACATTTCTTTAATGTCTGGTTTAATAGAAGATACCCAGATTCTCATGTCTCCTATATTCAGTTAGTTGCTGTATGTTGTTCTGTTTGAAATAACATGTAAAAATATCCATCCTTACACAGATATGTATTTGGCGGGGGCGGGAGGATTTTAATACCGTTTTCAGTTAATTTTGGATGTTCTTTGATATTACACCAAATTCAAAAAGTGTAGAATCTGAAATCAATAAACTTTTGAACTTGGTAACATAAAATCCATTACTTATCTCATATCTCAAATGGATCTTTTAGTCATGCATGATTTGGTAAAATCATACATTGGTCATTTAGAAAACAGTGGTTCAATGAGTTATATAGAGCTTCCAAATATGAACACCTTTCATTGAACAATGTCAGAAAATCACATTCCTTAATATCACCACTGATATCAGCAGAAGATTTTTAAGTATTGGGAAGTTGTCAAGTTCAAATTTGCTTGAAAGTTCAAATTGTCGTTGGCACCATGATGTCACAGTTATTTTCCTTGAAGTGACAGTTTCATCTCATTAATTTTCAAGAAAATACCTACCATGTATGCAGGGCTACATTATGACTTTCCTGGGCCTTAGGCATTTTTGCCTTCATGGGCCCGTTCCTCCATTAAAAAAAAAATGGCATTGGTATAAAGACAAATATTTTAATATGTTAAATTTTCTCTTAAATAGAGAATTCAGCCCTGCACACATGCAAGTGTGAACAACTACAATATGTCTATCAGGCCCAACTCCTTCTTTAGGAACAGTGCCGAGACCCACACAACTTTATGTGTCCAAGAAAATGTTTTTAATGTCTCTTAAAATCAGATGAAAATGTAGGTTAATTATTTTAAATCAATTAAAATATTCTAATATATAACAATAATATTGTCTTTATACCAACAGAATCATAAAATATAATTTTTATATCTCATTATAGAAGAAAGGGCCCACAAAGGCCAAAGTGCCTAGGTCCCACCAAGGTATTAATGTAGCCTCACTTGCCAGTCTTTGTTTCAAATAAAAATGGCATTCTGTGGAAAAAAAAAAAAAAGAAGCAGCATTTTAGCTCACAAATGCTTTTTCTCCAGGCAACTATCCTAGCTGGTTATACAGCAGGAGGACTTCATACATATTTCCCAGGTGGTCACAGAACATTTGAAAATGCGTCCTAAGGGTCAGGAGTCAATAAAATTAGTACTTTCTACTGCTTCATCAAGGACATTCTTAAATGAAATTATTGGAATTTTTTTTTCTGCGGGTACTTGGCAATAAAGAATAAAATGATTATTACAGTGTGGTGCCAGTGCTGATCTGTGCCGATTCATCAGCAGTTTTTCCCACTACTGTGTTTGCACCATTGGTGCAAAGATCAAGACAGGGAGATAATGTCTTAGCATTATTATGAAAAGTTTGGACCTTGGGGACCCCCAGAAAGGACCTCAGTGACCTTTGAGAGTCTACAGAACCCACTTTGGGACTCACTGTTCTAAACATACTGGGACTGAACCATTGTTTGTTAAACCGGTTCCTTATTGTTGTTTTTCTTTCAGCCTGTTTCCAACTCTATTATAAAGACCTGATGCACATCTGACCACTGAGGATAAGTTCTTAGAAGTGAAACTGCTGGTTCAAAGTTTTAAAATCTTTACCACAGGTAGTCACACGGCCTTCCGAAGAAGTCACAGCCCATGGGCAGGACAGGCCTGAGCATTCCTGCATTTCTCCAGCACCTCTTGGCTCCACCCTGAGTGGTCTCAGAGACCTTTGATGATCTGAGAGTCAAACAGTGGGGTGTCACTGTGCCCCTTAGTTTAGCCTGACCTTGTTTGTGGAAGGACAGGGAATGGGTCTCCAGTTAGTTCCTAAGCTTTTGATCAACGCACATCAAGCCAGGAGGAGAGGGGCTCCCAGGAAAGAAAGCCTCCGGTAAACCCCTCCCCCGCCATCCTCTGCCTCACAAACAGATGTGCTCTTTTCCAGGGAACAAAAGCATGCGTCCTCTCTGCGGGTTGAAGCCTGGCTTCCTGGCTTGATCACTTCAGAGATAAGTTCTCTCTCTCACTTTGATCAGCGGCAACATCTGACCCTTTCCCTCCTTTTCAAAAATCTCCAACCCCTCCCATCTTTGCTAAGCAGTTAAAGCCCTACTCTCCGTGGGGGGAAGTACAGGTGAATATTTATTTACCCTTAATGAGGAATAACAAAGGAGTCAAGGAAAACTATTCCAGGTGTAGGTAAGAAGGAGGGTCTGTATTTACACTTTTTCAGGCCTGGAGGCATCTCTAGATTAAAATATTTTTTCTCTGACTTTAGAGCTGAATTGAAAAATAAGAGTTTGTAAGACTTAGGATACCTTTAGAGCAGTTGTACTCAAAGAACACTGCGAGGTTCCCAAGATCATTTAATGGGGTCTGTGGGTCAAAACTACTTTCATAATAATAATACTAAGGCCTATTTCGCTATGTTGACATTCGCGCTGATGATAGAAGAGCGCTGGTGGGCAAAACTATAAAAACATACACAGTTCTAGTTTCACTTAAGAATTAAAAATGTCCTTAATAAAGCAGATTTTTTAAATTTTGAAAGCTTGTATCTGTTACCATGAGCTCAGCAACTTCCCAATACTTAAGAACATTCCTGATGAGATTGGCGATAGTTTTAACTAATATGATTTTTTGATGTGTAATAAAATCTGTCAATATTTGGAAAGATCTTATATATCTTAGTGGTATATAAGAGAGCATAATTTAGTGAACCAAAATCCATTCAAAGTGCAAGATAAACCAATGGATTTAATGTCACAGGGTATGAAAAGTTCAATGATAAATTTTAATATTCTACCTAACTATTAATATTTAAGAAACTACTACTTGTCAAGTTTTGGTGTAGAATCAGAGAACGATATCCAAAAGTATCTGCTAAGGTTATTATAATACTTCTACCTTGACTACATTGTAAACAAAAAGGAAACTTTTGCATGGAAAAAAAAAAAAAACACCTAAGAAAGTCAAAAGACAAATGACAAACTGGAAGGAAATTTTGGCAAAATAAACACAGATAAAAGCTATTGTCCCTGTCTTAATCTGTTCAGACTGCCATAACAGAACACCATAGATTGGGTGGCTTAAATAATAGAATTTTCTCACAGTTCTGGAGGCTAGAAAGTCTAAGATTAAGGTTCTAGTACAGTTCAGTCTCTGATCACCTTTCTTCTATGCCTATGTGGGGAGAGTGTCTGGAGTGGGGGAGAAAAGAGCAGGGGAGGGGGGCGGGGGAGAGAGAGAGCGAGTGAGAGCGCTCTGATATCTCTTCTCATAAGGACACTAATCTTTTTGGATGAGGACTCTATTCTGATGACTTCATCAGGGGTTAGGACTTCAATATGAATTTGGGGGGAACATAATTCAGTCTACAGCAGATATACATATATTTTCAGAATATGTAGTCTGAAAACTGAATATATGTATATAGTCTAAAAATTGAGGAAGATAGATTTTAAAATCTATTGAAAAATACTCAAAAGATGAATGATTAACAAAGAGATATAAACATTTTTAAAATATGAACAGATGTTCAACTTCACTCACAAAAAAGTACAAGTAAAACTATACCTAGATATTATTTCTAACTTATCAGGCAAGCAGAAGTTCAAAAGCTTAAAACTACACTCTGTTGGCAGAGCTGTAGGAAACAGGCTCTCATGCATTACTGGAGTACAAACAGCTACAGTTCTACGGAGGGGAACATCACACTATTGAACAAACCTCTCTCTGCATTTACCCTCAATCAAACAATTCTGCTTTTAGAATTTACCCTGAAAAATGCACCCCAATGATAATGGCAATACATATGCACAAAATTATTTATTTCTTCATTACTTGTGATTGCAAAATATTGGGAAATATTTAAATATCTAAGCATAGGCTATTGATGGAATAAACTTATACATACAATGAGTACTACATTTTCTAAAAATAATATAGATCTCTATGAACTGACTATAGAGTGATTTCCAGGAGATATTATTAAGCAAAAAAAGGAAAGTGCAAATGAGCATGTGTAAGAAAGAAGGGAAAATAAGAAAGCATACATACATTTCTACAAATGGAAACACAGGAGGGATAAACAAGAAAACAATGAAAATAGTTACCTATAATGGATGAAAGGCATAAAAGAAAGAGAGGCAGCGGCATTTCTGTGTATATATATGTCTATATATGTGTGTGTATATATATACATATATATACATGTATATATATATACATACATATATACATATATATGTGTGTATATATATACCGTACTTTTGGCTATTGGAAAGATGTAAATGTTCTGCATATTCAAAAAACTGAAATTGCATCTATAACAATGGGCAGGAAGAAAGTTTCTAAAACTGAAATCAAACTGAAGTCAATTAACCTAATTGTATTTCAAATGAATAACATAATCCTACTGAAGGTGACGGAGGTTGGGGGCGAGGGTGCAGGGGGTGGGGTATCCACTTTATTTATGAATACAATATTCATACTCTTTCTGTGCTGAGAAGGTAATTTGAGGAAGAATTATGAACAAATCCTGAACTGTTTTTATTGAGTTTGTTTGTTGTAGTGGTGCAGGAAAATCAGTTATAAAACTATTTCAGATCTATCTATTTTAGGTCTTAGAAAATGAGTAAATGAGTTGGTAATTGGGAGGCCGAGTTCTCACTGTGGAAAGAAGGGACATATAAATATGGAATGGAGGAAAGCAAGAAAGAACCCTATGGGGATGAAGTGAGATTGGAGGCATTTGTGTAAACTCATTTCTAAAACACACACACACACTCACACACACATACACATACACACACATACATACACACATATACATATATATATATTTATAATAAGTACGTATATACCTGTACATGAGCACACATCCATGATATGCATGTGTGTATGTATGTGTATATATACACGTGTATATTTCCTAGCTCTGTCTGCTGAAAGGGCCAAAAAGAAAAGACACCTCTGTAGCAATGAATACATCTAACACCAGATCTTGGTTTCTAATACCTTTTCAGATTTAAAGGAGTCAGAGCTCTTGGGAAAATAACTGATTATACTGCTGGACCAGGAAGTATACAAGATGAGCTTGAATATATTGTTATGCCACACACCGCGCGCACACACACACATGCATGTGCGCACACACACACATACACACACCTAAAATGATGGGGCATGTCACAAGAACAAAGAAGTCAGTTTAAAGAGGCTCCCATGGGCTAAATCTGGGACAATTTGAGGGATTCTGAGTCTATACTAAGAATAAATATATATCTATATATCTATATCTATATATCTATATCTATATCTGTATACTTGTTTGTAATATATATAAGATGTATATATATTTATAAAGAGAGAGTTATCTTCTTTTACTAAAATTTTGAATGGTAACTACTAAAGATAGAAGGAGAGCTGGAGTTGGGAAATCAGCACTTTGGAATTATATGAAATTTTTAGTTTTAGCAAAGATTATCAGTAAATACTATCTTATTTCCTATTACCGTTGTGAAAAATTACCATAGACATTACAAGATGAATCCTTAACATTTAACCAAGAAATTATTTTTTCTATCTTCCCAGTAATTCTAAGACTTTAGAATATTTTAACTTAGAAACTTTTAAGTCTCTTACCTTTGTATTATTCTCATGAACCTTCTACATATATTTTTTAACTCCACAGCATTAGTAGGGTTGTTTGGTACAGTTATATTATGTTTACCCACATGTTTTCCCTTTCTGGTGCTTTTTGTGCTCCCTTACATACCTATATTTCTATGTGGATCATTTTTATCATTCCCACAAGAACTACTATTAGGTCTTCTTTTAATACAGACTTGCTGGCAACTGATTCTCAATTTTTACTTTCTTAGAGAAGTCTTAAAACTTCTTTATTTCATCCTTATTAACAAGAAATTCTATTAGGAAAAATCCCTAACATTTACAAAGTAGAGGGTATAATTAACTCCCATGTATGCATCACCTAGCTACAATGATCAAATTCTGCCATTCGTGCATTTTCTATACTCCCAACCACTGCCCACCTTGATGGTGATAATATGATGATTTTTCATAATTCTTCTATTTTAAGGCAAAATGTACATACATGGAATTGCACACATTTAAGCTGTGCAGTTTTGACAAATGGACACTTAATTGCCTCCTTTATCACAATACAGAACATTTTCATCACCTTAGAAAGCTCCCTTGAGCCCCCAGTTAATCTCCACCCTCAGAGGCAACTATTGTTTTGATATATTTCATCTCAAATTGGTTTTGCTTTAGAACTTCATAAAAATGAAATTATACATATGTCTCTTTTGTGTTCAGTTTTTGTTGCCTGGTATAATGTTTGAGATGTAGATTCATGTTGCTGTGGGTATTAATAATTATTTTTTTTATTGTTGAAAGCATTACAATGTGTATAAATATATCCTGATTTGTTTATCCACTCTACAATTGGTGGATATTTGGATTTTGTTATTTTCCAGTTTTTTGGTTATTGTGAATAAAGGTGTAATAAGCATTCTTGTACAAATCAGTATGTAAACATATTTTTATGTCTCTTGGATTAAATAACTAGAATGGGAATTGCTGAGTCAAAGTTAAGCACACATTTAATTTGATAATAACTTGCCAAAGAGCTTTTCCAAAAGTTGTACCCTTTTATATTCCTACCACAATATAAGGGTTTTGGTTGCCCTACCCATTGCAACCTTTCTGATGCCTTATAATATTAAGCACTTTTTCACCAACTTACTATTGACCATTCAGATATCGTCCTTTGTGAAGTGTCTGTCAACTCTTTTGCTTGTTTTTATGAGTTTATTTGTCCTTTTAGTTATTAAATTCTAGGAGTTGTATATATTCGGCATACAAGTTCTTTCTTGGTTGTATATCTTGCAAATATTTTCTTCCAGCCTGTGGCTTGCTTATTTATATTCTTTATAGTGCCTATGAACAGATAAAAGTAAACAGATTTTTACTTTTGATAAATTCCATTTTATCACTTATTTCTTTTATAGTTATATCTTTCTAGTTTTACCTAAGAAATCTTTGCCTAGCCCCAGATCACAAAGATATTATTCTCAATAGAGTTATAGTTTTAGCTTTTACACTTAGGTTTATGATCCATGATAAAGTAAATTTTGTGTATAGCATGAGGTAGAGAGGTCAACCTGTTGCAGAAAAGATCCAAAATTAGATCAGCAAGAAACCAAGCAGCACTCAGAGAGTTGGAGAACTCAGGTTTATAATGCTGGCAGTCCTAGAGGAGCTAGCGCTCTGAAGATCTAGGCCAGGAGCTCAGTTTTTACATTCCTTATACAGACCCTTTTGGGCATGGGCTGATTGATTAATTTGTCCTCAGACAAAGTGATTTGTCCTCAGACAGATTGCAGGTAGTTACATTGCAATTACAAAGGGCAGAAGTTGCTGTGGGTACAAAGTGTTACAAAGCATTACAGTTGCTAGGCGATACAAACAGTTACATTTGTTGCTTAGATAGGTCAAACAAAAGGGAAGGTGAGTCTTCAGTCAGTTTCAAGTACAGCCCATGGGACAAGCATATTTACAGAAGCAAAACAGATATCTATGTTAGCCTTTTGAATGAAAATTCCTATTCAAACCTTCATTTTATCTCATTGGATATTCAGTTCTTCTAGCACCATCTAGATGTGTGATGAAAAAACTTTCCCTATTGAATTTGATTTGGCACCTTTATTGAAAATGAACGGACCATATAAACGTCTCTTGAAAAGAATGTCTA
This sequence comes from Cynopterus sphinx, assembly GCA_030015415.1. Taxonomy (NCBI): domain Eukaryota; kingdom Metazoa; phylum Chordata; class Mammalia; order Chiroptera; family Pteropodidae; genus Cynopterus; species Cynopterus sphinx. Next base: position 30,334,590 of record CM057387.1, on the reverse strand, counting down.
TTCTGTGGTCATTTGATGAAAGGGTCTCTCCTCAGTGAAATCTTACATCCTTTCATCTCCATCACTGCTGCAGTTTTCTGGTGCTTTTGAATATATGACTTTTATAAGTTGTCTAATGTTTCTAGGTTTTGTTTAGTGAGAGCATTGCCTGGCCACAAACGATGTCATCTACCTGTAAATGAAACTCCTTGGGTCGAATTTGCTGTTATGATTCTAACTTCCTGGAGCTAGATGTTCTTTCCTCTTTTTTAGGAATTCCAGGATATAACTGTCTCCTTAAATCCAGGTTTACTATATCCTACAGTGTATTAGCTCAGACTGCTATAAGAAAACTCCATAGACTGGGTGGTTGAAACAAAAAACATTTATTTCTCAAAATGCTGGAGGCTGGGGATTCCAAGATCAAGGTTCCAGCAGATTTAGTTTCTGATGAGGCCCTTTTCCTGGTCTGCTCACAACCACCTTCCTGTTATATCCTCACATGGTAGAGAGAGATGAAACTCTGGTCTCTTCCTCTTCTTATTATAAGGACACTCATCCCATGAGGGAGGCTTCACCCATGTTACCTCATCTAAACCTAATTACTTCCTCAATCCCCACCTCCAAATATCATCACACTGTATATTAGGGCTACAGTGTATGAATTTTGGGTAGACACAAAGATTCACCCCATAGCACAGAAGTTTTTAGTATGACATCCTTTCATTGTTATTCAGTTAGTTTCTCCTCTTATTGTGATTTCTTCTTTGACCCAGGATTTATTTAGAAGTATATTGCTTAATTTCAAACATTTGAGTACTTTCTAGTCACTTTATTGTTACTAATTTTAAGTTTAATTCCAGTTAAGCTGTGGTTAGAGAATATCTTCTGTATGATCTTAGTTCTTTGAAATTTGTTGAAATTTGTTTTATGGCTCAACATATGTTTGATTTTTGGCAAATGTTCACATGCACTTGAAAAGGAAGTATATTTGTTCTCTCACTGTTGGGAAGTGGTCGTCTATGTGTGTCAGGTCAAACTTTTTATTGTACAGTTCAATTCTTTTAAATCCTTACTGGTTTTTTGCTGATTATTCTATAGTTACTGAGAGAAGTATATTAAGGTCACACACTATCATTGAGGATTTGTCTTTTTTCCTTTTAGTTCTGTCATATTTTCCTTTTTGTGCTTTGAGCCTCTGTTTTGTACATACAAATTTGAAATTGTTATATATTTCCAGTGTGTTTACCATTTTAACATACATTATGCCTCTTTATCTGTAATAATGCTTTATCTTGAAATCCACTTAGCTATACCAGCTATCATTTATTGTTTGAATTGAATCTTTTTTTATCCCACTATTTTAAAAATGATTCTGTGTCCTTATAGTTAAAATGTGTATTTAAAGAGACAGTTGGTTGATGTCATTGTTGTTTTTAAATCTACTCAGACTTTTCATCAAAGCATTGTCTTCATTTACATGATAACTAATATTTGGGTTTAACCATTGCAACTTACTATGTATTATCTATTTGTCCCATCTCTTTTATGTTTCATTTTCTATCTTACTTTCTTTTATATTTTTGTCATTCTATTTTTCCCTCCCTTCAGGAGTTGCTAGTTACCTGTTCATTTAGCATTCTTTTGGTGATAAACCTAGAGATTACAACATGCATGTTTTACTTATTAAAATCTAATATAAATGAATATTTTTACTATTTCTCAGACAATATAAAGTTTTAAGACATTTTAGCCCCATTTATCCTCCTCCTGCCTTTTGTGCTATTGCAATTGTATGCTTTAATTATGTACATAATATAATTATATGTGTTTATATTATTAATATTTAATATGTTCAATTTAATTATAAGTAATGTTAAATATATAGTTATAATCTCACAAGACATTATAATTGATATTTTCAACAGAGAAAATTTATTTGGCCTAACCTACTTGTTTATTCTTTTTTAAAAAGAATGTTTTATTTTATAATAGTTTTAGATTTACAGGAAACTTGCAAAGATATACAGAGAGTTCTGTGTATCTACCTTGCACATACCTTCCCCTACTGGTAACAATTTATGTTACTATGGTATATCTGTGACAACCAAGGACCCAGCTTGGTACATAACCATTAATGAAACTCCATATTCTATTTGGATCTCATCTGTTTTCCCCTAATGTTCTTTTTCTCTTTCAGATTACCACTTCATATTTGGCCATCATGTCCCATCCTTCTCTGGCCTGTGAAAATATCAGATTTTATTCATTTTGGTAACCTTGAGAGTCTTGAGGAGTATTGGTATTTCACAGAGTTCACTAGATTCTCCCTTACACACCTTCTCCCTTCTGCTCTGCCTCACTCCCCTTTCCTCCTCACTCCAGTTTTCTGCCACTGTATTTCCTAGGAAAGCATTAGCATGCAAACTTTTGCCTCTGGCCCTGTCTTCTAGGAAATTGGGGCTGACTCTCTTATTCTAGGTTATAAGTTTGTGAGATCCCAACTGAAAACCTGAGCTGCTTGTCATATCCTCTCTTGACTGGCAGATTTCAGACTCCAATTTTTCGTTCCTGCAACCTGATAATAAGCTGCCAAAACCCTTCTTGGCCTCTCAACTGCTGCTTTATGATAAACTTTTCCACCAAAAAAAAAAAATCAAAATTGGCAAATATCTCAAGGAGAAAAGAGATGCCAAAGATTGGGCTCATAGTTCAAGGTCTCCTCCTGTAGAAAATCTTGCTTCTAGAAATCCTTCATTGTTCTTTAATGCTATCAAACAGTTTAAAGATATATATTTCTGTATTCTTTTTAAAGTTATTTTTTTTTGCTAGAAGCTTGGTCTGGAAAAAAGTTAGCTCTCCAATCCAGGAAGCAGAACTCACAATCCTAGGTTATAATAGGAAACCACAGGATATTGCTAGAGAAACTGCTGTTTTCTTATAGACTCTTGCAGGCCCCAGGCCCAACAGAGAACAAAATGGGCTCTGTACTCTCGCCTGCCTCTTTTTATTTCTGCTCTTTCTCTTTGTCTTCATTTTCTAACAGGTTTAAACGTTTAATGATTTGGTGAAAGGTACCTTAAGCACAATTTTTCCTTTCCTCATGAAGCTGGATCTTTCAGCTAGAGAATTTTTACACATGTAGGAAAAATACAGGCAGACTTAGCCATTAGAATAATTGCAAGGGAGATAAAGGTGAGAGGCATGCATCTTAAAGACGTTTTCCTCGCTGTCCTCCATCCTAACACCCAGGAACCTTTCCACAACCTGGTGTCTGTCTCCTACCCTTTCCCCAAAATGCTGACTCCATTTCTCCTCTTCACAAGGCTTCAGTTATTATGTGCATCAGCTATTATATAGTATTGCCCTCTGGTGGTACAGAACTGTTGGCCCCAGCATTAAATGGGCCCAGAATGCTGCTGTTCTGAGTCCTTTGTTAACAAACAAGGAGACACAACAGCTTTTTATAAAGGACTACCAACTCTCACATCTTATAACAAAGAGTCTTTACCCTTGATCTCTTGCCTTAACTTGCCTGGGAAACTGTTACAACTGTTTCTTAACTACGAGTCAGTAGGTAACAGGCAAGAGGTTACTTTGACTCTTCAGATTTTTAAAAATGCTTTGGAGAGTAGGATTTGTCTAATTTCAAAATGTCTCTATTCAGGGCCCGCTAACTTTGGAAACAAACAAACTATGTGTTTCAATACTTTACACAATGAAGTTTATTTTTTGCTTGTGCAATGTCCCATTGATTTTTCTGGTCAGGCAACTCTCCTACATGGCTCTCCTCCAGAAGACACAGGGACCCAGGCTCCTTCTGTCTTATGGCTCCACATTCTTCTAGGCCCTCAGAGAACTCTCCAATTAGCCAAAGGATAGGAAAAGGTAATCAAAGGTTGTACATGGGTGGATTTACGGGCCAAACATGGAATTTGTGTCATCACTTCTGCCCACTTTGGACATTCCATTGACCAGAATCCAGTCACATGGCTGCACTTGCCTGCAAAAGAGGCTGGGAAGTATAGCCTAGGGGTCACCTAGGAGGAATATGTACATAGTTTGTGCCCAACAACAAGTCTCTGCCACAGGTATGTGTGTGTGTGTGTGTGTGTGTGTGTGTGTGTGTGTGTGTGTGTGTGTGTGTGTGTGTGTGCGTGTGTGTGTCTACCTTCTAAAGAAAAAGTAAAAGGAATGTCTCAGCTTTTGCCGAAGAGCCTCAAATGTTCTTGGCTCTTTTATTCCTCGGTTTACTCAAACTCTGAGTTGAAAGCAGCACTGGATATGGTTTTTTCAGCCTGTCAAGACTAGAAGGAAAACACTTTTCATTTACAATGTGGAATATTTTTCTGGTCCTGGGGGAAGTTGAATCAGCCAACATGATTTTCAAGCAAGCTTTTATTGAAGTTTAACATAAAGAAATGCAAAAAAAAAAATAAAGCCCATGAGTAATCAGCTCAATGAATTTTCAAAGAGTCAATATAGCCATGTGACTACCACTCAGATAAAGAAATAAAATATTACCACTCTATCAGAAGCCAACACATAAGGGTGAGTGGTGGTGTTCTTGGTAATGAGGGAGGATATTCTAAGGGCACTGAGTTGCTGGCACATCATTTGGGTCATGACCTTTCCTCCCTTAAATGTTAAAGATGTAATAACTACCACCAATGTAATTATGACTAATAGGAATTCTTAGAATATGTAGAGTTCATTTTTCCTTTATTTCCCTGAAAGCAGTGGTAAGAACAGGATTCAGAGTACTGCAAACTTTGTCCTAAGCAATGGCTCTACTGCTCACTAGCTGTGCAAGTGACTTAACATCTCTGAATGCAACTGAAAAATGGGCATGTGAGGCACTCTTATTTTCAATTCCACCCTCCTTCCTTGAGGAGCCTGGGGAGCTCTGAAGACTCGTTTGCAGCTAGAAAACTGGATGAGAAGTAGCTCCTACTAGTTGATGGTTCTCATGGAAAGTTTGGAAGGTGGAGCTGTGGGAAGCCTCTACCTCTCTGCTGGAGAAAGCTTGGTTGTGGTAAGTTTAGAGGCAGCAAAGAAAGATGGTCACCAGTTTCAGTGTGAGAGAGGTGGTTTGATAGTTGCTATGGTAAAAGCAATACAGTTTCCTGAGGTCTCAGCTATGTAATGAGTCTTTGCATTCAAAAGCTCATTTTCACCCCTTGTATATGTTTCTCCAGCCTCTCATAATTTGTAAAAATTTGATTTCCCATACAAATATTATCTTTTGTTCAAAATACCTACAATAACTTCTGTTTCTTGTACTGAACCTAACTGACACAGGATGATGATACTGCTGATTTGTTAGGATCCCAGGGTTAGGCGAGCTATGATTTCTGTCACAGAAGAAACACTCAGTCAATGGTTGTCACCAATGATCACCATCAGACAGTTTAGCTATAAAAATCTGGGGGAAACCAGTTCTGCAAATTATATCTTGCTGCCCACCGATGTCAGCAGGATTTTTTCCCACTTTTTCCCCCCCCAAGCAGTCAGCAGGCATCTATAACAAGGGGAAAATGATCCTTGGCTAATGTTGCTTCCCCCTTACGTTCTCACCAACAATTCATGTTGCCTTAAGAGATTAGGCCTTTTTATTGCTTGCCTCATTGCCCTGCTGTCTACACCAAAGTTCCATCTTGGCTGGTCGGGCACGTCCTTCTGATGGAATCCAGGCCTGTTGCACAGAGAGAGTAAGAAGGTTATTTGATCTCTTGACTGTGGCTCCTACAAGTTCTCCCGAGAGTGTGCTACCTACAGACCTCTGCTAAGCTAATTGGCCCAGTGTAGCCAAAGAAGCAAAATTCCACCTAAAGCAATGAGTGTTACTTCTGGCAGGATTTGGAATTCGGGAGAGGGTAGTCTCTATGAAGGCCCAGGGGTCAGCTCTGGGTCCCACCCAACCCTTCTCAGACACTCAGAACTGCCACAGTTAATGGGCAGCAGCTTCTTGCTCAGGGTGTTGGAGGGTCATGTGGGGCATCCCCTGCCTCCAGAGAGATTTTCACTCAGCCTGGACTAAAGCCCTGGGATATGAGAAAACCCCTCTGATTGGACATTCAGCAGGATGGATGTAAAGCCTGACACCTTGCCCACTGAGTGCTGTTGCACAGACACTGTTGGTGGGAGGGCAGAGAGGTCATTCTCCCTACCCTTGACCCACATATATTTTTTTAAAATAAAACAGCTAGATAGCACTTTTCCCACTGTGTATTCTCATTATAGCACTTCCTGAAAAGGCAAAGTTATCTTATGAAGCCAGGTCATAAAACCATTAGGCCCTGGAGAGAGGCTTGGATTCAATCTTTCCATTGGCAAAAGCTTCGTAAGAGTGGAACCCCTGACTGTAGGCTTCCTCAGCTCCACTGTCACCAACCCTGCACCTCTGCCCCAAGCTCAGTCATGCTCACCTGCCCGGTCTTCTCAGATCTCAGCCAGGCCCTGGCAATACTCAAACTCTTTAAATTCACTTTAGGACTAAAGTGCTCTTGGTGCACCATTGAACTCAGCCCTGGGAACTACTGCTTGTTAGAAGAAGAAGCAGCAGAAACAAAAGAAAATTTACTCTGAAAAATGACAAAAAGCCTCTCCCTTTACCTTAAGTTCATATCTCTGAATTTTCTGTGTCATTTATGTATAGCCAAGTCCTCCAACTTTGAAGAAACCACAATAAGATGCCATTTTGTCCCTAGTAGGATGGTTATAGACAAAAACATGAAAAATAAGTGTTGACAAGATGGACATGGACCCCTCATATGTACATAGGTAAAATGGTGAAGCTGGTGAAAGACACTTTGGCATTCCTCAAAAAGTTAAACATGGAATTATCATATCACCATCAATTTCACTTCTAGGTATAAACAGCAAAAATATGAAAACAAGGACTTGAGCAGATACCCATATCCAATGTTCATAAGAGAATCAGTTGCAATAGCTAGAGGTGGAAACAACCAACGTGTCTATTGAGTGAAGAAAGGGTAAACTAAATGTGGTATATACATGTAATAGAATATATTCAGCCATAAGAAGGAAGGAAGTTTTGACACATGCTACAACATGAATGAATCCTGAAAACATTTACATTAAGTGAAACAAATCAGACACAAAAGAACACATATTGTATAATTCCACTTACAACTATCTAGAATAGGCAAATTTGTAGAGACAGAAAGTAGATTAGATCACCCCAGGCTAAAGGAAATGGGAGTGATTGCTTAACTGTTTGGGGTGATGGAAAAGTTTTGGAAATAAATAGTAGTGAGGATTGCACGACAGATGTGATTTATATAGTTTATAAAACAATGAGTTGTATGGTTAAAATGGCACATTTTATGTTGTATATATTTTACCACAGTAAAAAAAAAAATTATTCAAAGACCTTGAAGAAATGCAGATTCCTGGGACCTGCTCCCAGACTTGAGTCAGTAAGTTTAGGGTGGGCTCCACAAAGCCCCTTTTTGACAAGCACACATCAAGTGTCCCAGAGTAGGTAACCCAAGGGCCTACTTTAGGAATGCAGATATTCATAAACTATGCTAAATGCCTTTCTTGTGTAAAACAAGAAAACAAAAAGTTCACAAATATAGTGGACAATTTGGTGACAGAGGGGAGGGAAATTGAAGGGTTGGGAGAATGAGGCGAAGGGTTAAAGAAGTACAAATTAGTAGTTGATAGACGGTCACGAGGATGGAGAGCATGGTATAGGAAATGCAGTTAGCATGAATGTAATAGCTAGATGGAAAACCAAAGAGAAGCAGCAATTAGGGGGGATTGTTTTACAAGCTATATAAATGTCTAATCAATGTACTATATACTTGAAACTAATTAAAATTAGAAGAAAAAAAAAGAACAAAAGAGAAGTGCTTGCTGCTTTTCAGAGCTGGTCCTAAAGACAGGATGCGCTTGCACTTTGTAGATTAGGACAAAGGAAGGTAGGCCACTCGGTGGATTGGCTGAGTTTGGCTGAATCTGGATAGGCACACTGGTCTACCCAGGCTGCATCTGAATGTGGCAGTCTTGAGGTCAGGCACTAGCAGGGACATTATAAGCAATCTGTGGCTCTGAGGTCCAAGGCTTTGCTGGGGCATCAGCCCACCTCTGTCAGCCCAGTCCTGTATTTTTTTCCAGCCTGCATCCCCCAGAGGCAGGAGGTGACCTTGAGTCCTGACCACTTTTTGCAGTTGGTCATGCTATCTTTCTCCCTCATAGTCCCAATGCCAGGGTCAGGTTTGTGCTTCTTCTGTCAGTGGTACATGATCTCACTTTTGGTATCCTTTCAGTGAGTAACACAATTTACTGTGTTTTCTGAGTAAGTCTTTCCTTACAGGTAAGTAAACAAATTACAATTAAGGAGAATGATTCTGAGCAATTACGAAATATCTTTGGGTTGATATTTAAGAATGTGCACTTGTGTCCTTTTGTTGCCTAGCAACTTGGGTAATCTTTGAGTTTGGTTTACTTCCACCCTAATGCCCTAAACTGTTCTACTAGGCCCCATCCAGGGTAAAACATAGAAGAAAGCCCAGCCTGTTAACTCAAATGTAAGGACTGCTCATCTTCAGAAGGAAAAGAGAAGAAAGGGAGGAAGCTCACTTGTTCACCTCACTGATTTTTATTGACTCGTGACAAGGTGCTGTGCTTGCATCAATCCCTTGGGAAGTGGCAGTGAATAAGACACAGTTTGTACCCACAGAGAGCTCAGTCCAGGATGGTGGTGGAGTGGGAAGTGAGAGTAAAGAACAAATGAAAACCAGCAACTGTAAAATAGTTGATTTGTGGGCAGGGCAGGGGTGTAGAGGCAGGGCCAGTGGTTTGGCCTGAGGGGTCAAAGACAGGAGGACTCAAGGAAGAGTTCAGAAATAAGGGGACCGTTTGAAGAGACTCTTGAAAGATGAGTACATTTGTGTAGGCAAAGAGGACAGGGTTATGTTCCCCTGCTTTCCAAGCAGAGTGAAGAAGGCGGTCTGGATTGAGGGAGGGGCTGGGAGAAGGGAAGTGGAGGGGAGGCTAGAGCATGGAATGTATCTGGGCCCCTGGGGCTGGTATGACACATTTACAAGTCTGGACTGGATTCTCTAGGCAGTAGGGAATCCCACAGTATTCCCAGTGGGGGAATGATGTGGTCAGATTTTGTGTCTGTGTGTGTGGAGGGGGTGGTTGAATATATAAAAAATTCCAAAGAAAATGGAGAGCATACTGAGCCTTCATGAACCTATGCTTAAATTGAATAATTATTGTTTTTACAAATTTACATAATGTATTTCTTCTTACCTAAAATATTTTAAGGCAAATCTAGACATCCCAACCATTCCCACATAAAAACTTCTGAATATATCCTTTATAAACAAGGCTGGGTTGTTTTTTTTTAATGCAATTACGCTACCATTAATAATCACACCTCACATAATTAACAATAATTTCTCAACATCTAACACCAAGTTTATATCAAAATTTTCCAGGTTGTCCACCAAATACTCTTACTTCAAGGTTGATATGTATGAATTAGAATTCAAATCAAATCTACATATTGCATTTGTAATTTTTTTTTTTTTTTAAGATCTCCCAGAGGAGGCGAAATGGGGAAGGCTCAAGTTTCCTGGCTTGGGAGAGGGGCCAAGTTGCATTTTTCCAGTTGGAAACACAGGTCAGGAGAATGGGCTGGGCTCGGATCATCTCTGTGTTTCTGGGTGATAAAAGGATGGGATCTAACCCTGGGGTGACCATCCCTGAGGGGTGGTGGCATGGATATTTGGCAACCTTCTAAAAATGTGAGGGGAGCTTGCCTATGGCAGATGTAGCTGAAGTTCAGGTTAAGCATTGAAAAACAACCTTGACTTCTGCTTTGGGGGCACTGTAGCAGCTCTGTGGGCAGTGTCAGTGGAGTGGTGAGGCCAGGAGTCCTTCTTCTCTGTCCTGGGTGGTGGATGCAGAGAAGGCAAGCGGAGAGGGGTATGGATAGCTTTTTCAGGATGCTCTGCTGAAAACTCACAAATGAGAGAGCTAGTCTTTCTGGGCAAAGGAAAAGTATCTTCAGAGGTGGGAGGTCCACAAGCATCTAAAAGACAGGGGGGCCAGAGCGTGTCACCAGAGAAGGAATGGGAAGGGCTGGGGGTGGTGAGGGTAAACCCAGACCACTTTTTGGAAGACAGTCTAGCAGTGCATAGCAAGGTCTTTAAAGTGCCCGGTGAGCTCACCACAGAGCCTGATGCTAAGGAGAGAATCAGAGATACACAGAACGCTTTCTCAAGGAAGTTTGTTGTTGCTTTACTAATAATAGGAAAGGCTGGAAGTAGCCTGCATGTGTAACAATAAAGATATGATTATACATGAATTCTTAGCCTCAGCAGTGTTGACATTTGGGGCGGGGTAACTCTTTGTTGTGGGGGCTGTTCCGGGGCATTACAGGATGTTTAGCAGCATCCTTGGCCACTACCCACCAGATGCCAGTAGCCACCACTCCTTCAAAGTTGTGACAACCAAAATTGTTGTCAACCAAACATTGTAAAATGCCCTGAGGGAGGGGCAAAATCAACTCTGAGAGGCACTAGGTTAAAGTACGGTGTGCCCATGTGTTGGTGTATTACAGAGTCTTAAGGAGAGTTTTCAGGAGGCATTAAGAATGTGTGCCCAATTCCTTACAGTATAATATTAAGGAAAAGAGTTGCACATATAATTTTACACTCAAGAATAATGCTAGATGTATCAAATACACACAGATCATACATGGAAAAAGTTGGAAAAATATACTAAAACATTAAAAGAATTACCTCAGGACTGTAAGAAGAATGACGTGTTTCTGCTTTCCTACTTCTTCTTTAAGAAAACACATATTTTCTACACTGAGCATTAATGTTTCATACTTATTTATTTTTACACACAATGTTGGTGTGGACCCGACAATTTATTTTGAGGAAATTTATTGTCAAACAGAACATATATGCATAAAAGCACACAAATTGTAGGTGTACAGCTCAGTGGATTTTTCACTAAGTGAACATACCTATGTAACCAGCACGCAGATCAAGAAACAGAACATCACCCGCCCTCCTAGAAGTTGCAGGGTCCCCTTACAATCACTACCACCCCAAAGAATGACCCGTTATTTCCTGATTTAAACACCATAGATTCCATTTATCTATTTTAAAATTTTATATAAATGGAACCACGCGGCATGAACTCTTTTGTGTATGGCTTCTTTTGCTCAATGCTGTGAGCAGGATTTACTCACGTTATGGTATGGAGTTGTAGTATAGTATAATGAGCATACATTATTTTTAAAATCATAAAGCTATTTTAAAAAGATGGCAGATGGCAGCTATTAAAAACCTGGGATGCTTTCCACTTCCTGATGAGTGTTCCCAGTCCTTCTGCTGGGGAGCTGGTCTTGGCCTCCAGCCAGGTTGCCCGGCCTCTGCCAGTTGCTTCTCTAGAACTAGAAAGGAAGGATTTGTTCTGATCCCTCCATTGCCCTATTTGTGTCTGAATACCTCAATGAGAAGACCAGTTAGACAGGATGGAGAGAGGGCATGTGAATCTTACGTAAGGCTGAACAAGAAGTGGGGCCGTGGGCGTCCAGGATGGAATTGGGTCTTCCTGAAGCGAGCTCTTCACCTCTTGATTCTCCTGAAGGGGGGATGTTCCCATGGTGACTGTCACTGACATGTCACTGGCAGAGAAATTGAAGTTTCCTTGCAAAGGTTGCCCCATCTGGTCCCCTTGGTGTCACATTCCTCAGTATGATGCACCACAGAGACACTCGTTTATTTCTCGTGGCCGCCTTATAAAGGAGGTGCTCTCATGATTCCCCATTGTAGGCACCCCATGACTGAGACTGAGAAGTTAACTTGCATAAGAGCACAAGCTGGGCTTTGAGCCCAGATCTCTGTGACCTCCCCAAGGCCACCTCCCTGCCCCTCCCATTGCTGGCTGAGACAGGAGAACGGGGGTCATGACTTGATCTCCAGTGATGGACCCAGTCTAAGACCTGGTCTTAGCTAGCTGTATGATCAGGCAAGTCATTATCTCAGAAGAAGGTTGGTTTGACCAGAAAATGGGCAGCTCAGTACTTTTCTTCTTTTTGCTCTAAGTCCCACCTCCCCTAACCGGCAGGAATCTCTGGAAAAAATGTTCTGGAAAAACAGAGGCATTTTTATGACGCTCTCCTCACCTAAACCTGCTGGGTCAGGACAGAGCACAGACCCTCGGGCTCTGACCGTTACCCTACACTTTGGACCCAGGCCTGCCCGGCTTTGATGTTGTCTTGGTAAATGTCCCCAAGTCACCGGTGGGCTCTGATCTCTCCAGCACCTAATAATTCAAACAGCTTGGGGTAGTGAGCAGCTAATCAGCTGGGCAGCCCTTGCAGCTGCACAGAAGGTTGCGGGGAAAGGAGGTTCCTTTCATTCTCAGGGTCTCATTCCACAATCTGGCCAAGGCAGACGCCACTGTATGCTGGCCCAGGAGGAAGGTTAATTCCTGCAAGGAGACAGGCAGGGATCTGCCTGGCTGAGGTGGCCGGTTGCACGGTTTGAATCATGGCTGTCCCAGCCAGGCCATCGGGTGGGAATTAAAATTTAATTTAGAAAGTCCTGTCTCTGCGGCCCTGGTGGCCGTCGTCTGAGTGATTGACTGGCTGGTTTCTTTCACCTTCGCACGCCTTGGGTTTTTACTGGCGGAGGAAATGAAGCCTGAGCTGCGGCAGGAAATTCCATGTACACAGGTGTTTCTGGTTAGCCCCGTGCACCTCGCCCAGGGGCACCATCGAGGGCCAGGGATGTCTGTGTGAGCCCGGGGCCTCTCTGGCCCAGCAGCTGCTGTGGCTTTACATCTAGAGAATGCTGGGCAGGGCACTCAGGCCACCACAGGGCAGACAGAGTTACCAACAAATGGTTGACCAGGACCCCAATGACAGGCCGCCCACCACTGACACAAGAGCGTACAGGCAACTTGGGGAGAGCCACCCCAGCCTCTGTGCCTGCAGCAGGAAGCTAGTGGCACCAGGGCCCGGCCTGGGATATTAGCAGAGCCCTGAGGTGGTGTTTACACATTGTAGTCGCCACTTCATGTGGCTGACCTGCCCCCATTTTCACATCTTTTGAAGGGCTTAGAGTTCCAAAGAGCCCTCCCTCCCTTACTTAAAGGGTCTCTGGAAGGGTTGGGAAGGAAGGCCTTGGGCTTGGTCTGAGTTGGCCATCTGCAGGGTTTGTTTCAGAGGCTGAAGAAGCAGCTTTCCTCACCCCTGAAGATCCCCACGCTGCCACTGGGCATTTCCAAACTCATTAGTCATTCATTGTTAGAGGATAAGGCACTCAGGGCTCCTGTGAACCCACAGTGTACCTGGAAGGGAGGGGCATGCTGAGAAATGGCACAGGGAGACATACGGGGTGGCTCTGGGAAAATGTTCACCCCCACCCCACCCATCTCAGTTCTCTCATCTGCTAAACAGGATCTGGGAAATGAACACTACTGGGTTGGCACACGGGTGAATGAGGCACCATCCCTAAAATGCTGGACTTGCAGTGGATGACGAGCACACAGAGAACCTTCTCACAGCTCTCAGCTCCGGGGAACACCTCCAAGGGAATTGCTCAAAAGGAAGAATCTGCATGAACATTTAGGGTATTACCAGAAAGATAGCAAAAAGAAATTTTAATCATTGAAAATGCTCATCAATTGGTTGTAGACTAAGGTGTGTCATTGTTGAGACAGTGAGTAGCCAATATGATCACCACAAGTCTGAAGCCATGTGAAACGCCCAGGGAATAGCTGGAGAAATCAAGTCTATGCATCCTGACTACAACCATGGGAAAATACGTATGCGGATGAAGACTGGAGGGAGATGTAAGTCATGGTTTATTTAAAAATATTTACATCATTCTATATTTAAATTCAATAAGGAAAGCAATAGGTATGAATGTATCTAAGTTCCTATTAAGACAAGAACCCATGTCATGGGTCCAGGACAAGATGTACGTGGTCCCAAAGGCTGGAAGAAAGCCCATGGCTGGGGCCGTGCTCCTGAGGAAACGTAAAAGAGGGTCATTAGAATGAAGATTCTAATCTCACCCATGTGAGATTCCGGGTAGGGTGTTCTGGGTATCCTGAGGGAAATAGGTTAAGCCCCTGTCGTAGCCCATGAGCCCAATAACTCCAAACACATCCCCTCCCCTCACTAGGAGAGGGACTGAGCCCTGAGGAGAGGCGGACGTGTCCTCAGGGCTCTGACCAGCACATGGCTGTCCCCAGCTGCAGGATGAGAGAAATGTTTTCATCGCTGTTGGGAGTCCCAGGGCTGGGCACCCGAGCAGCACTGTAGAAAAGACCTCTTGCTCTGAATGAAATACAAACGAATGGCTGCTGAGCATGTCTGTGTGGGTTGGAGGTGGAGGGGGACTAAGTCGAGACCCCTGAGAGCAGGCTGGCTCATCCTCAGACCCCTGCCTGGTGGGCAAGAGGGTGGGCATCTCTCTCTCCTTTAGCAGACTTCCATCGTTGAAGGAATGGCTTCGTGCCTCTCCTATTAGAAGGGTCTTCTGAGCAGCCCAGCCCTTGCCACTGTGAGCTCAGAGCCCCTCTGGAAACTGGGTATGGTCCTGAGTCCCTGGAGGGCAGGGGCCAGGCCTCACCCTTCCACCACTGTACCTCCCCGCCCTCCAGGCTTTCAGAACGAACCTCAGTACATTCTTATTAAATTGCCGTGGAGGTAAAATAATGGTTGGGATCGCAGCAATGATTTGTGAATTTCAATTCCTCTTCTAAAACCTCTTACAGATATTTCTGCTGCATTCCTCTCCTTCCCTCTCCCCCCAGACAGGAATTAGGAGACAGTAACTCACATCCCTCCCTTTGCATCTCCTGCTTCCCTTGTGGTGATTCGCATGGTTACTTCTGGGGACAAGCCTAGCTCTGACCCACCTCTTAGCACCTAGGCCCCGCAAGTGCATCAGATAGGGGGCTTGTCATCCCAAAGAGAAAAACAAAGACAGATAGCTTCCAAACCTTGGGTCCATGCTGTAGGTCGAACATGTACTAAGCACTGCACACGCGTTGTCCCATTTCATCCTCCCAAACACTCTATGAGACAGGCGCTATTCCCGAGTTACAGATGGAAGAAACCGAGGCCAAGAGAGGTCGGTCTCTTGCCCAAGTTCACTGAGCTACTAAGTGATAGAGCTGGGATCCAGACTTCAGCTGTTTGACTCCAAAGTCCAGGCTTTTCTTTGCTCTAAATCCCTCCACTCGACCTTCTTTTTTGATTGCGGAATTCTAGGAAGTGTTGGGTCTGTTTCTCATCAGCAGGCCTCATGCTCCCCTTGGAGCAAGGTCTCTGGGCATTTGCACATCATCCCGAGAGACAAATCTTGGGTGTGCAGAGCCTCGTCTCCGGGTCCAGCATGTCCAGAACCAGCTGGAATTGAGGCATTCTGGCCCATTTCCCCGCCACATGGAAATGTCATTTGTAGTCAACCGGCTGCAGTTGGAAAGCTGCCTTTTAGGTGCAATGAGTCAAAGGACCACATGGAAACACTTTAGCCTGAGCCAGCACTGGAGGACCCTGGCTCAGAGCCATGAATGGCGGCAGGTCCAATAATGCTGAGCTCCAGCCATATGTGTTGCCAAGAAGGCAGAGGCCTTTGAAGGCTGACCAGCTAGCTCCCCCAGACCATGTAAAGGCCTTGCATAATGCTGGGCGTGTGGGTGCTCAAGAACATGGGTTCCTATTTCCTGTGAGAGAAGGGCCTCAGGCCTTTGGCTGCGTGTCTTGGTGATGAAATGCTCTGTGCCGTGGTTGTCTTGTGGGGAAGAGGGGAAGGTTGAAGTAAAAAGATCATAGGCCTCTGAGCTTGTGTGCAACTTTGTGCATGTTCCTGTGTCCAAAGAGAAGCCATGGCTTTCTATGCATTCTCAGGGATGTCCAAGACCCGTGAAAGGCCAAAGGCCCCACTATCACGAGCCTGCAGCAGGGACCAGGGGATTATGCCATTCAGCATGCCCTAAAACAGAAGATCACTCCCAGGACTACTAGGGAGTGGAGTTGGCGGAGGTGTGCTGGCTGGTGCAAGCATGTAAGGGTGAGGACTGGGTACCCACGTCAGGCTGTGTTTTGGAGCAGAACGGAGCTCCTCCCGACCCCCTTCCCACTCTGACCACACAAGCTTCAGAGAGCAGACTCCCCTCCCACCCTAGGCCTCTGGGGAAGATGGCTTCCCCCACCATCATCTGTGAACCTCATCTCCAAGCTTAGAGCTTCCTCCCCAGGTGGGGGTGCCCCTCTCAGAGCTCCAATTTCCCCATCAGCCTAGGGCCATATATCTTCTCCTCCTTTCTCCTGGCTGCTTTATAGCTTCCTGGAAACACCTTCCCTTAGCACTTCAAAATGTATCACTTGAAAGCATCTTAACGTTAACCAATGTGACTCTTTTTTAATTTGAAGGGGCTTATTTCTCCGAATGGCTTTCCTGATCATATAGGAGGGCATGCTCCCTAATATTAAACTTTTTCTTTAAAAAGAACAAAAATATGACTCACATCTGTTTGATATTTAATTCAAATTGAATGGCAGGACAGGAACAAAATTACACTGCAAAAGGCTATAAAGCGTGATGTTTAAAAGAGCCAAGGATACCAAACCTACATGCCAGAAAATTTGAAATGACATAGGATTAAGGGGACATGGCCTAGGCATTGGGGTGTCTCCTGCCCACAAGCCAGAGGGATAGTCGCCAAGCTGGGAGATGCTGAGAGCCGAGAGAGGTGTCACCTTGTACTGAAGTATTTTGTAGGGTCTGGTTTCTAGTCACATGTGAGATTGGTTGGGCCACGCTTCAAACAGGGGTCCAGTCCCGATCCTGTCTGGAACCCAGTGCCAGTCACTCCAGGCTTGGGGGAGGTGGCCTGTTTGGGGCTCCCCGAGAGGCTGCTGGCTAATGCTCATATACAGCTTGGGTGGCCAACCAGGTACTGCACTGCTCTCAGTATCCAGGAGGCCTCGGGATTTGGCTATAGCTCAGCAATTGAGTTGAAATCCCTTTGCTTTTCGTTTACCAGAGATTGCCACATCTCTTAACCAGGAGGGTAGAGAGATGGGATGGGACATGGAGAACTGCGCTTTTCTTCCTTGTGATAAGGAAGGAGGCTTCTAAATGCCAGGTGACTTGTCACTGCCCTTGAGCTGAGAGTGTGGTCTCTTACTCAATACCCCTGTTGCATGTTTTAAGCTAGAGGACTGATCCAAGGGCTCCAGCATGAGCACCCCAGTTTCGCAATATTTCTCTGCTGACGTGTTAGGTGGTGATTGACTGCGGAGCTCTGCAACCCGAGCTCAGCCAGTGCTGAAGGGCGGCCCCCACCGGTATGCATGGAAGAAGGGGATGAAGAGAAAAAGCAAAGATCTAGCACAAGTCAAATGCTAAGTGAATTTGGTCACGCTTCCCTTCTCTGAACATTGATTCCCT
The DNA here is from genome assembly GCA_030015415.1 of Cynopterus sphinx. NCBI lineage: Eukaryota > Metazoa > Chordata > Mammalia > Chiroptera > Pteropodidae > Cynopterus > Cynopterus sphinx. Next base: position 30,317,140 of record CM057387.1, on the reverse strand, counting down.
CATCTGTAACATGGGATGGTTTAACATCCTCAAAAGATTATTTTTAAAAGCTAGTATTGTAAATGTGAACATTCACTTCTAAATAGGGAAACATTGTACAAGTTTCTTAGAAGGGTTGTTCTGACCTTTCCAGGGCTTCGGTGCAGATACCACCTTCATTTCCAAGGCATTTTCACATGGGCTATTTTGCACAAGGGGCTGGAACTGTTTCCTTACAGTGGGGCGCTGGAGCCATCCCACACTATCTTGTAAGAACTGATTGTTAAACAGGCCATCATTAAAAATTAACTCGTATAGCTTATAGTTAAATAAGTTGTATTAAGTCCAAAGTTAGTAAATAATCAAAACTCACGGCTTCCTAACCATTTTACTATATCTTACTATACCTGTGCTGTTGAGGTCATTTCCATATTTATGTACATAGCCGTACAGTGGAAATGCTATGGAAAGGTGTGCGCTCTGTGCATCTCTTGCCAACTCTCAGTTTGGTGACGTCATCTTGATACCTTGAAGTTGACCATGGTGGGAGAACTCACACCACCAAAATTGGAAATGTTCCAGCACTCCCAGGGCCTTGTGTCCAGGGTGTTTCTTTTTCCGGAATGTTCTGGCCTCCTCCGAATTCCCCTCACTGTTCCTCTAATGAGATCTCTCTCAGCCTCTATTTTTCCCCTGAACTGAGCCAAAACATTCTCTCTGGTTTGTAAAGTGTGCTGAGAATCTCAAGAGGAGCTATTTTCCCTTTCTGTAACCGAGGAGCAAACCTCACAGCTCATAATTACCCTGTGGTTTTCTAACCAACACTTTACCTGGGGTGCTTGACAGGCGCAGAGGCAGGAGTGAGCATGCAAGCATGTGTGTGCATGCTTGTGCCTGTGTGCGTGTGCGTGTGTGTATGTGTGGAGGAGGGAGTGGAATGAGGAAGGAGAAGTCAGACCACATGGGGCTTTCCTGACATTTGAAATCTGCATGGCAACTGTAGGCCCAGGGGAAAAGGAACGTAAAACTAAAAGATGGAGCCCTCTGATTATTAGCTTCCTTGCTTGGCCTCCAACGAGTATCCACAGGGGACCATGTGTTCCTCAGTAATGAGGCCCTGGTTCTGGAAGCCTCAGACGCCAAGCATCCAGCCCGCCTGCTTCCAGTGCTCCCAGGGCAGAGCTCCAAGTTTGGGGGCTCTGTACCTCGCATGTGTGTTTCGGAGTGGTGAAGGGCTGGGTGGTCGTGCTGCGTCACAGAGGCAGGATTCATCTGGAAGCAGGGAAATCTTTTGGCAGATGGCAAGGAATTGGGGGTGTGGGCCCTGCATGACCCTGATGGGATTAGTCCTTGGCTGCTGGGCTCAGGGTCCTGAAGATATAGTGAGTCCATGTACTGAGCAAACCACTCTCTCTGGCCTCTTCTCACTCTAAGCAATTAGTTGTTTAAATTTCATTTTAACCTTTTAACCTGGAGCTTTGTTGTCATTTGAGGTTCCCAAAGCATCATTCCCAAAGATCTGTTATCACCCCACAAAAATTCTTTCTCCCATCTCACTCTCTTGTCATTCAGTCGACAGACCCTAACAAGGGATCTACTGGCTGCTCCATCCATGTCCATGATGGACATATCCAAATATGTCCAAGCCAGTTTCTGCCATGCAGGGGGTCTGCTGGTGACAGGTTCTGGCATGGCACAGGGCACACGGCAAGTACCCATATTCCCAGTTGAGAAAATGCCTTTTGTCCCCATGGATTGCTGCCCGAAAAAAGCCCTTTGAGTCCCAACACTAGCTTGGAGCTAGGAGGGAGTTGGCTTCTTTGTGGAAAAAGTCAGGGAAGTGTCCTGGAGGGAAGGATTTGGGAAACAGGTGGTGGTTAACCTGAAGGGCTGGCGTTTACCGAGCATTTCCAAGGTGTGAGCAATTGATGGGTTTTAGCCTTCATGGAGGTAAGCACCAAGTGTCCCCATTAATACGTGAGGAAGAGCAGCTCAGGAGGTGAGGGCCATTTCTGAGTCAGTAGGGGAGGGCAGTGGGGATAAGGACCCTGGAAGTCGGCCTGTGCTCTGGACTGCAGGGGCGGGGACCTGCACGCTGCATTGCCTAGGCTGCTTGTCAGCGGCCTTCTGGCTGGTTTCGGCCAATGAGAACCACTGCGGGTGGGAAAAGGGAGAAGCCAGAGTACTTTGCTCTTTCTCTTGGTTCCTGGGAAAACCTCTGGGAGCAGCCACATCTCCTCCCTGGCTTCATCTCCCCCGCTGAAGAGCCTCTGACTCCGAGGTCCTGGCTTTTGGGGGAGGAGGGGCGGGGAGATCACCACAGTAGTTCTAGCTCTGTGCTGGATGGCGGTGTCCTCTCTGGCTCTAATCGCACTACCTCCCAGTTGTCCCTGCCACCCAGGGGTGAGAAAAAACAGCCAAGCAGCCATAGCAACTTCCTGCTCTTACTGATTTCCGAATTGCACTGCCTGTATGGCTTCCCAGTGGCTCCATCACCTGCATACCCAATTCCCTGAATTCAATTTTTGAAATATTTAGAGTGGCTTTTGTGTTCCTGACTGGATCCTGACTGACACACTCCTCCCACCTACCTCCCCTAAGCAAGGTGACATAACAATGTCTATTTTCTTAGTCCATCTACAGCAAGCTGCAGGTAGGTGAGTGGAAGAATGTTATCAGGCCTCAGAGCCCTCGGAAAAGCAATTATAGAAATCCTGCGGCCAGCTGTTGGACTGAGCTCCCCTTACAATGACCCCAGTCTCCATCTTCTGGAGATTCCCACCCCAACCCCTGCGCCTGCATCTTTAAGACATCTCTCAGCTGGGGCTCCTTCCAGCAGTTAGAACAAGCTTTGCTTGGTACCTGCTCCACATAAGTTCTGTGTCAGGAAACACAGAGAGGAGCAGAGAAATAAAAGAAGAGGAAAGAAAGAGCTTCCAGAAGCCTAGACTCCACCATCTCTCCCTCCTTCCTGGACTGTGATTTGATTTTGATTCAAATATGCCCTTTCTCAAGAGTCCTAACTGGCTTTTCCAAATGCCTGGAGCTAGGCTCCATGGCTGCACATGCCTCTCTAGAAGTGGGTGTTGTGGGGAAATGGAGGTCATGTTTCCCTGGGGGAAAATAAAAGGCGGAGAACCTTATGAGCTCAGGAGTCCTGGCATCGCGCGGGAGTGCAAACTTTTGTGGAGCAAGCCCCATGCCAAATGGCACAGGGAAGCCCTTTCAACTCACATGCCCGAAGAAGAAAATAATTAAACTCTTCTGTCAGGGATCACCTGGCTCCCCACATCCCCTCACTTAGGATGTTTTGTTCCCACTGGAGCATGTGATTGGAAAACAAAGGTAAATGAGAGCAATTTATTCCCGGATCATTTTTTTCCCCCAGCAGGATTAAAGCTGCCTCAGCCATAAAGAGTTTACAAACTCAGAAGAAAGATAATAACTTTCCTTCTCACAGCCCGGTCATGGGGAGGTGATGCATGTTTCCAATCAGCTGAGAATGTAACTCAAATGGTAGGTTTTATTTCACTTTAATCCGCCTGCGAGTTCACGTTCAAGGTAAGAGGGATCACAGCCCTGCGAGGAGAACAGGGTTCGTTAGCTGCGGCATCTCCTCTTAAAGGTGGAGGAACTGGGTTTGTTTACTGCTCACCCCAAAGCCTGGCACGGCGGTGAGAGACTGGAGCACAGGAATGCAGGTTGTGAGCTGCCGCGGTGAAGAGAAGCTGGGGGGGTCTAAATGGTTCTGTTCAGTGATACTTTGGGAACCAGCTCGGTACCACCAGATGCCACGGAAGAAGAGGACACAGCAGCGCTTGAGGACCAAGTGCACACAGCAGATACAGCAGATGGGGAAGCGTCCCAGTACAAAGCCCAGAGTCGGGGTGGAGAGGTCTTGTAGGCGGTGATGAACCGTTCACACTGCTTGGGACTTCTTGCTTCTATACATATCTTTGCTGATGGCGGCCTGGCCACTCAGGGGGCTGTTGTGGAAATACTTGGTTCTCAGTTCCTATTTCAGCTGTACTGCTGAGTCAGACACAGGGGGACCTTGAGCCAGTCTCTTGACTGTGGATATCTCGTTTTACACATGTAGGAAGTGGCGATGCATTTGAGGGAAAGGGGAAGTGTTTCTTTTATTGGCCTACTGCGAAGCCATCAGTGCTACTCTTTCTGTAAGAAAACTCTCTCCTTCTGGGCCAGCGTTGCCCTCTCCAATCTTTTCTTTGAAAATGTAGATGCCTCCAATAGGGTGACATCTTAGCTTCCTACAGCCACAGGGGATCTCTTAAAGAGATGGGGTGGGCAGGGTGTTGTAATAGGGTGGATGTTCCTGGTATGTGTCTGTGGGAGAGGGTCTGCATGGGCTGGCCTCTGTTTCACTGGTGTGGAGGTAAGGGTCAGGGAGAGGCATCACACCAGATCTCGTGGAGAATTGGTGGGCTGCAGGCCAAGGTTCAATCCAGCCAGGATGCCTGCTACTGCTTGGAGCCTTTCCCACGGTTTCCCAGAGGATGGGGTGTGGGGGGAGTACCTGTACCCTATGTGCCTCTGTTTGGGGCAGGAAATGCTGGCTGAGAGCTCTCCCTTAGTGACATGGGGGCCTGTCAAATCTCTCAACCTTCCTCAGCAGTCATCACATAGAATTCTAAACACCGAGGTTCTGGTGGAGTTGGGGCTACAGAGACTCAAGAACTAGTCAGAAGCACCCGCCTTATTCAGCCCCAGCCAAAGGATCTGGGCTGCCCCCACCAAGGCCCAGTGCAGGTGAGAGATGTTCGCCTCCACCCAGAAGATGTATGTCTACCCATTGCTCCATGGCCTTCTTGCATAGCTGGCTGGGCTGCTTCTTGTCCTACTGCTGCAGCCCTTGGCCCTGCCCTCATCTGTCTCTTGGCACAGCCAAGGTGACTGCTTCCCTAACCACCTGTCTATTTGTTCTCTTCCCAGCTCTGTGATGGCCCATGGGAATGCAGCAGTGAACAATTTGTTGTCCTGTCTGCATGGAGCTCGAGATCTCGCCAGAGACACGCATGAAAACTGTGGTTCCAGTGTTTGTCCCAGTGTCCGGATGGGACTGCCCGTGTGCAACCATGGCCTTCCCTGTTCTAGGATGCCACTATCTGATGCATCCACCATCAAGTTCTCATGGTGCTTCTTCATGCCTGTTGTGACCCCTTGACATGGGCTGGAGGGGATGTGGTTTCTCACTTCCAGACAGGTTGGGGAGACTCCCATTCTTGGAAAAGCAGAGGAATGTGAGGGTTTAAATGCCTCATAGGGCACGGGGGATGGTTTCTAAATTTCCAGATGTCGGTTCAGAGAATTGTAGTACTCAGGGGTATGCCTAAATGTAATTGATGTAGCTCTTTAGCAGATGTGTGTGTGTGTGTGTGTGTGTGTGTGTCTGTGTGTGTGTGTCTGTGTGCGTACACGCGCGCTGAATCCAAGTGCCTTCGATTCATCCACTAAGTTGGATGATGACGGATAACCATGTTGAGCACTTACTGGGTGCTCTACATGTGGTGCCTCATTTTATCTTCACAGTGCTGTTTTATGTTCCATTTTTCAGAAGAAGATATTGAAGCACAGGAAGTCTCAGTCACTCGTCTAAAATCACATAACTAGTAAGCGATGGAACAAGAATTCTAACCCAGACAGCGGTGTGACTGCCGAACCGCATTTGCCGCCCCTGTGGTGTGTACATGTCACTCAGACAGTTGGGCTTCCCTGTGTGTGGGAGCTGAGAGACTGCAGAGGACAGTTTTGGGAGGGACTCAGGCTGTCTCAGCAGGCAAAAGAGTGTTATCAGGTGTGTAGACCAGGGCCCTGAAGCCAACCTGATAATTCCAGCCACTAGGAGGAAGTGAGGTGCGTGTCAGAGATCTGATGATTTAATTGGCTTTCTTCTGAAGAAAAACAGAATCTCATGGGTGAAAAAGGTGAAGGAGAATATAGTCAATAATACTGTGATAAGTTTGCATGGTGACACTAGACTTAGTGTGGAGATCACGTGGTAGGGTATATAAATGTCGAGTCACTGTCTTATACACTTGAAACTAGTATAATAGTGCATTCCAACTGCACTTAAATTTAAAAAATAATAAAACCATTCTTAAAAAAAAAGAAAAAGAAAAATGGGGTTGCACACGCAGGGAGTTTTGCTGTCATTAAACTTGGTACAAGACAAGCAGTGAGTTTCCCTGAGATTTCTGTTAACTAACCGAGTCCAACACAATAGGCAAGATGAGTCTTGGCTCCCTCCTATCCTATCACTGGTCTGTCATTCTTCAGCCTGCTGTTCAGTTCACCCTGGGTCCTGGAGGGCCTCGCAGACCCTTCATGCCAAGTCTCAGACACCCCCTGGAAGAGGCAGATTGCTCCCTTTCGTGGACCCCCAGTTGGGCTGGGTATGCTCCTTCCTGGAGGAGAAGAACCCTTGTTCGAGGCGAACATTTCCCAGTGGAAGGAGGACCTGTGCCCTGGAGACTCTGGGATGCTACCAGCCAGCTTCCTTGTCTCAGCCTTTGATGCTCAGCTGTAATCTCCCATTCATGGCTTCTCAGTTCTGTATGTAGGCTGCTGCTCCCTAAGGCATAGTTTGGGGAACACTTTGGTCTGTGAAGATCATTGTTTCATTTAGCATCTGTGTGTAAAACATGAAGTTCCAGACACTGGGCATCATCAGATCACACTACACATAGCTTCTTCTGCTTCCCCCCCCCCCCCTGAAAGTGTGACTCCCATTCTACAGGCTCTGAATAGTGGGACTTCTGGTGCAAGGAACAAGATAAAACCCCCTCCTTACTGCTCACCAGGTTCATGCTAAGACAATATTCATCATTAGGTAATCACAGGGTGCAGGTAAGCCCTTGGGCCCTACAGCCAGTTTGTCAGTCTTCCAACCTTTTCTAGCTCCATAACCATGTCCAAGGTGAGCCCTTGGGTCTGAACCTACTAGGTTCCCTTTCTTGGGTCTCATGATAGTAGGTAACTCTTACTGAGTGCACTGAGCACTTCATAAGTGCACATTTCCTAGGACCCTCATGGGAGCTCCAACAGATAGGTACTATTATCTTACCCATTTATAGAAGCAGATATGGAGACAAAAGCTGGCTAAGTCACTTGCCCAAGATCACACAGCTGGTGAGTGGCTTGATGTTGGGCAAGATATTTATTTTTTCTGAGTCTCAGTTTCCTCATCTGTTCAATGTGTTCAATGTCATTGTCTATATGGGCATTGTGAGGATCCAGCGGGACAACACACACAGCGGTTCACAGAGCACAGAGCACTCATCAGACACAGTCACTTAACAGGAGAGCTCCTGTTAGCCTCAGCTTGAAGAGAGAGAAAACACAATGTCCATAGCACCAATCACAGTGGTGACCAAATAATTTAGTGATTAGCTCTTGAATGCATGTCTTTCCTGAGTTCCTTTAAGTTCCCTGAGGGCAGGGACTTTGTCAGCCTTGTTCATTGGGGATTCTTGGGACTTTGCATGGCATCTGGTGCAAGGTGGGGTGCTGCACAAAAGTTTGTTGAATGACTATGTGAAGGACTGTTTTGGGGGCCTCTAGGAGCTATTCACAGCATTGGACAGCACCCCTCCTCGCTGACCTGGCTGCGATCTGATTGTGCTTGCCTCATTCCCTGCTGAATGGGAAGCTTCCCGTCAGGGCAGGCCAGGGTCCTGCCCACTGCTCTCTTCACCATGGAGAAGATGCTAAGGGTCTGGCAGTGCACTTGAACTGCCTGTGTTATGCCCTGGGTGCAAAAGGGCTTTTCTTCTCAGGTAGGAAGTAGTCAGTGTTGAAAGCCTGTTTGGAGGTGGTTACAGACCTCGGGATGTGAGTCAGCCAGTGGATGGCACCATGGCCTCAGTGTCTTGCATACCTTACAGCAGGGCCTAGGATCATGGTGACCACCTGGGTTTGTAGGTCGCTCTTTTCATTACACAGGTGAACATTGTTTCTAAACCACACTTCCAAGCCCCACTGCCCCAGGATGGCATGGAGAGGGCTGCTTCTGCTTTGCAACTCCATGCGCTGAGAGAACTATCCCACCCTTGGCCTGCCTGTCCCCCCACTTGCCCCTTACGTGCAAAGACCACCACACCCTACAGGTATATGATCCACTTTAAGTGAAATAGCTTCTGGTCTGAATTCTAACACCACCTCCCAGGACACCCTTTTATAGAATTAGTCCTGAAAGAGACTAATTCTATGGGAAGCCACCCATAGAATTAGTCCTCTGGTCAGCTAGAACTTTGATTCAGAAATGACAGAGAGTGACAGAGCATGACGAGGAGGAGGGCAACAGTGACAATGAATTTCCAGACAGGCCCAGCATGCAGCTTCCCATACCCAGGAAGCCCTGAGCTCTGCTTGCGTCCTTTCTAGAAATGGGAGCCTCCACCTTTCCAATTTCCTCTTACACCTCTTCTATATTTCCCACCCATGCCTCTGCGTGACAATGTGGCATGCATGCAGCCCATATGGGGATCAGAGAATCCTATTGGGTATGCCAGCTTAATGAAATACTTCAGTTTATTAAACACAGGCTTCCCTAAGCCCCAAGTGCCTGTGGGTATTTGAAAGCCGAAGGTAACTTCCAGCTACCACACATGTAATTGTTACATGTGTCCATGCATTCCTGGTGCAACCTCAAACTCCCACTCTTAAGCAGCACACAAAATTAGCAACATAAAGTAACTCCTAGTCAGACAAGACGGCGGAAATGTGGGGAAACGCTGAGAGGGACTCCCGGAGCCCCTCAGGCCCTCTAAAAGTCTATGAAGTTCCCTTTACCTTGCAGAGCTGGAAACGTGGAGGGCGCTCCCCCACCCCCAAGCTGTTCATGTTTGCAGAATCGGCTCGTTACTAGCCAGGCAGGCCTCACGTGTCAACATTGCATGATGTAGCTCGAATATTTCAAGTCCTGTTTCAGCCCAGGCGGCAGCGGGGCTAGCAGAGCAAGCTGTCTGCAGGCTCCCTCTGGAGCTGTATTTCTGTTCCTCCTCCAGCGCTTGGCTGGGGAGGGCTGTCCCCAGTCTGGGAAGGGCTGTGGAGAAAGCCCAGGTAACCGGGAGCCTGCTTCTCTGAACCTGGGGCAGGCAGTGCCTCAGGGATGTCTTCCCATTCGTCAGACTCCTTGGCCTGGGGCCTGTAAATCAGGGGTGAGGGGCTAACAAAGAAGCAGCAGGCAAAGGCTTCCAGGGAGGTGCCTAGCTCCACGTGGATCACCATCTGGACACCTGAGAAGACGACCCTGTTGACGGTGCTCAAGGGAACCTGCTCCAGGAATCTTAGCGTCAGCCCATTGACCCACACGCAGCCCCTGCGACTCAGGGCCTTGAGGCTGAAGGTCAGCAGATCGCTGCCCTTCTCCCGGTAGGGCTCCAGGGACAGGTGTTGGCGGGAGAGGTGGGGGAGCTGCAGCCGGAGGTGCGAGTCCGGACTCCGCCCCACCAGCAGTGGGCTTGTGTCATGCTGCAGTCGAGATGGGACAGTGGCGAAGACGGCTGGGGCCTTCGTGGGGTGGTGCAGGCTCACCCGCAGGACTGTGAGGGGTCTCTCCATGGACGGGAGCCTGGGGAGGATGCAACACAGACACATCAGTGTGGTTGGAGCCTGACATGCCTCTGGCTCCCTGAGCCCAGACACCTCAGGGACCACAGACCACCTCCAGCCAAACAGAGCCAAGTGCTGGCTGTAGATACTGATTTTCTTGTTGAGCCAGGATGGAGCCAAGGCCCATCGCTTTTAGCCCCTGCTTCATCTCTCCCATGCTCTGTGAGTGGGGTAAGCCACCATCCTCTCTGAATTTGTTTTATTTTCCATAATATAGGTATGTCTGTCCGTATCTGTGCAAATTATAAGGCATTCCAGCTTGCAGAGAGGGGTTTTGGTGACTTACTGTCAGTTGGGGACAATTCGGCTCTGCTTCATGGAAAGGGAAGGACAGACGGACAAGATACATCTTTCTTGTATTTGACAGCTGCACAATGGACCCTTGCTGAGACCTTCTCTGACCAGCTGCAGAGGTTAAGCAGATGTGAGAAGGGAACAGGCTCTTGCTTTTCAGAGCCCCCAGCTGGGGTGGTGGGGGCAGGGAGGCGGAGACAAGAACTTCTAGCAACAAGCATAGGGAGAAGAGGGAAGCCGGGAGATCAGAAAGGCTGCCTGGAGACCTGAAGGAAGAACAAAACCAGCTACCACATTCCAAAGTGCTTCCCAGGGGAAGCCAAGTGCTTATGGACCTGAATGCTGTGAGCATCTCATCCTCACTGACTGGGGCAGAAGACAGACCCTGAGGAGGAGGGTCACTCGCTCAAGAACTGATTGGGCTCCATGGAGAGCAACCGGCAGTATCTGCCACAGTGTGAAATGCATTGTTTGTTCCAGCAACTGCACCTCCAGTAATTTGTCCTTAGAACCCCACTGGCACATGTGGCAATGCTACTCACAACAGTCAGCTTTGTTCCTGCGTGATTCTGAGGAACGTAAACTCTCCACCACAGCCACCAACTCCATGTGGCCCAGGACCCGTCCCCACCTTCGACAGGGCTGAGTGTGCTGGAACAACTGATCACACACTTTTCTGGCACCAGGCTTTTGCCTACACTATTTTTTTCTACTAAGAATGCATCTTCTGTCCCAAACTCTGTGTCTGGATATTGTTCTTTAAAGACCTGGTGCAAATGTGACCTCTTTTACGAAACTCTTTTCCTCTCTCTGCCTTTGGACCTCCACAACAGGGAGACTCCCCCTGGGGCACTTGGCCAATTGTCCATTGTTCTGTGGGGCCTTGTCCTGTTGTCCCTGAGCTCCTCAACTCCTTTCTCCCCAAGGCCTCTGAGGGGCAGGGTGTGGTCTGAGCTGCCACACTGCCCCGTGTCCCACTGCCCTGTGTAGACAGAGCCTGGCCACAGCAAGTGCCTGGGGTGGGAGCCGGTACATTTTTCAAATGGCTAAATAAGGAGAAGCTCACGCACATGAAAATCTCAAGAAAACACATTTCGATAGACCTCAAATTGGACTCTGGACCTTAAAAGCTGTAGGACAGTGACAAGCTCAGTGTCCCTCTGAGCCCCCAGATTCCCTGTCCGTCCTATCTTTTGGATGAAGCTGGCTAACAATGAGGACTTCTCAGTCTGTGGTAAGTTCTGGGCTTCTCAGGACATCCCTTAATGCATGCGCGCGCGCGCGCACACACACACACACACACACACACAATCCCCCCTCCATCCACATCACCCTCTGGCTCTAACCTGCAGAAAGCTTCTTTCTGAGGTGTGTATTATAAGCTGAGCCCAGGACAACTGGGTTGGGCATCTAAGTCCTCAGGCCTAGTCCGAAACTCAGAGTTCACTCCCTGGAACCAATCCCAAACCCCCAAGAAGAGTTTGCTACTGCTCGTGTGACCCTACTCTTTGCTCCACTGAGCACTCAGAGCTGACAGAAACCCCCACCCCAGCAGACATGTCTAGTGTCTCCAGGGCCCCAGATATTCTGGAGAAGCAGAAAGCTAGCCCTGCCAATGCGCCTCTGGGTAAATAGGAGGAAGACACTTTGGGGTGTGTGCCTGGCAAGAAGCCAGCGAGGCTCTGCTCCCAGCACCACCAGGCCTCCTCACCTTGCTGTGAATTCGCGTCCCTCTGACCTCCACTCACCTTACTGCCAGGGACACATCTGGCTCTGGCGCTGCTGCCGAGTTCTCAGGAGGAAGAGAGTCTAGGCTGGGGCGCGTCCAGGAATGGCAGTCAAGGACGTGATGTGTCAGAATGCTCATTGGTTTTGTTGCTTTTTTCTTTCACTCTTGAGGCAAGAAAGTGGAAGTGTAATTTTCTATTGCAGAAGTGCAACCCCACAGCTGAGAGGTTGAGAAACCCCAGCCTGGGACCCCTGCTAGATGAGGTCCCCTGATAGGTGGTGGGTTCCCTCCTAGATTTCAGCTCAGCCTATCTCTATGGCCTCATCCCTAGGGACCCTGAGCACTGTGTCCAGAGTATCAGCTGCGTCCCTCTTCTCCCCTGCCAGTCAGGTGGGGGCAAATCACTCCAGGCCTATTAGAAAGGGGAGCTTTTTTGGACAGAGGCTCAGTGGGGGGAAACCCTGCATGTAGGACCCTGTGAAGAGAACATCACAGCTGGCCTGGGAGCGGCTGAGGGAGCTGTGGGCAACATGGCAGTCCTCTGAGTGTCTCAGGAATGGGCAAGGCCTTGGGGGAAGGGAGAAAACAACCACTCACACAAGGTGGCCTCTTCTGCTGAAGGGAAGCAAGAAAGCCTCCTCCATGTCCACCCCTCCTGGTCTCTGCTGGCCTCTGTGGGCAGTCTGGAGGATATCAAGATGGATGCTTGTCCTGAAAGTGACCCACTGTCACAATGGTGCTAATTCTTTGCCTGGTACAACTCTTCATAGCTCACCAGTGTGTTGATATAGCTTCCATTGCACCCACTAACCCACCAAACTGGCAATAGACATGTGCCATATACGGGGGGCAACTGAGGCCCTAAGAGGGACAGTGCCTGGCCCAAGGCCCCAGCATGAGCTAGCAGCATAATCTGTTCTCTTTTCTCTATCAAACCCTATCCTGGGGACTCGCAGAGGGTAAACAGATGAGTAGTGTAGGCCAGGCCACCCCAGTCAGCCAGCAGGTGCCTCCTCACACTGTCTCACTGTCCCACGGACCACAGCTTACTCACTCCACATGGGTGACTCTTGTGGCCTCAGAGATCTCAGTGGACCACACCCGCATGGGATAACTGAATTTAAACCTCTCTGAATATTTATGCTAGGCTTCTAGCCTGCTTCCTCTATTTTGAGCATTTACACTCTAGTTGGTTGCTTAGTAACTTGGGAGGAAAAACAGAGAACTCTGAAAATAGTTACCTGTCCCTGACTGTCCCAGCCAATGTAACACCACTGCTGATGCTCCTCTAGGGAGCCAGCCCCCCAAGGATGGCAACTGTATCTGCCCCTGGAGGGAACCAAGCATTAACCAAAAACTGGGAACTGCACAGATGTCCATTAACAGCAAAATGAATAAACAAATCGTATGCTATGTACACAATGAAACACTACACAGCAATAGCAAGGAAGAAGTATGAAGTAATGATGCATACGAAGATATAGATGAATCTCAAAACATATGTAGAACCAAAGAAATCAGGCACAAATGACATAGACTATATGATTCCATTTCTATGAAACCCAGAGGTCAGAATAGTGAATTATCTCTGTAGAGAGGTATTAGCTGGTGTATTGGTTTCCTAGAGTTGCCACAACAAAGTACCACACATGGGTGGCCTAAACAACAGAGATTTAGTGTCTCACAGTCCTGGAAGCTGGAAGTCCAAGATCATTCCCATAAGGTTGGTTCCTTCTGAGGGCTGTGAGAGAGAACCTCCAGGTCTCTCACCTGACTTCTGGTGGTCTGTTGGCAATCTTTGGCCATCCTTGGCTTGTAGAAGCATCACCCCAATTTCTGCCTTCATCTTTACATGGCATTCTTCCTGTACACAGTGGTTCTAATAGCAGCATTTCCGGCGGACTGATTGGCTTGTGAAAAAGGGAGGCCATGTGCACGTTGGGCAGCTAGGCTAGATCCCAGGGCTCTTTCTGGCAACATAGCCCCTCTCAGTACAGAGAGCTCCCCCTCCCTGAATGACTGATGGATAACTGGAAGCCCAAATGATCACTCTGAGGTGCTACCAGGACTGCAAATGCACGTGGGGCTGAGCCTGCGGAGTGAAAGTGCTGCCAAGGGCAAAAGTTTCCTTTCTGAGGACCCCAAGCCAAGTTCTTTTCCTGTTCCCTGTCGTAAAGCTGGTTACTAGACAAAAAGTCGGTGTTAGTGAGCGTGCTTTTATTCTACTGCCAGAGAATGGAGAAGCTGGAGCACAGGTCTCAAGTTAACTTCTCCCTTAGAGGCCAAGAAGTGGTCTAAACAAGAGTGTAGAAATGAAGGGGACGTTTAGGTAAACAGGTAGGAGGAATATTCATGGATTTTCCAGGAAAAGGGGCAGCAACTGTCATGGAGCTGGAAGGTGTGTTATTTAGCATGGAGATTATGTTATGATGAGCTTTAACGTCTTGTGGAGGTCATTTAGACAGCCACCTTGGTTTTGATTGGTTTTAGCTAGTCTTGACAGGTTCCTAACTGCTGACTGGTGCCTCCTTGTTCTCAGAGATAGAGTTAGAGCAGGGGAGAGGTTCAGCCAGGCCTCTTAGCTCTTCTTGCAGGCCTGCCTGCCACAGGGTAACTGAAGGTGGCTGGCCAGGTCCCACAGCCTTTCCTTTCTGCCCATCGGTGTCCCTAGCCCAGACTGCCTAGCCAGTTGCGTATCTCTGAACCACAGAAAAAGGATTCCTCCTCCAGACTCCCCACATACACTGCCTTCCAGTCCTGACACCCAGGTATTCCTACCCACCAGAAGAGAAGGACAGCGAGCCATGGGCAGAAGCTGGAAAGGGGTTTTGCTCCCTGCCAGGTGTGTGACCTTGGGTGAGACCTATGTCTCTCTGGGCCTTAGTTTGCCTCCCTTGGGAGGGGACACCTCCTTCCCACTGCCTCCTGCAATCATGCCTCAGTGAGAGGAGGCCTATGTCTGTGCTCCCAGCCCTGGCAGGAGAGAGTGAGTGGGCAGAAGAGCTGTGTTCATGGCCCTGTTTGGTTCAGAGCAGTTCCCAGCACGAGACAGAACTGGAACAGCCGGAGAATTCATCCGGCAAGAAGTCCTGCCCAGGCTACATTTCCCAAAGGCCAGTAAGAAGTCCTGGGCTGTCAGTTTCCGAGGAGACGATGAGGGCAGGGGGAATTGGGGTGCTGGTTTTGCTCTGCTTGATCCCTTTGGCTAGGATGGCCTCCTCTGGTTGGTACCAGGACCCTGGGGAGTGTATATCAGTGAGCAAATGTCCCCTGTCATGTGCTGCTTGGAGAATTCAGGGACAGAACAGCAGTTCCTGGGCAGGTGAGGACTCTGGTGCCAGGGAGTCGGGTTGGAGGCTTGACTCCTTCTTGTAGCAACTGTGTGACCTCAACAAGTTGCTCAGCTTCTCTGAACATGACTTCTGCTTCGTAAAATGAGAGTAATTTGTTGCGCGAAGGCTAAATAAGGTATGTGCTAAGCACCATGTCTCACCAAGAACGTGGTGAGAGGTTGATGAATGAGAACTGCTCTTGGTAGAACCCTTAACAGCAGAACACAGTGGAGGGACATCTGGGGAGGGGCTGGCAGAGCTGACTATCAGCAGCCTGTGCGAACTCCAGGTTCTCAGAAGGCCCTGGGTTTTGCTGAAAACAAACATAATTTTGGAGTCATATACATAATTTACATTAGTTTAATATAAATTCCATTTTTAACAACAATGAGGTAAAAAAAGATGTTCTAGGACGAATCTCCAGATTATTATAGGGGTGTGTGACCCTGATACAGGAGGAGAAGGCTATTCATTTTGCATATGAGGAAACAGACTTGACAGTGACTGGTCAGCAAGGCCAAGGTCACAGGTCTGGGAAGTGTCAGAACCAGGACTTGGACCCAATCTGTGGGACTCTTGGGCTTACCCACGATGCTCTCATGCCTCATGTATAGCTGCCCGCCTTCTCCAAACACGTGCTCCAGCTGGCTGCTAGCAGTAGGTCAGCAGAGAGAGGGGCCTGCTGCCTCTCCCCGTCTTGGTGGCCTGTGGCCGCCAGGTGGCAGCGTCCCTAAACCCAGTGGTCTGCTCTTCAAAGCGGACAGGGAGGTCAGTGAAAGTCCTTTGGAGCTGTCCCCCACGACTGGGGAGGGGAGCACCAGGAAGGCCAAGTGCTCAGGGTGGGTGAGGGAGAAAGTTCCTGTTTCTCCGACTCAGATGCCCCGAAATGGGCCGAGGTGAATCCACAGCAAACCCCGCCCTCTAGAGGACACCAACTAAGTGAGCGGGAAGTCAGAGCGTGAGGCCAGGAGGGGCAACAGTGCCAATCCCAGGTACCAGGACAGACAGGCTCAGAAGGGCTAAGTCACCTGCCTAGGACACAGACAGTGCACAGCACAGCCAGGACGAGAGGCCAGGTTTGCCCCCTGATCTGTAAAGTGGAGTAACAGCGATCCTCTCCAGGGAGGGGGTGCCAAGTGAGGGGGTGCCTGCAAAGCAGCCCAGGCTGGGGCTTCCTGTGTAGCTAGTCCTAAGACCATGGCTGCAGTGCTTGTTGTGGTCATCAGGACAGTATGCTTCCTCCCCTCGCTGAGCGCCTGTAGCTCGTGGAGATGGGTGCTATGAGGGAGGACATGTAGGACTGTGGACTCTAGAAGCGGGGCCTAACCTACCAGGTGGGCAAGGGGGGCACCAGGGAGGGTCTCCTGGAGGAGGGGATGCATTTATTGAATCCTGTAGGCTGACCAGGAGTTCGCCGGGGGGACTAGTAGTTTGCAGATGGTGCCTGGTGGAGGGAGGTGGGAATCAGATACCCAGCTTCTGGAGGTGGCTCTGCCTCACCCTCTCTATAAACGAATAAGAATAACCACAGGAGCGGTGCTCTAATTTTAAAACCACAACTACGTTACCATTTAGCAAGTCCTTACTGCATTGTGTGTCTTGTTCTAAGCCTCTGTGTGAATTATCTTATTTAATCCTCACTATAACTTTGAGATAGGTTCCAGTATTAATCCTATTTCACAAATGAGAAAACAGGCACAGCTAGGTAACTTACCCCAAGACTTCCCATATAGTACGTCACAGAGTTGTATTCTTCTGGCTAAGGTGATCTCTCAGGGTTTGACCCGCTCTCCTAGTCTCCTGACCCAAGCCCTAGTGGGAAACGAGTGGCTATCAGGGGTGGTCCTGGTTGCTTATTTCCTCTGAGTTTGTCCCAGAGTGCTGGTGAGACCCCTGCAGAGCTGGGTCTGGCCAGACGACCTGGGTGGCTTCCATTTGCTGAGGAGCAAGAGTTGGTGAGAGGAGGACACCTCAGGAGCTGCTGCCATTCTGGCACATGCTCTCTCCCCTATCCCAGGGGTCATTGCTAAGCCCAATTTCATTATTGATCTGCATTCTTAATATGTCAGTTTCACTGGATGCTAATCCCATAGTGCCTGGAGCCCTGACAAATGCCTGGAGCAAGCCTGGGGACGGGGTGCCTGGGAATCCTGCAGGCCTTTCTGGTTTTTACCTCTGGGTGGGACAGTCAGGCCACACAGAGCCAGTGCCTGCAAGGACAGCAATTGGCTCAAGCGTTTAGCCTCTTTTTTAATCCACTAAACTAAAAGGCCGTTCCTTAGGTCACTCTCCTGCCCTGCGTACTGTCTCCTCCATCTTTGCCCACAGCATCCAGAGCCACAGCAGGCTAGGGGGCAGGAAGGAAGCCCTCATGGGGACCCCAGCCTTGGCTCTACCATGCACACACCTCACGGCAAGTCGCTCTGCCTCTCTGGACCTTGGTGTCTGCATCTGTAGAAGGAGATAATCATGCCTGCCCAACCCCTCTTGCCCTTTGGCTGATGTCTTCATTCAACATTTCAAAAAGGGTCAGCTTTCACTTGGTCAAAAGGATTTGCCAAAGGCTTTTTTTCTTTTTCAGTCTAGAACCTGTATTGAAGAAACACAGCTTGGCCTTATTTGAAGAATGCGGCTGGCCAGGAAAGATGGCCTCAAACACAGCACAACACACATCAAACATGGACCTTTTTGTTTTTAATTAAGTGAGGTAAAAGCCTAGCATAAATACTTTTAACTGAAGTTTAGGAATAAAGTGTATTCTGAAATTAGCGTGTCTTCAAAGGCAGATTTTTAACATGCCATGAAAAACTCTCTGCGGGGGAGTGTAGGTGGTTCCCAGTGCCTCCCAGTCCTACATACAAACCTGCCAGCAGGAGGAGGGGGAGGAAGAAGGACTGTCCCTTTGCAAACAGTTACATTTTTTAAAAATCGTAGTAAAATGCACATAACATAAAATTTACCATTTTAGCCATGTGAAGGGTACAGTCAGCAGTGTTAAATGTTGTGCAGCCAATCTTCAGAACCCGTTTTCATCTTGCAAAACTGAAGCTTTATACCCTTAAACAACAACTCCCCTTCTCCCCCTCCCCCAGCACCTGGCAACCACCATTCAACTCTCCATTTCTATGAGTTTGACTAGACACCTCACATAAGAGGAATCATTCAGTATGTGTCATTTTGTGACTGGCTTACTTCAGTTAACATAATGTCTTTAAGGTTCATCCTGCCAGATCCATGTTGCAGATGTCTCAGAATTTCTTTCCTTTTTAAGATTGAATAATATTCCAGTGTATGGATATAGCACATTCTGTTTATCCATTCATCTGTGGATGGGCACTGGCTTGTTTCCACCTTTTGGCTATCATGAATGATGCTGCTACGAATATGGTGTACAAGTATCTGCTTGATTTCTTACTTTGAATTCTTTTGGATTTATACCCGGAAGTAGGATTGCTCAATCAAATTCTATTTTTATTTTTCTGATAAACTGCCATACTGTTTTCCATAGTGGCTGCGCTTTTTTCATTCCCACCAGCAATGCACAGGGTACCAATTTCTCCACATCTTCGCCAATACTTGTTATTTTCTTTTATTTTCTTTTTTTTCTTTTTTTTTTGGTAGTAGCCATTCTAATAATATGAGGTGACATCTCACTGTAGTTTGACTTGCATTTCGCTAATGATTACGGATGTTGAATATTTTAAAAATACGCTTACTGTCCACTTGTATATCTCTTTTGGAGAAATGTCTGCTTAAGTCCTTTGCCGTGTTTTAATTGAGTTAGTAGTTTTTCTATTACATTATTAGATTATAAGGGTTCTTTACATATTCCAGATATTAAGCCCTTATCAGATACAGGATTTACAATTACTTTCTCCCATTCTGTATATTGCCCATTCATTCTGTTGATTGTATCCTTCGATGCACAGAAGTTTTTAATTTTGATGTAGTCCAATGTGCCTATTTTTACATTTATTGCTTGTGCTTTTGGGAAAAGAACAAGGTATCCAACACCTAAGAAATCATTGCTAAAGCCAATGTCATGAAAATTTTCTTCTAAGAGTTTTTGGTCTTACATTGTATCTTTAATCCATTTTGAGTTGAGTTTTGTATGTGGTATAGGGGTCAACTTCATGTAGATATCAGTTTTCCTACAAATAAGTATCTTAGGATAAATTTTATGATTCATGGTCATACTTGTTTATATTTGACCATATTTGGTTGAATAAAATATTTTACATGCCTTGGTTCCAATGCAAAACAAAATGCATTCAAATTCACCTTGTAGGTCTCATTAATTTTATGTTCACGTCTTTACATTGTTTAACAGTAATACTTCTCGTTTAAGATAACATGGTGCATGCTCAGCAGTGCAGATTGTGTTGTAACAATATACATCTCAGGGAGGTTTTAGTGGGAGGATCAATGAATCACCCACGCCCTGGGTCACACTTGCCAGGCACTGAGTCTGCCATTTCCTGCCTGTAGGCTGGATCCCATGCCATTCACTTGCTTCACTTTCCCGGAGTCCTTGATGTCACAGATTTTAAGGGCAAGGATTAGTGCTATTGTCATGTTTTCTACCCTGGGCTTCTAAATAAAGCTGGGGCCGATGGTCACCACCAAGCACCGGTTTTTGTGGGTTTAGGCTCCAGACTCAGAGCCCACGAACAGAGTTCTGAACCCCCTGATGTGACAGATACATAAAACTCAGAGGTTCAAAGCATTTCCAAACTTTTAAATTTGCTCATAATTTAAAATTTATACTAGAATTTTGACGCTTTAATCTGTTTGATAATACTCACAAGGAAAACTGATCACTGTGTAGAGTGCCACCAGAAGTGAGGGTTTGAGGGGTTTATGCTGCCCACACCAGATGTCCACTCGCTCCTACTACTTCTAACACCTTGAGCCACTTTCTGCATCTGAAAGTGTCATCAAGAGTTGGAAGAGGACTCAGATTTCCTGGAAAGAAAGCTGAATCACAAAGGCTTCTGATGCCAGGGGAAACAGCCTGGCCCAGGTTTGAGGCCGTGAGCCTCAAATGCCACCTCAGGAAGTTGCCATCACCATGGGCAGTACGATCTGGCTTGATTTTGCCAAAACAAAGGAAGGCCCCTCCAGCAATTTCTGTGGATTTGTTTTGCAAAATCAAATTATCTGCTTTTAATTCTCCTTTACCAATTTAATACAAATTGGAATTTCAAAAATCAGCACAAGACAGAAACTTCATTTTGGTGTGGATGACAGACCCCACATGACATGCATTTCAGTCTGGGAAAAAGAAATGGACTGTGGAGAGTTCTGGGGAACTGGGGCCTTGGTGGTGGGCCACCTCCACGTGTGCACGTGCTCTGAGCCCATGGGGACTAATAGCTGTCCCCATTCACAGAACAGAACAGAGGCTTGCCAGACTTCTCTACTTCAGAACCTTACCCCTGCATTCCTCCAGAGCTCCAGCTTGTCTATTTGTGTTTCCAAGCTGGGCTTCTGAACCCCTTCCTAAAGGGTAGGCTGGGCCCAGAGGGGACCAGCCTCCTCTGCAACAGGCCTGGAGAGAAGGTAAACTGGTGATTGCCTGTCTTGTCTTCTTCAGGCTCCAAGTTCTCCTGTACATATTTCTATTCATATTCTCTCTCTGTCTCTGTCTCTGTCTCTGTCTCTGTCTCTCTGTCTCTGTATCTCACTCGCTCGCTTTCTCTTTCAAGGTTTGGCTGGTGTAACACAGATCTAAAGCAGTGGCTTTAAAAAAGACAGGTGTATTTCTTTCTTACCTAATAGGTCAGGTGTAAGCAGTCCATAATGGTGGCTCCTGCAGTGTCAGCAACCTAAGCTCCTTCCAACTTGTCCCTCTGCTAACCCCAAAGTATTGCCCCACCACGTTCGCATCCTGACCAGTGGGAAAGGGCAGAAGGAAAACTATGGAACATGTCCTCTTCCCTTAAAGGCACAACTTAGAAATTGCCCATATTACTTCTGCTCACATCCTAATTAGCCTGACCTTAGCCAGTGTCTAGACCTGGGAGAGGCTGGGGGGCTATGAGCTCAGTGATAAAATAAAGCTTCTATTATTATTGAGGAAAGGGAGGCCAAATATTGGAAGACAATTGAGTCTTCTTTCCCAGCCTGCTTGCATACTTGGTCAAGGGCGCGAAAAGCTGCATGAGCTTGCATCTTCCCCAAGCTCACAGCTGGGTTGGTCAGGACAGCGAGAGATTTATTCACACAGGGGTAGGCTATCTGCTAACTCAGCATCTCAGACCTGCTATATTGAAAAACACCACAATCAGCCCTCCACCTTCTCAGAGTGTAAAACAAGGGGACAGCTTAAAAGGGCAGCGTGAGGAACTGTGGTGTAGCTGTGGGGAAGACTTCCCCAAGAGAAGATTGTGCATTGCAAAGCAGGTCACTGTCCATCAGCAGGTGGCTGATGGCCAATCTCTGGGTGCAAAGACAAGGATGGCTAAAAGGAAGTTTAGTTTTTGAGATTTTTCTTCCTAGTCAAAATATACAGTATTTCTCTGAATATTCTAGTTCTGTTTTGAAATGCAGGCTCACAAAGTGAAAGCCTTTTCATTTGTTTTGTTTTTATGTAATGTTTTAAAAAGATGCTATATTCACATAGTTCACAATTTTTAAAAAGAAAGAAGTAGCACGGAAAGGCTCTCCCACCCCTCCCAGCAGGGAACTACTTTAATAAGTGTCCTGTGCATCCTTCCTGATATTTTTCAGTAAAGTACAAGCAAACGTGAATCTACCTTCTAACCATCCCTCTTTTATAAACGCTGTCTGGTGCTGTGCTTTGTGACGGTGTCCTTAAGGCCAGCAGCTAACTTTCTCCCCAATGTTTTCTCACGCTTAGATTTTTCTCACTGTCCTGTGATATTTTACAAAAGTAGCCCGAGCCATGACAGCAAATATTTCATACCCTTCATGCATGACATGTTTCACATGTGCTCCACAAATGTGTGTCTTCGTTCTGATCAAATGCCGTGGGAAATATGTCTTTTCCATCTGGCCACTAATATAACATAAAGAGCATTTCCCCCTTCCCTCGGTCAGCCCCAGGGGGAAGCCAGATCATGAAAATGGAAAAGTGATGAGAAAATGAAAAATCCTGCCACCAGAGCTCTCCCTCCAAGTGGTTTTCCAGAGGCTTCCTGGGACCGCGTCACCTCAAGAAGCGTAAATCACCAACTGGGCCTGGCGAAGCTGTCACCCAGGGGCCACGTGCAGGGCGACTTCTGTTTGGCGGCCGTGTGGCGTCCCTGCTGTCTCAGTGCTGGCCTCTGTCTGCTCTCGGCAGACGTGGTGCAGGGATGGGCACGTCCTTCCTATGGGCCTAGCTGCAGCAAAGACACAGCTTGCAGACTGTGGTGTTTTGAGCGGAGGCCCAGGCCTGCTGTGGCTGGACCCTACTGCCGATGGGTTTGCCGCAGACCGTGGGGTGCTTTCAATGCCTTTAAATCAGGTCCCGGGGCTTTCAGCTCTTTGGCTGGCCTTTGTGAGCATTTAGTACAAACCATGGTCTGGCGTGCCTGGACACCTGAGGTCCCGGGCCAAAAAGGCAGAGCCAGAGCTCGGTGAATGCCCGGCTTCAGCCTGCCTTACCCTCCCTCCCTCTCCCCTACCTTCTGAGCCCCAACACGCGGTAAGTTACTGGTAAGTATGGCTCAGAGAAATAAAATTTCCCCTGGACTCGGTGCTCTCACATGTTAAAAAGCCTCCACGCCCTCTTCTCTGGGAGAAAGTTTCCAGTTTGTGGGGGCTAGGGGGCACCATTGGGCAACTTTTGTGTGTGCCCAAAATGCCTCGCCTGTATTTTTTTAAAACCGGCCTTTGTGTTTTAGAGCCATTTTAGGTTCACAGCAAAATTAAGCAGAAAGCACAGAAATTTCCCAAACATTCCTTCCCCCCTATATACACAGCCTCCTTCACTGTCAGCACCCCGCACCAGGGCGGTACCTGAGCTATAGTCTATGAACCAACACTGACACATCGTTACTCATATTCCATCATTTACTCTTGGTACATCCTACAGGTTTTGGGCAGAGGTATAATGACATGTATACACCATTCTAGTATCATATGGAATAGTTTCACTGCCCTAAAGCTCTGTGCTGCACCTGTTCATCCCCACCCCCACCCTTACCCTTGGCATCCACCAATCTTTTTACTGTCTCCACAGTTTTGCCTTTTCTAAAGAGTTGGAAAACATTTTCCATATAGTTGGAATCATATAGTATGTAGGCTTTGCAGATTGGCTTCTTTCACTTAGTAAGATGCATTTAAGCTTCCTCTATGTCTTCTTATGGGTTGATCGTTCATTTCTTTTAGTGCTGAATAATGTTCCATTGCCTGGATGTACCAGTTCATCCATTCACCTACTGAGAGACATCTTGGATGCTTCTCAGTTTTGGCAGTTATGAATAAAGCTGCTATAAACATCCCTGTGCAGATTTTTGTGTGGACATCTTTTCAGTCTATTAGAGTAAATCAAATGATTATCGCATGATTGCTGGATTCTTGCGTGCATATTTACTTGGCAGCATGCTAATGGGGTAGGCTGTCCCGTACCCAGTCAGCTTTCTGGGACCCCAGCACGGTCCCCCCTCTTACAGGGCCAGAACTCCCACATCTCACTCCTTCAGAGTCCCCACAACCTCCTGGTGGCACGGATTCAGTCTATGTCAGCCTCCAGTGGTGAGACACCGGTACATCTGTGAGTGAGTAGGGCTGCCTCTTTCCTCCTCTCTTTCATTCTTTACTCCACAAATGTGAGGGCCTGGAGGATTTTTTTTTTTTTTTTTTTTTGGTACAAACTGAATTGTTCTTTCCAACACCAGCCTTTAAGAAAATCAAGAACAAAACTTTTCATTCGATTCTGGTATTTGCTGTTGTCGGAAGAATCAATGTCCCAACTCTATTATTTAGTCTAAGTGTTTGTTGCAAACACACAGCTGCGTTGGCACTGAAATTGGTTCGGACACTAACAGTGGGACCCTGAGGGAGTCCCACAACCTCTCTATGCCTCTTTTGCTCCTCTGTAAAATGAAGGCAAAAAAGCTACTGCTTTCTAGTGTTGTTGTGAAGAATCAAAGGGGTAAAACAGAGGAAGTGCTTATAGTGGGGTCTCAGACTAGAAAAAACAAACAAACAAAACTTAATTATTATTGTTATTTGATATTTAGTTTTTGTAGGAGACAACTTGGAGAGCAGCTTGTTTCTTTGTTTTCTGAAAAGGGGATACAATAACCAAGAGGACATTTGACTTTAGATGGGAAAAGCCGAGATGCTATTTGGGGACAGAGAAATTCCAGGCACTGAGATAATAACAATAATAATTTTTTTAAAAAAGAATTTTGTTTTGTATAATCACTTGAAAGGTTGTCTTTATTCAGGGTAGAACTGTGTCTCTGGCCAGTTTGCTTGCAGAAATAAAGAAGTGATTTTCTTCTCAGGACTCAGAAAGCCTGGGGAGGGGAGGTTCCTGGAACTGGGGGACGGGCAACATGGCTGGCGCTTTCCCTTGTTGAGGGGGGTGTTACCAGGTGTCCAGGAAGAGAGGGGCAGGAGGAGCCTGGAGTGGGGACTTTGAAACTGGTCAAACCCAAGAGCTAGTTTGGGCTTTCTCATCAGGCTCTGTGATTCCCTTTTGTTATTCTTTCAGGAAAGTCTGGTCCTGGTTGGATTTTGGGGTACTGGGGGAGCAGCCCTGGCCACAATTGGAGAGAGGGGGTCGTGGGATCAGCAGGGGCTGGGAAATCTTGTTATGAGGTGGCAAGAGGCCACAAGAGGAAAGGAGAGTGGGGAGCTTGAGTCAGGAGGCAGAAGAAGAGAATAGCAGCCAGCAGGACTTGAGGGAAGGGCAGACTCAACCAGTGGACTCCCAGAAACACTGTGGAGAGGAGCCAGATAGAAGCTGGCCACCATATAACCAAGCAGGGTAAAGGCGGGGTCTCTTGTGCTATTTGGGCACCAAAGGGAAGCTTGACTCTTCGGAGCAGCGGGTGTCTATACGTATATATACTTTTTTCTTTGTAGTAACCCTATAGGGAAGGTACTATCATAAAGTTCGTTTTACAGATGGATAAGCAGACACAGAAAGGGTAAGTAACTCGCCCTTGGTCACACATCAAGTAAGTAAAGTGTTGGCATTGGCACTGGGTCTGCCTGACCCCGAAGGCTGCTGGTCCCCACGGAGTGGGCCCCTGGCTCGCTCTGCAGTAACTGCCGTCTTTGACTGCTGCCCAAAGCCTCCAGATGGGGACTGGGAAACTCCTGCCCTGGAGAAGCTGGTGGAAGAGAGGCCCCTTCTTGGACATTCTCAGTGCAATTTAAGGCCCCAATCGTCTTTTCTCAATGAGGCGGCCAAGTGTTTTGGCGATTTTGAGGCAGTGTGTACAATGCTGAGAAATTCCAGGCACTGAACGTCTCAACCTGCTGTGCACATCACAGCCACCAGGCGGTCCTGGTGGGCCTGGGATGTCGCCGCTGGGTCAGCCCTTTCTTGCCAGTCTGTGAAGCTGCCGGTAGATGGTGCTCCGACCTCACAGCCGGACTTCACGCTCTCCGATCCCAAAGTCCACCGTCCCATCCCAGACTCACAAGGAAGTGTCCGCACTTTCAGGGCAAGAGGTGCTTCTTCACTGTCCTTTCAATAGATACTGATGTGGCCTCTGCTGTGTGCTGAGTGTTCAGCATTCATGGTCCGATGGGGGAGGACAGACAAGGCCATTGCCTTTCAGCGTGACCATGACTAGAACAGGAGGGTCCTGGGTAGGAGCTTGGGGACTGGGGAAGCACTTAATTCTGGACTGGGTGGCCTTGCACCGTCTGGGGAGAAGGCTGGAGTTAATGTTCTCATAGGACCGTGGCCTGGGGGATGTTCAGGACCAGGCACCACCAGGCTGGGCACACAGTTGGTGCAAAAGAAATGAAGGAGAACAGATGAGGGCGATCTGGTGGCTGTGTGGACAGCAGTGGCCCTGGCCCTTCCGTGGCAGCTGCACCAGCAGTGGCAGCAGCAGAAGTGCGGCTGTTTCTTGGGGACTTCTTGGCTCTTTAGAGTTCCATGATGGCCCCCTGAGCACCCTCTCTGAAGCTGCTGTCTCCCTGGGTTTGAGAATGTCCACCACAGCCAGGTCTTAAGGCTGCTCTCAGCCTCAAAGAGAGATCCAGCTGAAGTAAGGAGTTTTGGCTTTACAGGAAGAAATACTGTCCTGTATTCAGTACCTATCCTGTGGCCAGCACTGTACTAGGTATTATTTCCTGTATTATCCTCACAAAAGCCCTTTCAAGAGACAGGTTCCTTGTTAGGCAGATGGGACAATGATGGTTCAGAGAAGGGAAGTCTCAGGCCTATGTGTACACAGGGTGAGTGGCACATGAAGTAGGGTGCTTGGGGGAGACTAGGGCCAGCCCCTGACCCCCTTCCTCTGGTGCTGGAGAAAGGGCCTTTTAGTAGCCAAATGAGGGCAGAGCCAGCTATAACTTCTTCGTGGGTCAGGCCAGGTCCTGACCATACATGCCCATCAGGCTGTCACTGACTCAGGCCCCAGTGCAGCTCTGGTTTATCTCCTGGGCATCTGGCAGCCTAAGTGTTCTGTCTCTGCAGGCCACAGAGTACTGAGGACAGAGGGCAGGGCAGAGGAGAGTTTGGCAGAGGTGTCCTCTCAGCACCTGCAGCCCTTCCTGTCCTCCTACAGAACCTGGGTCACCTGGCCCACCTTGGGGGGCTCTTGTCCTTTCACTTTCCTGGCCCTGGTTCCTGGTTGAAGTTCTGTATTGGCCTGATTCTGAGCGAGAGTCAATAACGACCACAACCCCATCTCTAAACCCCAATCCCAAGTGAATTCTCAAAACCAGCCCCTTGAATACTCTCCCAGCCGTGCTTGATCCCCAGTCTCTCTCTCTTTTCTTCCTTCAAATAGTTCATTATTTTGCATGGAGATTTCGCTTTTCTTTGACTTTCTTTTCTTCATATATAACCTGATAAAAGGGCTCCCGTTATTTCAGAATATATTCTGGACCCTATTCTGTGCTCAATTACACACCATCTATAGTTGATTTTCATGAAATTTAAATAACAAAGACGGACGCTTATGTCATTTCTTCCTTATAAAAATACACCCTTGAAATCCTCTCTCATTGGAAAGCTGCAGCGTGTCTGAAGTTCAACAGCTTGTGTGTGTGTGTGTGTGTGTGTGTGTGTGTGTGTGTGTGTGTGCTGCCTCGTTAGAAGTGCACATGGAGTGAGGTGTGTCCTGGTAACGAGAATTAAATTTGTGCTCACTGTCCCGATGTGGAAGCAGACCGTGCGGCACCCTGGGACGTGGCAGCATCTGCTGGTCTCTGTCACAGTGAAATGACACAGGGAGGTCCATCCTGTGGCTATGGATCCAAGCAAAGTGTGTGTTGGCAGGGACCTGGGGGTCTGCAAGTGGATAAGGCAGGATCTCTCAGTGGAAAGATATTAAACCCTCAAACGGAGCTTACCCGTCCTGAGCCCCAGACGGCAGCTGGCATCTTGAGGGTCTGCATGCCTAATAGCCCAGGCAAAGGAAGGGTCTGAGTCCGTGAAAGCTTGACTAAAGTCCTGGAACTGAAGGTGGCGGCTAAGAAAACAGAGGATTTTCTGGGACGCCTGTAATGGGGCTCCTCTGTTGATCTATGATGCCATGATATTTGACGTTGAATTTTAAATTCCCCTCACCTGGATTGAATTCCTCACGTGGGGCCTAGCAGAGAGGAGCTAAGGCAGTGTGTCCTCAGATGGCGAGCTGCCAATGGCGGTTGATAGAAGAGGAAACTTGACTTGCAGACCTCAGCCTTTATTCTTTGCACCCCAAATCCCACTGTCTGGCCCTCCAGGAGGGAGTCTTCACAGAGAAACCAAAGGGTTTTGCTCCAGACCATGAGTTCAGGCCTCTGCCATCCACACAGCCGGAAGACTTTCTTCAGTGTGTGAGTTTCACATAAACTTCTTCCCCTAGGTCTCCTCTCAAGGAAGCTCGACAATCAGAGGAGCCATTTAGGATGAAACTTCATGATTTGCAGATGAACTTGGGTTCAGGCTGTCGTCCTAACTAGCTACAAAGAGTAAGACTTGGGCTGGGCCCTAAATGGTTCAATGCTGAATAAGATATCTGAGAGGACAAATGGCATGGACAGAGGCCAGGAGTGAGGGAAGGTCAACTCAAGTTTGGAAAGAGAAAAGAGAGTATGCAGCTGCTACCTTTGAAAAAGATAGCGGGAAGTCCCCCAGAAAGGTAAATCAGAATGAAAATATGAATAGCTGAGGGATTAGGAAAAAGTGTAGAACTATGTCCCGAAAGCCCCACATTACCTGGGCCCACACCTGGACAAGAATTGTGACAATAGTTAGTAGTTGAGGGTCAAGGCTCCATTAAACCAACGGTGGTTGAGGAAACCCTAAAAGTGAATAAAAGTAGGAACAACTGAACCTAATCTGTATTTTCAATGAACAACATAACCATACTGAAGGAAGAAAAAGAAAAGTAACCCAAGTAACTTTGAACCCATCACTTTGACTATATACCCTCAGTGTAAGGCAAAAAGAACTGCAAATATTAAACTTGACTTAGAAGGTATATTTTCACAATGGTATGGATATAGCCATTTTCTGTGGAACCAAGCAAATGACTATATAGATAATGTTGAGAGTCAGATTCTCACTGTTGAAGAAGGGAGTAAAAACTAAGAAATAGAAAAACGGTAGGAAGAATTCTGTGAGTTGGATTGGAGTTGTAGGATTGGAGGTACCGACACATAAAAATACAAAATATATACATATTTGTCAACAAATATACACATAAACATACATATGTGCATACATATATTTCCTAGCTCTGTACAATAAAAGGGTCTAGAAGCAAAAACACCCAGGAGCAATGAGCACATTTAATATCTAGATCTTGGTTTCTAAATACTATTCCATATATATATATAAAAGCCAGGGCTTTTTGGAGGAAGGCTGGGTGAGAAAAGCACAAGATGAGAGAGGAACCCCTGTTTATGCCAGAAAGAATGATGGGGACATATCAAAACAACTCAGAAGCCAGCTCAGAGAGGCTCCCACAAGTCACATCTGAAACAATCTGGACATCAAAAAAATGACAGTGAAAAACTATAACACATTAAATAAGAATATGTGAATTTAAACTAGTGTAAATAAATGAATAAATGAATGATAAATGGGATAGAAGGGAAAATTTTTCCTTACAGTACAGTGCTAAGTAATGAATGTAGAAAGAATAATGGAGTTAGAAAAC
Organism: Cynopterus sphinx; assembly: GCA_030015415.1. Lineage (NCBI taxonomy): Eukaryota > Metazoa > Chordata > Mammalia > Chiroptera > Pteropodidae > Cynopterus > Cynopterus sphinx. Next base: position 30,287,879 of record CM057387.1, on the reverse strand, counting down.
TGTCATTTTCAAAACATTAAGTAATAATTGATTTAGGCAGAAATTATCAATGATGCCAAAACTAACGAGTGAAAGTTTGATGAGGATCAGGATATTTAGTTTCAAAGAATCTCCTCACAAATTACTCATTCGTTATAAAGGAAACAATAGTAACTTTACAGTGGAGAGTCCAGGCAGACAATACCTAAGAGATTAAAGCTGACATGACCAATACAGGGAAAATTCAACATTAAGTAAATTTCTCATACAATATGCTGAGAGGAACACCTCACTTCTGTGCTGTTCCTGCCAAAATGCAAAAGCTGATTCAGATATAAAGAAACATTGGATAAGTCTGTGCTGAGGGACATTTTACAAAATAATTGGCCTGTACTCCCTCAAAATGTCAGGGTCATAAAAAATAAAGAAAGGCTGAAGAACAATTCTAGATTAAAAGAGATTTAAGACATGACAACCAAAAAGAGTTATGTGATTCTAGACTGGCCCCTGACCTGGGGGAAAAATAGGTAAAGAAGAGATTATTGGGACAATCGGAAAAATTTGAATAAGACTGGGCATTAGATATTAGCATATGTTAATATTAAATTCCCTGATTTTGATAATTATCCTGAGGTTATGTTTAAAAAGGAAATATTCAAGGGTTATGCTGTCTGCTACTTGTATCAAGTGATTCAGCTAAAAAAAGGTGTTTCTATCGTATCTATCATCTATCTATCTATCTATCTATCTATCTATCTATCTATCTATCTACCTACCTACCTACCTACCTACCTACCTACCTCTGGAAACTGATAAAATGATAAAGTAAATGTGGGAAAATGTTAACAAATTCGTGAATCTGGGTATTCAGGAGTTCTGTTTGAAATTGTATTCAAATAAAAAGTTACCAAAACAAATGTAATACACATACAGGAGTATAAGATCTTAAACTGTTAGAGATAATATCTGACTCTGAAGTAGGTTGGGATGAAATGCCTGGCATTTTATGAAAACTTAATAAATGAAGCAGACTCTTATTAATAATGTCTATCTAAACTCACAGAGAGCTCATCCTTTTGCTTCTCCATGGCATTGGGATTTGTGCAATATTCCTGGTCTGACCCCCATGTAAATATCTCAGTTATTCATTACCGCTGGTCCTGAAGTCATCAGTACTGAGCCTTTGGTGTCCTGCAGCCTCTAGGGCACATGCCAGGAACTTGGAATAAGGCTGAAATTTTCCCTGACCCATTCTTCACAGATGCCTTGTTATGAGTCCAAGGGCCTTTGCCTTTGACTGAGATCTCAGCACCTGACAAACAACTTTACAAATGACTGGTGTTAAGGTGCTTGGTGAGGATTGTCTTAAATGCCAATTCTTAGCGTATAATGTGAGGGACAAGTAGACAGAGCAGAAAGGTGGTGTCAGAAGCCCAGATGGCCCCTGAGGCTTGCTCTACCTGTTCCTAGCTGTAGAAAATCAGGCCCATCATTGGCCTCTCAGTTTACTTGATTCATCTCATCTTGTTTGGCAGACCTTCCAGAGTCTGGCCAATGTCTTCAACCTGCCAGCCCCATCTCTCTTGCCTTACCCCAGTTTTTAGCCCACCCTGGCCTTTGGGCTGGGCAACTCCACTCCAACTACCAGTACTCTCAGCAAGTGCTATTCCAGTGCTTCTCAAAGGGCGTTCCAAAGACCACTGGGGGTTCCTGAGACCTCATAGGCAGTTTGCAAGGTTTTTGCATTTCCAGCTACCTATTTGTTGAGGCTGTATTTTTATATACTTCAACAACATAGCAGACCAGCTTGAATGCAAAAGCAAGTATGCGAATCTAGTTTTCTATTAAGCCATATATTTAGAAAGATTTGCAAATATGTCAAGCAATGTTATCCTTGTCACAAATTGTTTGTTCTGAAAACATAGTTATTTTTACTAAAAATGTTATGTTAACATTAAATTATTTATTTATTTATTTATTTCATTTTTATGGAGGTATGACTGACAAATAAAATTTTATGTATTTAAAGTGTGTGTGGGATGATTTTATATATGCATGCACTGTGAAAGAATTCCCATTATTAAGGTAATTAACATATCTATCGCTGTATATATTTACTTTTTTTTTTTTTTTGGTAAGAACACTTAAGTTCTACTTTTTTAGCAAGTCCCAACTATATAACACAGTGTTATCGACTGTATTATATGTTATACATTAGCTCCTCAGACCTGATTCATCTTAGAGCTAAAAGTTTGCACCCTGTTCCCAGCTTCTCCCTATTTCTCCCACCCCAAGCTCCTAGTAAGCAACGTTCTGCTATTCTACTCTCTGTTTCTATGAGTTCGAGTATTTTCTTAAGGTTCCACATATGTGACACCATGCAGTATTTGTCTTTCTCTATCCAGCTTATTTCACTTAGCAGAAGTTGTTCCAGGTTCTTCCGTGTTTCCACAAATGGCAGGATTCCCTTCTTTAAAGCTGTAGTATATATATATATACACACACACTAATATAACTAATGTTGCCATGAACATGAGGGTACAGATATCTCTTTAAGATAGGGATTTTGTTTCCTTTAGGTATATACCCAGAGGTAGGACTGCTGAATCATATGGTAGTTCTATTTTTAATTTCTTGTGGAACCGCCATACTGTTTTCCATGGTAGCTGTACCAGTGTACATTTCTACCAACAGTGCACAAGGGTTCCCTTTTCTCTAAATTCTCTCCAGCACTTGTTATCTCTTGTCTTTTTTGATAATAGACATCCTAGTGCATGTGAAGCGATATCTCTTTCTTTGTGGTTTTGATTTGCATTTCCCTGATGATTAGTGATGTTGAGCACCTTTTCACATAGCTGTTGGCCATTTGTATAATTTCTTTGGAAAAATGTCTGTTCAGGTTCTTGGCCGTTTTCAAGTTGTGTTATTTTTTATTTTTATTTTTGCTATTGAGTTGTATGAATTCTTTAAATGTTTTAGATATTAACCCCTTATCAGATATATGGTTTGCAAATATTTTCTCCCATTCCACAGGTTGCCTGTTCATTTTGTTGATGATTTGCTTTGCTGTGCAGAAGCTTTTAATTTTTAATACTGTCCTGCTTGTTTATTTTTGCTTTACTTTTGGTGTGAACTCCAAAAAATCATTGTCAAACCAAAGTCAAGGAACTCACTCCTTATGTTTTCTTCAAGTGTTTTATGATTTCAGGTCTTATATGCAAGACTATTTGTTTAAGACCAACATATTTAATCCACTTTGAGTTGATTTTTGTTTGTGGTATAAGATAGTGGCCCAGTTTCATTCCTTTTCATGTGTTATCCAGTTTTCCCAACACCATTTATTAAAGAGACTATCCTTTCCCCATTGTATATTCTTGGCTCTTAGTGAAAAATTATTTGACCACATATAAATGGGTTTATTTCTGGGCTTTCTAGTCTGTTCTATTGATCTATGCATCTGTTTTTATGCTACTATTATATCATTTTGATTGAATCATTATAGCTTTGTAATATAGTTTAAAATAAAGATGTTGATGCCTCCAGCATTGTTATTCTTTTTCAAACTCGCTTTGGCAATTGGGATCTTTGTGATTATCCAAGCAGTGTTCTTAGTGGCTCTCAGTACTTGAGAGTGTGCCAAGACGAATCAGTGTCCCAAAGGGGAAAATCATAGCCAGCACCTAGATGCAGGCTAATTAGAAGCTGGACCTTCAGGCAACAGCTTGTAAATTATATAGTCAAACCCCTTTCAGGGAAAGACTTGAAGATGAGTGATTTTGCCTGTCCCCTCTGCGCTGAGCCAGTGCTAATGTGTCCATTAAGTATTGCTTCTTTGCTATATTCCTGTGAGATTCATGGTGCAAGCCCTGGTGGCTTTCAGAGCTCGATGTTAGGGGTCCATCAACAGGTGAGAGTTATAAAGTAGGGGTACTAGATGAGAGGTCCAAACCTTTTGCTCCTTAGGGAAAAGCTGGGAGTGGGGAGTTTCCTCCTGATTGTATGGCACTGGGCTGAGGTTGGGGTCAATGATGAGAGGGTGTCTCAGCATTTTCTACCCTGCCTGTACAGATGTGGGTATTTTCCCATTCTCCTAATGTGTAGGAGTCACTCAGCTAGTTTCTGGGTTTCTCTTACAGGGAATTGATCCACATGTAGCTCTACATTTGGGGTGTCCATGGAAGTTGGAAAGTTCAGGAATCTCCTGTGTTGCCACCTTAGTCCCTCCCCTATGCTTGTTATTTTAGAATGAATTCAGTATTTCTCTCCAAAAAAGGTAAACGTCAATAGATGTAACTCACATAAACAAAAGCTCTATGGGGTTTCAATAATTTTTCAGAGACCAAAACATATGAGAATCCCTATTCTAGCCCCTGACTGTGTTTTAATAGGAATGGGCTAGACTGTGTGTAGTAATAACCTATTGTCCTCAGGGAACAGGCTGAATGAAGACCCAGTCTCTGCAACATTGTGGGTCACTGTCGTGGAAAAAGGAGGCTAGAGAGTCTTCCACTAGCAGTTAAGTACCGCAACCTATAAGTGGCATGTGTTGCTCCCACTCAAGGCTCTTTGGCCATTACTAGTTTCATGGCTCTGCCTAACTGCAAGGGGGGGATGTGTGAGCCTCTCATGTACTCAGCACCCTGAAAGAGGAAACTTCTACTGGCTGAACACCAGAATCTCTATCAGCTCTGCTTTCTTTTTCTTCATAGCTACTATGACTACCTGACAGTCATAGTAGACATTTGTTTGTTTATTGACTCTCTGCCCCTCTAGTAGGTAAAGTCTTTGAGGGGAGGTCCCTTGTCATGCTTGTTCACTGCTCCATCTTCAGAGCTTAGAACTAAGCCTGGCACATTTTAGGGCTTCGATAAATGGAAATAGTGAATGATGGGATAAGAATGCTAATGTATTCTCTGTCTAGGTGGTTGGAGTTTCCAAAGTGGGATGCATCCAAAATGTTTCCCGAGCTCTAACGTGCTGGATATGCATTAGCTGGGCCTGCATGTGGGGTTTTTTTTTATCCAGATATGATGTGCACAATTCTGGATGCTGGTGCTAGGAAAAGCCAGGTGTGCTTGCAGAGTCTATGCCTGGAGGTAGGGCCTCAGCTCCAGGTAAAAGGGTGAAAGAGTCCCATAATGAGGACCTGGGGTACAGCCCACTCATGGCGAGAGCATGGATGCATTTGGCAGGTCAGGGTCCCCTTTCCTCCTGACCAGTCCTAGCTATGGGCAAGGCCTAGATTATAGCTTCTGTGAAGGTACTTGAGAACCAGCCCCGGGGGTTCCTACAGAAATGGCCTCACATGTATGACCTCAGGTGAAGTCTATTAGGTATGTATCTCTGTCTCTTTCTTCCAGAATGCTTGTTTCATTAGCCAATTCCATGGAATCCTTATATCTAACAAGGGTTGGGCCAGGGGGACATTTCTAATGGAGAACTTAGCCTTGTTGAGATGAGTGGTGAAGGTCCAGGTGGTTTGATGAGTGGTTGGCACTTGGAAGGGTGCTCGGTGTGTGGCTGAGCACAGGCCATGGTCTCACTTGGCTGACCTATTCCAAAAGGTCTGGAGGCAGAACTCATATGTGGACTTTCATGCCCTTGAGAGGAACTGGCTCAGACTTAGGAGAAGATTCTCGAGAGAGGGCCTATCATTCACATCCCTCAGGCTCTGGTGTTGCCCATATTCTTAGGGTACATGTAACTTATCTTTTCCAAACCCTGGGGCCTCTGGCCTGACACAGACTTTTGTCCTATTTCCAGGACAAAAGAGAGAGTTCAGATGATGAAACACTGGGACTTCTGAACTGTTCATGGAAATGACACACAGGATATAATACTTGAAATCAGAGTCATCCCGGGAAATTGTGGATGAGTGGTTGCCAACTCTTTCAAACTGATTCCATGCCCAGAATTTGGGAAGGGGGAAGACATGTAAGCATATGGGAGAAACGCTGGGCATTCTCAGGAAGATAGTCATGCAGCACCAATCCTTCATTTCAGTTCTGGCTTTGGTGATTAACCACATAACATTAGGTGCTGACTAATTAAGACATCCTTGAATCTTAGAGCACTTTTTTAGTGAAGCTTCAAAGAATTAAGTCCAAGTATCTACTACTTTGTCTAAATACACATGATAGTAAAACAACAATAAGAAAAAACCCAAACAGCCAGATCACTGAAACACCTTTAGCCTGACCTAGGAAGAGAAAGGGGCTAGAGTGAGCAGGCTTTGATGGAGACCTGAACAGAATGGAATGTGAACCCCAAACCAGCTTCAATAACCAGCTGAGTTCCATGAAGACCCTTGGGGCTTGTATCATACACAATTCTAAATCAAAGCAAACTAAAACACTGGGGCCTGAATTCAACATGAACCCAAGCATCAGTTTCCTAAGGCTACTGGAAGTCATCAATATGGCCTTTCAACTGCATCTTCCTGGAACTGACCTGGGTATTTCCTTCATTTGCAGCTTCCAGACTTGGAGCAAAAAGGAAAACAAAAAAGTAAACAAACAAGATAAAAACAAAACAAAATTAAACACGGAATTGCCATATGATCCAGCATTTACACTTCTGGGTATATATATCCAAGAGAATTGAAAGCAGGGTCTTTAACAGAATTATTCACAACAGCTTAAAGGAGGGAACACCTCAAACGCCATTGGATGAATAGATAAACAATATGTGGTCTATACGTACAATGGAATATTATTCAGTTTTAAAAAGGAAGTTCTGACAAAGGCTACAACACAGAGAAGCCTTGAAGACATTATGGTAAATAAAATAAGCCAGTTACAAAAGTACAAATGCTGTATAACCCAATTTCTATGAGGTACCTAGAAAAGGCAAATTCACAGAGACAGAAAATAGAATGGTGTTTGCCTGGGCCTGGGGGCACAGGGGAATGGGGAGTTATTATTAAAGGGTACAGAGTTTTGGTTTGAGATGATGAAAAGTTCTGGAGATGGATGGTGGTGATGGCTGCACAACAGTGTGAATGTTTAATACACTTAAGAAGGGTACATTTTATTATATATATTTTACCACAACAAAACAAAACAAACAGGGAGCATGCCACCCTGACTCTTAGTCAGCCAGGGTTCTTGGTAAAAGCAGGACTGAACCACTGAGTGCATATTCTAGAGGGTCCCTGGGGTTTGTGGGCTGTCTGATGGCTCTCAATGGACACGAGCAGCAGAAACCTAAGAAGGGGCCTCAAAACGTGGGCTTTCTTTTGCCTCCATGGACTGAGCTGGCAGCTCCTGGATCAGGCACAGGAGAACCAGGAGCGGAACAAAGCCAGAAGGGTAATTTAAAGGTGCCCTGACTCCCCAGGGGCAATGCACACCATTGTACTAGGATTCTGTCCCCCCTTTTCTTCCAGGCACCAGCAGTTATAAATATGCATGAATGAAGGAGGCCCCCATTTTTCCCACTTCTCTAATAGGGCTCCCCGATAGTAGGGGAGGCAGGTCCCCGGGAGAGTCAGGGTGAACTCTTCTAGCTGTGCCCTGCAACTCCCTGCAACTCAGCAGCAACTATTATAATTATCACATGCAGAAGGGGTCTTATCACACAACAACTTTCTCACCCTTCAGGGTGTCGGAGGTGGGGCCCACTCGCAACCACAGGGTCTCGTGTCTCCATTCATTATTTTCTAAACAAGTCAGTAGAAAATTGAGGCTCCTGGGCAATTCGCAGATTAATAGCCACACATAGCCTCACCACGCCAAAAAATAAGATGTTCCCCTCTCGCCTTCTCTTTAATAAGAACCCACACAGTAGATATGTCGAGAAGAGAAAAAAGAGAAAAGCAGAACCATAAGTAACCTTTCCCTTCCAGCACAGCAACTCTACTTGCAGTCCCACCGCCCAGCAACTCCTGGATTAATCTTTCTTTCTTTCTTTCTTTTCTTTTTTCCTTTTTCTGCTCAATGGATTGTGGTCAAGGCCATTGTAACGTGAGCAGTGCCTCAGAGGGGATTGGCCGAGGGGCTGCGAGGGGCCCCTTTCACAGAGGGCTAATTGCGTTTCAGACCACCAGTATTCGGGAGCTACAGATGTCTTCCTTCATTTGCCTAGGCAGCACAATTGGACCCATCTGTTGCATTTATTCCGGCGGCTCCCCTGCCCGCCCCCTCCCGCCCTCCCCTCCCTTCCCTTGTCTGCTGGGCCTAAATTGAAAACTCATCAAAATGTAATCCAAGAGCAGTTTGGCTGCGAGCTGCTGAGAAGGGGCTCAGTGGGAATAAAGGCCCCCCGCCACTTTACACACGGGCCAGAGCCTGGGGAGCCGGGTCACAGGCAGCCTTAGGGGGGAAAGTGAGAAGTTAGCCGGCAGATGGGCTGCTCCACGCGGCCCTATAACCTGATGCCTCCGAAGAGGGGCCCTAGCAACCGGCAGGCCCAAGCGGGAGGATGCCGCAGCCCTGGAGGTGGCGACCCCACCTCCAAGGCCTCGCCCCTGGCCCAGGATGCTTCGATTTCAAACGGGGCTGAGGCCAGGGCTCATCACCCTCTGACCCCCATCTGCCCTCTCGAGCTCAAAGGGATTTCCAAGGCAGAGAGGGCAGGGACAGCGTGTCCTCGCAAGGGCTGGGGAATGTGGCACTGGGAAGGCAGTCTGCCTGCGGGGCCCACCTCCTTCAGCACAGGCCTTCTCTCCCCCTGCTCTGCTGGCTTTGTGGTATCCTTAGGCCCTTTCCTGCACCTACTTCTCTGTCTTCCAAGCAGGCAGTCAGCTCTGGAAGGTCTGGATGTGGCTGCTGACGCCTTGTTGCTGCCCTAGGCTCAGAGGCTGGCTGGGAGGCTGGCCTGGGGACTTGGTGCTAGCTATCAGCACAAGCCCCAGCTCCAGTCTCTTTGCCCTGGGGTTCCCTTTCCAATATCTGTCCCAGCCTGGGCTGGGAATGGGGCCCTGACGCCCAGGAGCAGCTGGTGGCTACACCCTCCCACCTGTCTGCAGATGACTTCCAGAAGACAGCAGGTTACCAGCGGGCATGATGTTCAGATCAGTTAGCTTGGAGGAACAACTAGGTGAGGTTTCAGTGTGGGCACATCGGTGAGTTGGATGCCTATAGCTTTGTGCACAGCGTTGGCACCTCTTTGCTGCTGAAGAGTTATGGGTGTGGGACTTTTCCGACTTTTACCAAAATCCACAGTAAAATATACATTTATATATATATAATTTACTTCACATATGTATTTTTTCACAACAACCCAATACACACACATAACTATAACTAAAGCCAAATTTTCACAAGGGAATACTTCCCCTCATTTCGTGCAAAGCTGTCTGATAGTGTCTATTCTGATAGTCCATTCCATTTTATTCTAGTATTAAAAATGTCGATTATCTCTATCCTACCACATTGCTTTCACAACCTACCAAAGCAGTAGTTCTCAAACACTCACAGGCATCAGAATCCTCTTTTGGAATGTGTGAAAATGCAGATACCTGGGCCTGTCTCCTAGAACTGGGTTCAGTGGCACTGAAGTAGGACCCTCCTCCCCTTTAAAGTGGTTTCTGTTGCACCTTGAGAAACTCTACTGCTTCCAGTGTGCTCTGTGGTCCAAAAGCCCAAGGTCTGAGTCAGAAACAATAGGTTGACTGAGATGGTAGCTCAAGGTGGGCCCTTCTGAGGTTGCCTCCTCCCCTGCCGCTTCCTCACTATGTCTTAATTAAATCCTCACCCAGTGAGACTGTGGATGTCAGGTCTGGCTTGGCTGGCTTTTAATTGAAGCGTTAATTTGTAGCTGCAGAGAGTAAGGGCCTTGTAGATCTGGAGCCTTCCTTTGCTGCCATCATAAGCTGATTAGCCTTGGGGGTGGGGGAGAGGGGGACACAAACCATCAGCAGGGGAGCTAGCTGGGCCAGAATCAGGCCTTGGAGCTGCCTTTAAGGAGAGGGAGGCGGGCCAGGGCCAAAGCCTTCTGCACCTGCCTCATCCTGCCCACCAGCCGCCAGGCAAACACCTGTTCCAATGGGCCTCCAAGGCATTGACCTGGTTTCTGCTCCAAACCCACCCCCCCCAAGTCCTTCTTGATGATAAAGAGGCACGTTTATCCTGTGAGTCATCTGCTCACACTTCAGTGTCGATAGGATGAACAATCAGCTCCTTAGCTTGATGCTCAAGGCTTCCCAGGAGCTGGCTCCAAGAGCATCTCCCAGTACTCCCTCTCCTGCCCTCCCTTCATCCTAGCTGGGCCAGGCTGCTCCCTATTCCCAGTCAGGCTGCAATTCCCATTCTAGTCTCCAGCACTTTGATCTGATGTGCCTCCACCTAGAATGCCCTTGCTGACTGACTCTTGCTCATCCTTCAATTCTGAAATTCGCTGATACCTCCTCCAGGAGGCTTTCTCTTCTGCCAGGTTGTCAGGAGCAGCACTTACTACAGAATGTGATGCGATGGGGAGAGAAGGAATTGAAAGCATATACTTGTCCAGGAACCAAAAGAAGCTGGTTAATCAGGATGGGCAGCTCTGGGCTGGGCCTGGTCCTTCCTTCCCCCTTTTGCTCTTGGCTTCTCTGCCTCTCCCGGGGCATCTGCCCCTCTTTGCTGATGTGAACCTGGCTCAGTGGTTGTGGGTCTGAAAGTAAGAAGTCTGGGCTCACAGCCAGCACTGGCCACTCACCAGCTAAGTAGTTATGAGTAACTGACTTCACCTTCCTGTCTTCAGTCTCTTTGTTTGAAAAATGGTGACAACGCTGCCTACCCTGCCCTCCCTGGCCCAGACTTGAGACCTGTGTGAACCACATTCTATACAAGAGACCAGCCCTCCCCAGAGAGGCCAAGGCCCCTCCCACACTCTGCTCTCTCAGACTTTCCCCCTTTTCCTTCTCCCTGCCCTTCCTGTGGGGTGTGGGCTCTGTCCCAGGTCCTTATATCTTGAAGTTGCTCTTTTATGAATGCCTCTAGTTCCTTCCCTGGAGAAACCACTGCAGCAACATCTGCCTTCTGGGGAGGCTTTTGGCCCACTCAATGAAATTCAGACTCAGAGACCTGTGAACAGGATCCACTTCTTGGCCTGGCCAATTCCCTTACCCCAAGGCCCAGAAAAACCTCAGTCCCCAATGACAGCAGCTGTCATAGTTTGGGCTGTTGCCTGTACTGCGCTAAATGAGTCCCATGGGAGTTCATGCAATCTTTATGACCTCAATTTGAAGTCAGGAGGGGTACCATGACTATTTAACAGAGCAGAAAACTGAGGTTCAGAGGTGTGTGACTCGTCCAGGCTGTACTTCTACATTGTCTGCAGCCAGAACGGTCTTTTAAAAACACAAACTGATCTTGGGAGCCACTGCCTCGGTTCCCTTCTCCCATAGTGGCTTTCCATGGCTCTGGTCCCTGCTGACCTTTCCACCCTCATCTCTCATCTTCCTCCCCCTCATATTTCCTGCACCAGAGACCCACTGGCCTTGTCGGCCCCTGGTACACAGCACTCTCCCCCTAACACAGGCCTCTGCACATGCCGTTTCTACAAGTGGAACATCTTTTGCCCCGCTTTTCCAGAATAAACTCCCATACATTCTTCTTCCAAGTGGCTTATCTCCTAGCTAGGTCAGAATCCCCAACTGCCCCACTCAGCAGTCTCAGCACTTGTACCATCTCTTTGTGGCCCTTGTAAGACAGTCACCAAAAGATCTACACAATGTGTTAAAAATCTCTCTCCCCACTGGACAATAAGCTCCATGAGGGTAGGGCCTGTGTTTTTCTTACTACTCTGTCACTCCTTTATCTCCAAGGCTTAGTGCAGTGCCTGGCACAGAGTAGGCACTCAATTAATGTTTGCTGAATGAACACATATCGAAAGTGATGGAACTGGAATTTGAACGCATGGGGTCTCAGATGTCAAACTGAGGCATTCAATCTGGCCACCCTGGCTTCCTGGGAAGTCGTGTCATGGGAGCGGAGGATTAGGGCTTCCAAACTTTGGGGCTCATTATCAAGTTGGGGCTGCAGGTGGATTGAGGGTGGGGGCAGCAGACATCATTACTGAGGGAGTGGGCTAGAAGTGTCTGGGAGGTAGAGGTGCCAGCTCAGGATAATCCCGCACCGAAAAGGTTAATGGAGATCTACTGGGCACTTCCCACCAGCCCCCACCACCACCCCCACACCCTCACAGGGCTGACCGCCCACCTGGCACACAGGAGGGCTTTGGGCTCAGAGATAATCCCAAGGCCGGGCTGCTCACAATGCCCAGCAGGCAGCCTGTGGCCAAATGCAGCATGAAGAGAGCTGGCTGCTCCCTGCACAGCCTGGTTTTCCTCCTCCAGTGGTGAGGTCACTGCAGCAATGTCTGGCCTCCAGGGAGCCTCTCATCCCCCAACAAAGGGCATAGTCCTGGTGACAAGGCCTGGGGGGATGCCTCTATTGGGTAGGCCCAGTGTGATGGACACCCCGCTGGACATCTGAGGCAATGTCACTCATAGCAAGGGCAGTACCGCTTTGCTCCCAGTCTGGGGCCAACCTTGCTTCGGGGGTTCAGATGCACTCTGACTCCCGGACCTGGAGAGTGGAGTCTGATCCCCTTGAGGCCATGTGACAGACAACAGGCCCTGCTTGCTTGGACAAGGGGGACAGCCAGCAGCCCATCAGCTCAGGTTCAGTACAGGCATTTCCAAGGTCCAAGGGGATTGGCGCTTCTACTGCTATCCCAGGTTCCTGTCTAAGCCACAGAGTTGTTCCCTCAGCCGAGCCAGTTTGTGCTGGCTGCTCAAGCTGCCATGTGACACAAAAGGACTTCTGAAGGTCCTCTCCAAGCTCTTTTATTAGTTGACATTTCTCTCTGTGCATGTGTGACTTCGATGATTAAACAAGCAATATGGAAAGGAACAATATAAAAAAGTGAGTCACCGCTCCTGACCTATATGCCCATTGCCTCGAGATGACCAATACCCTGAGCCAGTTAAGGGCTACTTAACCTAGGTCTAGGCTCAAGATCTTAAGTGCCTCAGTTTCCTCAGTGGTAAAATGGAACTAACAGTAGTAGCAATCTCATTGGAATGTTGTAGAATAAAGTGAGCAAATGCATGTGACGTGCTCAGAATAGTTTTCCTCGTGCACACTCCCATGCACATACATAAAAACATATTTAGTCACAAACTCTTGAATGTGCGGCTTCTAGAAAATTTCATGTAAATCCAAGCAAATGCACTGTGTATGGTGCCTGCCTGTGTGTATGTGTGTCCTTTAAATATCACACCATTATTGGAGAATGTCATGTACTTATTCTGCTCCTTGACTTTTTCACTAATAAAGCGCGGGTGTCTTCCTGTGTGGGCAAATGGAGCTCTACTGCTGCTTTGTGATGACTTCATAGTTCCGTTATGTGCATATACCTCAATTTATTTAAGTAAAGTACGAGAATGGGCATTTAGATAATGCCTTGTTTTTGCTATTAAGATAACACTGCCATAAACAGCCTTGTACATTGTATCGATGGGTGCATTTTCATTCGCAAATGATAGAAACCTAATGCAAACTGGCCTCATTGAAAAGAGGAATTTATTGGTTTGAATAGTTGAAAAGTTGTGAGTTTGGCTTTAACTTCAAGGACAGTGGAATCCTGGGCTCTTACGATGGCTTCAGTTAGCATTCATTCATCTCTCTCTCCTCCCAACTCCTCCATTTCTTGGCTTTGCCCCTCTCTGTCTGGCTTTGTTCTCAGACAGGATCTCCCCATATAAAGGCAAGAAAGCCACCATCCTATTCCAAGCTTACACCCTATGAGCTAAACAACCCCAGCAGAAAGAGGGTGTCGGTTTCTCATTAATTCCAGCAAGGGTCCTGGAATGGAGTCTAATTGGCTTGGCTTGAATCACTTACACATTCAACTCCGAACAGACATGTGGTTGGATCTATAAGATATTTTCTTTGAAGTGAAATGGTGGGCCAAAGGAAATGCTCATTTGTAACACATCCAACCTTCTCTGCCAATGCTTGGGCATCATGGAAGTCCTCGGCTTCATGGCAGGGTAGGAGGTAGGGGAAGCTTCTGATCAGCTTGTGGCAGCGACTATGTAGGCACCTCCTTGGTGATGGTCCACCTGGTGTCCAAGTGGCTTCAAGAAGAAATACAGACTCCAGTCTGGCAACCAATCATTCCTGGGTGCCTGAGCCAACACCAACTAACCTTATCAGCCTTATATCCTATCTCTCCCTGCTTTCTTACTATAGCAGACTGCTCACTGCCCCCCCAAACATGACATCCATTAGTATCCTTAGAAAAAAGAGCACAAAACTCAAGTGCCAACATTTAATTTGGAGTTCAATGCCAGGAAAACAGAAATAAAGGGGAAAGAGGAGTAAGAGAGAAAAAGAGGGAGAGTGTTAAGAGCTGGCCGCCGTGGTTACTAGCACAGGTGCTGCTCAGTCTTGCAAGACATCTTCAGAGAGGCTACTGCACCTCCAAATGGTCCAGAGGAGGGAGGGAGAAGAACCAATCTGCTAGCTACTCTCTCTCATTGGTCACTCCCACAGAGCCTCAACTCCTCTGTCCTTCTGGGCTGTGCCACCTGGCTCTCCAGTGGTCAGCCAGGGAAGCTATGTCCCAAAACAGCAGTGGTGGCATCTGAAGAGCCTTTTGTAACAGCTGTGCTCCCTGCCTGCCCTCCCATAGCCCGCAGCCTTACAGGCCTGATGAAATGCACTGGTTGGTGTGCCTATGTGGGGAGTCTCCTGGCAAGAGGTGAGGTCTGGTCATGCTGGGACAGGAGGGAATAGAAACAGCCATTGAACTGAGCAAACCAGAAAGGAAGGCCAGTGTGCAGATCTGAGGTGGTACGTAAATGGAGTCTAGGAACAGTTCCTCTGTGCCACTGCACCTAACAGTTATCTTCTTCAGAAGAGTCTTTCATTCCAAACCTATCTATCTAAACATTAAGCATCCATTTATTTATCTACTTAGTATCAAGTGTCTAACATGCTCCAGGCTGTGGGGATACAGAGTAGACTCTGACATAACCCCTGGCCTCAGGCAGCTCAGTGTCTAGTTGGGTGACGGGGATGGGGTCCCAGACCCGTGATAAGTGACTGTAGCACAATGTGATATGCACAGTGATAGAAATATGCCTATGGTATAAAGAAGGCACTTTTTGGAGTGACACAAAACTCAAAACAAGAGTCGCTGAAACAAGGTAAAAGTTATTTTTCTCTCCAGATGTTCTGTCCATGGCTAACACAGCAGCTCTGCCCCATGCAGCCCTCAGGAACCTTCCATTCCTAGCCTGTGGCTTTAATCTCATTATCTTTGATGGTAGCAGTTATTCCAGAAGACAGGATGAAGAAAGAGACGAAGAGGCAAAAGGCACACTCCAGCTCTCTTAAGAACGTTTCCTGACTTCTGAAGACAGAGAAACACCCCGAAGAGAGATGGGGTATGTACATCTCCGCTCCGACAGCCTCCCTGAGTCCCAGCAAACCCAGCAAAGGGTACATACAATGCAGCTAATGTCTCTAGCCACCACAGGACAAGGTGCAGCATGCTCATGAGGTGGTGTTTCCCTTCATACCAGTCCCGGAGTCATCACTCCTGCTCTCCATCTGAGACCCCGGTACCTGCAGCAGGAAAGAGAACAGAGACCTGGGGACAGGTACCACGTGGAGGGCTTGAGAAGGCACTGGGTCCTGAAGACCTTGGGTATTAGTGAGGACCTCTGATGCAGCAGTCCCAGTTCCCACCGTCCTCTGCGGGCTCAGTGTCGGGCCTGGCAACACCCCACCTCCACCCCAACCTAGCCTCCATGCTGGGGCTTCTGGGAATTCGGGTTTTTATTTCCGTTGTTGGGATGCTGGATGGCTATGGAGAATCTGCCTTAGGTAGAACGTGATTTTTGTCCTTAATGATACCTGCACCCGGGGCTCTAACTGCTTAATGCATGTTTAGGTGATCCTCTGTATGTCGTCGGTTCTTCTGACCCCATTGATTTAATAGTATTAACTTTTTCTATGTTGTGACCGAAATTGTGAGATGTGATGAGGTAAACCCTTCCATGAATGACCTTGTAGTCCAGTATACACAATAGTTCATACTTAAAAGAACAAGCAGATTTGGAATGTGATATGTTTTTTTTCTTTGTGACTTTTCGAGACGCCAGATTATCAGTAAAGATTTTATGGGAGCTGCATGAAACAGGAAGTTTCAAATGACATCCTCTGACAATAACACATGTTAACGTCTCTAAAAACAAAGAGAGAAATGTTCCTGGAGGCTGCCACATGCCACCTTTCTGCTTATTTTCCTTTGGCCCGAATTTAGTCACATGACCATATGTATCTGTGATGGAAATCTATTGACCATTTACCAAGCTAAAATTTCTATTCTAGTGGTAGAAGAAAGACATCCAACCATCTCTTCCACAGGTGCATGTCACAAGGAAGTGATCATGGTAGTGGAAATTAGGAGAGGTTTCTTGGAAAATGTGGCACCTGAGGTGTCTTAGATGAGTTGGAATTGGTGGTTCACAGAGGATGGGGAGGGACAGTCTAGACAGAGGAAACTGTGAGCAGAGCACAAGCTGAACTACAGCAGCATACCTACGTGCACATGCACAGGTGTGTGCATTTGTATATACATCTGCATTGGTGGGGAGCACCAAGAGCTGATGCTGGAAAGATGGGCAAGTCTTAAGCCGTATGCCTTATGCATCTCAAAGAGAAACTTTGGCTTCGTCTCCAAGTATAGTGACTGTGGTAGAGTCTGAACTGCACTGAAATGTGGTTTGGTTTCTAAACTAAAATGTTCAGAAAGTCAAATCTGTTTGAGAAGATGAGAGGGGAGAAGAAGGGAGAAGAGAGGAAAGGAGGTAGCCTCTCAGATTCCTGGGTTGGGTGACTGCTGGGCGCAGGAGGACCTGGCTGGAGTGTGGAGCTGGAGGACATGTTCACTTAGTTGAGTTTGAGGAAGTTGAGTAGGGGTGGGGAGAACAATTGGGATGGAGGAGTGTCTGAGGTCGTGAGGGTGTAAGAAGAGCTGGACAGACAGAAGGTTAGAGACTGAGTTGGGCGTGTGTGTGTGTGTGTGTAGAGATATGAAACTGTGGGAGTGTGTGGGCCTGAGTGTAGGTGTGTGTGAATGTATGTGTGAGGTTCAGAGGTGGAGCAGTGGTGGATGATGCCCACATCTAGTGTGTGGCCATGAGAGGGAGAGCTCAAGTGGCCAGAGATGATGGTTACTGGAATCACTTAGGCAGGCCTGGAGATGTGAGTAGCAATTTGGGGAGAAGGGCTGATTGTCCTAGCAGTCATAGAACCTTCAGAGATAAAGCCAGGTGGAAAAGAGGACAGTGCCTAGAGCATCACACTGTTCTAGGACTAGCTGCTCTATTATTACTGTGACTGTTATCATTATTGGCATCATCGTCATTCATCTGGTGTTAGGGATGTGTATGTGGCATCTGCTGGCTTGGAGAGCTCTTGCTTCATGTGTTTGCTCCTGGATGTTGAAATATGTCACTGGGCAGATCAAGGACAGGAGGCGGGCCCTCACCAGATCATAGTCAAGAACTGTGTATGGGTCAAGGTGCCAGCACTTGCAGTCCAGTGGGGTGTGGGTCGCTAGGAAACCAGGCAGGCCTCTGCCTGGCGGAAAGCTCCCTGCATGGAGGGCTGGGCGCTGGGGCCCGTTCTCCCAGTACCCCAGGGATAATAAGGACTTCAGAAAGGACAGCCCTGACTCGGGGCTGAAAGAGGCTTTAGTTCCTTGTTTGGCGGCTTAAAAAAGGCAAACAGAAGCTTTTCTCCTTTGGGGATCAATGTGAATCCCAGAAAATCCCATTATTTCCCTTTGAGATCAGTGGCCTGCTCTTGAGGGCTTTCTCTTCCCCAAGGCAACAGCCCTCTCCTCGCTCTGTGTGAGTATCCTGCCCCTGCACGGCCTCAGAATGGGCTGAGGTAAGGGGGGTGGGGTGGGGGAAGGGGACACAGGTGAGCCCTATCTTACAGCTGTTTCCTCCTGCTGGCTACTTATCCCTTATTCCAATCTTATCCTTCACTACCCCTGGTGGGCAGGGGTGGGGGGCAACAAAGCCACCAGAAAAACATTTTTTAATGTTCTCTTCTTCTAGGAAGCCATTTTTGACCCCAGAAGATGCCCAAGAGGTCTTGCTTCTCTACACTGGTGCATCATTTGGGGTCTGCATATCACTTCCCACCAGGATTATAGTGGGTGGGATACATATAATCATGGAAGGACAATCATGATGGTGAGGACATTTATTGAGCCTTTACTAAGGTGTCTGACATTGGGCTAAGTTCCTTTAATAACCCTATGAGGAAGGAATTATTATTATTATTATTATTATTATTATTATTATTATTATTATCCCCACTTTACAGATGAGGAGACTGAGACGTGGTGTATTAGAGGCCAAGTGTATTAGACAACTCAGGCTGCCATGATAAAATGCCATGGACTGGGGGACTTGAACAACAGTTTATTTTCTCACAGTTCTGGAGGCCAGAGGTCTGAGATCAGGGTTATGGCATGGTTGGGTTTTGGTGAAGTTTTGTTCCTGGCTTGTAATGGTTGCCTTTTCAGTGGGTCATCGCTTGGCAGAGTTTGGGGCAGGACAGAGAAGGAAAGAGGGAAAGAGGGAGAACCATAGTCCTCTCTTTCTCTTCTTATAAGGCCAAAAGCCTGTTGAATTATGACCTCATTTAACCTAAAAGCCTTATCTTTAAGTACAGTCACATTGGGGTTAGTGCTTCAACATATAAACTTGCGGGTGGGGGACGCAGTTCAGTCCATAGCACCAGCTGCTGACCACAGGCACGCGTGGTAAGCCCTGCCTGGCTCAGAGGGGAAGTGAGAAATCCACCCTGCACTCTCCAGCTTTCTGCGAAGCTGCCCCTATGGAGCCTTCTGTTCAGATGAAAAACCCGTTTGCTTTTTTCAGGAAGGAAATCTGTGGACCATGCCTGAGCACTTACCCAAATTGGTCACCAAGAGCCAGCCACACATCCGGTAAATACTAAGAGCTTCCCTTCCAAAGTCTTCACCTGCCCATCTTGGGTTCATCCGTCTGGCTGCGTGCTAAGTGCTACGCCTGGGACCAGGGCAAGACTCACCAAAGTGGAGACACTCCTTGAGGGCTAGCTTGCTATGTGCAGGCCCCGTACAAAGGCTTTCCAAAGCGTCTGGCCTTGTCACCTCGGAGCAGGATTAGGTGTCCTGCCTTGTGAGTGTAGAGCTAAGACTAGAACCAGGGCATTCACTGTGAAAAACCGTGGTTCTGGGCACAGCTCAGTGACGTGACCTGTACAGCCCGGACATTTTTTCCCTGCCTGGCTGCCGACTTCGTATTAATGCTCCCAGAAGGGGCAATTTCCCTTGAAGTGACTTCTAAATAGGTGAGATGTTGGTGACAGGTCCTTTCCTGTGACTTCTAAATCAGATGAATGTCAGTGGGGTGTATTGTGAAGCCCAGACCTCGTTTCCGGAGCTTCCATTTGGCTCTTACACACTCACACACAAAGGCACTGGACACACAGTAGCTAGAGGAGGTCTTTTGGAGATGTGCTCTAATGAATAAAGAAGAAGGATCTTTCATTAGCATAACAAGAGTTTGCCATGAAATAGGTGCTCCAGAGAGCACTTGAAAGCTATTTGTTCTCTCAAGTAGGCTAAAAGTCCCCAGCTCTGCGGGGGCTTCTCCCCTCTCCTGGCCTCAAGCTCATCTGGAAGAGGCTGCTCTAGACAGGGCCATGGGAATTTCAAACCCACCTGCTTTCCCCCCAGTCCTGGGAGCATTTTGCACATCCTAGCAGTGGGCTCTGGTCTAGGACGTGTAGACCTAGGGCTCCTTATGTGAGCCTGGGCCCGGCCCCACTTTTCCTTCCAACAGCAGTTATCCCACTGGGCAGCCGAGGTTCCCTTCACTGGGGCAAAGCTGATCGGCTTAAAGGGGCTCTGTGCCTGCTTGGCCTCTTGGCCTCTCTGTCCTCCCAGGTGGCCTCTGTGCAGACTGATGCCGGATTTATACTCACTTAGCCTGGGAGAAGGAGTTGAGGCCAAGAGTGGAACGATGACCAGAGATCAAAGGTTAAGAGGGGTTAAGTCTTCACCCCAGAAGGTCAACTATCAGCCCTGAGAGAAGTATCTCACAGGTAATTTCCTGGAACCTAGAGCACAGGTAAGCCTGCAGGGAATGTTCATTCACTTACTAAGGAAATAGCATTTTCCTGGTGTGGACAGTTCATATGCTAGTTTTTTTGTTGTTAACTATCTGGCTCTGGTTTGGGTCGAGTCATCGCCTAGCAGGGCCTCCATTTCCCCAACTTTCCAATTAGGAACTTAAACTCGATTGAAAATCAGTGGCAGATAGTTCATTGTCTTGGTCCATTTGAGTCCTTAAATATATTTGAGGTTCATTTGAGTCCTTCTGCTCTTGGGCAGTGAGAGGAAGTTAGATGGATAAGGTGGATAACAGGGAAGATGGTTGGCCCTGATCAGCATTCCTGTTGGGGGCAGCCACCTATTTATCCCAAGGATCTCAGTGACCCTGTTGGTCTGTGTTGGAGCAATGAAGGAGATGAGCCCCAACCTAAGTCTTAGCTTTCTTCCATCTACTCATCTGAAGGCTCTGAATCAGAGGGGCTAAAGTCCATCGGGTCCTATCAGTAGGGCAAGATCAAAGCTTGATGGGGCTGGTTTGTCCTGAGAGCATGGTGGCGTCCCTCCAGTCCCTCCAGTGGGGATAGGTGGAATGTTCTTCCACCTGCTTGCCTCTGACTAGTTGGATGCAGTGCCAAGGCATACCTATCAGGATGGTGGCATCCCTGCCAGCGGTGCAGCCCAGGGGCATTGGCCTCATGCAGAAGGGACACGTTGAGCACTGTGGATGGCTGTAGGAAGCACCATGGAGGCTATATACCTTTGATGAGCATCATGAAAACAAGATGTGGTAGAGAAGAAATGGGAGGAAACAAATTACTCAGGTTGTCCTTCTTCCTCTGGGGTTTTCTGTTCCCATTCATAGGCAAACTCAAACCTCTTCTCCAGGGTGCTTGACTTAAGACCACAGGCTTTTCTAGGACTGCCCTTTCCCAACTTGGTGGATCAGAGAGAGGCAGCTAGCCTGATGAAAGGACACCAGATGCGAACACAGTAATGCTCAGAGCTTGAGATTTTAAGGAAAAGCTTCCATTACTATAAGGTGGTTCTCCCCTGCAATCTCAAGTCATTTCAGAAAGTAATTTGGGGTCAGACAGAGAAGAGGAAAACAGGGACCCCAGTATCCCCCTGGAATTGTGAGGAGCAGTGTAGAAAGGGGAGCTTACTCTGCCTTCTGCCAGAGGAGGGGGCCCGAGGCCTCCCAGATCCTGGGGGCTGGGACAGGATGCTGGGAAGGGCTTGGTTCCCCTGGCCTGGGGCCCTGAGCATGATGTTCCACAAAAGTCAGGAGACTGTACTCCCACCCCCTTATTATGACCTTCTATGAGAAGGACAGGAGGTGAGGAAAACCTGTGTCTCTAGGAGATGTGAAAATAGAAGGATTTTAAAGGCAGGAAGAGATATTGCTCTGATGGTCTGGTTTCTGGCTGTATTCCTGCAGGACACTGAGGGTCCTAGGACTCAGCAAGGTCCAGTGCACAAACCAGAGAAAGTGGATCCAATGGCTGGATTGAGCAGCCTCCCTGGTGGAGGCTTTTGAGTCAGAGAGGGTAGGGGTGGGCGCCATGCTGTTCCCTCTCCCAGTGGGGCTCATCAGCCCCTTCTCCAGCAGTGATGGATGTGGCAATCAGGAACAGATGGCAGTTCCCAGAGAGGCAAAGGGGAAGAGAAGAGAAACTTCTGCCTCATTGAAGGGAGGGGGTCAGGCTGGGAGCAAAGCTCACCAAGAGAGATACTTGTCTCCCTGTCATTTTTACCAAGAGCAGCCTTGCCCTAGTGACCCCTGGAACAACCTGTAGCCCCAGTAAAACTGACCCTGCCAGGACAGAGAGGACAAATGGTTGTACACAAGGGCTTGGAGGTGGCAAAGCTGTCTCACTGGGTGACCTCACACAATGACCAGACTATGAAATGAAGCTAATGCCACTGTCTACTCCTAGGTATCTCCAGGGACATCCCATGGGCCCCACCCAGGCCAGGGCTGGGCTTTTCTTGTCTGCTTCTCCCCCCATTCACTCCCTTCAGAGCACTTCAGGTATCTATTACTATTATTATGTGATACTGAGGCCAAGAAAGGAGGGGAGATTTTCTTACTGCTATTCTTGACCATTAGAATATCTGAGGGCTCTAGGTCCTAAGTCAGGAGGAGCTCTAAGAAAGTGAATCAGGTTGAGTGATGTGGGGGTGGGTGGGGTACTCTTTTTGCCTTGGATTTGAGAACATAGCAAGGGGATTGGCTGACACTTGGTTTAGGTGATGCTGGGCACTGGGGCGGTCTGGGATGTACAGGCTAAAAACAAACAAACAAAACTCTAGTTAGCTCTAGTGAGTTACTGAAAGCTGTCCCTAGGAGGCAACAGCAGGATCCCCCACCCCTGCAAGTGCCAGGGGGCTTTCTCCCCACATTTCAGAGACAGTCTCTGGGAGTCCATCTCTTCCTACAGCCCTGGACCCTGAGGCCTCTGTAGACTAGTCTCTCCATGCCCTGTCCCCCAACCTCATCCTCTCCAAGGGCAGAAACCCAGAAATGGGTGGAAGCCAGAGAGCACAGCCCCATCCCTGCCTGGCATTTGACAGGCTGAGTAACCAGACAAGTCATTACCTTGCTTCCTGACTCAAGGTTTCCAGCTACACTAAAGGGGGACCTGTCAGTCGGCTTGAGAGCATGATAGTGGGGGTGAGATGAGGTGCAAGGCAGGGCCAGGGACCCCAGGGGACCGTCACAGAATAATCAGGGACCTATCAGCTTTGGACTCCATGCCCCTGGCTCTGGGAGGTGGAGTTTACAAGGGAACATTTAAGCCTTTAAAAAGTCTTCCTGAGTCCCACCAACATCATATAAAGGATATAAAAATGCGTCCAGATCCTACATTAAATTTAATTTCTATAGGGTTACATGAGTTGATTTATACTTGGCTGATGACATTTAATTAAACGTTTATTAATATCAATTTTTCTGGGGTTTTGTTTCTTAGAACTCGTATTTTTTTTTCCCCGAGTCCCAAACCTTTCTCCGGCGCTGTGAAAAAGCCCGGGGCTTTGTGCTTCTGTTTTGTGGGGTTGTGGCTGCGGGTCGGGGTTGGGGGCTGGGGCTGGGGAGACAGCCTGTCCCCCTCCGCTAGCCTCCCCTGGCCCTTCGGGAGGCGCCAGATTGTGTGGGCGGTGTCGCCTGGGGATGGTGGGATGTGGCTCCCACCCGGTCGAGGGCAGGAGCGCCTTCCTGGCTCACCAGGGAAGCGCGGCCCGAGCGGTCCCCTCCCTGTCCTAGGCCCAGGAGAAGGTTGCAGAGAGCCCTCCAATTGGAGAGCCTTTCATCTCTTTGTTTTTACAGTGATTACCCCGTCGGAGCGCGCTCCCAGCGCGGCTCCCGGCAGCGCCGGGGAAGGGGAGCGGAGGGCAGGGCCGCGGAGGGAGGGAGGGGCGCTGGGCTTTGTCGCTTTCAGGGAACTCTGCTGCCATAGCAATGGGGCTTTCTAAGCCCCGACTTTGATTCGATTCCATTAAGGAGCCTGTCTGCTCAGTCTCGCGAGCCGAGAGGGCGTTCCGGCTTCCCCGGGCTTGCCCCACGCCCTCGCCCTTGGGGAGGAAAGGGTGCAGCGTTGCTGGCTCGCCCGACCTGTGCGGCCCGGGGTGGGGAGCGGGGTCGGGGAGCCGAGGACAAGCTTTCAAGGACACACAGCCCCTTCTCGGGTCGCCGAAGTGGGAGACGAGCCTCCCGCTCCTGCGCCCCTGGGAGCCCCTTCCCCTCCAGGGGCGCCGGAGGGAGGCGAGCGGTCGGGCCTTGTCGGCCGGAGGGAGGCCGGGCACCTGCCGACCGCTGCACCTCTGCATGCATTTCACACTTTCTATCCTGTTAGGCGCCCGCATCCTCCGCCGATGCGGACTTTTCCCCCTCTGGTTTTTCTGTCCTGTGGATTTAATCTAGTTAGACGATTTTCTGCTCAAAATTGTATTGTTAACGGCAATTGTTTAAAAGGGGACCGAGAGCGAAGGCGCCCAATCTTTGAACCCGGCGGGTTTGCATGCCTCCGCTCGGCGCACGAAACGGGGCAGCGCGGAGCGGGGAGGGGGAGGGGGAGGGGGAGGGGAGGCGACACAAAGCAGTCCTCCAGCTTTCTGGCTGCCGAGCCTTCGGGGCCGTTTCCCCCAGCGCAAACAGATGCAAATGTCTCTGCAAACATTGCACAAAGCTATTCAGAGAGGCGGCCTCTCCAGGCCTCAATAGCTCTTTAAACCCAGTCCAATTGCCCCCAGGTAGAGGTAAAGGGTCTGCACGCATTTTTTCACTGTGGCTGGCTGGGGGTGGGGACGGGGACCGAGGGCTGCTCTGGTTCAGCGGTTTGTGCCATCGACCCCAGCTGCCGATGGCAGACAGGCCGGAGGGTGCAGCGGCTCTGGGGACCACGCGCCCCGGGCCTGGCGGGGACGGCGGTGCCGCCGAAGCTCGTGTCGCGGGAATGCGCGCCCCGAGAGGCCGCCGGTCCTTTCAGGCCCACAAAAGCCGCGCTAAATCGCGGCGCGCACAATAGCATGAAAGGGTGCGCCCGGGCCGTTCGGGAACAAAGTGGGATCACACTGCCTCGAGGGGCCTAATAAGCTCTTAACTAGTACGAACGACTGCGGCGCCGCGCCCTTTGTGCGCTCCGCGGCGCAGTGGGAGCGGGCGCGCACCCTGCCAGCCCCCGGGGGCACGCAGACTGCCATTCAGCGCCCCTCGGAGACGCAGAGGCAGCCGCTGCACCGACGGCCAGCCGCTCCCTTCTGATCTCACCAGCAGAGGCGCCCGGGGCCTGCGACACAGTCCCGGCTCTCAGGGGCGCCCAGGTCCTGCGCGCCCACGCGGGTTTCAGGACCCCAGAGGCTCCGGCACTTCCTGACCTCCCAGAGGACCGTGCCCACACCTCGAGATCCCAGGCAAGTGGACGCAGGAACGCCAACGAAATGCGCCAGCCTAGGTGCGGACTCAGCCACTGGCCCGCAGCAGGTGGCCAAGAGACCACCGCCTGCAGTCCAGACCTGGCCTTTCCTTCCTGCGCACCACGAATGCAACGTGCTCCCGCGGGCTGCGCAGCTGGGCCCGAGCAGGCACACCTGTGAGCCAGGATGGCTTGTTCCTCCTTCACCCTCTTCCTCGACTATGGGAACTACTTCTGCACCACCCTGGCCAGCTGGGGGGTGGAGGGAGGGATTGTCCTTCTCTCACCTAACTTCTGGCCTGGTGGTCTCAGGGACAGATATCAAACTATACATTAGATATAGCTCCAGAGATCCATCAACCTTTCACACGTCAGCGAATGTTAGTTTAATCCAGTTGCTGAGGGTGGGGAAGAACTCGTCTCATGGAAGGACGAAGAACCATTTGGGCTTGGGGACCGGTGAGCCAGGAGGTATACAGTCTGCAGTTGTCTGTGATCCTGCTGAGTCCCTAAACTTTACCACGAGGGTGGGAGCCATATATTACTCCTCACAGGATGCGGCCTTTGAGTGATGTTCCCTCCACTGTCCGTGGAATATCTGAATATCTGCATGATTTGTGGGGGCTTCTGACCAGGCAGTCTCCCAAGCATCCAGGGGTGAGGGACTTTGGAGTCTTTGATGCCAGGGAAGGAGAAACCTTTCCTTAACGGCGACCTCCTTCCCCAGCCCGGGGGAGACCCTTTCACTTGGTGTCACTTTCACTTGTCATTTGCTGACTCCATATGTGATCCAACCACTCCTCTCCTAGAGCTGGAGTTTCCCGTGTGGCCACAGCACTTTTCCCCACCTCAAATGCCTTGGGCCACCTTTAATGCCCCAAAAGAGTGGCTGCAGGGACTTTTTACCCCAGCATAGGCTGGCTAATGTTGGCCGCCACTATTTACTGAGGCTTACTTGGTGCTACCTCCTTTAATGTCAATGGTACCAACCCAATGAGGTGGTACCGGCGACTGTCCCCATTTTACAGATGAGCACATCTAGGCTGAGTTGCTGTCACTTGTCAAACAGTGGCAGAGCCAGGATTTGAACCTTGGCACTTGGTTCCAAAGCCCAGGCCCTGTTACAAGTTTGTTACAAATGGGATTTCTTCTCTAACTCCATTAGCGGTGCTGGAGACCATTTCTCCAGGCAGGAGGGTAAGCCCCTGCCTCCCAAGAGGCGAGTTCCAGTCGCCTTGGGCAGGTGCAGGCGCGTGGGGCGGCAAGGGGGCGTTATCTTCTGGACGGTGGCAGCCTGCACATCTGTTTATCTCTGAAGCCGCGCTGGATTGAATTTCTCGATGTTTATCTCCCTCGGAAGAGCAGTGTGCTGGGGCCGCGGAGAGCGCAGCTGCGGACTGGCCATGATTGACAGGTCGGGAGCTGGGCCTCCAGCCCCTGTTCAGTCTAGGTGGGGTCGCCAGGCTGCCCACCGCCTACCCAGATCAGAGAGCTGCGGGTGAGCATGCTATCGGCCCTTTGCCTCCAGGTTCTTTGGTCCATCAGCGCACAGACCAGACCTCCCACTCATTAAGGACTATTTAGGCCAGAGAGGCGACAGTGTTGGTTTAGTGACACAGACCAGAGCAGGGGATGGGAAGAGGGAGGAGGTGGGCAGCGAAAAGATGGATGAAAGCCTAATGAGTCCATTTTCTAACATGTCATGGAGGCAGCCTGGGGATCCCAGGGGAGGCCCTCGGAGTGCCCTCTGCTGCCAAGAATGCCTGGGGCTAAGAGCATTGCTTCCTTTGTGGAGAGGAGACTGTGAGGCAGCAAGTACTTACAAGTGGGGCCACTTAAGGAAGCTGCAAAGGTCAAGGGAAACTAAAATCTGAACGTTTACCTACCTTCCCTGGCTATACCCCCTGTCCAAATGAGGTCACCTCCCCACGTTCCTTTCTGTCATTGTAGTTTGTACTTATATACATGCTCAAGGTGTGGTTGTATGATTGACAGGTTGGGAGCTAGGCCTTCTGCCCCTGGGATCCGAGTGCGCTGCTGCAGGTGAGCATGCAGGGGACTTTGGGTTCCTTGGTCTGCCAGTGCACAGACCAGGCCTCCACCTCATTAGGGCCAGACAAGGCATAAGGGGTGAGGGGGTTCAATGTTGAGATACTTAAACTGTGAGCAGCATGGAGTAGGTCAGGAACCTTGTTGGGCAGGACTGTCAGCCTTTGAGGAGGCTGGCTGAACTAAGGTGCTGAGACTTGTTTAAAAGGCACTTAGGATCATGAGAGAAGACATTTGGATTTTGACTTTTTTCGTGTCAGGCACTCACTGGGTGCCTGCGTAGCCTGGTTTATTATGTGAGTATCAGCGTATGTCGGTGACTTCAACTCCTCTTGTCCGGTGGCTGCCTAATAGATGTGATTTGTCCCTCTAAAACCTTCATCCCAATCCCCTCACTTCACCTACCACTGAAATCCCCATTTCCATTTTATAGACCCTTTCGGAGGGGGATTACTGGGTGCCTTTTGTGCTCCTCATGGTGGGCCAGATTAGCACATCTGTCACAGCTAATACCCATCTCTTGCATCAGTGGTCTGGGGTCTTGGCTGACAGGAGATGGAACATTAGGAATAGTCTGGATAGTGTACACTCTACCTGTGTATGTCATATGCTAAGGACTCCGTGTCTACAGAGAGAGCAGTGTATAAACTGGTCTTATGCATTTATTGGCCTGGCTGTGTAGATGGCTCTGTATCTTCAGTGATGAGCTATAGGCCACCTGGATTATTCGTTTCACTCAGACTATACTGAGCTTGCTAGAGGCAATAAGCCCAAAGTAAACTTAAATATTGTTTTGGTGGGCAAGTAGATACTGGGTGACCCCACGTGGGACAAATGTCCACCTCCCCTGCCTGAATGGGCACTAACTTTCTGGGATGAAGGGCCAATGCATTGTTCCAGAGTGCCAAGAAATAGAGATAGGACTGTTCCGAGCAGCCTTGTGTCCTCCAACCCCTGCATTAGAATGACTGTCTAATGGCAGGTAGGGTGAGAGTGATCCACAGATGCTATTGCGTTGGTTTCTTCAGATTTTAGGCTGCCCTACAAAACCAGAGTGTGACTCTTTTGCACCTTTATCAAATCACAAACCACAGCCTCTGTGGAGGGCTACCAGAAACAGAAAACTAGTTCATACAGCGAGAGACAAGATAGCCTAAAATAAAGAGTGTTTCTACTGAGTGTTTACCTCTCTTTCCATAATCTTGAGACTCAGACCTGGTTCTCCATAGCCAGTAGCTCTTCTGGGAGATCTGAAGGTCAGGGAGGCCTTACCTGCACCCTGTTTCTTGCCAGCGAGTCAGGGTCAGGCTATTATAAAACAAAGCCTGTTTAGAGACATGGCAAGTTTTGGCTGATTCAGGCTCCAAGATATGGATTCTGTTTCCCTTTTGTGAGTTAGAGTGGCTCCTGCTAACAGTCGCCATTAAAGTTGGCATCTATCAAGACAGAGGCCAGGACGGGCACAGGGAGGGCCTCATCACCCCAATTACCTTGGACAGGTGGAACTTAATCCATTATTTCTGAAACAAATCTTTACATCCCTGAAGAGACCCTAATGGCCTCTTACCATGAAGGAGCTTAAAAGGTTTTCCCTCTAAGAACCAGGTCCTAAAAGTCTTGAGGTGAAAGTCAGGAATGGGAAGAATGTAACCACCCAGAGTTGCTGGCCAGCAGCCAGGAGAGGGCCCTGGAGCCTTGTTTGGGAAACAGACTCCATGGGTGGCTTAATTGAAGAGAGGAGAGCAGCTGTGTGGCTGGAAAAAGGGGATTGAGAAGGACTGAGGAGAGGGCGCAGAGCCTCTCTGCCCTCTGGAGCCTTGGGAACATTTGCTTTTAGAGGAAGATGCATGAAAATTGTCCTGGGCACAATTCCCAGCCCTACATGAGAGCTGAAGGCAGGGTTTATGGCGCCATGTGCAAAAGCTTCCCTGGGGGTGTCCGGGAGAATCCAGGCAGAGGGTCCCTCTCTCTGGTTGTTGGTTCAGCTCTCTCCATGCCTCTGGGTAACCTCTATCATTTAGGCTGCAATGTTGCTCTGTTTTGCTCCCTGTTCTTCCCATTGTAACAGACAACCCCTCCACACCGCCTTTATCAGACCAAGTCCTTTCAGTTGGAACAAGAAGATGAAGGCTGGCCCTCTAAAGAGAAGGGGGCTTCTCTTTCTAAATATTTACCCTGCTGCCCTGATGAGTCATTAAGACTCCCTTTGTGTGTGCCTGCACAAGCACAAGTCATTCACCCCAGCCTGCTGTGTTTGACATGGCCAGTGGTTCGGGCTTCCCCAGCCCTTGATGAGGCAGGGCCGGAACAGCCCTTCTGTTTTGCACAGAGATTCAGGAGGCCTGCTTCAGACCTGAGGATGGAGGCCCGGGGAAGCAGCAGCCGCTTTCCTCTGCTGGCCTGAGATGCCAGGGAGTTCTCCCTGTGGAGAGCGGAGCAGGCAACTGTCCAGGAGAGCTCCGGAGGTGTCCCTAACAGAAGAAGTTTCTTCCCTCCCCTCCCTTCCCCTCCCCTCCCCTCCCCTCCTTTCCTTTCCCTTCCCTTTCTTTATTTTTTGATATGGTCAAGGGTTAGTTGAAGATTAAAGTGCAAGTTCTATAAGCATCTTAGGAACCCATTCTAGGGCAGCTCACATTATTTCAATAAACATTTATTGAGTACATGATATGTGCTGGGCCTGGTCTTTCATTTCGTATCCTTAGAACTCAGCCTAAGGCTGACACACAGTAGGAACTGAGGAACAAAAATCAGAATCATGGAGCAGCCATGAGAGTGAGTAATCAAATGGAGGAAGAGCCCCCTTTGCAGAGTTTTACTGATATCATGTCCTCGACTGGTTGTAGCTTTTTGTATCTGTAGCTTTTTGTATTTTGGGGGAAACTGTGTGCAAATCAGATTGTTATACATTGGAAACTTGGAATTTTCTTAGATTTCTAGAAACCGAGTAAAGGCATGTGAGTCTTTATCTGAGTGGCCTTTGGGAGGTGATTAGGTCATGAGGGTGGAGCCCTCATGAATGGGATTAGTGCCCTTATAGAAGACACCCAGAGAGCTCCCTCAACTTTTCCACCACGATGAGGACTCAGTAAGAAGTTTACAACCCCAGAAGAGAGTGCTCATTAGAGCCTGACCATGCTGGACTCCTGACCTTGGACTTCTGTCCTCAGAGCTGTGGGAAATACCTGTTGTTAATAAACTGCAATCTGCGGTTGTTGGAAGAGGTCATGGAGAGGATGCGAGCTGGACCCAGGCAATCAGAGGCTTTGTACCCTCCTCCCCTGTCCTTGGAATGTGCATTCTATCCACTATTCCTGGTACTAGGAGCCACTTCAAGGACACAGCCTTGAGAGAGTAATATATTTTTGAGACTATCTGTATACGTGAATGAACCCTGTTAAGATGTCTCTATAAACCAAGACCCTCCCAGTCTGATCAGGAAGGAGCTTAAGGTCCCGTCCCTGTGGTCTGTCCCAGTCACTGCCAGTAGAGGAGACCTGGGGACTATGCTGCTATATGATCATAGAAAACAAGGGAGGGGGCTTGGTCTGCTGCCCTCTTTACTTTTTACCTGCTTTCTTCTGCTGAGAAGGCAGGAGCTCATTTCAGAAGAGCTCTACTACTCCTCTTTCCTTCTTTTTCCCACTGGAAGTGAAATGAAAGCCTTTACAATTACTTTCCATGTGCTCCCTGCACCTACTGTATGCCTAGCTCAGTGTACAGTTAAAATAAAGACAGTGGTTGCTCTGGGTACCATAGCCTGTCCACCTGTGTTTGCTTCTTCAACAACCTGTAGTAGAGGGTCAGCCCTTTTAGCAGGGCCCAGTAAGTAGATGATGTCAGTGGGCAGACTCAAGCACTGTTTTACGAGTTCGTCTTCAGAATCTTTATTTGTGTGCATATGCGTGCGAGCGCGCACACACATGTATGTGCTCATGTGTACATGCTCCCTCTCCATAGAGCTGCCTTTCAGGTTGGGATATATCAGATCAGTCTCCACCCCAATCCCTCTTCACCCTGGGTTCATAGCCAGGGAAGCGAAAGATGAGCCATGTGCTTTTTTTTTAGAGCCCAATGTCTTGGATCTCAGTTAGAAGGAGGCACATCTGTCATACCCAGCCCTCTCCCTTTGAGGGTAGTAGAGAACTCTCCAACCGACTGTGCAGGGCAGCAGTTCCTGTGGCCTCCTGCTCCCTGACCCCCACCCCTGCATGGTCCCTTGCCTGGTGCTGGCCTCTCATGCTAGGCACCCTCACCTCCCACCCTGTGTGTGAGTGAGGCAGTGGGGGAGGAGAAGTGTTAGGTTTTTGTGGTGGAGAAATCTGGCAGCCCAGAGTTTATTCCTGAATCAACCATCTGCTGAGTGCGTTTTCCAGGATTATGATACACTGGGGGGGGGGGGGTGCGGGGAGGACAGGGGAGGTGGGAGGTGAAAAAATGGTGATTCCCTCTAGACTTCTTTCCTGCTGTTCTTGGAGCCCTTCAGAGAGGGGATCGGCACAGTGAGGCTTGGTGTCAGACTCAGTGTCAGGTCTGGCTCTGCCACTTTCTAGACCCATGCCTTTAGTCTGTTTCCATATGTAAAGTGTTCACCTGAAGACCCAATGCAATGAGCCATTGTATGCAAGAAGTTTTACAAACCGCCAAGTGATGTGAACCTAACATTTGTCCGTGACAATGAAGTGAGGACCTGAAGAGCCAGCATTAGTGAAGGGCCAGGCACCCTGCTGCTTTGGGACTTTGGTCCAAGGTGTTGCCACAGCTTTTCTTCCCAAGCATTATGGTCAGGGAGTTGGGATGCAGCTTTGGAAGCTGACCTTTGGTTATCAATTCATCAAAACCCACTGATTGCTTAGAGGGGTATGGAAGGGGAGGAATGAAGCCAGCACCTGCTCCAGCAGAGCAAGCGTGTTCCCCAGCATTCTGGCTTGGCCTCAGGGCCTGACAAATGTCTTTTCTCATAGGGAAAAGTAGGGGGGAGGGCATGGCTTCAAGCTGGATGTACATGGTTGAATCAGATGACCCAGGCTTCTCTTTCCCACCCTTTGTAAATACTTCAGATCCTGGAAGAAAAGAGATTCCCCCAGGCAGGGTGAACAACTGTCCTGGCTTGCCCAGGACTGAGGGGTTCCCAGGATGTGGGACTTTTAGTGCTCACATGGAGACAGTCCCAGGCAAACCAGAGTAAATGTCTTCTCAGAGTTTATTCTTCTTGAATTGATTGCTCAGCTGGTCCCTTCGTCATTACAGGAAGCTTGATTCCAAGTTAGTTTTCTGTATTTTCAATGTTGTTTTTAATGTAGTCTGGAGAAGGAATGGGGTAGTGGATGAATTACACTCTTCGATTAATTTAAGGGGCTCTATGTAGGCCCTTATATACATAATTTATGTGAAAATGGTGAGATCAAATGATATTTTCCAGCTCTATCTGAAGAGAAATCTAGAATAGGCGATAAAGCAGGTAAATGTTTTCGCCTAGAGTTATGACGGGTCACACCCGGTATTTGGAGATAAACAAGCTTGGGGTAAGCTAAGGTAACCTGGTGTGCTGTGGTGGAAAAGACAGGGCTTTGCAAATTGACACTCTGTTGAGTCCTTACTCTGCCACTTATTCATTGTGTTATCTCTGGCAAGCGTTTTCCTGCTCTTAGGCCCTGTTTTCTTGTCTGCAAAATGGATAACCTATTTCCCACAGGGTTACTTTGAGGATCGAATGTGACATCATCTCTCTAGTGCCTAGCACATGATCCCTGGCACATAGTAGGGACTTGATACCCAGGAAATTTCTCAAATCTCTCAGGAACTTTAAATAGGCTTAGGAACTTCTGTTTTGCATATACATGCTTTCATAACCGTTTTTTCTGAGCACGTTCTGTAATATTTGCTTCATACAATAGAAGATATATGAGGTAAATGTAGATTATTACACAAAATTTAAAAATGAGCACCCAGAAACATACCAATTTAAGATCTAGAGCGTCAGTGTTAGGCTTCCTTAGGCTGTCGTAACAAATTACCACAAACTGGATGGCTTAAAACAACAGAAATTTATTCTCTCACAGTTGTGGAGGCTAGAAGTCCAAAATTAAGGTGTCGTCAGGGCTGCACTCCTGCCAAAGGCTCTAGGGGAAAGTTCTTCCTTGCTTCTCCCAGATTCTGGTGGTTCCTAGTGTTCCCTGGATTAGGGGGTCATAACTCCAGCCTTTGCCTCCGTCTCACATGTTCATCTTCCCTGTGTCTCCACCTTAAATCTCTCACTGTTTTCTCTTATAAGGACACCAGTCATTGGATTCGGGGCCAACTCTAAATCCAGGGTGATCTCAGCCCAAGATCCTTAATTACATCTGTGAAGACCTTATTTCCAAAAAAGGTCATGTTCACAGGTACTAAGGGTTAGGACTTGGACATATTTTTTTTGGGGGGGGGGAGGTGTGCGATACGGTTCATCCCACTACAACCACCATCACTAGTGCGACTACCTATGTGTCCCTCTTACATCTTATACTTTATATCTTATGCCATCTGTTTTACTGTTTTACCCCTAGCCACCATCCGGAAGTTAGCAGTTATCACTCTCTTGTCTTGGCTTTATGAAAAGAGTATTACATAGTTTGCATAGTCCTTGTGACCTGCTTTTTTCATTTAATATTATATTTCTAAGATCCACTCATGTATGTAGTTGTATTTAATGGCATTTAATACTGTACTATGTGCTGGCACACCAGTGTATTTCTCCATTCTCTAGAAAATGAGTATTTGAGTTGTTTCCATTTGGAAGCTATTGTAAACACTGCTTCTTTTACCTATCTCTTGGTGTTCAGGTTCAAAAGTTACTCTAGGATGTATGACTAGGGGTTGAATTGCTGGTGAATAGCATTTTACAAGATAATGTCAATTTTTTTTTTTCTAAAGTAAATGTACCAGTTTGCATTTCTATAAGCTGAGCTCAAAATGTTGTCCATTCTCAAAGTTTTTTTTTTAGTTCAAGAAATGTGAAAAAAATCTCAGGATTTGCCTTTTCTATGGTGGTGAGTATTTTATGAAAAGATCTCATCTTGCCCTATGATTTTTCTCTATAACAGGTTATTTCTGGTGGGTCTCTGACTTCAGAGAGAAAGCACTAGACCCTGCAGTCTCACCTGCTGCTGGCTGTATAGACTCTGCCTGCTCTAACAAATCCATCTTAATGGGTCATTAGAGGTGCCTAGAAACTGTAATTATGGTATAGCGTTTCATGGGCTTACAATTGAAGGCTGTGTTTTCTAGACGCCCAAATCAAGTCTATCATGTGGAATGATGCTTCTCAGAAAGTTTGCATTTGATATTCTGGATAATGAGCAAGAAAAGATGCTTACCTATTAGCTCAGGGGACCATCTACTCTGAAGTGAGTGATGTAGGCCTCCCTAATAATTGGTTGAAATAATATGTATTAAAACTGGATCACATACTGATGATCCAAAAGAGCCAAAGTGTTTTCTGGGGACCTTTTTCTGCAGACGAAGCATCATTTGTGCCAGAACAGAGCACAGAATACTCACTAGAGGTGACAAAATATGAATACAGCAGAGGATCTTAATAAATCTTCTGGCCGATGGGAAGACTAGGACCTGAGTTAGAGATATAATCAGTTTCTCTTTTCAACGTAGGCCCTTAGGGGTAACTGCATCTTTTCTGAAAGCCTAGCTAATTGTCTTAGGTTGCTTTCTCTGAAAGCAGAATCTGAATCACAGACTCTTGAGTAAGTGGTTCATTGAATGAGTGTTCTCAGGTAAAAACCTGTACAGGGGTGAGGGAAACAAGACAAGGCAGGGGAAGAAGTTAGGCAAAGATGTGGGTTCAGCCAAAATCCAGCCTGAGCCCAGTCCCACAGGAAGCTCTGGAGTGTGAATAGTACCTCAAGATTGTCCCACCTGTACCTTCATTGATTGATTATTGGCTGCAGGCTGCCTTGAAAGGAGGTTACAGCCACTAGACTGTCTTTTGCTCCCAATAGCAGAGGGCAATTCTCTGAAGGAGGCCCCGGTGAGCTGTTGACAGCCGACACTCACAGCAGTTTATGAGATTAGTAATTGGGTTGGAGAATGAATGATGTGTGGTCAGAGAATGAAGATTTGCTTTGTGTAAATTGTGCTAGTCTCCATCTAACTTCAACTCATGCCATGTGGGCTGATGTCAGGGTAGGGATCTCAGGCCCTTACTCTTCCCCATTGAAAATGAGCATGAGATCCTTTCAAAGAAAGGATGTCCTATGCCACAAGAGGCCTATGTCAAAGTGGCTCATAGACCTAAATATGAAAGCTAAAATTCTAATATGTCTAGAAGAAACCTGGGAGAAAAAATTTTGTAATCTTGGGGTAGGTAAATATATCCTAGATAGGACACAAAAGGAATAAATGATAAAAAACAACAACAAAAAAAATAAATTGGACTTCATAAAAATTAAAAATTTCTCTTCAAAAGACGCTGCTAAGAAAATGAAAAGGTGAGCCACAGAATGAAAGAAAATTGTTGGAATGTGTAGATTTGACAAAGGAGCTACATCTAGAATACATAAAGAACATTTATAACTCAACAACCCAATTGAAAAATAAGCAAAGGAAAAAAATAAGTAGAAGTAACCAACTCATTTGAATTTTTAAAATGTAGCATGGATTTTATCTTAAAAAAATCTTTCACTACTTTCACTTATTCTCCTTTGTTGCCTTCCTCACAGTGGCGTTTGGGAATGATTAATAGCCATATATGATATATTAATTTGACTATACATTGCATATATGTTTGGAATAAAAATAATAGTATAAAATGGACAAAGGACTTGGAACATGCACTTTACAAAAGAAGATGCATGGAAAGCCAATAAGAACATGAAAAGATGCTTAACATTATTAGTCATCAGGGAAATACAAAGTAAAATCATAATATGTCACTACATGTCCATTAGAATGGCTCGTATTAAAAAGAATAAGAATATCAAGTCTGGGCAAGTATTTGGAGCAATTGTAACTGTCATATGTTGCCGGCAGGAATGGAAAATGGTACAACCACTTTGGAAAAGTTTGGAAGTTTCTTCTATGACTCAGGAATTCTACTCTTAGGTATTTTCCCAAGAGAAATGAAGATATATGTCCACTCAAAGACTTGTGCGTGAATGTTTGTAGCAGCCTCATTCATTGTAGGCCCAAACCAGAAACAACCCAAAAGTCCATCGACAAGTGAATGTCTAAACAAATCTGTGATACTCACATACAATGGAATACCACTGAACAAATAAGAGAGTTTGAATCACTGATATACATAACGATGTAACTGAATTTTAAAAACATTATCCTGAACAAAAGAAACACAAAAGAGTGCATATTCTATGATGCCGTTTACATGGAATTCTAGAACCAGTAGTAGAACTAATCCAAAGTGGTAGAAAGCAAATCAATGATTGTCTCGGACCAGAAAAGAAAGAATTGAATGAAAGGAAATAGGAGGAAATTTTATGGAGTGATAGAAATGCTCTAATTTTGATGGAGATAGTGGTCAACCAAGTATATTCATTTGTCAGTACTCAACAAATTGTATATTTTATTGCCTGTAAGTTATACCTTAATAAAGTTATTTTGACAAAAAAAAAAAAAAAAGAAATATGATTACTTTTGGGTGAGAGAATTAAAGACAATTTTTATTTTATTCTTTATTCTTCTCTGTATATCTAAATTATCTACACTGCCACTGTAAAAATATACTGTCTTTGAAACTTCAGCTCAGAGTCTTTCTCCATTGAAAGCCTTACTAGATGCCTCAGGTGGAATCAATTGTCCCCTCTTCTAGATCCCTATTGCCTTGTTGATGCCACTGCTAAGCCATTTCAGTTGACCTTAGGCCAGTGCTACTCATGTAGTCGGTTCCTCGCCCTGTGGGTGCCCAGTGGTTGGAGGGTTGTGCTGGTGCAGAACCCTGTACATTGTGAGCAACGGTTCAGTGTTTGCCACATTGAATTGGAATTTGTCAGACTGAGATAGGGGTCTTGCATAGTTCAGGGGCTGTTGCGATCTGAACATGTACCCACAGTGAGGTGGGAAAAAGAAACAGAACCTGGACAAGTCAAGAGCTTGGCTTCAAGTCCATGCTCTGCCACATACTAGCCGCGTAATCTCCTTGGGCAAACCCCTTGAAATTGCTGAGCCTCTGTGTCCTTTCTGAAAAATTGGGTCATAACTCCCTGTTTGTGGTCCGGCCTAAGTGGCATAGTGCTTGGCACAGAGTAGATGCTCAGTCAGTACTGGCTGCCATTGTAATTATTATTATTATAACAAATAGTAATATAAAGTAAGGGGACTGCCCGGGTGAGAAAATACTGAGAAATACACAGGTAAATGAAATGGAGCAAAGGTTTTCTTCCTGGTAAAAGACTGTCTTTCCTATTAGTGAGTAGTAGCCGTTAAAAGCAAAGTGAAAATTAATTTTCTCATTAAATGGTTTTTGAGAAAATCAAAACCATTTCCCACAGAAGCAGACATCCCGAAAGGAGTTTGGATTTTGCTGGCTCTGCTCTGCATTCAGGTATCAGGTGGCAGCCAGGGCTCAGCCTGGAGGAGGCTGCCTTTCTCTGGAGTGTTTGCTGGAGCCGGGCTGACACAGATCTGATAGAGGTTGTCAGATCTCTGAAGAACAATTGACTTTCTAAGCGGAGCCCCCTCTCTGAGCTGCACAGTGCTGCCTTACATTTGTAAATGCCAGTGCGCTGCTAAGCACATCTCTGTGAATAGAAGTGTTTTGATGTTTTGTTTTTGGTCGGAGATTGAAGTCCAGTGTCTTGGGACCCAGTGACTTCGGCTGACCTTCCTGCTACATGGACAGGGCTAAATTTCAACCCCTGGAGGCTTCTGCACACAAAACCTCATGCCTCGCAAGGGCAGGTGCAAGGAAACCCGGCGGAAATCTGAAATCTTCACTGCTTCAGAGACCCGAGCTCGCTTCTGTCAGAGGAATTAGGTTTCACAAGCCCTTTTTTATGTAGAAAGCGTATCATTAGGGGAATCTGGACAAGGCGACTTATTAAAACTGCTGCCTGTAGCAGAGAGAAAGCCATAAATGCCTAAGGACATTCAAGGGCTAATGGTGTGCATTTTTATTTCCAATAGCTCTTGTAGCAGCTTGGCCAGAGTTATGGACTTCTAGATGGAAATAACTGTTATTTTAGGTTCTGCTGGTTCTGGAAAGCATGTTTTTCTCTAAACTTGTTTTCTAGTTTTGAAATCAGGAAAGACCTTTCATTTATAATTTTTAACTGAGTAAGCAACTTTATAAAATCTGTAACTTCTTGCTCTCACTACTTCTGAACTACTGTTGACATCTCTCTAACTTCTCCAACCTAGTTCGTTTTTGCATCATTTTGATCAATGTGTTTGTCAAGTTTGCAATCTATTTCCCCTAATATTTTATTCAAGTCGTATGTGCTTATGTAGTCTCATAACCATTCTTAGAAGCTAATACTTTTTCATAGTATATTCTGCTCTGCCGAGTTGTTCCTCTGAGTTTGAGTATTTAGAGGTTTGTTGTAGTTGTTGTTCTAAATGGATTATTTGCTTCTTTGATCATTGAGTTTTTTTTTTAAATACTCCCTTTAGCCACATTAGAAAAGGTGGTTCTAAGAGGTACTCTGATATTTGCAAGGGCCCTTCCCCTCGAATCTTCTAGTCATGCTCCTTACCCTGCCTTTAAAAATGCCAGGCTCCACATGTACCTGCAAGGGCTCTCTTGGCCTATTCCAATGTCTGGTAGTGCCCTTCACATGTCAGTGGCCTTGTGTCGTCTCTTATCAGGGAGAGTCCTCCTTTCAAGCAATCTTCAGGAAGGGTTTTTCTGTCTGAGCCAATGTAGACTGTCTTCAGCTGATGTCACAGAGGCTGTACTCTTAAAAAAAAAAATAACCCACTATATGTTTAAATACCTGTTCTCTGGAGATTCAGGCTACCTAAGTTTTGTTTTATTTTGTTTTGTTTCATTTTCCAGCAAGTGGTTCACCTTACAGATGACAGAGTTGGCAGAAGTAAAAGCACTTCATGGTGCAAGATTGAGCACCTTCTACAGTGTGGTGATCCCTGGGACTGTGGCTGATGGGTTCTGACTGAAAGCACTCAATTGTGCCCACTGTCATCTTAATAGGAAACATCCTAGGAGCTTCACAAAGCCATGACCTAGCTCTTGTCTTTCTGTCATCACCTCCATCACCTTCTCACTTTCCTGGGCTTCATTCATACTGGCCTGCTTGCTGTCCTTGGAAAACACCCATCTCATTCCCTCTGCTGGTGATGCTTATCCTCCTAATCTGAGCAAGGCTGATTCTCATCACTTAGGTGTCAGCTAAGTGCTCATTACATGTATTCATTCATTTGGCCAGCACTTGCATAGTACCATCAAGAACTCTGAGTCTGAGTTCGTATCCTACTTGCAAGCTAACCAGTTAGCCTGGTAGTTTTGTGCATGTAGAAGATATGAAACTCTTGGGTCAGAGGCAAAAACTAGTTTATTATTCACAACAGCAACAATAACCAGAGTATTAGCATCACTGAGATGGTTCCCCAGGCCCTGATTTTTCTTGGGTGATGTGCAGAGGGCTAGATGACACTTCCAAACTCATCGAGTTAGAGGAAAGGACCCCTGAGTGTAGGGAACCCAATTCTTTTATACTAGAGAGTCTGCCTTCTTCTCTGGAGGGAGATACTGTGTCTATCTCCTACCGAAACAAAGAGCAGTCACTGCCTCTGCTCACAAAATGTGTAGAAATGCTTGAGACCCACGGATAATTGTCTCACGACAAGAAGCCTAGTAAGCTTTTAAATTTGTTGAATGAATGAATGAGCACCACATGTTGCCTGCAGCACTATACAGTCAAATCAGACATGGTTCTTTCATTAGGTGCTTGTGTCTTTATGCTGGGGAAATAAATGGTGGGGCAGTACAGTGGTTAAGAGCTTGTGCTCTGGGCTCAAATGCCTGGATTTAAATCTTGCTCTTATCACTTATTAATTTTGTAGTGCTGGCCTCAGAGTCTTCCTCTCTAAAATGGAGAAAATAGGATTATTGTGATTAGATAAGTCAATGCAGTTGTATGGTGCGTGGCTTAGTGCTTAACTCTTGGTAAGTCTCCAAACAAGTATTAGTTATCAGGTTGGTTTATATGAAATTACCATTTCTATAGTTTAAATATCAGCAATTTTATATGGTTTAATCTAATTGTATATTTATTATTATTAATATTTTGCTTGGTTACAAATCATAGAGCATAAATGGCTATGCAGTGGAAGTGTGCTCTGGGTCAGGTGAGGCAAGGCTGGAGAGTCAGAAAAGCATCCGGGAAAAAGGAATGGGCATGGGACCAGATGCGACTCTTAGCCCCACCTTCTCCTCTCATTAACCCCGTGACCTTGGGTGAGCCACTTAACCTCTGAACTCCTTGCCTCATCTGTGCTATAGATACAATAATCCCTTCTACTTCACTGGACATCGTGAGGCTAATATCAGGTGATGGATGTAATTGCTTTATAAGCTGGAAGGCACTGTACTCATTCTCATGCTTAACATGAAGAGTTCTGAAAGGCAGTGAGATTTGAGTATGGGCTTCAACCAGACATAGTTAGGTATAATTTAATATCCCTCCTAAGTCCTCTAATCACAATTTTACATTTGAAGCATAGCATTGGCCCCTAAACTTAAATCGCTGCCTTAGAATCAAGTTACGCTGGTTGGGTTTGTATCTAAGGCCTACAGCCTTCAAGAACTGTAGGGACCATCTGGTGACTAGAGAAAAATTATCTCATTATAAAGGTAATTGGCTTGCAGCTAAATCTGTCAATAGGTAAAATTTATCAGGCTCTTAATGATCGAGGCACAGTTTTGGTTCTTTAGGCAAATTGCTTTTCATTGAAACCTTGAAAAATTTTATGATGTAGGTACTGTCATTATCTCCCATTTTACAGGTGAGGAGACCGAGGCAAAAAGAAGTTAGCAATCAGGAATTGGCAGAACTGTGCTGGTGAGTTGTGGTGTTCGAGCATCCTCCGTAATAGTCAGAAGCCTCCATTCCCAGCTGACCCAGTAAAAGGGAGGCCTAAGAGCCATTTTTCTGGGGCAACTGTCACTGTTCCAACTGCTAGTTCTGTACTTGCTGATGCAAGTCCTGCCCCTCCCACAATCAGCCAGGGAAAGCCAAGTTCTGCTGGGGACTTGCAGGCTGTTGGAATGGCTCCCCACTCCATCTCTGCTGTCAGCCTGCCTGCACCCTGTGGAAGAAGCGAGGACGTGCGTTCCTACTGTGTAGGGACTTTCTGTGGTGTGAAAAGTAATGCTCACCATGTTTACTCTCTCACATATTTTGAGCCTGTGCTGTTTAAAAAGCGTTTGCTTCTGGCTCTCTGTGGGACTAGAGTTGGCTCAGAGTCAGCAGAGAACATGCCCTGTGGCATCCCAGTGAGGGTAGGTTCGGCTCTTAAAAGACACACACAGTAATACTGGGACTTACAGAACAAAGTTTATTTCTCATTCAAGTGACATTCTGTTGGGAGTGTTCCAGGTGGCCAGGTGGCTCTGCTTCATTCAGTCAGTCAGATGCAGGGTCCTCCAAGATGCTCCACCGTTCCCTAAGGAGTGTTTCTCAAACTATATATGGTGAAGGACCAATTTTGATTTAACATTTTCAGTCCATTTCAGACCAAGCTTTTGTAAAAATATAATAAAAATGAATAATAGCTGAGGAAACGAAGGGGAAATAACCCAAAGACATACAAAATACAAGCCTAAAGTATTTTCTTAGATACAACAGACAGAATATTTACTTATCTAAATAGTTATAAAAGTTAGAAAATACACAATTTCCGTACTTGTCTCATCTGAGACTGGTGTTGGAAAACTTGGCATGGCACTGGCTTGGGTATTGTCATTGACCTCTTGGCTAAAACTGGATTGCATCATGTCCTCGTGACAGTCATGTGAGAGTAGAGCGTGGAGGAAGACCTGCCCCTCTCCATGGTCATTTTTTATATTTTAAGTAAGGCTTATAGAAGTATAATTTGCATAAAATAAAATTCACTCTGTGAAGATGGACAGGCGTATGAAGTGTTGACAAATTGTGTAACAACCATCACAATCAAGATATAAACTATTTCTATCGCCCCCCAAAATTCTTCCTTGCTTCACTTCTAATTAATCTTCTCCTCCACTCTCCCCTGGAAATCACTAATCTGATTTCTGTTCCTATCATTTTGCTTTTTTCAAACTCCATATTAATTGAATCATATAATATTTAGGATTTTGAGACTGGCTTTTTTTTTCACCTAGCATTATGCCTTTGAGATTCACTTATGTCCTCGCGTGTATCATTAATTGTTTTTAGATGGATATATAATAATTTCTTTATCCAGTTTCTTGTTGATGGGCACATGGACTCTTTCTAGTTTGGGGGGATATAAATAAAATTAATATAAACATTTGCATAGAGGACTTTGTGTGAACATACGATTTCATTTCTCTTAGGTCAATCTCTAGAAGTGGGATTGCTGAGTCTTATAGTAGATATATGGTGTAAGAAACTGCCAGACTGTTCCAAAGTGGTTGCACTATTTTGCACTCCCACCAGAAATGTGTGAGAATTTGCATCCAAAGCAGCACTTGGTATTGTCAGCTGTTTTATTTTAGTTATTCTAAGAACTGTGGCATCACGGTATCTCACTGTGGTTTTAAGTTGCATTTCTCTAACGACTAATTGTATATTGAACATCTTTTCATGTTC
Source organism: Cynopterus sphinx (assembly GCA_030015415.1). Taxonomy (NCBI): domain Eukaryota; kingdom Metazoa; phylum Chordata; class Mammalia; order Chiroptera; family Pteropodidae; genus Cynopterus; species Cynopterus sphinx. The sequence continues at coordinate 30,245,041 of CM057387.1, read as the reverse complement.
TCTTTTGCCAGACTTATCTCTTTATCTTTTCTTTGGTGGAGTGTCCATGTTTATTTATTTATTTTTTTTGGTGCTATTTTTTAAATTGGAGTTTTATTATTGTTATTATTATTGAGTTGTGTGAGAGTTCTTTATATGTTCTGGATTCCAGTCCTTTATCAGAATGTGTCTTACAAGTATTTTCTTCCAGTTTGTGACTTATTTTTTCATTTATTTTCAGTGTCTTTTGAAGAGCAAAAGTTTTAAATTGTTGACAAAATCTAATTTATCAATCTTTCCCTTTTATGGTTCATATTTCTTGTGTTTTATTTAAGAAATTTTTGCCCAATTCAAGGTCACGATGTTTTTTTTTCCCTTTTACAAGTTTTATAATTTTGAGTCTTACACTTTGAGGTAATTTTTGTATATGGTGTGAAGTTTGGGTCAAGGTTAGTTTTTATTGCATATGGATATCTAGTTATTCCATCACTACTTGTTAAAAACTATCCTTTTTTTTTTTAACTGAATTACCTTAGCACCTTTGTCTAAATTCAATTGGCCATATATTTGTGTGTTAATTTTGGGATTACTTACTTGGTTTCATTGATCTTTCACAAATACCATACTGTCTTGAAATCAAGTGATGTGCAAGCTCCAACTTTGTTCTTGTTTTTCAGAATTGTACATGTAGATGATTATATTGTTTGCAAATAAATACAGATTTACTTCTTCTCAAATCTGTATGCCTTTTATTTCCTTTTCTTGATTTATTCCACTGGCTAGATCTTTAGCACATGTTTTAATAGGAATGATGAAAGCTGACTTTATTGTCTTATTCTTGATTATAGAGGGAAGACATTTAGTCTTTCTATTTTAAGTATAATATGAGTGTAAATTTTTTTCAAAAGTGCCCTTTATCAGGTTGATAACTATTCCTAGTTTGCTGAGAAATTTTACCATAAAATGGATATCATTTTTTTTCAAATGATTTTTCTGCATCTATTATGATGATTATATGGTTTTTCTGTTTTAGTCTATTGATATGATATGATTTACATTGATTAATTTCAAATGTCGAACCAAATTTGTATTCTTGGGATAAAACCCACTTAGTCATGATACATTTACCATTTTTATATTCTGCTGGATTCAACTTACTAATGTTTTTGTTGAGAATTTTTACATATATGTTCATGAGTAATATGGTCTATAGCTTGCTTTATAGCTTGTTTTACTTGTAATATCTTTATCTAGTTTTTATATTAAGGTAGTACTGGCCTCAACATGAATTGGAAAGTGTTCCCTCCTATCTTTTTATGGAAAAATTTCTATAGAGTTAAAATGATTTCTTTCTTAAGCATTCGACAGAATTATTTAGTAAAGCCTTCTGGTCCTGGAGATTTCTTTGCAGGAAGGCTTTTACCACAAATTCAACTTTTAAAATAAATATAAGATTGTTCAGTTTACCTAGTTCTTTTTGATTAACCTTTTGTACTTTGTGTCTTCAAAGGAATTTAATTAATCAAATGTATTGGGACAAAGTTTATAATATTCTCTTAATCTTCATAAGATTTGTGTGTTCTGTAATACTGTTCCTTCTTCCATTCTTGATCAGTAATCTATGCCTTGTATTTTATTAGTCAGTCTGGTTAGAATTTTGTTGACTTTTTAGAGCATTTTTTAAAAATCAGTTTTTGGCTCTTCGAATTTTTTCTATTGTTCTGTTTCAAATTTCATTGAAGTTTGCTCTTTTGCTGACTATGTCTTTCTTTATACTGGCATTGAGTCAAATTTTCTCTTTCTTTTTAAAAAAGAAACTTAAATTATTGATTCAAAATTTTTCTTGTTTTTTAATATGAGCAGTTAATACTATAAATTTTCCCCAAGTCTGTTTTAGCAGTATCCCACAAATTCTGATATATTTGTGTCATTTTCATTCAGTTCAAAATATTTTCAAATTTTTGACTTCCTCTTTGAACAATTGTTATTTCAGGAGTATGTTGTTTAATTGCCAATTATTTGGCAATTTGCTGTTTCAGAGAAGATTTGGATAAGTTTTGTATAACTTGAATTTGTGTATATTATTGAGATTGTTTTATGGCCCAGAATGTCTATCTCAGTGAATATTCCATGTGTACTTTACAAGAATGTATGTTCTGTTGTTGGAGCATGGGTGAAGTGTTCTATAAATACAAATTAAATCAAGTTGATTGATAGCATTGTTCAGATCTTCATAGCTACTGTTTTCTGTCTATAGATTACTGAGTGATGAGTGTGAAATCTTTATAATTGTGGATTTGCCTATTTCTTCTTTCAATTCTATTAGATTTTGTTTCATGTATTTTGAAGGTATTTTATTGAGTGCTTACACATTTAGGCTTGTTATATCTTCTTGATGAATCATTATGTAATGTCGTTCTTTATATTGGAAATATTTCTTGTTCTAAAGTCTATTTAGTCTGATATTAATATAGCCACTGTAGCTTCTTTTTATTAGTATTTTCATGGTATACCTTTTCCCTTTCCATTTTTTTAAAGTCATCTATGTCTTTGTATTTGAATTAAGTTTCTCACAGGTAACATATAGTTGGGTCTTGCTTTTTTATCCCATGTTACAGTCTTTGCTTTTTAATGTAATCTACACTGAATGTAATTATCGATGTGTTTAGATTTAAATCTACTTGCTTCCTGTTGATTTCTATTTATTCTATCAGCTTTTAGTTCCCTTTTCCCACTTTTTAAAGATTGATTGAGTATTTTTATTGGTCTTTCTTATTTCCACTATTAACTTATTAGTTATACCTCTTTTAAAATTTTTGTGGTTTTTCTTGTAGGGTTTACAATATACATCGTTCACTTATATAAATCTACCTTCAGAGAATATACACCACTTCATGTACAGTGAAAGAATCTTACAAGAGTATATTCTCATTTATCCCTCCCATTACTTAAGCTACTTTTGTTGTACATTTAATTTTTATATATGTTATGAGCTCTACAATACAGTATTACTCATTTTGTTTAGCACAATTATCTTTTAAATTGATTTACAATAAGTTTTAAAAAAAGGGTCTTCTAACTTTGGTTTTGTTTGCCATTTCCTTTATTAGTACAAATTCAAGTTTTCATTTGTATTAGTTTTTGAATGCTCTGTCCTGTGATAGGTTTTTCCACTTTTTCTTCTCTTTATGTTTCAGATTGGGTGAAGTCTGTTGATGTATCTTCAAAGTCATGGAGTTTTCCTACTGATGAGCCTGTGAAAGGAATTCTTTATTGCTGATGTCACATTTTATTTTCTGCTGTCTCAATATGACTCATTTTTATGTTGTCATTTCTCTGCCGAAATTCTCAATTTGTTTAGGCATTGTGATGGTTAATTTTATGCATAAACTCAAAGGGGCTAAGGGATGCCCAGATAGCTGATAAAACATTATTTCTGGGTGTTTTTGTAAGGGTGTGTCTGGAGAGATTAGCATTTGAGTCAGTAGGCTGAGTACAGTAGTTCCCTCTTATACGAGGTTTTGCTTTCTATAGTTTCAGTTACTTATGTTCAGCTGTGTTCCAAAAATATTCAATGCAGAATTCTAGGAATAAACAATTCATGAATTTTAAATTGTACATTGTTCTGTATAGTATGATGAAATCTCGTGTGGCCCACTCAGTTCCACCTGGGACATAAATGATCCCTTTGTCCAGGATCTTTATGCTGTAGACACTGCTGGTCCCTGACATAGTAACCATCTTATCAGGTTGACTATTACTGTATCACAGCGCTTGTGTTCAAGTGAACTTTATTTTACTTAATAATGGGCCAAAATGCAAGAGCGGTGACACTGGCAATTAGGATATGCCAAAGAGAAGGCATAAAGTGCTTTCTTTAAGTAAAAAGATATGTATGTATAAGGAAAACCATAGTATATATGGGGTTTGATATTATCCACGGTTTCAGGCATTCTTGGAATGTATCCCCTGCAGATAAGGGAAAATTACTGTATGTAGTTGGTGGGCAGGCATGATTAAATCCATTGAGGGCCAGAATAAAACAAAAAGGTGAAGGAAGGGTGAATTCTCTCTCCCTCTGCTTACGCTGAGACATCCATCTTCTCCTGCACTATGACATTGTGTTCCTGGTTCTTGGGCTTTTGGACGCAGACTGGGACTTACCTCATTGGTCCTCTATTCTCAGGCCTTCAGACCATGACTAAATCACACCACCAGCTCTCCTAGATCTCCAGCCTGCAGACAGCAGATCTTGGGACTTCTCAACCTCCATAACTGTGTGAACCAATTTCTGTAATTAATCTCATCTATCTATCTACCTACCTACCTACCTACCTACCTATCATCTATCTTATTGGTTTGGTTTATATGGTATCCTGACTAATACAAGTACATCCACTATTTTCACTAGATTATTTAACATATTAATTATAGCTCTTTTAAATTTTCTATCTGAAAATTCCAACATCTGGGTTATATTCAAATGTGGATCTATTGATTGTTTTATCTCTTGGGACTGAGTTGTTTTTCATATTCTTTATTTCTTATTATTTTTTTTGTATGTGTGTGTGTGTATGCCTTGTAATTTTTTATTAATGGTGTAGAGGAACGGTAGGCACTAAAAAAATAATTTTATGCTTAGACATACTTCTTCTTTTGTCATGCAATTAATATGAAGAGACAGTGATCAGTTGATCTATTCAGGAGCTGAGCTTGGTGTGTTTTCTTGTTGTTATTACTACCTTCAGTGCACCACAGACTTCCAGTTTCTCCAGTAGTGGGCTGTTGTCATGATATATTTTTATTGAGGGGAGTGCCAGAGGATTCTCTCAGTGTTCCTGTTCGCCTTCACTTTGAGTCATTCTTGCCTGCCTGTACCCCGGAGGAGCATTTCTCTCTGCGCTCTTGACCCCCATTGGCACGAGACTGGTGTTGTTTATTTCTCAATGCTAGATTCACAAAAGGAGTCCAGCCTCAGTCTCTGACAAGCCTTGTGCATCTTGGCTTCCTGGGTGGGTATTTGTAGCTCTCCATCTTTTAAACTTGGCCTGGTATCTGTGGTCATTCTTGGGAAGGAGTTTCCTGTTTCTCCCTCTGCAGTAGCAGACCCTTGCTTAGTCTTGGTGTAGGAGCCTGACCCTTCCCTAGGAGAGAGGGTGTTTTGTTCTACATCTCCTCCACCAGCAAGTGATCTTTGCCTTTGTCGTGAGATTGAGGCAGTTTCCTACACCTCTATCAGATATAGGTCAGTTTGGCTTCTATTTCTCCCCAGAAACAATATATCTTTGCCTGTATCCTACAGAAAATAATGCCCCATCTTCGGTGGTTTACTGCTTTTGCTTTCATGGTAGTGTATCTGAGTGGGGCTCGTGTCTATTCCCAAGTAGCAGTCACATTCTGGACTTCTTCACCACTGAGGTGAAATCCTCTGGTCTTCTCTGGCCTAATCTTTCTTGTGAGCACCTAGTGGGGCCCATGGATAAGAGCTTGTGAGTGAATGTGAATCCTTCTGTTCCAAATTGATACTTTAGTTCATATTAGGCTTTTAAGATTTTATCAAGATGCCAGCCAATTTCATCTTACATGCTTGTATGGCAGCCACCTTTCTCCTCCATGCTTTGCCTAAGGTGAAACAGTTCACATGCTCTGTTTCTCCTTGAGCGGGGCTTCACCTTCTAGTAAGTCACTTTGCTTAATTACCTTGTGACCTCACATCTCTGATAGCTGAGGAAAAGTTATAATTTGGTAGATTTTATGGCTCTTTCTAGTTTTAGACAGGGAATGATGTTCTTTGCAGCTTTCTATATCCTATACAAAGGTGCAAATTCCCACTGTAAAGGCATAGTCCCAAAAGTGGCTTGTAACATTTTTACTCATGAGAACCCAGTCACAGGAGCATGGTTAATTGCAAAGAAATTTGGGAAACATAGTCTTGTCACATGCCCAGGAAGAAGAAGAGGATGGATTTTAGTGAATAATCAGGAGTTTGTTACCAGGCTTTAAACAAGTGAAATCTAAAATAATTCTGGGCTTGGAACATTTGGGTATCACTGTAAAACTGGCCCTATTTTTGGTTTTAGTTTTGTCGTGATAGTTAGAAATCTGGAAGGAAAGAGGCCTACGACCATCCCCGAATGTGTGTGCCATGAGTATATGAGAGAAATGTGCAGAGGGGTCTCCCTAAGTCTATACACATGTGGGCTTCAACTCCATTGGGGTCACCTGGGGAACAGACTGGATCTTGTGGGAGGCACACCGCCTTGCAAGCCCATGGGTTCTCAATCCTGCCATGTATATTAACCATCTGTACAACTTTTTAAAGAATACGAATGCCAGGGCTTCACTCTAGATATTCTGAAGGAAAATCTCTGGAGGTGAGGCCCATATATCTAGATGTTTTTTTTTTCAAGAAAGGCTTCTGTTCTTTTGTATGGTAGCTTTAGGCACCTCTGGGCTGATCTATGATGGAAACAAAAGCAAGATGGTGAATTCTTTTGACTGTCTTCCTGGAAAGATGCCTGAATTTCTCCCTTGCACTAATCCCTCTCTTGTCCCAGTGCTGTCTGACTACAAAGTTATGGCCTTCCTTCAGGAAGGATGGCTAGGACAAGGTGAAAGACTGAACAAACAAACCCTCCCAGAAAGACTGAGAGCCACTTTGGTTTTTGCAGTGAAGTTTTAAACTCTGCCCCAAAAGACATTCCCAGATGAAGGATATGATGCAGGCTCTGGGGCCATGTGGAGGACTCAGCCATGTGTCTTGGAATGAAGCAGTCCAAAGTCCCTCAGAAACTGACGTGTTCACAGTGTGGGCAGTGATGGAGAGAGTGACCTGAGTGGTGTGAGCCCAGGGGAGGATGGAGTGACTGAGTTGACTTAGGATGTCTGAGAAGGCTTCTCAGAGGAGGTCACATTGCAGCTGCAATTTGAAGAATGAGTGAGAGGTTGGTAGCCAGATAGGCAAGTGGGTAGAAAGACACAGAATCATGAAGGGCCCTGCTGTGCTTGGGGAATGATGAGCGACTTCTTATGGTCCAAGTCTAAGTGATATGGAAGGATTGGGTGGGCGTACAAGCCAAAACATCTGGATTTAGTCCTAGGAAGAGCCAGCTACAGTTTTTGGTACAGAAAGTGTTTATCAGGTTTCTCCGAGTAGAAGGCTGTGAGTGGATCCAAGATCTGACTTATCTTGTTTTTTTGATTCTCTCAGAAGCAGACCCTGGGACAAGGATGTAAGTGCAGGTAGCTCTCATTTGGGGACTCAAGCTGAAAGGATGGCCACTTTTTCAGTCATGCTGCTCTTGTGCAGAAAGCAGGGATGTAGACAGAGGCAAACTGTACAAGTGTAGTGAACACTTCTGCTTGGTGGTGCTATAGCCCATGGCTACTCACATTCCATTGGCCAAAGGCAGTTGCATGACCAAGCTCCAAATCGGTAGGTTAGGATGTACATGACTTACAGGAGAGCATGGCAAACAAATAGTACAACTTTCCAAGTTCACATTCTGAGTGCGCAGTAGGTACCCAGGTTGTATTGGAGTGAGTTGAACCTCACAGAACCAAGCAGCATATTATTAAGGGCCAAGTACATTCTTTAGATGGAGCAAAGGTAAAATTTGAGTTGACAAAGCAATGATATCTCAGTGACTTGATTGGCATAAGCTGGGTGCACATTGTCCCATGCTTTCACAGCTGGAAGAAAATGCATTGGTCATTGGCATAGCAGTTTTCACCTGAACAAGAGAGAGGCCTAAGCAGGCAAGTAATATTGGCACCTAATCACTGCCAGAGAGGATGATGTAAACTCAGCCATTTCACACCCCAGTGTTCACCTGCCCTGCCTCCAGGCTTCCTGGCTCCTGGCCATCAATCAGCTCAGGGGCAACAGCTCAGTGCTGGAGCAGAGTATTTATCCTGAGCCATCTCCAGGAAAAGCTCCAAAAGTCAGATGAACCCTAGGCTTGTTCTTGGCTTGCGAGAGATGCAAGAAATTGGTGACAGTTAGCAGGAGCACCTTCTAGGCTCCAGTCTTCACCATTAGGCAATTTGGTGTGGACCTTTAGAGCCTCAATTCCCTGCTTGGCCTAGGCTGGAGCAACCCCAAAAACTTTTCTAGAGGAAGTCTAGAACTTGGTAAGACATGTGGGGCCTTTTCAGGCCCCTAGAGAGGTGAACAATGAAGAGACTGGTTTTTCACAAGCGGATGTCACCAGGCTCTTAGCCCTGCTGTTTCTGCAAACCAAAGCAGTGACACCCCAGGTCCTTGCCAGGGAACTCATCCCAAATCCTCTGCAGTCTACCTCTACCTCTGGTGGGGAAAAGGCACATTCGAGTGACTCATTCTTGCCTCAAGGCAAGGCTGCTGGATAAGGTTGTACAGCCGGTGCCCTGTCTACGGCCCCCATGGGGGTTGGTGCACTGGGAGGAATCAGGGAATGAGCTGTTTTCTCATTCATCCAAAGGCCCAGCATGGCAGCTGCGGCCCTGTCTGTAGCTATGGTTAAGCTTACTCCTGGTCAGGCTGGGTCTCAGAAAGCTAAACCTTCTGAGCTAGCATAAGTTTGTGGCCCACAATGCATTTTTGCTTAGCTGTACTTTATTTGCTTTCCTTGAGAGATGATCAAGAAGCAGCAGGAACATTGGAGCCAGATTGCTCGGGTTCAAACCCAGCTTTGTGACTTACTAGCTATATAGTCTTAGGAAAATTATTTGACTTCTCTGTGCCCCATTTTCCTCATCTGTAAAATGAAGATGAGAGATAATCAACCTCATGGGTTGTGAGAATTAAATAGATTAAAATGTGTAGTGTGTTTAGAACAGTGCATGGAACACAGAGTAAGTTCTAGGATGATGACGGTGATGATGATGTCACAGAGGACGATGCCAATGACATCATGAGCCCTTCCACCGACTCCCATTAGGAATTTTCTCTGAGGCATTTCTCTTAGGACCCCAGCCTAGGAAAATGTTACGATTCTCTTGAGTACCAATCTGCCTTTATCTTAATGGACACTGCAATGCGTGTTTCCATCCTTGCCTTGGGTGCTAAAAATGAGCAGTTTGGGGCAAGATTCACCATTCTTCTTTAGCATTTGTAGAAGGATTTGGGGGTGGGCTCTGTGTGCTCACTGCTCCTGACCCAAATCCTTGGAGTCATCCTTGCTTTCTGTCTTTCTTTCATGCCCCCAAACCAATTATAGTGTTTCTGTCTTCAAAAGGTATCCTAGTTCTGACCACTCTTCATCCCTCTACCACTGTAAGGGTTTCTTCAGGACTGATGTGTAGATGCCTAGTGGGGTCCCTGCTTCCTCCCTGGCCCCTAAAGTCTGCTAGCCTTATAATAATCAGCATGACCTTTAAAAATAGAAGTCAATTCACATCACTCTTCTGCTTTCAATCTTCCAATTACCTTGAGAAAAAAATCAAAGTCCTTATAATAGTTGATAAAGCCCACCATGATTTACACTGCCCCTGGCAATCTCTGTCCTCCTCCACTTGTGCCCTCTGCCTCAGTCATGTCAGTCTCCTCATTGTCCCTCTCACATGGGGGATATGGCCAGGGCTTTCCTCTTTTGGATCTTTCTCCCTGGGCTGCTCCCCACTCCAGATACTGCCATGGCTTGTGCTTTTCTCTCTGCCTCTGAGCGTCTGCTCAAATGTTGTCTCATTAAAAGCCTTTCCATGACCATCTTGTCTAAAAGAGCAACCTCCCTCTCACCCTGGCATTCCACCTTCCCCTTATTTTACTTTATTCATTTCTCCTCAGCATTTACTATAAGCTGTCACCAGTTTATTTTGTCTTTCCCCACTAACATGTAAGTGCCTTTTGGGTGAGGGCGAGACTGGTGCTCAGCACACAGCAAGGCTTGATGAAGATCATTCAAGAAGCGAGAGATGGAGTGAACGCTTCATTTTGCTGCGCCATCCATCTTCCTTGTCCTGCTTTCTCACAGGCTTGGAAGCAGTGTGTAAAAATAGGCATGTTATGCCAGGACAGAAGCAAATAGAGATAAGCGTAGAGAATAAGTAAGGCTTCCTAAGTGCCTGATGATTCCTCAGAGGAAAATTCTGTTGAGGAAGTGAAACCTGGCTGTCAGCAGGAAGTGCTATGCTTTATAATTGATTAGAATACTCAGTAACCCTCAGCCTGCCTTCACAGATGCCAGTGGATGAACAAGAATTTGCTGCCAGAACAAAGAGGCCCCTGAGCTGGGTATAAGCATTTTAAAATCATCATCCTTCGTTTCTCCTTACTGGGAGCTCCAAGGGCTGCACATATATGCTTGCTTCCTTGGAAAAACAGTATTAACTGGCAGGAGTGGAGACATCCCCAGTAATCCATCTTGTTAAAGATGCTTTTTCAGATGGAAGGTGCTCTGGGCCCAGCACCCTGAGTTGTGAACCTATTTTGACAACAAAGTTGGAGATACAGTTTGCTCTTCTTCAGTCCTGGAAGTAGTAACATTTTCTGTTTTCAGTGCTGGCTGTGTACAGTTCTATGAGATAAAGCTCCTTCTGCAGCGGGGGGCGGGGTTCCACAAGTCCCAGGGGTATTTGTGGTGTTTGTTTGCTGCTGGTTTCCCAAGGATGTTGGACAATGGCAAACATAATGGGTCGTTTTCTTCCTCTGGCCTGGACATGTGCACCTACATCACAGCTGAGCTGAGTCTTTGTAGGGGACCTGCAAAGACTTCTTGCCGACCTGGCCCAAGCCCCTCAGAAAAATGGAGGTAGTCATTAGCTCATCCTATGCACCGAAGAGCAGAAAATCTAATGCAAACCGTTTGTGTCTTTTGCTATAGGAAAATGCAAAGCTAGTAGGGTGAATTAATTCTGAGACAGACAATAGAGTGGGGCCCCAGGCAGGGTCATTCAAGAGACACAACTTTTCCCTTTTAACTTTGAGCAGAAGCAACTCCATTCTGAGCCCTCACAACTTCTGAAGCTTTTCTTGGAGTACTGTCTCTGCTCCAAGGGCACTGAGAGAAGGCATCCAACTTTCCAGAACCTTCCAAAGAAAGCATTTTTATCTGAAAGGAAGCTCCCTGCCTGTGGCTGCGCTTAGAGATGCCTGCTGGGGACACAGTGTATATGACTCTGTGGATCCGACTCATCAGGACATGTGTGGGAGAAGCAAGAGCACTTCCACAAGGAAAATGCTATTGATGGCTTTACTTCTGGTACTACTTTACTTCTACTTCCACTCACCTAAGTGGATATGATTTTTCTAATACTATGGAATACCATTTTCCTAAACCCATTTCTACCTCCTGCTGCTGAATAATATTTGGGAAAAGGGGCAACCTAGGGGGCAAATTTGGGCCTTAATGTGGGGTGACTTGTGAGCTGGGCAGCAACAGCATTTTTGGGACTATCTCTTGTAAGTATCCACATTCTGAAATCTAAAACAAAAGCCGCTACTTGCCAGCGCTGTTAGCTAATTGTCAGACAACAGAGAAACACACTGCAGCCAGAAAAATTCCCACTGAGTTTGGGCTGCTGATTCCTCTGGCAGCAAATGAAAGCTTTGGCTGTTGCCCCTGAGGACTGGCTGAGCAAGCCAGGACCGAGCCCACTGCATGTCCCCCTCCCCACTGTGGGCACAGCATGTATGTGTGTGGGAGGGGAGGTGCAGGCACCCTAACTCACAATTTTGGGCAGCTGCACACCTCACCCAGGGGCACCACACCCTCGTAATTCATCCCACACTTCACAGCCAGGGTGATCCCAGCCTCAATGGACAACAATTTGGAGGCATTGTTTACAAATCAATTTCTCCCTCTAAATAGGCTGTTAAAAGAGTGGACCCTTCTGCTTGCCTAGGCTGGGCCCACCTGTCACTGGGACTTCCTAGCCAGTGGTCACACTGTATTGATCTTTTTAATCCCCTCTTTGAAACACAGAGCCAGCTGATGTAGAGTTCCTCAAAGAAAGAGTCTCCCACCGCCCCTACCTCTACAGGTAGCTGTGTATCCAGGGCTAATACCCCACTAAAAAGTCTTAATTGGCTTATGGGGAGCCTGAAAGATCTCCCTTGTGTTTACAAGGTGAAAGGAAATGATGGATCCCAAACTCCCTAGTCTGTCTGTGTCTGGTTCTTGGTGGAAATCAGGTGCATTCTATTTTTTTAATTGTTTTTGATACAGGACTGGAGGGTTTGGAGGTGGGTGGGGATAGTGTTTCATTTTAGTGGTTGCCCTGCCAGGCGAAGGGAAGAAAAGCCCCAGACACCAACATTAGGCAAGAAACTTGGTGACATTTTTGTTTTTATTTACACGAAACATCTGCAGTACAAAAATGTAAACTTTGATAGCTCATAATAATAGAATAAATTCTTTATGTACAAAAATACATTTTCATATGAATGAAGCATCTTGAATAAATTAAAGTACTCTCCAGCCCGGTGCCTGAATAGCTGCGCAAGAATCTCGGGTTCTTCCTAGAGCAAGCCTGCAGTGGTGGGGGTCGGGATCCATAATGCATGAAGCCCACTCCTTGTCTCTCCTTTTTAAGCCTTTTCATTGTATTGTCAGCCGGCTCAAACCGAATTTTCATGCTCGTTTTTCTTCATTAGAGTTCTACAAATTGTAAAATTGACTTTTCACCTCGTCTTCAGGGGCTGATCTGTCCTTTTTCTAAATCACACTGAAGTGGTGGCTGGGGTCAGCTCTGAGCCAGCCACAAAGGAGGTTTTGTGGAGTTCAGAAAGTGCAAAAGGAAAGGCTGTCTAGAGGCGGGCAGGAGGGGCCCGGGGGGGTTGAGGGCTGGAGAAACAGACCAAGGGGCAGCCGCGGCGAGGGTGCAGCGACCTAACAAGCGGCTCAGGTATCCCCGACCCCTTTAAAGCTCCTGCTTCCTCCCTCCGCCTGGAGTGGGGGTCCTAAGGCCGCAGCTGGGGCCCCATCTACTGCCTGTTGCCTGGGGGCGGGGGGAGGCAACGCTGTCCCCAAAGGGCCTAGTGGTAAGGGATGAAACAGGGCGTCGTGCGGAGCAAATCTTTGGGCAGGCCGGGGAAGGAGAAGAGGGGGTCGCCGGGGCCGTAAGAGAAGTCTTCGGAGGCGGCAGGGCTGCTGGGGTCGGAGAGCGGCGAGGCGGCGGCGGCGGCGCCGGGGGAGGCGGCGGCCCCCGAGCCCCAGGACTCCGCGTCGCTGGCGGGGCTCGGGGCGCGGGGCAGGCACGGGGCGCAGGGCGACGGCAGGAGGCGCTCCCGGACGCCGGCCGCGGGCAGCCCCTGGTCGGCCAGGCGCAGCGTCTCGGCCAGGGCCCAGATGTAGTTGTGGGCGAAGCGCAGCGTCTCGATCTTGGTGAGCTTGGTGTCGTCGGGGAAGGAGGGCAGCACGCCGCGCAGCGCGTCCAGCGCCGCGTTCAGGTTGTGCATGCGGTTGCGCTCGCGGTCGTTGGCCTTGACGCGCCGGCTCCGGCGCAGCGAGTGCAGCAGCGCCTCGGAGCGCACGCGCGCGCGGCCGCGGCGCCGCCGCCGCTCGGGCTCGTCGTCCTGCGCCCGGGCGGCCGGGGGCGCGGCGGCCCTGCGGCCCGGCGGGGGCGGGGGCGGCGCCGCGGCGGGGGCGGGCGGCTGCGCCCTGGCACTGTCCTCCTCGGCGGCGAGGAGGCCCGACAGGTCCCCGCCGCGGTCGCGGTCCGAGAGGCAGGTGTCCCGAGGCGCCGGCATCCTGCGGGCGGGACGCGCGGGCGGACGCGAGGGCGCTCGGACGGCGGGAGCCGGGGCCGCCGGCCGCGCACTCCCTCGGCGAGCGGCCGGGCTCACCCTGCGCGTTGGGGCGGAGGGGTGGGTGGGGGGGCTCGAGGGGCGCAGGGGCGCGCCGGGACCTCGCCTCGCCTCGCCTGCAGGGGCCACGCTCCCGCCGCTCCCCCGAGTGATCTCGCCGGCAATCAGATCAGCTCGTGTGAGTGCCGAGTGCGGCACACGACCGGCCTCAGGACCCCTTAAGTACCCGGCACAACAATGGGCGCCCCCCAGCCCGCCCCCGCCCGTCCCCCGTCCCCCCGGCCACCTCCGCCCCGAGGCAGCCCCGAGAAGGCGGCGAGGCGGCAGGTCAGCCCCGTGCGGCGCCGGGGTATTTGCATAATGTCCGCTCGCGGGGGGCCGCCCCGCCCCGCCCCCCTCCCGGAGCGTGCCCGTAATTACCGCGGGCCAATCGGCGGCGCCGCGCGTCCCCCCGGGCGCCGTCTCCGGGCTAAGCCGGCCGGGCGTCTCCGGGCAGGGGGCTCGGAGGCGGGGGGCGGCCGCGATTAGTGGCCGAGGCACGCTCCTCCGGGGGCGGGCCGCGCGCCCCGCGCCGGGGTGGGAGGGAGGCGGGGCGCGGGCGGGCCGGCGCAGCGCCGCGGCGACCGGGGAATCGGGATGCAGCCAGCTGCGATCCCGGCCGTGCGTGCTCTCTGAGGCCCGAGTGGGCAAGTGGTGGGACTTCACGTCCCCCCCATCTCTGAAATGGGGCGCAAGTGTGTCCTCTCGAGGATGACGCGAGATGAGGTTCGTGGGACCCTGGGCGCGCAGTGCTTGTGTGAGTCAACGCCTGGGGAATGGCTTCGGGACGCAGCGCCCTGGGAACCTGCGGAACACCCTCTCCGAAGAAGACAGGAGCGGGGAGCAGTGTGGAAAGTAAACAGAATGGATGATTTCTCAACTTGAATCTTGGATGACCCACCCCCGCCCCCGCCCCCGCACACACACACACACTCAACAATTTCCCACCCCAAAACTATCCGAAGACAAAGTAATGAAAGGGGGAGAATCTCTTGTTAGGGAATCGCCGCGGCTCCCACCCCCACCCCGTGTTCACTGCATCTCTTTGCTTATAGCCTCTGAGGCCCCCTAGCCAGTTAGGGAACAGGGCTTTCTTGTCCCAGGAGAGAGAGTAGCAAGCACCCCTCTTCCCCCATCCTTTTCTTCTCCTTAGTGATGTAAAGGCACCTATTCTAGCAAGCTTTCACTCTGCATGTCGAGTCCTTTACTCTGGTCGCTGTTGCTCACTCCGGAGCAACAGAGGCCTAGACACCCCCAACTTTGTATCTAGAGGAAAACGGTCACTAAGCAACAGCACCAGCTTAGGGGGGTGGGGCTGAAAACAAAATAAAGACCTTTCAGCAAAGTTTTAGCCTCCTCCCCATGATATCTGGGTGGTGGCCTCAATCTTGGTGCCTGGCCTGCTATCCTCAGAGTGGACTCTGCCTGGGACACTGTCCCTTTTCTAGAGAGGTGCTCTCTGGAGGCGGAACCCCACCTTAGCTGGCAGACCAGTGCTTGTCATCTGTCTCAGTGGACTCTACCTGGCTCTCTCTTCCCCTGCTGCACCCACATGTACTCCCTCCTGGTGAGGAGGCTGCACACAATCATATATGAGAGCTTTAGGTTTGGTAGAAGTCACAAATAGTGGCTTTAGTCAGCCTCAAGCAAGAAAGGGAAGTTGTTGGGTGCTACTGGGCATCTTAAGGAACCAAAGGGCTGCTGGCATTTGTGTGAGCCTGCAGGAGCCCAGGGGTCTTCCTCGCTTCAGCCTCCCATGGCTCTAGTGCACTCCTACCAGCCTCTACTTGACATCTCTGGGCCCCTATGTTGTTCTCCTGGGACTGCTATAATAAATTACCACAAACTAGAGCCCTAAAACAGTAACTTATTCTTTCACAGTTCTGGAGGCCAGAAGTCTGAAACCACAGTGTAAGCAGGGGTGGCTGTTTTTGTAGGTTCTGTTGGCTCCTGGCAATCTTTAGCATTCCTTGGCTTGTAGCTGCACAACTTCAATCTCTGCCTGTTTCTCCCCAGTGTTTTTGTGTCTTCTTTTCTGTCTCTTATAAGGACACCAGTCATTGTATTTAGGAACCACCCTAATCCAGGATGATTGAAATCCTTAACTTCAGCTGCAAACACCTTTCTTCCAAATAAGTTAACATTCTGGGATTTTCTTTTCAACATACTACAGCTCCGTTCCCAAATTCCTAGAAGAGAGAATCTGTTTTATCAGGGAGACAGGGTCATCAGAATGACCATTTGTCATTTCTTGGCTGCCTTTTACTAGACAAGCCTTCTTATTGAGGGATTTGAATGCATGGGCACCTCTTTCTCTGTTTATGGCAATTAAGGTGTGGTCATTTAACTTAAGTGGGATCAATCACATACCCCATTTGGAACTTAAGCTCGGAGCTGGTGACAGATCAGAGAATATTTGTGTCCTGGCAGTAACTAGTTAGGATTAGGCAGTGACTGGTGGTGAAAGAGGTGTCCAGAAGCCAGTGGGTGTCTTGACCTACCTCTTCCTTGGGCCTGCGTTTGGCTGTGGAAACACGCACGCACACACACACACACACACACACACACACACACACACACACACACACCCCTACACACCTGTTTTCCAAGCCTGGCACACACACCCCTGTTTTCCAAGTTTGGTTCTCCAGTTTCCTCATTGTTTGCATGAGAAACTCCATAGTAGGTCTTTTCTCAGTAGGACTTTTTTGCTTGAGTTGTCCAGTTTTGGTGTTTGTGGTTTGCTAAATAAAACAAGTTAAATGCTCAGGGTGTCAAAGCATAGAGACTGAGGCAACCCATATACTATATTGTTGCCTATTCTGGGCCTAGTACTGTATTACACTCTGGGGTAATGGGTGAAGACCTGGCAGATGGGGCTCAGGAGCTCTGAGTCTTGTAAGCCTAGGGTCCAATGCCTGCAGAACCCTTGGAGATTAGCCATCCATCCATTGCATCTCATACATGGGAAACTGGGGTGGGAGATGGAATCTTTTCTCCAGGTTCCCCAGGGATCACTGGTGGTCAAACTAGGGCCACTCAGTTTTTTCAGCCCATTTCATGTTTTTCCACCACAATTAATTAATACATAAATAGTGAGTGCCTATTGCATACTGCCTTGTGCCAGGTGCTACATGGAGAATCCTACAGAAGGAGACAAGTGACCCAGAAAGGTGGCCCACCACTGGCTGAGAGAAGTGCTGAGGACTCACTAAGGGAGCAGATATGAAGAGCATTGTGCAATGCTCCCGAAAGGGAAGGGGCTGCTCAGAGAAGGCTTCCTGGCAGAGGGGTCCTTGAAAAGGCCTTAAAGGATAGATGGGATGTGAATAGACAGTCTAGGAAGAGGGGAGGGGTAGGGATGACTGTGGTAGCAATGTACTGACCTGTCTGGGTGGGGCTTCTGTGAAGGCCCAGTGGGAATAGTGGAGGGGACAGTTGTGATGGGCCTTGAATAGCCTGGTGGCCTTTCTTCTTTCTTTCTGTATCCTCTTCCTGCTACTCTCTGTGAGCAGGGCTGTCACAGTTATTCTAGTGGTTTACTGCACAAGGGCATCCAGGACAAGTGGTGGCTAAAATCTAGCCTCTCCACCACCTGCCAAGCCATGCATTCTGATGTGGGACTGCTCTGCCTAGAGAAGTATGCTTTTCACATATGCACAAAGGCACCTTAGGATTTAATAGTAGCTCTGTGCTCTCTCCTGCCTTTGTCCCCCTTCTCTACCTTCACCTTAGTGACCTGACCAGGCAGGCATCTTAGTCTTGGCTCTTGGGTGGTGCATGTGGCAGCTTTCCCATGGACATTAGTGCCTGACCCTGCTGCTTTTCATAAGTGCATCTGGGGCGTGGGGTGCCCTTACTGCAAGGGACCCAATGAGGATGGAGCAGAACCCTTGGAAGATGTGCATGAGATGGTAGCTTAGGCTCAGACCTGTTCCCTATGAGGCTCAGAGGTTTTTCCTTGTGAGAAAGAAGCTGAGTCCTTCCAGGATGCTACATAGTCTTGCTGTGGAAGATGAAAGTTTCTTCCACCCCCCAAAATCTCTTGGAGCCTAGTCAGAGAGCACATCTGTGGAAGCCCTCGATCCCAGAGCACAATAGGATGCAATGTGGGCATGTAATAAATCCAACCACAGCAGGCGCCGAGGTGGCGAGGGCTGCACCAGGTGTTCTGGCTGCCTGATGTGTGAGCTGTCCAGCTGCCAATCTGCTGGGTGGGCAGAGGTGGGTGGGTGGGGCATATATCCCAAGGGACTGGATTAAATCGAGTTTCTCACACTATGGTCACCTGAGGTGTTAGAGATGGGGGAGGGGGGCCACACCCACCTCAGATGCCTAGAATCAGAATCTCTGGAAACCTGGACCATATGCTGTAGTCGCTATTGGCTGATACTTAGAATCTCTGTTTGCCCCTCTTTCGGAATAAGTATCTTGCTTTAGCGTCCAACCTCCTATCCTGTGGGTACCTAAGCCCTTGAGGCAGATCAGGCATGTTTACTGAAACAGCTCAGAGGTGCTACATGTGATGCCAAGTTTGGGGCTCCTCCTGTGGCTCTGCCTGTGTGACAACTGGGGGAGTGAGGTGAACAGAGGTGAAAGGCATATGCAGGAGCCAGAAGGTGCACAACTGTCCTGCAGGTCCTACTCAAGACCTCTGTGGAACTAGCAACAAGGTGGTTTAAGTTCCATATTGAAAGGACCTTTCTGTTGTTAAAACACGGATGAAGGGACTAACTTTCTGGAGATATGGGGAGAGGCTCTCAGGGTTGAACAAGGCATTTGGTGCTTCCTGGTCTTTTGGGATTCTTGGTGTATTTGTTGTTGTTGTTGTTGTTAATAAAGGCCAACATAGGAGAAAGTCATGGCAAGTTATAAATGTTTACATTTAATAAATTAATGTAATTGACACATAAAAATACAAAGCAGTCTGTGCTATTTATAAGACGACTTCAGGATGTTAAAATGAACACTAAATTACAGTGCCTATAGGCATGGAGATCCAGATTTAAATTTTTAGTTTCACATCTTTGTCCTCCAGGCTTGTCAGTGTGTGAGTGACCATGTGTATGACTTCATTTGAAGTGAGCGTGCATAGCCTTTGAGCCCTTTTGTGGACAGGAGGGTGAACCAGATGGCCTCCTTGCCATCTTCTCCTTCAGTTATCAGAAACACATAAGCCTGAGGTTGAGCCAACTATCTTTTAGAGATGCTGTAGTGGGAATGAGGTTGAGGGATTAGTGTCCAGTAATTACAAGTGCTGGGATGATAATTGCAGTGTGTTGGGGGAGGACACCATCACATTTCATACTTTACCCCCAAAACTGGTTTAGCTGAGCTTTATCATTCCCCATCCACTTGATATTAATTTCAAGATTGCTGTGGTATCTATGTGTAGATATGAATTTCGTGGTGTTACAGGCAAAGTTTTCTTTCTTTCCCTGTCTTTTTCTTTTCTTTTCTTTCCTTTTCTTACTTTTCTTTTCTTTTCTATTCTATTCTTTTCCTCTCTCTCTCTCTCTCTCTCTCTCTCTCTCTCTCTTTCTTTTTCTTTTACAGTATTCATGAGCTCTCAAATGCAGTTTATGATTGGAGAAGCACCTTACTTAACCATTCCTCCATCTGGGTATTGAGTTAGGGCAGTGCACTGCACTGAGTTTGGGCAATGTCGACATCCACAGGGGCAGCCTCGCTGGACATTTTTGCACAAGGTAAAGCTGCGGAGAGGGCCGTCCTTTCTAAACAAGACCATTCAACTTCCATCATTTTCTTTCTCCTGGAGAGGGGATGGCATTTGTTTCATGGGTGGTATTTTGGGGGGAAAATGTAATTTTTTAGAAAAAAAAAGGAAGAAAAAGGTGCAGCTATGCAGGAGGACGGGATGAAGGATGATGTAGGATTCAAAGCCCCCAGCGTTCTTTCCAGTTCGTTAAATATACCCGCAGATATGCGTTTCCATCTAAGAGAAGCAGGGTGGGGTTGGGGGAATGGAAAGGAGAAACAATTCCCTATTTTCTTTACTGATGACCCATGACAGTTGTGTAAGGGGGAGTAAAAGGGAGGGGGGGGAAATGAAGCAGGAGGGGGGAAACAGAGGGGTCTTTCAGTGACAGAGCAAGGAAAATGGCAAATTATCCATGGTTTCCAGAAATCCGTGAAGGCCCCCTCGGCCCCTGCCCTGCTAAATACAGTGCCGGCTGTATGCATTTCCCACCTCAGAGATGTCCGCCTGAATATTCGGAGGCATTGTGTACTGATGTGTTTGGTTGTGTACAATCTGCCTAGTGTAGGATGAATCTTGGCTTCCAGGGGAAGTCCTGATGCAAGTCGACTTTATTCTAGTGCTGTATAAGAAATGCCTCCTAAAAACACTGGGCAGTTCTGCAACCAAATAAATTCTCTCCACAAGAATTTTTCAAATGTGATTGGAGTTCTCAAGCTTGGTGGGGAGACAGTGTGTGCTTGGGCTGGCCCAAGGTTTGAAGTGCGTTTGCTGTTTGGGCCAGTCTCAAGTGAAACAATGTCCTTTTTGTGCCCAAAGTAGAGTGGGGAAAATGAAGGGGGTGTGCACGTTTGTGCAGGGAGGACCTATGAGGGTGCCGGCCCTGAAATGAAGAGGGAGCAGGCAGAAGGTGCTTGCCCTCCAACCCCACCTCTCAGCAGTTGAGGCCTGGAATCATTTTCATATCAGCTCCTTGAGGCTAGAATCAATCCAGAACCTCCTTCAAAGCCTTTGAGTTTTGCTTTCATCGAGTTCTTGAAGTTAAATCTTTTGGGCTCAGATTAAAAAACAAAACAAAACAAAAAACAAAACATAGCTCCTGCTGTTGCTGTCACTAGATTTAGCTCCCTAGTCCAGGCTGCACCTGCCACAGTATATTGCTAAAGCCAGGGTTAATTTTGCTGAGCAGTTTCATTTTTGTCTGCTTCGTGTTTCTGAATTCTTAACAACGTCTTCAGTTGAGATTAAAAACATTCTCCCCCCGCCAGGATGCTTGTGGGTCAAGTGTGGGAAAACTGTGTGAGCATGTTTTCTTCTCTGTGTACAAAAGAAGTCGCAGTGAAATTTATCCTAATGGAATTTAACTACCGGTTTATGGAGAGAATTCAGAAGTAAACAGAGAAAGGAGAAATAGCTGAAGTGTTTTTCTTTTCTCTACCTTAACACTCAACTACATAAATTCATGTTGCGTTCGAACACAAATGCATTTTGTTTGTAGTAATTAAAATGTTTTAATGAGACAACCATAAAATCCACCATTAATTATTTTATTTCAAACACTTCTGCCTTCTTTTGAACCAGGTCTATTTAGAAATAGTTTAGAGAGTAGCCTGCAGTTTTATTCTTTCCTCTGCATTATACACAGGAGTGGAGAAGTCATTTATAAATAATTACACAATGTTTTGGGTCTTTGGGCTTGTATAATATATCAAAGCGATTAGTACCCTTATTGTTCCATTGTAAATGCTTTTTTTCCCTCCTTTCAGTTTCACTTGCCTTGTCTTCCAGCTAAACCTTTTTCTGAAAATCTTTTGTCTTCTTCATTCTTTTTGCTTGTTACAGTCCAGGAGCATTCTTCTTATTCAAACACTCGCAGCAGGGGCAAAGAAAGCGACTTCGGCCGCATCTTAAGTTTTACCATAACTTTCTGGCATTTTCTTTTCTTTCAGTTTTCCCAGACTACCTAGGGGCGACGAAGAATTATAACATACATGAGTTATTGGTACTCCCCTCGAGGTAAAGGGGGAAGAGAGTGCCTCCTTTTCTATGCCCCCCCCCGCCCCCCAGGGCCGGAGCGAGCGGGCGGCCGCGGAACAATGTATCTCGCGCTTTGCATGTCTTTGGACCGCCGCCGGCCCCGGCCGCGGCCCCGAGCGCCTGCGTTTCTCCATTTCTTTTATGGAGCCACAAATAAAGGCAGCTCGGCGGCGAGGAGCGCGTCTCGCCGAGCCCCCTGCGCCTCCGAGGCTCGCGCCGGCTCTCCCGGGGCGGCGCGTGGGGCCGGGCCGCCGGGATTAGGGCCGCACGAGAGGCGACGCGCCGCGGCCGCCGGCCACGTGAGGGTGCGAGCTGGCTTCAAAGGCCCCCAGCCCACTAATCCTTGTTATCCGGCAGGACCCCCGCGCCACGCCACAAGCCAGGCCGGCCTCCTCGGGCCGCGATGGCACCTGCCGCACCCCAGGCCCTGGGCGAGGCGGGGCGCGGCTGCTGTGCCGGGAAACTGAAGATGCTCTTCCCGGGGATAACGGCGGCCTTGCGCGGGGGCGGGGCGCAGGATGGGGAGTCTGAGCTCCAGCGTGAAAACAGGGCGCTCCACGAAGAAAAATCGACCGGAGGGGTGGGTGGAAGGAAAAGCCGGGGTGTAGAAAACGCACGCGAGGAGCCCGGCTATGCCCCTCCGGGCGACTGCCAGGCCGGAGGGCGTTGTGTCGCTCGGCCCCCGCCCCGCAGGGCCCCCCACCCCCGCCCCGCGGCCCCCCGGCCCGAGGGGAGCGCGTCGCAAGCTGTCGGGACCTGGCCCGGTTTCCATATGAAGGGCCGCCGGCGCCTCGGGGCGCTGAATGGCCGGCGCGCGGGCGGGCGCGCACGCCCCCCGGCCCAGGCTGGATTTGGCCGCATTTGCATAGCAGGTGCTGATGCTTGTCCATTCTTACTTAAAGAAGTTTTAATATGGGATAAATTACCAGGAATTAGGGGCAGGCGTGGGCGGGAATAAAGGAACCGTGTCGCCCCGTCTTCTGACCGCCGCCGCCTGGCGCGGGGAAGGGAAGACGGAATCACAGATTCTACTTTAAAAGTCGTCTTCTGAACAAGCTACAGACCCCCCGAAAAAGCAGCCACGAGAAAGCAGGAGGGGACTTGAGGCAATTTGATTTTAGAATCTGTTCGGCAGCGAGCGAAGCAATAATCCCAGGGATCGTAATAAGATTAGCGGGGAGAAGATCTTTGAGTCAGAAAGTCTGGTGGGGTTTAAAATGTTAATCCTGACCCTAATCCTCCCTGTTGGTGGAGTGGAAGCGCAGCGCCACTAGAGTTGATGTTTTCTTCCCCTACTCTGAAAGAAACAGCAGGTGAGGCTCTCACTGGCCCGGTTTTTACTGAGAGGAGGGCATACTGCCTCCAGGCCACCAGGAGCCAGCCAGGGCCTCCTCTGGGCATGGGTGCTTAGCTCCCCACTCTCCCGACCAGGCCTGTGTGGCTGTACTGGTTTTTGGGTTCAGTTCCATCTGTTTGAAATCTTGCAAAGGTTTGGTGCAAAGTGGAGTTTCAAAGAGATGGGATTTTGAAGAGATAGAGATTGGGGCACCACACCAGCCCTGTCCCCAACCTCCTTTAAGCTGGCCCAAGGGTATCTTTTTGAAGGGACAACCTGGTTTTCAGGTTTTTGGGGTCTTGGGAACTGGAGAAGGGGAATGGCTGCCTCCAGACTGCAGCCTGACAGATTGCAGATCTGCTTATTATCCTCGTAGAAGTAATGCCTGGAGTCTGGGACCCTTAAGGGCGGGTCTCCAAGTATTTGGGGAACAAGGAGGGGACCTGGTAAAGAAAGGGCTGTCCTAGCATGAGCACTGCTACACAGGTGCTCCCCCGACCAAGATGCTGTCAGACATGTCAGACATACTCTCAGATGGTATGGGGACAACAGGCTGCCTGCTCTCTGAGGAGACAGATGCCAAGGCTCTCATCTCCTCTGCCTGCTGGCTAAGGAGCCTTTCTCCTTCCCTCTTGGATTCACATGCTGCTTTTTAGAGCTCAACCTCCTCTGATCTCTGGCAATTTCTCCTGGCCCAGTTTGACCCCATGTTGGGGCAGAGTGACACCTGGGATCATGCGGGCAAGCCTCTGGCTTGCCCCAAGCGCTTCCCAACATGCCTGCTTTTCCTGGAAGGCAGTGTGAGATGCCCAAACGGACCATATGGTTTGGAGCGAGAGCCTCGGAGCCCACAGACAATGGGGAAGTGAGAGGCCCAGGTCAGTGGCAGAGCTCGCGCGGCTGCAAACCTCTCTTTCAGCCTAATGAAGCTGTTGTCTGGGGGTAATGATGCAAATGCCCCGGCCCTTTCTCGCTGCGATAGTCTAGAACGTGATTTGTCATACAATCTGAATCTTTGGGAGGACTTTAGACAGAACCTCCCCCAAAGATGGAGATGAGCCATATGTGCACTTTGCATCTGAAATGGGAGGTGGGGGCGGCAGGAGGGAGGACACCGCCTACCCCGACTTCCCAGAAGGACAGTGTTCTGACAGCCAGAGGACACAGCCCTGATGAGCCCAGCACCACCTGACTCCAGGGGACTTGTGTGGGTACAGCGCTGTAGTACCTAATGACAAATTAGCATTTCGTGTTGGGGAAAAAAACTAGATATTCCGAGTGGGGTGTTCATTTCTCCCCTCATTCCTTTTTCCCATGCTGCATGATGAGGATGGAGAAGGGGCCATTCTGGATGGCATGCTCAGTTAATAACAATGCTTACATTTCACTGTTTCACTGTGCTGAGTTCCCCAGCTGATACTAATCGGGGCTGGGACAGACACTTCAGGCAGTATTTCTGAAGCAGAAATAGTAAAAGAGAAGCAGGGGCCAGGCAACAGGCATTCTAGGCCTGGGGCAGGTGGGAAAGACACAAACCAGAGTGAGAAAAAACAAGCAGAAAGAGTTTGAAAACCAGTTTCCATGTGTGAGTCAAAAAGGAGAAAGTAGTGGTTGCACTTTCCAAGAAGAGAAGCAGCTCCTCATTGCCCCTCCAGCTGGGCACTGTGGTCCTTCCCAAAGTCTGGACACAAAAATATGTTACTCATGATCAATTGGAGTAAAGCAGACTGCCGTGGAATGCCATGATCTAACAGCCCCCCCCTTTTTTTGGTTGGATGCAATAGAGAAGCACCAGTTGCCCAACATGACCCTAATAATAGCAATGACAATGGTGGCGATGGTGGGGTGAAGATTCTGTGGGATAGATCCTGCCCTAGGAAGGGAACAGGGGAAGCAAAGATGTCACATTCACAACTGCCCACAGGGGAGGCCTTTCTTTTCTGCCCTACCCTTCATTGTGCCCCCAGCATCTGGCACGTTGCCTGGCACAGTGCCTGGCCCAGCATAGTTGACATTCAAAGGATATTTGTGGATTTGTGCGTGGATGCCGGGTTGCTTACACCTGTGTGTGTTTGTGTATGGCTTATATCTAGGTACACATGCGTGTACTACATGGGCCTTTGTCACCTTTAGTAGAGAAGGGAGCAGGGAGTTGGGTTGCACCACTTCTCTGAGAATACTCTACCTCCTATGACCTGAGAGTGCATGCACTAGTTGGCATGGCAATCCTGGACTCTGCCGTGTGTTCAGCCCCCGCTGGCAGAGGGCTTGCTGGGTGGGTATCTGTTCACTCATTCTATGGTGATGTAACTTTAGGAGGTAAAATGGGGTGGGATGGGAAATGAATGTGTCACAATCTTAGGAGGAGAGGTCCCTAATTACCCCTGCTGGCCGTGGGGGTCAGGCAAAGGCAGATGGATACCTTGGTCACGCCCTCATGCCAGTCACTTCTATGGTCACAGGTAAGTTGTTGTCAATCTTTGCCAAAGCCTCGGCCACATGAAACTCTTTCTGGTTCCTTAGATTCCCCCAGCCTCCAATCTGGGCACAGAAGGAGAAAGAAAGGAAGAGTTAACCACGGTGACAACACCAGTTCTCAAAGCCCAAGCCACAAGCTGCTTACCGCAACACCTGTTACCACCAAGAGGTGTGTCCTGGAGTGGGAGCTGGGAGGTGGCTCTCCTGGAGTCCAGGCGGGCGGGGTAGGGGTGAGGGTGCTGAAACCCAGTGGGACTGGGCTTTCTAATTTGAGGGCTATATAGAAAACTTGGTTTAGAAAAATGGGAATCTTTCTAAAACATCCCAGTTTTCTTTCTCACCTTTAACAAATATGTTCCAGATGCCCCTTTTCATGAGCACTTGGGGAGCCCAGAGTCAAGATGCTCAGTACCAGCCCCTTTGCTTTTTAATTTCATTATCATCATCATCATCATCATCATCATCATCATCATGTCATCATCATCATCATCATCATCACTGTCATGATTCTCATTAATATAAATACTATTTGTGAACAGTTTTATGAGGGACACCGAGCTATACCCTCAATATGCATGATTTTATTAAACTCACAAGCCTGTGAATAATATAGTTTATCTGCCTTTTAAATACAGGGAGACTGAGGCTCAAGGAGGTTGAGACATGTCCAAGGTCATAGGGCCAGCAAGTAGTAGAGTCGGGATTGAAACTCAGGCTATCTGGTTTTAGTAACCGTGATATTGGTTATTTGTCATCCTTCTCTCTTTTTCTCCCTTTATGTGAAAACCTATGCTGTGGCCAGTTCCCACAAGGTGTTGGGGACATGGGATGGAAACCAGAGCCCTACTCTGTTGGGGAGGGCGGCTGTCACAGGTGTGGAGGTGGGAGAAGGTCTCTGCCTGTGGGCTGGTTGGTGCTCTTGTGGGGGAAGGGCTGTGATCATGGCACACAGGGGACATTGTTGGTTTTGAAGCTGGTTTCTGTTCTTGTTTTCTTGACTGGAATTGAGAGGCCTGGGTTCTCTAAGCTACCTTGCCAAAGTCCTCTCAGGCCTCTCTCTCTGCGTCTCAAAAAGGGAGGATGGTGGTGGAGGTTGGGGGTGGTATAATGTGTCCCCAGGGGCTTGCAGACCAGGAGGAGCTCTTCATGCTCCCTGGTGGATGCTGCCCTCTCCCTCATTCTTGGGGAGTTACTTGACTGTGTGACATCAAGTGATGCCCCCTCCTCTCTGTTCTCCCTGTCTTAGCCAGCAGAGCTTATGAAGGCTCAGAAGCTGAGCTGTGTGCTGAGCTGAAACCAGTGGCCTCTCTGAGTGGTGAAAGGGATATTCTCTGTGCTCTGCTTGGTGTGGATCCTTCAGTCCTAGAGTTTTGGGATTGTACTGGGCTTCTTGTCTCTATGCTCCCCAAGAACTCAACATGACTTTGGCACTGAAAGACTAGGTTACTTATGTTTATTGTTTTAATAGTTGTTAATTCAGTTCATTCATTCATTTATTGATTCTTTCATTTCCATAAGGTTAAGTCTGCTTTTCCTGGGTAAAAGATCACTTAACTTTCCACCTAAAACTCTTCAAAGGTTTCTATTGCACTTAGAATGGAATACCCTGATATTTTTTATTTTAACCATGGTTGACAAGCCTCTGTGCCATCTGCCTCTTGCCTACCTGGGTGGGGGGTGGGTAGCTCAGCCTCATCACCTGTCTTCTTACTCTGCCCTTTGTGTTCCAGCAACACCGTTTTCTCTTTGCACTTGCTGTGCCTTCTGCCTGGAGTACAATCTCCCTGTGATGGGTCCTTCTCACCCTCCAGGTCTCATCTCAGAGGACCTACGGATGATTCTGGCCAAAGCCACTCTCCCTGGCCCTGCGGTTACTTTTTCTCATATCACTCTCTCTCTATCAGCTCATAAATCTGTGGGTAGTTTACACATTTATTTGTTTGCCTGTTCCTTGTCCATCTCCAACTAAACTGAAAGTTCCATGTGGTGGCAGTGTCTAGCTTATTAACCTGTCTTCCCAGTGTATGTAACTTTCTGGAGGCAGAGCTGTCTCATGGGTCCTGTGACAACAGTGCTCAGCACATGACAGGTGCTTAGTATGTCTTATGGTTGAATGTGGATGTTGATTTGAATGTACTTAAATGGCGAGGTGTGTGTATCCTGTTAGTACATTTCCAACTCCAGCTCAGAAAAATCTGGGCTAAAGAGAGAATGAATTGTGTGAATGATTTAGTCCTATGGTGTGTGCTTTTGAGTAAAGTGTGTCCCAGGTGGGTCTCCCTTTAGGCGTGGGAACATTTAATGACTTGGCTGGACAGATCACATTTCTGACCTGGTCCTGACTCCCCATAGGATGATTTTATGTCATACTTGATCCCATGGGACTCTCTGAATCTCACCATTTGTGCTCAGAGGAGACATCTGTACCTGCTGGAGCAGAAGATGTCTCCTCTGTTTGTGTGAGAGAGTTGTGCAGACATGCTTCCTGAACAGTGTAGGAATGGATGTGGGCAGGCTTTCCAGTCAAAACGGAGAACAGACATCCCTGGGATGCTCCTTCAAGACAGGCAGGGAAGAGGAGGGACTCCTCAGAGCACAGTGTGGGAAGAGCAGTTGCTGAGGCTAGGCATACCTGGGTGGGCATCAGCAGGGAGAGAGGCTTGGGGCTGGTTCTAAGGAAAGCCACTTGGAGTAGCAGGGCCAGGAATTCTCATCATTCCCATTATTCCCATCATCACCTCAAGGTGGAGTCACCCTCCTAGCAATCCCTCCGCAGCCCTGCCAGTTGTTCCCTACCCTGGCCCAAATCCTGGCTCTGCCCACTGAGCACTGGCAGTGGGTTTAACTCAGGGCTGGATGTGGAGAAGACCCCATTCCTGCTCTCAGAGAGCCGGTAGTCTGCCTGGAAGTCAGAGTCAGTGTACAAAGCAGCATTGGATGGAATTCAAATGCAGCTCTGCCTACACGCTCTCATTCACAACGGCCAGTCACCTGCCAGTCATTTATGTAGTGCCTCCCAGGGCCAGGGTCCGTGTGTGCAGTGCTGGAAACCCGAGGAAACCTGATAGAGTGGTGCTCCTGGAGTTTTCCTTCCAACTAAAAACAGACCACAGTCACAAAAATGAACACCTAAGATAACAGCAGGTGGCAATGAGTGCTAAATAACCAGGGTGCCGTTATGGGAGAAAACAGGAGAAACTCTACTTGACATGGCAGGGAGATTTCTGAGCAGATGATGTGGAAGCTGAGACTTGAAGGATGGGAAGGAGCCAGCCTCAGGGAGCGCTAGAGGGAGAGCATTCCTGGCAGAGGCCCTAGCAAGTGCATCTTCTAGAGCAGGAACAAGCTGGTAGTGTGTGCAAACCTGATGGAAGACCAGTGCACATTACGAAAGCCTTCAGGAGCGAGGTGCAGACAACTTTGGACAGACAATGGATGTTAACATAACATGAAAACCCAAAATATCTACCTAACTCTCACGATGTGCCTAGCACAGTAGTGTTACTGCACCTGATTTAATTCTCACACCAACTCTATGAGGTGTGCATTGTTATGCTCCTTTCTGGCAGAAGAGGCAGTAGAGGTGGTGGAAGTTGAGACCAGTGAAGTCAGTTGCCAAAGGTCACACAGCAAGTCAGTGGTGGAATCAGGTTTTGGACACAAGGCTGACTTAAGAGCCCAAGTTTCTCACCACCAGGTGACCCTGTCTCCCAACATACAGGTGTACTGCAGAGATAGCAAAGGTTCAGCACCAGACCACAGCAATAAAGTGCGCATCGCAGCCAAATACGTTGTAGTCTGTTTGCTGGGGGAGAGTCTTGCCTTCACTCTGCAGAAAACTCAACGTCTGTGAAGTTCGGCAGGGAAACACACTGAAACGGGGTTTGCCTGTACAGGAAAACGATACAAACCACACACACTTGAGACCTGGAAAAAAAGAGAGGAAGCCAGAGAACATGGTAAACATGGCCTTAAGCTGTTGGGAGTATCATGTAGAGATGTGTGGACAGTCCTATGAATGCAAAGTCACCATGACAGCTACACCCGGCGGCAGGAGTGTGTGGCTCTGATGGGCAGGAGTCCCCCGACGTTTTAGCTGTCTAAAGGTGGAAAGCAGCGCCACCTTTTGGTGAAAGGGGTGACGGTTGTACAGCAGCTCAAGAGAAGACCTGGATCCATCACCTATGAAGTGTTTTTGAATCCCCCACTGGGTGTGCAGGCCTGTGCTGGGTGTGGTGAGTGAGGGTGTGAGGAGAGGACTAGGGCGAGGGCTGGAGGGATGCAGAACTCGGAGCCACAGCTCTGCCTCCAGAGTAGAGAGGGCCGAGTTGGGAGCTTGGGATGCCTGCTTCCATCGTTCCTCGTGGACACCAGAAGATCTCAGAAAACAGACCAAAGGGGGACATGGAAGAAGTGAGTGAGGGGTCTGGGTTGTCTTGAGAAGCTGTGAGAGGCTTTGTCAAAGAGGCAGAACCTGAGTGGGCAAGCACTTGGAAAGTGACACGGCATTTTTGCAGAACTAAAATGATGTGAACTTTTTACTACACAACTGTTTGAATTATAAAAGGTAGAAACAAGCCATATGTCTGTAGGGAGAGGAGTAGTAAATAAAGTATGTTGCATCCCCATGAAGGGCTGCTACGGAGCTTTAAGGAAATAATGAGCAAGCTCTTTAAGTACTGATATGTTAAGAAACGTACGTTAAGAAAGGACAACAGCATAGACCAAGGCGTAGAACTGTATGTGTAGTGTGCCCTAGTTTATGAAAAAAGGAGAGGGAATCTAATGTAAATATCCAACTTGCATGTCTAAGCATGAGGAAACTCTGGAGCCTGCACCAGAAACTATGAATACAGTGGTTTGCCCGAGTGAATGGGTGGGGACAAGAATGAGAGGGAGACCATTTGTCTTACACTATATCTTTTTAAGTTTTAGTAAATTTTTAAATTAAGGTTTGCCTGTATAGGAAAACAATATATATTCCATATTCCATATTTGAGTTAGTGGTTTTAAGAAAGAAAATTATGAGTAAACAAAAATAAAATGGAATTCCGATTTTATGGCTGCTTGGCACCTTTCCTCTCCTGGACCTTTGCTTCCTTGCATCTAGAGCTGATAAGCTGTGTGGACCATGTGTGGCACGGAGTTCTAGAATCCAAGAGTGGAAAGAGAACTTGTATGGGAATTTTATGTATTATATGTGTAAGATAACTTATTTTTCATAGGATTGTTGTTAGACTTTGTTCATTTGTGTTTTCTGATTCCTCAGTATCGAGAGTCATAATAAAGTCCCGTTTGTAAATGTAATTAATGATTACACTCGACTGCAAGGTAGCTTTTCGTTTGGTTGGTCTCAGATACTGAGCATTCTAGGGTGCAGATGCTGGGCTGAGCCCTGGGAGTGTCCAGGAGAAGCCCTGGCCCCAGGTTCTACCACTGGCAGGGGGAAAGGTGGGCGGCTCATAGTCTAGTAAGGAGATGGGAAAGTAACCAGCGCAGTAGTGAAGGACAGCAGGAGGGGAGTGGGCAACCTCCACTTGGAGAAGTCATTCAAGCCTTCCTGGCAGAACCAGGAGAGCTTCAGGGGGAGGGAGTGCTTAAGCATGAGTGGCAAGCGACAAGGATCAAGGACAAATGGCTGAATTTGCTTTTGACTGTTCAGAATAAGTGTGCTTTATCTGTCAGTGTCTAATTTCATTTCAAAAAGAAATACATGCTTTCTGTTACTTTATTTTAGTTTCCATTAAAATTATTGTAAGAAACCATTTTCTCTATGCCCTGGTCACAAAGAGGCAGTTGTTGCTTCCAGTTTTACAGGGACGAGGTCACAATGCAGCTGGCAAAGTTCCTGATCTTCCTGCCTGTGTCCCAGGCCTGGCTCTGTTCACTAGAGTAGCTGTGACATATTGGATTGTGGTACCGAGTGGGGTTGGGGCCAGGGCCTTGGTCCCTGGGGATTCAGCTTCTGTCACTACAATAGAGTATGGTGGGGGAGCCTCATGGGCTCTTGTGCCCCTTGTCGGGATCTCATAACTGGGTTATGTTCCCTTTGTGGTCTCAGTTTACTCATTTGTGAAATAAGAGTATTGGGCAAGGTGACCCACTGGAGGCCTTCCAGAACTTGGCCTCTGTGACTGAGGTGCTGAGCACATTGGGAAGCTTATGACATTTCCCAGGGAATGGGGTCCAATATGTTCAGGTGGGCATGGCCTCCTTTCACCTTCTGTCACTGTAAAGCCATCTTTCTCTGAACCTCAACCAGACACAGTATGGCTCCATGAAAGAACTTTTGAGATGGAGTAGAGGACAGAGTGGGGTCTCAGCTGAGACCCCTCCCTTTTTCTGGGCCTCAGTCCCTTTATCTGAATCACCAAGGGGCCAACCGATGAGGCCCTTTCCAGCTCTGACTTTCTAAGAGCATCCGTGGTCCCTTGGTGGACCAGGGTTCTCTAGGCCAGCCCTCTCTCTCTCCTGAATGGGCTTTCAAAAACATCCCTTGAGAATGGACTGGAGCCGTGTATGTGTGCAGATTCTCCATGAGTGATTCTTACTTAGTGCTCCATACAGGGGAGCTGGGGGCCAGCTGCAGGGACAGATGACAGGAGAGTCATTTGGCTCCTCCTCCCATTCAGGGAGGGGCTGCCATTTAAATTTGAGCATTATCTCCAATGAGTTTATAATTAAAAATGACAGGCTGGAGAGAAGACATGTGTCATATAACTTTGAATATGCCTCTGTTTCTAGATCATACTGTATTACACTATGAATTAATATTTTTAAATCTGCAAAATCTCATGGGTCCTGTGACAACATTTCATTAAGTATTTTGGCAGGGGTTCAAAGCATTTATTAAATGTGCACCAGAGAGGCTACAGCATTCTGTTTTGGCATTTTGTCCTGCTCAGGGCCTCAGTGGATGGATACGGCCGCATCCTGGCTGGAACCTGGACCAGCCTACACAGGGGCAGCTCTTCTTCTCGAGGTACAGCCTTGAAAGGAAGTGAGGGAGCAGGAGGCAAAGTTGTCAGGTGAACTTGTGGGTGAAGTTCTTATCTGGAGACTTTCCAAGCCCTGCATTCACTCCTGGGAATCCTCTGCCTCCTCCAGGGAGTTGTGCAAACAGCCACGAGATGGAGCTCCACACCACCACACAAAGGCATCTGCTCAGCCTGGGAAGTCTTGTTCCCAGTGGGAAGGCTGGGAGGTGGGTGCAAAGGATTTGGAAAGAAAAGTGCTCAGAGGGCACTTCGCCCACCCAGTCCCTTCACAGAGATGCAGAATCTCTGCCTTGAAGGACATTTCCCCTCCTGAACACCCAAACCAGCCCCCTCCTGTCCCACTAAGTTAATGGTGTGGCCGCGGAACTGAAGCTAGGGGGGTTGCCCAGTTCCAGAGCCATTCTGGGGCAGAGTCCACAATTTCCTCCTGGTGGGGATCCTGCCTCAAGTTCTAGGGAATTCAGTGTTTTCCCCAGTGCGCTGCATTGCGTCATTGCAGGAAGCAGCTCTTGTTAGCATATAGTGCTCCCTGAAATCATGCAATGTGACAGGCAGTCACTGTCCCACTGAAAGGAGAGCTCTGTACTTAGTAGGTACCCTAAATGTGCTGAGAGAAAACCATGACTTTTTTTTCCTAAAAATAAGCTTCCTTCTTTTTAAAAAGTTCATACATATGCGGGAATAAAAGTCAAACAGTGTGAAAGGGAGTCTAAGGGAAAGAAAGTCTCCCTCTGTTGAGCCCAGTTGCCCTGAAGGTGATCATTGTTACCAGCGACCTGGGGCTCTTCCAGAAACATGAGGCCTTCAATGTGCATAGAGTGTGGAGTTTTTAAAACTTATGAACAATTTAAAACAATTTAAAAAACAATGAGCATATTGTTCTGGGTATAGGGTGCCTCTGGAGGGCACTACTCTCTCCCTTTCATTCTTGTTCTGGTGCCCCTGGGAGGCTGATCTGGGCAGACTTCATGGGGTGTCCCCCACCCTGCTTTTGGATGGTCCTGGTCAACAGGGGGCACCCAGTTGGAGATGGTGAGGTGGGAATGGAGCGAGATTGGGGTATTTTGTTTTCTGTCCCCTGCCCTGTTGGATCGCCTCTCTAAAGGCCCTGACAGGTGGACTTGCCCTGCAGCCACACAGTTTGGGTCTGGAAACCATCTCTTGCTCTTTCTCCTTCAGTGCTCAGCTGCTAACAGCTCCCACTGGTAACCCCAGGGAACTGCATCATCACTTTTGATTTCCCTTAATTTTGCCCACATTTTAATAAATTAAATGCCCCTAGGGATGTGCTGGTAAATGTTTAATAACTGGCTCTCTGGGAAAAACCAAACCAAACCAAAACCCAGTTTGTAGCATTTCCTGGCTTCTGTCAAGTAAATTCTCCTACCATGGCTGATTTCAGACTACCAACAATTTAATAACTAGCTCACAAAAATTCTTCAAGTGTAGCAGTTGAATTTCAGGGGCTGGCCGCAGCACACCACTGACTATTAAATTTCCTTTAATTGCCCCACATGAATGTGCCATCCATTAAAGAAGTAGTGGTTGGATTATTTTGTAGGATGTCAGAAATAGACTTTTTTAATGATAATGTTCTGTCAAACTACTCTTCACAGTGGCTGAACTATTGCCACCTTTGGATCTCAGGACTGTTAGCAGGGTTTGTAGTTGGTTGGCTGAGTGATAAAGAAGAGATTCAGGAGTATCACTTAGGGGAGAGAGGTGCGAGGACATTGGTTTGGGAACACTCAGTTTGGGCAGGTCAACAGAAAGCCTCTTGGAGAGAAGGAGGAACATTTCCCACCTCAGCATCACAATCCAATCTGAAAGCTTGGAGATCTCGTGCACTGAGCGAAGGGTTCAGAGAGGGGTGGGAGGGCAGGAGGTTGGGGCAGAAAGAACTCAGGCTGGAGTCCAGCAGCTCTGGCTTGACTCTGGCTTTGCCACCTGCTGGCTGTGTGGTTCTTGGAGCCTATGAGCTTCAGGTTCCACCTGTGCAGAATGGGGATAAGCCTTCCTTTTCTCCTGAAAGCTTGTGGATTGATGGAATGGAGTATGTCATATGCCTCAGGTGGGGCCCCTCACATTTTAAGTGCTCTAGAAGTTATGGTTTTGATGATGATGATGATGATCTATGATGATGATCTATGATGATAATAATAATGATGACAACTGGCCCAGAAAAGGTAGGAGGTCTTTGCTTTCAGGAGCTATTTATTCTTCCTGGAACTGGAAACAGCCCCTTTCCTACCTGGGAAGGGATATTTGTAGAACCTAAGATTGCCTTTGGCTTTTCTTTCAGAATAAATGTGCTCTTTCAGGACAGGCACATTAAGCTAAAGTTTCCACTGAGTGACTTCTTCAGAAACCTACCTGGCACCTTATTTTGGAGAAATTCAATTGAGGCTTCTCTGTGAAACTACAATGAATAGATGAGTTTAAAATTACATATATTTATTTTATTTTTAATTATGTATAATTATATGTATACAAATGTATATTTCTGAGTGTATTCAGTTTTTCCAAAAATGAAGGTTTCAAGGTTCTGAAAATAAAAGCTATTCTGCCAGAATGAGGTAGAAACTGAGGACCGCACACCTACTCATGAAAATCTTCCACTGACAGTTTCTGAACTCGCAGGAACAGCGTGGAAATGTGTGGGGGGGAAGGAATCCAACATTTCTTCCGGGGATTAGAAGTGAGTCCAAAATTGCAAGGACTTGGGAGAAAAAGGCTCTTGTTAAGTTCCCCTTTGAATAACCAAGCCCCTTTCTCTCTGAGCACTAAGTGTTGAGATTCAGCATCCTTACTGCTTAGAAACCCAACAAAGACAGGCTTGGTGGCTGCTTTGAGGGTTCTGTTCCATGTAGAATTTTAACCATGAAAAGACACAAAGATTGGTTTCTTCTGAGTCCTTAACTGAACACCACAAAGGAAGAGAATGAGTGCGGAGCTGGGCTGCTGTCTCCCACCATTTGTACTACTCCCATTCAGAATCTGGGAGCCATGTGGGCTACCCCACCCAGCCCTTTTCTGTCTCTAGTGTTTGGAAATGTGCCACAGACTCAACTGTCCAGGCATGGAAAGTGCTGGGCCCTGGAGAGGGCACATGCTAGTGTAGAGAGAATGGATCTTTATTTAGTTTTGTAGCCTGGTTGTGCCACTTACCTGTTGGACTTTCTAATCTGTAAAATGGGATAATAATGCCTGGGTTGAAGGCCAGCTATTAGAATGAGGTGAGATAATCAGGGCGTGGAGTAAGAGCTATTTACATATTGTTGTTCTCCCCATTTCAGGTTTTAAGGCATAGATATCCCACCCCTGATCTTTAGCACAGATATTCTTCTGCCCGACTTTCAAAGCCGCCCAGACCATTCCCAGGTCCATATCTTCTGCTCTGACTGAGCAGGTCTCCATGATTTCTCCTGTTCATCTTCTCATTACACATGTGGATTATGAGCCATGCCCCGACTATGAGCAAATCTCTCAATTTCTCTGAACTCAGCTTCTGTAGAAACGAAAGATTCTGACATCTTTCACTGGGGAACATTGCAAGGGTTAATGTGGACGATAGAAACAAAGTACCTAGCACAGCTCTGACCCCCTGGTGATGCTGAATAAAGGCTCTTTCCTTCACCTTCTGGACCATGAGCTGGAAAGGACGGCTATACATACAAAGTAGCTCCCACAAAGGTCATGTGGTGCCTATACACGTAACTCAGGTGACTACCTCAGTACTTCACCTGGTTCATGCACTGAAATATAGTGGCCGTGTGTGGACTTTGGACTGCAGAGTTCAAACCCTCTGTGTCACTGTCACTAAAATTTCACTATAAATTCCTCCAAAAAGAAATTTAAAAAGAAAAAAAGAAAAACAAATAAACAAACAAAAACAAACAAACAAAAAAATAACTTCCTCCAAGCCTTAGCATATGTACTTTTTAGGGTTTGTAAAAAAGTACCTAACATTTGAACTGGAAAATAATGGCATAGATGATAGAGACTCTGTTTGTCCCTCTGGCAACCAAATCAAAGCTGTGATGGAAATAAGCAGCAACAAGGAAAAATCGTCTGCGATCTAGATGAGCAAGATATACAACTAGGGAGAAGTCCAAGAAAACACCCTGCAATGGCAGAAGGTAGGACCGGACAAAGACATGGGGCTGCCCATCCGGAGTGGCTGAGTGAGATGAAATCTGTGGCAGTGGCAGAAGCTTCTTAAAGGGGCCATGTCCATGAGCGGATTTTTGTGGTGATGGACCTGCTTGCTCTGCGCATCAGTGCCTGTTCGGCTGCACACAGGGGCACCAGGGACTTACAGGGAGACATGGTTGGAGTGAGGACTGAAGTGAGACTCGCTCGGTACAGAAGTGCTGGTAGTATCCATTGATCCCTGTTTAGCCCTCCCCTCTACTAGTGTGCTGGACACAGCACTGCTGCCATAGCCCTGACACCATCAATCTGGATAATAGAGGTTGCTCCACCCAGAAGATTCCCTGAAATACCACCTCTCCCAACTTGCAGCCTTCACCCAAGCCACATCCAGTTGTATCCTCAGCGAGTCAGGTGCTCCTTGCCGAGACTCACTGGAGGCAGCGTTGGTTTCTTGTGTGGCCTTTTGAGACAACTATAAGCACAGCATCAGTGGATTGCTTGCTTAATTGTAACAGGTGGCCCTGGAAGGGTAGAGGCTTGGGCTAAGTTTGACCTGCAGTCAAACTTAAGTTTGGACTGTGCTACTGGACACCTACTTCACAAGTTCACACTAATACGACTAGGAGACTTAGGAGCTTTGCTTAGTACATAGAAACAGACATGGAAAGGCAGCCAAAGTGGGAAGACAAAAAAGCAGAATCCATATGAGAAAAGAGAACAGAGATCCAGGAATAATGGAGTCAAGCAATCTGACAGATGCAGAGTTCAAAACACTATTATAAAGAAGCTCAATGAACTTTTGGGAAGTATAGAGAACTTGAACAAAGAGATATAAAACGTAAAAATGGAAGTGGAGGTTATAAAAGGGAACCAGTCTGAAATGAACAACACATTATCTGAGATGAGAAGTATATTAAATGGAATAAACAAAGGAATAA
Source organism: Cynopterus sphinx (assembly GCA_030015415.1). Lineage (NCBI taxonomy): Eukaryota > Metazoa > Chordata > Mammalia > Chiroptera > Pteropodidae > Cynopterus > Cynopterus sphinx. The sequence goes on along the minus strand of CM057387.1, from coordinate 30,207,636 downwards.
ACAAAGTGAATAAAAAAGAGGATCCAATGCCCTATCTAGAGGACGGGAAAGCCAATCAGAATACTCAATCAGAATGGCAAGAAAAAGGATCCTTAAATTATAAAAATAATTTAATTATAAAAATAATTTAAGGAGGATATGGGACACTATTGAGGCTCCAAATATTCATCTGATTGATGTAACTGAAGAAAATCAGGATGTTGCACAGCTGTTTAAAGAAATAATGTTGGAAAGCTTCCCTAACCTGGTGAAGGACATGGACATAAACCCCAGGAAACTCAGAGAATTCCAAAAATCAGGGATCCAAAGAGGCCCACACCAAGACACATCATAATTAAATGCCTAAGGCTAAATGCAAAGTAAGAATATTAAAATAGCAAGAGAAAAACAAATAAGTACTTATACGGGAACACCCATATGACTGGCAGCTGATTTCTCAAAAGAAACTATGCAGGGCAGAAGGGCTTGGCAAAAAATATTTGACAGGATGAAGACCCAGGATCTACAAACAAGAATAATTTATCCAGCAAAGCTATCATTTAGAGTTGAAGGACAGATAAAGAGCTTCCCAGACAATAGTAAGCTAAAGGAATTTATCACCACTGAGCCAGTATTACAGGAAATGTTGGAGGCACTTCTTTAAGAAGAAGAAACATGTATCAAAAACAGGAATAAAGAATGGTAACAACTACATTCCTGTCCACAAGTACTTCAAATGGAAAAGAGTTAAGTGTTCCAACTAAAAATAGAGTGGCTAAAAGGATAAGAATATAAGACCCCTACATATGAAAAGGAAGGGGATGGAAAAAGATATCGCTTTGATGGACCTAGAAGGTATTTAAGTCAGAGAGAGAAAAATAAATGCTATGATTTCACTTATATGTGAAATCTAAGGAATAAAAAGAACTAATCAAAAACAGATTCACAAATAAAGTGGACAATTTGGTGTCAGAGGGAGGAGGGTTTGGGGGGCTGGGAGAATGGGGTGAAGGGCTAAAGAAATACAGATTAGTAGCTGATGAATGGTCACGGGGATGGGGAGCAGGGCATAGGGAATGCAGTTAGTATTAATATAATGGCTAGGTAGAGGGTTAGGGGAGGGAGGGAGCAATTGGGGGGATCTTTTTATGAGCTATATTGATGTCTAACCAATGTACTGTATACTTGAAACTAAATTTAAAAAATTAAAAATAATTATGCCCCAACTGAAAATGAACAAAGGATGCAGACAATTAAAAAAAAAAAGTACCTGACATTTAAATTGTTCCAGGATTGAATGACATGAAACATGTAAAATACATAGTCCGTAATAAAAGCTCATTAAATTATTGTTGGGGTTCAACAAATGTTTGAATAAGTTTGAATTTCTATAGCTGGTATATGAATAGTTTGCAGAGTTATGTATATTTAATGAAATTGACATGCCATACATAATTCTACTCTCCTTTTGAGTTTGCTTTCATTTTTACTTATTATTTTTACCTGTGGTAAATTCTGCTGTAGTGAATATCTCCATGCAAGTAAGTATTTAATTTCTTTGATTGGGATTCCTATGACTCCTAGAAATGGGATTATTGCCTTAAAGGGTCTATTCAGCAGCAGTGCCTGAAGATGTTTCCATGTGCCACGCAGGCTGAAGAAATATTTGACAATACAAAATACTCAGAAAGTGTTCTGTTATACTCAGCAATCACTTCTTTTTTAACCTTTTGACAGAGAACTTTCTTCCATGCTAGTTTTTTTTTATTAGGGTGAAATCCATGATTTTAAAATGTATTATATTATATAATTAAGTTTTTAATTCAACAGAGCTTTTAGTCATAGTTTTTAAAAGCATTTTAATTAAAAAGTTAATGTAAGCATTTATTTTCTGCAACTAGACCTCACTTAAAAAAAAAAACGATTGCATGACGTGTTATGTCTCTTTGGTTAAAAGTGACAGAGACTTACTTGACTCTAACCAGCTTAAGCAAAACTAGGATAAGCTGGCTCCTGTAACTGGTGCGGCTTCAGGCAAAGCTGCATCCAGGGGCTCAGTCATGGGGTGGTAGCCTCCTCACTCCATTTCTCAGGTCGGATTCTCTTCGTGTGTTCTCTTTGTTCTCAGGCAGGCTTCCCCCCCAGGATCCCAAAGACGACCTCTGAGGTCCCGAGCCCCCCTCCCTGTAGCTTGTGATTAAAGAGAAGGGGCCGCCACCTCCTGCTTCCACCTGCCAAGTCCTGTGAGATCCCTGATTGGCTGACTCGGGTCATGTGTCCACCTCTCCGCCAATCAGGGAGCTGGCGGGAAGGCGCCCGGGGACGGGACGGCGGGGCTCGCTCGTTCCCGCCCGTTCCCGGGGGCCGAGGTCCGGCCCGTGAGGGCGTAGTAACTGGTAGCCCCCCTGCCACGCTCCGGCCCTACAGGCCGGGCAGAGGCCGGGCAGAGGGAATCACGGGCGGGATGCCGGACGGTGCCGCGCGGTTCCCGCATGCAAGTCGTGACGTCACCACGAGATGGCGCTTGGACCCAGGCGGCCTTCCCTGGGTCTCCGGGTCTGTCAGCCCACGGAGACGCGTTAGGAGGCACCCCTGTTCTCACAGGTACGGCCCTGCAGCCCGTGGGACGGGGAACAGGCCGCAGGAGGGCCTGTGCCCGGGAAAACGTGCTGTGTGGCCTGGACGGGCTCAACACCCGGACAGAAACGGAACCCCAGGGGTGGCGTTGGCACTTGCCTAGCAAGCCTCTTCCCTCTCAGCTGGTTCCTCGGTAGGAAAAGTCGGTGAGGTCACCCAGGAATCTGTTTTATGAAAAACAACAAAAAAAAAGAATTTGAGTTAGACGGGAATTCGGGTGTCCTGTCACGAGCCTTAGAAAAATCTCAAGCCGCAGGACCTTCCTGGACCTTCTCCCTCCCGAGAGACAGACAGCCCCTGGGCTGAGCTGTGGGATGGGAGAGAGAGTGGGGTCACACACGGGGAGAGGAGCCCACTCCTGGACTCGGGGGTGGACGTGGTGCGAGGCATGCAGGGCCAGCTTTCCGATGATTGGGGTGAATGAATGTCACAGTGTTAGGGCCGGCGTAGGCCTGGGAACTGGGGACACAGAACTTTCCAGCCATGTGTGCATGACAACATATCCTAATATTTCACGGGCTGGCATACATGCTCTGAAAGGAGAACCCGAAGGTCAGGGCTCAGCAACAAAGAGCATTTTCCCACGCACTAACCCTCGCTGCCCCTCCTCCACTACTCATAAAGCACCTACTCTGTGCCTGGGTCTCAGAATTCAGAGACGGAACCTACTCACTATTGTCAGACATCCCCCAGCCTCGTTGGAGAATGCCATTCTGTGTGGCAACGCTGAGTGTGTGGTGAGGTAGTACGGGGCAGACGACCTGGGTTGGCCGGTTGGTACCAGCGTGAACCTTATGCAAGTTTCTCTCAGACTCAGTTTTCTCGTTTATAAAACAGGCATGCTAGTGTAGATGCCCATGCCTGTTTCATAGAGTTGGTGTGAAGATCGAATGAGAACACGCATCAGGCGCTTTCCCCCGAGCCTAATGCAGGGAGATGAGCAAGTCTCATCAAGTTCCTTGTCTTGTATGGGGTGCGCAAACGTTTCAAAGCTGAGAGGCAGAATTAATGTACCAGGTGGTAGAATGTGAATTCTAAACATTCCCCCAAAGTTTGGAGTGTTAGGGAGGACATCAGTGAGACACAGTTTAATCGGGACAAATATAAAGTGCTGGGTTTAGGTTCAAAATCAGTTGTCCAAACACTAGGTTGGAATTGGGGTGTGTGTGATATGAAACTGTGCTCTTGTATGGTGAGGCCTTGGGGATCGGTTAAGTGCCTACTTAATGGATATGATGAGGTAGCTAAGAACAAGTAGCAAAGACTTAGGAGGAGCTAAGAAATATACTGGTCTTAAGCAAAGGAGATGAGCCACAGCCATGCAGGAGGTTTGGGGAAGGTGACCTGGATGGCAAAGGGCATGGAAGCTGTCACCTGGAATGGCTGAGAGGACAGGCAAGTTTAGCCTAGAGAGGATCAGACATGTCACAGCATGGCCCCTATGTCCCCAAAATGTCCAGGGCTGGCACTTGAAAAAGTCATTGTGCTACACCTGTGTTGCTCCAGAGATTTGTCTTGAGCAGCATCTTTTAGTGTCCCGATTTAAGGAAGAATTGTAAGAATTTTTAGCACCTGGACTTTTCCAACCACAGAGCAGCTGCTTCATGAGTTGTGAGGCTCCTGTTCCTGGATGCGTTCATGCAGCCTTTGGATGCCCCATCTGGGGTGGTCTGAGGCAGGAATTACTCATGCAGGGTCCAAGGAGCCATTGGGATGACTTCGGGGGAATTTTTCTGCAAGATAGGCTGTGTATTATTTTCAGGGAAGAGAGAACAGCATTCATCAGATACAGGCGGGGCTGAATTCTAAGGTGTTTATCCCCCAACCCCAGATTTAAGAGTCTAGATTCTTAAATATGTTTTTGTGAGTAACATGAAGTTGTTGTTATTGTTTCATGTGCGTATGTACCATGCAAAGTTTTGCATATTCTACTTGAATTATCTTATTTAGTGTATTTAATAAAAATTCTTTACATTAAGCTCTATCATTATTCCTGTTTTACAAAGGATGAAACTGAGGCACAGAAGTTTGCCTAAGTTCAAGAAGATTCCAACTTCTCTTGATAGGTATGTGCCCCAAGTTTCGCCTTTTTATGTCTAATAAATGTGATGTCAACATAGGAAAAGCTATAATTTTCCCTTGGAAATATTAAAGACAGGATGATAATAATAATAAGCAACTACCATATATATTGGCTGCTTACTTTCAATGGTGAGACATCTCATTTAAAACTCACTATAGCCCTATACAGTTGGGATTGGGAGAAATTAAGGGGCTAGGAGAAATCGAGCACTTTGTCCATGGTCACTGGGTTTGTAAGGAAGTAGCCAGGATTTGAATGAGCCTGCTGGCTCACAGCCTGCATTCTCAGCTCTGCAGAAGCTTAGGGATGGGACACTGGGCTGGGGGCCTGAGTTGCATCTGTGTATCTCTCTCATGAGGACCTGTTTGAATAGAGTTGGGTGCATGTATCAAACACCTCTTAGGATTTTGAACGAGTCAGGTCAGGCAGAGCAGCAGCTGGACATACCCTGAAGCCCAAGAACAGGGTGCCAGTCCAAGGGCTACACAGGGAGAGGAAAGTGAGTCAGTGAGCCTGAAGGGCTCAGGCGCCTTCCCCAGAGCTGCCCCAGCTGCAGGCTGCAGGCTGCAGGTGGCTCAGCGAGGCTGAGGCTCCAGCATGGCCGGTGTCTTGGGGCTCTGCCCTCTCTCCCACCTCATGTCCTCCCAGGCTCAGGGAGGGGAACAAGTCAGCAGTCTTAAATTAGGAAAACGCTCTGACTTGACCAATGCCTCAGTCAGTCCTGAGGGGTGACATGCTCAGGACTGGTGTCAGGGGAGGGAGTTGCACATTTGTGTCTCTATGGATTTCTCCAAGCTTCTTGATATGCTCCCATCCTCCCTAGCCTCCCTGAATTGGAATAGGATGTCAGAGGCCCATATCCTATTACCACTTCTCTGAAGTAGCTAATCCCCAACTTACAGCACATGCTGCTGCTGACCAAATTGTCAAGGAAAGGTTTTCCTGAGTCCTCTGGGAAGTGCAGCTGCTTGGCTGACTTTTGTTCTCCTGAAACCAGAATCTGATACTTTAATTATCCGGGGAGTCTCATATAGACAGACGCATGGAAAGGGGACAGGGATTTTGACTTGTGTCTTTATTCAACAGGTGGGTCTCCAAAGTGCACCGTGCCCCCAGTGAATAATCCATGGGCGTGAAGTCCAATCTTTGTCCAGCAGGGGTGGGACCCAGAAACCAGGGAACTGCCCAGGAAGATTCAATAGGGTTCTCTCTAGGGACAAAGAGTCAGCATCACTTCAGAGCGCCCACACTCACTTAGGAGTACACTCTCCAAGGGGAGAAGTTGGCTAGTCGTTTCTTAGACACTGAACAATCTCAAATCCTACGTACTCTACTGTTAGGCCCTGTAAGCGGGGTGAGCACATAGATTATCAGCCACGCTGGAACTCGTTTGAGAGAGTGAAAGGGGACACTCTTCATAATTACATTATAACTGTCATAGACCAGGACTGCCCCAGGTAAACCAGGACATGTGGTCCCGAGAGTGTCCAAACAAAGATTTAACACTGTTCGAAACCACTTGGCCACTGCGTGACCTTGGACAAGTTACTCAGCTTCTCTAAGACTTAAATTCTTCACCTGTAAAATGGGACTAATAGTTTGGCAAGAAAGCACTCAATAAATATCAGTTGTGGTTGCTGTTGTTTTTATTAAAGTTGCTTCTCAGAATATGTGGAATTAGCAGCTATAGAAGAATCGGAGAATATTCTCTCATAATTTTCTTGGTTTATAATATTTTTTTGACTGTCTCAGTGCAAATACTTAACTCTAGGCTGTCTTTGCGGGCCATTATTTCAGGGGGACAAAAGCCTTTAATTTAGAAATGATTCTTTTGTGAGGGCTGCCTTTAACGAAACAATGGGTTGAAAGAAAGCCTGTTGCTTCACCTCTGTTTGCCCTGGGGAACAATTTTGAATATTAGATGGAAGTCTCATCTACATCTAATTAGACATCCCGCTACTCATCCCAGAATATCCACTCTTCTCATTGTGGAACGGGGCTGATTATTTTAAATTTAGCTTTGAATTATTTTTTAAACCAATATCTTGACAGTTGCAACTTGTTTCTAACTAAAATGTTGAGTTGAATATGATGATACCATTGTCATTCTTCTTATTGAACTAATTTGGCATTGGGGGGAAATCTCTGGCTGCTTCCACTAAAGCGATTTGTGTGTACCAAAAGTGGGACAGAGCAGCAACCTCACAGTTGTAGGGCTCACTTTTTTGGATCTGGGGGAAGGGAGAGAAGCCCCCAGAAGATCACAGGGTTGTCACAGTCTTCTGCCTCCAAAAGAAGGAATGAGCCACACACAAAACAAACCCGGCTAAGGCCGGTTGTTTCTGTGGCCCAAGTTAACTTGATGATTCATCTCTCTTCTATAAACAGGAGGTAGGTGCCGAGTGAGGGCACAGCAGAGGCTCCCGTGGGCTAGGGTAGACAGGAACTCTAAGACAAGGTGCACTTCAGGGGCAAAAGCCCAGCTTTGGAGCCAGAATCTTGTGTCTACCACCTAGCTTCGTGAGGATAGACAATGTATTTATCTCACTGAGCCTCAGTTTCCCTATCTGTAAAGGGGAGTTAATAGAACCCCTCTTCTGTAGTTGTTACAAAATTCAGTAGGAGAAGGCGTGTAGGCCCGCCCTTGGCACAGGGCCTGGCTCACATGAAGCTATGACTATGCCAGTTGTCACTTCTCCCACCGCCTCAGGGAACTGGGAGAGCCCTTGGCTGAGGTGCACGAGCTCTTTGCTGCCCCCTGGTGGCCCGAATCAGAGCGGTCAGGCGTGGTGGAAGCCTGGAGATGATACCTTGAAAGCAAGAAACTTGCTTTGGGTTTTATTGTTTTTTTGATGACTTCCAAGAATGTCTATTCAGCTTTTCTGAAAGAAAAGGCTCTACCATCCTTATGATTCTTCCTTGTGTGGGAGGGTGAGCATTAAGGCTGTGGTGGGCGTCCTTGCCTGAGAGGTTGGGAGGAGATGATGGAGAGGAAGAGAGATGGATGACATGGAGTGAAGGACAAAGCTTTGGCTGATTTCCCTGGACGTTCAACTGGGTCATGGCTGATGTTCCCAAGGCCCTTGGAATTCCCTCAGTGTTCGGTCTTCATGGGCCTGTCTCATCACACGTGGACTCAGCAGACCACGGCCACATCAGCACTTCCAATTGCTGCCTGAGAACAACTTGCAATTTGCCATGACCCTTAGGGGTCACCTCCTTCAGGATCAGGTGAGGTGCCTCCAGAGCCTGCTATGCACCCTTCTAGCATAGTACTTAGACCAACAGGCCATTTCAGACATTGTCTTGGTCTCCCTTGAGACTGGGAGTTTCTGGAGTGGCCGCCTGCAGAATCCAGCACAGGTGCAAATGCTGCGTGATGAAACAGTGGCTGGTGGATGAGTGATGATCTCTGCCCTGACGATAAGGTCACCTCACCCCGTGGTGCTCAGCACAGGGCTTTGCATGTAGTAGTAGCTCAGCGCATGAGTGCAGAAAGCGTGTTCTTGGGGAACTCGTGAAGACTAAGATTAATTCACAGTGTCTGAGCCCCTCATAAATGCTGTCATAAGGATGTTTTTATAAAGAACCATAAAGCACAGCCCTTGGCTTCTAAGAACACATCTTGTTAGATGTTCAAATTAAAATAAACTGGTAAATTGTAGTACAGGTCACATAATGACTCAGGGCCAAAATGAGCCGTCTGGATGAGTGTTGAGAGTTGAACCCTGAGGTGTTGGGCTGCTCTATGGGCTTAAGACATGTTTTGCTGTTGCCATCTTGAAATTCTTAATAATTTTTGGATGGGGTGCCCTGCACCTTTGTTTTGCACCAGGCCTCACGTAGCTGGTCCTGGCTTGTGACAAGGCAATCAGGAAAAGCTCAGTGGTGGCACGGGCATCGGAGGAGGGTTTGTCTGGGTGGAGAGGATGAGCAGCAGACCTGGGCTAGGGTTCTCCAGGATGTGGCCGACCTGGTACCAAGCCTGGTGAAGCCCGGTGGAGCTCTACATACCTGCTCAGGACATGCTTGTGGAGGGCAGGGTTCAGGTGTGGCATTTGGACCCTAGCATGCCTATCTGTGAGGAAATGCTGGTTCGCAGGTGGCCCTGCATGGGAGCCTGGTTCCCTGTGTGCAGAGGAGCATGTTCACCCTCCCCAGGGAGGCCTGGGAGAGCCGCTGTTACAGAGCTTACTTGGAAGGGTGGCCTGACCTTGCTTTTGTGCACTAGAGTCACACTTTCTTCTGGAATGTGGCAGGTGGACACCTTAGAGCTCCTGGGAAACCCAGAGGAGAAAAATGATGGGAAACAGCTCTGTATGCTCAAAAAAGGTCATTCTTCTCTGGAGCTGGGCACAGCTCCTGGCACTGGAGGACCCTCACTTGGCGTTTGTGAGGTAGTGGGGCTGAAATCCCATTCTTAGTCACCTGTCTGTGGGGGGACAGGATCCAAGTCATCCGCAGAAGCGTGGCCAGCCTATGCTCTCCAGGGATACACAGTCTCAGTTTGGGAGAAGTTAGTCATGCACATGTTCAGTCTTCCTGCTCTCTGACAGACCAAGTTTAGCTCTCCTTTATGGGCCATGGGTGCCTCCTAATCAAGGCACCTCACTTGTTTGAGAATAGCAGTGTCGAGATGGTGGAGATAGAGCATGTAGGCCATGTGCATGGGCCGGTGAGGGGCGTTGTTACTGTTAAGAGTCCAGTCTGTGATTGGGAGGTCAGATGATGGAGGGCACACATGGGCTAGCAGGGCTGAAAGAAGAGGTGCTGGTGCTAGAACCACAGGTGGGACAGAGGAGAGCCCTTGCAAAGGTGGAAAGGTGTGTATGTGGTGTTTTTGGAGTGAGTGGAAGGGAGAGGGAAGCCTGAAACTCACTGGGGAGCAGCAGGGAGAGTCCTGTCCCCCAAGCCAGAGGGAGAGGTCTTTGTGTTGGCCAAGCAGGGGGTGGCAGGTGTAGGGGACTTGGGGCCTGATGTGGTGGTCTCTGTCGCAGACTTCCTTACAGTGGCACCTCCCTCAAAGCCCAAGCAGAGCGCAGGGCTCCTGGGGAGAGAGGCCCCTTTTGCTTCCCGCTGCCCTGTTATGCGCCCTCCTGCTGGGGCTCTCCTCAGTTCTCTTCTGTCTGTTGGTGTCTGGGCTTCCCTATCCAATCTCCCTTCTTTCTCCATGGTGAAGGGGAAGGTGGGCCCAACAACCAGCGGACCATTCATGGTCACCCTGGCCTAGCATGGCCCTGGCCCACCCCCTCCTTCTCCCCTCTGCAGAAAGGCAGTCAGGCTCAGCCATGGGAGCCGTGTGATGAGTGACCTTGGGCATGTCTCTTAACTCCTCTGGTCCTCAGTTTTTTCTGGAATACATTTGGCATAACAGCACTGCCAGGAGCACTGCTAGGCTGTGACTAAAGTGTCTGCAGTCTCCCTGCTAAGGACATGCTAGGGCAGGGTACTTTCTGTGTCCCTGTAAGTGTTGGCAGAGCCAGCTGTGCACGTCACTGGCTCCTGCCTCCTAATATAGCAGACAAGAAGTGCATACGAGGTGGAGGCATGTCTGCTTGGACAGTCCTACGGAGTGTGAGGAACCCAGGTGGGCACAGGAGCGCCTGTTTCAGGGCCTGGCTGACTTGGATACAGTGAGACACAGGGCTGGGGGCAAATGCAAGTGGCCTTGTCTTGTGACCTCACTCATGTTTAGCAAGCGCTCAGCATGCCCTGGTATCCTGAGTATATTATGTGGATTTTCTCCTTTGACCCCAGAAGCCGTGAGGTGTGTGTGTGTTTCCACCTTGCAGAAGCAGAAACGGAGCCTCAGTACCTCCCCAGCTGTGGCTCCCAGTCAGCCTGGTTCCAGAGCCCCACAGCCTCTCACTGGGCACTTCCCGCCCCTCCCTGAGCCCCACTGGACCACAGGGATCTTGACTGGTTCCTTGTCTACTCTCTTCTCTAAATGGGGCTGGACCACAGGGCCATCAAATGCCTGGGGCTGGACCACAGGGATCTTGACTGGTTCCTTGTCTACTCTCTTCTCTAAATGGGGACAACGGTGGGACCCTCCAGTCCTGAACATACCAACCGGGCTGTTCTGATGAACCTGCCCCAGGTGTAGGAGTCTGGTGGGGAGGAAGCATTAGCCTTGAGGCCTGGCTTTCTGTCTCTGGACGGTGCTGACATTCCATAGGGGTGAGAGTGTTCATAGGTATTTGGGACACACCAGTTTTCCTTCCAATCCATTTGTTCAGGACATGTAAATATTTAATTGTCATCCTGGCTTAATTAAATGGGGAAAAAAAGGTCAGTAGTCTAGAATTTTGGTACATTTCAAATATATTTTATTACTTTTCTTTTTGTCTTAGAAAGAATATGAAACTTGCATGCAACACTAATGGTTTCTGACATTTACATAGCATACGACACAACAATGCGATATATACCGAAGGGGTAGAGTGTGGAGGGGGCATTCTTAAGAGTATATTTACAAAGGTAAGAGTGCATGGTCAACTTATTGTTCTGAAGAAGACTGGACTGTTTAACAATGAAGAATTACATGGGGAATCACAGATTGCTATAGTACTGCACGTCCCATTGTGAAGAGAGAAAGAAACATGCTTTGAAGGTTCTCCCTGTCAATAGAAAGTGTGTCTGTAGCTGTATATTGTGTGCTTATTCATATATTTTTACATTTTCTCCTAGGGGTTTCACTAACAGTGTCAGAAACTTCACGTGCTTCCAAAGCATTAACTATTGAAGCAGTGAGCCTTTCACAAACCTTTAGGCTAGAGGGAAGACCCAAGCCCTTCCTTAAGGACCGTTTGCTTCGCCATCCTGGGATCTTGGAAATGTTTTCTAGAGTGTGTAAAAACTAACCAGGGGGATGAAGCACGTTTCTCTGGCAGCCAAACTTGAGTTCCTAAAAGAATAGATACAGAGAGATCTGCTCCTGCTTGCCTGGCAACCGGGGCCACTGTGGGGTCCCCCTGAGCCTGTGACTGACCATGAACCCTGGAGAGCCTGTGGCAGCTGTGCTGAGGTGCTAGGACCTCTGAGCGGACGCTTCCTGCACTAGGAACAGAGCAATGCTGCTGTGAAATGTCTCAACTGAGCTCCCTGTTCCTCCTAGGCGCTTATAAAGCTCAGATGTACAGTGATGTCTGGACAAATACAAAAAAGCATTTTTTTACAAAGGGAGGGCATGAGTTTCCTGCTTTTCAGTAAAAAGCAGCTTGCGATGAAGTCTGGAGCACAAGAGAGACGGGTCTCACATCTGGAAGCCTTTTGCACACAGCTATAAAATGTAAAAAGTGGCCCTTGGTAAAAAGTGCTTCGTAACAATATAGAATTTGTGTCTTATGCCTGTGAGAAAGAAGGGGTTTGATTTTTTTTTTCATCTGCAGAGTCCTTTGCTGTCTCCCAACCAGTGTGAAGTTTTCCCAGTAGGGTGGCTCACCCTATTCTTCGTAGACCCTGAGGAGAGAAAACACCCATGTAAGTGGCTCAGGATGAGACTCAAGCAATGCAAAGGTGGTGGCTTTGCTGCTTTATTCTTGTCTTCGGGAGTACCCCCTCTCAGGACTGCAGGTGTCCAGGAGATTTGCGGGGAGCTCTCAGAGGATGCCGTCACACAGACCACGAAACTCACCTGAATCTGGCTTGGTGCTTTCTAAACAGCCTCCACCTCTGTAGTCTCACTTCATCCTCAAAGTTCTATGAAGCAAGCTCTCTTTGTATATGAGGAAACAAGAGACTCACGGACACTGAATGCCAGTGGTGGAAACAAGGTCTTGGGGAGGAGAGGCCTCTCCTCCCTCAACCTAGGCTTGTATCTTCTCATTTTGCCCAAAGAATGTATGTCCTTCAGAAAATACCAGTTCTAGAGGCAACTGCCTTAAAACTGAAGAGTGGTTAGTGGTTAGTGGGACTGGGGCTGTTGTGGAGGCCTGTGGCTTGAGGTTACTTCCTCTACTAGTTATCAGGCCTGTATGCATCCACAAACTGACCTTTCCTCTCACCTCCCAAACCATTTATTTTTAGTTACTTGTATCCCTTCTCTGCTGCTCTGTGACTGCTAGGGGTGGGGGACCACACTTCACACTCAGACAGCCTATTGTTCCCTCTGCCTGTTTCTTGATTTTTGAATAAAAAAAACCTCAGTATGCATTGAAATCAAATGCCTGATGTTGCTACCGCCAGTGGCAGCAGGAAGCTGTGGGCCCTGATATGCTCGAAGCTGACTAGTCTGGCTCCCAAGGCTGGGTTGGCCCTCTTTCCTGTATGCTAGCTTCAGCATTCTCTCCCTCTTTCTGCAAAGAGGACTTCAAGATAGTTCCCTTATCTCCATTCTATATTCACAGAGGTATTTTCACCTTTCACAGGGAAAGGGAGAGGTTGAGAGGACAAGGAGATGCCCCCTTCCTCTCCCAGGATACCTCAGCATTTCAAGAAACGGGGTGAACTCATTTCCTAATGAGGTGACGGGAGTTCTGGGAACAGCAGTGCACTCACTGCTCTCATCTCTGGAATTTGCAGAAACATAAAGGACAGGGCTGCACGGGCCCATGTCTGCCTCCTCTTCATCAAAGCTATGGCCCAAGTGGACAGATATTCCTGAAAAAAGGCCCGAGTTTTTCCCAGCAGTCCGATGAAGATGTTCTCAGCCCCTCTGTGAACTGCCCTGAGGTTATTCTCGTTCTACTTTTGATGACACAGGGCCTGGAGCGTGATAGGGGTTGGGATGGGTCCTGCTTTTGCCACGTGAGCTGCCTGCCCTGACCAGAAAGAGGGCTTCATTCCCATCAGACTTATAGAAAATAATCTTTCACAATCATCACTTTCTATTTCAAGCAACTGCAGATGAGGCAGTTTTGGAGGCAGCACAAAAGGCCCAGGTACTGGGGTTGAGCCCAACTGTTAGCAGTGGGAGAGCTGGTCATGGGCTGAGCTTCGGGTGGAAGGGCTGGCTGAATGGGGTGATGGGAGGGGCAGCATAGGCATCTGCTGTAGGGAGGGGAAGGCGCTGCCAGGCATGTCACTCTCCACCCCCACTTAGCCTTGGTTTCCCCCTCTGCGTGATAAGGTGCTGGCACCAGCTTCTGGGGAACCCTCCTGTGTGTACATGTGCTTTCCTGGCCATGCTAAACAGATACAGGCTCTGAGTGTGCAGAGAGTAGGGTCTGCTCCAGGACAGGCTCACCTTTATGTGGCCAGGAACTTGTCTCCCACATAAGACCTTAGAAGATCAGAGCTGGGAACCCATCTTCTGATTATGGGGAAACAGAGAGGGTAGGGGGTCTGGTTTAGGGCTCTGGTCATTTGGCCACTGCTGCCCCTGAGGTAAAGAGTGGCTCTGATTTTAAAAGGTAAAACTCAAGGTCCCTGCCTACACCTGTGTGGGAAGAAGCTTATCTATCAGGTTTCTGTGCAGCGAGGGGATTGGGCATCTTGAGGGAAGAATATATTGTTGGCAAGGAGTCATCCTTATCATTTTGTGATGGTACCAACACTTTTATGGTTAATAAACCCAGTCACGTCAGTGGTCATATTTCAGAAGTATCACAGTGATAGAGCTGTGCCAGGTGCTTACGCAGCCTTTGACAGGGAAACTTGAGTTCAGAGTACTTGTTATTTAAATAAGAAGGGGAATTAAGACTATAAAGTAAATTAAAATGAGACAAAGTTCAGTTCACAAAAGGTTATGTTGTTGATACTTACAAACTGTCTGAGAGTGCAATAGCCTGCTTTGTTAAGTGGTGAGCTCCTTGTGCTCAGGGATATGTAAGTAGTAGTATCTAGGTATCTGCCTGCTGTGGTTACTGTGGTGGGCGTTCACCCATTAGGGCCAGAGGGTCTACATGGGGTCTAGTATCTGGATCGGGTGGAAAGGTGTGAGGAGGTGGGGCATACCTGCGCTTCTCGTTCCAGGCGTTGTACCATTTGATGAACCGCTTGGTGCTCTGCAACTTGGGGTGCAGACAGTGCTCCTGACCTCGGTACCGGGATACACTTTTGGTGGTGATGCTGAAATGAGGCATGATGGGTGGAAGATTGAGGAGCCTGGATGACAGCCCCTCAGTATGGCCTATGGGTAGTCTTGGTCTGTCCCCATCAGGGCACTGAGAGACTGTGGCCTCCTCCCTCCTTTCAAGGCTGGTTCTGTGGAAGGTTCTGGTTGTTCCCTTAACCTCTGACTCCATGTAACCTCTAACCCTGTATGGAGTTCTCAGCTCTCAGTTTTCCACGTGGAGCCCTCGGTTTGTGATAGTGTCCTCTGCACCCCACCCCCTGCACCGCCTTTCACCCCACCCTCATGCAGGGTGTTGTCTGGAGGGCGTATGCCTCCCTTGGCGAACAAAGGTCAGAGGATTCTTCCAGCCCCTCTGAACGTGGCTTTGAGAGGTGCAGAGAGCTAGTGCCAGCAAGGTGCGGTGCCGAGACCTCCGTCCTTGGGTGTAAATTGCCCCATGGTGGGGCTTGGACGTGCTGTGCATACACTGTGGTCTTCATCTGACCCTTCAAACCCCAGCCTCCCTCAGCGCCTTGCAGACTGTTTCAGGGCAGGGCATTTGCTGATCCTGAAGCTAAGTCTTGTTGGCCTTGATGCCCATTGTGATTCCTGAGCGTGAAGTCCCAGCTGTCTCACCCTTGGACAGAAAAACAAGACCTCCCTTCAGGCCTTATCAGTTGGTAGAGGCCTAACCACAGGGCAGAAAAGCAGATGGCATCGAAGAATGTAGGGCTTAGGTGTGAGTCCCAAGTCTGTCTGTGGGACCTTGGGTAACCTTTCTGATTCCAGTTTGCCCGTCTGTCAAATGGGTGTAATATAGGACCCCCCTCCCCCCGTTAGGATTATTGGATGATTCAAGAACATAATCTATGCAGAGAGCCTAGCACCTGGTAGATGTACAATGAATAGTTACTGTTATTAGTAATTGTCATGGAAGATGAGGTGGCCAAGGGGAAAGAGAAGCCTTAGTGTGTGAGCATCAGCCTGGAAGGGGAAGCAAGACTGCTGCTCAGAATTGCCCTGCCCATCATCTAGGGCTGGGTCAGGATGGCAGGGGTTAGGAGGAAGCTTCTAGGTGGGGGAGGAAGGGTGGTGTTCAGGAATGAGGGACCCACTAGGGGACATGGAAAAGTGGAAAGTAAGAGATGAGAATCACAGCAAGAGCAACCTATGGTGGAAAGCTGGGATGCAGGGGGATGGAGCAGAGAGAGGGGTGGTTAGAGGGCAGAGTGGGCAGAGTGAGAAGTGAGGGAGAGAGATCAGCTATTCCCCTGCAGGTTCCCAGAGATAAAGTGTCAGGACATATGGGCTGAGTTCTAGAAGGGAGCAGGGTCGCCATGAACTCTGAATCTCCTGGTTGACTGGAGAGAAAATTGAATCTTGCCACTAGAATGGGGACAGTATTTCTGAGCAATCTGTCTCTTCCCTTCCCTGCGCTCTTAGTTTCCAGGGCCTCCAGCATGGCCTAAGCTTGCTGGGGCACGGATGAGTCTTCCACTAGTACCAAGTGACTGGGCCCTCACTTCACTGGCCTTTGTAATAAGACCTGTTGCCCCCATCCCCCGACTCTTACCCCACCCCCCTCCAGGTCTTGTCTCTCCTTTGAGGTCTCAGGCAAGAGGCAAGGCTTCAGAGTAGAGTCTGTAGTTAGCTCCTCCCCAGTAGTATCTAGTCACCCTGCAGGAATTTAGCCCATGCATTGCTGTCTGCCTTACAGTGCTGTTCTTGGACTTGGAATGAAAGGACATGGCAAAACCAGAGAAAAATCTCTCTCAATTTGGTCAGTGTGCAGACTGAGGATCCAGGTCTGGAAGACCTGAAGGTCAGGAAGCAAGAGAGGATGCCCAGGGCTCAAATGCTCTGTCACAATACTGGGGCTATGAAATTGGTTGCAGGGTAAAGACATGAGGATTTTTGCCCCCTAGCAATTGCTCAGAAATTCTGGGTCCTGTGCTCCTCTCCTCAGTGGTTCTGGTGTGCCAAGAGTTTTGGCAAGAGCTCAGTGGACATTTGACACAAATTGCCCTTTCTAGAATCTGGACTCTCCTAGACCCTTCTGGGTACAAGTTCGCCCACTTACAAAGCAGATTGCCCCTCTTCCCTCCCCGCCCCACCAGAGAGTTCTGGGTGACTCAGGGTGAGCTGGAAAACTTGCTTTTATTCAGCCTTTGTGGCTGAAAACCTGCTTTGGTAAAAAGTGCTGGCCTTGATCTAAGTCTTAGGAGCTTGAGAGGGGAGAGGACCTCCAGCCTTCAGGCATGGGGGGTGGCGTGGGTGTGGGGTGGAGGTTTAAGAGAGGGTGACTGTCTGTGAGTCTCATGAGGCCCCTGCAAGTTTTCACAAGGCTGATCATGTACTTGTCCGGCTGTCAGTTTTCTCTCCTGAAAAGTTTAGCCAGGAAAAAGAGCAAACCTGTTTACTGAGCATTCTGTCCGTTTGAGATGTCTCTATATCCCACACCCTGATTCTCCTGACCTACAAGTTCTCAGCAACTGGCTTGATGTGTGGAGCATTTTTCATCACTTAGAGGACTGCAGACTTAACTTGCAATGCCCCTGTCATTTTCAGTCCCCAAGCTGGGAGCCAGGAGGGGCTTGTGGCTCCTCCCTCAGCTCCTGTGACTTCTCTCCCCCATCCAAAAGGATTTTCCAGCCAGTTTTCTGGATTTGCGTTCATAAGGCAAGGGGCAGGAACAGAAGGTTAATTCAGGTGTCGGGGAAGGAAAGCAGTGGGGTTCAGCCCAGGCCCAGTCATTGGCTTTCTGAATTCCCCTAACTTAAGCCTGACAGTGCATCACTGTGGGGAGGTCTTTGGGACAGGAGGCCAGTGGGCAGAAGACACTTGCCCAGACTAAGAATAGAATGTGTCCTGTTTCTGGGGGAGGGGAAGAGGGGCCAGTGGTCCATGGCAGATATTTGGTAGCTGCTTTGCCATGGGCTCCCTTCCTAGCCAAGAGTGTACTGGTGGAGAAACACTGGTGCTGGCCACAAGTGGTTAATTGGGAAGGCAGAGGAGCAAGGAAACTCGGTGTTCTCTCTGCCCCAGTTTCAAAGATATTCCCCGCATCCCCACCAAGCAGGGCTCCAGCCACGTGGCACATTAACCCCAGCAGAGCACTTTCTACAGCACCGCTCAGGGACCCACAGGAGTCCAGCTGGTGAAGGAAAAGTGAGGCGCACTCCCCAAATGAAGTCGCTAGGAGCCCAAAACTGGCCAACCATGGTCCCCTGATTGGAAAAAGGCTCTGAAAGGAGGGTCTGAGGGCTTAATGACAATGTTCGCTTTAATCCTCTCTCCAGTAACAGGAAGGTGGCACGCCTCACAATCTTAGTGCGTGAGATCGGTGGTTCTGGGCGTGTTTTGAGTGGCTTCAGTCTGGGTGTTCTAAGTTGGCACATGGGAGCCATTTAACCCTTGGTCGCCCTAGAAAGCCGCGTTTAAATCCTAACAAGGGTAAACTCGGAGAGGCTATTTCCGGAACCCGGGACAGGGACTCTCCTTCCAAACTCTCTTCCAGACCGTCGCGCCAGCGTCCTAAGGGCTCGCTGGGCAATTACAAAGGCTTTGCCATGGCCCTGCCAAGACCCTGCCAAGACCTGCCAAGACCCTGCCAAGGCCCTGCCACGGCCCTGCCAAAGGCCTGGGAGAGGAGCGTTTGCCCGTCCGCCCCAGCCCCACGCCGAGCCTCGGCGCCGGGTCAGGAGCGGCGCCCCGCGCCCGCGGCGCGGAGCGAGAACTCACATCACCATCTTCTCCTCGCAGTGCGGGTACTTCGGCTTCATCTCCAGCTTCTTCACGTCGCTGTAGCGGATCTTGGGCCCCTTGCGGGAGCACTTGCATTTGGACCCTGCGACAGAGCGCCCGGGGGCCGTTCCGTCAGGGGCGCGCGGGATCCCCTGCCCCTCCACCGCCCTCGATGCATGCCCACCCGGATTCCCAGGGGTCTCAGGGAGCCTAGCACTGGGCGCTTGGGCTCCCCGGGACGGGACGGGACGGGACGGCGACAAGGGACCCCCACGCCCCGGGGGCACTCACCGTCCACGCGCGCGGCGCACAGCGCCAGGAGCAGCAGCAGCAGCAGCAGCGCGGCGGTCAGCAGCCTCATGCTGGCCGGACGGGCGCGGGGGCTTGGGGAGGGCGCCCGCCGGCGCGGAGGGGCGCGTCGCGGTTGGGTAGGGGGGTGCGGCCCGGAGACAGCGCCCTGCTCGGCCCGGCCCGGCCCGGCTCGCTGCCGCGGCGCCCGTCGGTGGGAGCCTCGCGGCTGCCGCTCTGCGCTCTGGGCTCCTCGCTCCGCGCCCGTCGCACGGCCTCCCCGCGCCCGCCCGCCAGGTCCCCCCTTTTAAAGCCGCTCCTGCCCTCGCCGCGAGCGAGCTCATCAATATGCAGAACCACGCGGTGACTCACGGAGATCTCTCAACGCGCCGGGGGGAGGAGACCGTCCCCATCCCGCCCCGGGACCTCGGCAGATCGCGGCGGCGCACACTCAGGGCCACGCGCACGCACACGCGCACACACACGGACACACGCACACTCATCCGCTCACCCGTTACCCTCGCTCCCACACCAGCCTCCAGTACACACTTGCACAACCAGACTCCAGCACGGACCACAGCCCGTGCCCTGGCTCCACCGGAAGGTTGCTAAGCTGCCGAAGGGTACCGTTCTTTTCTGATTCGCGTGGTGCCCTTTGGCCAGACAGGTGTGCTGTGCTGAGCCTCTGGGAGACCCAGACCTGTGGCCCAGATCTTCTGAGAAGCATTGAAAGGGTTTGGGGGCAGGTGCCAGGGATGAGTGCCAGCAGGCCTGACTCCTAGGGTGTGGGCAGTCTCTGTTGGGCCAGCTCTGGTGGCCAGAGCACAAGGCCAGGTCTGGAGGGAGGTTGCCATAGGTTGCACAGCAGCAAAGCCATTGCCTGTGGTCACTGGAGCTGGCTCAAAGAGTGTGTGTGTGGGGGGAGGTTTGGTCACTCTGAGAGGAAGGCATCCTAAAGTGGGTATATGGCCCCTGTCTGTGCCAGGTGTCTGGGGGTGGAAGGAATCCAAGAGGGAGTTCCTCACTGTGGAGGCCAGGCAGAGGCCCAGTAGGGAGACGTGACAGTGATAACCATCGGATGAAGTCCAAGTTCCAGATGTGCCAGGCTGTGTGCTGTAGTGGTACGGGTCCAGGCATGGCAACAGAAATTGCTGCTGCACTTGTCAGTGCCAGTGACTTCACCGCCCAGTCTTCGTTTCATCATCTGGAAAGCGGGAGTAGTCAGTCGCAGTACCTGTCATAGGGCAGCTGTGAGAGCTGCATAGGATCAGACATATAACACGTTTAACAGAGTGCTTGGCCACTAGTTGGTACCCAGGAAATGTTACTTATTGGTATCATTATATACATGTATATTGTACATATATTATTTTGATTCTTACAAGTCCCGTTTCAAGTTGGTATTTTAATTCTTTATTTGACAGGCATGAAAACAGGCTCAGAGAGAAGAAATAATTTGCCCAAGATCACATAGCCAGGAAGAAGGTGGCCAGGCCAGGAGGGGCCCCAACATGTGTGGCTGCAGAACTGGGCCTCCTGTCCCTGGGCCACCCTGCCTTTTTCAGGCACTCGGTGAAGTGCTTCTTTGATAGTCTCAGCAATGGGATAGAGCTGCTTAGGCTCTGAGGGTCCCTGGGCTTGGCTCCAAGGCAAAAGTTGGAGCCAGTGCAGGAGCTGCCAAGCTCTTCCAGTTCACACAACTCTACCCTCGTCCCAGAAGCTCCCAGGGCCACACATGCCCAGAGGAGACCATGGGGGGATGGGATGGGATGGGCAGGCTGCTGAGGGAGCAGAGTGAGATGAATTTGTGCTGTCTCCTCAATTGGGGAAAGGCTGCCTTGAGGGGAAGCTGAACCATGAAGTGCCAGCAGTGCCTGTGAGCTGGCTTCAGGCCATGCCTGAGTCCTATGAGAGCAGCTGTATCTATATTTAAAGCAAGGCCAATAGCTGGACATTTGGGTTTATGCAGTGGATAAGTGCAAGGGACTGATTTTTGGCGTTTATGTTAACTTTTTTAACTTAAAATTATTATTTTTTTAAATACAGAACCAGCACGTTTGTTACAGAAAAATTAGAAGACACAAGCAGATGAAAACATAAACACACACATAGTTTCACCTACTCAGCGATCTACACCAAGATGTTAGAGTGTTACTTTCCAAACCTTTCTTGCTTTGCTTGCATGAATATGCACAAATGGGATCAGTGCTTGTCTTGTTTAATAATCGACTTGTTTAACCTGTCATTATATCATCAGCATCCTTCCATGTGACTGATATTGCTTCTACAAGATCTCTTTTATTGGCATCATTTGAGGCCATTTAGTATAATGGTTAAAAGCTTGGTGTCTGGAATCAAGACTGCCTGAATGTGAATCCTAGCTACTAGCTGTGTGACCTTGGCTTTTGACTGAACTCTTTTAGGTACTGATATTCTCATCTGTGAGATGGGGATGATAATAGATGTTAGGGAGAGTTAAATAAGATGGTGTGTGCAAAGCTTTTAACTTGGTCCCTAGCAGAGTAAGTGATCAGTAAGTACTGACTTGTTATTACTATTATTTTCAATGCAGCATATTCCATTTTATGGATATACCATAATTACTTTAAGTTATTATTTCTTACTGGACATTTAGATTGTTTTCAATGGAATGCTCTTATAAGCAATGCTGTGTGACAAATATTCTTATAGCTCAAATTTGGGGTAGCCCTTTAAAACTTGGATTATGTTTCAGAAATAGTATCATTGGGCCATGAGCATGCCTATTCCAAAGCTTTTAATGCAGATTGCACTCCCTCCAAAATATTTTTATTATGCCAAAAGAATTACTTAACTACCAAGCTTTTTCAGAGCATATGAAATATGATTTTTTTACTAAGAAGAGTTATTTCTACCATATTTGTTTCAAGAATACACTGATTAATTAAGTGAGCTCTAATGTCACCAGGGATCATGGAAAAGTAGTTGGCCCTAGAAGTAGGGACAAAAGTTTTCCAACTTCTCGGGCCAGACCAGAGGACAGACATTTGGTGTTCTGTTCCCAGTATACCGCTTAGTCTATGTATGCTCATCTTTGGTTTGCAAAATATAACCATTGTGTCTTTGTAAATAGAGCTCGCCCCTGTTTCTGTGAGCAGTTCTGGGTCCGTGGGTACAGGAGAGGATGGAGGAACCCTGCTGCCAGTGAGTCTGTGGGTGCTGCTGTTCAACCAGGAGAGGGAAGTGGGCTTGACTCCCGACTTGGGATATGGGTGCAGACCTCTAGTAAGCACAGGCTGGGGTTCTTTGAGTAGGTGGAGGAGGTAGAGTGAGGTGCACATGGGCAAGGGAGTTCTTTGCACAGTGGCACTGCCTAATTCAAGGGGAGGGGATCCCTGTGGTACAGTGAAGGACCACATGCATGCTCTGCCCTCTGGAGTGCAGTCTGATTGTGTGTGTGTGTGTGTATGTGTGTGTGTGTGCGTGCGCGCATGCACATGTATGTGCACACAGCAGCTATCTATGGTCATGCTGGGTTCTGTGGGAGCGGTAGACACAAGGTGTGGGGGTCACAGAGGAGGGAGGAAGTAAAAACAGGACACTATTCCTTGAGGGAGTGGAAAATTGGCTGAAATGCTAGGGATTTGCTCATTTACTCTGTTCACATTGCTTGAACACCCAGCATGCCAGGCTCTATGCAAGGTGCTTGGGATGTAAGGGGAACAGAGGCAGGGGTATGCCTGTCCCTAAGGAGTACAGAGTCTAGTGGGGGAGACACATTAATCAAATAACCAGGGATAACACAAGAAATCGCCCTGGAGCTAGGTGTGATAAAGGGAAACTGATGCTACTAGGCTAACTAGGGACCTGACCAGGCAGGGAGATGGGGATGGCCTCCCAGAGGATGTGCCCACTGGGCTGGAATCTGAAGGATGGGAGTGAGTTAACCAGGCGACAATGGGAGGGAGGCCACTCCTGACCCTTTACATTCCCTGATCTTCACATAATGATCTCTTGGGAAGTAACCCACCTGCTCAAAGCCCTGCTGACTCCTGAGCCATCTCCCCCAGAGTCAAAGCCAAGTCCCCAGCAGTGCCCATAGGGCCTGGCCCCTTCATGACCAGCATCTATCACATTTCCTATGGCTGTGCTCCACCACACTGCCTTGTCCTCTCCCTCAGACGTGCCAAACCTGTGCCCATCTTGTGATCTTTGTGATTGCTGACCCTTCTGCCCAAACTGTTTTCCCCCAGATGTTGGCAGGTGACCTTCTTCAGCTTATTGAAGCCTCAGTTGGAATAGTCACTCTTCAGACTCAGTCCCACTAGGCACACCACCCCCATGCCAGCAGTCGCTCTCTGTGCCATTGATTTATTTTACTTTTTACATTGTACATACTGTACAGATGGTATTTTCATGTGTTGTGGGTCATCCTGTGGTCTACTTGTTTTGTGAAGGTAGAGTCTGGTCTGTCTTGCTTGTCCTCAGTGCCTATAGCAGTGCTCATAGTTGTAACTCATTCTGAGTATATACAAGTATGTTTTAGGCAAAAGCCCAGGGGTATGAGAGAGAGCACTGCTGAATTCAGGCAGTGTGGACTACAAGGTTGTCTGTGAGAATGTGTGTATGAAAGAGAGAGAGAGAGAGAGAGAGAGAGAGAGAGAGAGAGCGTGTCTGTGTGTGTCTGTGTCTGTGTGTGTCTGTGTGTGCGTGTATGTGTAGTGGGTAGATGAGAGTGGCTATTGGCAAGGCCATGTTCCTAGGAAAGGCAGTTCCTTCTCAGGGCATTTGCTTTAGCAAAGAGGTTATCTGAGAGGAGGAGGAGGTGAATCTTGACCAGTCAAGGCTGTTTCCTGCCCTGGGAGCTGAGAGACCTGCCATTTCCTTCTCCTGCCCTCCCAGGACTATCTCAGAAGGGGAGTCCCTTTTTACTTTCCTGATGGAACAGGGCCATTCTAGGATCTAGAACTGGAAGGGACTGAGGCCCATTTTAACCCTCATTGCACAGACGAGGAAGCTGAGGCCTAGAAATGGGTGGGTTTCACACACAAGCCCACTTAACACATGAATGACAGCCTGGCACTGCAGCCATCTGCTTGGGCTAGAATGAGAGCCTGGGCTCCAAAGACTTGCCTGGCCCTGTCACCTCTTATTACACGTGGGGCACCCCAAAATACCTGCTTCCATTGGGTGGTACAGCTGCTAGCTGTGAGTCTAAGCCTGCTGGGCACCACTTCTCCCACTGGAGGTCTGTGTGCCTCTCTTTAAGTGTCACCCCCAAACCCGTGGAACCTAGGCAGTCAGATGCCTCTTCTTGGCTTGCTCTCTTTTAGCACAGCCATGTATAGTGACTGCCTTCTCAGGGCCTTGCTCTGATGTGGAAGGGGATGCAGGGCCGAGATTCTCCCAGGGCAGCCCTGGTTACACTTGGGAGGAAGCCTGAGCAGCTATGCCTAAAGGAAACGGCATGGGGGTAGTCGGATGGTGTTGTATTAGGTTTCAGAAAGCCTTGTGGCAGCAGAGGGTCTCTGTCACTTGGATGGGTAACTGAGGGCACTGTGGATTCCCCCAAATATGAAGAAAACTGCAGCAAATATGACAGAAACAATTAGCATTTATTGTGCCGTTTATTCATTTAATACCACCTCTCTGCAGGTAAGCATCTTTACTATATTTAGAACTCAAGCACAGATATTTTCAAAGAAAGCCCCAACACATAAATAAGTAAAGGAAATCACTGGATAATTCACGGGAGGTGGGGTGCTGGAAAAAGAAAAGCAATTATTAATTAATTCATGAAAGAATGTGCATCCTCATTAGCAATCAAGGAAAAGCACATTAGTGTTGCAGTATTATGGCATTTTGGTTTGGATCCTACCCAATAATGAAATATTTATTTAAATAATACTATTCAAAGCTGACAGTGGTAAAGCGAGGAAGCATCACGTAAGCATGACCGGTGAGACTATAAATTGGTACAAGATTTTAGGAAATCGCATTTATAGTATGTATCCAGAGTTTAAAATAAACCATTTCGCCCCAGTAATCCAGTTCAGAAAACCTGTTTAAACAGTTGATGTGGGAGAAACACCACATGCAGAGAGATTCCATGTAGGAAATGAAGTGTTAACCTAAATGCCCAACAATGGAGGATTGGTTGAGTAAACAATGAAAGCTCTAAATGAAATATTATACTGGTATGAAGACTCATGATTACATAATATGTTGAATTCATGGAGTAAATGCTTATGCAGTAAGTAGAGACAACACAAGGCATTGTAAACACTGTGATTGCAAGTGCGTAAAACAGCAACCACTGTATAAAGGATGGGGAAGAAAGAGATACAAACATGATTCTCTTTGAGTGGTAGGACTGGGCATCTTTTAAAAGTTTTTTCTCTTTGCATACCAATTTATCTGAATATTTTTATTATAAAGAAACTCAGGAACATTCAGTTTAAATAGTGAGGCCTGGGGCAGACTTAACTCCTCTTTCCAGACCGCCATGATGGGTGATGGGCATGTCTGCCCTGTAGCTGGCACCACAGAAGAGGCATTTAGCGTTCTTAATGGTATGAGCGAGCCCTAAGGTGAGGGCCCAGGCTCTGTCTTCAGAGCTGTCCTCGCTTTGCTTGGCACAGACCATCCCAGCAGCTCTCACCCTGTCTTGTCCTGCCTGGCCTTTTCTCTCTCCTGCCAGTCCTGCTTCATATCCACAGCAGGATCCTGGCTTCTCCCCCAGGCTTCTGTGAAGGCCCAGCCAAGCCCTGTCTCTTGACCTGGGCCCTGAGTGCTGCCCGTTTCCAGCTTCACTGCAGCTGACTCTCACTGCCCCTCTAGCCGCACACACCACTCTGCAGTTCCTTGAAAGCTCCTACTCCAGGTCTTTGCTGGCTGCCTGTTCTGTCCCAAGGCTCTTTCCCTGCCCCATGGCCAAGCTGGTTGCTCCTTTACCTTTTGAATCTGCAAAGATGCCATTTCACAGGGAAACCTTCCTTGACCTTGCACATCTGTCCTTCCCCCTCCCTATCCCTGTCCAGACTGGGAGAGAACCTTGCTGTCGGCTATCTGTGGTCCATATCTCTGTTTTCTCTTTAGTACCCCTCTTCACACCTGCAAGGCCTCCTTCAAGGACTTCCCCAGCAGTCCATCACTCCACAGGACTTTCTTGTTTACTCTAGTGCCCCAGCGTGAGCCCAGACACTGGCACACAGCAGGTGCTCAATGAATGAATGAATGAAGAGTGAATTAATGTGAAGCACATTTTATTACAGTCTAGTGAGTGATGAAGTCAGACTTCCTGGCTTAGACACCTAGCCTACCACTCTGTGCCTCTCTGTGACTCTGCTTCCTCATCTGTAAAAAAAGGATACTACCCCTACTACTACTGATGATAGTAAAAACAGCAGGACCATGATAAGGGTTAAATGCGCTAATACAGGACAAACACGTAATTCAGTGTCTTGTCACAGAGTAAGTGCTCGATAAATGTCCATACTTTTTTATATTACTATTACTATTTATTAAATCTCTTAGACTCACTCCCCCATCTGTGGGTTTGGTTGGCTGATTTTTTTTTGCTTTATATTTATGAAATGCTTATATAGCATTTACTCTGTGTCAAATACTGTTTTAAATGCTATACAAATGTTAATTTATTTAATCCTCATAACAACCACATAAAGTAGGTACTCCCCATTTTACAGATGGCAAAATCAAGGCACAGGGAGTGTAAATAACTTGCCCACGATTACTGGCAAGTAGTAGAGATGATTTCAGCCCCAAGTAGTCTGGCACTAGAGTCCTGCTCAGAACAACCCTATGCTGCCTCCTAGGAGGAGGGAACAGGAGGACCCTCCCCCATATTTTGCCCAGGCCTCACCACTGCTTTGGCTCTCTTTGCGGCTGGCATCTGGTCTTCAGCTCTTCTCCTTGGAGGGCATCTCAGAGTTCCCATCCAGCTAGGGTTGCCAGATTTAGCAAACAAATACAGGATGCCCATGCAGTATTTGGGGGTGCACTTATACTAAAAGAAATCATTCATTGTTTATCTGAAATTCAAATTGAACTGAGGTTCCTGTATCGTAACTAGCAACCCTACATCTAGCACCAGAGGGTGGCACCATGGTTTTGGGCCACCCTCCTCAAGCGGTGGTCTCAGACACTGATTTGTAACCCCCTGGGGTCGCTGTGGGCAGAGGTGGGGAGCAGAAGGAGAGGCACCCTTAAGAACTCTCCCATAGGGCAGAGTGGGCATTCAGGCTCCGGAGGAGGGAGACTTTTAGTAGGCAATGAGAACATTCCAGATGGAGGCAACAGCTTAAGCAACTGCTCAGTGAAGGGGAAGGTCGGGGGTATGTGAGTCAACAGGACACTGTGGGTGCCCAGTAGGGATGTGGTGGGGGAGGGGCAGAAGGCTGACCATATCAATTAAGGCCATGATGTGCAGGGTCTAGCTCTTCATCATCTAGATCCTCAGGACCCACCAGAGAGCTTCCAGCAGGAAGGTTATGTGATTAGCTTTTGCCTCATAGCAAGAGCTCTCTGGTCGCTGAGTGAAGGAGGGATGACAGAGAGGAAGTTGGGAGGCAAAAGAAACTGTGGTCAAGGGAAGTCCTTGACCAAAGGACAGAGGATAAACACTTGATTTACTTATTCCCAGAATTCTCCTGTCTTGTCCTGGAAAATGTAATGCAGAGATAGAAACTCAAAGATGGTTCTCAGTCCCATTTGTTGTTGAGAGGAAGGTGTTTGTGATGTTGGTGTTTTGTTTCTACCACCCTTTCTGTCAGGGAGTCTCTTGCACTCAGAGGACTGGAGCGTTGGGTTTAGGGAAGGGTGTTCTCCTTAATTTGCTTCAGTGTCTGAGGCAGACATAAGAGGACAGGGTCACGGCATTGCCCAGAGGACTTACCTGCCAGGTGAACATTAGCCTTAATCAATCTTGTCTGAAGAAAACTTTTCAAGCAACTGTCTGAGATACGTTGCAGTTTTCTGTCTTAGCAACTAGTCTGTGCTTCTGAACGAGACTAGGTTCCTAATGGTGAGCGATTTAAAGCTATAAAAGAATTGTCATAAACAACTCCCCGGAGCCAAGAGCACAGCCCAGATTTTAAGCGCATAATGGAACCGTATCAAAAGCAAGGAGGGGCGACAGGAACCATAAATCCTCCAAGTGCAAAATCTGTCTATTGTGAAACTTGTGCTGAAGGGAAACCAGATGTGGATGCTGGAGGGAGAGGGGTAGGAGGGAGGGAGGCGGTAATGGCAGCAATCCGGGCTGGGCCCTAAGCAGAGGGAGGTGCCTCCCATTGTGTGCTGGCAGAGACTCAGCCTGGAAAGTGGGCAGGTCTGCCCCTGTTTGCTGGGGCCGGGAGGTCCAGCATCAAAGGGAAAAGGCAGAGGGTGAAGGGTTGCAGCGCTGGTTGCTGCTGCTTTAGCTGGATGAACAAGAGTACTTTATAAGCTTTTTACTGAAGTTGTCTTTGAAGGCACATTTGGAGCAGTTCTTTAATAATGTATTTGAAATTCTACAAAAAGACCCTTTATCCTGTGGAGGAAAAGAGTAACTCATACATGTGGAAATTCCTTTGGATTGGGGTAAAGAGTATACTTGCCCAAGTGGCCTTTCCTTGGCCTAAGATGGGGAGGGGTTTCGTTTATTCTGATGTACAACTTCCTTTGAAAACATCCAGGTGAACACTTCCTGAGCACCCACTCTGTGCCAGGGTTGCAGGGGCTGCAACAATGCTAGCAACTCTCCAAGAAGCTTGCAGTGGAGAGGACCAAAGGCCAGCAGGCTGGGAAGAATCCTTTAAATGGGTTCCTGGCACAAATTTTGGAATTTCAGGGAGTAGCGTGGGGCAGTCCCATTTACATAGGGGCAGGAGTCAGCAGAGCTTTCATAGAGTCAGTAGGCTTGAAATGGATCTCGAAGGAGAGAGAATTACGTAGGTAGAGAAGAAAGAGGTGACTGAAGGGTGCCCCACAGGGACAGAGCAGCAGAGGTGAAGGCATGGAGGCCAGAAAGTGTGTGATAAGTCAGGGAATAGCTGGTTCCATCAGATGAGAGAGCCCAGCAGGGGAGCTGTGAGCAGTGGGGGTTACTGAGGCAGAGCCTGGAGCACTGGTGTCAGGAAGTTGTAACTGATTTGACTGGAAAATTGACGTTGATGCCTAGGTCTGTTTGATGCCATTTCAACTTTTATTTCTAAAACAAGCAAAAATCCTAAGGGAAACTGCTACACTATTCTGAAAACAGTATGGTAGCGCCTAAGGAAAAAAAGGTACCATGGAACCATTTACTGTACCAAGGAGCCATCTAGGCTGTGCCCGTGTAGATTTCCCCATCAGTACAATCGTACTGTACATCCGTGTGTACTTGTCTTTCTGTGGTACCCATTATTTTATAACTCCCCTCTCCCCACCCTGGTTTAAATGGCCTAGGGAGGCTTAAAAAGACTCTAGGGGTAAAATACAGACTTCCTGAAGTACAAATAAGGCCCAGCTGAGTGGTTTTAGTTTGGGGTCTCAAAAAGTTTCCCTAGTTCATTTCTGCAGTGGTTTGAGGAGCCCTTGAGGCCTTTCTCCCCATTTTACTCAACCACATACCCCTATAGTGCCAGGAAAAGTGAGCTTCTGTAGGCTGCTGGGCCAACAAAGGCTGAGTAGCAGGACAAGGATCGATGGTGGGGCTCTGGGACCCCTGCACACACCAGACACTGGGCCCAGGCTTATAGGGACCCTAGGCCATTTCTCCAAAAGTCAGTATGCAGAAGGGCTGAGGCACTGAAATGTTTGTTTATCAAGACTTGGTCTCTGTTCTCTGCTAGTGATGTTTGTGGGCATTTGGGTCTTGCTGAGGCTGCCCGTTCTCAGGGTATTTGGTGGTTGACACATTCTTAGGTATTTTGAATTTTAGATGTCTTAAGTGTTGCAGAAAGGACAATTTTATAGATGGAATTCAGTCCAATCTGTTGACTCTCCTGACTATATAAATTCCCAGATTTGCTTTGTGAGAGGCAGAGAAAGGGGCTGCTTGTCTGGGAATGCCTAGAGAGGGATTTGGCTGTCATCACCCAGGGCTCACACAGACCCATCTCACATCCATGACAAGATAAACCCTTGTTAGGGGCAGGGCTGTCCTCGGGAGATAAGGACCCTAACTCGGAAGAGCTACATGAACCTGACGGCCATCGAGCTGGACCTCTCATGCTCCTTCCTCTTTGTCGAGAGGCAGCCAGGGCCAGCAGGGGGCTGGCCAGGGGCCTGCTGCTGGAGAGTGGTGAGGGGCAGAGGAGGCACCTTTCCATCCCACTCTGCCTGTGGCCCTGGCCCCACCAGCCTGCTTGGGCCTAGGAACTATTCTGTAGTCTCTGAACACCTTTGCTCCCTTTCTGGGTCTTTAAAACTGCTTGGAGCCCCCAAGAATGCACCACGCTCCTCTCACAAAGTTGCTCTTTATTTGTAGACTTATTTTTATTTTTAATGAAGGCACCTGGTTCCCTTATGCTCAAGGCTTCTTGAGGGGCTGAGGGCCTGAGCTAGTGAGGAGACCACAGACTCTGCTGAGGACTGTAAAGTTAGAGCATTTCGAGGGCTGCTGCTGGCTGCACCTCCGCTCCACACCCCCCCCAACAACAGCTGGGTTGGGGGCTGTGCTGCTCCCTGTCCTGTGAAAAAGGGCGGGTTGCTTTGTAGGATAGACAATAATGGCCTGGTTCTGTGGGACCTCAGATTCAGACATTCTCTGGCCCTCAGGTTAGGGCAGCCTACAGAGGGCATTTGCTGCAGGCCTACTATGTGCCAGGCCTTGCGTGGTGGTGCTTCACAAACACCTCTTTGAATCTTCAACCCAGACCATTGTACAGCACATTATGCACTGGCAGAGAGAATAATTGACTTTCTAAAGTCACCCACCTGAGCGTAGCTGGGCTGTGAGCTCATATCTCCTTGACTCTAGGGCCCACGTGCTGCCACAAGCAATATACCGCCTGCCTCCCAGCAACACCTGACACTTGTGCAGGAGCTTCCAGGGTGTCTGGGTGACAAAGACTGCCTTGTCCCCAAACTTCTTCCATACCTACAAAGTGCTAAAGCTCTTCCCAATCTACAAGGTGCCTGTGATTCCACTGTTAGACTGTACCTCTCTGGGTGAAGGCATGGCCTCGCCTGGCAATGATGCATGTACAGAACAATAGAGTCATACAACGACCCCGGAGCCATTTTTGTGCCACCCTGCAAACAGGCATTCTGATCTCCTTTGGGATGGAGAAACTGATGCCCAGAGCAGAGAAGGAACTTGCTCAGGTCACAGGATTGGAGACAGCTTGTTCTTGAAGGTTTGCCTGGCATGTCACTTAGATGTTTGTGAGATGGTCCTTCTGTGGGCTGGAGGTGACTACAGCCCACACTTATCTGTCATACCTGCCTCCCTTGGCCCACCTGATGTCAATGGCAGCTGTGTTGGGCAGTTCCAACTCACCTGTCCCTGCCTCACCCACCTTGAGTGTTCCATGCATCCTCCTGCTTTCCCCACCAGAGCCTTCTCCCAGCCTAGGAGAGCTCCACTGACCTTATACTGGGGCATCCTGGGAGCTCAGAAAGTGGGTGGATGTCTGGTTACACCTCTGGGGGTGAATCCCAGCCAATGAGAAGTGGGAGCTGGTGGCTAAATGCTTGGTTCTGCCTTTCAAGGGGATGGTTCTGAAGGGTATTCTCTATGCTTTATAACTTCTGGTACCGGCCTTCACCCTGGGCTTGGGCTGAACCAGACTATTTTTCTGACACAGTGCCTGATACACAGTAGGGGCTTAATGAATAATTATCACATGAATGAGCACTTCCTGGAGACATGGCCCTGATGAAGAGCACAAGACTCAGTCTAGAGCAGAAGAGAATATCTCAAAAACTGTGACTTCAGTGGGCGAGGAATTGAAGGGGTTGCCACAGTGACTTCATATCTCTTTTCTGAGGACTTGTTAAAAAACCAACTTTTTTTATATTTCAGTGTTTATTAGGATAGACATCTGTTTAGTTGCAGAATTGCTCTTTATTTAAATTCCTCTTGTGAGAAAGTGGTTTCAACTGGGAAGATTTGGGTAGAGCAACAGATTTGGTGAAACCTGACACATCCCGGACTCCCAAAACTGTGCTATAATCTAGAGTACAGCAAGAGGTGGTATGATGCAGTGGGACTGTCTGGCGCTTTGGAGCCAGATGGCACTAGCTTCACATCCTGCTCACTGTCTAGCTATGTGATTGTGGGCAGGTCACGTCACCTCTTTGGTCTCAGTTTCCTAACCTGTGAAATGGGGACCATTTAGAACCCTCACAGGATGACTGTGAAGATTGTATGAGATGGCCTTGATAATGCTTGCCCCAGCACTGGCACCCGGGATGCATCTGGATTGTGTATATGGGTAGTTGAACTAAACCCAAGGGGAAGAATGAAAGCAGTGCAAGTTGTCAGTGAGGATGGCATCGTGTGGGAGGGACCAGTAAAGGGGAGTGAGTGAATAGAAAGTTGGCAGTTCCCCAGCTGATCTCTTCATGGCACCACTGCTTGGAGGATGCCACATCCCTCGTGCACATGAAGAGCACATTCACGGTCTCAGATGAGCCTGTTTGCTACCCTGTTAGGCAAGGGGGCCCAGTGATTATTACAGTCATGTTGTAGATGAGGAAACTGAGCTGGAGGGAGAGGAAAGGAATTGGGACCTCAGTCGAGAGGAGTCAGAACCTTGGTCCACCACCTTTCAGCCTGAGGCACCAGGCTTGGCTTTGAGGGTCTGCAATGCCTTTGGCCCCACTTCCAAATAGTCCCTGATGGGGGCAAGTGGAGCCCTCCATCTTCAGGTAGTGTCCTTCTGCTAAACCTTGTAATTTCCTCACCCAGCTCTGTCCCACATAGTCCCTGTCACCTCTTTCATTTGGAGACAAGATTTTATGGGTAGGGCTAGGTGTTCCCTAGGTCTGTTGGGCACCATGCCCATTGTATGCTTTATGGAGTGTGTGACATGGGACTCTGTTCAAGCTCACGGGCTCCCAGAGATCAAAGCCTCAGAGGGCCCCACACTGGATGGATAGGTTCCTAGTGGACAGACACCATTGACCAGGGGCACAGAGCGCCTGGTGGACAGAGACTACTCACCAGGGACACAGTTACCAATGACAGAGACAGCTGACCAGGGTCATATACCACTGACCAGGAACATAGAGCTACCACCAATGGATAAACATTGCTAACCAGGGATTCTAATAGTTGACTACTTCTGGTGGCTGGGAGCATCTTCCCATCAGAACCACCCATTCGGGGAGCCCCCTTCATGTCCCTCACCTTGAATGCTTCAGAGTTTGTGGGCTTGTTGTGTGGTGGCTGCAGAGGAGGGGGTGGAGAGAGCAGGGACTTTGGATTGAGACAGGCTTGGGCATAAATCCTGCTGTACCCCTTCTTAGCTGCATGACTTCTTTGAGCCTTTGTCCCTTCATCTGGAAATTTGGCATAACACAATTATATCGACCTCAGAGTGATATGTGAGGATGACATGAGGCAATCATTGTAAAATGTATGACATAGTGGCTGGCACAGTACACTCTCCATAAATGTTAACTTTCATCCTTCCTTCCTTCATTCATTCACTCATTCATTTCAACAGGATCTTTAGCATAACAGCAGGCAGACACAATCAGTAACCATAGGACTAAATGATCACTTCCTCTGAGCATTAGTCTCTCTGAGTCTGGTGTCCCAGAGTGAACATCATTAGGTGTTTTCTGGGCACCCCCACCTGTCACCCAGCCAAATCCCACCTCTCTTAGGAGATATGATGGGTTTATTAGAGGCTAGGGCTGAAAAAGCAAGCTGCAATAATCCTTGAATTATTACTTATAGTCAAATGATTACCCAATTTTATCTGTTTTTATGTGTAGAGACGTTTCATATAAACAATTTAAAAACGTTCTGTGAACATAATATTTGATTTCCATGATTGCAGCCCTAGGGATATTTTTCAAGAATATTTTATGTAAAAGAGACCAGTGATAACTGTTTATACTTAGCTGGTAACCATAGAGATGGAATTCCACCAGATCAAAGTATGAAGGTAATTAACTCCCTGCAAATTGTAGTTGAGCTTATGCCCCAAAACACATGACTCTACTCATGGGCTAAGCAGACAAGGAAAAATCGTTTTGGGGAAGAAAAGGATTAGCAAGGGCTCATCAGCAAAGCCATATTTCCCTGTCTCCATTCAGAGGGAGGGTCTTTGAGGAGCCTTAGGTTTGGCCTAAGGGATTGGACTGTTTAGCCCTCAAAGTCAAATATCTTGACTGTCTTCCCCTCACTTCACCATCTGAGTAGTCTGTTTCCTGGCCCACCAGGCAGAGCTCCTGGATGTGGTAAATGAAATGACCAGACAGTTGTGTTGGAGACCAGACAGTTGCCTAAGAATGAGTGGTCATCAGTCCCCTTTGCCCATAATAATATTCCTGTCCCACCTTCCTGGTTCTTTAAGAAGGACAGGGAATTTTCTCATCTGTGTCAGCTGCTAAGTAAGCAGAGTTTCATGCCCCACTAAATTGAGCCACCTGACTGTCCTCTACATATCTATTGCACAATCATTTTGAAAGAATGCCCATCTCAGCAGGCTCCCCCTTCCCTCCCCTTCTGTCTCATCCCTCCCCTTGCCCACTGGGATCTCTGAGAAGACATGCCCACAGCGCAGCCTCTGGGAGACAGTGTGAAGATCAGGTCCCCATCAGAGCAGTGCAGTATAGAGGCTGGAGGTGCACTTGGCATGGGTTGAAATCAGGCTCTGCCACTTACTAGCTATGTGACCTTCTGCAAATTACTTAGCACTTCTATAACTTAGTCCCCTTTTGAAAAAAGAACTAATGGTAGGTCTGTGGTGAGAGGATAATGCATGTAAATGCCCCAGGTACAATGCCTACCACAGATACAGGGCTGTTATTAGCCCCAGTTTGCAACTGGGGAAGTTGGAGCCTATAGAGGGTAAGTGACTTGCTCAAGGTCATATTTAACCTTATAAAATTGTTTTGAGGATTAAATGAGCTGATGTGTTTAAGCTCATAGAGTACTGCCAGGCACATATATGTCAGTCTGGATTCAGTGCTGGACACAGAAACTAAGTTGGTGGCTTTGAGCAAAAGGAAATTTGATATAATGAATGAGGTCCTTCTTCAGGAGGACTGAAGGAGCCAGTCACTGCTGGGCCTCTGGAAGGGTCCAGGACAATTCAGAACTGACCCTCCAGGGTTGAGTTGCTTGCTTCTGTTCTACCTCTGGCACTAGAGTTAAAAGCTCAGG
This sequence comes from Cynopterus sphinx, assembly GCA_030015415.1. Lineage (NCBI taxonomy): Eukaryota > Metazoa > Chordata > Mammalia > Chiroptera > Pteropodidae > Cynopterus > Cynopterus sphinx. Next base: position 30,172,602 of record CM057387.1, on the reverse strand, counting down.
GCTCATTCTTTTTGTTTCTTTTGTCTCTTTTTTTTCGGGACTCATTCTTGGAACTGGGATCCAGGTACCAGGAAGCCGGCAGAATCAAGAAATCACTGCTGCTGCCACAGTTGCCTCTGAACAACGAGGAAGCTGCAAAGTGACTGCTGGAACCAGCTGCAAAGAAAACTCACATTTCTAGGACCTTGCTTGCTGATAGAAACAGCCAAAGGGGATGGGAGGATGGCCTCTGCCTCACTTCTGCTTCCCAGATCCGGTGGGTGCATCCAACTGGTGGAACCTAGTTCACATCCTAATACTTTGCTACAAATCTAGGAAACGTGTTTTAACTTTCCAGCCTCCCCAACCAGAAGGAGAGTAGAATGGAGGTTGAAAGAACCAATCCACACAATCTGATACAAAGTCCTCTTTAGTATTATTGCAAGTGCTCAAAACATTTGATATTATTGTTAATAATATTATCATTATTGTTACTATTTTAATCCTGGCCTTCTCAAGCAGCCTGGCTTCGGGACTCAGTACCTTGATGAGCCCTTATGAAACAGTGTTAAGGTTTGCTTTTCTCTTTGGGGGGCCTCCCTTGCCCAGTGGTTCCCCCTAATGCACCATCTCATTTAATGGCATCATTATGTCTCCCTTTGTCACATTGCCCATGCCAGTACCTGGGATCAATCTGACTTACTCTTCTCCTTTACTATGCATATGCTTACCTAGCCAACCACCAAACCTTCTATATGGTGCCTACAATGTCATACCCATCTCTTTGCCCATTGCCAGTTCTAAGTCAGATCTTCATCGCCTCTGAGCCAGACAGTGTGACTGCCTTCTCTCTAGCCTCTCAGATTCCAAGCTTGCCCCAAAGGCCATTTTCCCCCTAATAGCCTGCACACCTTTCTTAAACACAAATCTTGCCACTGCCTCCCCTGCTTTGAGCTCCAGGCCTCCATGTGGCCCGAACTCAGAGCCTGGCTCTCAAGGTCCCTTTGCCTGATGCCTCTAGTCCCATGGCCTCGCAGCCTTGTCTGGCCCTGCCACACTCCATTCAGCCTTCCAGTCCCCATAGTTCTCGAATGTGCCCTGCACCCTCTCACACACATAAGCCTCTGTACTCTGCATTTCCCCTGGCTTTCCTGATTCTGCCCCAGGATCTCTGGACTGCCCCTCAGGACTTGCTTGAGGCTGCCTCCCAGGAAAGTCCTCCTTGGCCTCCCATGCATGTCCCCCATTCCCATCGCTTTATGTGACATTCTGTCCCTTTAACGTTAAACACAGTGGGTTTCCAATACGAAAAAGGGCTGGTTCCTTGGGTGTGAGACTAGAACTTTCTCTTCCTCATCTGACATCCCCATCTTTCTTGGTCTGCGGCTGCTTCAGATACTCTGTCAGCTAAGAATCCTCTTCTCTGACCGATATTCCAACTGGGCTTCTTCTTCCAACTGTCCTTTGTTATGTTTAGCAATGGCCTTGTGCACCTGCTCCCCTGAGCACTAGGCTATGCTGGAGCTACAGGTGGCATACCTTTAGGTAAAATCCAGGCCTGTACATTGGGATGTATAGCCCAGGAGGGAGGGAAGACCAAATAACAATAAGGGCCAAAGGGGTGAGTTCAGTGCTACAAGCAAGGACTGGAAAGTACCATACGTGGGCAAGCAGAGAAGGCATGTGGATGAGGTGACTTTGAGGTGCCCCTGCAGAACTGGTCCATCTCAGCAGGCAATGCTCTCTATTCTTCCCACAGGCCCCACTCCTCCACTGCCTCCCAAACAATTCTATTTCCTGGTTTGGCATATTCCCAGTGGCTGTCTCATAGATAATATTTGTTTCCTTGAGTTATTGATGAGAGAGCTGCTCCTTTGGCGTGCAGACCTCACAGGCAGTCTTCCTTTCCATTTGTTTCTCAGCCTCCTTCTTGCAGTGCCCAGCATTTGGTAGTCTTGTAATTATAGTGACAGCCAGGAAGCAATGGGTGCCCCATACAAGCTTTCAACCTAGTGTTAACCCTGGGAGGCCAGTACTGTTAGCCCCATTCTGCAGTGGGGGCTGCTAAAGCAACAGCTGGTGAGTGGCAGAGGCAGGCCCGCTAGCTCAGAATGGCAGACTCATTATGGCACCCACAGCTTCCTCATATGATGGCACCTGTGGTGGAGCTGGGTGTTCCAGGGTGAATGGTGATGAGGGTTCAGAAGGATGAGGTCAGACATGGCCACAAGGAACTGTCAGTGACCTTGGCAAGGGCAGTTATAGGGCAGTGGTGGGGACAGAGCCAGATTGCAGTGGTTGAAGTGGTTGGGTAGCCAGGGATTGTAGGCAACTCTTCAAAGTAGCCCAGTTTTGATGGGAGGAGGGAGGGCACTGGGTCGGGGGAAGGTGGAGAATCAGGGTGAAAGGAGAGTAGTGTCTTTTTCATTCCTTGATGAGTGAGCAGGATCTGAGCATGTTTAAGGGCAGGAGACAGAGGAAGAGTGGAAAGTTGGGGAGTTACAAGAGAGATAGGCTGATGGGAGATACCCCCTCCCAGAGGTTGGGAGACAGGAGACCCATAGCCCAGTAGTGGATCTGGCCTCAGGCTAAAGAAAGCCACAGAATTTCAGGGGCAGGAGGCCATGGGCCCTGTGCAGGTGTCTTCTCAGGTGACAGGCATGAAGGGATCACCTGTGTATGAGTTTCTGTCCTCATTCCTGGCACTTTCCCTCAGCACTTGTCACATACTGTTTATGTTATTTACCTTTTTAATTGTTGGATTCCCCCCATTTGGCTGGGTAAGCTCCAAGAGGATAGGAGGTTTCATCTGTTGTGATCACTAGTGTATCCCCAGTGCCTAGGACAGTGACTTGCACAGATTTTGAATATTGATTCAGTAATTGTTGAATGAAAAATTGAATACTTTCTCAGGGAAGTTGGGGCCTGCAGCTGGTGAGAAGAGAGCAGGTTTGAGAGCAGAGGATTGGCAGAGCTGCAGTGGAGAGTGGGAGTGTTGACTCTGCACCACAGGACCGCAGGAGGCGCACCGAGACTGTGTGCAGCAGCGCGGCTTGGTGGCATCTCTGTGTCAGGAGTGGTCCCGGGGTCAGGGCTTTCCCAGGGACAAAGGCTGGGGGCATGTGGTCAATAGATGGGGTCTCTGAGTGGGTGATGAGAGACAGAGCGAGTCTGAGGGTTGACAGGGTACGGGCTGTGGAATGGGGTGTGAGTGAAGGCCACCGATGACGAGGAAGTCAAGGACCTGATAGTGTCTAAGCAGGCTGAGGTCACCCCAGATGGCCTAGGTGGAGGACAGTGGGCCTACGCCCAAGTCTCTGGTGATGAGGGGTGTGAAGGAAGTGGGTAAAGGACTTCTTCAAGGAGGGGAGGGCTAGACTACAGAAGCCTTGGATGGACAGGAGCTTTGGGTGCTGACAGAGGAGTCTGAGTTTGGAGCCACCTGCCAATGCAAAAAAAAAAAGGAGCAGCCTCCAAGAAAGAGGTCCAGGGGTAAATGATTTCCTCAGAAGAAAGCTAGCTCCAAGTGAGGACAGAGGGAGGGAGAAGATGCAGTGGAGTACCTATAATCATTATTATTCATTTAGCTCCTAGAACCATGGTTCCAGAGGGACCTTTAACTTGCATAGGGATGGCCAGAAGGGCTCACACCTGGGCGATCATGCTTACTTCTCATGTGGGGGACCACTGTCTGATTATATGGCTATGCACATGCCTCCTGGGCTGTCTGAATGAGTTGGATTCTTAGACCTACCTGATGGCTCTTAGGGGTGTCCCTCTTCCCACCAGATTCTGCTGGGGAACTTTTGAGGGATTGCAGCTCCCCATTTTTCTTCTTCCTTACCGTGCACAGGCAGGGTGCTGTCATGCATGCTGAGGTCTGCAGTTACCCTTGTCCTTTATCACTCATTAGGATTTGGAACAGCTAGAGGCAGATTGGGTTGCTGGGGAAACTGAGGCTGAGAGGACACAGCCAGCACTGAGGTAATAATTGTGCCCTCGACACTCCAATTGCATGTTTCCTCTGCCCAACCCACATTTCTGACCACAGACCAGCCCAATAAGTCACTTGTCACTCCTGCCTTCTGGCATTCATTCCTCTGTTAATTTTATACAGCAAATATTCCTTGATGCCACCTTTGGACTGGCTGTGCAAGGGCCGGGAAGTCAGAGGGTGCCACCTCCATCCTGGCCTCCAGCACTCACAGGCTTGTCCAGGATGGGGCTGCCTCTGAGGAAACTTATGGAACTTAAACTTTGTGGAAGTCAGTACAAGGTAATGACCTTGGGAAGAGGAGTCTGTTCCTGCCTGTCCCTCCTGTTACATATCTACGAAAAAAAATCCATTTGTATTTCTACACACTCCTTTCTCCCTTGGCCAACCCCTGTGGGGCTCAATATATCATCACTCAGCACTTGTGCTGTGTTTGAGTTGTCAAGGATACCTCTGCTGGCCTCATTACAGCTTCTCATGCTGGGAACTGTGTCTTTGGGTGTGGCATTTGATTGATTAAAAGTAGGTTAAAGTAATAAGGTAGATGAGGCCCTTCCAGGACCTTTATGCTCTGGTGCCAAGTTGGTGATGGCTGAGACATTCCAAATGGAACAACTTGGGGAATACATGAGTAATGTGGCCCTCCTTCTCCCTGTGTCTTCTCTGCTGCCTACCACCCAAGCCCTGAGGATGTTGTTGGTTTGTTGATTTGAGGATCTTCAGCTCAGGGACAGTGGTTCTGGGCTCCTCTGAGCTGGTGTACCCTGGGAGCCTGCTAGACTCCCCCAGATGGAGTGGCTGGGTTGGGAGGGAACACCTTTCTCTCTTCCTGCACAGACTGGTACCTGCACAGAGTTGTACCCCCATACTATCTATCTCCCCAACTAACCTCCCACTGGTTCCTACACCTTCGTAGCCCCCATTTTTTTATTCCTATTCTCCTCCCTGGAATGCCTTTTCCTACAGGGACTGTGTCTGTTTTTTCACTCTCTTATTCTCAGAACCAAGCATAGTTCCTGGCACACAGTAGGCACTCAGGTGCTTGTTGACTGACTGAATGACTAGATAAACAGATTACCCCTTCCCTGGCTTCACAGAGTTGGTCACGTAGGTCAGAAGTCAAAAACTCCAGTGATAGAAGAAGACACTGGGGAGCAAAGGGCTGACCGCTGTGGGAGGGAGCGACCTGGGGAAGTTCTGACCACCAGCTGTGGTCACACATCCAAGGGGTGGGATTTTGCAACAAGGTCTTCCCATGTCATCATGATCTCTGGTTGCCTACTGTCTTTTTCTTCTTTGAGCATTGGTGTGGGCCACGTAAAAACTCTGCATAGTGTTTTATGCCCATGCCAGAGGTGGTTGCTGCTGAGGTTGGCTTCTCCCACAGGTACCTCCTGCTGCTGTGCTTGGGAAATTGGGCTTTTCCTCAATTCTCTCTTCCTGGATGTGCCTGGGAACCTTCCAGGGAGATGTTCTTTTACCCTTGAGCTGGTCACGTGTGCTTGAAATGTCTGTCTATATCAAGTCTACACTTCTAGGAGAAACTGGTTCTTCTCTCTTTCCTGCTTGACTGGAACCCACCAGCTGCAGTCTCTGGAGAAACTGTCCTTTCCCCTGAAGCTTCTAGCTTCCTCGCAGCACTCTCCAGCAAGCCCCCACCCTGTTGCTGCCTCCGCAGGGTGCTGGCCAGCTCCTGCTGACCACGAGGACTGCACTTGCCCCGGCCTCTGCCCTCCCCCACCTCCTCATTCCCACACAGCTGCCGGAGCAAAGGCCCAGCTGCACTGAAGGCAGCTTTGTTATTGAATTCCTGGGGTGCTCACTTGCTCAGTGACCCCAGGGTGGTTTCATAATGTTTCTGAGCATTGGTTTCTTCTTTTTGTAGGATTAACAATGTCTACCCCACAGGTTTATTGTAAGAAATGACATCAGTGTCAGTCACCTTGCCTCATGCCTGCCACTTAGTAGGAGAGCAGAGGATTAGCGTTCTTCTCTGACACATGGCAGACATCAGTCCATAAACTTCCTTTCTCTTACGTTTTGTAAAAAGTATATACAAATCTGGGGCCACAGCCAGTAGAGTGAGCCTTTAATGGCAGGAATCAGCTCTGATGGACAAAGTAGGATTATTTATGTCTGGCTCCTTCTATGCTAATATGTGCTGCTAAGGGGACTGGGAAGGTTGAGTGAGGCTTCTCCATATTGTATTCACCAATGTGCCTTCCCTAAGCCATTACAAAGGAGGTATCTAGGCATTGCATAGCCAAACTGTCTTGCATTCTGGGTAAGTAGGTTTTGATTCAATGAGATATTTACCATAGGTGGTGGGGGGGCTTCTGTGGACCTGGGGGTGGAACCAGCTTCCAGGTTCTTTCCCTCCACCCCAGTAACAGGAAAGGGTGTATGTACCGGGTTTGGCCTCTTACACCTCCATTCCCTGGAGCTTTTGACTTGTGGGGTATGGAATTCTATTCAGCTGTTTGTTTATTTCCTTGTTGCAAAGGATTGCTCATGCTCAGCTGGGCATTGTAGCCCTCGGACTCTTGCATGCAGTTTTCTGAGTAAAGAGCATTCCAACCAGATGGAAAAGTCTTTTGGTCTGCTAGTTGATCGATTACACAAAATCAAACATCACTGCTGCCCAGTCAATCCTAGCAGACAAGAGGACACTGCTATGGGGAACGAGACAGCTGGAGAAAGTAAACCAGTGGGAGCAAGCATGGGCACATCTTTTCCCTTGGTCAGGTCTCCACTGACCAAGTCAGGTAGGCTCGGTAAAGGCCTCAGGCCTGCAGTCCAGGCTCATATCTTTGCTTGGGACTAATGGCTCCTTTTGTCCATCTTGGGCATAACTTTAGTCGGTTGGCTCTGTATTCCAAGATTCTGAAACCACGCTGGAGTCCTCTTAGGAATTCCTGACACCAGCTCCCTAATCCTTCCCTGTACCCTTCGCTGCCACAGCTGCTCTGGGATTTTTTTCTGAAGATGTTTTTTACAGGTTGAAGGTGAATGACTTCAGGCAGATGATTAGCCTAATTAAGCTTAATGCCTTCTGCAATTACCATGCTGGCTTTGAGGAGCATCCCATTCCTCTTTTTCAGCCAGAGGGCTGAGTGGAAATACCGATGAAGCAGGCCCGCCTTCTAGCAGGTCTGGCCCTGCCTTCTGGCACCGTACATCACCTTGCCCCTCCCTGGAGCTGGTGATAATGGTGAGGTGTCTCTGGGGGACACACCTGCTCAGAGCCCTGGGGGGCCTTATCACTTGAAGCTGGCAGCCAGTTTCCTGCAAACTTTACTTATGACAAGGAAGGGGGCTTCAGAAATAGGTGGTCCAGCCCCAAGGGCAGGACAGAGCTCCCCAGAAGTGCTTGCTGAAAGGATAAGGTGGTTACTTTAGAAATAAGATGCTAATAGTTCTGTGGGGTGCTGGAAGAGGCCCTCACAGCCCCAATAGCTCTGTGATGGAGGCCGACACTCCGGTCCAGTCACTGTAGTGAGGTGGAGGGTGACTAGGTCTCTAACCTCTCCTGGGACTCTGGTTCCTTGAGGGTTCCTATGTTGTTATAGACTCAGGCCTGGTTGGTAGTCTCCTGCCTCCTTCCCGGGCTCCACCTCAAAAAGGCAAAGGATATGGGTACAAAGGAAATGAGTAAAGGAAAGCAGAGAAGGTGAAAAATGAACCAAAAAAATGATATGAATGTCCATGACTTATTGAATCCTTGCTAGATGCTAAATTCCTTGACATGTATTATGTCATTTCATCCTCACAGTAACCCTGTGTGGTGGATCCCATTCTGATTCTGTTTACATGGATGAGGAAACAGAGGTTCAGAGAGCGTAAGAAACTTGACGAAAGTCCCACAGTTAGGAAATGGCAGGGCTGAGAGTCAGTCCCAGCCCATCTGACTCCAGAGTCTGTCCTTCCAAATTCAGTGGATAAGGCCTGAGTTCGATATTCACCTGAACCAGCAGGTGAATTAAAAACAGCAAAAAAGGAGCCTTACACTTTACCCAGCTCTGGGCCAGCTTGGGCCAGGTACTTCATGTTCATCTGTCTCCTTAAGCCTCACAGATATCCTGTCAGGCAGGTATAAGTGCCCATATTTTAGCAGGAGAAATGAGGCTCGGGCAAGTCAAGCGACTGCCCTAGTGATTAAGTGGAGAAGCGGCCATTCCCTTGGGCACAGAGATTGGGAGGCCAGTGGTCAGACAGCTAATGCTCTCACAGTGGGTGTTTTTTTGGCAGCATTTCCCCCAGTTTGCTAAGAATAGCCTGTCCTAGTGAGTCCCAACCCAACCTTGAAGTTAACAGTTGGGCAACTGAAATTCAGGACCCTTGCCTTTTCCTATACTCAATAAAAGAGTAACTCAGACAGCTGAGGGAACTTGGCTGAAAGGGACTTTGAGGTCTTTAATGTGGCTTTGCCCCAATCATGGGAGACCAAAACGGAAAATTATGGAGTCATAGAAAGTCAGGTTTCCAAAGACCGCAGAGGCAGCTCAGTGTGGTGGTCCAGGGCATGGTCTTTGGAGCCAGATAGCCAGTCTGAGCTCCAGCTCTGCCACATGCCTGGTCTATGATCCCTCAGTATTCCACATGCAGATGGAGGTAATAATGATGCTCACCTCAGGCCCGCAGTGGGGAGTTAGTTTTCATGAAGCACTCAGAACAGTTTCTGGTACAGAGTAAGTGCTGTGTGGGTGTTTATGAAATATAAACATTGCATACCATTTTAAAATGTTTTTAAGTAATTTTAGGTGAGAACTGTGGGATGAAAAATTATGTACATTATGCTTCTCATTTTAATTATGTATGTGCATATAAATAAATGTTAATCATGATTTCCTCTACGTTATGGAAATCTGGATGGTTTTTATTTTTTTCTTCATAACAGTCTATATTTCCTCTATTTTGTGCAATAATCATGGATTACTTTATAATTTTAAAAAACCTTGTTAAAAAATACAAAACAAAGACTGCTTTTCCATGCGAGGCTCCAGCCCCCATGGCTCCCACTTCCATTACAAGATTGGTTCTTAATGACGAGTAGTATGTGCTCCTGAAAGGTTGGGAGTTCTTGTTTGGAAACATCCAAAGGCTTCGTATCTTCTGAGTATGAGGAGAGGGTTTGGGACTTGCCTCTTCGACAGCCTTGTCCATGGCCAGCATGCCTAGGGAGAAATACTAGGCAGAGCCAGCCTTTACCAGGATCTCATGCTCTTGAATGTACTGTTTCCTGCAGAAATGGCACAGATGTCCATGTAAACAGTGGATATTCTTGCTTGAGCTTACCTTTTCCAGAAACATGAGCATTTAATGTTTTCCTCATGCCATCACCTGACTTTCTTGCTTGAAGTTTGACCATCTCAAAACACACATCTTTGAAAGTGATAGTAAACTTGAACTTGAAAATTATCCTTAGTTTAGGAGCAATGGAAAGTCTAGGGCTGGATGAAACAATTCTTTCTTTCTTTTTTTGTTTTTTAGTGGTGGAACCAGAATTTCTTTTTAAAAATATTTATTTATTTTAATAAATTTCAAGTATACAGTACATTGATTAGACATCTCTATAGTTCATAAAATGATCTCTGTAACCACTCCCTCCCTCTCCTGATCCTATACCTACTCAGCACATTAATGCTAACTGCATTCCCTATGCCGTGCTCCCCATCCCCGTGACCATTCATCAGCTACTAATCTGTACTTTAGCCCTTCACCCCATTCTCCCAGCTCTCAAACCCACCTCCTCTCTGTTCATCACCAAATTGTCCACTATATTTGTGAGTCTGTTTTTGATGACTTTGTCTTTTTATTCCTTAGATTTCACATATAAGTAAAATTATAGCATTTATCTTTCTCTGTCTGACTTAAATACCTTCTAGGTCCATCAAAGCAATATTTTTTTCCATCCCCTTCCTTTTCCTATGTAAGGGTCTTGTTTTCTTATCCTTTCAGACACTCTATCTTTTGCTTGAAGCACTTAATAATTCTTTTCTATTTAAGGTACTTATTGATAGGAATGTAGTTGTTACCATTCTTTATTCCTGTTTTTGATACATGTTTCTTCTTCTTAAAGAAGTGCCTCCAACATTTCTGTAATACTGGCTTGGTGGTGATAAATTTCTTTAGCTTATTTTTGTTTGAGAAGCTCTTTATCTGTCCTTCAACTCTAAATGATAGCTTTGCTGGATAAATTATTCTTGGTTGTAGATCCTGGGTCTTCATCCTGTCAAATATTTTTTGCCAAGCCCTTCTGCCCTGCATAGTTTCTTTTGAGAAATCAGCTGCCAGTCGTATGGGTGTTCCTGTATAAGTACTTATTTGTTTTTCTCTTGCTATTTTAATATTCTTTCTTTGCATTTAGCCTTAGGCATTTAATTATGATGTGTCTTGGTGTGGGCCTCTTTGGATCCCTGATTTTTGGAATTCTCTGAGTTTCCTGGGGTTTATGTTCATGTCCTTCACCAGGTTAGGGAAGTTTTCCAATATTATTTCTTCAAACAGCTGTGCAACATCCTGATTTTCTTCAGTTATGCTGATCAGACGAATATTTGGAGCCTTGACAATGTCCCATATCTTTCTTAAATTATTTTTATAGTCTTGGCATCCTTTTTCTTGCCATTCTGATTGAGTATTCTGATTGGCTTTCCCATACTCTAGATAGGGCATTAGATCCTCTTCTTTATTCACTTTGTTTATTTCTTTGTTTATTCCATTTAATATACTTCTCATCTCAGATATTGTGTTGTTCATTTCAGACTGATTCCTTTTCATAATCTCCACTTCCATTTTTATGTTTTATATCTCTTTGTTGAAGTTCTCACTGAATTTATCTACACTTCCCAAAAGTTCATTGAGCTTCTTTATAACTAGTGTTTTGAACTCATCTGTTAGATTACTTGACTCCATTATATTTGGATCTCTATTCTGTTCTCTCATATGGTTTCTGCTTCTTTGTCTTCCCATTTTGGCTGCCTTTCCATGTCTGTTTCTATGTACTAAGCAAAGCTCTTAAGTCTCCTGGTCTTATTAGTGTGGATTTGTAAAGTAGGTGTCCCATGGCACAGTCCTGAGAGGGGTTCAGCTGCAGGCCAAACTTAGCCCAAGCCTCTGCCCCTCTGGGGCCACCAGTGAAGATTCAGCAAGCAATCCACAGATGCTGTGCTTAAGTTGCCTCAAAAGGCCAGACCAGAAACCAAGACCAGCTGCTTCTAGTATGAGTCTCAGCAAGGAGCACCTGACTTGCTGAGGCTGCACCTGGATGTGGCTTGGATGGGGCTGCGAGGTGGGGGAGGCAAGGTTTCAGGGAATCTTCTGGGTGGAGCAACCTCTGTTATCCAGTTTGATGATGTCATGGCTATGGCAGCTCCGTCTTCGTGCACTGTAAGTGGGGAGGACTCAGAAGGGATCAATGGACACTGCCTGCACTTCTGTACAGAGCGAGTCTCTCCTCAGCCCTCATTCCAACAATTTCTCTCTGTAAGTCCCTGGTGGCCCCTGTGTGCAGCCAAATGGGTACTAATACTCAGAGTGAGCAGGTCCGTCACTGCAAAATTCCGCTCGCGCATGCGGCCCTTTTAAGAGGCATCTGCTGCTACCACAGCCTCCATCTCACTCAGCTGCTGGAGACCGGCCACCCCATGTCCTCACCTGGTCCTACCTTCTGCCATTGCAGGGTGATTTCCTGGACGTCTCTCTGGTTGTATGGCTTGTTCATCTAGATCCCAGGCGAGTTTTTCTTGTTGCTGCTCCTTGTTTCTGTCACAACTTTGATTTGGTCGCCTGAGGGATGAACAGAGCCATTTTTTTTCTATTATCTACGCTATATTTTTTCTCCTCGAACCAGAATTTTTTTTTTAAACTTATCACATGCTAACTACTGTTCTAGGAATTATTTGTTTATTATTTATTTATTTTTTTTATGGTGACATTGGTAAACAAAATTCAGTAAATTTCAGGTGTACAATTTAACAGTAAGGGATATATATTGCATTGTATGTTCACCTCCCATAGTTAGATTTCTTTCTGTCACCACATATTTGACTCCTTTTACCCCATCTACTTTTCTCCTCCTCACTCCCCCTTACCCTCTGGTAACCACTAGTCTATTGTCCACGAGTCTCTGTTCATCCTGTTCATTTGTAGCTTTTAGGCTTATATCTCACATAGAAGTAATATCATGTGGTTTTCAACTTTTTCTTTCTGGCTTATTTTGCTTAGCAAGATCATCTCAAGGTTCATCCATGTTGTCACAAGACTATTCTATGTTGTTGTGACCATTCCTTTGAAAAATGCTGACTGTACCACAGCACCAGAAGCTGTGTTGCCACAGAGAATGCAAGTTTTGGGAGATGGACACCTGGCTTGGGAGGATGTTATCAAAGAGAAGTTTGCTGATTGAAGCCAGCGTCTCACAGGTTACCATATTATTTTCAGATTTTAGATTCAGTTTGAGAAATGTATTATTGAATAAGATGGGTTGGTTCTTTTGCCAGCGATGCCACTGCAGAGGGCTGTGAGAACAATTTTAACCCTTGGGGAAAGAAAAAAATCTGTTCTTTTAGCAAGGGTAAATTGGCTCAAAAGTCTTTAGACTGGAATTATATTAACGTGAGATTAAGTCAGCCCCAGCCTGCATTTGGACAGACACCTGGTTGTTAGCACTGGCTTATACTCTACCAGCCTTACATTTTTCTTCCACATAAAATGTCCATGTTTTCAGGACTGAGGGTGGTGGTCTGAGTTACAGGCCTATCTTGACAAAACAGGAGAATACGTTAACTTGGGTTAAACTCAAAGTTAATGTGATGATAATTTGCTAGGATCTTTTTCAACTTCTCATTTAAAGTATTTGAGAGGTATTTATCTTCAGACAAACCATATCTAATTTTTAACCCTCTAAATAGACAAATGACACCACCATACATTTGCAGAGCATTTCAAGGTCACCAAGTGGCCATCTGTGCCCCATGGTGGGTTCTTTTCATCCTCATCATGGCTTGTGAGCCAGCAGCATTGTTAGGTTTATTTAATGGATAAGAAAACCAAGGCACGGAGAAGTTAGGTGGCTTGGCTGAGGGTCCCTGTCTGATGAGTGGAACCCAGCTCTTTTGACTCTGAAATATCTAGGGTTCCACCATCTTCCCTGGGACACAGGTCATGTTCCCTCTCAGGGAAAGTGAGGTTTGCTGGCATGTGCGCTCAGCAAGAGTTCAGCAAGTGAGTTCCTTGGGAAAATAGCATCATTACCAGAGGTGCCTTTGTTTTTGTGGCCTCTGAACAAACCTCCCCCATCATAAAGAAGAGGTTTTCCAGGCCTGGAGAAGTTGCCTTTAATGGGTATTTGGTTTGCTTTTATGGTTCAGAGGAATAATAAAACGGATGAAATTACCACCATAGCTCATGGGAGAATAAAGTAGAATTCCTTGCTGCTGAAAGCCTGTAATTCTCTTCTGTTCTTCTGTGTTTTTCCCCATCCCCTTAATAATGTGTCCTGCCATGACTACTCCTGGCCTTGGCTTAGACCCCAGGGCCTACAAGTCTCCACAGACTCAGCTTGTCTCCTGCCCCTTCTCATGCCCTGTGGCTGCCTTCAAAGGTGCTGCTTCTCAGAAGCTCATTTTCCTGTATTTATTGTGTTCACTGGTTTGGGTTAGGATGTTCTCCAGCCTCTTTCCTTCCTCTGTTTTCTTGCACTGTAGCACTTAAATTATCAGTAGGGGAAACATCCAAGGTCAGACTTAACTGTGACCTACTTATCAAGTTCTACATAGATCTGTAAATATAGCTGATTGCCAATCACAGGAGACCAACTCATTTCACATGTCCTTGCATGCACCTGTGCATGTATGCACTCTTCCATTCATGCATCCAAACGTACATGCACCCATATGTCCATCATCTACTCATGCATGGGATTTGAGCACTTCCTTGTGCTAGGTACTGTGTTAAGAGGTGGAGTAGACAGTGATAAAGACAGCCCAGATTCTCACCTCTAGGAAGAAAGACCTTCAAAAATCGTAATGCAGAATGAGATATGCTCTGATCAGAGAATTGTAGAGTACACATTCTGTTGGTGATTACCTTTGGAAGAGGAGTGTGCATGAATCTCTGAGTGTGCATGTTTTCCTGCTTCTAATAAACCTACTGGAAATTGGATTAGGTAAGAGAGAGCAATTTCTTTAACTTAGATTCTAACTGAACAGTAATTTGTTTTTTTCCTAGCAGAGGCTCATCTTGTGACGTCAAAAGGGCCCCATTTTTGTATTTCAGTAGCTATATAAATCAGCACTGGCCAACAGTGGAGGAAGGAGATAGAATTGGTTTATTTATTCAACTGCAGTCAGGAGACTTGAGTTCTAGTCCCATCTCTGCCACTAACTATTGTGGAGTCTTGGACAGTCTCTTTACCTTATTCTGCCTCTATGTTTTCATTTTCAAAGTGGAGGTAATACTTTTTTTCATAGTTCACTAGATTATTATACAATGTGAAAATGCTTGTTAACATTCTTTATAAATGCAAGGCCATGGAGCATGTGTAGTTGGATGAGTCTTTGGCAATGGGTCAGGCTTAGAGGTGTGCTCAGGGCCATTAGGACCAGAAGATTTGTTGTCTTAGGGTAATGTACACCTGGTTTGCCCTAGACAGTTATGGTTCATGCCTAAAATTCTAGGATGAGTATTAAGAGTGCCCTTTTTTGTTCTCAAGACTGTTTTAGTTTGGAAGCTTAACTGTAGAGGATGTGAGCCAAGCAGAACACTGACCTCTGCCTCAGTGGCAAAGAATTCTTCCATTGTTTTATCTTCATCAAATGGTGGTGGTCAGAGCCTGACCAGGACCAGCCATGAAGATCAGTGCTTGATTTAAGTCAGAAGTGAGCAGCTGCTGTCTAGGGCCTTGGTCCTTTTCTCACCGTGAGGGAGGACTCTGAAGTAAGCCTGGTATGTCTCCAAATAGGCTTGCTAATGAGGCAGTTCCCAGAAAGCCCAGCTCATTTGAAGAACAGCAGATTTCCACTTGGGGAACACCCCTCCCTTCCCTACCTAAGCCTAAGCTATGCAGTTAAAGGGCACATGCTGAAGCAGGCAGGACTATATGGCTAGAGGTGCAGTAACACAAAGGGTTTGCTCCATGGCAGCCAACAGACTAATTGGTGGAGGTAGGCGGGTTGGATGAGAAGTGAAAGGTGCCCTCTTCTCCTCAGGCTGATTAAGTGTGAGAGGAAATTACTGGATCCTCCCTGGTAGCCAAGGCGTCTGGCATCTGTCAAATGTGAAGAAGGAAGTTTATGTTCCTGTAGGGACTTGCTGCTGCCTAGGATATGTTCTTAGATCCTAATTGTAGGAAGAAGTGTGAAGGGGTCTTGGCCCCATATCTGTGGATATCTGTAGAGTTAAGATCCTACCTGAAGATGAAGAATAGCATCTTATAAGCTGAGACTCAATGAATACAACTTGACATTTTCTGGAGGTGGAAAGGACATGGGTCTTGAATCATAATATCTGAGTTGTATTTTGGGTTCCTTCACTGAGTGGCCTTGGACAAATTGTGCTTCTTGCCTAAACTGTTTTTTTTTTCCGGGGACCAAGACTGTACAGTGACTTAGACCATCATAGCCTTGGCCTTCATGGAATTGCTGTTTCATGGGAAAATACTGATGAGGAACCAACAAATAAATGGGCAAACTAAGTAGTTGCATACTCTGTTAAGTGATATGAAGAACACATACAAGTTCTGGTAGAGAGAATATATCTGGGTGAGGGAAGCAGGTGTTTCTTAGATAAGGTGTTTCAAGAAGACTCATCTTGAAGGTGACCTTTACACTGAGACTTGAGCATAAGGAGACAGCTGTGCAGAGTCACAGAAACTCAATCCAGGCAAAAGGACACATGTTGAGTCCCCACGCCATGCTTGCCATGTGGTTTACAGATTACCTTTCTTTACAAGGATCATGGGAGATAGTTTGATCACATTGGATTAAGGATTAACCCCATCTCCAAGGTAGATTATTAGGTGTGGAACAAGGTATCCTACTGTTAACTATATAAAAGGGATGTGTATATGTTCATATATCTTTGTATATTTGTAGACTTCCCTAGAAGGATATACCAGAAACTGGCAGTTGTACCTGAGACAGGCATCTGGGGATTGGGGTAAACGAGAGACTCACTTTTAACTGCATATCGATTTGTACTGTTTGATTTTTTTTGTCATGTACATATATTACTTTTAAATGAAAAATTCAGTTATTTTAAAGTATGGGTACTTATTTAAAGTAAATGTCTGTAGGAAACAAAAGTAAGACCAGTGTAGGAGGAGGGATATGTGGAATCTTCAGGTGCCAGGAAAACAAGCCAGGTCTGGAACTGAGGATGGGCCTGAAGCCAGCTCCAGCCTGGAGAGCCCGGGAAAGGGGACTGTAATAACCTCAGGCATCCGTTCACTCAGGCCCAGACATTTCTGTGGCCTTTCTTCTCACTGCAGATGACAGGGGTGCCCCTTTTCTTTCTCTGACATTCCTATCTAAACTGATTAAGTGTTAGTGTGGGCCTGAAAAATCTAAGCCTTAACCCTTGCTCACGTGCTGACTTCTATTATAGTTATTTGTGTGCGTGTTCAATTCTCTTAGGCTGATATACTCCAGAGTTCCTAGCATAGAACCTCATGTTGCATTGATATCTTAATAAGTGTGGGATATATATAACAAAGATGATTTACTTGCCCCAATAGATTATTTATCATTTCCTTTCCATGCCTGTTCTAGTGTAGTGAGGCCATTGATGACAATAACTTCTACCATATATTAGGATGAAAACTTCCAGTGAAACTTATGGAAAGATTAGTGAATGGTTGTAGAAAGAGGTGTTTAAGTTAATTTAACTTTCTGTTTTACTCTCTGCCTTACTCCTGTTTTGTTATTAAGGTTCTTAAAGCATGTTTATATTTACTTTCCTGCCTGCAGTGATGATAATACTTCAGCTACCTGGAATCCACTCCAGAGCAGAGCTGACAACCACTGAGTACAGAGAGTTTAATGAACAGCCGAAATGGCCCAGGATTCATTATCTAATAACACTTTCACTCCTACTCATAAAGAAATTGCTTTTTTAGAGGTTATTCTCACTTTATATATAACTTTAAGTAGAGCTTTCTAATTTATATGTCTACAAAAAAATTCAGAAGGTGAGAGAAGGGATAGTTAGATACTTTGACATCAGCAAGAAATGACAACCTAAGCACAGAAAAAAATGTAAAAAGCAGACACCTGATTTCAGGAAACATAATGTTGGGGGATGTATTAATATGGCAGCAAGAGAGTTCCACATGTCTCAAAATTTTATAGTAACAGATGTGCAGTCAGTGATTCTGAATTATCAGGGAAAATTATGTTCTAAATCTGTTAAAAGAAGACAGGAGTCAATAAATTTTAGAAAGAATTTTTATCAGAAATAGTTAAAAATTTTAAATGGTACAAGGAACACTTCTTTAACATGATAAAGACTATTTTTTCTAAACTAACAGCCAACATTATAAAAAACAGGGAAACAATAGAGGCATTCTCATTAAACCAGCAGTATGATAAGAATGTTCCCTCCTACCTCTACTATTTAATATCACTCCCTTCAATGAGGCATGGAACCAGTAAACAAAGGTGTAGCTATTGAAAGGAAGAAATGAAATTATCATTTTTTTAAACTTGTATAATTACCTTCCAAGAAAACTTAAGAGCATTGATAGAGAAAATTACTAACATTAGTAAGAGTTCAGTGAGGTGGACAGGCTCCATAAATGGTTTATATGCTAGAGCTTTCCTATATATGAACAATAGCCAAGTTGCAAAGTATTTAATACAAAAGATCTCATTTTAATTGTCTAAATATATAAAATACCTAGAAATAAACTGAATAAAAAATGTGCTGAACACATTATACAAACTACAAAACATTACTGAAAGTCATGAAAGGTGATTTGAATCAGTGGAGAAGTGCACCATGCTTATAAACTGGAAGACTGCATATTGTGAAGATACGTGAGAAAGTACCACATGAAGATTAAGAGAAAGGGATGGATATCAAAATTGCCATCTTAAAGCCAGAAACAATATGAGGGACTATTTACTTGATCCTCTGTATTTTCAATATAAGATCTTTTACAGTCTAATAAGAAAAATGTGAATGCACAATAGTAAAAAGGGCAAAGATGTGAATAACCAGAGAAGAAAGGAAAAAGCCAATAAGCACATGGAAAAATGCCAAACATCGCTAATACTCAAAAAATGCACGTTAAAACAATATATCATTTTTCATATTTCAAGAGGAAAAGTACTTTTAAAATAATAAGATCCAGTGATGCTGAGGATACAGTGAAATGGGCACTTTGATATTGAGGTGAGGGATGGGTACACAAAACCAGCTTTCTGAAGTGCTTTGTATCAAAAGCCAGAAAAATATCTGTACCCAGAGGCCAAACTATTCATCTTCTAGGAATTTATCTTGGGGAAGAGTCTGAGATTCATATACAGAATTATGTATACAGGTATTTGATGTCACATTATTTTAATAGAAAAAAATTGGAAACAGCTGAAATGTCCCACAATATGGTAACAGTTAACTAAATTATGGCTCATCCAAATGATGAATACCCTATGGTCATTAGAAATCATGTTTTTGAAGAATCCTGTCATTAAATGGCATGAGAAAATGCTCGCTGTGTATTAAACGAAAACACCAGGATGCAAGTTATATATACAGCATGATTCTTTTTTTTTATTAAAAATAATCAGACATAAAAAATAATAGAAGGGAAGAAAATGAATCAATATGTTGTTAACAAAATTCAACTGAGTAAATCTGAAGACCTAATGAGCTTTATTGAGTTGTTGGTGAATCAGGCAGCATTCCACCTAGGAAATACTAGAAGGACACTCTGATGAATTAGTTGTGCAAAATGGAAGGTTTTATAGGCAGGAAAAGGGAAGAACTAAAAAGTTTAAAAAGTGGATTATTTCAGGCAGGGACTCCTTCCCTTAGGGGAAAGCAGGGGGTCTTATCAGACAGATTATTTCACTAATATTGATCAGGACATTCCAGACTGATTTGTTTAAAATTCCACTCCTGGGAGAGGCCGAAACTGCATTTAGTTTTGGTTTGAAGACAGGGCTTAGAAAAAGTGACTCCATTTTGGCCTATTTTTCTCCTTCCTTCCTTCCTTCCTTCCTTCCTTCCTTCCTTCCTTCCTTCCTTCCTTCCTTCCTTCCTTTACAATGTTAATTAATGTTCTTTTATATTTTTCAGATTTTTCTTTTGTGTGTGTAATGTATACATATTTATAATGAGAAAAATGTTGGTTGAAAGATAAAATAGATGAAACTGACCAAGAGGTTTTGAAAACAAATTGTATTCAACAGCGGTAATAATAAAAAGACTGCGATCCTGCATTTAATAGAAAGATTAAGCAGAATAGATACATCAGAATCTAATTATGTAGAGGAGCATTGGGGTGTGAGGATGGACAGACAGATGCGGGGAAGGGCAGAGGGTGGAGCCTTGCTTGGCACCAGGGCTTCTCAGAGAAGCTGAATCTCCTTCTGAATAACCCCTCCACTGCAGACTCCCCTGACCAGACATAAGCGAGGCCTGAGCCAGCAGGGCACCCACTGCAGCATATTACCTGCATATAAACGTGCCACTCTGGCAAATGCACGTGTGTGGCCAAGTCCCTAACTACTGCTTTGAAAGGCAGAGACCTTCTGTATAAAGAATTTGCTTTTGGGAAGCCCTGAGATTGCCTATACAATTCCCTGGCCGAGTGTTCCCTCCTCTCCCATTTCAGCCAGCCAACTCCCCAGGATCCTGGTTGCTTGCGTAGAACAAGGTGGGAGATCCTGAAGACAGGTGTTTCCCCATCTGCATGGTGTTCATGGCCTGGGAGAGTGCAGCCTGTTGGCCCATCTCAGACAGATAGTGTCTGCTGGAGGACACCAGCACGGCTAGGGAAGGTTGGTCTTAGATTTGGAGAATCAGCATAAGGCTCATGGGTATTGGAGTCCTGTAGACTGGATGCATCCTCTTCCTGCTGTTGGAAAACTAAGGAGCCATATGACCTTGGGCTTGTCCCTTCACTTCAGCAGTCAGCCTCAAGTCCCTATTCTGAAAACAAGTTCCCCATTGGTAATAAGTACCTTGAGAAGCCATGTAAGGCTTAAATAAGCTAATGTTTGTAAGGCATTTATCCCAGCCAGACACAGAGGAGGTGCTCAGTAACTCATAGTTATAATTATAATGGCCTTTTGCTCTCCCCCAGCCTTGTGGTATGTGGTGCCAGGTGCTGATAAAATGTCCTTGGCACCTGTGCAGCAAGACTATAGGGGCTGCAGGTTGTCATTATTCCTGTTGCTGTTGCTGCTATTGCCATGTTCTCTGCTCCAGGCACCCCACAAGGAAGTGGCAAGGCTCTCCAGCCCCACCTGCATCTTTGTGAGGAAAGGCTTCCTGCCCAGTCCCCTTGTTTGTGTGGGCAGCTCAGAGGATGGAAAGCAAGAGGGTGAAAGCCCGGGGTGGGTGTGGTTATTCCCTGAAGTGAGCACAAAGCCTGGCTTTGCCCTTCAGCCTTCTACCTGCCCTTGAGCCTATACCTCCAGCATATGCAAACTCTGCTCACAGTAACCACCTTAGCTGGGCCCTCAGGGTCTGCTGGGCCCGGTACATGAGTCATCCCTAGAGTCCAGGAGCTGGGCACTGTAACCACTGTGCTTGGCACCTGACGATGTGGAGCAGCAGTGTTGACATTTTGGTCCCCAGCAGGCAGAACAAACTGGGGCCACTCCAAGCTGCCACGCATGAGCTGAGTGGGAGACAAAAAGATTTTAGACTGTACCAGACTTTTATAAATGTCATTCATTTTTGTTTGGGTTAGTGGGTATTAGGAAAAATAAAATGCATTGAAAGAGTAAAACTAAGATTAAATCGAGTCACTTTAATGTTAATATGAAGAAGAATATAACATTAATAACGGTGCGGTACTAAACCATTGATGACGATAATTGTGACAATGGTGTGAGGATGGCTGTTCAAGGGGAACTGGAATTTGATGTCATATTTTGTAAAGTAAATATGTCCTTCTTATTTGTCCATTTCTGTGGGTTTTCTTAAATGAGTAGGGGCAAGGTGGGGAATCCTTTAAATTTGCTCAAGCCTAGAGGAGGCTTTATCAAGAGCATCTAACCTGGTACTTGGTAGAATCTGTAGATACATGGAAAAGACAATGCATTTTGGGCTGGTGTGGCTGACTTGGCATTTTCTTGGCTGGATCACGTGATAGAGAAGATTTTTTTATGTCTGTGGCCAATAGGTCAGATAAGTGGCAGAGAATTGTCCATCCAAAATCAGGTGTCATAGCATAGTTGGTAGGATTAAGTGACATGTGGCTTATCTTTAAGTGAACTGAGTTGTAGAATCTAAGAGTGCCTGGCCCTGAGCTTATGACTCATTTTTGGTCCCTGTCCCTGTGAAGCTCTCTGTTCATTGTGGGAGAAGCACCATGTGCTCAAAGATCTTCACTGTCTTTTACTTAAGACAAGGGCTGTAGCAGCCATGGGGCATCAGAGGAAGGAGGGGGTGCCTCACTTTGGGCATGGGAGGGGCCCAGGTGGGTGAAGGAGAGACCAGAAGTGACGGTTGGCTTGGTCCTTGAAGGTAAGTGTTTTCCATTTGAGGAAGAGCTTTATAGAAGGAGGAAAGACATGGGCAAAGGCACGGAGGCTGCCAGCATAAGAAAACCCAAGCCATATGTCATGAAGATTGAGTGGCAATGAGAGCCAGCTGAGGGAACTGTGGGGACAGCAGGAGATGAGGCTGGCAGGGCTATTGGGACTGGATTGAGAAGGCCACAATTCCCCCAGCGAGAGGTGAACTTATTTCTACAGCAGTTACCCAGGCTCTGGCTGGTCAGGGTCCTTCTTGCCCAGACTCATGGTGAGGCCCTCCAGGGAGAATGGGGACCCCAACATGTACCACGTCTACCCCTGCAATCCCTCAGCTGAGGTGTTCTGCTCTGGGGCTTAGGGTTTAGCAGTCTGTTGGGGTGTATCTGATCCAAGATGCCTGGTAGCAGGCTTGGTGGGATTTGATGGCTTAGGGCATTTTAAAGCCTTTTGTGGTATCCCCAGGTAGATGGGGGGTAGGAACAAACAAGACTCCTTGTCTTGCTTGAGATGGCTGTGACAACTGCCAGGTAGGAGACCCTCATGGTCTCACAGGGTCAGCCTTCACATCCTAGTGAGAGGCAAGCACTGGCAAACTGGGCATGTTTTGCATTCAATAAATCACTCTCCTGGTTACCGAAAGGATGGAGCACCCCAGACCCTAAGAATGACACTCTCTGTGTGAGCCAAGCTGCCTCTGCTGGCCTACGAGTTTCTAACTGCCCCAGCTCCTGTGGTTTGGGGCATAGCTCTCCAAAAGTCAATGGAAAACCCTAAAACCAAGGCTGAACTTTGATGCGGAAAACCTCAAAAAAGTAAGGGCGGAGTGGGGACAAGACTCCTCAGGGTGGTGAGGCTGAGACTTCAAGATCTTCTACCTGACCTGTCAGTCTTTTTCCTTTCCTCTGATGAAAGTGTGGACACCGTGAGTAGCAATGAGTGTAACATGTCAAATTCCAGAGGCAGATGCTCCAGAATAAACAAAGCTTTTAGGAACCCATCTGTTTCTCGGCAGAGTGAGATTTCTTCCATGTCTTTCTATAAATGTTCATGGGCACGTGAGTTCTGCTAACATGTCGGAATTGGTTGTTGTCAGTATTTCTGGTCACAGGTTTCCAGGTTTTGATGTGTGTTTCTGTTGAACAGTGGCTTTTTGGGCTCTCGAGCCAAAGCCTTGGCTTATGAAGGGGTGGGGAAAAGTTTTAAGGACAGCTTTGGGGAAATTCCAGAGAATTCTAGCATGTGTGTGCACGTGTGTATACACATGCTGGTGTGTGTGTGTTTCTGCACAACAGGCTCCCTAATTACTCCCTCTCATGGGCTAATTCACTCCAATGGCTCTCATCAGAATGATTTGGAGGATGGTGCCCAGATCTATGTGCGGGAGTGTCTTAATAAGGTCTGAGAGACCGGGTTGACCATATGACCCTGAGGCAGATGATCTTATGGACCCACTGGGGGGTGGGGGTGGGGGTGGGGACTGAGGGAGCTGGGCATTTCTGAGTTCTTCTAGGCCAGTCTCTAAGCTTGGGTGATTCCCTGGGCCTGCACTGCCCTTATTCCCAGATGGGCCAGGCCAGATCTGCCCTGCCAGGGCTTCTTGACCAGAGACTGAGATCCAAGGTTCAGCCTGCCAGCCTGGCTTGGCTGGTTGTCCTCCTGGAACAGACTCACAGAAGTAGCCCACACTCATGGCCTGGCTTGGCCTGGGGGTTAGAGAAGCACAGAGGGGAAGGAAAACCTGGGACCATGGCGAAGTAGGGCTGATGCTTGATGAGGACAGAATGAAAACAGAGTGCTGGTCCCTGGACTTGCTGTTTCACTCCCTCCTCTGATTGGCATCACAGGGGTGACTGACATTCAGGCTCTTTTGCCTTATGGCTTCTGGCCCTGTTTGGCTAATGGGAGTTACCAGTGGTAGACTAGAGGGCAAGAGGCAGGAAGAAGCCAGGGTGTGTCACCCCTCTCTGTTTAGGGCACCGGTTGCATCCCCCCATTGTTCCGTAAGTAGCCAGGCCTTTGTGGTCTCAGTTCCTGACTGGTGGCCTTGGCTCCAGGGCTCTGATAATGCCACCTCTTTCCTTTGACCTTCTAGTCGAGGAGTGGTAGCAGATTCCTGCTCTTGCTAATCTCTAGGTTGCTAATCTCTACCTTGGCCTTTCAGCTCTCTCAATACCTCTGTAACTTGTTCCTTGTACTAAAATTCTTCTATTAAAGTACTTCATGTTTTTTGACCAGTTTCTGGCTGATCAGCAACTCATTCTCCCTCCTCTTCATCACTCTTCTATCTCCATTTTGCTGAGGAGTCAGTATCTAAAGAAGTGAGCTGGTTGTGGAACAGGCAGAGAGCGCAGTGGCTTGCCCAGCTCTAGTATTGCTGTATTGTGTGTAAACAGTATATTTTGGTGTTTTGTTAGGGGAGGGGAATGTCATGAAATGCCTTTCTATTGCCACTCATATTATAGAGGAACTTAAAAATTTATTTCTTTACCCATGTTTCTCCTTTAACATATATTGAGCATCTCTTGGCAGCAAGACATTTCTATATTGATGTTGAAAGTAGGAATTAGAGCCTGAGACAGGAACCAGGCCCTGCACACTGAGAATGTCAGGGCATGCACACAAGTGAGGGCGACATGAGGTACCACCCAAGGAGACAGGCACAGAGAAGTGCAGAGGACAAGAGGCCTCCTTTGGCACAGGGAATCAGGGAGGACTTCAAGAAGGAGGGATTTGGCTGGATTTAGAAGAATGGGTAGGATGTGGGGAGATGATTGCAAGATACTCATGAAAGACATTCAGAGGTTAGAGGTAGAGTCTAAGGCTTCTGATTCCTCTGAATAACTGCAAATCTCTAGTTGCCCATCTGTGCCTTAGTGAATACTCCCAGTGCAACCACAGAAGGAAGGAGTCAGTCCATACCCTGAGGAGAATGGGATAATCCCTGAGAAGTTTTAGGCAAGTGAATTCCTGAAGGTCCCTGTTTGGGGCTGAGTATCCTCTGATGGAGAGCCCCACCTGAGACTGAGTTTGCTTTTCATCCATCTGCTTAGGGAGAGAGACAAAAGTAAGTTGTTGCAGGGAAGGAGAGCAGAAGAGAAGTAAGACCAGAGTCTGGGTCCCTGGGCTGGGGTGAGGGGTGGCCTGGGTAGAGCATCCCAGGGGGTCTGGACTAGCTTAAGGCAGCCTGAGGATATGAGACCACAGGGAGGCGATGTTGGGCGGATTTATATCAGCTAATGATTGACAGCCCCTTCTCTGGACTGGGTGGGTTACATGAGGAGACCTGTCCTAGAGGATGGACATTTCTTCATTGTCCCCAGGAATATGGCAGAGAAAAGGCTGGTGAGTATGGACAGACAAAAAGGAAATCTCTTTCTCTTTTGCTCCCACCCGCCCTCCGTCTCTCCTCCTTTGGAGGGATGTCAGAGGCGTCATTATCCAGATAGAGGGTGAGATTTGAAATATATCATGGATTTAATAATGGAGATTTGTGGGATTTCATCCTGCATGTCTCAGCCCCCCGAGACCACCCTATGTCCAGATGAGCATATGTGTGAAGTCAAGGATATATGTCCACAGCTCTGGGGCCAGGAAGCTGCAGCTGGTGCTAGGTTAATTTCCAAAATTAAGCTGTGGTCTCTTTTCATAAAGTCCTCAATAATTAGAATAGCCATTAAGCTGTGACTTTTTAAGGAAAGAAAATTCCATTACATTTTCAGTTTTGCCTTGGGCTGTTATGGACCATTTCACAGAAATTGGGGGCTGGAATGAACTTGAAGGGGCATCCAGTGCCAGAATCTCTAGCATTATAGCCTTTTTTATACAGCCTAGCTTAAAAAAATTCTTTTGGATTTTGGATATACAGCCAAACACCTGGGTTGGAATCTGAGTTCAGAAAACAGGCATGGAATGCCAAGAATGCAGCACCTGTGGATAAGCTATCGACTCAGAGGCCAGTATGGGCTCTGAAGACAGGACTCCACCATGCCTGGCTTCACTGTCTGTCTGCTCAGAGGGGGATCTTGTCAGCCTGGTGTTGTGGAAAGATTTGGGGCTTTGGAGTCACATAGATCTGGCTTCCAATCCCAAGAGACACTGAGCGGGGGCGAGGTGGTGGTGATGGTGGGGGGTGGTGACGAAGTAAGAGAGGGAAGGCAAAGAAGCCATTAGAGGGTGTGCTGTCCAGTGGGTTCACTCTGTGCACGACTGAGGGTGCAGTAGATTTGAGAGCTGTGAGAGACAGTAAGATGCGCTCAGAGAATCACAGCCTAGAGGTGAGGGTCCTGGGGTATTGATCCTCCTACTCCCATCTGTCAGGAGCAGAGGGCTGCTGCTGCTGGTGGGGTGGGGGGGATGGTCGTTAACTCCTCAGCTCTTGAGCCTGCTCTGTGCATGGGCTGAGTGGGCTCCACTGGCCAGGGAAAGTCCTGGACAAAGGCTTTTAAGAGCTTGTGGTCGGAAGCCATGAGGTTGACCTGAGAATGGTGTCGATGGGGAATGGGTGAGGTGCCAGCCGTGCCACAAGTACCAAGACCCCAGAAATTAATGATCTGATGAATTTATCTACATGAACTGCTGGGAACCTAGTAGGTGATACTCTGCATCAAAGATTTGTTCCTTCCTAGGACTCAGGAAAAGATCGTGCTTATGCCAAAGAATGAAAGACTCAAGTAGAGTGTGGCAGGTTGCTGAGAGTTGTGGGCAGGCAGACCACAGTTGCCTTTCTGCAGATGTGACCTTCCTGCCAGTGTGGGACCTGTCTGGACTGACAGCTCTCGTGTTCAGCCAACTCGCTCAGACGTAGTCTTGCTGGCTTTCATCTCTGCTGTAGACCCAGGAGGCCTCCATGAAGAGTTTCTTCTCTGGCTCTTTCTAATGAACAAATTCTTTCTCAACCTTGAGAACTGGGCACCCAGCCCCCTAAGGGAAGCTTGGAGAATACCACGGTAGCCATGCTTATTGGAGGTGATGGAACCAAGACTCCAGGGAAGACTGGGCCAGGCCTTGATTTGAGCACCCAAGAAGAAGGAGCTCAGGATGGAGCCAGCTGATAGGGTTTTAGAAATTAAAAACTTCTCTGTCTTCTAGGGCTGAGGGTGGTTGGGGAGGGGAGGACTGCTGGTAGACTGAGCAGCATTCTCATGAGACAATGCTGGGAGCTGGGTCTGGCCTGAAGGTGGCAGCACCATAGGGTTGCATTCTATCCACAAAAGACAAGCCAGGACAGAAGATACGGCATATGAGAGAGTCCGAGCCCTTTCCTTCCTGTACTGACCCTAAACTTCAGCATGAAGCCTCCATGCTGAGTTCATTTTTCTGTTTGGAGAAATAGACAGTCTTTTGGCTGGATGATCAGAGGCCCACTGTGCTGAGTGTGGTGTCCTCTAGGTAGATTTTTGGGCATAGTTTAGAGTGGAGAATGGAAAATGAGGTAGGGAATAGACTGAAAGTAGGGTCTCCTCATTTAAAAAATTATTGTTTCTGCATTTTGAGTCTGCATTTTGATGGTTTTCCTGGGAAGTGGACTTAGGTTATGCTGTGACTTTCATGTCTAAGATAAGGAGATGGACCCAAGGCTTGCGCCTTTGTGATCCTTGCAGCCTTTCATCTCCACATGGCTCCCATCTGTTCAGCAGCTCGAGAATTGCTCAGTACAAGTGGCACTTTCATGGTTCTCATTTTAGGAAGATTTTAGGCCTACCTAATGCTCTAGGAGGCCAGATTCAAAGCTGGAAACTCCAGAGTGAACCAGCAAATGCCTAATTTTTCAGAACTAACCTGTCCTGCTTGACTTGTCCCCTCTTCTCTCCTGGGAGCAGCATAGCTGTCATAGTCATTCTCATTTGCAAATGACAACTATTATCACAAATGAATGGGATGGGGCTACTCTGGAGAGGAGAACCTGGAGGGTGTTTCATTTTAAATGTTGTTTCATGAAGTTGCTTTGTATTTTATCCCTATATGAAGAAGTCACATGATTTAAAAGGTTTCTCAGTCCAGTCATTAGTGTCAGTTTTAGATGGGTGTAACTTCCTTCAGGGTATTTTTGTTCTTTAGCTAAAACACTATTTGGCAGAGGAACTCCTTTGAAGTCAGACCCAGGGAAGGGAGAGGTCTTTGAGACGATGTCAGCCCTCTCCCTCTTATGATTTAGATGCCTTCTGCCTAGAAACAAGGGGCTACATGTTGTGTTCCTTAAGATCCCTGCCACCTGTGGGATTCCTGACCTCTCGAGGGTTAGGATTAAAGAGGTGTATAAGACTAACCTGAAGGACATCTCATGTGGTTGGATCATCTTTTCTAGCATCCTCTGGAAGCCTAGTCCATGGGGACATTAGTAGTTAGCAGGGTGCCTGGTTACAGAAGGCTTCTGTGTCATATTGCAATGCATAGGCTTTGTCCAGAGAACAGTGGGGAACCACTAAAAAGTTTCATGCAGGAACGTGGCAAGGAAGGTTGGTGTCCTGGAAGGATGACTCAAGCTTCTGTGTGGAGAATGGATTACAGAAGAGAGCCCAGAGGCACCATAACTTATTAGGAGGTGGGTACATGCCCCTAGATGAGAGAAGACATGATGGGTTGGACTAGAGAAGGGGTGAATGGAGTGTAGAAGAGAGGCACATTCAGGAAATATGATTTTGCAATATAGACATATATAAAATCGTTATTTTGTACATCTTAAACTTATATAATGTTATATGTCAATTATATCTCAATAAAACTGGAGTAGAAAAAAGAAATATCTAGGAGGTAAAATTTAGAGAACTTAGGGATTGAGTATGAGGTGCAGAAGAGGGAAAAGTCTAATTTGTGGCCTGGAAACGGAGTAGGTGTACAAAGGCAAGGTTGACTTTGGCCTCTCATTCTCAGGAGCATGTTACGGGACACAAACGTCTTCAAACCACCAGGAGGGAAACATTGTGAAAAACTGGGCAGTTTAGTGGGAAGAGAATGCAAATGAATGATTTGAACTATTTTTTATCGTCCTTTCCCTGACAGTGTCATTATACTAATTTGAAAGGAAGCGATCCAGTTCATTTTCTATTTGTGATTGCCAGGCCCATGAATAGTAAATGGTTTTGGATTACAAAGCTTCCAGCAGTGGCTCTCACGTTGTCAATAGGATGGAGTGTGAGGAGGGGCCCTGCTGAGGTATTGATAGGTTCTGTACCTCCCCATGTGTCTCCTGCTTCAGTAGCATCTATTTTGAGCTGAGTTCTTTCTGAAGCTCTGGCAGGGTGAGGAAAATGAGCATTCTTCCTGCTTCTAGCGTTGGCTGTCAGAGTTCTAGACATGATCTGATATGACAAATGGAAGTAGCTTCAGGTTATGTGGGAGAACTGCAGCCCCGAGACTCATAACTTTCTGTGTAGTTTAATGGTGATTGCAAGGAGAAAGGGGAGCTAATTGGGTAATGGGAAGCTAGTATATTGTGGACGAGGATTATTTTTATGGGTTTCTTGTAAGAAAGTGGGCTTCATTAATCACAGACACACCTCCCATAGGAAAGAGACTTGGTCTAGAAGAACTACGTACTTGAGGCATAGCAAAACTCATCATAGACATCGCTATGGACTGATTGTGTGCCCCCAAATTCATGTTTTGAAACCCTAACCCCGACTGTGACTCTACTTGGAGGTAGGGCTTTTAATGGGTAATTAAGGTTATATGAAGTTAAAAGGGTGGGGTCCTAGTCTGATAGAATTAGTGACCTTATAAGAAGAGGAAGAGAGAGAGAAAGAGATCTCTACCTCTCTCCGCCTTGCACCTGCTCCCAACACACACACACACACACACACCAAGAAAAGATCATGTGAATACACATCAAAAAGTGGGCATCAGCAAGCCAGGACAAGAGCTTTCCCTAGAACCTGACCATGCTAGCATCCTAATCTTGGACTGTCAGCCTCCAGAACTATGAGAAAATAAATGTCTTTTGTTTAAGCTACCAATGCTGTGGTGCTTTGTTATGGCAGCCCAAGCTAGGACATGTAGATGTGAGAATGATCTAATCATAGTATTCACTTGAACAAAACAAATCATTCTCATGATACTAAGAATGGAATCAGCAATAAAAACTAATTCTCCTGGATTTAGATTTTTATACAATGAAGTAGCAAATATCTTGTTTGCTCAGTTTTAGAATCTGCATAAACATTATGAGCTCTAAAAGGAATTTAAAACTTAATTTAAATCTGAAGTTGGCAAATGGCTGACATATTCCTTCTGTAACTTATGAATTTTCTCAGTGACAGTGAGAGTACACCCATTCCTTCCAGTTTAAGCTGTTTTCTGAGACTAAATTAGAATTGGGGAAGGGCAAGATCTTTACATTATTTTGATTGCCATTCTGTGGGAGTATACTGCCCTTGTTTTTGTCTTTCATACAGTCCAGTTTTCTCTCTAAGAACCAGATAAGAAGACAGGGCCAAGCCTTTGTCATTTGGGTGATGAGGGTGTGCTATGTGTGCTTGGTCTATGGGCTATGCCACTTCCTTATTAGAGATGTGGCTGCCATATCTGGGGAGAAGATGCTGGCATGGAGTCCATTCTGTAACCCAGTGCATCCTACCAAAGACAAGAAATAGACTCATCTTCCAAAATCACTAGGAGAAGCAATTCAGAAGGAGAGGCAAAGTATCTTCTAGAGCTGAGCTGTGATTCAGTGAGTGGAAAGGACTTGGCTAATAACCAATCATCACAGGATGATTAGACCCCTGACCTTGAGCTAGACACCATAGAAGGACACTAGAGAAAGAGGATGCCTGTGTCTCCCTCAGGGAGCTCATAATCTCTCTGAAGAAACAAGATCCACATGTAGGAAGCCAAGATAAGCCCAACTGGAGGGTCATTGTGGGGTAACTTCTATTGGAAGGTATTAAAAAAGAGAATGGAGTGATTTGGGGTTCAGGGATGCCCTAGGTTGATGGCATGGTTCATGCTTGTTCTGGAAAGGCTTCCTGGAGGAGATGGGCTTGTTTAAGTTCCCAAAGAGAGATGAAATCTGACGGGCCCAAGGCAGAACCCCAGTGATTGTCTAGTTTGTTTGCTCCCCCAGCAAATAGTTTTTGATGCCTACTGCCTGCTAGGCCTGGGCTGTGCACCATGGAAAGGAGAAAGCAAGTAGCCATGATGCATGGGGGGATTCATTTCTCCAGGCCTGTCAGGGCTCTGAAAACCAGAGGAAGTGGAGCCAGATGAATTCCTTATTCATGGGAGGCAACCCAGTGTCCTCTAGACAATGAGTACCACTGTCCTTTCAGCTTTGTTTTCTGACAACTGCTAATTGCCTCTTTTGGGGTCTCCTTTGACTCCAGTACCCATTCTATCCTGCAAGTAGCCCCATGTGCCATTGCTCCTCATGGGAATGGGATCCCTGAGGTGGACTTCAGAAAGCACCCTGCTGTCTGCAGGAAAATTCTAGTGACTTTGATCCTGCCCTCCAGCCTCTACCAGTGTGCAAGCATGTCAAGTCCAGGGCTGCTTCACATCTGCAGTGGAGCATGGGGAAAGCTATCATGCCTCAGAGCAGGAAATAGTCTGGAGAAGTCTGGCAACTGGAGACTGAGCAGGACTGCCTGCCAGGCCTAAAGCCGCTACTGAGCCGGCATCTGGTGGTAATCGCGGTGCTGGCGTTGGAGAGCCAGACCAATAGTTCAGTCCATAAAAGAGTTTAAATAGGCAGGATACCCAGGCCTGAGAAGCTGCTAACAGAGCCAATAAGAACCACCATAGGTGTGGGGCCTCTCTCTCCGGGTGGGCCGAGAGACACTTCTAATAACTTGGCACTGGAGGAGGCCTGAAAGGTTATCTTGCCAACCAATGTTTCAGTGCAGGATCTTATGTATGAATTTCCTCAGCATTAGTCATTTAACCCTTAATCAGGGGCGTGCTGGTAAATGTTAAACAAATGGCTCTCTGGGGAAAATGAAAAAGTCTTGACTTATGATTTGCCAGTTTCCATGGTGTAAATACTGCCACCATGACAAACTTCAAGCTGTCCACACAACATCTGTGAACACAGTTAGAAGATACAGCCAGCTCACAAGAAAGTTCAAGCCAGATCTTGCATACTGGGGCCTTTAATGGAGTACCTCTGGGGACAGGAAACTCACAACCTCCTGAAGTGGCCCGTTCCACTCAGCCTTCCTTCCATCTTGGAACTCTTGTGTTTTGTCCTCTTTTGAGGGCAAACAAGTCCATCCCTATGCAACTGTTAGAAAATTATATTGAACCAGAATCTGTCATTCTTTCACATTTACCGGTACTTTTTTCCCAACTCTCATTTCTGGTTTCCCTCCCTATAGATATCTAAGAAACAGGAAGGACTTCAGAATTAGAAGTGAATGATTCCAGTACAAAAAGAATAATTATTAGTACTTACTGGTCTTGAGTAATAGCCTTTGACTGACCTCCTAATTGCCTATTTACAGGTCACCTCTTACCTAGCACATTATGTTTCTAATTAATTTTATTCATAAAATACAGTAGAAAAATCTATTTGGTGCCAGGCCCTATGGGGAAACAAATGGGCACAGTCTCAGTTCTTAAGGGGCTCACTGTTTAGTGAAGGAGAGACACCAGTCAGTCAGTACCCTCAGATGCTTTATTCTAGGAGAGAGGGGCGGAAAGTTCTCTGGGAATTTCCAGTTGTGGCAAGGTCACTTCTGACTGGATGGTCAAAGAAGATAATATGAAATTTTAAGGCTCAGTGGCTATCATCTGGAAATTGCTGCGGTGTTTGTGGTTTGCTGCATCTGGTGTCCGTGCTCTGGAAAGGAACCAAGTAGTGTGAATGACTCCTTAGCACAGAGAGCACTTTCCTCATGAAGCTCTGGGAAGCTTCTGTCACACACACACGTCTGCAGGAATCTGCCCGTGTTTCAGTGACAGACAGATTTAACGGCATCATTGTTTATCTGATCAATAGCTCAGCATATGGAATGGCACAAGCCCATAGTACTTGTATTGGAAACATTCTCTGTAGCAACTGCATGCACAGTAGCCAGTCTGTAGATGTTAGTTAGACTTTGGTGCCAATTTCCATTACATCTGAGCTTGAGCAATGCCCTTTTCACAAACCAGGAAACATGTGGACTGTGGCTGGCCACGCCAGACCATGTTGTACGTCTCCACTGAGGTGTGGTCTGCTTCCCATGGGACTTAGGAAGAATTTTCCAAGTTCTGTACCACCTGAGTGCAGAGACAGAAAGAGGAAGAGTAACTTTAGGACTCAAGTAAAAAGTACAAAAGATGACCTTTAAAAGCCAGCTCCTATTAAGCAACACAGTTACTCATGGCGTCCATGCTGACTGGTGTTTGTTTAGTAGTTATTGGATTTAGAGTTGATGTAGGGTGAGTTAAACTGATCCTAGCTCTAACCTTTAGAATTTATAATTTAGCATCAATGTGGTCAACACAAATAACCAACAAATAAACTTTCTATCACATGCTAATTCTGAAAATGCTGAAACAACCAATACAACATGCCAAATGTTTGCTTAATTTTGTTCATGTGAAACTGTATTCTCCTGCTGGAGTCAAACCAGGGAAGGAAAGCTATGAAAGGAGGTAGGTGCTGCAGGGTTCCCAGATTCATTAATTCTCTTTTTCAATCATTCCTTGGAAAGGAATATTCAACTAACATTTATCAAGCACATGAGGATACAAAGAAGAGCAAGACATTATCAACTTCAAGGAGCTTCAGTATCTGAAACCAATTAGGGAAAATTGGATGAAAAATTGTTCAGGGGTTTGTTTATTCAAGGTCCCTAACTCATTAATTTTTTCATGCTAAAGATCAGGGTAAAGAGAATAGTATTTTTATTTAATCCAGGAGGAGCATTTTTTAGCCAATGTGTTTTTCCATCACATTTTTCTCCATTACATGTTTCTCTGTCAGGAGAGAAATGTGAGAGTGCTGAAAATTCTGGTATGCGGCAAAGTGACGACAATTCCTCTTGCAAGCAATAGAAACTTTGACTAGTTATAAAGTGGGTTAGAGGTCTTGACCTTTTGTTCTTGGTTAAGGCAGCATCCTCAGTCTCCAGTCAAGTTTAGGGAAACTGATTGGAGACTGTACTGTATAGGCAGGCTACAGTGTCAGGGACTGCCATGGATGGTTGGATTGTATTCCTTGTCATAATTCAGTACCTTAATTCCTAGTGCCAGAAAAGGCCAAATTTAGATCAAGAATGAATATAGTTTTCATCACTTGCTCTACTTCGTCAATTTTAGGATGCATATTTTCCCTATTTTTATATTTTAACATCTCTGATACAAGTGACATTGTGCAGTTACTATTAGCCAAGAATCAGTCATGACGTGTTGTTATCATCTGTGCATGTGAACACTTGGTCTTAGCTGTTTGTATGTCACTTCAGTGAGTTATGAACTTATATGCGTTTTGCTGCTACACGTTAGGTTTTATTAATGTTTAGAATGTTTTAAAGATTACACTGTGCTTTACTATTGAAATAAAAAAAGGGGCAGAGGTATGTAAAACTGAAATTGAGGAAGCAAATATTTGTCATTGGAGAAATGGCCAAAATCTTATTTTTTTTCTCACAAAACAACAACCAGGTGCTTTATGGAAATGCTTCTCCAATTTTAACATGCAAATGAATCACTCGAGAATCTTGTTTAAATTATTTGGTAGGTCTGGGGTGGAGCCTGAAGTTCATCATTTGTAATCGGCACCTAGGGGATCTCATGCTGCAGGTTCAGACCACACTTTCAGTAACAAATGTTTTGCCAAACCTAATAAAAGAAGTTAGCCACAAGTAGGTGAAGCTAGGCTCGTTTCATTACTGAGTCGTGTGCTACAGACTGTATTACTTGCTAAATCATACTACTAAAGGCAGGACAAATACTAAATCCCCAGGAATAAGATGAAAGACATTTTGGAGCCATAATGATGTGACTGATTTTATGTGTCTCAAAAGGCAGTTGATGAAGTATCATGTCATAAATTGAGGTACCCAAAATAATATGTCTCACAATCAAAGGTCTTAGGTTTGATGAAGTACAGGGAGGTGCACATATCATTATCCTTATGTAAATTATGAAGCACCTTTTTAGAACTATAAGCACTGTATGTACCCTTCCTCTGCAGCTTGTCAAGAGAGCCAGTGACTGGTATCATGTTCTCAAAATACAAAACAGAACACAATCTTAAATGTAAGTAATTTTGACTTATTTCAAATTTCTGTGCTTACTCTCTTTTCAATCTACCCTCTTCTAACAAAAACTATAAGATACTATGACTTTTAAACTGGAGAGGCTGAGAATCAAGGATCTTAAGTAGCATCCAGTCTCATAGTCAAGCTGTGTGATCAAACAAGGAGCCAGATTAGGGAAAATATGGGGCCAAAGAATGATGTTTAGGTACCAACAGTTGTGAAAAGCCCATTTAATATGCTCCTTCTGGCAAAAGTTATTTGGCAAGGCTAGGGCTGTTAAGTACCAACTTTGTTTTTATAATAGTCTTAAGAGCATCAGAAGAAAGTTATTTTTGTGTAGCAAGTGCTATAGCACAGTCAGGGAGATGCCAGATAATGAGGATTTCCAGCCTTATAGCTCCCATGTGTTGTTCATTAAGCTTTATATTACACAAACACCCATCACCAGCTTTTTATTTTTTTTAACCCTGAGTAGACCATAGTGATTGATAAATGAGGTAAAAATTGATAAATGAGGTAAAAATCACAGTTTGGAGATCCTTTGGGGAAGGGTATTAGAGAGGAGCGAACTGCAGAAATTTAAATGGGAGTCCTAGTGGACCCTTGGCTGAGGTCTGCGGTGTTAACGTATAGGGTTATACTCTACAAAGCCTAGCAGAGAATGGCTTCTCTGGATCTAAGAACTGAATGGAAATACCTGAGTTCTCAAGCGCTGAGAAATGTCCAAGTTATGGTCAAGTCAGAATGGAGAGAACACAATGAGAATTTCATTTGGTTAATATCTTGGAAAGATTACATCTTAGAAATAAGGATAGTGTCCTAGAGTAAGCACCATACTCTTGGATTAGGCAAAAATGGAACACAGCTAGACTAGCATAATAAAGAATGAAACTGAAGGCAAAAGGATCAATATCAATAATTTAACTATCTTCTAGAATAAATAGTAATACTCTTTAAAAGAAGATGATTTTATTTAGACTCCTGTAAGCTATTGCTAGTCAATAAAAAAAAATGAAGACCACAAGATGACCTAATTAGCAGACAAGGTAAGGAGTTTGAAAATTGTTACAACAAATATGTTCAAGAACTTAAAGGAAAAGATGGACACAATGAGGAAACAGATGGAAACTATAAACACCAAATGGAAATTTTAAACTGATAATAAATAATATCGAATGAAAAATTTTCATCATATTAGAGATTTCAGAAGAAAGTGGGGGTCAGTGACTGGAAGAGTGATCAGTAGAAATGATTTAATATGAAGAATAGTGAGAAGAAAGGTTATAAAAATTGAATATTTACTGACCTATGGAATAATAGCAGTTTAGCTTATGGGTAATTGGAGGCCTAGAAGAATAAGAGAGAGAAGTATAAGAGAGAGAATGAGACAGAAAGATACTCTAGGAAATAATGGCCATAACATTCCCAGATTTGTTGGAAAACATCAACCTCAGATTCCAGAAACTCAGCAATCCCCAAGCAGGACTCATTAAAAACAACAACAACAATAATAGGATGTGATTCCATAGTGTAGTGGTTAGCACATCTGCTTTACATGCAGAAGGTCCTGGGTTCACGCCCCAGTGGAGCCACGGTCTATGGTCTACGGTCATGCTACCCTGAACAAGCCCAATGACTGATCTCAGAAGCTAAGCAGGGTCGGGCCAAGTTAGTGCTTGGTTGGGAGACCACCTAGGAAGACCAGGTGCTATAGGCATAAATAATAATAAATAAATAATAACAAAACACATCTTAGTCAAGCTCTAGAGGAAAAGCTATAATACATAACACATAACAGAGGAATAATAATATAAATAATAGCTGACTTAGAAAGAATAGAATCTAGAAGATAACGGAACTGTATCTGGTATTCAGCAAAGATATCTTTAAAAAATGAGGGCGAAAAAAAGAAACTTCTAGGTAAACAGAAGATGAGAGCATTTGTTGCCAGAAAACCTGCAATGCTAAGGGAAGTTCTTTAGGCTGAAAGGGTATGTTGTCAAATGGAAATGGGTTTCATAGGAAGAAATAAAGAGCAGCAGAAAAGGTTGATATGTAGGTAAGCAGGTGTTTTTTTCTTTTTTCTCTTAAAATCTTCAAATGATACTTGACTATTTAAAGGAAAATAATATTTACTTTGAGGTTTTATGTAAAGTATGTTTAAGTAAAATACATGACAAAACACAAAGGATGGGGAGTAAAAGGAAATGTTTTTGTGGGGTTCTTACATGTTTTGTAAAGTGGTAAAATATTCTCAGTAGACTGTGATGAAGAAAGATGCATATTTTTTCCAGTTTCATTGAGAAATTACTGACATATATCACTGTATAAGTTTAAAATATACAGCATGATGGTTTGATTAACCCATGTGGCAAAACAATTACCACAATACGTTTAGTTAACATCCATCATCTCACAGAGATAAGATGCATATTGTAATCTCTAGAGCAATCATTAAAATGAAACAAAAAACTGCTAAAAATCTAATAAAGAAACTAAAATTGAAAGTTAAAAAAATTTGATTAACCTAAAAGAAGGCAGAAAAGAAGAGACAGAGCACAATAAAACAATGATGACAACAGGACAAATTGAAAACAAATAGCAAAACTGTAGACTTAAACCCAAGTATATAAATAATTGCACTAAAATAAAAGTGGACTAAAAGGCAAAGATTATCAAATTTATATAAAAGATGAAACTATATGCTATGTAGAAGAGATGTATTTTAAATATGAAAGTACAGATGAGTTGAAAGTAAAAGGATAGAAAAAGATACCATGCAAACCAGAAGCAAAAAATGGGTGATTTATCTCAACCAATTTCAGGCAAAATAGACTTCATGATAAGGAGTATTGCAGGATGAAAGGGGCATTTAAAAATAATAGAAATATTAATTCATGAGGGAAACATAACAATACTAAATGTATATACCTCCTATAAGCAAATTTCAAAATATTTGAGGCAAAACTGATAGAATTCAATGGAAAAATAGGCAGATTCACAATCAATAGCGATACGGAGGCTTGGAACAACAGTATCAATCGATCGAACCTAATTGACATGGAGAATTGCACACAGTAGTTGTAGAACACACATTTTAAAGAAAAAAGTGCACATGGAACATTTATAGAGTTAGAGCATTTGTAGAACCATATAATTTAAAATATTGAAAAATATCAAAATAATGAATATTAAAAATATTGAAAAAGGACTGAAATTTATAGAGTTTGTTCTCTGACCATAGAAACATAAAAGTAGAAATCAATAGGAATAAAATATCTAGGAAACACCAAAGAAAACACTTTTAGAAATGTTTTCTAAAACATTTTGAACCCATGGTCAAAAATAAAATCTAATGGAAAATTAGAAATATTTTAAAAGTAAATGATAATGAAAATCCAACATTTTAAAATCTGTTGGGATGCAATTAATCCAATAGAGTAGAAATTATAACTTTAAATGTTTATATTTAAAGAAATATAAAGAAAAGTTTAAAATGAGGTATTTAAATTACTACTGCAAGAAGCTGGGAAAAGATGAGCAATTTAAACCCAGAGTAAATAAAAGGAAAGAAATAATAAAGAGTAAGATAAAATAAAAAATAGAAAAAAAAAAGAAAATGTTAACATAACAATAAAAACTAACAAAGCTAAAAGTGGGCACTGTAAAAAGATTTTTAAATTTGATAAACTCCTAGCAAGACTGACTAAGAAAGAAAAGAGAAGACACGAATAACCACTATCAGGAATGATAAAGGAGATCCCAGTATGTGTCCTACATCTATTAAAAAGATAACAAGGGAACGTAATGAACAACTTCATGCTAGTGAAATTTGACAACTTCGATATAATGTACTAATTCCTCAGCCAACACAACTTACCAAAATATACTAAAGATGAAATAGAAAATCTGAATGGTTTTATATTCATTAAAGGAATTATATTTATAATAAAATACCTTCCTACTAAGAAAACTCCAGGCCTGGATATCTTTACAGGTGAGTTCAATCAAAAATTGAACAAAGAAATGATACTAATTTAATATTAACTCTTTCAGAAAATAGAGGAGGAAACATTCCCAACTTGTTTTATGAGGCCGACATAACTTTGATAATAAAATCTGACAAAAATATTATGAAAGAGAAAACTAAAGACCAAAACCTTTCTTACCATAGACAAACAGAAAAAATCCTTAAGAAAATATAAAGAATTTGAATCCAGAAATACATTAAAAAGTATTATACATTATGACCAAACTGAGATTTATTTCAGGAGTACAAGTTTGGTTTAAATTTTAAAAATTAATTGTTGTAACTCACTTATTAAAAGAACAAAGGAAAAAACTCCTATGATCATTTCAATAAATGTAGCAAAAGCATTTAACAATAATTCAAAAATTCAATGGTTTTGATTAAAACCATTTTTAATCAAAATTTTCAGTAAACTAGAAGAGTATGTAACTTTCTCAACCTTCTAAAGGGCATGTGTGAAAAACCTACAGCTAGCATCATATTTGATTATTAAACACTGAATAGTTTTCCCCTAAGATAAGAATGACACAAGAATATCCATTCTCACTGCTATTCAACATTGTGCTGGAGGTTATAGCTAGTGAAATAAAGTAAGGAAAAGAAATTAAGTGTATATGAATGAGAAAGAAAGAAATACAGAACTATATGGTTTTCTGTTTTGGGTTTTGTTTTTGTTTTTGTTTTTTTTTTTTGCAGGCAATAGGATTCTGTACATAGAAAATCCCAAAGAACCTACAGAAAAAAAAAAAATACTAGAATTAATAAGTAGAGGTAGCAACATCATAGGATACAAATTCAATACACAAAATCAGTTGATCAGAACAAGCCTGGTTGGGACATATTAAGTTTGAGATGGATTTAAAATCTACAGTTCAAAGAAGAGGTCTGTCCTGGAGATGTAAATGCAGAAATAGATTTTATAAGATATTTAAAACATTTGGAGGAATGTAATCTAAGGAATAAGGGCAGAGAAGGAAGAAAAGAGGTCCAGGGACTGTGGATAACTTTGCAAAGAAACCCTTCTAAGTTTCACATAGTTCTTCCTCTGAGTGCTGATTGTGGTGAGGGGCTTCTGGGGCTTCTGCTGGGTGGAGATTTGAGGGACAGCAGTATTTCATCCAAGGAACTCTCATTTGAAGAATGATTGGCTCCCCTTGGGTGTTGGGACTCTGTTGCCTGCACAGTAAGTTTTCATTCACAATAACTGTATTTTAATAACTCAGTATTTGTAGTGAGCTCATTGAGAAGCCCTCAGCCACCCACAAGCTTGTGCCCACCAAGCATTGTTCCTTTCTGGTCTGGGAGAGGGATCAGCTGAACCATTAAGAGTATGAGTCTTTTTTTCATTGATTGCCCAAAAGGAGGCATTTCTGCTATAAATTACAGGATTGTTTTTTTCTTTTCTTTTCTTTTCTTTTTTTTTTTTTTTTTGGCTTTTTACGCTTTGGTTTCTCATCTATTCCATGTGCAATGTTTGGCTCCAGGGCTCTGTTGAGACAGAGTGCTGTAATACATCACCGTCATCACCTAGCTGCCAGCCCAGAGCTCTGGTGTTGACGTCTTGCTTCTGTTCCGCCCTCAGATCTGGGGAGATAAGAACTTAGGGCATTTCACATGGCCTTAGGCTATTGATGGCTATAAAATATGGAGCCAGATGGATTTATGTTTTCTTTCTGAAGACAAAATGTAGCTTGTCTCTGCTAAGATCTTATCGATTTAATGAGCAGAGACGGTATAATTAAGGCCTTTCTCCTGTGCTGTGGACGTGCCAGACCTACTGGAAAGTTTACTTAGTTTTCATAAATAAAATTGGTTTGGACCTTTGCACACTTGGGGGTGAGTTCTGACATCTGTTAATGGAGGTTGTCACAATAATGTTTGTGTTTTTCTTCTCATGAGGTTGTTGCCTTTGTTTAGAGGGAAGCTTCTTGAATGGTGCTGCTGAATGACTGTGGCCAGATGGCCACTCTCAAGGCAAAGGCATGGGATGAAGGCGTGTGCTCTCAGTAGGAGGTGTGAGAGGTAGCCAGGGCCCTTTGGCATGGAGCACATTTCCCTGATTTGGGAGAACCCAGGAGTGGCCAGTGTTAGGCAGACCCTGACCAACGAGCAGGGCTCAGACCATTTAAAGTGTTTTTCTTGGCTCTGCTGGCTGTAAGAGGTCTTCAGCATGGTTCTTCAAAGAGCCTGGTGGAATAAGATCTATTTGCAACTTGCATTCTAAACAAGCTATTTGGAACAAATATGCCGGCCACATTGTTTTCTTGGCTCTTATTCATTGGTTTAATAATGCGTTATTTTTTAAGAAACAACTCTTCTCTGTTGGCTTAGAGGAGGAGCCCAGGAGAAATATTGTGTTGGATTCTGTGCAAATCTTTCAAAACAAAACATGTGCAGGACTCGTTTGGCTAAACCGGGCTACAGTCTCGTAAAAACCCATAGTGAGTGGTTCAGGACGTGAGGGGCAGTGAGGATGGGATGAAAACCGTTGTTAGGTCCTGACAATTCCAATATGGCATCTGATGTGTACCTGCTCAAGAGCCAAGAGAAAAGAGCAGGGGACCCCGATGGCATCCACAGAACTGAGCACCTCACTTATGACCTCTGCAGTGGTGTTGAGAAACAAGTTCCAAGGGAGGGGACCCAGGCTAGTGGGAGTTAGGGGGTGGCACAGCTCATCCTGAACCCACACACGTAGGCAGAGAACAGGCTGGGGTGCACTGAACAGACTTGTCTCCCATCGCATATATTAGCTGTCCCACCACCCAGCTTGCAGCACGTACTTGCTGGACACAACGTATTATTCTGAAGCAGGTTCTTTTTTACAGCCACAGCTGCTCAATTATCTTTCTGCATTGTTTCCCAATGGGTGGTGGGGAAAAGCCAAGAACAGCTGCAGCCTCCATGAGAACAAAGCCCAGTTCCTTGAGTATTTGTGGCCCTGCCCAACATGGGGCTAAACACAGAGGCCCTTGAAGAGGTGACTAAGCTAAGTTTCTAGTTGCTTCAATGGTGACCACCACAGAATATCACTCAGTTGCTCCTATATGGGGAACCTTCAAGCTGGGAGTGAGTATGGAACAAGAAGGGATTCTTCCTGTCTTAGAAGGCAGAGGGTGAGACTGGAGAAACCCTTTAGGGCTGTGGCAGGGCCGCGATTGCCCCATTACTGCAGAGAAGAGCCTCTTCCACTGTAACCTGTCTCTCCTGGGCCCCACTCTTTGGCGGTGATGACAAAGAGCTGACTTACTCTCTGTCCCCACTCAGCATTCTTCAGAGAGGCCAGTTCAGACATGATCTCAGCCTTCAATGGGTTAACTCTCCCAAGAGAGAAGTTCATCCTGGTCAGCCAACATTTGTGGATCATCTGCTCATGTGAGGAGCCATGTTCTTTCTGTTGGGGCGCTCTAGTTCTTGTCCTTCCAGAGCTGCAAGGCTAGTGAGCCAGCAACCCCATTTACTCACAGAAGTTCTCAGAGCAGCAACCAGCATTTATGGACTAATTTATGCCAGGCACCTTCACCTGCATAATTGTATTTAATACTCCCACAGCTCTATGTATTCAGCACTATGGATATCATCTCGTTTTCAGGTGAGGAGACTGTGGCTTAGGTAACTTGACTAAGACCATACACCAGTAAATGGAAGAGCCCACACTCTTTACTAGAGTCAGAGGATTGATCTTAGAGAGAAAAGATATTCTACTCTAGATTTTATGATAAGTAGTTGACAGTACACCTAAAACTGCTATGGAAGTTTTATGGTGGTGGTTTGCATAAAGAAATTAAGGGGGACTCTTAAGAGACCATGCAGGAGTTATATTTTGAAAGATAAATGGAATTTCAATAAGTGTAAATGGAGAGAAAAAAATCCTCAGCAGAGAACCAGCCTTAGCAAAGGTGCCACAGTGTCAGGGCAAGGTAGGATGTGTCCAGGAGAAGAAGTCTGGGGTGGTGGGAACCTGGAATTTGTGAGAGAAGGTGGTGGAAGATGACTCCGACAGCGGAGATTCTGACTTTGCGAAGCAGACAGTGAGAGCTGTGGGGATGTGATGTGATGGAGACATCTGGTAAACTTCAGGTGTACAGGTGGCTAGACTACATGAGGCAGTGCCACCTGCTAATTTTCATGGAAAAGCCACGATTTGGTCTGCATGTCTGCATAGTTGTCACTATGCTGTAGGCTCTGTATTCATTATCTCTAGTTTTTACCGTGGCCCTGCAAAACAGATGAGGAAACTAATGCTTAGAGAGGTCAAGTCACTTCCCAAAAGCCACCCAGCTAATGAATGATGGAGCTATGAGTCAGACCCAAAGCCATGGATATGGTTCCAAAGCCAAACTCTTTACACAACACTTGGGACATTTCCCAGGAGATTAGAGGATCAAATGAGGATCATTTTTGTGCTCATCCTCACTTCTTGGAGGCCACCTTGACCTTAAGGCTGTCACCTGGCTGGGTGGTACCTTTCCCCAGGGCCTTCCGTTGCCATCACTGTTGACAGAAAATGCTGGAAATATGCACAGGGAAAACACTCACTCACCTGAGTGCAGTTTCTAAGGGGGAATAACTTGTATTCAAAAGCAGTTGGGATAAGCTTTTCTGTCTCTTGGTCTGTCTATCATGACTCTAAAAGGTCTCTACAAACCTCCTCTGCACTGTTCAGGTGCACAGCAGTTTGGAATGAAACCAGCTCTTGGCCAATTAATGGCATACAGGAGCCTTGATATAATTCCACGGGTAAGGACTTGTGGATAGTTTTCTCTTTGGTTGTTCCCTTTTTCTGCATCAGGTTTTGGGTTTATAGATGTTAAGCCACAGCTGGTTTCTTCCTTTCCGTAAAGGCCCTTTGATAGCCAGTCAACTGAGTTTTCCACTGTTATTTTTCACAGGTCTAATAGTTGTTGGCAACCACTTTGTGTTATTTTGTTCACATAATTATTCACTGAGCCTGAAATACCCCCAAGCGACCGTCAACATCTCAGCTGCGGCCTTGCTCACTGGAGTCACTAATAGGAAGTGGTTAAAAGCTTGAGGATGAAATGGGGAACTTTTCCTAATGAGGTTGATTCAGCCACTAAGAGCAAAGCCTGCCACATATGTTGTATTACAGTTCACTCTGAGTTGCTATGACACACTTGCCCCAAGTCTCCTGTGTTCTTTCAGGTCTGTCTGTGATTATAACTCTTCTCAGAGGAGTGTTTTCAGGAAAGATAGGCCAGCCTAGTCTCCTTGCTCATGATTGAAATCGAGGGCAGAGCAGAGACCATGAAGCCCCACAAGGAAACGCCCTTCCCGCCATGGGATTTTCTGCTCTTTAGCTGCTCCAGTAGCTGCTGAGAATTCATA
Source organism: Cynopterus sphinx (assembly GCA_030015415.1). Lineage (NCBI taxonomy): Eukaryota > Metazoa > Chordata > Mammalia > Chiroptera > Pteropodidae > Cynopterus > Cynopterus sphinx. The sequence continues at coordinate 30,128,361 of CM057387.1, read as the reverse complement.
TTTCCAGCACCTAGTAGAGCACAGATACTGAAAAAGAGAAAACCTTGAGATTATGACCTATTCTTTGTCCATGTTGGCTAATATGCTGGTTGGGGAGAAAGCTAGAACTTCTCCTTCCCTTTCATCTTGTGACTTGAACAGCAATTCCTGGCAGTGAAGTTCAGGGCTAAGGGAGGGGCTAGGAGGACAAAGGCTGTCAAGTGCACCAGTGGGCATGGTCAGGCTGCGAGTTGGATGGAGGGCCTCAGGCTTATCCAGAGACTTGGGAACAGCTGCAGCTTTTCTGTTTGTGTGAAAGAGAGCCCTAGGAAGTGTTTGGAGTCTTGAAAAAAGTTGTATAAATAGAAGGGAGAAAAAAATTTCCCTTGGTAAGCTTTTAAGGACTATGTTCCAAGGCCCTTGAGGAGGGAATAGGAAGCAATTTAATTTCCCCATGGAAGGATTTGCATGCTGCAGGGAGGGGTGGTGGGGTGGCTCTCATCGGTGACACAGTCCGGGGAGGAAGAGCCCTCTCAGGCGGGTTCTAGAGACCTGGCAAGTGTTTTAGGGGGCTTATGGCAAATCACTCACTGTTACTTGGATTTGGATTTTCATTTAACAAGTTAATCCAACAGTCCTACACACAGAGCCTGGTCTCTGCTTCTCCAAAGGCTAGTGACCTCTGAGCCTCCACCTGCTGCTTGCCTGGACTCAGAATTTCTGCAGCTCTGGCCTCAGTTTCCTTGCCTGTAAACTGGAGATTATAAATACAGCCTCTATAAAGTTTTGGGGAGGATTAAAATGATATAATGCATAAAAAGTAGTCCCTGTGACTGACGCAGAGTGATTGCATAATCAGTGGTTACTTTTTTATATAAATGTTTTATTTTGGAATACTTTTAGATTTACAGAGAAGTCAAAGTTAGTCCAGAGTTCCCATATATCCCTCACTCAGTTCCTCCTACTGCTAACACCTTATATAATTATGGTACAATTGTGAAGGCTCAGAATCCAGCTTTGATATATTACTATTAACCTAACTCAAGATTATATTTGGATTTTACTAGTTTTTCTGTCAGTATCTTTTTATGTTTCATGACCTAATCTAGGGCACCATGTTGCATTTAGACTTATTGCAACATGGTGCCCTAGATTAGGTCACGAAACATTAAGTCTTCTTAGACTTCTCCTGTTGGCCTGTAGACCCCTGAGGTTAGCAGCAGCATTGTGTCTTGTCACAAACCCAGCACAGTCATGCACGGGGCCAGGAATGACCAGGGTTTGGGAATGCAATCAATGAATTTGCTCTAAATACATCTTGCCTAAAATCTCTGTGTTTTGAGGAGACCATTAGGGCCCAAGCTGGCATTCCTCAGAGCTCCACCAACCCTCAGCCCACCAGCTTTAAGGAGGACAGAACCTTAGGGCATGTGAAGAGGGGGTCTGCTGGGCTTTGGGGTACAGGGTCAGGAGATGGGGCCATGAAATCTACATCGAGCCCATGGCTGGGAAGTGTTCACCTTCTAGCTTTTAGAGGATCCTGATTCAGCCTAGGTGCCCCATCCCATCCCAAGCCAGTTCAGGGTCCAGTGTACTCTGTAGAACCCCAAATCCACAGCTTTTGTCGAAACCTGACTCCTTGGAGCATAGGTCTTGACCCTTGCAGTCCTAGTAGGAAGTCCCACAGTAGAGGTTTAGAAAGAGCTTTGCTCTATTTCCCGTCAGGACTTGTGGTGGTAAATGTGGGCAGCTGTGGCCCCACAGGGCTTAGGGCCTGCAAGGCATTTTCTGGCTTGATGCTAGACCCTTCCTTTCTGACTTCAGACCTTGTGGAGGCTTCTGAGGGCTCTGACATCATTGCCAGACTGAGATGAGGCACCTCAGCAGGGATCATCATTCCTGGATCCACTGAGGCACTTATAGAGGGAAGGTGGTCCCCAAACCCTCATTAGCACAGACCCTGGTGGAACGTTTGACATGAACACCCTCCGTCTTTGTGCTGCCTGAGGGGACAGGTCCTTGACATCTTTTTTCAGAATCTGTTCTCAGGGCTGCCTCTCAGGCCTGGCACTTTTATATGGAACCATGTTGCAATCTTGAGAATTTTCAGGGCCCGTGCCTTGGAGTTATGCAGCAGATGCTGTGACACACACAGTCCTAGAGCGCTCACATCAGGCAGCCAGCCTGCTTGGCGCTGGGGCATGGCTGACGACCAAGAATGTGCACTTAACACACATTCCTTCTCCAAACCCTAAGCGCATTAATATTTTGAAACCTCAAATCAGTTCTCTTAAAAACTCGAACCACATGCCTGGGAGGCAGTATGGTGGTGAGCTCAGATTTTTCATACATTAAATGGGAACGCAGGGCTGTGGAGGCAGAAGTCCTCTGCTCCAGCCCAAGTTAAGCCACTAAGCCCCCTGTGAGCTTGGGCAGGTCACTGGCCCTCCTGGGGCCTCGGTTTCTCTAGCCATAAAACAAGGACATTGAAATCTTTAAGGACCTACCAGATCTCTAACGTTTATGATTCTCGGGAGGATGGAGACTCTGAAGTTGACTGGTTTATAGAAAAATTTATTTGAAATCCACAAGGGCTTATGATTGCTTGTAAATGTTTAAGATGTGTTTTTTAGTAAGTCTAAATACTGACAAAAATGGCAAGAATGTAAACAGTCCTTAGGAAGACGCTTTCTGCTGGTGCCTGTGGATGAGAACTGCAGTAAGAACACAGGGAGGCAGGAAAGTGCAAAAGCGGGGGCCAGTCTTCCAGGGACCATTGCACTGGGGGCCTGGAGGACTTCTTCATGACTGCCCAGAGCCGGCACAAACCAGCAGCCTGGACACCTCTTTCTCTGTCAGCTGTGGTAACAGTTCTTAGCTCTCTCCCAGAAAGAAGGCTTGAATTCTATAGCCCTGACCTCGCAGCTCCCCTCGGGGAGAGACCCGCAGACTCTCTGTGGCCAGCTTTGAATTCTGCTCAGAGCCAAACAACTGGGCAGTAATCCCCAACTAACCGCTTTTTGGGAAAATGGAGCAGAGGCCATGGGGGCCAAATTCTGGCCTGCGACTGGCCCTCACCCTGGGGTGTCTGGCATCCACAGGATGCACTAGGCGGGGGGCTTTCAGGTTTCTGAGGTTAAATTGCTTTAGGACAGAGAAAGAGTTCTGTGATTAACAAATTAGGAAAAAAAAAATTGCTCTAAGTGATTAACCTGGTGTCAATTGGCCAGGGAGGACATGAGTCTATAGGGCTTCTTCCCTTCATTGAGTGTTCGTTGAGTGTCCAGTAGGTACAGCGCTGGTGTCTGACTTGACGGTGGCTAGAGCCTGACAGGAGAGAAGAAGCATAATTAGGTGAACCACCAATGAGGAGATGTGACAGGTGGCAGACAGGGGCCCCTGGTGATGATGGAGGGCTGACTCAGGCACGGTGGTCAGCAAAGACCTCTCTGCAGAAGTGAATTTACTCTGAGACTCGAAGGGTTAGCAAGAGCCAGTGGGGCCAGGGAACCCCCACAGATACGGTAGCACAGGGCTAAGGCTTGAAAGCCAGGAAGAGCTGCACTGAGAATGGGGTTTGAATGAGTGTGGGACGCCAGCATCAAAGATGCACATGTGGGGATTGCTTGGCTGTGCATCCTGAGTCGGAGTGGTTTGAGAGTAGGATGGTTGTGTGGGCAGGATGAAAAGAGGACTGTTTGTATGTACCCGTTAGAGTCCTGGGAGTGGACAAGCTTTGGACCAAGCACGACATCCATGCTGCTAAATTCCGGACTCTTGACTAAGAAGCTAAAAGTCACAGCTGCCCAGGAACTCATTCAAACAAGAGTGAATTCATGGAGCCTTTCCCACCTCCACCCACTTCCCCTGCCAGTCATTGTCAGAGGCCATTCTCATCTTTTGTGCTTTTCTTGTGATTACTCATATTTTTCCCAAACGTGTGTTTATATTTCCTGTAGTCCCATTGTTCCAGTTGGCTCACAATCGCTTGAGGGGAGAGTAGGCCGAAGTTCCTCCTGAAGTGTCCTTCTCTTGCTCTTGGGGGTCAGAGAAAGAACAGAGTGGGAAGAGGAACTTGAATGTGACACATGGCATGTACTTAATCCAATTCCTGGAAAAAGGGCTTGCAGAGCAGGAGGAGGATGTGGATGGGTCGGAAGGCAAGATGGTCTGAGAGAGCAGAGGTTGTGGCAGGAGAAAGTGAGGGTGCCGCCTCTTCTGCAGACTGTTGAGTGCAGCCCTGTACCACTCGCCAAAACTTCCTGGATATTGAGACCCAGATCCAGTTCTGGCAGCTCCGTGAAGCTTTGTCTAACTTCTTAGTCCTTCCTAGGCCTGCATTCTCTGAACTTGTGAGTTCCTATGTCCATTTGATTGTCTAAGCTGCACACTGCAGGCCTTTGCTACTCAAAATATGGGCTGTGGTTTAGTGGCTTTGGCATCACTTGGGTGTGTTAGAGATGCAGGTTCTCTGGCCTTCCCTAAACCTTCTGAATCAGATCCACTTTAAGAAGATCCCAAGGTGATGCCTATGCCCCTTAGAGTTAGAGAAGTAGGGCCATAGACCTTCATCAGAGGCTAGCCCCAGTTACTCTACTCTCCCAGGGGCATGCTGTACTCCTGGGTAGGATGGTGAGCTCCTAGGGTGGAGCCCCAGCACCCCGTCTGGATGCCAAGCTGAGATTACTGGCCACCTAGCCAGGGAGCCAGTCCATGTGTGATCTGACTTATTCGGAGGAGGTGAAGTGCAAGCAAAACAGAAGCAAGTGGAGAGGAAAAGAAGAGAACATTTATGAACGGTTCATCCAGTGTCTCAGGAACCTTGGAGAAGCCTATGGGTCTCCTGGAATGCTCTTTGTCTGAGACATTTTGCACTTAGCCAACTCTAAACTCAAGATTTAAGAAATCAGGCCCACAACTTGGAGAAATTGCAAGACTGAGAGTGCTGCGACCGGAGAGTGCAAGGAGCATTCTTCTCCTGAACCCAAAGGCCCACAGATCCTGGAGTGCTGTTCCTTTCTCCACTTCTCTTTCTCAAAGCCTGGCTTCCAAAGGGTAAATGTCAGAGAGACCAAAATGGTGGCCCAGCACCAGGTTATGTCAAGGACCGCTCTCCTCTCCGCTCCTCTCTCCATCACCAGTACTCTGAGCTCACTTAGTCATGAGGATGGAGGGACTTTGCCAGCATCCAAGAGGTCAGAGCTGAAGTGAGAGCAATTGAGATGATGCTTCCTTCACTTGGGGTGGAAGGAGCCTCCAGACATGCAGTGAGGTCTCAGGAAGAGCTTGAGTCATCGGGAGGCTGCTGCCTCAGAGAAGGAAGACTCCAGGGCAAAGGATGACAGGCTGATGGAGTGGAGCTGGAAAACTCTTTCATTCAGAAAAACCAATTGTTATTAAATACCTACTATTGTCCTAGCTATGCCCAGGTGAGAGAAAGTGCTCAGTTCAGTGTCAGACCCACAGGAGCTGCTTTGTTAGGATGGTTTTTTGACAGTTGAACAGAGAGCACACAGCCAGCCCCTACCCTTGGATTAAACTCATCTTCTCATTGAGATGGGGAAGCTCATATTTTACCTCCCACAGGCAACTTTTCCAGATTATTCCAGCCCTATCTCCCGATAAAGAGCTGTATCTGCTCTGTTAGTACATAGAATAATATACTGACGTGTGGTGGTCTGCTCCCCGCCTTCCTGTCTGACCCCATCTCCTAGCACCAGCACCCCCACCCATGCCAGTTATCAGTTTATTGCTGTTCAGCCCCAAACCCATCCTTATTTGCCTGCTCCATGATAATGGAGGTGGGTTGTGTAAGTATTTCTCCTCTGCCAGCTGGCTTGATGCTAAGCCTTGTTGACAGAGGACATTGGAAGGACACTAGAAAAAGAAGGGGTTTTCTCCTCCTGGTTCTTCTGAGCCTCCTATACCAGGCTTCTGCAGTGCCCAGGTCCTGAGAGTACATGGCTTCTGCTGTGCCAGGCTCCTGTAGGACGCCATTCTGTAGTACCCTAGCTCCTATAGAAGTAGCTTCTTGAGCTCCTATAATGCCCAGTGGCCAGTAGCTTTCCCCAATACTCCCTCAGGTGACGTTGCAGTGAGTTCTGAGCTATGAGATCTTCTCCTGACATCTCAAGGGATAGCTTCCTGGCAAGTCATAGCAGTGAGGCATCTAGTGGCTTTTCTGCCAGCTAGTGAGCTGTGGCTATGCCCTCTCCAAGGTCTGAATCGCAGTCCTTGGAGTAGAGGCTCTTCCCTGGGCAGTAGGGCACTATCTCTGCTCTAGGGGTGGTGACTACTCCCGATATCTGCTACCGCTGCATTCTTTCCAGTTCTCTTTAATTCTTACTAATCAAGTCCCTATTATTCCACTCTCCTATTAATAATTCTTTGTATATATTTTTCTGTTTGAATTACTGTATGGTTTTAATGCCCTGTTTGGACCCCGTGGCAGAACTTTGAGCAGTACACTTGGTTGTCCACTAATGTGAAATGAAAGGTGACCTTAAATCTGGGCAGTTACTAATGGTTTTGCTGGAAGGTCAGGGACTTGGAAGGAACAGGATTGATCGTGATTACTACAGGATAACCGATTTGCAGCTACACAGTAGAGAGAGAGAAAGAATATAAAGACAATTTCTGGACTTCAGAGGATTCTCTGTGGTGCCTCGTAGAGCTTCCATGCCCAGAAGGAGAGGCCTATCCAAAACTACGGCAACCAAAATACAGGCAGGCGACCAAGGAAGGACTCAGACTCTTTAGGAATTAAGTTTCAGTCACTTCACCAGGTAAAGAACCAAGCCAGCTGCGTCCTGAGCATGGGGAGCATGGAATGGTTAGTGGAGCAAAGAAGCCATAGATTTCAATTGCCTCCTCGAGACCAATCACATCAGAGAAGACCGTACTAGCTTTCCATATTTATCTTGTTTATTTTATTTATGTGCCTATTTGTTTATGCTGATTTCATCTCCCTTCATTTCATTTTTTTTCTGTACATTGCCGAAAGTTAACTTCACAATTTCGTCTTCAGATAATAGATCATTCAGTGGGTCTGTGATGGACTTGAGGAGTAATTAACAGCTACAGTGGTAGATACAGTGACTTAGGACTGTGTGTCTCTTCATTTGGTATCGTGTGAGAAATTCTCCACTTAGAAGGATAGCTGTACCTTACTGGGTGAAAACAGCATTGTTTCATTGTTACAGAGAAGTTGGAACTTGTGTAAAACGTGCATATGGAAATTGAGTGGCCATAGGAGTGGACCAATGCTAGTTATCAAATGGATTGCTGATCAGCTGCAAATTCACCTTTTTTTTTTTGCTGGCTCTGTCAGAATGGAGGTGGGCATGGGCTTTGCAAAGGTTTTTTCTTTACCAGCTGATATAACATTAAGTTCGATCACTGGAGAACCCTGAAGGGACAAGGAGGAGGAAGAGATTTCCTCTTCCTGGTTCCAGTGTGTCTCACTTGCCAGGCTCTTGAAGAGTGCACTTTCTCCAGCACTCAGCCTCTGCAGAGGATGGCTTTTTGAGCTCTTGGTTCCTGTTCAGCATCCTACATCCAGAAGTGCCTAGTGGCCAGCATCTTCTTCTGGCATCTCTTCAGGCAGCGTCATAGTGGAATGCTACCAGCAAGGCACCGTTACGTGACACTCTTCCTGAAATCCTCCCAGATGACTTCTGAGCCAAGTTCTGAGGTATGACACCTCCCTGTGGATGGCACCCAAGAGCACATAAATTCAATAAATTGGACGGGAAGACAAAGTACAAAGTCCCAACATTAGAAGTAAAATGGAATGAAAGATTTATAATAAGGATACAGTTATGGGAGCTGGTGAAGAAGTTAATGGAAAGGTATTTTCTCTGGATCTCATGGTGGGATTGAAGATGCTGTCGGTCACAGAGCTGGCGAGGAGAAAAAGCCGGGCATGAAGTGGGGAGAGCAAGGACAAATGAACCTGTGTATGAGGGTCAACTTGGCTGTGCTACAGTAGCCAGCTATTTTAATCAGACACAAATCTATAGTTTAACATCTATAATCAGCTGACTTTAAGTAAAGGGTGGTTATTCTTGATGATGTGGATGGGCCTCATTCAATCAGTTGAAGGCCATAATGGTAAAAGCTGAGATTACCCAGAGAAGACATTCTGCCTTAAGACTGCAGCATCCGATCCTGTCTGTGTTTCCAGTTGTCCCGCGTAGACTGCAAGAGCTCAGGCTGCCCCGCTCCTGCATGTGTTCCTAGCAGCGCTGAGTACAGGGCTTGGCCCAGAGTGGATGCTCGATAAATATTTCCTGTCTGGAAACGACAACCATCTGTCGGAGTCGGTGTGAACAGAGCTCTGCCTTGGGGCAGGGGCGGAAGCTGAGGGACCGAGGAGGGCCCTTCCTGTCCTTAGATCCTATGACAGTGAGTGGGAAGCTCTCCAGGTTGAGAATAGGTTGTTGGGAGACAAAGTGGGAAAGGGAATCTGAGATCTATAAAGTAAAAAATGAAAATTTGGGCGAAGCGCTGGAAGAGATGCGGCTTAGGGGAGAGATTCTGAGCTTTGCTGGAGTGCCTATTGCAGGTGAGCACTTCTGTTGGCTGTTATGATGTGCCAGGCACTTTGTAAGAGCTTCACATATGTTAACTCATATCACCCTCACTACCCTGCCAGATAAGTTCTGTTATGATCCCTTGTTTACAGACAGGAAAGGAAAGAACAAAGAGGTTAAGTAGCTGGACCCATGGGTGCTCCTCCTCCAGGCGTGCCCCCTCACGGAAAGGGAAGGGGGCCCTTTCTCTCTCATGTCTAATTCTAGCCCAGTTCTCCATGTTTTCCGGAGTTTGCCAAGAAAATCCCACCAGGCTGAGTGAGTTCCCTGTCCTCTCTGGGACCTGTGGTATGCTCTACATCAGACCTGGTGGTCTTCAGTGTGGGGACAGATTTCTGTGCAAACCTTTTCATTCAGAGCTGCGGAGCCGGCTTTGGGGCTACATGTGCAATTCATAAAGTTTGCATTTTCCACAGGACTGGTTTCCAGAGCATTTTGGCCTGAGCACTACAGGCTTTTAAGAATTTCAGCTGAGAAATGCTGTCCACAGATTGCTCAGTCTCATACCCCCTTCCCACGGCTGTGAAGTTTGGCACAGATATTCTATTATTGCTCCAGGATCGGATTTGGAGTTTTATTTTATTAATAATTCTTTTTTATTTTTGTAAGGATTCAGAGGAGAGGGGATATGGACCAACACCGTTTTTTCCAGTTTCATCATTGTTCCCTACCAACATCCACGTCTGGCCTCCTTCTGTCAATTTTGACCCCATTTGCCTTGTCGGTGCATGTCTTCTGTCTCCGGAGGGCTGGTCTTTATGCAATGCATGGAAATGAGTGTGACTACAGGTGAAGGAATATGCATATATAGCCTATAAATTTGCAAATTTACTCTAAATTGGCAACCGCTGTGTTAGCTGGGTTTAAGAACTGTGTATACAGGAGTTTTTTCTGAATCAAAATAAAATAATCTTGACTTTAAAGCTGGAGCCTGGCGTTGGGGGATTTGCTCACATTGGGGCTCCTGCCCTGTCTGTGCCCTAGCCTGGGCTGTGAAAGCTTTTAGGACTGCACTGGCCAGTATTCACAGGGAAGGCGTGCTGCTCCACAGCCTACACTGGCCACTTTGTTCAGGCCTATGAGCTCTGGGTTGGTTAGTGTTATGCTTTGGTGTCCAGCTTGGGCATCAGATTGCTGCTAAGGCTCAGAGTGCTGGGTCCTGGGTCGTGCCTCCCTACGTAGCTGTTTCTCTTAGAGGTCTGCTGTCTTCCTGCCATGTTCCCAGGACATTGAGCCTTGCCAGTTGTGGAACCCCTGGGTCATCATCTTCTTCTAGTTCTAAGGACTACCCCCTTTCTGTTATGGGCTGTATTGTGTCCCCTCCCCAAGACATATGTTGAAATCCAGCACCTCAGAATGAGACCTTATTTGGAAATGGGGTCATTGCAGACATCATTAGTTAAATTAAAATGGGGTTATACTGGAGTCCAGTGGGCCCCTAGAAGAGATGTGGAGACACATGGAGAGAAAGCCATGTGATGACAAAAGCAGAGAGGATTTCCACAGGTTGCCCTGACCAGCAAACCATCAGAAGGATTTTCCTGTGGATTTAAGAGGCAACATGGTCTTGCTGACACCTTGATTTCAGACTTCCAGCCTCCAGAATATTAAAACAGTAAATTTCTGTTGTTCAAGACCCCTGGTTTGTGGTACTTTGTAACAGAGCCCTAGGAAAGGTCCAGCAACATTTACGTCCATGCTCCACCCTCACAGAGGGCCAGCGTTACCCCTCCTCTGTGGGCGTGTAGACTCACTGTGGTGGTGGATGCCCTTTTCGGAGGGTGAGTATTGCAAGAGTGATGCTGAGACCAGCTAATTTTCTTCTATCGGCCAGGTCTGTTATTTATTTCTATCACTATTCAGTTCTAAGCTAAGAGACCTTATGTGAGCAGGTGATCAGCACTAGTTAAAGTTCGGAGCCAACATCCAAAATTTTCCTTCCAGTTTACTCTTCCACTCTAGAGACCAAGCTGAGACCCAGGTTTGATCAAAGACATTTCTCAGATTGCTGACAGAGCAGGGCTCTCTGTGGGAAATGTAAGACCTGTGAAAGTCAAATGTTTGTGAAATGCAAACTCTTTCATGTTTTTATGGCACTTGGAAGCCATAATTAAGGCATGAGCTGTAGGAGAAAGAAAACCACCAGTCAGCTTCTTTGTCCTTTGTATACAAAGAATAATGTCAGATTATGATTTCACCTAGCCTTGGGCTCTGTGGATACTGGGTGTGTAGCTTTGAGTTTTGGTCTTTCTCTTGGTTGGTGCCCTTTCCAGAAAGTTTAAGCCTTGAATTTCTCACTCATGCACTCCCCACCACGCTTACCACTAGGGCTTCATTCTTGGCCATCCCTCCTAGTATTTAGCAACTTGTTTTTCACCCAGGCCTTGAAGAGGGATGACTTTCAGACCCGCTTCAGCTTCAATGGACCTAGCTCCAGGCTGAATATCTGTTCTTGCTATGTAAACTAGGGTGAACATTGAGAGGGGATACCCTGGGAAGAGATGAGGGCCTAGGTCTCTGGAGAAAAAGAGGAATTTCTCCAGAATGGCCAATGGGTCATACAAGTTATGGTCCAAGAGTGAAGCTACAAGTGAGAAAAGCAGGACGGGGCCTTAGTTCTGAGGCTCAGTCTTAGACTTCTAGTCTTCTAAGACCTGTTGATTGAGTAGATACTATTTCTCAGGGGTCACGTGCTGAGAAGAGTGATGAACAAACCAGATTGAAATCCCTACCCTCTGCGTTTACATGCAAGTGGATTGCAACAAGAGAGTGAGCAAGAAGACAAGGCGGGAGGTCCTATGCTGGAAGGATTAGAGTGGAGCGCTCTGGATCAGGACAAGTGATGCAGGACAGCAGCTGCACAGGGCCTCGTGCAGTTGCATGTGTTCATGGAGGGCTGGCGTCAGGCTGTTGAGCCATTAAGACTAGATGGTGGCTGTGGCAGGTCTTCTCAGGAGCATATCGATCAGTCTTCTGGATGTTTCCAGTGATGGGGATGGAATTAATAAAATCCTTAGTTAAACAACATCTTCCAATGAGATCTGAAGAAAAAGGAGACATGTAAATAGAGAAGGTGTGGAAAGAAGACAGGCTGATGCTAGCCTCCCGGGTGCCTAGGCAATGACCACCCACACGAAGACCTGTCGTTTTGGTTGCCACACAGCGTGACAGCCAAGTGGTGGCTTCCTGGGGGCTCACACTTGGGTTTCTGTATTGAGATGTCTGCAACAATCCAGGTGCTGGCTTCTGGAAGTGGTCACCCTGAAAAACATCCATCACAGACTGGTCTGCAAGGACGGGGGGTGGGGAGTCCTCATGTGGTCTCTCTTGATCCTCATTTTAGAGTTCCCTATGGGCCAGAGGGCCCTACTGTGCTCTGAATAAAGGGCTGATGACTGTGTGTGTCCTAGGGGAGGAGGGTCAGCAACACCTACCTGTGGCTTGTGCCACAAGCAAGCCACAGTGGGTGACAGCTGGCTGGAGGAATGCGTTAGCCTGATGAACCAACCTCCAGGGAAGCCCTCTCTTCACTTCAGAACCTTCCAGTCTTACAAAACACCTAATTCAGGTGACTCGAACCAACCCCTGGCTTTAGTCAGAAGTATGAGATACGTAACACCCATCATGTGCGCACGTGCAAACACACACGCACACGCACACACACACACACACACACACACATGCACGCACGAGCTTCGGGGTTCACGTGTGTTTTTGCAGGCTGTTAACTGACGTTACTGTATCTGGGCTGTCACAACCGGGTAGCCCCTTCCCGAGGCATTCTGTGAAGTGCAGGATGCTGGTTTGGCTATTTGCTCTTTGAAGGCAACTCCGGCCGAAAGGATGCTCTTCTCCTGCTGCAAGCCAGGAACGGTTTCCCCACTTCAGAGCCCTCATGTTTTGTTCTTTTCCATCAATACTGCTTTATTAGGCTATTTCCTTCTAAATGACTCACAGACTGTGTTTGGGGGAGGCATGCACGTGTGTGTGTGTGTGTGTGTGTGTGTGTGTGTGTGTGTGGCCAGAATTCTGGAACCAAGGAGAATTAAGTGTGGAAGCACAAGTGGTTTTGGTACATAGCTGCATTTGGTACTTGTCGCCTCCCTTCACTCCCCAGCCTTTAATTGGAACATACTTCTGGTTCATATGCATGAAATTTAACTTTGGCTTATTCAGTTGGGTCTTAAGTTTGGCAATTTTTAGCTATAGAGAAAGCTTTTTTTTTTTTTTAATTAAAAACTTTTCGAGATCCACATGGAGTTGCAAGAAACAATCTAGAGAGATCCCCTGAGAGCTGAACCCCACTTCTCCTAGTGATAACATCCTGCAAAACTGTAGTAAAATATCACAGCCAGGACATAGTCAATGCCATAATCGGGGAATGAAGCAGCTCCATCACCACAATGACCCCCACTCTCCACTCCCCCCAGCTCTATCCCTAGTTTCCCCCTGGGGACCACTACTCTATTCTCCAGTTCTGTAATTTGGAAAGACATGGGTTTTTTTTGTTTGTTTTGTTTTTTTAATCAGGATGATCTTGGTGAAGTTGACTTGATTCCTCACTAGTGTCCTAAACTCTTTGCCATTTGGCTAGATATGAAGTTAAAAGCTCCTCTCCTTGCTCTTTACACAGTCAGCATTGTGCGGTGCTGGCTGGTAGTGTGGGCTCCGCCCATAGGAATTACTGGCTGAGTGACCTAAGTAGGACAAGTTACTTAACCTTCATATGCACAATGGGGGTGATAATGGGCCTCAGAGGGTTGCTGAGGAATTAACTGAGTTAACAGATCCAAGTACTAAGGACAGTGCTTCTCAGGTTTTAATGTCACATAAATCACCTGGGTCCTGTTATGTGGCCTGAGAGTCTGCGTGTCTAACCATCTCCCAGGTGAGGCTGACACTGCTGGTCCTCAGACCACACTTGGTAGCAAGGACTCAGAAGAGTGCCTGGTACGGAGTAAGTGCTCAAAATCTTTGGTTATGTTTTTTCAGTCTGAGACTGAAGCCACGTGGGATAGAACTGGGAGCAGTGAACCTGAGCTTCAGGGTTCAGAGCCTGGAATGTTCCTGGCTTTGGCAGTCCCGGGGCCAGACCAAACCCCAAGAATAAGGCTAAAGGTCAGCATTAACAGAAGTGGGTTCTGTTAAGGGGGTGTGCCCCCAATCCAAATCCCCATCCCCGTGCTGTTTCCTATAGGAAAAGACATGCCCCGGAAGTCACTTCCCTCTTATTAGGCTCTCTTGCCTCCAGAAACGCAGCTCCTGAAACTGCGCCCGTCTTCACCTGGGCAGGCAGATGGGGGCGAGAGAAGCAAGACCTCCTGTTCCTAGGTGGCTGTGAGCAGCTCTAGACTGCTAAAGGTTGACTTGCCCTTAATTTATCAGGAACAATAATGGGAATAATAGCTGGGTCCTAGGAGCAGCCCTACAGTGTGTCCTAATGGAGTCTCAGTGCCATGGTTACCAGTGCTGAGCTGGCTGGCGGCCTTGGGGAAGGTGAGCAGGCTGGGATTTTCTGTCCTAGACAAGTTGGAATGCCATCTTCCAGGCATTCAATCCTGGTTGTAAAAATGCAAATAGTACATAAGTATGTTAAGTATCCTTTCTGTCCTCCACGGTCCTCTTGAGGAGTAACCATGATCGACCAGTTGGTGTGTATCTTCTCACGTGCATTTCTTCGGGCACACAAACATACATTAATACAGAAACAATAATGAGCCATACTGTACACATCGTCTCACAACTTCACTTTGTTCTGGTCCCCCTTTTTATCCCCCATATCAACATGGAGGCCTGCCTCCTCCTCCTTAATGGCTATATACAACAGTGTGGATATACCACGGTGCAGTTAAATCATACTCTATTGATGAACATTTAATTTACCTCTAAATTTTTACCTTTTATAGGTTGCAATGAACAGTGTCTAGACTGAAAGTGAAATTGCTAGAGCAAAGGGTAAGTGCATTATATTTTTGATTGGTGGTGACCACTCAGAAGATTGTACCCTGCACTATTTACCTTCTGCTTATAGTGGATTCGTGTCCACTCGACACATCCCTGCTATTATGGGGTGTTAACAAGCTTTTACATTGTATGAATCTGTTAGAGGAAGGATGATGATTTGTGCATGTTTCAACTTGCAATACCCTAATCACGAGAGAGGCGAGCATCCCTTCCAATGTTTATTTGCTATTTGCAGCTCCTGAAATCGGGTTTTTAGCAGCCCCCTGGCCACCAGCTGAACTCACCACTGAGGTGGCACCACCAAGGACTTCACTGAAGGAGATAAACAGTATTTATTTGTTTAACATAAAAAACTGCTGCAGAAGCAGTCACTGCAACCCCCAGAGGGCCCGCAGCTCATGTTAGAAGGAGAAAGAAAGCTTCTATTTTGGTAACCATGGATCATCATTCTGTGTCTGCAATGGTGCAGCTCCAACAAGAGGGCCATTCATGGATTCGCATGGCCCAAGGCAGCGTGGCGTGGCCAGTGGGAAGAGCTCTGGGACTGGGGCCAGCAGACCCAAGTTCAAATTCCAGCTCCCCGCTGTGGAGGGCACAGATGACATCCTCCTGGCTCCCTTCCTCTTTGCCATCTTGCAGCTTTTGAGTTGCCTCACCCTGTCCTGAGGACTCACTATAACCTTGGCCTCTGTGACACTGTTCTTGCCAGGCTCTGTGACCAGTGTCCTGCCCTTGAAGGGTCCTCGTTCGTGTGTCCTCCATGCCCCTCTCTACACATTCAGTTCCTCCCATAGCACCCACTGTGGCAGCTTCAGTGTGTCTCCAGCTAGCTGGTCCTCAGGCAGGAGCTCTCTCCTGGGTCTCAGCTCACATCCTTCCACTGTTGCAGCAGTGCCCTTTGGTGCGCTGTTCCCAAGAGCGCTCACAGTGTCCACACCTGAACACCTTTCTCCCCAGTGCCCCTCCTCCTGTGTGTCATGTCTTAGTAAATGGTGTTGACTAGTCAATCGAGCCAAAGACCTTAAGAGTCAGTCGTTGGGTTCTCCATCGCTGTTGCTAGAAATTTTTTCATGATTCCCCATTGCCCACTGAATGAAATCTGGGCTCTTTGGATTTTTTTTCTCCTAAGTTAACTTCTTATTTTCCTTCACTGATTTCCCTGCATATATCCTATATTCAAGTCAAATTGGGCTACTTACCATGACTCAAATAATTATGTGCTTTCTGGTGTCTGCACCTAGAAAACAGGTTTTCAGCCTGGGCACTATTTCCATTTTGAGACAGTTCTTTGTGGTAAGGGGCTCGCCTGCAGATTGGAGGATGTTTAGCAGGCCTCCCTGGCCTCTATTCAGTAGCATCACCTCCTCGGTCATGACACTTAAAAATGTCTCCAGATATTGATTAATGTTCCCTTGAGAGAGAAAATTGCCTCCGGTTGAGAACCACCATTTGAGATTCACATTGTTTTATCTTCATGGAAAGCTCTGCTCCACCTCCCCACCCCTAATTTATAACTTAGCTGTACAAAAAAGCAAATTATGGAAAAGTATACAGTATGACTGTTATGTGTGCAAGTAAATGAGGACTGGAATAGAATATGCAAAGAGGAACATGGTTATGTAAGCTCTATCTCCTTGGGCAGAGCTTCTGTGGGGGGTTAAAAATGTGGTCACTTTTTATAGAACCAAACTGAACTTGGCTGTCTCTCACCTCCAACTGCTATCGTAAGATTCTGACTGCAGAAACTCCCGGGAGCACTTAATCTCCGGTGGCTTCACGAAAGAATCTCATGACAGAGAAGTTGCCTCGCCCACGGAATCCTCCCCCGACCTCAGACACCTGTCAGGATGGGTGATGCCCACTCATGAAGCACCCACCACGCACTGAGGATCTCCGCCAGGCACACTGATCCGTGAGGTCTCAGAGTGGCCCTGCATCTGTGGGAGCTGTCACAGTGCCACTGTCTCTTTGTGTTGCCTGCAGAACTATGGCCATGACTTTAACGAAACTGCTCTTTGCTGCTTAGACAGGTACCCATGGAAGGCAGGTCTGGGACTCAATCCAAGGAACAGATACTATGACAGACTTATTATTCCAACACCTCGGCCATACCTGATGCTCCCCGCACAGGGTCCTGGTGGCCTGCCTGGCTTATCTCAATCCCAGCAATGAGCATGGACCAATCTACAGCATATATTCCACTGCAACAGGAATTGGATTATGAATGATTCTTTTTATATCAATAATAACAATAATTCTTGTTATTTATTTATTTATTATTAATCGGATCCAACTTCAAGTCCTGCCTCTAAGACTTCTGAGCTTCCTTCTGTTACACCTCTCTATTCCCAATTTGATGGACTGAGGCCTCTCTCTCTCCTTCAAGGTCCTACGCCTTGACCCTCCATGGGACTTTGAATGTGTTCTGCTCAGTGGTGGTTTGGGTACTTTTCTCTCCCTCTCTGATGTGTATACTCCTTCAAGACACAGAGTACCTTAAACTCATTGAGGGTGCCATCACTGTTTGGTGAAATTCCAGCTGTGTGACTAGACTCCCTGGGTACATATGACATGAATAGGGACAGAGGTGAACTGTACATGACACAGGTCCTATCACGGAACATCCAGAACATGGAGGTCTTTGACCTGTTCTGCCACCATCTCACTGGGACCCTGGCCAGCTCTCATAACCCCTCTATCTCAGTCTCATCCATAAAGTGGGAGAAACAGCCCCGGCCCCAGAGATCTGGCAGGACTCCATAGTTAAGTGCGCTGAATCACTGAGAGGAAAAGTTCTCCATTTATTCAGGGGCTATTTTCAGTTATCTGTGCATTTTAGACCAGGAAATAGTGGTATGGGTTTTCAGTAAAATACCTCAGTGATCTCCTGTCTTCAGATAGCTCTCACATAAAGAGCTTATGTTCAGGAAGGACTCAGCAGGTCGAGAGTGAGGATTGAAATTCAATTCCAGTCACTCCTGCCCTACATCCCTCTGCTCCTCAGATGTTTTTCTGTAGTCCTGAGGGAACTCCGGGAAGCAGGGCCCAACCTATAGCTGTGGCTGAAACCGGGGCCATCGCTCTGGGATGCGAAGGCTCTGGGAAGATTTAGGAAAAGCTCTGATTTCTAATAGAAGTCTGTTGTCCAGGGAACCAGAGAAGGATAATTTAGGGGCAGAAAACTTCATCACTTAGGAGCCCTGCTGAACTGTGAGGGGTCTGGGGATTGTAGGTGCTGTTTATTAGAAAAAGGAAAGCTGTTTCTCTATCCCCGCCTAACTGATTTTGGAGGACCAAGGGCACAGAGGGCAGTGAACACACTGAAAGGAGGTAGGCATTTGGATGGTAAGTAGAGCTCTGGCAGTGCCCTGCTCACCCAAAAGGACAGGAAGGTTTACCACGAGTGGATTTCCCAGAAAATAGAGTATCAGCCCTGTGAGCAGATTTTGAAAAAGTATAATCATTTGGGAAAGAAATATTTCTCATGGGCGTTGCACTTTTTTTTCTGGCTTTGTAAAAGGATTACGTGGAACAGCATTTTGCTTCTTCCGTGTTTCAGCTTTATGTCCCATCACTTGCACCCTGAGCTTTAGCCGGGCTCGTCAGTTCTGAAACATGGCCCATGATTTTCCATCTGTGAGCCTCGGTGCCCTTGTCTTCACATGTCTGCGTCCTGTGTAACGTCAACTCTGTATTCTTCTGAACGCACTCTGCTTGGCATCTGGCACGTACAGTGAATGCCAAATAAACATCTTTGAATGGATGACTTAGGGCTGTACAAACCCCTGCCACTGTAAAGTTCTGTCCAGTTGACAAAGCACTTTCAGTGTCTTTTTTGAAACACTAATGTCCTTGAGGGCATCCGTGAGCAGGAAGTCCTGTTCACCTATCGCTCACTCTGCAAGCATTTCCCTGACTCGTCCTTTGTTCCAGCTCGACGCCAGGCATCAGAGGCACAATGGTGAACCAGACCTGGTTCCTTCCCTCAAGGACCTCGTGATCTAAGATTAATATAAAGAAAGTGAATGCAATCCAGTATGGTGAATGCTCTGTTCCCCTGCACTTAATGGTCTAAGACAAAAAAATTTAAAAATTCTCTCCGATTTCCATCATTCTTCTCTCTCTCTCTCTTTTTTTTTTTTTTCTCACTGTCACTTCTTGATATAACTGGCACACCAGCTTCTTGACAGCAGTGGGTTTCAGCTCGGACTGGCTGCATATTACAGGCATCCGCGACTCCATTTCAACCCTATATTGTGTTCATGCTTAGAGGTTCTGATCTAATTAGAGCAGGTCCGAGACTACCTGCTGCTGATATGCAGCTGGGGTTTAGACCTGTTTTATGGGCAATTCCAAATCTATGGATTCCGACAAGCCTTGGGGATGGCCCTCACCTTGCCTGTGGAATTCAGTGCATGGACTTTGTGATGGCTTTTTCCTAAGCTAATAATCCAGTTTTAAATCTCTGGGTTGTGAAGACACAGTCCTGGTCCTTCTGCAAGTTGTTACATCCCAGAGGCCAACAGTAGAGCAGCCGAGCACCATGAAAGGGCCCCTTCCTCACTCCACAAGGTCTGAGCACCTCACAGGCAGTCATGGTGGTGGTTGAGGTTGCTCCTAATTAGGTGTTTAAGATCTCAACTAATAGATGTCGATGCTAATGCATCAAAACTCAGAAGTTTATAAACTGAGAAGCTCTAGAACCTATGGTTTAAAAAACTGAATGTTAGTTATTTATACACCTGGAAAAGTTAAATTAAAACTAAAATCTGTAAAATATGTCTAGGAGGGCAGAGTTACCAAAATAGCAATGGTCTGTCACTTTCTACTTTCTGAGAGGTCTTCTTTCAAAAATCAGCCTCTTCAGGCCCTGGCTCCATCCAGATGTCAGTGACGTGAGTCCACCTAGCAGGCACCTGATGCCGTTTGGCATACTCATATCAGATGATTTCAGTTAATCGGCAGCCGTTTATTGAGCACCTACTATAGGCCTGGCATAGAGGGACACAGGAATAAACACAGAGGTTGTCCTTGAGGCAATTGCTGTCTTGTGAGAGACTGACTTTTCTAACACATGAAGAATGAAATCATAACCCAGGATGTAACTTATAGCTGCCTCCTCCCACCCATAGGCCCAGACTGAGCGGCACTCACGGACCGAGGACATCAGGGAGACAGGAAGTGCTTTGGGGCTCCGTCCCCTGAGCCTGAAACACAGGTAATGAGCACACCTTTCTTGCTTTCACCCAGGAATAGGTACTGCGAAAATTAAACAAAGCAATTTAATGTAACTGGTATGTCATGAGCATGAGCTCTATGAGGAAAGAGGGAGGCAGAGATGAAATACTCGAGGAAGTCACAGCTCTGGGACTGGGAAGACAAGGGCTTAGGTTATTCTAATGTAAAATAAAATAATCATGCAGCTACCCTTTGGTGAGTGCTCAGCGTGTGCGAGGCACAGTGCTAAACTCTTGTCATGCACGTACGTCACGCCCAGTCTGTGATGACAGTGCACTTGTCATCATCATTTACCTTTGAGAAAACTGAGGCTATGAGAGGTCAGCTAGGGGAGAAGACACTTCTGGACTGGGGCTCTTGGGCTCTCCCAGAAGCGGGCCCAGAGACAAGTAGTTTATTGGGAGATGATCTCAGGAAGCACTGGTGGGGAGTGGTGATGGGATACAGAGAGGGGAAGGACACTGGGTAAGGGCACATGATCAAGAGGTTCCTCCACTGAGACTGGATGTCAGTCCTGCCAGACACTCGGTGAGAGAACACAGACTATGTCTCAGAGTTGTCCTACCTGAGAGGCGAAAAAGCCGGAGACATTTGTCACCTGCTATACCCCCTGTCGTTAGCTGAGGCTTGCTTCTAGGGACATTAACTCTCAGGCACTCTGGCTGCTGGCAGAAAAGCCTGGAGAAGATTCTAGGTGGGTGTAGTACCCTAAGCCTGGCTCCGGCTGTTGTCCCTGGAGGTCCGGGGATGACGGCTGGTCATGTCAATCCCCCCACCCCCATGTGCTGGGAGGCCCCATGCTGTGTCGAGTTCCAGGACTGTGAGACCCACACCACTAACTCCTCTTCAGACTTAGACGACTCTGGGCCCCACAGAAGAGAGTTCATACTCATCAGAGAGGAACTTCTGACCCAGAAGTGGCCATGGCTACTTTTCAAGTCTTCCCTCTTTGACTGGAATGATGTCCCAGCACTTCAGACATCAGCGATCTGGGATTTTGTCAGTGAACTGACGTAGAGGCCTTTGTAGACAAGTTTTACAAGCCGTTCTGGATTTCAGGCCAGCAGGCCTGGATTTGAGTGTCAGCTTTGACATTACCAACCAGACGAGCCTTTCTGGGTTTCTGTTCACTTGGCTAGCCAGCAGCACCTCATCTCACCCAGTGCAGACCTGGGGTGCTCTCGGTGAACGCTGGGCAAATGAGCCATTGTGTGAACTCTTCCACGGTTCGTGAATAGAGCCACTGCCAGGAGGCCTCCCAGAGCTGGGACCCAGGTGCCCCCCTGCAGTCTTTTCCAGGGATGCACACAGAGCCAGAGGAAAGGAACCTGGGCTTGGGAGCCAGGGCCTGGAGAGTCCTGCTTTGCTATATCGCTCGTTAAATCACTCGGTGATTTTATGCTTCAGTTCCTCCAATGGTAGAATGAGGATAAAAATACTCAGTTCTTCCTGATGTTGTTGTGAGAATTAAGTCAGATAGTGCTTGCACAGTGCTTTACGTGGTGTGCAGTACATAGCAAGGACTCAGGAAACGTTAGCTGCTGCTTGTCAACAGTACCCGACAAGGATCCCACCATGGGGGAGGAGGAAGCACTCCTGTTCTTTGTGAGCTGCCTGGAAGAAGTCCCCACGTCATGGGAGCAGATGCTCTTCGCCTGTCTCCGTCTGTAGTTGTCAGGCTTTGTTCTCTTACACAATTAGACATATCAGGTTCAAAAGAGACATTGTCTGATACGAATGAATAAGGTTAATAGCCGCCCAGGCCAGATGCAGGAGACATTATCAGCCTCTTGAAAAGTTGATGATGTTTGAGAGAGGTAGCTTTAGGGAGCCTCTCCTAAATCAATCATCCTCCCCTGCCACACCTGAGCCCCTCCTTGGTGGAGAGGTGGGAGCCTGCAGCCACGGCACAGTGGGCTGGCTGCGGGGTCAGTCAGCGAGGGCACATGTGGTGAGAGCTCATGGGCAGGCCCCTAACCAGCCTTGTGGCAGGTGAGGGGTAGGGACGGGGATGAAAAACCTGACTCTAATATCAACCAGAGGGCAGGATAAAGGCCAAAGGAGTTAGATGAAGGAAAGCAAGGGGCGTGAGCTTGCAACTCAAAGGTGTGCTCAGGCTGGCCGTGGGTCAGGTTGGAGAATGCCAGGCAAACCCAGCTCTGGAGTTGGGAGGCTGGTGGTCACTGAGGACCTGGTGGACACCGTGCCCTCGCCTTCCCGCTCTCAAAGGCCTGCTTGCCAGTCGCGGTGCCCTGGGCTGAGTTCCCTCCTGGCATGCTGTCAGCCTCAAGGCTTATCATCAGTTTCATTTCCTGCTCTGGTTTGGGGCGCAGACCACTCAAGTCAGTGTGCTCTGTGTGAAGGGCTCTTCTTTTGTCTTCCTAAGGACACTCAACCTGTGGTCTGTTTCCTTCATCCCTGAATGCATTTTCCAGCTGTCTGATGTGGGGGCAGACCAGTTAGCTGGCAGAGCATCCCTGTTCCCATCTGGCCAGGAGCCTTTCCTCGTCAACGTTTGATGAGATCTGACGCTTTCTCACTTTCCCTGCAGAAGGTCAGCAGACTGGAGGGTGCAGAACTTATTTAGAAGAAAGAAGCTTCCAAAAGAATTGAGAATGGTATCAGAGCCTTTTAACAAACACAACCAGATTTCACGTTTATTCTTTTGCTTTCATAATAGAATATGACCTATCCTGAAATGAACTATTCTCACACAACAGAAGGCATTAGGCCTTTTTTTTTTCTTCTCTAGAATTAACATTTTAATTTTAGAGACAGAGTTAAAAGAAAAACACTGAGACCAAGGTATCTAGCATTTCAAGAGAAACTGATGAAATTTTAAAAATGGGCGAGTTTACCAGTCCAGGCCAAACAAACCCTGGTTTGGTCAGTTTGTAGGAGCTGGCCTTCTCAGAAGGATTGGAAGTCTGAGGAAAGCCAACCGCTAGCTTCCAAATTGATTTTCAAACCAAAATTGGAACAGTTCTCCAATGCTCCTGGGATTTGGAACTATTAACAATGAGAAGGAAAAAGTGAGTGTGTGAGAGGTGATTTATGACCAAAAGGAAGTAGCAAGCTTGGAAGCTGTATGCAGCCCAATCACAGACCCTCTGGAGATGTTCCAGGGAAGAGATGGAGGATGGAAAGGCAGAGCATTTCCGAGGAATATTAAAGCGTATAAAAGGAGGCGGTGTGGGCTTTGGGCCTGAAATGAGCTCGCAAGGAGCTGACCGTCTTGAACTCCTCATAACCACAGCAGGTTTTTGTGCAGCTGTCATCGGCGCCTGAGACACCCCACGAGCCTTTCCTTGTATTTGTTTCTTACCACTAGTCCGTCACCAAGCAGGTTAAGTGGCAGGAAGAAACACTCCCCACCAGAGTATGGGACTGCAACTGCTGCTGCTCAAAGCCAAGGTCTCATCTCAGGTGGCAAGTTCTCAGGTGTCAGGGCTGACTCCAGCCGCTAACCGGTAAGCCCATCTGCGGCCCGATCAGAGTGGAGGTGCACCGGGCGGTGAAGCAGGGCGGTCAGAGCCTGGCGGGGTGTTCTGGCAGTGGACACTTAACCTCCCCCTTTGCTTTCTCATAGTTCCTGCAGAAGTTATTATTATTTACAGCTTTATTGAGATAGAATTGACATACAATAAATTATACATAAAGTGTGCAACTCGCACATTTTACATAGACATGTGTATAGGCACGTGTGAATACGCATATGCCTTTATTCGAAAGACTAAAGAGAACCAGCTAATCCGTGCACTGTTTTGGCTGTGTGCAAGGCATTCTTGTGGGATGTACATTCTTTGGGGGCACAAAAACCAAAGGAGGAAAGACTGCTGAGATGAACTTCCAGCTGGGAGACAGGAGGTGGGACCAATTGCAAGTATAACCCAGGCTCCCCAAATGGCCAGGTAAACATCTCTTTCTGAAAATGAACAGCAGGTAATAACCCGATGTAGGGAGTCAAAACAATACCTCACGTGGCTGCAGTCCTCAATCGTTTAAAAAATGTGATAGTGCCAAGACTTCACTGGCATGGTACAACATATCTGGATTGTTATTATGATCATTACTAATCATCGTTTACCAATTCAGCTTCTCAGAATTCAGCCCAAATGGGAGAGGGTAGAAGGGACTCGTGTCACTCAAGGGCTGTGGTTATTTCTGAGATGTGAAGTCAGGCCAGAGGAGCCTCTGAAGGGTTGACCAGAATGGCTTTGCACTGATCACACCACTTCCATTGGCGGCATCCATCTCAGCCCTCCACTGCCCAGACCCGGCCTCCAGATAACACACGTTGCTGTCAATAAAATGAAAATGGAGAAAACACCGTGTGTTTAATCAGTGTTGGCCAAGGAATGAGGCGGGGGCAGGGCAAGGGTGCAGAAAGGTCTGGAAATGAGGAGAGACTGAGGAAACGGAGGAGTCAAGCCTCATAAAGGCATTTTATGGTGTGGCTGGGAGCGGAATCATTGGCATCGCATGTTTACCGCTCCCCTAGGATCGTCAAGAGCCGGGAAGAAGCACCACTCCCAGTCTCCCTTTTTGCCAACTGGCATTCTTGCTGACTTAGCAATTCTGAGAAATTCACCTCCGATCTAACTTGGAATGTTTCAGTTCTATATTCGTAAATGGGATGAGGAAGGGCTTGGCTGGTTGTGGGGGGAGAAGTTCTGTTCGGAGGGAGCATCTGGGGAAGCACACACACCACCCGCCCCCTGCACCGTCCCCCCCCACAACCCCAGCTATGCTGGGCGGCCAGCAGCGCCAGGGCAGGGCGAGGCCAGACGTTCAGCAGTCTTCCCAGAAACAGGCCTGGTGGGAAGGTCAGCCCCGTCATCATCATCCTGAGCAGAGGACGCACATTACCCTGCACTCACTAGTGCTCCCTAATGAGAATGTGGGCCCATGCCAAAGGGCCAGGGTTCCTCAGTGCTGCCTGTGCTCTGGAAAACCCATGGCGCGTGCAAGAAGGGAAGTCCTGCGAGGAGCATTTCTCCTTCACACCGGGCTTGGACCCAGGGTGTCTCTCTGGGCTTCGAAATGGAAAAAAAGGCACATCCTCCCTTCAGAGAGAAACCTTGAAATCTCTGGTTTCAGTGCCTGTGACCTAGGATGTCAGCCTGGTAGAGACTCCATGCTGAATGCTGGCAGTCACCTAATGGCTGGAAGAGACCTATTCGGTTTTGTGAAACGTTCTCTGCCTCTACCATTTAAAGGCATTGTTACTCAGTTTGTTTGTTTGTTTATTAACGGTTAACATACGATCATGATTTCAAAAACAAATTTCAAAAATTTCACAAATTTCAAAAACAGTAAAAGAGAAAATCATGGAAAGTCTTTTTTTTCCCTCCAGGTCCCTCACCACCCAGTTCTCCTCTCCAGAGTTCACCAATATTTCAGATTCTTGCATGTTCTTCTAGAGATATTTTTTGCAAAATTGAGCAAGTATGTAAATGGAAATCCTTTTGATCCCCCCTCCTCCGCTTTCCCCCTTCCCTGACACAGATGGTAGCGGTAGCAGGTGGGTTCTATGGAAACGGATTCTGAGATGGTGATTTGCTGGCAGGAAGTTTGCTGGGGAGTGCACTCAGGGCCAACATCTGTGAGGGAGAGAGGGAAGCAGGACTGACCAGAGGGAGGAATTCTAACTATCATGTAGTCACAAGAGAGGCCTCAGCCAGCCAGCCCCACAGGAGCTCTGGAGCCCGAGGACCCATCCAAGTGGCCCCGATTTAGGGTAAAGGGAGCAGGCCTTTGATTAGTCATTGTATCTGGGCATCATTTTTGGAGACGCAGCTCTCTTCATCCCTGGGCAACCCCTGGAGAGAGACTTGGGGTCCCTCCCACATTCCTGGCAGCTGGGGAATCTGGGTGGGCCCAACACAGCAGCATATGACGCACATTGCTCTGCTTTTTTCACTTTAAGAGCAGATCTTGAAGACTGTTTCACATCAGTACCATAATGCTGTCCTTATTCCATCTGTAGTGGCTGCAGGGTGTTCCATTGTGTGGGTGGAGCCTAATTTTTAGGTTATTTATTGATGGACATTTAATTTTTTAGCAGTCTTTGCAGTTATGTCCAATTGTCTCTTCACTCAAGTACAGGTATATTCTATAGTCAAATTGCAGGGTCCAAGAATGAGCAGTTTTAGTTTTGGAAGAGCCTATCTAGTGCTATCTACTGAGTCTATATCTGTTTATACTCCTATCAGCAATGTATGAGCGTGTCTGTTTTTCCCACTTTCACCGATACTGTTATTAAACTTTTAATTTTTCCCAATCTCAGAGGTTAAAAATGGTATTTTGTGAGAATTTCAGCTTGCTTTTTTCTTTCTATGAGTGAGGTTAAGTATCTTTTTGTTATGTTTAAAAGCAATTTGCATCACCTTTTCTGCAAACTTTTTGATTATCCACTTGAATTTCTTTTGGCCAATTTCTTATTTATTTGTAGAAACTCATTATATAACATGAAATAGACATTTGCAGTGCAAATTGACAAGTTCACTCTCTAATGGACTTAGGCAGACACAGAAACTATTATGTATTTAGGGATCTTTTAAGGAGTAGGTTCTATGGCATCTCTGTGTTTCCATTCACCACTCAGTTCATATGCTGGGGATGAAGCCAACCCCTGCTCATCTACCTGCAGTGGTGAGTGCCCTAGTTCAGCATCACAGGATGTCCTGCAGTTTCCTTGGGGATTTTCAACCTGGTCTTGGCTTAGTCTGATCCCGCCTATCTCCCGTCTGTCTCTCAGACACTCTCTGAGTGTATCTCAGCACTGTAGCATATGACTTCGTTCATATGGGGACAGCGCGAGCTGAACTTAGGTGGAGTTTCTTGTGGTGTGTACTCTTTATCTTCGTAGGTGTTGGAGTTGGGCAGACCTGGGTTCGATTTATTCTGCTGTTACTTAACAACCAACAAGTCATCTGGTTACTAGCTTCTCTGAGGTGCAATTCCTCATCTATACAGTGGGGAAAATAATAGGTATCTCTGTGGCTTGCTGACCAGATTGAACAAGACAATCTCTAAACAACTCGATATTGGGCACAACTGCTCCTCTTTACTACTCCAGCCTCCCTTCTCTCCACTCCCCCCACTGCTGCTCGCACTCCATTCACACTGAGCCTCTCATTTCCTTGGAGAGACATGCTTGGGCTAATCCCACCTATCCTGTAAGACTCAGAGCAGTCTCTTTCTGATCTGGTTTAGTTGCCCCTGTTATGGTCAACTTGGGTACTTCTCATGCTTCTCTTTTTCTGTCTAACTGTCTCCATCATTAGACTGGGAGCACCATGATGGCAGGGCCACTGGATCTCTCCCTTGGCTTCACACATTATCCAGCAGATACTCAGTAAAGGTTTGCAGGAGGACAAGTGGGTAATAGATGGACAGCTGGATGGAAGGGTAGAAGGATGGATGGATGGATGGATGGATGGATGGATGGATGGATGGATGGACGGACGGATGGACAGATGGTGGATGGATAGATGAGCTGCCTGGGGTGTCATCTGATACTCTGGGAAGGGTTTCATTTATTTCTGAAAGCTCTGACTTGCCAAGAAAGAGAAAGGGTTTTACACAGATCAGTAGAAACCTGACAAGCAACCTGTTCTCAGCAGAACCCAGCCCATGATACCTTTTTGAAAATCCATTAAGAAAGCAAGACTGGCTTGGCTCACCCAGACTGTCTCTACCCAGAGCATGTAAAACTGAGTGTCAGTGCCCTTTCTCTCTCAGTAGAGAGCCCTCAGCGAACTAGGAATAATGACTGGCATAGAATCCTTCAAAAAATTACCTATAGGTCCAGTGAGAAAGTGAGCATTTCACCACCAGTGTATTTTGAACATCATTAAGTATGTTTTTCTATGAAAACCAGTCATACGCTATCTAAAGATTAATCTTCAAAGACTTTATGGTACCATTTTGAAGCGCATTATTTCTACATGGAAAATGCTTCGTTTATTGCCAAGTCGAAGAATATGATGTTCCTCCCAGATGAGTGAGACTTCTAGATCACTGAGGCTTGGTATTTAAATACTCGTTTTATCTTTCCAACACGACTGTTCTTTCAAAGCACTTTGAAATCTTTCTTTTGTAATTCCCTTTAATCTGAGATGTCTTATTTTTTTATGTCGCTGTTTTTATAAAGATATATTTTCCCTTCCCTACTTAGTAAACAAAGCACCTTAGACACAAGTTACCAATTTCATGAAGACTCAGGATAATCATTATGAGCAGACATTATTTTTCTGGGTTTCTGTATTCAATAATGTTTTCAGGGGCTAGTGCCCTATACAGTGCTGTTCGGCCCTGCGGGAAGAGGCCTCTAACTCTTCTGCTTTTACTAAGGATTCTTCTCCCCTCCCTTTTCACTACCTGTCCCTTCTTTTGTGTTCCTTTGGCCTGAGTGTGTTCCTTATTGTGCCTGGGCTTCCCGATAAATAACTTACTTCTTTAAGGCCTTTTTTAATAGTTTTTTTTGGACATAGTTGAAAAGTTGACTTTACTGGGGGTCTGGTCTCCAGATAACACAAATGTTCCTGGAAGAGACTGTGATTTAGGAACCAGAGTGTTTACTGTGTTTACTTAGGGCTGCAGGATGTTTTTTAAGAGGTTTAGCAACACCAAGGAAGCCTGTCATGGAACAACCCATTGCAGCTTTAAAAAATAATAATAACAATGGAAAGAAATTGCTCAAGAACTAATTCCATGAGGGAACATGGAGATGTTATCCAGGGAATATTGATTCAGGCTTATTACAGACATGCTGAAAACAGAGGCTAAATTGCCAGCACTCTGTATGCAAAAGGAAACACTCCTCCCAGTACTAGCCCCAAGTGCAAGTTTAAACTCACAGTCTTATGGTAATCGGTGACTTTTCAAAGTTCTGTCTTGTGAGTTAGCATATTTGGATCTATGAGGACTAAAGATGGCAAGTGTCTCTTCAAAATCTGGAGGTCCTAAACAAAAATCTGAAAGCCCTGAGACTCCTTCCTGCTGACTCCTGTCTCTGTAGGTTGAAATGGGGTGGGGGTGGGAGGCTCCAAGTGCCTACTCTCTGTAATGCTGAATCATGAAAGGCATTTCCCTAAAATGGATTTTAAGAGCAGCCCAGTTGTGCCATTATAGGAAGACTGATCTTCCCCTATGGCAGTGAAGGCATGATTTTATTCAAATCGGCAAATATTAACCCATCCCCACTCTATTCTGGCTCCTCCTAAACACCAGAGGTTTAAGACCTGGCCACTGTCCTCAGGGAGTGGGGACTTAGGGCGGAGGATGGGGGAGTGAGAGGAGCGAGGATCTCTTGTCTGGGTCAACCAGGCATTTGCATTCATACTAGCACAGCCACCTGTGTTCGTCTGCCCAGGACTGAGAGGTGTCCCAGGACAAGGAACATTCACTGCTAAAACCAGGAATGACCTGGACGAACCAGGACAAATTGGTCACCTTAAAAGTTGCTACTCTCTTTGTACCTCATTTTCCTCATCTGAAAAACGGAGATAATGACACCAAACTCTCCAAGTTAATGGAAGAAAGGATTGAATGTGACAAGATTTGTAGAGCACGTGGCACATAGACGCATCAATATATGAACGCCTTAAGACATCGAGGAAGGAGAGGATCACATGAGGCTGTGGAACATTCAGGAAAGGGCAAAGGCAGCAGGAGGGGAAGTGAACTGGGGGAGACTCTGTGGAGGCAAGTGTGCGCCAGCTCTCTTACAGAACCAGTGAGACCCGGCCTGAAACTGTGCATGAGATCTGATCATCTTGGAATAAAACATGAGTGATTCTAGAAATAACTTCTTCCCTGCTTCAAGCCACTTGTGTTTTGTAGGATCTAGCTGCCGCTCTGCTATGTTTCTCAGCCTCTTCCCTCCCCCACCCCCAGCCTGTCCACTCTTTTTAAATTGGGGTTTGCTACTGCTGTGCCACAGGCTGAGTCCCGCCTCCATAAAACACCTGCTCATTAACTGGCCACCCGCCCCCTCCCCATGAGAGGTGTCTGGTGAGCCAGGATTAGGGAAACGTAAGCTCAGAGAGGTTAAGTGACTTGCCAAGAATCACCCAGCAGATCAATTTTGAATTCAGAAACAGGAACCAGATGTCTGCACCTTCCTCCGTGCTTACTTTGGAAGGTGGAGTGTGGGGCCCAAGAGGCCCCAGGAGAAAGACTAAGCTCCTCTGGGAGAGACCAGGAGACTAGGAATTCCACAGCCATGGATTTATGGTTGGGAGTTCCCCACAAGTGTGTCTTAGGGGGAGGTGTTTTTATAAAAATTCGGCTTTCAGGATGCCCCCTGAGTTTAGAAGTTTTACATATGAAGGAAATTTCTGACTATCATTTAGGAAAAGATACCACAACGAATGAATTTAATGAATTAAGGATTTGGCACGGGCTGTATCGAGTATCAAGTAACCAGGTTCCGTTTCCAGTCACACATTCAAGTGCTTCTCAATTCAGCCAAAATTGGCAAGAGTCAAGCTGGTTATTAAAGCAAAACCTGGGAAAGGCAATTAAGCGCTCCAAGGGTTAAAAGGTTGACTCCAGTGGAAACACGAATCATAAATTTGACTCACAGATATTCCCGTGGCTCAGAGGCTGTGGCTCTTAAACAGAGCAGTGTGTGAGGAAGAGGGCTCTCCACTCCGGGCTGGGTGATAAAAGGCATGGGTGGCCCTGGCCACCTGCCGGGAGGCCTTCCTCAGACAGTCCAGTGCCCTGCTCCGTGCAGCAGGAGGAGGGCAGGTGGGGGAGTCAGGGTCTGCAGAGAAGCCCAGATTTGCCCCAGTCCCTTCCCCGCAGGCGGAAGGCACAGTGCGAGGCCTCCTGTGTGTGCTCTTTGGACACTGAGAAATAGGCTGACCAACCATCCTGGGCCGAGGGGTGTCCTGGGATGCAGGAACGATCCCAGGGAAACCTGACGACCAACTCTGCAAAGACTCTGATATTTTTGCCAGAGTCCTTATTTCCTGCCCAACAGTTTTGTAAAATGTCTAAAACTGAACCTTGGGCTTCCGCCTCCAGAGATGTAAGGTGGGGATCACCAAGTTCCCACTGTCTGGGGTGGTGTGAGGATTAACTGAGTAGGCAGGCGAATGCTGAGCACAGGGCAGGTGCCTGGCTGGACAAGGTTGCTGCCCAGCTGCGGCTCCCGTTTACTTTCTGCCCCCTTGCCCAGGGCAGCCTCTTTGTGGTGCTCTTCTATCCCACCTGGCAGCCCGGAGGGCTCAGAGAAATCCCGAGTCCCACCCAAGATCATCTCAAATTGTGTCATTCAAGCTGACTTATCTTCGGAAAGAGGGGGCCAGTAGCTCATGTTCTTTGTCTGAAAGTGGGCCCTATTTCGGAGCAGCCAGCAGCAAGTGCTGGTGCTCTGGGGAGAGTCAAACTCACTGTCCTGAGAATGGCTTCATTTTCTGATTAAGCCTATTGTGAACAATCTGTCACACAGGTGGAGAAATAGACAATCTGGATGGATTTGTCAGGGAGGCTTTTTTAGCGTTAAAGAATTCTCTCCCATTTTGTCCTTTCAGAGGGCTGTTTGCTATTAAGAGGTGCCCCAGAGGAGAAGCTGCAGGGAAAGACGGACTGCCGCTTGCCACCTCCAAGAGCTGAGAGGAACCAGCCCTGTCTGCACGTCTTAATTTCTTTGGAACAAGTTAGGTAGTTGAGTCTCTCTCTCCAAATTTTCACGCAATGCAGTCATCCTCAGAGATGCTGTCTTTGCTAATAATCTAGCAATTAAAATGGAATGTGACTGCTAATTAAACCTGCCACTCAACTAAGAGATGGGTATTTGTTTTCAGCCGGAGCTGGATTTGGTACAGCCTGTCTTCAACTGAAGCTGAAGGCTGAAGGTTTGGATTAGAATGTAAGGCCCGGGGAGGAAAATTCCTCTAATTACCTTTCAGTTTCCTTCTCTCGCAAATGGACCCTCGTAACAGCCGAGATCGAATTAAAAGTTCAAACAAAACAAGTCATCTTACATTTCAGAAGTGTTTGTCTTGGGGATGTGTTCTCATTGGTTCCTCCATTCAACGGACATTTTCCTCATTTGATTTGCAAGTTGAATTTTCATCATTTGAGATCTTCAGAGTTTTCTGGTATTAAATTTCCTTTACATTCATATTTAATAAAAACCGCTACCATTTAGCTTGCTGTGTTAGCAGGGGTCTAAGCTGTGTGGTCTACTGCAGGGATGCCTGCCCGAGAGGATTCTGGGTCTGAAACCTGTTTTTGTGGCCATATAACGAGAGGATTTTGAGTCAAGAAAAGGAAAGGAGTGGACCAGGTCTGGGTGGTGCCAGTCAGCTCGGCAGGGCTGTCCTGTGAGCCCCACACCGACGCGAGCTGCCTGGAATGTCGGGCCTGGTTCTGCTGAGCATCTCGGCAGCCTTCGAGACACTCAGCTACAGTGAGGAAGCTGCTTTTTCTGACGTCTCCAAACTTGCCAGGCCGTGACGTGATTGGAAGGTGAAGGCACGTATGTCTCCACGGGCTTCTTCCATGCTCAGTGGAGACACCACTAATCTATCACTTCATTCTTTCTCTCATGGGAAGTCATGATCTGAAGCCATGGGAACAGCATCCTCAAAGCAATCGAATGGAATGGAGACTCAAGTGAAACATAGCCACCATCCTGAGTGCCTGTCCTACGAGGCAGGAGGGGTCTGGGAGCAAATGAAAAGAGAAAGGGCTATTGGGGAGCAGCTCCATTGAGAGCCTGAATGAGGTAGCAGTGTCCCCTCTGCTTTCCTTGTCCCGTGCTCTCTCACTTACCATGTGTGGGTGTAGGGAGACTGCCGCCCCCCCGTACCCCGCACCACTCCCAGATGAGCCTCATGGAACCTTTGTCCTGCAGGCTTCCAAATCCGAGATGGAATATTCTGGAGAAAGAACATTTTCTCACCAATGCTTCAGGAGACACACTTGAAGAGAATGTGGCTGGTGATCTCCAGGCCACCACTTGCCTTTGCAGCTACAGGGTATCTATCCCTGGACAGAGCATTGCACAGGAAGCTACGCAGCCACAACGGTGGGCCGGTCAACAGCGGGCCCACAAAGAGACAGGGAGGGGCTCTGAAGAGGACAGCTGGCCTCTGGATGAAACACGCAGGTCCCCTGGGCTGCCTGGCGTGCTATGTTCACGGTTTTTATTGAACCATCGTCTACACAGATGTGTCCCTCCCACACAGCTTCCAGCGGCCCAGTCCTAGTCACGGGCTCCATGGAGGGAGGGCTGGTGAGGGTCGAACAATCCAAACAGTCTTCACCTTGTGGTATATGAAGATGCAACCAGCTTTCCTCTGCGGAGGACGTAAAGTGGCTCTAGGAAATAGATGCAAATGATATGAAAGTCAGAACTCTTGCAGCCCCCATCTCCCACCTTCCACTAGTGCTCCCCGGAAATTCACTATCTACCTGGCAGCCAGAAGGAGTTGACTGTTCACTCCCCAACACACGCCACTCTCCTTCTCATAGCCCTTCAGCTTTGGCACTGACACCTTCCTGCCCCTCACAAGCACAGGCCTCAGGGTGGGTACACTGGCTGGTCCCAGCACCTGAACTCTTCCCAGAGACTTGCTGGCTGCTGCTTATCACTTGTGGGTGAACAGAGAGGCCCTCCCTGGGCATCCAGTCCAAAATAGGAATCTTCCCTTTGCACAGAGTCACTCTTTAGCACATCACCTTGCTCTGTCTTATTCACAGCACTCATCACTCTCTGAAATTGCCACACTTTATTTATTTTTTATTTTTTATTTTTTATTTTTTGCTTATTGTCAGCCTCCCCCTATGAGGCTATAAGATCTAGGAGAGCAAGACCTGGCACCCAGTACGGAGTATGTTCTCAACAAATGTTTGACAATGAAGGAACCTTTGCTAAGCCTCCTACGACCAGAGGGTCGTTTGTTTGTTTGTTTTCCCCTCGGGTTTTCCCAGCTGGCTTTGCAGGGTGGAGAGCTGGAATGGAAGCAGCCAGACTCTCCTGAAGCTGGTGTGCCAAAGTGATGCATGCACAGGCCTGGGCTGGACACTGACAAAAGCTGCCTTCCACCGCAGGGGCCTCTCTCTGGCCGGCCCCCCACCTCGGGGCAGCTGTGTTGGCACCTTCCCCCCGCCGCATGTGCTAGAGGCTGCTGCGTTTCCCCTTGGGCCCCAGCTGTAGGACACATGCTCCTAGGAGTCTCTTCTCTGATGCCGGCCACATGTTTTTGCTGCTGCCCCAATCGCCCTCCCAAGACACAGGCTCTTGGATTCAAAAGTAAACAAATTCCCAGCAGCACTGAGATGCAAGAAAGACTGGCCTTAGTCATTTGGAAGAGAGGAAATACCAAAGTCTCACCAAGAACAGGGTCTCTGCCCTTTCCCAGCTGAGAGAGCCTATCCTGGCCTAAAAGGACACAAGTCTTTGCTCTGTGACCAGCTGTGACATAAAGCAAATCCAGGGAAGACAGGCACCGGTGAGAGCCCTGGGGCCTGCTGCAAGGATGGTCTCTCTGAGCCTAAATGTCCTTACCAGAAGATGGACATAGTATAACAGCTACACCCAAGGCCAGTTTTGAAGAGTAAGGAATGCAGCACATGTATGGAAAATGCCTGGCCCGAGCTTAATGCAGAAATACCCGGAATGCTAGGGAGTGATCTGGGAATGCAGAGCAGCAAGCCGCTAAGTAGGGACCAGGTCGACTCGGAATCAAACAGCTATGGGGCAGAGCCCTCTACTCCCCTCCCAGCCAAGGCCAAGGTGGGGCCACGAGTCAGGCCAAACTTGGTGGCACTGTCAGGCAGTACAGGAGCTTTGAGTGAGAAGGATCTGAGTCTCCCTATTCTTGCGTCCCTTGTGCCAAGTCTGCGTCAGGCATACAGTGGGTGTGAAGAAAGAGACGTGCTTGGCTGTGAATTCCAGGACAGGGTTGCTCAGTGGATGCTGAGTGAATTAATGAATGAACAGTTGGTTGAATCAAGAGTCATTCTATCCCTGGTCCTTCTCCTGTCCCCACTGAGCCCCTCCACCTGGACGTCAATTCAGATTCCTGCCGTGGAGCTAGAGCAGACCCCACAGTACCACCCGGAGCAGGTCTGAACACAGGAGGAGGCTGAGCCGGGCCGCTCCCTGCACACCCGTGGGAGGTCTCCAGGTTTGCCCAGGGCTAGCCTGGGCCTTCCATACTGGGGCGCAGCTCCAGCCAACCCTTCCCGCCTCCTGCCAGTCACTATAACAGGAGACCGGGAGCTCATCCCAAGGGAGCTTGTCCCAGTTCATAGTCAGCCTCCCCTCTGAACCAGTGTGGGAGAAGCCACGAAGCATCTGAGGAGCAGGGAGATGGGGCTGGGACATGCGACCTGGCACCAGGCAATTTGCGGTTTTATCTCCCAGTGTTTACCTTGAGGAAAACGGAATGGTAATAGAAGGATCATTAGAAGCCCTCTTTAATTTTTTTTTGAAGAAGAAAGAAGCAGAATGCCTAAGCGTGTAAAAAGTGCTATTTAAATTTCTTGTCTGTAGCATATACTCGAACCTATAATTATGGCTTTGGAAAAAAAAAAGATAATTATGAAAATTTCTGGGCTCATTAAAGACACACAATTGACATCTAAAATTATTTGAGTTAGAGATGATGCTGGAATGATTCTCTTTAAAGAGGCCCAGAGGAAAAGAACTCTGGTTTTTAAAAACTTTTAAGTTCTGCGTTAACCCATAGTGTCACAGGTCACCTCAGGTAATGTTCTCCGCCTTGGGAAGAGAGCACAGAGGCTGCTCCCTCTTCAGTGCCAGCTCAGCTTGGCCCCATGGGCCAGGTGGGTGGGCTTGGTGGGTGATTTTCGGGGGCTCGCCGCAAGTGGTGCTCACCAAGACACCTGCTAGCCATGTGTTTTGCTGTGGTACCTGCCCTGCCCTGGGCGCTCGGAGGACCAAGCAGTCAGTCAGAAACAGTGGGTCTGTTGGGTTCCTTGGGCAATGACATGACTCTGGAGTCAGACTGCCCAGACTCACATCCCTATGCCTTCACCCGCTAACTTTGTGACCTTGGCACATCCTTTCCTTTCTCTGGAGACCTTGGGCCAGCGGAGTATCGGCAATTGGCAAGCCTGCTTTGCCAGAGGCTGGACCCTCTTCGATGAGTCCTAGCTTCACTCTTTCATCCCATGTTCCAGTGTTATGATAAGAATGCTGGGTCTGACATAATCAGAGGGTAGACAAGGTGTCTAGCAGGTGTGCCTGCAGAGCCAGCAGGGCACTGAGGTTGTACCAATGGTCTCCAAGAAAAAACGCCCCACTCGCCTTTTTGCAAGGCCCAAGAGATGGCCTTCCCTGGTGCGTTCCTGGAGTGGTAAGGATATATTTTGCAGGCCCTAGCTGCCAGGTGAGCTCCAAGAAGCAGGTAAGCTTCCAGGAGCAGGCTCTCGATGGCTGGGCTGCAGGCATTTGTTCCTAACATCAGAACCTTTGAGGGCCTCTCTTTGCTGTGTGAGGAACCCATCTTCTCTCTACTTCCCACTGCTCTTGACCCAGGCACTCATTGTACCTCTGGACCTGCTACCCCAGTTGTCCAGGCAGTCGCCAGGCCATGTGGGGAGCTCTGACAAAGCAGAGTTTGCCACCTTTAGGATTGTCTACATCCAGCCACACAGAGCTGCCTAAATCATGCCACCTTCTGAGCTGTCAGTGCAGGGAGACCTCTGAGAGACGACTGGGCCTCAAAGCGGTGGGGGGCTCACCCGTCATCTTGTGTGTGGTCTCCTGGTGGTTACGCTAAGGCCCCAGGCTGGACCTGCGTGGTTTCCAGGGCCACTGTTAGGTCACAGTTTGGTTGTCTGAGTTAGTAATTGGAAATTCAGTGCCTCGCAGCTGGACATGAGAAGGTCAACATAGCTTTCTCTCTGGCTGGTGCTTCTTAAGTCAACCATTGTGGCCTGTGGTCAGTCAATGGTGACTCTGTGGGTGGGTCAAAGCCATGACTCCAACAAAGGCCCTTTCTTAGAACTAATATTATCTCTTCA
This sequence comes from Cynopterus sphinx, assembly GCA_030015415.1. Classification (NCBI taxonomy): domain Eukaryota; kingdom Metazoa; phylum Chordata; class Mammalia; order Chiroptera; family Pteropodidae; genus Cynopterus; species Cynopterus sphinx. The sequence goes on along the minus strand of CM057387.1, from coordinate 30,091,567 downwards.
GCCAGAGGCGCAAGTAAAATCTAATCTTTTAAAGAATCTGAGTGTTTGGTGTTTATGACTCTGATCAACTATAGTTTCAAAAAATAATGAGATGAATCAGAAATGTAAAACCTAGAATCAAAAACTTCTAGAAAAAAAACATAGACTATTGTCTTCATAGCCTTGGGGTGAGCAAAGATTTCTTAGACAGGATACAAAAAGCACTAACCATGAAAGGAACGAATCATGAATTGGTTGTCAAAAGTATAACTTTTTGCTTTTCATCATCAAAACACATCGCTAAGAAAATGAATGGGTAATCCACAGATGGGAAAATATTTGAAATGTGCATATCTGATAAAGGAATCATATCCAAAATATAAAAAGGACGTCTATAGATCAAAATAAAAAGATAAACAAGCCAATTTTTAAAATGAGAACAGAGACCTCACAGAAATATATGAATGGCCAATAAGCACATGAAAAGATGCTTGACATCCTTAGTCATTAGGGACATTTAAATTAAAATCACAGTGAGATCTTTTTTTCCCACCTAATAGAATGGCTAAAATAAAAAGGACTGATAACCCCAGATGCTAAAGAAACTAGAGAGCATCTAGACCTCTCATACATTACTGGTGGAAACACAAAATGTTGCAATCACTTTAAAAAGCAGTTTCGTGGCTTCTTACAAACATACACTTATTCTATGACTCAGTGATTCCACTCTTAATTATTTACCCAAGAGAAATGAAAGCATATGTTTATACAGAGATTTGTACAGGAATGTTTGTAGCGGACTTATTTTTAGAGGCCCCAAACCGGAAACAAACCAAATGTTCATCAAAAGGCCAAGAGGTTTTTAAAAAAGTGATACATTTGTGCAATGGAATACTATGCACCAATAAAAAATACCAAACTGCTAATACCCACAACAATATGGATGAACCTCAAAAGCATGCTGAGCAAGAAAAGCCAGGTGCAGAAGAAGAGGGCCAGAGGATGTACTATATGATTCCACTTATGTAAAGTTCTAGAATGGGCAGAGCTCCTCTATGGTCGTGGAAATCAGAAGATGATTGCCTCTAGGAGTAGGGAGACAGAGGTTGACTGGGAAGAGGCATGCAAGAACTTCCCACTGTGACTGGAAATGTTTGATAGTTATATCTTAGATGATTGTTACACAAGGGTATGCAGTTGCCAAAACGCATCAAATGGAACACTTAAAATGTGAGCATTTTATTATATAAAAAGTTTATGTATTTTGTGTCTCAGTTTTAAAAAACACACATCAGAAGCTAGCGTTTACTGAACACTGCGCTCTGTACAGCCTTGCGGCAGGCAGAATGCCTGTCAGTGGTCTCACAGCAAGGCTCACAGCCACCTAGAGGGTAGGACCCGTGGTGACCACCCTTTTAATGTGAAGGTTTGCAGAGCTATTGAGTGATGGAAACAAAATCTGAATTCTGTGGCCTGAGCGTCATCTACTCTAATTGTCTCCCTGGTTCTTATTTTGTTATTTCTGGCTCCTGTCAGCATTTATTACATGGCCTTGCAGACACTCAGAAAATGATATTGGACTGAAAATGTGAATTCCAGGCTTTGTCAGATATTGAGTGAACTTGTGCTAAACAACTTGTGCTGGGGCTGAGGAGAAGCAGTGAATGAGAGGTGTCCCACCCCCATGCCGGAGCCCACATTCTGGAGGGGTCCACGCGGGTAGACATCCAGTCTCCCTGGACGCCTCTCTGATGGTCTCTGGGCTCGGACTTAGGTTTTATTTTCAGTTGCCTCCCAAGGTTCCACCCCGGCTCCAGAGGGGGCCCTAGCTGGAAATGCTTCCCTCTACGGTGCAGGTACCCTTTCATCTTCACAGGCCCTGGATCCAAAACCAGGTCAAAGCACAGACCCCCTGTCAGAGAGACAGTTCGGGCTCTGGGCGAACACCTGGGCCTCTGCAGGGCTCCCCATCTCAGGGGCTATAAGGGACACTCCTGCCAGCAGCAACACCGTGGATGCTGCTTGAGCACGTACTCTGAGGCCCCTGGGGCCAGGCCTGCCCCTGCTTCCAGCTTCTAAAGGCAGGGTCTGGTGCAGGTTTAGGCATAGTGGCCTTCATCAATCATGGGGGCCTGGGCCTTAGGGAGCTGGCTTTCCTGCCTTGAAATTGACAGGCAGCTCTGCTGGGCCCTGTCCCGCCTGCAGATCTAACGCTGGGCGTCGCCCTGTGGTATGCAGAGTCACCTGGAGACCCACAGCTCTCTCCGTTCCCAGCTCATCCCCAGCGACCACCCCAGGGCTCACCTGCCTCAGCGTCTGGGCCATGCTAGTGCTTTCTTCTCCTCCTGGAGCTTTTCAATGCTCATCTGCCTATGAAAGGCTCTGAGAAGTCCCAAAGCCAGGAAACCTCTCCAACGTCTTTTAATCGGGAATTTCCCAGACAAACTAGACCTTGGGACCCATTTCTCACACAACACCTTTTAGCATTGTGTGAAGCTAGGGCTCTAAGGGGCACATTGTGAGAAATGGTGTGAAGCGTCTAACAGGTCTCCTTCCCAGCGAACGCGGAGTTGTAAACTGAGTCACATGGAAGTCCCTCTCCAGGAAAATACCTTCATCTTGACTGAACCTGCCTGAGTCTTTTGATCATGTCTGACAGCCCCTTGCCACTCTCATTAGCCCTGAAAAGAAAATACCTCAGGAAATTTAATTATTACATAGAAATGTCTATGAAAATGCCATTCACAGTGAGCAGTGGACAAGATGGAAATATTTAATATCAGACAGGGACCCAGAGGCAAAAATAGCAGAGGCAGACTCGCAGGCTTGCGTGGTTTCATCTGAAATGGGAAAAGACAAGATGTCTGAGACTGGGGGGGCTCTGGGAACTGGGCCTTGGCTTCTGTGGAGGAATTTCCCCAAAGGCAAACCTGGGAACATCAATCACTGCGCACAGAGGCTGCTGCCGCCTCTGTCTCTCACCAAGAATATCTCGGAGATAGCTCCACAAGGCAGCCCAGCCAGGCCGCTCCTTTGTTCATAGACAAAGGATGAGAAGCAGCAGATTCTCCCCCTTTGTGGCTGCAGATACCAAGGCCAGGATGGCTGATTCAGACGCAAGGAGTGGACAAAGCAAGGTCAGGTAATGCACCTGATAGCGTGCTGCCATGGTCTTCCCCACTTCTCATCCCTGCCTGGCTGACTTCTCGGCAGAAATGTCCCTTCCTCCAGGAAGCTACCCCTGACTCTCTGACTTGCTGTGTCCCTTTGCTTTACTCTTCCTAAGCACCCTGAACATCTTTCTCTGAGATGCTGATGCCACAATATGACTCAAAGGAGGACAGTCTCTTCCAAACCACAGGCTCCACAAGGATGGAATGGTCATAGTAGCATGTCCCTGGTTCCCAGTACAGTATCTGGCCCAAGAGGGCACCCAGAACATAGTGGATGAATGAGCATCTGCACCCCTGTCTGGTCGCCTCCTAGATCCCCAATGCCATGCCCATGAGCATCCTTTCTCTGTGTGCCAGGTCCCCAGATGTGGAGGGAAACAGCTGCAGAATCCCCAGCATCCATGCACGCCCTTCCAGTGACTGGTACACAATGCTGAACCCAGTGTGGGGTATGGGTAGCGGCCTCATGCTCTTGCAAAGATTTCCATCCTGAGATGTGACAAATATGTGTGTCAGTTTGAACTGTTCAGTGTGTGTTCCGGCTGTCACATCCATTTTGGACCTGGCATGAAGTCAGGAAGAAGGCTGAGATTTTAGTGATGGGTTTGTGTGCTGCTCCGTCTCATGGAGGCTCAGAGGAGAGCAGCCTCCACTGTAGACACGAGCAGCAGAGGCCCAGTAGGAGATGTCCTTGTCGCGGGGGTTTGCTGTGGAGCACATCCTCCGAGTGTGTATGTTGGTGGCAAATCAGGTGAAACACGAGCCTGTTTTTTCTTGAACCAGCTCTGCTTCTCAGTTACGTCAGATCCCCAACCCCAGGCCGGCCCTGAGCTAGAGCAGGTAGATTCTGGATTAGCTCTCAAGTGCCAGGCGATGTCTAACCGACCGTCCCCAGGCTTCGGACTTGCCAAAGGTCCTCCCACAGCAGCAACATAGACTTTTCTGTCAAATATCAAGCAGGATGTTTTATCTCCGTTTTAAAGAAGGAAACACAGGCCCACAGATATATGGTCATTTGGCTAAATTCAGACTCAGTACAGGGATGTCCAAGCCAGTGCTATTTCGCCAGTTACTTTAGGGGTATAAATAAGGGCCAAATTAGATCAAAAGTAGCTAGTTTTTGTTATTGTTGTTTCTTTGTTCAGTATTAACTGTGTTCCAGGTAGCATGTTAAGAGCTTTATGTACATTATTTCATTTACTCTCTCTATTAACTCTTTCAGGTATTATCATTATTGTTATCCCCATTTTGTAGATGAGGACACTGAGGGACAGAGAGGTTAAACAACTTGCCCAGCACTAAATGACTCATACATGGCAGAGCCAGGATTTAAAACCCAGCCCTGGCTGATGGCAAAGCTGTGCTCTTAACTGAGTTTTCTGGTAGTTTCTAAATATCTCGGTAGTTCCCTGGTGTCAGGCAGATGGCAGTGTGCGGTCCGAGCTGCTGATGCAAACCCACGGGTGTCGCCATCATGTGTTGGGCCTGGGAGGGACTGGCCAGTGTCTCTTGGGCCCAGACTGCCAGTGGCCAGACTCTAGAATCCCTTCCTGTTGACATGACCATGGTCTTGCCTTCCCACCCGTGCTCAGGCCCTCAGCCAGGACGCCCTGATTCAGAGCTCCCACACCCACCTTTGGGACCTGCATTTTTGAGACCTGACAGAGAGCAGCAGCCACTGCGGGTGAGCAGCTGCCTTCGTGACAATCCCACGTTGCTGCCTCTGTTGCCCCCTGAGAGGGCGGGCTGTGCCACCTAGCAGTGGGCGCCTTGGGCATGTTGTGGAGCTTCTCAGAGCTTTGATCTTCTCATCCATAAAGTGGGAATGTTAACGTCTATCTCACGCATCATTGCGAGGATTCTGTAAGGTAACACACAGGGTAGATATCCCACACCTATTAACTTTGAAGACGATGTGATGATGATGGTGATGATGATGTTAGTGATGACAAAGCAAGGGTGTGTACCCAGCACATCCTAATCCATGCAAGACTGCATTAACATTTAGTGCTCGGAAGGACAGGTGACGAGACAGAAACTGCCTGGACATAAAGCACGCTGGGGCCTCCTACAAACTATGGGAGTATTTGGGCTCTGGCTCCTGCAAACTCTGTGAGTTTAAGCGAGTTACTTAGCCTCTCTGGGTCCATCTACTTGGAAGAAAGTTTGCCTGTAGCACAAGGACGGGGCCTTTGCTCCTGTGAGATGGGACCAGGCCTTGCCAGGGCATCAGGATGTCAGCAGCTCCTGATGTGTGAGCGGTCCCCATGTAAAGCCTCACATGCTGGCTGTACTGACAGGGAGGTAGAGGCTGCTGAGCCAGCCTGGTGGGTACACAGACAGGTTTGTGTGGCCATGCTCCATCTTTGTTCTTAGGAATCACTCACCCTGCAACTGCTTCCTTTGAACTTAGCTGGCTCTTCTAGGCTGCCCATCTGGACACCAGTCCAGCCCTTTCTTTTCAAAGAGGGACTCCGCCTGTGAGCGAGGCCAGCCCCACTGCACCCCTCACTCCCCACCTTGCGGTTACACCTGGCACCTGTGTAAATACAGCCTTTCTGCTGTCCGCTTCCCTGGGACAGGGCCTGGCCTGGGCTGGGCAGCAAGGAGGGAGATTTGTGTCATGGGCCTCTTGGACCTCTTGGACCCTTGGTGACTTGTACCAAACACTGAGGTCCAAAGGTGAGTTAGGTCTTCTCCCCTGGGGTTGGGGTGGGAGGTACAACAGAACAAGAGCAGGGTCTCTGTACTCAGACAAACCTCGATGCAAATCCTGGTTCCGCTACTCACTAGTGCGTGAGGCTGGAAAAGATGCTAATGTTCTCCTGGTCTCAGTTCCCCCGCCTGTAAGCTGGGTTAGCAATATTATCCACCTCTAAGGATTGATGGGAGCATAAAAGGCGCCTTAGCACAGGGCCCAGCACATAATAAACATTTAGTATTTATCAGGGTAGCCTCAGGGCATTGCTCTTCAGTGTCGAGAGGCTCCTGGTTTATAAGGAGGTGGACAAGCACAGAAATCTCAGTGCGGCAAGACAGGTTTTGGGGGGAAGCAAGTGCTAGATGCAGTGGGAGTGCTGGGGAAAGTGCCCTAGATCTGCCTGGATGTCTGTCTGGAAGATGACACTGGGGTGAGGCTTAAAGGAGGAGTTTCGCAGGAGGATGAGAGGTCTAAGGGGCTCAGCCCCTTCCCTCAAGCTGTTGATGTGTAGCCATGTCTCACCTCCCCAGACCTCTGCAGGGCAGTGGCAGGTGAGGACTGCAGCCCTCTTGGCTTCAATGATCAGGAAAGGCATCATGGGAGCAGTAAAATGTGAGATGGATTCTACTTTTCAAACAGGTAGACCAGGTAGAGGAAGCACAAAGACCATGTGGAAAACACAGGCGGGAGTGGGTGTGGGTGTGGGTGTGCAGAGAGTGGGCCAGGGCTAAGCAGGGAGGGCAGGGGGCCAGTGTGTCCTCGGAGCAATGAGGTCAGAGTCAGGCCAGGAGGCTCCCAGCGTCCTTTATTCATGTCCTGTCAGCCATGGCCCGGCATTTGGAGACTCTGAGCCCACAGCCTAGGGTCTACTGAGAAGGAGAGGTGACAGGTCACATGAGATGGGGGGATTCTGACCGCACTTGATTGGCCAGCTCTGCAACCCAAAGAGGCCCCGTGGGGCTTGGCTCTTGCTGACTCCTCTCACTGGCATTTCTCTTGCCCCTGTTGCTCACTTTCTGGTCATCTTTCTCTCCAATCATCAGACTTCTGCTTTCCCTCGGTGCTTCCTCGCTCAGGTGTTCCCTTCTCAGCGCTCAGCATCTCTCTTCACCCACTTACTCCAACCCCCAACCCAGGAGTTGTCCTTGGTTCTTTTCTTCTTCTACCCAACCCATCAGTAAATCCTCTGTCTTCAGAAACATCCCAAATCTGACAGCCTCCTGCCGCCACACTAGTCCAAGCTGCCCTCTCCTCCTGCCTCAGAAACTGCAGCGACCTCTGACCTGATCCTGCAGCCGCCACTCTTACCCCCTAATGTTTCTTTTCCTGCTTGCAAACTGGAACATTTGTGGCATTCCTCTCTCAGCTCAGAGTAAAACCCAGGCTTCCCGTGAGGCCTGCAAGGCCCTGCACGATCTTCCCGCCCAGCCCGCCTCCGTGGCCTCAGTGCCTGAGCCTCTCCCCTGCTAGCTGCACGCAGCCACTTTGGCTGCAGTTCTCACCCACTCCCAGGCCCATTCCTGCCTCGGCCTTCGCACTTGCTGTTCCCTCTGCCTGGAACACTTCCCCGAGATGCCATCGCGGTTCACTGCTTTCCTTCACTCAAGTCGCTGCTCCAGTGTTGCCTCTTCAGGGAGGCCTTCATGTCCCCCTATGCTAAAGCAGCCTTTCCATCCCTCCCTGTCTTATCATCCTGTTTGCTCGTCTTACAGCCCTTGTCAGCCTGAAACGATCACGAGCATTTGTTCACATGTTTATGGTCTGTTTCTTCCCAGCTGGTCTGTGAGCTCACGAGGGCAGGGATGGTGTCTGTCTTATCGATTGCTGGATTTGGTTCCTGGCATGGAGCAGGCTTTGTGGTAGGACAGTAAATATGTGCTGAGTGACAGACGGATGGGTGCAGGCAGTTGAGGCCTCAGCGCCCAGGGCTGAGAGTAAGAAATGAGGGTGGGTTCTGGGCAGATGAGATTCAGGCTGGGACAACCTTTCTCTCTTGGCTCTATGCCACTGGTCAGGGATCCTCCAGCCTCCCTGGCAGCAGGGACTGGGGATAGGAATATAAATTCTATCCATGGGCCTCTTTTATGTTTTTTAACTTTTTTTTAATTTTAGAAACTTTCAACCATCTGCAAAAGTAGAGAGAATAGTACGATCGTCCATCCCCACATCCTCCTCCCCTAGCTTTGACAATGGTCAACCCCTGCTCAATCTTGTTCAATCTATTGTTCTTCATCCCACCCCACCCACCAAGGGTTCTTCTGAAACAAGTCCATGGGGCCTTCTGTTGTGCAGATAGCTTAGAAATACTTCCTGGCAAGTGCCCTTCTCCTCTCCATCTTCCAAGTGTCTCCAGTCCTCAGGTGTTGTCTCCTCCTCAGTCAGAACTGGCTCTCCATGCGGGATTTGCTAAATGTATTCCCATCAGGGTGTCAATGACTAAGATGCGAACCCAATTGGGGTGGTGCTATCATTAAAGCTCTGCCTTTTAACAGAGCCATGTCAGGTCCTGCCTCAGCCAGGCAGAGATGGCCAAGCCATCCCAGGGCAACTCTGGGCCCACAGGTGGTTTAGAGCCCATATTGCTTTCTCTCCTCTTATGGCGGTCACCCATGGAGTTGGGGCGAGGGTGAGGGCAGGGATGTTTACTGTGAGCTGGGGCTGGTCTGGGGAGAGCCCAAGTGTCTCCAGGATCATTTTTAATAACTTCTAGTGGAAAAACACATTTGTGGGAGGGAGAGGAGAATGAGGGTTGCAGATGAGAGGGGTATATGAATATGAATGAATGAATGAATGAATGAATGAGAGAGAAAGCAGGCTGTGGACCCAATGCAGTGGGGTGGGGCAAGCCTCGCTTTTGAGAACTAGGCTAGCCCTGGTCACAGCCACAGCTGTATGGGTCCACGTACCAGCCCCCCTTCCTTTTCCTTCTAGAATATGACATTTGTTTCAAGTTGGTAAAATGCCATTTCGTTGGATAGTGTTTTCATTTGGGTTGTGTGACTGTCCTGCCAAGGTAGTTTTATTGTTACAAAATGTTCCATTTGAGAAGAAAAGATAATACAAAGCAGGTTAGGCTTTACATAGTAAAAATTGTAAAACTGAGATCCCAACCAACTCTTTTCATGACAGTAAAGTAAAATTCCTCGCTGTGTCCACAGACTCCCGCGCTGGGCCCACACCCGCTGCCCGCACCGCCCTTGCTCTGCTGCCTGCCGAGCCTGCCGAGCCTGCCTGCTTCTGGGAGGGGAGCGAGAACCAGTCTGGGCTCCCCAGTCTCAGGCTCTCGGGCCAATTCCTGCAACCCTATCCAAGTCCGAGACCAACTCTGACCAGGTCACCCACTAAATTTAATGGGATGTGCAGCTGGAGGCTGGTTTTTTAACCCCAGATCATTGTCTGCCACCTTACTGAGCAGAGGAATCACCAGAGTCCTGGGCCCCACCCCAAAGGTTCTAACTCAGTCCAAAAGGGACCGGGCCCAGGAATCTGCATTGTAATGTCTGCCTAAGCGCTTTTGAAGCAGGGGCCCTGGAGCATGTTCCAGAGGAACCTCTATGCTGAGAGGTCCAGGGTAGTGGTTCCGGGGCAGGGTTGTTGAGGTTGGAAATTCAGAATTGACCCTTGGCTTACTGACTGTGTAACTTAACCTTTCTGAACTTTAGTTTTCTCCTTTGTAAAAGGAGGTGATAATAACACCTGCATTGTACAGTTCCCATGGGTTACATAAGACAAAGCGCCGAGAGCTCAGCACAGCGCCAGGCGCATCATACGTGCGTGGTTCACGCTGGCCGCTCCTGTTTTACTGGTGGTTCCCACCTTTCCTCAAGGGCACATCTGCTCCCTCCCACAACACATACTTTTCCCAGAAACACTATCAGCTGGGTCTCTGGGGGTCAGGGGAAGCCCTGATTTGAAGCATTTACCGATTTCTGTGGTGTAAATACTCCCACCATGGCTGATTTAAAGCTCATGATGTGATGACATTGAACACGGACTTGGGAAGAGATGTCCACAGTTGGCTGGTATGTGCCAGTACAAGCTGGGTCCGGCGAAGCACTACTAAGTCTCTCTTCACTGTGAGGTCCCACGTGCACTACCAAGACGTCAGCTGGAACTGGTGAAGGCACAGGGCTGTGAGCAGAGTCTGATATAATTGCTACCTCCTGCTTCGAGGGCAGCTGGGTTTTGCACAGTTTTGCTATTTGTGTGTCCCCCTAGCTAAGGCAGGAAATGGAAATTGTAGCCTCAAATTACTGTCATTGGGAACCCAGAGCAGAAATGATTATCAAAGGGCAGAGATGGCTCCAACAGGCTAATATTTACCATTTGTCATGGGCCGCATGAAAGGGTGTGCGGCCTCTGAAGCCACCGCAGTCTCCTTCGCTGGTTCTGGCTCTGTTTTGTTTTGATCACTGAGAAAGGCGGGCTTATGTCGTGAAACCAGTGTAGGTCTTGGAGCCAGACAGTCTGGGATCAAATCCTAGTACTACCTTGTAGCAATGTGTGCCCGTGGGCAGGTTGGCCACCCTCGCTGGTGCCGTTTGCTCCTCTGTAAAGTGGGTATGTTCGTGAATACATTTCAGATTGTTGTGAGAATTAGATGTAACATGCCGCTTGCCTAGGCCAGGGTCTAGCAGAGAAAAGAAGCATAATAAACGTGAGCTAAGTACGGCTATTGCTGGGTGGAGGTGCTGCCTCAATGGCTTTTTAAAGTGACCCTTCCTCCAGGAGTTCAGGAGCTCCCCGAGAAGCCAGCCTCGCTTGTAGAGGTGAGCAGGGTAGACAGTTTTCATAATGGCAAGTTTTCACCATTTCATTTCTTCCTCAGAGTGATCTTTTCTATACAAAGAAACACTATCCTTTCCTACTAACCCATCATGCGAAAGAAGCTGGATGCTTCTCTCGAGCTGTAGCAGGCAGGTCAGCTAGAAGAGCAAAGGTGTTTTCATTGTCCTGTGTCCTCTCCTACTCCCAGGGGAGCTGAGATGGCAGAGATAAGCCTCGTGCGGAGTTGCCGGTATTTAGCTCTCTGAGGATTATGTCAGTGTCCCCAGCCTTTGGGATAATTGCAGCCTGTCCAGGGTGTGCCTTGCAAGTGACATTTGGCCTCTTGTTGGTGTGAATTAACTATGCTGGTGGGTTCTCACAAGTGCTATGCGACCTGTTACTTTCATGCCATGGGGAGGTGGCAGGGAAGGAAGGCCTCAGGGCTAAGGGCTGCTCGAAAGAGTGTCCCTAAGAAGCAGAGGCCCCACCATCTCCTTTCTCCTTGCTGTCCTCTTCACTCACTTCAGCTCTCTCCCTGCCTGTAACCCCAGGAGCATATAGGACCTGCTTAGGCATGAAATGTAGAAGCCTGCTTTTAAATTGCTATAACCCCACAAGCTCTTCCTAGCATGTGACAATCTGTCCATCCTTTCATGCCCTCTCCTCAGTGCTTGGACCATCTTCTTCAGTTACCTGGGGTTAGTACCTCAAGACCGTCAGCATTTCCTGGACGCTCCCCGCCTTTGTACAGCTTACTCAGCGTCAAGCCCTTTTCAGATTTCCACCTGGATCCCTTTCTAACTTCCGCTGCCGCCACCTGTGAGGACCTCAAGCTCTCTCACCTGGACCTCCCTGCCTCGAGCATACCCTCCCACCTTCTCCCACTCTGGGATTCTGCAGGCTGCGTTCTTCATCACCCCCATCCCCGAAGCACAGCGTTTTCAGCTCCTCACAAGTCTACTCGATAACTGTCCACATCTTTGTTGGCCTGGCCCCTGAATTGTCGATGATTTTCTGATGGAATCAGAACGTCCTTTGTTCCAAACTTTCCTTATTGTTTTCTTTCCACAGGATTGTAGAAAACATCTCCCGCCAGGCACACCCTACTGTTTTTGTGAAAATTATAGGCTGCAAATAACCGCTTAAGTCAACTGCCAGACGAGGTACTCTCTTCAGAGGGAAAATTCCAGCTCTTGAACAAGTTTATGGGCTTTATTTTTGGAGCAGAGAGTTCATCAAGTGAAGAACAAAGTTTTCCAGGTGCCCCAACCTCATTTTTATTATAAAACCTATGTGTCTGAGTGGGCTAATTCTGTCTGTCAAGGTCAAATTTATTACCCAGTACTTACTCGCCCTCCCTTTCTGTTGACTTCCTCGGGCCCCTTCTGCAGCCTGTCAGCAGACACTTTGAGGAACACAGAGAGGAGCAAAGGTGAGAGAGGGGTGAGGGCACGAAAGTGAGGCCAGCCCCCACCCCATTTCTCCTCAAGTCTGACAGCGTTCCATGCCTCAGACTCCACGAATTGATGCACTGTCCTGAGGATATTTCCTGGCTTAAGCTGGGTTATTCCTGAATTCAAACAGTCTGAATTGAGAGCCACAAAAGACCAGCTTCCTCCCATCGAACACTTGTAGGGAGTGGAGTGTACCCCAGAAGATGCTGCCCAAGATCTGTGCTCTAGCCTTAGTTCCTCACAACTGGGGCAACCTGCCTTTTTTACAAAGCGTTCTGGACACCCCCAAGGAGTCCATGAAGTGTGCTCACCCGGTCCCCTGAATGCCCCTGCGTCTCACTCTGCCCTATAGATGCATAGACCATGCCCAGTGACCACCATTCCGAGAGGCCCCTCATCCTAGAACTTGGCAAGTGTCAGACACCCCCATCAGAACTGAACCAACCTATGTTCCCCTCCCACCAAATCCTGCTGATCTGAAACGAAGTTATATTCTGGGTTTAATGAACAGGAATTGTTCAATACTAACCTAATACCTCGCCATTCAAAATGTGGCCGGCAGACCCGTAGCAGCCGCATCTACTTGAAAGCTTGTTAGAAATGCAGAAACTCAGGCCCGCCCCAGACCTTCTGAACCAGAATCTTCATTTAATGAATCCCCAGGTGCACATTAAAGTGTGAGAAGCACTAGCTTACTATATATTTAGCCTTCTTCAGCAGATAATTACTTTTAATGCAAGGCATTTCGTGTTAATGATGCCAGTGGTTTGCATTTTACCCTTTTACAAAGCTTTTTCACAGACGTGAATTTCTGTGGCTGGCAGAGCGGCTAGGCTGTGAGTTCCTGGGGGCACCAGGGTTCTTCTGGTAGCCCCAGCTCAGCTCTGGCATTTGACCGCCGTTTAATTAGCTGAACAGAAGAATAAATGTAGAGGCCCCTGAGGGAGAAAGGACGTTGGACTTTATCCTCACTTTGCATCATTCCCTTAGTGAGGAAACTAATGCTCGAATAGGCCCTGACTTGCTCTGGGTTAGTTCTTAAGTGTCAGAATTAAATTGCATCACTCGGCTTCTGGCCTCCCATCTCCAAGTGACTGTAGACTTGTTGATGCTCTGTTGTTGGGAGATTTGTGTGGTCTTCCTTGTTATGGCTATGGAGTCTGATTGCAAATTCTAAAACAAGTTTCTTTGTGAAACGACCTTCCTGATCTTTTGGTGAGGAGCGGGGATCATCGAGGCAACGTGCACAGCCCACCCAAGTCTTCATCCTGGAAAGCTGCTGTGGGCCTATATCCACAGGGCTCCTCCTCGGAGCCCCAGAGGCTGGTAGTGGGAAACCAGGCCTGGAGCTCCTTCAAGAGATGGTAACACCTGCTGCTCATTCCCCTGCCTCTCAGCCCTCCCCAGGACCAGGCTAAAGTAAGTAGCCAGGAGGACCCCAGAAGGAGCGTGGGTGAGGCTTATTGAAAATGGTTTTTGGTTGAGAAGCTTGTTAAGTTGGAATCATTTGCCCCAGGTGCCCCCTTCCTGATGACACGAGGCTCTGGCCATCCACCTGGAGCCAATTAGGTGTGGCAGAGAGGTATGTTCACAGAGGAGCTCAGAGGACCCCACGGCAAGACAGGCAGAGTGTGTAATCAGGGGGAAAGGGGGGTCTGAGTGCAGAAACAGACCTCAGGAATGTACCATGTCTCCCCGGGGATCACCGCAAAGGATCGAAGCTGATGAGGACTTTGCTGTTCCACAGATTCCTCCGGCCCTGTCCCAGGCCTTAGGAAAGGAGGGAGCACGTGGTCTGGAAGGAGCAGGAGGGCAGATGTCTCTCTGCCATTCCCCACGGTGGCAGCCCATCATCCACTGCTTTCCTGCAGTTGTGTCTGCTTGTTCTCAGACTGAAAGTCCACCTGCCACCTCTGGCTTGCAGTGGAGGCCAACCGCAGTGGGGTTAGGGCATCACATTCCCTTGCACACTTTGGTTTAGGTGTCCTGGCTGCAAAAACACCCGAACAGAGGTAACAACACTGGTATAGCAATCTGAGCACCTCTACACCAGGCACGTTTTACCTGCATTAAATCATTTGATCTCTACCCCAACCCTCAGAGATAGGAAGGCCCTGTTGTTATCCCCACTTTACAAATGAAGCAAAGGAAACACAAAGTAGCCATGTGATTGCTCAAGGTCCCCACCGCTGAGTGGAAGAGCCCTTTTAACCACTTCTTAGGGTTAATTAGTTAGGAGAAGGCAGCGTGGCTTGCAGGAAGGAGGGAGTTCCCATGGCCCTGCACAGTGCAGTAAGAGGATCTGTCCAAAGGTGACATGCAGACAATACACTTCTCGGTGCTCTGGGGTCACACCTGGGGTGTATGGGGTGGTAACACTGGAGAGAGGACGTTGTAGGGCCAGCTGTGGCGTCTGAGCTTTGCCCTGTAGGCAAAGAGAGCCACTAAAGGGGAGTTAAAAATCTGACCCATGGTTCAGAAGGGTAAGAGGTGGCATCCTGGGGGCCCAATTGGACAGGCAAGAGACAAGGGGTCTGGAGGCTCCAAGGAGGTTCTTTTAATAAAGCAGATGTGAGGAGGTGGAGGATGAACTGGGGCAGAGCCAGTGGAGCTGAGCAGATGGGCCGCATCTGGAAGAAATAGCAGAGGTGCAATCACCAAGATGTGGCCTCAGGGCCAATGTTTGCAGTGCTTCGTCTGCTAGGCTGGGCTTCCCAACCCAGACGGGCACTTTACTGATTGTCTCTGCATTTGCCATGTGAGCCACTGTGTTAGAGGCGAAGAGGGTTGGGGTTGTGTTAAGGTTCCTGAAGCTTGACCCAGTGGCCCCCTCCCCTGCCAGAGGGACACAGCTCTTCCTGGGAGCCTAGTGGGGTGGTGGGTGAGCCTAGGGGTGACTCCCATTGACTTTGGTGGCCTTTCCAACCTCTCCCCTTCCCCAAGCATGGCCTGTGCCATCATCCCCTCATGGTCCATTACAGACACTTGTAGCTACTGAGTGGGCTGCTTACCAGGAGGGTGTTGGGAGGCTGTGACTGGCCAGAGGTGACTTCACCTCTCTGGACTTTCCTCAAAGCCCTAGAGAATGGCTGAGAGGTTTGGACCTGGGAGTGTTGGCATAAACGTGCACTTGTAGGAAAAAATAAATTTCTTAAATTACTAATCCATCTGTTCTGTGCTAATGCCTCCTGAAAGAAAACTTTCAACTTGGATAACACACCCTTTTCTCTCTTGGAACCACTTGAACCTGAAGTTAGGAGGTGTGTCTCATTAAATCCACAGCCATGGATTACACAGTCCAAAGGCCCAACCTGACCAGGGCGTGGCTTCCTGGGCCTAAAACCTGGTTCATGTGCCCTCACATAGCACCCTCCCATTCCCCTGGAGGGTGAGCTTCCCGTTTGTATTTCCTGGCTTCTGCTTGGAACAAGTAGATTGCTGTCGAGATTTATCTTTTTTTCCCCTCTCTTTAACTCCTACCTCAACCCCCGACTTCCACTCTTGACCTATGGATGTTGCCATTTCCCCTTAAGGACTGGATCTCTGAAGGTGGGGCATCTCCTCCCACACACTCACAGCCTGCACCCGGGGGCCAGGCGCACCCCAGGTATGGTCTATGGCTCCACCTGGGGCATGAACCCCGGACCTTCTGCATGTAAAGCAGACGTGCTAACCACTACACTGTGGAGCCACACTCGGAGATTTATCTTTCAATTCCAAACACAGTTCCTAAGAGCATTCCAAGGCTTCATGGTGGTTCTAGCTTGGTAGCTTGGACCCCTTGTCACCTGGTGATGTTTCCACCTCGAAAAAAAACTCTCACCAGTGATAAGAAATTTGTCCGAATATTCCTCCTTTCCTCCACATGCAGTTTGCTTCCTGGTCCCCCGCTCCAGGACATCCATGAGGATCCTCATCAGGGAGAGGAGCAAGACTGGCACAGTCACTGAGAAAACGGGGTGAGAGCTGCTCAGCCCACAGCCCCCTCCTCCATGCACATGGTTGGTGTGTCGGCTTGGTGGGTGGGCTTCGGATGGGCACCTTTACATGAGCCAGTGGATAGGCAGTCAACTGGGTTCCAAGAAGAAGAAGAGCTTGTAGCTGACCTAAGTTCCCCCAGAATCTCCTGTGCTGCCACAGAGGGTAGGTAAAATTCCCCAAAAGGCCCATTCTCTGATCTTACGGTTGTCATTTCTGTATACCTTCCTGTGAATGAGTCTGCTACCTGGCCGGAGGATTTGCATTAAGTAAGCCTCTCAAGGTAGATAATTGGCTTTGTTTCCTCCTCAAGAGGTTTCAGGCATCTGTATGAGGGCCCTTGTCCAGCATAGTCTTTCCTGATGTCGGGGTAGAAAGGTGGCCCTGATTCTATCTATACACAGTTAATAAGGGAGTCCGTGGTTCGAAACTTTCAATTACAAATGCAGGATTTGGGTTGTCGAAAGCCCTAGACTAGAAAGAATGGTCTCCGAGACCATCTACCCCAAGCTCCTGCCAGCATAGTACTCCCTCGGCATCAGTGTGTCTCAGCCTGCTCAGACATTTCCCCCCCTAAACTGCCCCCTCCTATGAAATTGTGATACCTCAGCTACACCACATACCTGTTTACGTACTACGGCCCTTTGGAGGGCCAGAGCCATCCTAACAGGTAGGACTTCTTTGTTTCCCCAAAACCCATTTTTATCCTGTTGGGCACGTCTCTCTCTCGTGGAGAAAGCATGCCCTGTTGCGTGTCCCCAAGTACCTGCTCCAATACCACAAGTATCAGGGAGCTCAGTACCTTTCTCCTTCTCAGGGCAGCAAAAAAGGAACGAACTATTTATTGATGCAGCAACTTGAATGACCCGCCCGAGAATTACACCGTGCAAAGGAAAAAAAGCCAGTCCCAAAAGGTTGCACGCCGTACGATTCTACCGAGATAACGTGTTTGAAATGGCAAAATGTTAGAAATAACAGGTTCGCAGTGGCCAGGGGTGAGGTGTGGGAGGGAAGCGGGCGCACATGACTGGGCAATGAGAGGGACCCAGTGGGGCCTGCTGTGTATCTGGACTGTGCAGGTGCCCACAGGAACTTACACACGTGGTAAAACTGCGTTGAACTAAACACACGAGTACAAGTGGGACCAGAGAGATCTGGCGATGATGGGTGGCTCGTATCAGCGTCCACATCCTGGCTGTGATAGTGTCTGTTTGTTTTACAAAATGTTTTTATCATTGAGGGGAACTGGGTAAAGGGCACAGAGTGTATCTCTGTATTATTTCTTACAACTACATGCAAATCTATGATTTTCTCAAAATACACCATTTAATTAAAATAAAAATAGCTAGCTTTGGAAATAGGAATTAAACAAAATTAAGAGCCTACGTTTTCATTTTACAAATCTAGGATTTATGTTTCCCTGTGGGCTTTCCTTAGGGCCCACTGTCTCATTGTCAAATTTAGTCAAATTGACTTAAAAGAGGCAACAAGTGTGAGCATGTCCCATTGTCCTAGGGCTGTAGGCTGAAACCTGTGTGTGTGGGGCAGGGGGCGGGGGGTTGCTTCTGAGCAGGTATGCAGGAGAAGCAGGAAGAGTGGAAACCTGGCTTCCAATCCTCCCCACGGAGCCCAAGGGAAGGGATGGGGAGAGGCAGTGGGGGAAGCAGAGAGGCTACTTGCCCATTCCCCCTGGGGATGCGCCTTCAAAGGAGCAGGGGGGTTAGGGAGGGAAGGCGCTGTGTAAGAGGATGGGGCAGTACTGAGAGCACTGAGAGCTCAGGGGATGCCTCGACCTGCTCAGGAACGCGGCAGGGAGGAGGCGGGCGCCAGAGCCTCTGTCACCCCCTTTACACGGCAGAGACATACAGCAGGTCGCCGAATAGCGTCCTTTTGTTCAACCTGGTGTTCTTATATCGTTGATGAGATGCCATAGGAACTTAGCTCTTGTTCATATCAACTAGCCTATGGTAAAATTACTTTTGTTATAAGACATTTAGCTTAAAGTCGCAGAACTTATTGACGACATTAAGTGAGGGCTTAGTGTCCACCAACTTCTGCCCCAACTCAGTTGGGAGTCAGGAGTGCAGAGGCTCTGTCTGACCAGGGCAGAGCTCGGCTGCAGTCCAGCCAGAAAGGCTTCTTTGAACCAGATTCTGAAGGGGCTCACAGATCAGCTGGACCAATAGTTGTTGGCTCAGTTGACCCAGACCTGTCTCTCCAGCCTTACAGGCAGGCCTCATTCCTTGGATCCAGGCAGGCTGAGGCGGGGCAGCTGCCTGGACCCACGAGAGGGCTCTGCATTGCCTGTTTGCCCTGCCATGGCCAGGGCCCAGCTGGGGGGCTTTTAAGCAAGGCTGAAAGCTCCCGTTGGTGTGGGAGTGCGGCTGGGCCTGGTGAGAGGAGGATGTGGATTCAACGGTAGGTGCCAGGCCCTGTGCTGAGCGCTTTGTAGAACAGACACACACACACACACACACACACACACACACACACACACACACTTTACACTGCTGCCCCACGCCCCAGCGTGAGTCCTCTGGTCTTACACAGCAGGCGAGTCTCACAGAGATGAACCTGCTGCCCAAGGTCTCACAGCACCTGTGTTCACACTGGAACTCAGGTCTATCTGTCTCCAGGGCCGAGCTCACGCCATTGACTTTATTCACTGGCACACTCGGCAGGGCCTTTTCACACCCCTCTCTGTACCCTGATGTGGCAAGGGAGCTGGGGATTATAATCGCCTTGATAGAAGGGAGACCCCAACGCTGGTGCCAGAGTCGACTCACGTGATGCTGACTTCAGCGTCCTTCTACCTATACTGCATGACCCCTTCTGTGACTTGGGAGCCTTATGTGGCTGAAGACATATTCACAGAGGAGGAAGGTGGCTCTTCACAGGAATCCACGTCCTTTTGAGCCCAATACTTGCTGCCACTGGTACGAAATGGCAGTGGGTTCCTCAGGATGGTTTGATGCCCAGAGATGGTTCCATAACCCTTGCGGCAGCAGGTGCCTGTTTGCCCCTGCACAGCCCAGCCCGGGCACAATCCTGATGGATCCCGGCCCCTTGATTGTCCCCCACAATCCATTGCATGGAGCTGCCAGGATGAAACAAGAAGGAAAGAAGAAAACGATCCAGGCCTGGAAACCACTGGGTTCACACCAACAAAAATGGGGGGTGGAGCCGGGTAGTGCAGGGAAGGGAGAGGACTACCTTGGGGCCTCTCCTGGTGGTGAAAGGGGCAGAGGAAGCCTCTGGCCTCAGTCAGGAAGCCTGGTCCTGGTCCTGCCTCTGACACAGGCCTGCTGTATTACCTTTGCACCATTGAGCATGTCAGAGTGCAGATGCCATGTGCAGGGAGAGGTGTTCTCAGGGGCAAGTGCAGATGGGGTCCTAGCTAGAGGGCTCTGAGCTCCCACCCCCATTTTGACCAGTGTCGTTCCCCTTCTGTCTGATTATGTGATGGGATCCACCTAAGACTGCTTGTGGAAAGGAGTCCACGGCTGAAGCTGGTTGAAAGCAACTCACTGGATGGTCTGAGTGGACTGCACAATCTGAGCAGGTCTCTGCTCTCCAGAGCTGAGCAAAAGAGCTGGGAGGGGACAGTGCCTGCAGGAGGAAGAGACCCCTGACGGGGTGTGGGGCAGGGAGAGACAGAGAAGGCAGCGAAGAACATCTGTGTGTCTGCCACACGAGTGGAGTGACGCCAAAGCTCTAGGAAGATGCGGTTTGTGCCCTGAAATTCCTCTTGCGTTATTATAAGATGTGCTCTGGTGACAGTGTGTTCCTGAAAACCAGAAGTGACCGGCAGAGAGGGCATTTAGCCGAGGGATGCGGGGCTTCTCCAAGCCAGCTCCAAACCAGCCCTGGGCACAGTTCAGCCCACCGGGCCCTGCACACCGTGCGGGGCTGCGCGGAGCTGGCATATGGTGGTTTTGCCTTTGTTGCCGGCAATGTCAGAAGGCTCAGAGCAGCAAAAAAGTTCAAAACCAACTTTCTCTCCTTCCGAATCGTGTGCGCACAGGCTAACTGAGCAGCCGGGGATCAGGAATCTGTGTTTCTCTTCTCTCTTCTGCATCTCTAGCATTTCTCATTCGCGTTTGCTCTACTTAAAGGCAGCACTGCGGCAGGCTGCCTGGGCCTGTCTGTGTGTGGCCCCGCACCGGGGAGTTCCATGCTACCTGACCACAAGCCCCTCACGCAACATTAGCATCAGCTGGTGTTTTCTGGGCAGCTTGACCCGCTGTCTGCAGGCCCGTAGGTGGGTGTGAGAGCACACAGGGAGTTTTGCCGGCATTTTAGATTCCTTTCCTCGTTCCAGGCACTCGACGGCTCCTTTATATTTTCGTTATGGCAAACCGTCAGGAACATGGTGTGTTTGTGTGACTCACTCTCACTTACAAGGACATGTGACCTTGGACCTCTGGCAAGTTACTTGTTTCTTTGGAGGCTTGGTTTCTGCTGGAGAGAGCCTGAGCTCCACGACAGCTGAGCTGAGGTACGGCCTGGCTGGGTCGCAGGGATGGGAGGACAAGGTCGGCATCCCAGGGCATTCTCTAAGACCACTGACTGTCAGGACGATGATGGGGATCGTTGTTGCTACGGTTTCAAACACGAGTGACCATGCACCTCTCCAGCCTGGCTCCCCACAAAGGGGCCATCCCCAGCTAGGACCAGAACACTATCCCTAAGTGACCACTATGCTCCCTATACAACATCTGCTCCTCTTTGGAGAGGACTGCCTGGAGAGGTGTCTCCTGGCTGATGCTGGCCAGGCCCTGTGGGCCTCTCCACCTGAGGATGCAGGGTTTCCTAATTCACAAGGCTCCTCGCAGGCATGCATTTTCGTGGTCTAGCTCCCCTTTCCAACTCTCCCTTTGCCCTTATGTCTCTTTAAACTTCCCATTGTGTTGAAAACCTTGATGACAATGCCTAGTGATGTTTTTTTTAATTGACTAATTGATTTGCTATATCTTTTTGGCTGCTGTGATTTTGCAAAGATCCCTCTTCAGCAGGTATTATAGGGCTGGATACATTTTGAACGATAACAAGGGGGAGAGGCTGAATATGAGAGAGTGAGGGGGGAGGGAGAGAGAGAGAGAGAGAGAGAGAGAGAGAGAGAGAGAGAGAGAGAGAGAAAGAAAGAAAGGAAGAGAATGAAGGGCAGGCACAATGCCAGGGACCCCTGAGGGACACACACACCAATGCAATTCTCACTCTCTCTTTTTTACTTAAAAATGCCACAAACTACAGTGTAACAACCATAACAGAAATGTTGCTTTAATCACTCCTAATCCCATCACTCAAGCAAATCAGGTGTTTTTAATCTTCCCTTCCAGAGCCTGTAGACATTTTTCTAAACGGCTGTAATCAGAACACAGTTTTGCATTCTGCCTTCCCCCTGAATTCCTAAGCCTTGTCTCTCATTGCTACAGTCTTCACAGGCATCATTTTAAACGGCTCACTCAGTGCGGCTTCTGGAAATTACTTACCAGCCTTTTAAATGGCCATCACATCCTTACTTGTAAGAGCCCAGATTAGCTGGGAAACCAGCGTATAGATGATTTCTATAGTTTCTCCATGTTATTGAACCTGAAAGATATCTAACATTAAAACGCTTCCTTGGGAAGGCATGTCACTATTGCAAAACTGGAGCTCTTCTCCATCCATCGTGTGCAAACCAATGCCCCTACACGCACACTTTCACCTGTCAACAGCACAGGCAAAAATCATTCCTCTGCAGCTCTTCTCTATGTGAATTCTTCCTCACCTTCTTCTTCTCCTCTGTCACTGTCATCATCATCTTACTAAGAGCTGCCGTTTATTGAGAATTTACTGTGTGCCAGGTACTGTATTCTTGCACCATTATTTTGTTTAATCCTATCAGTTACTATTGTTGTTATCCTCAGTTACAGATGAGGAAACTGAGGCCCAGGATGCTGAAGTGGCTCACCAGAATTCTCACAGCTCTCAGGTGTCGGAGGCTGCCTGCTTTCCCCAGCCCGATATCCCCTGGGAGTCACCCATGAGAGCCTGTCCTCCAGGGCAGAGTTAGGCCCAAGACTCCTAAGATAGGCTTCTGGGCCCAAGGAGCCTTACCATCTTAGTCCTTTTGGGCTGCTGCAACAGAATACCAGAGGTTGAAAGGCTTATAAACAGTAGTAATTTATTTCTCATAGTTTTGAAGGCTGAAAAGTCCAAGATTAAGGTGCTGGCAGACTTGGTGTTTGGTGAGGGCTTGCTTTGCTGTCACCTCATATGGTAGAAAGAAAGGGAGAGGTCACTGAGGTCTCTTTTATAAGGGCATGGATTCCATTCATGAGGGCTCCACCCTTGTGACCTAATCACATTCCAAAAATGTCGCCTCCAAACACCATCACACTGGGCATTAGGTTCCAGCATATGAATTTGGGGGACACAAACATTCAGTCTATAGCACTTACCACAGTGACCTCTCTTCAGGGATCAAGGAGGCCTTTCCCCACCCCACAGGTACCCTGGACAGGGTGGAATGTGCCTAGCTAAGAAGGGAGCTAAGAGGCCACATGTCCTTTATAGGGGTTGGGACCCAGAGTCAGGATGGGCCTCACCTAAGGTCATGGGGTGAGTCATTGGCACAGCCAGACTAGAACTGGGTCTCTTGACTCGTGACCAGGACTCTGTCCTTCTCACTGGGAAGCAATCTCAGTAGACCACATCTAAAATTGAAAGAGAGGGTTTCGAATTATCAGGTGATCCTGTTCTTAGAAAACACTAGTGCTATCACATAGTCAAACAGCTTTGGGCAGGAATAGAAGGGGAGACAGTGGCTGAGCCCAGCCTGGTGAGTGGAGATGGGAGCCAACAGCACAGACTCGGATCTGTAGGAAACACTGGCCTGGGGGCCCTAAACCCGGCCTCTGCCTTCTGACATGACTTAAACGTATCACAAAAGCTCAGGCCAAAGGGATTTCTGAAAAGGTGAGGGCTCTTCGCTCTTTTAAGTCTTCCATGGGCAGCAAAACCCCATGAGAGGGACCTTTATTGAGACCACAGCCTTTCTTGGGCAGAATTAAAGCTGCTACAGGAAGAGACAGCTCCATTCATTGATTCTTTCGACAGGTATTTATTGAAACTTTCTGTGTCAGGTAATGGGAATAAGACAGACAAGCTTCCTCTCTATGAAACTTCTGCTTTGGTAGTAACAATAAACCTGTAAAAAAGATAACTTCCTGAAGATCAGCGCTATGAAGGAGACGAGATGTGGTAGAGACTGTGGGTAGAGGTAGGGACAGGAAAGCAACTTGGAATTGCCAGGAATGGCTCTTCTGAGGAAGAGGCAGGGATGCTGAGACCTAGGAATCTGCCTTGATCTGGAGGCAGAGCACTCAGGCCAGGGGGGGACAGCAAGTGCAAAGGCCCTGGGGTAGGAAACAGCTAGGTGAATTTCAGGAACAGAAAGAAGCCCAACAGGAACAGATTTTAGGTTCAGAATTACTGCTGTTTAGAGCAAAGAGAGAGCTCGCGGGTATTCCTGGCCTGCATCACTCAAACGGCCTGCCTTCCCTTCCTCAAAGCATCCACATGGGCTGTGTTCCTCTGTCTCTGTAAGTCGTTATGATTTTCCACTCACAGACTCCTGCATTTGTGTATGGCTGGTGCTCTGGTGCAGGGGTCCCCAACCCTCGAGCTGTTAGGAACCAGGCGTGGCAGGCAGGATAATAAAGCTTTATCTGTATTTGCAGCCACTCCCCAGTGCTGGTATCACTGCCTCAGCTCCACCTCAGATGGTCAGGCATTAGATTCTCATAGGCACACTGGTCCCTGGTGCCAAAAAGCTTGGGGACTGCTACTCTAGAGTGCACACAGTAGCTCCTCTAAAGTCAGTGCTCCCTCCAAACTTGGTACCCTCATTCTGATGTCTTATTTACATCACTGATGGCTACGTCCTCATTAGAGGTCGTTAACAGATCCAAATAGCATTTCTTGGACCTTGTAAAGTAATAAATTGTGTTATGTTTACCTTTTGGTTACTAGGCAGAGTGCTAGAGTTTGGAAAAAAAAAAAAAAACCTGCCTGTGGTTATTTAATTGGAGCAAACTGCTCTTGTTAAGGAATCTTAGCTAAACACATCGTTAGCTCTGGGAGAGACAGCTCTGACAAGTGATGCCTACTCATTTTCCCGTTGCTGATGGATCCTAGCTGGCTCCTGGATAGTACCTGTGTCCCTGTTTCATCCTGCCTGTGGTCAGGGTTGATCTAGATGTTCACAGTATGTACTGGGGTCAGCTGCTGGAACAGTGGTGTCTGGCTAGTTCTGCCCAGTGGCTCAGAGCTGACTGGGGTAAGCCTCTGCCACCCCAACTCCTCTCCTCTCCTTCCCTGGAGGCCTGCCAATAGGGCAGGAGAAGGGAGTTCTTTCAGAGATTCATAAGGAACTATCAGTCTACCAGGGAACCCCAATAGCCCTGACTCTGGCTACCCAGGTGCTACCTCAATGCTGAGGCACTCCCTGGCATGCACAGTATGTCCCAACTGGGTTCCCTGCAGGATGTGAGGCCTTTGATGAGGCCCCAAGCAGCACAGTACAAGGCCATGTCTGCCAGTTGTCCGAGTATAGTCTCATCTCTGACCATTTTGTTCAAATTGTAGGTTCACATGCAGTTGTAAGAAATAATACAGAAAGGTCCTATGTACCCTTTACCCAGCTTCCTCCAGTGGCAATGTCTTGCAAAACTAGTACCATGTCACAGCCAGGTACTGACCTTGCTAGTCAAGACAGAGACATGTGCATCACGATAGGGATCCCTCACGCTGGCCTGTGCAGCCACAACCACATCTGCCTCCCTCCACCCCTCCTTAACCATCTGTAACCACCGAGCTCTTCTCCATCTTTATAATTTTGTCATTTAGAGAATGTTATATAGACGGAATCATGCAGAATGAAACCTTCTGGGACTGGCTTTTTCCAGTTGGTGTGATTCTGGAGAGTCACCCAGGCTGTTGTATCGTTGCATCGATCCTTTCTTCCTTCTTGCTGTTGAGTCCGTGATGTGGATACACCACTGGTCATTTAACCTTCACCCTTTAGAGGACCTCAGGGTTGTTTCCAGTTCGGAGCTACTGTGAATAAAACGGCTATGTCAGTTCACGTATAGATTTTGGTGTGGACATCATCTTCATTTCTTTAGGATAAACGCCCAGGAGCAGAATTGCTGGGGTCTGTCATAGCAGCATGTCTAGTTTTTTAAAGACACTGTTTTCCTGAGTGGCTTTCCCATTTTACACTCTCCCCAGCAATGCGGGAGTGATCCAGTGTCTGTATATCTCCCCCAGCATTTGGTGATGTCGGTGTTTTTTATTTTAGCCATTTGATAGGCGTGTGGCAGTATCTCATTATGATTTTAATTTGCATTTCCCTAATAACGAAGGATGTTGAAGATCTTTTCTTTTTTCTTTTTGAACACCTTTCATGTGCTTTACTGGTCACTTGTATATCTTGTTTGGTGAAATGTCTTTTCTTTTGTCCATTTTCGAATTGGACTATTTCATTTTGTATTGTTTGGTTTTTATAGGTTATTTACATAGTCTAGATACTCGTCCTTTGTCAGATACATGGTTTGCAAACATTTCCTCCCACTCAATAGCTTGTTTTTCAACAGAGTATTTTTCAGAGTAAAAACTTTTATTTTTAATGAAGTCAATTTATCAATTTCTTTTTAGGGATTATGCTTTTAAGGTTGTGTTTAAGAACTCTGTCTTGGCCCTGAAGATTTTCTACTTTTTTCCTAAAAGTTTTATATTTTCATATTTTACATTTAAGTTCATGATACATTTTGAGTCAGTTTTCATATAAGATGTGAGACTTAGGTCAAGGTTCTTTCCCCAGCTCCCCCACCCCAGATGTCCAATTGCTCCAGCACCATTCATTAAAAGACGATTTCCCACTATTAATTGCATTTACACTTTTGTCAAAAATTATTTGAACATATTTGTGTGGGTCTGTTTCTGGATTCTCTCTTCGGTTTCATTGACCTGTGTGTGTCTCTGTCAGTACCACACAATCTTGATTTCTGTAAGTGCATAGTAAATCTTGAAATCACATAGAATGATTCTTCCCACTTTATTCTTAAAAAAAAAAAAATTATTCTGCTATTTTAATTACATATAAATTTTAGAATAATCTTGCCTATATTTACAAAATATCTTTCTGGGATATTGATAGGAATTTGGGGTTCTGTCTTTTTTTTAAATGTAACTTTTCTATAGCTAGATAATAGGTTGAAAATAAAAAAAGTAGCAAAAAGAGAACTGAGAATGTCTGCGAGTCTACAAAGTATGTGTATCCTGTAGAGACTATTTCATAACCAGCTGTCTTTTGCTTAATATGTTAAGACACTTTTTCCATGGCAATAAACACATTTCTACGTTATGATTTAAAATTGTTTCATAATATTTACCTGTGTAGGCATAGGCACAGCATTATTTATTTGACCGACCCTCCATTCTTGGACATTTAGGCATTTTCCTTTTTAAAACTTTTTAAAATTTACTTTTGTTGTAAACAGCACTGTAATAAATATCTTAAAGCCACATCTGTATAAATGTCTTTAATCACTTCCTGGTACCATGTCCATCAGGAAATGACTGTTCCTTGACTGAAGCGAATGTTTGGTTATTAGCTGAAAAGAGGCCAGAACATCAACTCACTTTCTGCCTTGCTCGCCACCTGGGCTTCGTCCTCTTGGAAGGCTGCCCCCGCCCCAGCGTCCCCACCAAGGCTTGGATGGGAGAGAAGGGCAGATGAGTGATGCAGGTTCTCCACAACCCTCTGTACTTAGCCTCGTCTTTGAGGCTTTTCATATCATTTAGAGCTGTGTCTTACTTCTAACCACAGATGTAAAACAGATGGATACTGTGTCTTAGCCTTAGATTCTCCCCCCCGCCCTTTGCCCAGTCATTTTCTGTTCTTCCTTTCTGGAAGAAGGTGCACAGGGACTCATGGGGCCCTTCTACGCCCATTGTCACTTAAAAGCCCTTCTCCCCAATCCTGGATAGCATGTGACTTTTTGAATAAAATTCTTTAAAGGCTTCAGAGAGTAATAGGATAGTTTCAGGGATGCTTGTTAAAATTCTTGAATTCATTTAAGGGATTTACATTTTCAAAGAGAGAATGTTTTCTGTTTGATGTTGAGAAAAGGCTTTTTTTCTTCTTCTTCTTTCCTTGCCTGTGAATTTAAATAATTTGCTTGACTTTCTAGTGGAAAAACCACAGTGTTCTTAGGTTCT
This sequence comes from Cynopterus sphinx, assembly GCA_030015415.1. NCBI lineage: Eukaryota > Metazoa > Chordata > Mammalia > Chiroptera > Pteropodidae > Cynopterus > Cynopterus sphinx. The sequence goes on along the minus strand of CM057387.1, from coordinate 30,064,247 downwards.
GGATGTGGCATTTGTTAGAATCCTCAATGACTGCAGAAAGAATGTGTGTACAAATGATTCTGAAATGTTTTCAAACCTACGGCCATCTGTAAGTTGTCAGCTGAAAAAAAGTGGCATCTTCCACATATGGGGAAATTTTATTATTATTTTTTTTTGAAAGAAATAGTTGCACAAAAAAAATATCAGTTTTAAATGATCTTTAATGATGACATGAAGAGTATTTTCCAGAGAAACGGAATCAGTCTTCCCCCTTGTGGATAACTAAGAAAGTACCTGTTCCTCCCACTAAAAGTTCATGTACGAGTTCTGAGGGAACGGTAAGGTGTATGATATTTCCCTTCTCATTTAAAACTAACAGTAAGTACCCTTTATGTAACATTTGTGTTAAAGTCCTAATATCTCTGTAATAGCTGATTTGGCTTTATGATTGGTATTTTTAAATAGAACATAAAAATAAGTACATGAGATAATTTGATTTATATATATATAATGTTATATATGTGTATATGTTATATATATATATGTATATTATATATGTAATGTGTGTGTGTGTGTGTAATTTTCTGTCCCACATCCCCAGAGCTATCTCAGCCTTGACAGTTAAGTCAGTCTCTATGTCCCAATCTACAGCCAGTAAACTGAAAGGTTTGGGGTATACCTGAAGGTCATGGTCGAGGAGCTTGGGGACTCAGAAAAGAGGTAACCATAATGACCACTGTCATTTGAGGAAGGTTACTGTATTCCAGGCAATTCTCTAAATTAATTCTCATAACAAGCTTATGCTGTTACTGCCGCATTTTATAGCTGAGGAATCAGAGACTCAGCGAGGCTCCCTTCCGTAGAGTCACACAGCTGGTAAGTGGCAGAGCTGGGGTAGAGAGGAAGGCCTGCCTGACCCCGAGGCCCTGTGCCTCCATGTTCCCAGAGGACTGGAGGCAAATCCCCTGGAAGACTAATACTCCAATACTTGTGAGCTGTGGCCGCCTGGGAGGTTTCTTGGAGGGAAGCTCTGGCTTGCTCCGGTGGGCGTGGGGCTACCAGTGAGAGAAGGCACAGAAGGCACAACTGCTGGTTCTGGTAGGGGCACAGCAAGTCCAGGGCACCCAAGGGGGAATTTACCCTCAATAACGGAGAGAGGCAGATAAATAGTGAAAGGCCCAGGATGCCAGACCAGAGATGGGAGGGAGCCACCAAAGGTTTCTGAGCAAGAAAACTAAAGGATGAAATCAGAACTTTAGAAAGAAGTGTCCAGTGGCAGGTCGGGTTGGCAGCAGAGTGCCCGAAGGTCAGGACCCGCTGAAAGAGGCTGCAGTCATTTAAGAACAGAGTTTTAAGGGTCAAGACGAGAGTAGCCAGGAGACAGGGTCAGAAGTGGGTACCTGAGAAGGAATAGCCTGTAGGTGGCCTAGAGGCCCTGCACGAGGGACCAAGATGGCACTGAAAATAGGGAGGTGACATCAGGACCAGAGTGTGGGGGGTGAGGGCCAGAGAGAGCGGGCGGGGCACAGGGGTGGGAGCTATAAAACCCTCAAGTGACTCCATTCGTTACTGTAACTGGTATCTGTAAAAGTACATTCAATTTGCCAGAGTTGAAAAGCAGACAGTACTTTTAAGTGAAAACTTTGTCCTTCTAACACTGCGAATTTCCTATCTGAATTGGCAGAGGAGGTGAGTGAGCTGCTCATCCGGTAGCCTGGCAGAAGAGGAAAATTAAGCACATCATTGATCCTTTCAGGAAGAAATAAGTGACATTAAAGGTCCTGAGTGACTTACTTGCTTAAAAAGCTGCAGAAGCCTTGGCATGCTCCTGCTACGAGATGGTTTAGAATAGGAGCTTTATTGGAGCTTTTCTCTGTAAAACAAATTGAAAAAAATCTTGGGAGGAGAGGAGATAGGGAGACGCCAGGGAGAGTGGGAAGGTTCTGCCTCTGGATGGACTCTGAGTGAGCGACTCGTGGCCAAAGGCAACTGCAGTGACCCCTGAGAGTGGCTTCTGGGTGATAAATGCGTCACTCTAAAACACAAGGGCCATTTTGACCACCAGACCCAGTCCCCACGTCAGCCTCTGCACCCTGGGCTTTGTCCCTGCTGTGTGCTTCCCCTGCCTTTTGGGGAGCATTTGTCCCCCAAAACTCTGCTTTCTCTGTACTTTCTCAGCAGTGCGTGGAGCATGGGTCCCAGGGAGTCTGGGACAGTCTGAATTTCAAACCTCCGCTCTCACTGTCCTCACCTGCTCCTGTCAGGACAGATAGATGGTCCCTGATGTGCAGACGAGGTGGGGCTTGTGTCCCCCCCTATGTAAACAGTGGTCTGTCTGAGTAGAGAGCACACTCCTCCTGCACAGCAGGGGCTAGAGAGACCTGGTTTGAGGCTCAGGGTCCTGGGACATGATACCTTGCCACCTTGACCTTGAGTGTCATATCTTCAGAATGGTCCCTGCCCTTGGGACTGTGAGGGTGACACCCCAGGATACATTTAAAAGGTCCTGGTGCCGAGTCCTGGCTTCACATTCTATAACCCTGGACAAGTCAGTCCCCATCTCTGGGCCTAGTCAGACCCACTGGTCCACAGGTGTGAGGATTTGGTGAAGCCACAAAAGGCCAACGGCCTCATGAACTGTCAGCTGCCCCCAGGGGATGGGCCCACAGAGGCAGGCGTTCTGCTGGACCACATACCAGAGCTCCAGTTTGAGCAAAATCTAGCTGCTTGGTGAATCGGGGGCATTTTCTCCAGGGCTTTGGGCTGGCTGGGGCAACTGAGGGTTTGCCGCACGACCCCAGAACCCTAGACTTACACAGCAGCCACTGGGAGGTGGCTCTCTAAAAGTCACCTGAGGTAAAGACCATCAGCCCCACAGGAAGTCCTGAGGAGCTGGCTTTAGTCCCTGCTATTTGAGGAGAAGGTCAAAGTCTAGCACAAGAGGAGCAAAGAGGGCAAGCTGTGACTCATGATTCTCTACGTAAAATTCAGCGCGGTCGGCCACATGTGCCGATGCACAGGTACACGGGGCCCAGCCTAGAAAATAGTTACCGACGCGGTGTCCTGTAACGCAGGCTTCTCACATCGCCTGCATGATCTTGCCTTCTCCGATTTCACCTTAAAAGTATTTAAACAGACTCACCTTTTTATTGAAAAAATATCTATCTACACCATCCCCAGCAAAAACATCTATAAAATCATGGCTTCAATATAATCATATTTTTCTAATATGCATTCAATTTAATACATTTGCTGTTAAAAATATCGACATGGCACCTAAAATCATTTTTCAATGGCAGAATGATTAAGGACTTCAGCTTCAGTGTCTAACAGCCTAAATTTGCATTTCGGCTCTGCCATTTTACTACTGGCCATTTATCATTCAATACATCCTTAACCTCACTTGTTCTCTTCCCCTGGGGACAAGAATCTTAAGCCCTGAGGCTGAAGCCTAATTCAGCTCTTTTCTAATTAAGTCTTAACCCTGAGGCTCAACTCTTCCACCTGTAAAATGGTCTAACGGTAGTGTGCTTCCTGACTTGAAAGTCTGCAGTGAGGACTACGTGTGGGACTTGTCCAGTGCCGTAGCTGACACTTGGCAGGTGACAACAAGTGCTGGTCTCTTCCCTCTGAGCAGTAGCACGAGACCTGGGAGAGAAGCTGGGCATGGAGGCTCTGTGGGAGAGAGCAGGCGTTCCGCATAACCAGTCATGCCGTGACTGTCTCACTCTGTGTCACGGGTGACTGGGGAAGAATCGCAGGGGAGAGGCCTCTGGCACTGAATGGCAAGGGCAGGGGCCCAGAGCGGAGGGGCTGAAGCACGCGGGTGAGGAGCGGTCCAGACAGCCAGGGGCAGCACAGGGGATACTTGGCACCCTCCCTCACCTGCCCCTGGAGGCCCTGGGGCACTCTGTGCCTGGGGGAGCTCCCTGGCCAGTCATGGAGAGCCGATCTGACTCCAGGAGATGACTGTCTCCCCTTTGTTTCCTCAAGTCTCTGGGGAGATCTGGATTAAGCTGATTTAAGAGGCAGGTGATGATCTCAGGTGTTGGGCGCTTGGGCAGGAGTCTCCATGGTAACGGAGCCTTTTTTGCCTGGCACCAGGCCTTGTGACTTCATGGTGGAATCTTCTCTGACAGGCAGAGGGGCATTGGCCAGGGGAAGAGGAGGCCAGGAGGATGGGACCTGCCAAGGGAGGCTTTGCCTCTTCAGCCAGTTAGATTAGGCTTGAGTGTGTCGGCTTGGGCCTTCTGCTGACTCCAGAGCAAATGCTGCAGGTGCTGTCTGAGGGACAGCATAAGTGGCACTGCGCATGTGTCATTTTGCTGAGCCTCTCTTAGGAGGTGGTGGAGGCACATCTGGCCTTCTTCAATCTAGGACTCACCGGTAAAGTGGAGCCAAGGCCCAGGCGGGAAAGACTAAGGTGTGGGAGAGCCACTGGCCCACCCCAGGGAGGTCTGTCCCGGGCCAGCACTGCTGCATGGCTGGAAGGGTAAGCCCTAGGTGTACCCAGCACATGGAGGGGATAGGGGAGGTAGCCCTACCATTCTTCATCCTTGTGCCGAATCTCTTCACCCACCAACCAGCCAGTCAACCAACCAGTGTGAGTTTGTTTCCTGAGGTGCTGTGACACATCACCACAAATGCGTGGCTTAACACAACACATTTATTCTCGGACAGTTCTGAGGGCTAGAAGTCCAAAATCGAGGTGTGGGCAGTGTTCTTTCTTGGGGGCACAGAGGGAGAATTCCTTGTTGCCTTTCTCCTTGCTTATGGTGGTTGCTGACAATTCTTGGCATTGTCACAGTTTCTTGACTTGTGGCAGCATCACTCCAATGTCTGCCTCCATTGTCACATGACATCCTCCCCATGTCTGTGTCCAGATTTCCCTGGTCTTATAAGGACAAGCAGTCACTGGAGTTAAGGCCCAACCTAATCTAGTGTGACCTCACCTTAACTCGATGACATCTGCAAAGACCCTGTTTCAAAATAAGGTCCCACGCACAGGTCCCAAGGGTCAGGACTTCAGCACATCTTATGGAAGACACAATTCAACCCACAATACCATATAAATCACAGTGAAAAGAGCACACACTTTGAAGCAGGGCAGACTGGCTCAAACCCTAGTTAGTACTGCCACTAACCTGTCCTGTCTCCTTGGCAAGGTAAGTGTGTCCTCATGGGCCTCCTAGGGATTACCCGGGAGAGGACCACAGAGCACCTGTGGAATGTCCAGGGAAGGTGGCAACGCCACACAGCTAACCCCAAGCTGGGCCCCGGGACCTGGTATCTGCTCTCCAGGAGCTTACTGTTCTGGAACAGCAGTCACTCACAACAGGTTAGGACATATGAATGGGACTGCGGCGACCCAGCTGCATTCAAGGAGTTAGGACAAGCAGGGACCATACAGGATGTGTGGTGGGTGAGGGGGACTTAAGGTCCAGAGGCCCCAACAGGGACCAAGAAACCAGGGGCCAGACATAGCAGGTCCTTCCTATAGAATGCAGAGTCTTCCATGCACCCCAGGGGCTCTGGGTCTGGCCCCTTGAGACAAAGGTAAAAAACGGGCCGGCTTTTCCCTAACAGGTGCTCTGGGCCTCTGTGTCCCCTCTAGGCCTAGGAAGTCATTCCTCATTTTTTATCCCCCAGCCTCCTCCCAAGACATGGCTTCTCTCTCCTATTGACATTGAGTCTGGCAAGGACTTTGCTCCTGGCCAAGCCCAATTTATTATTCTGTTTCTGTCTTCCTCCTTCCTCCCCCCTCAGCATTTTTTCTTTCTTCTAATATTTGGTATCTATTGTATGCTGGGGCTATTCTAGGCCCCAGAAAATACAGAAGACAGGTGGGCTTGGCCTTCTAGGAATTTATCTCTAGTGGGATGAGAGACATTAATCAAAGACTCATGCAGATAAATGCTCCACGGTACAGGAACGGGTTCTCTCTTGTTAAGCTACATCAGGGCAGTGAGAGTCAATAATAGAGCGAGGCAGCTAAACCTGGGAAGCAAGGGAAGGAACCTTGAGCCAAGAGCTGAAGAAGCTGTCATCAAGGGAAAAGGAGAGGGAAGAGATTCCAGGCGGGACCATTAGCATGTGCAAAGGCCCTGTGACAGGAGTCTGCTTGGCAAATTGAGGGACAGAGCAAAGTCTGTGTGGCCAGGCTGAACAAAGTGAAGGGAATAGGAGAGAAGCTGAGAGTCAGCAGATTAGACCAATCGTTTGTTGGCAAAGTGTCAGCCAAGTGCCTACAATGAGACAGGAGCACCGGACAGATGAGACCACCACATGCACAGAATGGGGTGACCACAGGCCGAGAACATTCTAACGTGGGAGAAGTGAAGGGCAAAGTGACCCAGAGTCCCAAAGTGAACAGAGCTGGGCACAGGCTATGAAGCAGGACCAGTTTGGAGTGACTGAGGAATGGTAAGGGGGCCGTTGTGGACAGACTGCAGCGAGCAGGGAGAGAAGGATGTGGGACAAGGCTGCAGGTGCGGGCAGGGCCAGGTCCCGCGAGACTCATGGGTAACCAGACCATGGCTGGGAGCCTTTCTGGGTTTTCGCAGAGGAGAGCCATTCCCTGGTTTGTGCTTCTGAAAGACCCAGAGAGGGGGGAGGGAACCTGGAGTGGCCAGAGAAATTGGGGTGCAGTAGCCGATGGAACACCCTTCTCCACCCAGACGGCCCAGAAGAGCCATGGGGATGCGCCTGGAGTCTTGTCCTCTGAGAGCTGCCTGGAGGAGGAGGAACGCAGGCCCCTGTCTCAGCAACTGCCGGCCACCACTTCAAGCGGCAGCGAGCCCCTCGGCAGCCTCAACCTCTCCCACAGATCCCTGGTGGACCTTCAGTACCTGCCCTTCTTCCGCACCTATGGGCATCTCCTGTCTGACGAGGAGTTGGGCCTGCAGCCAGAGGTTTGCAGGAACCAAAGAGGTGACTGGGGTGTCAGAGGGGCACCGTTCCAGGAGGATTTAGAACCCCCCAGCGGGTTCTTCCCTTACTACCACTCTGAGGAGGAGAGATTTCCCAGCCCTTTGTGTGGGGGCTCCCAGGACCCACCCGCCAGGATGGAGGTACGGGCTGGCCACTTCTGCAGGACAGTCAGCAGCAGGAGCTCTGTGAGTGGGGACGGCCACACCCAGAGGCCCCAGAAGGGTGCGGGGAGCAACCCTGGGCCCCACTGCCTCCTTCAGACCTCTGTCCCCAGGCAGGACCCAGACCCCAGTAGGCCAGGCCAACCCTCCACCCCCGTCGGGGTCTGCTGGGGCTCCTGGAGTCCTTGCTAAGGGCACAGAGGCTGGAGGCAGAGGACCTCACCCGGTGCCAGCTGGGCCACTCACTAGGGAAGTGGCCTGAGGAACGTGTGTAAGCTCCTCTTAGAGCCTCTGTGTGAGTTACACACAACGTGGCTACGACACCAGGCTGAGCCTGGTGTCCCCTACAGTCCTTACCGTTTGCCAGGCGCCCAGACAGATCCTTCACGTGTGTCATCCCATTTACCCTAATAGCTGTCCTCTGAGATAGTTCTGATCATTATTCCCATTTTATGGGTGAGAAATGAGTCTCTGAGAAGACGAGTGACTTGGCCAAGGACACATCGCCCGCAAGAGCAAACCTGAGATCTGACCCAAAGCCTGCGCCCTGTGGCGTTGCTAACAGCCACCTTCAGCTCTGCGTAGCTGGGCACCTTGCCCCTGACTGCGGAGATGGAGGAGGCGGGAAGGTGGGCACTAATCCTGGACACACCCCTCCCGGCTGGGAGCCCTGGGGCGAGTGCTGTGGGGTATTTCCTAGTGTAGGGAGCAAGCACAGGCCCTGCCTTCTTCCCCTGCCGCCGCCACTGTGGTGGTGCAGGCACAGGCCAGTCCTTGGTGTGTGGGCTGAACCTGGGATCCCGGCTGACCTCCATCTCTTTCTGACCCAGGCTGCCTCAGCAGACCCGGACCTCGTCTCTGGGTCCTCACCGACCTGCCGCCCCACCCCACAGGCCTCAGCAGGGCACTCCCATGACAGCTGCCTCGATGCCCCTCTCTCCAGGGATGCTGTCCTTAGTGACCACACCCTATGTGCTTCAGGCTTTGTGCCTTACTACAGAACCCCCGAGGAGGAGCTCCACGCTAGCCCTGGGGTTCCTGCCTCCAGTTCCGGGGGCCAGGAGCCCACAGGGGAGCTGCCCAGGCCTGGTGCAGTCACACCGTGAAGGGAGCACCTGCGGGTCATCGGGATGAAGGTGGCTGGGGGTAAGGTTCCCAGAGCTGGGTTTGCCCTGGGACCAGAACCCTTAGGCCTCAGTGCCCATGACCTGCAGGAGGAGCCCACCCCCTGGCAAGGCTCTCCCACCCTTCTCTGTCCACTGAGCTGGACAGGCAAGAAGACCCTGCACTCTCCTGGTGTCCGGCTCAGCAGACCTGGGGTTCACCTTTTTCCTCAAGGCATAGAGGCGGGCAGCTCAGCCTGTGCCTGTGTTTAGCCACAACCACTCCCCCGCCCCAGGAAGTGACCACGCCACCCTGGCTGCTCCCGCCTGGCTCTCCCAGCTAGGAAACTGGCCCAGTGAAGTGGGGAGGGCAGTAGCCCCCCAGAGCGTCTCCACAAGGGGATTCTGCCTGGCCCGTACTCACACCTTCCCGCTGGTCCTGCTGTCGCCTCTTCCAAGCCAAGCAGGAGGGAGCAAGTTCTGCTGAGCCACTAAGGGATGCAGAAACCGGACATGGGTTTTGTAAATAAATCATGACAAGGGTCGGAGTGGGTACGTTAATCTGATGCTTTAGAGTAATGCTGGCAGCTTCCTTTTATTGAGCATTTGCTATGTACTAGGCACCTTGGAGAGACCACCTTCATAATCCTCAGGGGTAGGCCCTCGTGTCACTTCCGTTTTACACAGATGAAGAAACAGGCTCAGAGGGGTTAAGCGGTGTGCCTGCGCTCACACAGCTCAGGACACGAGCTGAGGTTTTGATCTCGGGCCGAGTGCGTGAGCACTTCCCCACGCACCCCTCTCAGTGACTCGTCATGCAGCAAGGAAAGCCAGCCGCCCGCCGCCCGGCTCCCCTGGACCCACCCCACCTCTCTTTTCCTCACTGCCCCTCTGCCTTCCCTTCCCTGGCTTCTTGCTACGTGGTTGGGCACACAGCACACATCTGCTGAGTCCCCACCTTCTTGGATTCTGTGGCTGTTTTCTGGTGCCTCGGCCCGATCCCGGACTCCAGGCTAACCCCATGCCACTGTGGATGAATGTAGAAGCATGTAGGATGGTGACAGTGTGTGCTCATCCTCTCCTTAGACCGGGCATATGGATGCTGCCTCCTGCTTGAAACAGTCCTTTCACACCCAGTCGTACGTGTGTGTCTCACGTTCACAGCCACTCTGTCCCATGGTGCTGGTCCCATGTCCCCTTTCCCTGACCTGTATAACCCTGACAGCTGGATTTCTGTCCCTTTGGCTCCCACCTGCTCCCCACTCCGAGGATGAGGAAGTGGAGAGAAATCAGTCAGTCTTACTTGTCACATTGAAGAATTTCTTCTAAAAAAACCCACTTTTTAATATTTTTCAAGGCACTCCTATGACTTCCCTATAGGCAGCCGACTTGGGGTTGGAGGTGTGATGGAAGAGACCGGAATGTCCTTGCTGGAAGACTCCTTGGCTGTGCTCTTGGCCTGGTCCCTCATGTCCCACAGGACCAGGTCTGGGCTGGGTGTGGGAGCCGGCATCTTGGGTCCTCGCTGCCCTCAGAAGTCACCACTACCTCTGCCATACTCTGTTGGTCACACAGACCAGCTACAATTCGGTGTGTAAGGAGACCTCACAAGGGCATGAATGGTGGGAAGCATTGGGGGCCGTCATAGAGACTGGCTAACATAATGCTCCAAAGTTAGATATTTTGCCAAATTCTGGTCACACACACACACACACACACACACACACACACACACACACGAGGGAGCTTGTTCACCAAGCCAGGCCCCAGACTTGGGGTTGGGAGGTTGGGAGGTCAGGAAGAGACAGCAAAACACTATACCTGAGAGGGCTGTGCCCAGTACCCAGCACCATGCCTAGTCTGTAGTGGGTACTCGAGAGTAACCTGTTGGATGAACGGATGAGGCACCAGTTAGGGGGCACATTCTCCTTACATGGAGCCTAAAGTTGGGGAAGGAGTGGAGGAAGAAGGATGGGAGGACAGAGAGGCCGCCTTGGCCACTGGAGAGCCAAGATGGAAGGGCATGGCTGGCATGCCAGAGGGAGGAGGAGGGGTGCCTCAGGCCGAGCCGCTATAGAGACGTGGCTTGATAAGTGACAGCAGGAGCAGAGCTGGAGCCCAGCTGCTTTGCCAGGAGCCACGGCTGCAGCAAACCATGCGAGGCTTGGGGCAGTGGGTGACTTCCTTCTGCCCCCACACCCCAAGTAGAACCGTCCCTCATTTAATGCTGGTTCTCCCAAGCCTTCTCCCTGGTCACAGCTTTCATCACTTACGAAATCTCTATTTTGGAGAAAAACGAAATCTCTATTTTGGAGAAAAACTAATTCTCCAAAATGTGGTTTGAGGATTTTAATCTTTAATTTTTTTTTTCTCTGTACTTGCATCAAAAGTGAGATGTCTTCGAAGCCCCATAAAAATCTCCTTTCTTAAAAACAGGTGGTTTGCTCTTTGCCATGTTCACACTGGCCCTGCAGCAGAGAGCGGTGAAGTTTGGGGGTTCAGAGCTGAGGGTTCACCACAGCCTCTTTCCTCAAGGAGTGGGCGCTTAAGTCTGGCCTTTTAATGGATGGAGAAACTGAGGCCTGGAGGGAACTGGGTATCCAAAGACCCATAGCAAATGAGAAGACCTGGTCTGTCCCTTAAAACAGAATGTGTTGATAGTTCCAGTTACTAATGCCCGCCCAAGTCCCAGTCCTGTTCCCAACCCTGACCCAGAGGGCGTTCAGAGACCACTAAGTGTGGGCATACCTGAGTAAGGGTGGCCTGCCTGTCCTCAGGCAGGTGTGGGAGGGAGACATGGCCCTTCTGACAGGCTGGACCAGCGCTGGCCTAGGCTTCCCCTGAGGTTCCCACAGAGAGAAAAGGCTGGTTTGTAAGGAGCCTGAGCCCACCTCAGTGTGGTCCAGGAAGGTGTGTTCAAGTGAGTTGGCCCTGAGATGGGTCCCCTATCCACTCATGAATCAGCAGGAGGACTGAGAACTGCCCTTGAGAAGCAGACACCACTCCCGACAGAGTCATGTCACAGCCCTCCCCTTGCAGGCCGAGGTCCTCTGCGTCAGGCCCTACACCTTCAGCATCCTCTCCCACAGCAGCAGGCTTTCAAGTGAAGCCCTCAGGCTCCCTTGCTTTCTCACACCTGGTGTCACACAGGCTGCTCCCTCCAGCTACCATGCCCTCTGCTACCCCCACAGGTCAACATCCAGCTCCTCTTTCTAAAACCAGACTCTGTCTCTACTGTCCTTTCTGGCCTCTATTCTTTTCAGGTCACGAAGGTGTGAGGTTTCCTGATCTGTCCCTAGAGCCTAGCAACTGATGTCTGATGCACACATGGTGGACGCCCACCGTGTGCAGAGTGGGGGGGGGGGACAATCCTCAGCACAAATCCCCTCTCACTATCAGCATTGCAAGCTCTCTGCGTCCTGGGACATCTAGCTCACAGGAGGTGCTTAGTGGGGACTTCTAGAAGTGACCTCAAGAGCTGCAATGGCTCCCTCCACCCTTACCCCACACCCTTCTCCTACAGAAGCCCCTCAATTCCAGATCTCCCCCAGCCAGGTTTCCTGGTCCTCTGACCCACATAGCTGCCACTTGTCCTAAGCACCGGCCCACCTATGCCTATCAGCTGAGAGGGAAAGGCTGAGGAAGCCCAGGCCTTCCTTGTTCTCAGATGTGCACAGAACCAGCCCGGTCTGCAGGTGCGTGTCAGAGAGTAGAGGACAGAGGCATCCCCTCCTGCCCCCACAAGCACTGTGACATCTGCTCCAGGAGCCCTAAGAATATGAGTGTAGTTGGCAAATGTTAATACCATCTCACTGATGGAGAAACAGTCCATGAAGTGAGAATGTTTATGAAGGACTGGGTGGAAGCAAGGGCTTTGGCGAAGTCACTTCTACTTTACGAGTATTGGCCAGCAGGCAGCGCCTTGGTTAAGAGCTGGGTCCTGGTGTGAATCTGCGATCCTCCCCTTACTGTACAGCTTTGGAGAAACCACTTAACCCCTCTGAGCTTCCCTCCCGACTCAGTGAAATGATGTAGGTAGAGCATGTAGCTCTGGACCAGCTTGGTGCCCTGAGGTGGAAAAGAGGCATTGGTGAACCGAGAGGTTGGGGGTATCACCTTTCTTTGCTGGGGTGCTCTCCCTCTAAATACATAGTTCCCAAGAAGCCTCAGATGGGTCCTTGTCAAGCTCCTCAGAGGTCCACTCTGGCACCTTCAGGCTCCTCCTAAGCTTCTGGGTCAGCACCTCTTTCACTGCCCAAGTATACACTGATCTCACTGCCAGCCAGTGCTGGGAAAAGAGCCAGAAAGCCTTCTGGCCAGGGCAGCCGCGCCGGTTGTCCCTCCTAGAGCCCCAGTGCTATACAGCAGCGCCCTCTCCTGGTACATCTTGACGAGACACGCACAGCTCGTGGCTCCACGGGTCAGATTTTGGGGCTGCCTAGGAGACAGACCCATCTCTGCCCTCCAAAAGACAAGGAAATTGAGGTGTGGACCTGTCCAAGGTGAGTCAGCAGCACTGGAAGCAGAGGCTAAGGCAGCCCAGTCTCCCAGCAGCTGCTTTGCTCCCACTTCAACACCACCCATCTCTGTTTGCTTCAAATTGAGCAGATGCTGGAAATACTGTGATCTGAACATGCTCTGAATAGCCTTTCTCAAAGAATTGTCAGTGATGAAAGGAATCCCGCCCCCAAAGAGAAGCTTGAAAATCACCATATGCCCCCCTTTTTCCCATGAGACTTGGGGAAGAGCCCTGAGGGCTCCCATTACCTAAGGCAGCTGTGATGCAGCAGGTACAAATGCCCAGAGAAGGTGGCACGTGCATGTGTTCCCACTTCATTCATTCATTTGCACTTGATCATCAGTAATTACTATTCACTTTCTCTGTGGCAGAAGCTGAGAATGCCACCAAGGCCATGGGCAAATCAGCCAGGGCCTACCCTCCCGGAATCCCTGGGCATTGCATAAGGACCCACACGGCGAGGGCTGGCAGGAGAAGCAGGCATGCCTCCAGAGGGGCAGCGAAGTCTTGACCTTGACCAAGGGGTCTGGAGAGGCCTCTGTTCAAAGGATGTTTCAGCTTAGGCCTGAAGGAGGTAGAAGTTGGCCTTGAGAAAGGCAACTGGAGGAAGCAGCAAACCTCCCTCTGGCTGTGTGTCTCATGGGCAGATTCATGGCACACATTTGGAAACGGAGCCCAATGGTTCCTTCTGGAAAAGAGCCCACTCCCGCTCAGCTCCAGCTCATTAGCAGTACAAGCAGTAGCTTTCTGGGCTCAGGAGGCCATCCAGGGGCTTCCAGGGCCACTGCCAACTCAGGATCTTGCCTGCCAACTCAGAACCTTTCTGATTGGTCCCATGCTGACCCGTGACGGAGGGAATGACAATCTGCCTGGTACCCATTAGGTGGTCCTCCTAAAGAGGGGCCTTGGGGAACTAGCAGGCTTCCTACCTACAGACTTGCTCCAGTGGTGAACTCACAAAAGAGCCACCCTTTGGAGACCTTCCATTTCTCATGAGTGTCCCAGCACCTTTCCTGAGCATGGCTGGGCACAGCCCGGGGGCCCCACAACTCCTTGGCAGGCCTCTCAGCCTTTTTAGGCTCAAGCGTCAGTAGTCAGACTTCATCTCACTTTGGAAGAAGGAGGCCTGGCTGGCCACTGCTGCGTGATGGCCTAGATGATGTGACATGGATGTGCCAGTGGGAGAAGAGCGGGCCTAGCAGAGGTTCCTTCCTCCAGGCCACACCCCTCACCATTCTCTGCAATCCTGAGTGCCATGGTGTGTCTCTGCTGGAGACTAGCAGGACACCAGAGAACAGCAAGTCATCTTCCTTCTCAGAAGGAGGCCACGGAGCTTCCACTGGAGCCTGAGCACCACCCCATTGCCAGGCCATACTCCTTGTGAGCTAGGCTGGGTGCAGGGCACACCTACAGACAGGGGCTTTAAGGGAGAGAGGACTGTCCCTCTTCTGGGCTGTCCCAGGGTGGATAGTGTTGCCGAGCCTGGGCCTGGAGGAAACTGGGTCCCTGGAGAGCTGCCTCTGAAAGTTAGACATGACCCTGTGGGCTCCAGGTGCTGAGTGGGACCTAGCTGGGCTGGCAATAAGCATCACCGTCTTAGGTTGGGACAGTGAGGAGAGAGCACATGGCTGACTGGTGTCAGCAGCATCCACACAGGCCCAGGGAGGTGTGCACCCCACCAACTGCATTTCAGGAGGTGGATCTAGACAGGAAAGTGGGGGTGGGGGAAGATCACCGGGAACAAGAGCAAACTCCAGGTTGTCCCTAGAATTCCTCCACCACCTTGCAGCCATGGGGCTGATACTTTCTGACTGACAGGGTCTCATTTAACCTCACGGAAACTTGGTCTCCTCGCCTCTATTTTATAGGTGAACACAGTGAGGTTTCTCTTAGGAGATAGAGGTAGACCTCATTTTATCGCACTTCACTTTATTGCTCTTTACAGGTTTATTTTTTACAAACTGAAGGCAAGACCCTCCACCAGTCAAAATATTAGGACTCGCTTTGTTGCAGTGGTCTGGAACCAAATTTGCAATATCTCTAAAGTACACAGATGCATACATATGTAACATAACTGTGGGGTCTGGCTGGGCAAGGCTGAAATCTGGAGGGAAGGCCGGCAGGCTGGAAACTGGCAAGCATGTGTTTCTATAGGGAGAGTTTCCTCTTCCTCGGGGTAATCTCTATTTTGTTCTTAAGGCCTTTCAACTGAAGTCCACCCCATTATCCAAAACAAGCTCCCTTACTTAAAGTCACCTGGTTGCAGGTGTTAACCACAACTACAAAACACCTTTACAGCAACACCTAGATTAGTATTTGATTGAATCACCAGGGACTATCTCCTGGCCAAGTTGACATGGAAAGCTGACCATCAGTGGTGTGTGCTCACAGCTGCTGTGAGGAGGAAGCGGACTGTGTGTAAAGTCCTCAGCATGAACTTGAAGACATCCTCAGGGCAAGGTAGCTCTGATGTCCATTTGCTTGTCTGGAGCATGCAGGTAGAGAGGTAGGGCTGTGTGTGTGTGTGTTTGGGGGCAGTAGGGAGTGTTTCAGCCACGGTGGCAGAACAGAGTTTGGGGCCTGCTTATCTGCAGGGTGTAGGGACCTGGGGAGAGAGCACCAGGGAAGGAGGGAGTATTTGTGGATTCTGGGAGCTGCAAGGCAGGCAATTCCAGAGGCACAGTGTGCTATCTGGCCACGGGGACCTTCCACTCAGACAGCTCTCAGAGGAAATTTCCAACCTAGCCTCACCCCTCCCAAAGGCCTGGCCAGTGCTGAGCTGAGAGTATTTAGGGCTCTGGAAATTCCCACCTGGTGGGTGTGCCCTCAGCAGGGGCTGCGGCAGGACCTTGGACTTTGGACTCTGGGTGTGGTCTCCCCTGGACTCTCCACTGTGACAGTCAAGTCTTTGGGAATAAACTGTAATCTGTCCTTACCCAGATGAGCCTACAACTCAGGTGTGATGACTTTCATCTCCTAATTTGGGCCAGTTTTCTAAAAGATTCACATCTATTATGACACACACACACACACACACACACACACACACACACAATTATATACACCAAACATTCAGGCATTTTCCTTACCTTGGAATGAGGGTCATGATAACACCCACCTCACAGGGCTGCCGTGAGGAGTTAAACCCAGAACAGCGAGTGGGGCATGATTTCAATGTTCGGGAAATCTTGGATGTTACTAATAACTAATATTTATTTAGAGCTGACTTGGAGTCTACCCCTAGGTTGGGCGCTTTCCACATTTTCTTTTAGTTCTTGGTGACGAGGTGGGTTCTGAAACCTGGGTGCCACGGGGAGTAGCCAGGGAAGTGTCCCTCGCCTCTAAAACTGGCATGGAAAAGTTGTCTGTCCTGTATACTTTGTAGCAAAACTGTCCTGGCTTCCAACCAGCTCCTCAGAGAACTAAGAACTTCTGGTTTTGTTGATTTTCAGAAATTAGTTCAGCACCGTTTTAGCTTAAAAGAGGACGTGTTTTCACAGGTCAATAAAGAATCTACTTCCCGACCTTGGATGAAGCATCCCTTTCTCCCTCTCATAATGAATGAACTTTGCAGAAATGTCTCTGCCATCCTTTCCAGTGCCGGATGCCATGTGCGTCGGTACAGGTTACAGGCACCGCGAGCACCTCCGCCCCACAGAGCAGAGGCTCGGCAGGTGGAGAGGGGGGGGGGAGAGGGGAGAGGGGAGGGAGAGAGAGAGGGAAAGAGAGAGGGGAGAGGGGAGAGGGGAGAGGCGAGAGGCGAGAGGCGAGAGGCGAGAGAGAGAGAGACCGGGGAGAGGGGAGAGAGTGGAGAAAAGGGAGAGGGGGAGAGAAGGGGGGGGGCTGAGACAGAGACTGAGAGAGAGTCGCCGGGAGAGGGGCGGCCCGGGCATCCTCCCGCGGCGGTGGCGCCTGCGGGCCCGGGAGGCGCGGGGTGCTGGGTGGCCCCGCCTGCGGGCCGCGCCCCCAGGTCCGCCGGGGGCGGGCTGTCCGCTGTCCGCCGTCCGCGGGGAGGCGAGCGCGGCCGCCCGCGCGCGGAGCGGGGCACGGGAGCCCCGGGGGGCGTCGCACCGTCGCACCGTCGCGCGCTCCGACTCCCCGCCGCGGTCCCGGCGCGCCCGCCCCTCCACCCCGCGGACCATGCCCCGCGCGCGCTGAACCGGCCCCGGCCCGGCCCCGGCCATGGGCAGCTTCCAGCCGGAGGACTTCGCGGCGGGCTGGATCGGAGGTGAGGCCCGAGGGGCGTGGGTGGGTGCTTTCGGGAGACCCAGGTCTGGGAGGGGGAGAGGGGGGCCGGCCAGGGCGCCCCGGGGCCCCGCAGGCCGCCTGCCCCGCGCGCGCAGCGCCCGAGGGTCCCGCTTCCTCCGGCTGCCGCCCGAGTCGACGCCTCGAGCCCCCCGAGGTCCCCACGTTGGGGTCCGCGGAGCCCGCCCCGGTGATGATTACGCCACACGGGCCGGGGGCGCGTCCCGGCGCTTCCACGGCCTTCGGAGCGCGGGGCGCGCCTTACTCGGGACGCGGCTCGCAGGGACGTGCGGGCGCAGGATCGGGGGCCGAGCCCGGGATCAGGCTGGTCCGCGGCGGCGCCCCGGTTGCAAGGAGCGGAGAGAACTCTTCGCTGTCCTCCCCTGTCGGGTCCCTCCTCGCGGCACTATGCCCCGGGAGCTCTCCCTGCCCGCCCCGGGATGGGTTTGCCCGGTCAGGACTTTCATCCCTTTCCTTGCTCCTCCGTTCTTGTCTTCCCAACAGGTCTGTCTCACCTCTTCTGGCAGCTATTGGTGGAGCTGTGGGAGGAGGGTTTGCGGGACTTTGCTTGTTGTGAAATAATGTCTTTCTTTTGGCCCCATCCAAGAGGACCATCAGGATGTCGGCAGACACAGCCCCTCCCCAAGGACCACGTAAAATACTTAGGTGCAGAGGCAGAGACTATGGCATGCTCGTGCCCCACCAAGAGTTCTAGGTATGGAGGAAACCAGGGAATTTGTAGGAAAAGGAAAACAAAAGCAAAAGAGCAACAAACTAGACAGCATCCCAGGTTCTCCCCATTCTGGAGCGCCCCTCCCACCTGGCAGGATGCCTGCAGGGTGCCTGCTTCTCACCTGTTCTGAGCAGAGGTGGTTCCTTTCCTGGTGGGCAGTTCTGTTGGTACAGACTCTCCGGTTGGGTTGAGACCTGTGTCCCCTAATTTTCCCAGTCAGGGTGTTGTGCCTAGAGGCCCCCTGGGCATATCTAGGCCGTCTTTGGACAACCCCTCAGCCATTCCCAGGGAAAGCCTTCCCTCAGACCAAGGTCAGTAGGGCTGCCAGGGGCTTGGTTTAAGAAATGGCCTGGAAGGTAAGGCTGTCAGAGGAGCTCAAATTCTCTGACAACACGGAGACCCGCCCAAATTCACACAGCAAGTAATGAATTGTCCCTTTTTCTGTAATTTTCTTTACTTTGTTGATGTTAACCATTTTTTTTTCTATTAAACGATGACGAATGTAGTAACTTAGTGGGTACCGCATGCTGTTTAGCTGCTCTAAATATATTTTAAAATAACTTTCTTAAGGTTATTTTACATATAATAAAATTCACCCATTTCAAGTGTACAATTCAATGATTTTTAATGACTTTACCAAGTGGTGCAACCATTACCATAAATTAATTTTGGAACATTTTCACACCCCAGTAAGATCCCTCATGCTCATTTACAGTTAAACCCCATCCCCTCCTTCTCCCTCTGGGCAACCAAAATCTACTTTCTATATATTAGCCTTTTCCTGGACATTTTATGTAAATGTATTTATGAAATATGTGGGCTCTTGTGTCTGTTTATGTATATTTCTTCATAACCCCAGTGAGATAGCTACTTTTATTACATTCCCATTTTACAGGTAAGGAAATGGATGCATAGAGAAATCCAATGACTTGCCGAAGGCCATGCATCTAGCATGAGCACTGGGATTCCAACCTGGGCAGTCTGGTACTAGGGCCATTTTAACCCCTGTACTCATCTATAACTGTTTTCTTTCTTGATGACCTTGCATGCTAAAATTTCACCATTTTAAACAAAATTCACATTTTGTTTGAAATTTTACTGGTTTGTGAAGTTTTAAGTCTGGATGATCTGATGTCTTACCTTGCATCCTTGCTTTTAAATGGGCCAGGGAGTGAGCAGGGAGATACTGGTCCAAGGCTGGGTCTGGGGTGCTGCCCTGGGCTGAGGGATGCCTGTAGAGAAGGAGGCACTCACTAGAGGGCCAGTAGCTGGGGCCTGGGGACCACCCTCCTTCCTTCCCCTGTTGGAAGGGGTTCCTATGAAGTGAATGTTCCAGCTGCTCACTGCCTGCCCATCACCTTTCTTCTTCTGTTCAGTTCTGTGGGAAAGGGGCTGAGAGAGGTCTGGAGGTTCTAGACCAAGGAAATGTTTGTTCTGGGATTAGCTGGGTTCTAGACCCCTGTAAATATCTAATATTTTAGGCCCCCCTCACCTGCTAGCAGAGACCCTCTCTCATCAGTGTGATGGGTAATTTGTCTTAGAAGAATGACTCCTGTTTCAATCTCACAGTCACTGACTTCTACAAGGGCTTCTTAATCCACATAAACTCAGGGTGGTCTTGCTTCCTGCCGAAATGTGAGTGTGTGAGGCCTTGTGAGTGTGTGAGGATGGGCATTTTTTCTGTGCAAAGATCCAGATTATCCATCACCTTTTGGAAGAGGCCCCCCCTTTAAAAAAAATAAAAATCAATAGCATCTCTTTTTGAACGTCCTATAAGTATCAGGCTCTCTGATGGTACTTTACATTCATTACCTCATTTCATTCTCACAATGGAACCGTGAGGGAGGTGCTAATATTATTCCCACCTACACATGCTAAACATGAGGGGTAGAGATGTAACCTGCAGGTAACTGAAAAGTTTCTGGGTTTTCGCTTTACACCTTCCTCCCTTTTTTGAAGCGAAATTCACGTAACAAAATTAACCATTTACAGTGTACAATTAGTGGCATTTGGAACATTCACAGTGTTGTGCAACCAGTACCTCTGTCTAGTTTCAAAACATTTCCTCATGTCCAAAGAAGTCCCTGGACATGACTTTAAGCAGTCACTCCCATTTCCCCTCCCCCAAGCCCTGGCAGCTGCTAATCTGCTCTCTGTCTCTATGGATCGATCTCTATTCTGGATAATTCACATAAATAGGATCATTTTTGTCGGGACTCTCATTTACACAAGGTTTTCGGCATTCATCCACACTGGAGCCTGTATTGGTACTTCATTCCTATTTATGTCTAATAATAGTCCATTATGTGGATACACCCCATTTTATTCATCCTTTCACCCAGCGATGGACATCTGGGCTGTTTTTTGACTGTTGTGGATTGTGCTGCTATGAACACGCATGCACATGTACTTGTTTGAGTGTTTGTTTTCCTTTCTTTTGGATATATACCTAGGAGTAGAATTACTGAGTCAGATGATAATTCTACATTGAACTTTTTAAGGAACTGCCAAGCTGTTTTCCACGGTGGCTATACCATTCTACATTCCCACCAGCAATGTATGAGGGCTCTAATTTCTCCATATATTCCCCAACACTTGTCACTGTCCTTTTTTGCTTTGTTTTGTTTAAATTCTAGCCATCCTGGTGGGTGTGATTGGGAATCTTGTGATTAAGACTTGCATTTCCCTAGTGGCTAATGATGTTGAGCACATTTTCATATACTTCCTGGCCATTTGTATATCTTCTTTGGAGAAATGTCTATTCAAGTGCTTTGCCCATGTTTAAAAAAACAATTTAAGTGGAAGAATTCTTTATATATTCTGGACACTAGACCCTTACCAAATATATGATTTGCAAATATTTCCCCTCGTTCTGTAGGTTGTCTTCACTGTCTTCATAGTATAAATTGATGCACAAAGTCTTAATTTTTTAATGACATTCAATTTATTTTTTCATTTGTTACTTGTGTTTTTGGTATCTATTGCAAATCTAAGGTCATAAAGATTTTTCCCTATTTTTGTATATGATTTTTAAGTTTTAGTGTTTCCTTTTAGGTCTGGTCTATTTTGAGTTAATTTTTGCACATGATATGAAGTAGGGGGTCTAACTTCATTCTTTTGCATGTGGGTACCCACTTGTCCCAGCATCTTCATCACCCTTTATTAGGGTGCTTTGTTTCTTGAGGCAGATCTCTAGTTTACTTCATTTTCTCTTGCCTTCCTCAATGTCGGAGCCTGTGCCTCACACATTGAGGGTCCTCTCTGGCAACTGGGCTTTGACTAAAAAGATGAATATAAGCCTGAGCCCTCTGTCCTGTCCCGAGCACCATCAGGTACAAGCCAGGAGTCCAGGGGTTGAGTGACCGAGTATTCTTCTTCAACCTGCAGGTGCAGCCAGTGTCATTGTCGGCTACCCCCTGGACATGGTCAAGGTACAGTAGCCATGTTTGTCATTACCTCTTGGAAATGGGCCTGGAGCGAGTCTGCCTCTAGGACTGTGCCTGCTGTTTCTGATCCCCGAGGGAGGATCCAGCCCAGGGCCGACTCTCTGTGCCAGCTTGGGGAATGTGGGGCCAAAAATCCTGGTTTGCAATGGCTCTACCTTCATCTCTTGGCAGTGATTTTGTTTTTGCGAATGTCTCATTTCTGCCTCCAGGTTCTCATGAACTGTGGGAGAGGCAATCAAGGCACTGGGGAGTGTCTTCCTATAAGTCTCTGTGGAACTAAGGAACCAGGAAAGGCTTCAAGTGTGAGATGGCATCTGAGCTCAAAATTTAAGGTTGGGTTTCAGGTGATTAGAAAAGCTATTTCAGGCATGGAAAACAGCATTGGTGAAAGCACTGAGATGGGGACACATAGGTTCCCACCTGGGAAAGGCTGGCATGGTTCAGTGCGACACATCAGGATTCTGACAGCAGATACAGATTCAAATCCAGAAAAGGGAGGTTAGCACTTAATCCTTGGAGGCCGTGGGCATCGGGGTAGGACTCTAGACCTGGGCAGGGGATGGGATTCCATTATAACTTGATGAAGCACATGAAGTATGAGGACTCTGAAGCCAGTAAAGCCATCAGGGATGGGGTCATTCAAGCTCCTTGTTCTACAGATGTAGAAATTGCCTCAGGTCATATAATAAGTTAAAGCGTCAAGGGCTGAGACACTACGAAGAGACAGTCTTTGACTTCACTCCCATCCCTGCCACCTGTCCCCAGTGGTGAGTGGGACTCAGAGCCACACCCTGAGAACGTTGCCACAGATAGTGACTTCTAGATCCACATTTAAAGCTCTGCAGGGGTTGCACACCAAGAGAAACCTCAAAGGCCTTTCTCAAGTGACTGTGGCCATCTCCTTTCTCCCTGTCTTTCTCCCTGAGGGATAGGGGCCCCCTCCTGGGTCATGGCCTAGGCCTGTTCTCTTTATGGAGAGGTCAGTCTACTTGTCTTAAACAGTTGAAGATATGTCCTGGTTCCTCATGCCCCTCAGATGGGTCCTGCCTTTTTCTCATACAGCAAATGTATACTGGACACTTTCTCTGTGCAGGCACCATGGGGATGGCAAAGCATTCGTTGGTGGTAGACAAAGCAAGTGTAACCCCTGCCCCAGGGAAGTCTTACAGCCACATTCCTGATGCACCTTTGTGTCTTCCTGAGACTGCATCCTTCCCTTCACCTCCAGCCTGGCCAGGAGCTGGTGGAGCTTGTTGGAGCTACCACTACTTCCTTGCACGGGCACGTCTGGCCATCTTGGGTCTGGCCACATGTCGCCTGAAAAAGCAGGAGCTCTCCTTCTTCACTCTGTCCCGGGAGCCACTGGAGGGGACCCTCCTGATAACTAAAATCCAGTCTCTACTCAGCCTGAGAGCCTTCCTGCTGAGGGTACAGCCTGGTGAGGCCCAGCGGTGTGGCCCAGAGCCCTTGTTTTTCCCTAGAACTTCTTCCTTCCTTTCTCCCTTCTGGCTGTCATTTTCTCTAGAGTCCTTGTCCACTGAGAAAGAGCTTCAGAGTCAGAATAAACTGGAGTCCAGTCCCAGCCTCCCCACATACTCTCCTGTGACCGGGGCACAGCACTAACCTCCCTGAGCTTGATATCTTTGTTTATTAAATGGGCAAAGAATACTTCCTAGGGCAGCCGTCATGGAGATCATCACTGTGGCACTGAGGATAGAGCAATGAGCGGGCCATTCTCATTCTGATGCACATACATGCTGGGATATGTCCGAGGTCCCAGGGCTGGCCCATGCAAGGGTCAATCCAGAAGGACCTGGGCTGCTGAGTTGGGTCAAAGGTTCCTTCCCCTGCCTGCAGCTGCCTCATCACAGACGGGAGAGCCAGCCACTAGATGCTTGGTGGCAGTGGAGCTAACTCCTGGCACAGCTGGTACATTTAGGGTTTATGCCTGTAGCAGGATGACCAGCTTTCTAATCAGAGCTCAGCTGCCTTTAGACCAGCTAGGGAACTGTGAGAGAACAAATTTGAATGGTTTTAACCTTTAAGTAATTTGTTACAGTAGCAGCAGGCAACTAATACAGTGAGTTGGCTTTCTTCATCTGTCAAACAGGGCTGGTATCCATGCTACATAGCATTTGAAGGGTTCAGTGAGATGTCCTGTGTTCCCCCCATGTATGCATTTGGTGCACACTAAATGCCAGCTCTTGTAGTAGCTGGAGTTCCCGGAGGCTTGGGCTATGCTGCCGGCCTTGGTGGCAGCCTCCCAAGTGCTTAGCACAGGTGACAGACCTTTGCTCTGTGGTTCTGAACTTATTCTGTGCTCTGGGTGGTGTGCCCTCATGTACCATTTGATTGAGTGATTTGATCACTCACCCTTCTTAGTGGGAACTTGATCCTTCCTGGGGCTCAGCCATTTTGTGGGTTCACTCCCCAGGGCCAGCTCTAACAGCCTGGAACCAGCATAGGAGAGTGGCCAGCCTCAGGCTAGCCTTAAATGGGGCAGGGAGAGGCCTGTGCCCCCATCTGCCCTGATCCACACCCATGCCCTGGTTGGGGATGCTGCAGCCCAAGGTAGACCTCTGTGGTTCTGCTTGGCTAGAAGGGCGGAAGGCCCAGCTCTTACCTTAATGCATCTCTCAGGGCCTCTTCCATACCACTCAGCCCTTCTGGTCCTTGGTGGTTTATATTTCTCTGTGGCACCTGCCATCTGTCACACATATTTACATGCGAATTGCTTTTTATTGACTGTCTTTTCCAACCCCACTGGGTTTAAGTTCCATGAGGTCAGGGAGTTTGCTTACTGATGAATTCCTGAAGACCAGAACAGTGACTGCTGTAAAATAGGAACTCGATAAAATTGGTTAAGAGTTAATAAATACATTTCTCTGATTATGAAAATAATATTTATAAACAGTGCAATGCCATTTACGTATCATACCTATAGGAGTACTGCAAATTTCCTCTGGCTCTCTATCTGTATCAGACTATTTAGACGAATGTCTAACAAACTCTTAGCCACGTTATTCGCTCAGGGGAGAGGACAGGTGAGAGAGAGAGGTGGCCAAAGAAGACTCTAGCTTTATATGTAATGGTGACATTTTTTTATTAAGAGAATGTAGACCCATATTATTTGTCTACTGAAATATTTTAATTACGTAAGCTAAAAATGATCAAAGGAAAATGAAGAAAAGTTCAATGCAGAAAAACAACCCCTGACTTTTACCTCAGAGGCCATCACTTTTATGTTGTGTGTTCTTCCAGGGTCTTCCCCACTTGTCTACAGATGGAGCTCTGGCTGTGAGCGTGAAGCATTAGCCTGTACCTTGGGCCTTAGCTCCTCTCAGGACCCGGGTTCAGGGGTGGGGCCAGGCCCCACATCTCCTTCTCTATAGACCTCATGGCCCCTTCCTTGCAGGCATGGCATGCTGTGTGTGCTGAGAAACTGTTTTAATGGAGAATTATAGGCTGCACATCTTAAAAGAAGTGGAACCCTCTGAGAACAGGGTAAAGGGAGCCCTGGGCACGTTGTGGGCTTACTCTGACCCTCTGTGCCCTTGTGATGGCCCTTATCACCAGAGCCAGCCTCTGTTAGAGGACAGCACACCTTCACCATCTGGCCCCCTATTTGGCCAGTACAAAGGGGTCATGTGCCAGGGACCCATTTGGCTCCAGGACAAGAGGGAAGTAGGAGACAGCCCTGCTGTGAGGGAGGTGCCCACATAAACCCTAAGCAAGCAGACAAACAGATGACACCACTGCAAAATTTAAGTTCAGACTCAAAGCTGAGCAGCAACTAGAGGAAGAACCTTCCGGGGAAGGAGCAGAGGTGGAGGCAGGAAAGAGCTGATCCTCTGGGAACTGAGAATGTGCCACGTAGTGGTGCGGAGGCAAGGGGATGGAGAGAATGGCAGGGCGGAGTGAGGCAGGCACTGGCGCTCACCCGAGCCTCCTGGGCCTGGTAAAGAGTGTGGAATTTAATCTAAGTTGATAGGAAGCCACCGGAGAACTTTAAACAACACAGAACCAACTCATTGCTGTTTAGAAAAGACCAGTCTAACTTGTATCAAGGAGTGAGGGGGAAGCAGGAGGCCGGTGAAGAGACTAGACCATCGTCCAGGTGAGGGATGAAGAATTCCGGAGGTGAGAAGAGCACATCACTCCCAGGGATATCTAGGAGGGCAGAGTGATGGACAGAAGATGGGTCAGATCCATGCAACAGATGAGCTTTTTGTACTCAAGAGGCAGGGAACATATGTTCCCAAACAAGCATCATTTTTGCTCGACAAACTGGCCTTTGTTCTTCTTTCAGACCAAGAGGGCTTCTGCTATGTTTAGGGAGGTCTGAACGGGACGTTGAGGGGGGCAGTGCAGGTGGAGGACAGAGGGCTACCCTGGCCGGGACTGAAACCCAGTCTTCCTTCCTGGCTTAGTCACCTTGGGCTGGTCCTTTCCCACTCTGGGCCTCAGTACTGGCAGCTCAGCATCTTGGGGGCAGTCGGGATGTGAAGCGTCTCTGCCTGGGCCTCACACTCTTGCCTGTCTCTCCTCAGACTCGCCTGCAGGCCGGGGTCGGCTATGGAAACACCTTCAGCTGCATCCGCACCGTGTACAGGAAGGAGAGTGTGAGTGCCCTCCAGAGGGTGGCTGGATCCCTTCCCGCCAGGCCTCTCAGGAAAGGGGGCAACCCCCACCCCCAGGGCCCAGGGGCTGAGGTCCCAGCCCTCCAACCAGCACATGGGGTGCGAGGTCCATTCATTCCTGCTCATCACCCAATCACTTCACACCATACCTCAAACATTACGTGTTACCTAAACTTAATTCTGCCACCTAGTGGGATGTTATTGGGGGAAAAAAACTGGAGATATTCTGAGGAATTTACAAACACAGTGTGGAAAATTCCTGCAAAAACAAGGTGACCTGTCAGGTTTTCAGAACCGAGTGAATGGCCAGTAAACTATGTGCCTGCAGATTTCCCCTTATCCGGGTGCCTGGAGAGCCAGAAACTTGGACTCTACGCCCCCAGAGCTGGCTCACACCACAAGTGGCTTGAGACCATGGACCCAAGGTTTTCCTTTGCAACGTGGGAAACCTGAATAATATTTTATAGACCATGTGTCAGATGCCTTCTTGAGAATTACCGTGTAGTTCAGGAAGACTTTCTAAGGCCTCTTTCTGCAGAATTTAAAATAATTTTTTAAAAAATAAATTTTCAAATTTAGGATGACATCATCTGTGGATTTAAAGCAACAGTCAGGTGTTAGCCCTAAGGCGGCCCGAGGTCACCAGAAATGTGACCCCATCGTGAACCTCTGTCTCTGCCAGACTCCATGTAGGCAGTGCCCTGGAGCTGGGGAGCCTCCCACCTGCACCTGGAGTTTCTCCTCAGTGTCAGGGTGCAGTTCCACCTCCCTGATTGGCTGCTTTACACCGGGGCGAGCACTGCCAACCTAGTACGAGCTGCTCCAGGGTGATGCACGATTCCTCAGTAACCTGAAAGGCGGCTGTTGATCCTCCCTAGTTGGCACCACCCCCGCAGTGTCTGCCAGCCAGCGTCCCCACTCTGCGGTTTCTGTGGGGACTGTGGATATTTTCCGAGACACGGCAGCTCAGGGCTAAGCCATGCTCCAGGCTAGCCGAGGAACGGCCTGCAGCCGGGAGCGTGTGTGTGTGAGCCTGGGTGCGGTGCCCTGCGCTGGCAGGTGGCAGGCACACAGGCCATTCAGGATCCGCGAGTTTGCATGCAGCCCGGAATTTGGGCCACGGCCTCTAGTACTTTTTCAGCTTTGGCGTGGGGCTCATGTGAGCTGCCCTGACTCCTCCACGGGCCTGTGGAAGTTTCCGGTTTCAGCGGAGTGTCTGCGGTAGTCACTGAGAATGCAGCATGGAAAGGACCCTGACCTCAGCCTCCGCACCCTCTCCTCAGCCTCCTGTGTCCTGTAGACGTGCAGGAGCCCCTTCGTGCTATCTTTCCGAGAACTCTGCCCTCCACCTCTCCTTCCAAGAGACACCCATGCTCAGGGACACCCATCTACAGGCTGGCCTAGGTGCCCTGCGGGGTGTGGGGCCCCCTTCTTACCCCCTCACCACAAGTTAGCACATCTCCTTTTAATTACCCACTGGTTTGTCTGTCCAGGTTCCCCACTCCCCTTCCCTGCCCCAACTGTGAGCTCAGTGAGGATGTTTCTTATTGTTGTCCCCAGGGCTGGGCACACGGCAAGTGCCCAGAGAGTGCTTTGTCGGAGTGGCAAATGAGGAGGGTGTGCGTGGTGCTTTGCAAGCCCTCTACTCACTTGGGCTCCACAGGCTCCCCCTTGGCCAGAGCACTGCCACCCCGGAGGCAGGTGTGGGTTCCAGGCCCAGGACCCACCACTCAGCCCACAAGTTTGTGCAGGAGCTGGGTCCTCCTCGAAGCAGGAATGATCTCTCCCGTCCCCGTCTCTCCTATCACACCAGCCTCCTCTCTTATCCTCCTCCCTGGCACCTTGGTTTACTTTTGCGCTGTCTCCAGCCCTCCGCAGGCTGCAGGAGGGCAGTGTGGGGAGCTTGGCGCCTGGTGGCGGACAGGCCCTGGCACTCACGCTTCCTCCCCCGGGTTTCCCCACAGGTGTTCGGCTTCTTCAAGGGCATGTCCTTCCCCTTGGCCAGCATCGCAGTTTATAACTCGGTGGTGTTCGGGGTCTTCAGTAACACGCAGAGGTTCCTCAGCCGGCACCAGTGCAGGGAGCCCCAGGCCGATCCGCTGCCCCACGCGCTGCCAGACCTGCTCCTGGCCAGCATGGTGGCCGGCGTGGTCTCTGTAGGCCTGGGCGCACCTGTGGACCTCGTCAAGATCCGGCTGCAGATGCAAACACAGCCATTTCGGGAAGGTAAGAGGCCAGGGGAGGGCGCCTGTGCCTGGACCCCATGACCTTCTCCTGGTTTGCAGGGTCTGGGGTGCGGGTGTGAACATCCTTTGTATTGAGCAGGGCATCTACGTGGTCACGTAATCATCTGTGATTATTGTTACTTTATCTGGAGTAGTGACTCTCATTGATTAGGTATTTCCTAGGCACCTGCTAAAAGCTTTGCGCACGTCCTCTTAATTCGTCCTTACAACCGTTCTGGGAGATAGGAGCTGGTGCTATTTCCAGAGTTAGAAATTGAGACTCCCACCGGTTTAGATACTAATCCAGGACACACAGTCAATGACCAGTGAGTGAGGACCAGCTACATAATTTGCAGGATGCAGTGAAAAATGAAAATGTGGGATCCATGTTCAAAAATCATTAAGCATTTTAAAAGGGCGACAGCAGGACACAAAGCCACACCTGGCCCATGCGCCAGGGAGTGCGGCCACTGAGGCCTCACACCTGGACTGATGGGTCACGGGGCCGTGGAGGGGCCCCATCCTCTCCTCGCCCTGGACACCCCAATTACAGCTTCATTTCTTGGTGTGCTATGAAGCACCCCCACATCCCAGGCTACACCTGTCTTTTCCTTCTTGCTGGGAAAGAGGTTTCTGTGTCTCCTCCTGGGAATGGTTCTGAAGAAGGAGGAGCAAAGGAACCAGAAGGTGCTTCTTATGCAGAGTAGAAGGTGTCAGCTCTAGAAGGATGAGCTGCTGGGGGTCTTAGTAGACAAATTTCAGCATCTTAGAGTTTGGTTCTTGGCTGTAATTTCACTGTCTCCTCCAGGAAGATCCTGCCCCTCCCTGGGCCTCGGTCTCCTTTTCCGTAGAGAAAGGGCTGGTTCCAAAGTGCTTTCAATCACCTCAGAGACCCCATCGGGGCTAACAGCTCTTGTGGATAAGACCCCTCTCTCTGGCAGCCTTCTGCGTGCAATCCTTCTGTCCACAGAGGCTGAGTCAGCTGTGCCCTGCAGCTGGAGCCCTGAGGGCCCACTCAGGAGCATCCCCATCCAGCACCTCAACTCAATCTGCACTCCCCTGCCTGGCATGGGAGGGTGTCCAGGCCTGCATGTGCTGAGAGAGATGCTGATGCTTCCCACTGGGGCATGTGGAGGGCCTGGAACCCTGAGGAGGTGGGGCACACTACTGGATGCTCAGTGCCCGAGACCCCATGGTCACAGTCAGCATGAGGGGAGGTACAAGAAAACAAATGGGCTGGATCATCCCGAGGGTCACAGAGCATAGCCCCATGGGCGCTCCCCAGGGAGATACAGAGCAGGGGTGTCCCCACCCCCATCTACCAGACACACTGAGTTGTGTCTTGCTACAATTTAGTTTGATCAAAGGACTGGACCTCTGAGAAATGTTTGAGGCTTGCTGATCCAGTCCTATCCTAGAGGCAAAAGCAAAGACATAGAGGAATGAAGGGCATTGTGAGCAGGCCTAGAACCTGGGAGTTGGGCCCCCAGGCTGGCTGTCTGCTTTGTCCTGTCTCCTTCAGAAAAGCTTGTGTTAGTCCTGGGCATAGAGGACACCTATCCATAAGCCCTAAAACTCTTTGGGGACCAAATGTTGGAAGAGTCTCAGTGATGAGGCTCTTCAGCTTTGGGGGGCAGCCCTGCCGCCTCCACAACCTGGGCTCCTTATTTCTGGAAGAGGAGGAAATAGGGGCAGGTACGCATATATGTAGGGGGTGCAGGGGTGCATAGCCAGCCTGGACACCAGGGGAGATGATTCTCCAATAATGCCTTCCTTCAGGAAGCTTGGGATATTTCAAGGCTAATTAATTGGTGAGCTTTCTTGACAGTGTTTGGTTTCATCCTCTGTCCTACCCTCACCCACCCACACCTTTCCTGTGGAGGGTACTAGAATGGGGGCTGACTTGGCAGGCCAGAGTCTGAGCTACAGGGGTCAAGAAGCCCCTGGAGACTGGAGGAAAGGTGAGGGGCAGCCAGCTAAAAGCCAAAGCCAAGAAAGGCCCCGAAGCTGGGTACGCAGGACCCTCAATTTGAGGGTGCCGAGCAGCCACCGTTAGCAGCTGCCACAGTTGTTAAGTGCTCACTGTGGGCCTGACGCTGTGTTAAGTGCAGGATGCACACCATCTCATTTGATACCTATCATGACAGTGTGAGGCTGGTATGACGGCTGGCTCTGTTCATTTACCCAACATGCAAGTTCTGCACCTGCTGTGTGCCAGGGTTAGGTGATGGGGATACAGCAGTGAGCAGCAAACTGTACTGTCCCTCTTGTAGAGCTCTGTCCAGCAGACAGGCAGACAGGAACTGGGCCACTTTAAACATGGTGGGTGGGAGGGGGTGGGACAGGCTCCCAGGCAGGCTGGCGGTCAGGAAGGGCTTTGGAGCTGGTGGTGGGAGGGTTGGAAGGAGTGTCTAGAGCTCAGGACCATGCACACATGATCAGGGCAGCACTGAGTGTCAGTCATGCCTGCTTGCCCAGGGCATGGCCCAGCTGGGATGGGACTCTTCAGAACTGCCCATCCAGGAAGTCTGGACCCATCTAGAGCCTTGCCTCCTATATAAGGCCTCTGAGCAGTGTGAACACGGGGACCTGTGTGCCCTCCCTGTGCCTCTCCACCATAGGAGGTGTCGACAGCCTCTCAGGAGGGATGTGATCCCCTGACCCCACTCCTGCATGGGGGAGATCCTGCCCAGGACCTCAGGTTGTCAGTTCATCCATGGTGCCAGAAGAAACCAGTTTTCTTAAAAACAAACAAACAAACAAACAAACAAAAAACCCTTTGAGGCGGCAACAGAAAATGCGCCTGTTTGTTTTGTCCTTCCCCTTGTAGGAAAAACTGGTTTTTTTGGGAGCTCAGAAAAGGCTCTTAATAAGAGGCTAAGGAGGTTCCTGCAGGCAAATATTTTTCAGCCCCACAAAGCTCTCAGTCCTTAGCGCCTGGTCACAGGGCTTAGCTGTCAGCACCAAGACTAAGACAATTTACCAAGTGGGTAGAGAGGAGGTAGAAATGAAGACTGGAGTGTCCTCCTCAGCTGTGCCCCTCAAGCGGCTGATCTGGGTTCAGCCAGACCCGTCATAGTGGTGGTGGGGGCTGGGATGCCAGTATTTACTGAGCCCTTAAGTGCCAGGCACTGTGCTGAGAGCTTTGTGTGTGTTTAATCTTCACAACAACCCAATTCCTAGACAATTACAGAGGGGAGACTGAGGCACAGAGAGGTTCCATATCTGCCTGAGGTCACTCCCCTAGTGGGAGGTGGTGCCGGGATGAGGACCCAGGCAGCCTGACTCTGAGCCCACCAGTGCTGTTTCTGCTTCTACCCCCAGGATTTTGTAGAACCTGAGGCTACGACAACTCTGGTAACACCTGGGCCTTTGCACAACACCAGCTTCAAACTTTAGGGAGGGATGGGGGCTGGGAGCCTGTCTCCAAAATGACGTTATTTAAGTAATAGGCACAGGGTTCTCGGAGTGGGTCTGAGTTCCGCGGCTGTGGCAGCTCCTTCACATGTGGTCCACTCTTCCAGACTCCCCCCGCCAGCTGATGGAAGGAAGAGCTTTGGTGACTATGATGCTGGGCAGGATCGGCTACTGGGGATGGAGCAGGGAGGCAGGCAGTATGTCTCCAGGCCGTACTTTCGGCTAGGAGTCTTTTCAGAATATGAGGAAGGATGTGGTTCCTTTTTATTTGTTCTTCAGGAAACTTCTAGGACAGAGGCAGAAAACTCAGGCTCATTGAGACCAGGGAGGTAACAGGAGTGAGCAGAGGTGCCTGAAAAACGTACCCTCTTCTACTTACGTTTCATTTTTCTTCTTTTTACTGAAACAGTGACACAGAACACATTTCACCTTCCACATCATTCTGCTCTCAGAAAAGCAGCAGTCCAAGCATATGGGTCAGCTTTGGCACCCGGGAGGCAGCCGGGAGTGGTGGGCCCACGTCCTATCAGGGGCTGGCTCTGACTCCCCTCCCACTGACTGTTGCCACCTGGCCTGGATCTTCTGATTTTTACGAGAAGGCAAAAAGCAAGATTTTTTCTTTGGGGTCTTTCAATTGGAAATTGTCAGATAATTCAATTGAAAACAAAGTCAAGCACAACCAAACCAGCATAACATTGTGCAGCCCAAAGCACTGTGTGGCCTGACAGCGTTGGGTCAGGGCTGGCTGTGAGCTTGTGGTCTCTGCTCGGGGTCAGGCCCACTCTGTGTGGTGACTGGGCTGAGGCGGGCACTTCCACGCAGCCTTGAGCTGTGCTGCTGGGATTGCTTCTGGCTGTGGCTTTCCTCCAGAATTGCCAGTTCACTTCTGGAGCCGTGACAGTGAGCCATGAGCCAGAAGCCGGGTGCCAGAGCCTCTGGCTTTTCTGCTCAAGGTAAGATCTCACCTGATCTGGTTGGGGGATTTGCAAATTTAATCCAGTGAGTTCATCCTGATTATCTGTTCGTGGTGACCCATGGTTGAAAGTGTGCAAAATACAGAACTCTGTCTGTAGAGGGAGAAGATGCCCATCCTCCCAGATACAGTTGCTGTTAACACATTAACATTGTTCCTTTTCTATGTACATGGATTAAATATTTTAGGAGATTGTACTCAGATAGAGCATTTCATATCCTGTTTCTAACTCAACATAACAGAAACATTTTTGTTATTAAAATAGCATATAAAATCATTTTATAGATGGATAACCTTTGTAAAGATGTACAGTATTCCAGCAAATACATTTGTGCACACACCACATTCAGAGGGACGATGTTGTAAGAATTCAGTTTCTGGAGTTAGACTACCTGCTTCCAATCCTACCTCTACCAGTGTCAAGAAACTATGGACAAACCTAACGTGACCAAGCCTCAGTTTACTCATCTGCAAAGCAGACATACCAGTCGTAGCAGCTTCATACTTGGGATGGCATGGGATGATGAATTACACATGAAGATCTTTGCACAATGTCTGTCTGGCACATTGAAAACACGGAATCAGTGTTAGCTATAACGTTAGTAAAGTTCTTATTTAACAATCATCCTAGAAATGAACATTTAGGTTGTTTACAGTTTTTCCCCTTTTAAAAAGAGTGCTGCGATTAGCAAATTTGTTCATAAAGAGCTGTCTTCATTTAGAATTATTTCCCTAAATGTGTGGGCTCTTGGACTCATGAGTGGGTAAAAGGCTATGGTCATTTTTCGGATTCTTGGTACATATTATGAGAGTGTTATGCAGAAGGGTTTTGCTCAATTACACTGAGAACTGCTGAAGTTTAGAGGGAATTTCCATTTGAAATGGCTGTTATTCCCCCATATAAACTCTTCCACCTTAACTGAGGTTTTCTCCTGGGGCCTCTGCCACTTGGCAAACAAGGAAAAGCTGACCTCGGGTTCAGTCAGACATGACCTTGATAGTAAGGCACCTGTGAAGAAACCCTCCCTTGTGAAGTCATCATCGCCCTTTGCATAGGCTCAAGCCCCACTGGGTCCCGTGCAGGACACTCACTCCTCCCCCATCTGGGAGCTTTCAGGTTCGTGATTTCATTAGGAGCCTAATTAATGTGCTTGTCACAATACCCTCAGTCCCACCAGAAGGCAGAGTTGGGGGATTCGAGGAGGACCAGAAGTTAACT
This sequence comes from Cynopterus sphinx, assembly GCA_030015415.1. Classification (NCBI taxonomy): domain Eukaryota; kingdom Metazoa; phylum Chordata; class Mammalia; order Chiroptera; family Pteropodidae; genus Cynopterus; species Cynopterus sphinx. The sequence goes on along the minus strand of CM057387.1, from coordinate 30,030,657 downwards.
CTGTGCTGCCCCAGCTGGAGGCACAGGGCTGACTGTCACACCTGTGTTGTTTCACTCCTTGACTTGTTCATTCACAAGCACCCCCGGAGCCCTGCTCTAAGCCAAGCAGAACCAGTTAATCGGTGCGATCAGACCACAGCCCCTGCCTTCCGGGAGCACACGGACTGGTGAGCAGTCAGATGTGTGCAATGAGAAGGGCACGTGGAGGGCTCTGGAACCTCAGAGTCTGGCTGTGCAGACCAGGAAGGCTCTGGAGAGGGAGTGACTGTTGACCGGGTTTTTGAATACCGGCTAGGATTTGGAGATAGGGTGGTGGGGATGGAGGAGTGTTTCAGACTGAGGAGCAGTGCAGGGGCAGAGTCAATGGCAGGAAAGGCAGGGATGTCTCAGGACTGAGGAGTGGTTAGCTTAGCAGGGACATGCAATGCGGGGAGGGGACAATGCGGGTGAGTTGTGAAGAGCATGGCCTTCTTAGCTGAAGATGGGCTCACGTGCTATTCAACAGGTAGCGAAGCATCCTGGACACCAGAATGACCCAAGCAGAGCATGTGGTAGGAAGGTGGATCGGGTCTTGGGAAGGGGTGGAAAGGGTGGGACTAGCAGAGGTCGGCTGCTGGATTTGGAGACTGCTGCCACAGGCTAGGTGAGAGGCCAGGAACATCTGACACAAGGCTGTGGACTAGGAAAGGGAAGGACGTACATAAAGGTGGCATCTGTCATGTAAAACAGGCCAAGAAAGAGAGAAGAAATGTCAAAATGACCCAGGATTTCTAAGTTGGGTGACTGAGGGGGAGGGGGAACCTCCCTCACAGGAAAATAAATGGCAGATGGAGTATGGGACACGCCACTTGGCACGGAGTAGGTGACCGATATGTGCTTGGCATTGCTGCAGCTGCTGCTTGGGACCTGCGCAGAGGGACAGGCTTCAGTGAGAACATGCTGAATTTGGTTTGGCTCATATTGTGCAAGGTGCCTGTGGGACTGCAGCTGGGATATTAGAGCTAGGGGAGTGACAGACATAGAGGCGACAATGAAGGCATGGATGGCATCACATGTAAATACCAAGGTGAGCTGGAAAACGAAGAGGGTGGACCTCAGTAAGAAAACTGAAAAGTTCGGGAAGGAGCGGAGAGCTATGATGACACTAACGGATGCAGCTGACAATTTTTGAGCCCATGCAATGTGCACTGCGCTAACACACACTGCACGACTAAATCATCATAACTCTACGAACTAGGCATGCCATTCTTTTTTACATGTGGGGAAACTGAGGCTCAGCTTATGTGAGTTTTCCATACTCAGTCAACTGTTACACAGTGGGACAGGGCATTGCCCACACCATCCGACTCTACTACCCCTAGAAACAGGGTCCTGAGGGACTCGCGTCGCCAAAGTAGGGGGCAAGAAAGTGAAGAAGGGAGCATTACTGAAGTTGGGGTGGCACTGGGACAAACAGGTGGAGAAGGGAAAAGGCTTTCTTTTCTATGTTGGGAGAGGAGAAGGAAAGAGACAATTTGGAGAGAATCTTGAGGGCAAGAGGAAGGAAGTTGAGGGAGTTTGCCTCAGAAGGCCTGGCTCTATCGTGTTCAAGATAATCTGAATATAATAAAGGGACAGAATGTGGCCAGGGTTTGAGAAGGAAAAGGTCCTAATTTCTGGACATGCCAAAAGGGGACAAGCTGGGCTAGATGGTAACAGTAGAGAGGTTAGCTGAGGGGTGGATCTGGGCAGGAGAGATCACTTGAGCCCAAGACTCTGCATGCTGACAAACGGGATGAAACCTTTTCTCCAGTTTCCCTGAATCTTCAGAAATGTCTGGGAAGATCACAGACTGCTCCTCAGAGGCCCTTCGTATATCAGTTGGTCTCTTTGGCAGCATAGTTTTATTGCTACCATAAAGATGTTTGACTGCCGTGAAAAATACTCTTTCCCAGGCAGGCTGGACTTAGGGAGGAGCAGCCTTGTAATACAATGGGTTTTCTATGATTTTCCTAGTGCAGGGCAGGAAAGGTTGATATGAAGTTCACTGAAGGGAAGCCTGAGTGGGAAGGCAGGAACCCTTGGAATGTTAGAAGGAATACAAAAAACTAGAGATAAGCCAGAATCATACAGCCTGGGCCTTCTTCTCAAGTAGCCTGTAGGCTGACAAATAGGAAGTAAGGGTTGGAGCAATGGCAGCCCCTAAGTAGAAAGAGGAAGTTTGTGGAGAGGCCGGGAATACAACCACATAGTTCAAGAGGAATCCTTGAATTCTGAATGTTTTGACTGTCTTTTTCACACTGTGATCTCACATAGCTACCAGAGGTTAATGAAGGTGCACGCAACATAACACACCATTATGCAAGTTACGTACATCGGTGACACATCTGTTTGTTCTTTGAATCAATTGAAAAGAGTAAGTATTGTCCGGATTCCTGGACCTGACACCAGTATCGGTAGTTCTTGGCCCTGTGTGGGCATTCCCAATTGCTTACGTACAAGTAGGCTTGGCAACAGGCCACAGCTGCCAGAGGTAGGCAGGTCCCACGCTTCCAGAATCCAGAGTCACAACAGGACAGGGTAGTAGAATTAGGAATGGTAACTATTTGTCTCTAGTAAAGTACATTCACACAACCTGCATTTTAGTAAAGTGCATTTGTCGACATTCTCACTTAGTTTTCACAAAAGCCAAATGAGGTGGACAGGCCACTTATTCTTCCCCTTTCATAGATGATGGGGAAACTGAGGCCCAGTCAGGATGAGTGCTTTGCATTGGGTTGTACAGCAGATGACACTGAACAGCAAAGTAAATCCAGGCTGCTTCTAATCCAGGCCTCTCTACTCAACCATGTGCATACCTTGGACCCTTCAGATCATGAGGAAACTTCTGGAGTCATTAGAAACAGGAATTGGGCAAGAGTTTCCCAGTTGGTAATATCCTGGGGAAGTGAAGTGAGGAGTTACACCAGCCTGCTCAAACCCAGACCGTTGAGGTTACAACCAGCCTGTCTGCTGGAGATGAACAAGCACATTGCTGGATGCTTCTGTAGCATTTTAGACCAGTGTGGTGGCTGGGACCATGATTTGGGAGTTTCTTTTAGTATCTACAGCCTCTGGCACAAGTACTAGCAAGGCCAGGCTTGGGTGAATGCCGAGCATGGGAGGTGAACCTTAGGAGATCTGCCCGATCAGCTAGAGCTCAAGAGTTCACTGAATGGATGTGGAAGTACATTGGGTCACAGTGTCAGGCACAAGGCCATAGTGCTCTGGGACACACCACAGTGTATGACTCCTGTCATCAGGAAATCATTGTATTGATTAGGGCAAAACAGCAGGCTCAGAAAACAGCAGCTACCAGGATAAATCATGATAGAGGTAGTGCCTGTGGCATGGGCCAGGGATTCCCAGCTTCTTCGAAGAGTTCCTATATAATATATAAAATATTGGTCTACTCATAGGACAACAGCTGTCCTTCCAGTGTCAATGGATTAAGAAAACTCATATGACAAGTAGCTTCTGGTTATTTGAATATTTAAGTAAATTTTTTGTGCTCCCCACAGTAGTAGCATCTATGCATATGAGAAAAACAATGGCCATAACGTACATGTGAGGTATTTTAGGAGCTCTCTCGATCTGTAGTGCTTACGGATTTATGTGTTTGTTGAAATAACTCTGTGTTTGCAACTTCTATTTGAGAGTCCATTGGCCTAGACGTGTCTGAACACAGAACACGGGTAAACCTGCACGTCAACGAGTGGACCAGCGGGCCTCCTTTGTGGGTGGCCGATTTGTTGAGGATTTTCTATAGAAAGCAGCCTCTGTGTTTCTACCCGACCCCAGGGTATGCACATACAGGGCCAGCTGGGTGGTGCTTCCTTTCCAGAGAGTGACCAGGCTTTTGTGTCCCTGAGGTCTGGGCCCTCCTTACATCAGGAAATCAATGGCCAGCCATTGTATTTCAGGGAGCGTCCTTGTTTCCGAGGTCCTCACCCACTGAAGAAATTGAGCAGCTTTGTCTGAGAAAGGGAAAGGAATGAAACTTCTTCATGTTTGTGTCTGCAAAGGGCACGGTAGCATGCTGTGGCTTGGTCCCTGGGTTCTGAGAAGAGGGACAGTGGTGGCAAATCTATAAGGACTTTGGCCTGCATCTGGTCTGGTTCTGCCCCTCTGAGGTACGTGGTGGTGGTGGTTTGCATGGATACCTATTAGGCCCGACCGAACCTGGAAGGCCCTGCTCTCTGCAGAGCCTCCTTCAAAGGGACTTCTTGGCCCAGCAAGGAGGTGAGCAAGGCAACGGCCACTCCAGAGCAGCGGAGCCAGCCACAGCATGTGGTCTAAGGACAGGGACCGCACTGGACAAGGTGTGGGGGATCAGGAAGAGGGTGTCTCTTTAGAATTTTGAAGGCTTTCCTCCACGTCAAGGGGAAAATTAGGAGCAGGTAGGGGTCAATTTCAACAACTCGGAACATCCTGCCAGCCTTGGTGTAGGTCTTAATGAATTGGGAAAAGAAAACCGCAGGCGTTCTGAGTGTTTGAAGTATGTCATCAGTACCTATCATTGTAAAGGGTAAAAGGTTCTTGATTTAGAGAGCACGGCAAAAAACAGTCCAGTCTCAGCGGCAAAGCACTCATGGTAAGAAATCCAAATTTGATAATCTTATCCTCCTTTTAAAACAAAAATTCTAATTAGAGAAACTAAATACATTTTACACCGGAAGAAAAACCCAATGCAAGTCCCCTCACATGCACGTGTACACCCCCAAGGCCAAGTCCTGAAGGCTCAGGAACAACGCACTGAGAGTCAGTGGTTCGGTGTGAGAGGGGTCCAGCAGGTCCCCTAATAATGTCACTTTGTTCAATATTGTTTCATTGTAATGAAATGATGTCGATTCCCAGCAGGGGCCACTATCCATGTGGAGTTTGCAGGTCTCCCCATGTCTGTATGGGATCTCTGGGGGCTCCGGTTTCTTCCCACATCCTAAAACTGCGCACATGAGGTGAACTTGCCAGTCTACACTGTCCCAGTCTGAGTGAGTGGTCCTGTGATGGAAGGGCATCTTGTCCTTGACCGGTTCCCACTTTATGCCCTGAGCTACTATACTAGAACAGGCTCTGACCACCTATGACCCCAAACTGGAAAATAAAATTCTTTTATTTTTTATTAATTTTTCTTAAATGTATCTATATCTTACATTTATTTTAATGTTTAACATTAGAAGTGTTTGAATTTTATTTAGAAGTGTGGTGATGTTTTTGTGACCAGAAATATGCCATAGGCACTTAACTCTTGTTTACATCAATTAGCCTATGGAAAAACTGGTTTTGTTACGGGTCATTCTGCTTCAGGTCACAACTTTGCAAGAAACTATCTATGACGTTAGTGAGGGCTCACTGTGCTAACCCAGCACCTCGCCTTGTTCCTCAAGGTCCTTGCACAAATGACCTGCATGTCCATGGATTTCAGCTGTGCGTATTTCCAAGGACTACTGCCAGCAACCTCTCAATTCAGTTTTTAGGGATCACCAAAATTTGTCTTTCACAAGCTAAACTGGTCCACTGCTAGAGTGGCCAAGAACTCTGATTCAGTGCTTTCCCAAGTCTAGCTGCTGAGGCTCCAGGCCACACCCTTTAGGGCCACACCTCCCCAGCTAAGCCACAGAGCCTCTTGTGGTCTGTGCAACTGATAGGAATTTCTGCTGTTTTTTTGCTCCGTGGTCCCATATGAATCGTCCATACCACTACTGCTAATGCAGATGAGCTCGTAACAACCATCACCTAAGAAAGATTTGCTTCTCATTGAGTGACACATCGCTGATGTCCCAGAGTTCTTTTACCTCGAAAAGCAAGAGAGGAATCTTTGCTCTGCCTAAGTGGACTGCCATCAAAACAGTTTGTTTCAAGTATAAGAAGTTGTTTTCTCAGTAGGATGTGGTAACACAGGTCATGCAATTGTCAAAACTCACCAGCTATGCACTTAAGAACTGCACCTTTTTTTATTGACTGTAAGTTATACCTCAATTTAAAAAAGCAAACAAACTAACTAAAAAACAGATATGGGAGGCCAGAGAAGGAGAAGACCAGGTATTCTTCATCATGGGAAAAGAGGTGAGACGGGGAGGAGTTCTGGACAAGAATGCAGAACCTCAGCGTAATTACAAGGAAATAGCAAACAAACCCCAAATGAGGAAAATCCGTTTACAGGAAGGATGTGGGAAGGCTCTGGATTAAAGGAGGCTAAAGAGACATGACAACTAAATGCAATACCTGATTCTACTGGATCCTGCCCTGGGGATGGGGAAGAATGTTTTAAAGGTCATTATGAGATCAAATGACAACCTGAGTGTAGATAAAAGTATTGTCAGTGTAGGTTATGATCCTGTAACTGTGCTGTGGTGAGGCAATATCCCTATTCTTAGCAAACACATTCTGAATTGTTTAAGGATGAAGCGTCATTTTGTATGTAACTCACCCCTAAATAGTTCAGAAAACAAAATTATGTATGTATGTATGAAAAAAAAATATGTATTTGTGTGCAAAAGAATTTCCTAATGCTTACGTTGGGGGAAAAAAAAGTATAGGTTTGGTTCTGGTCTGGATCTTGTTGACAAGGTTGGTTCAAAGTTTGGCAAGTGTTTTTCCAAGATTGGCACATTATCAGTCACTGTCCTTCTATCTGTAACTTCTGAAAGCCACTTCATACCCATAACTGACTCATGGAAACCTTGACTCCAGGTCAGGTCACTGTTACCTGGAGATGAGCAGAGGCCAGGCAAGTTTATGCATGAGGACAGTCGCATCTGCTCAGTTCGTTTCCGCACACATGTTTGGGTGAGAATGGGGGTGGAGGGGGAGCGCACACAAACTATAGAACAAATGAAGTAAAATGTTAATACGTGGATCTGGGTAAAGAATATAGAATATAAAGGCGTTCTTTGTACAGTTTTATTTTTTGCACTTACTTTGCAAATTTGAAATTACTTATTATATTATTTCATACATTATTATATACTTATTATTTTTTAAAAAGTTTTTAAGATGAGGGAGTCGGAAGGAGTTCCAAGGGCTTCTCAGTATCAACTTGTGTCTAGAAGGCACTGGCCGCCAGTTCAGATTCGCGTCGGTATTCCAGACGTTGGTCGTCACCGTGACAGTTATATTGCTTTCATAGTCATAGATGGATCATTCTCAAGCAAAAAAAGCTAGATTACCTATGTGGCAAACCTGGGAGAATATGAGAAAATTTTCTTGTTGCTCACCCTGGAAAGAAAAGGAAATAAGCTCAGGTTTTTTGTTGACAAGAGCAGTTGGAGGTTTGGCAGGTAGTTTTTTCAGCTTCTGTATCTCCAGACAAGCAGAACGTTATCATACACTCCTGCAATCAGTAGCTTCTGAAAGCCACATCGTGTCCTTTGTTGATTCATGGAAACTTTGACTCCTCGCTTGGATCTCCATACTTGGACATGAGCATGGCCCCGTCAATGTGTTGGAACAATTACATCTATTTTGTCTACCAAAATTTCCTAGGTGACCCCAGCAGTATCATGATGGATTTCGGAGAGGAAGGGGTGTCCAGTGATCTCACAGTGGGCTTTCAAACACCACAGTGTCTGATTTTGCTCTGAGCTCAGAAGGCCCTGTGCCCTCAGAAGTGACTGCCACCCCTGCTCACTTCCTGTGGGATGAGCTATAGAACTGAATGGGACTCAGCCTCCTGTCCACACTGCCGTTAGCTTAATGTGCATGGTCGGGATTCCTCTGTTCTCCCCACACAAATGGAAAATATAGGATTCATTTGTCCAAGCCCATTTCCTGAGCAAATAGAAACCTCCACCACGACCTCACCTACTTCTGGGATGCGTGAAAGAACAGGCTGTACTTTACTCTCAAATCTCCAGTTTGGACTGTGGAGCCATGAAGCCAAATATTTTGTCGTAACCTTTCCTCTGATAAAGATGGCACTGCCTAGGCGACTTGGAAATTCAGCTCTGTGGTGCAAGCCATCTGCCTCTTTGCCGGCATGTATACAACCAAATTGAGATGATACATGTTAGGAATGAAACCCAGGTTGCAAAATAAGCATGTGGTCACAGGCGAACTTCATTCTGTTTATTCCCTGGGCGTGTCATGTTAATTTTTCAAGAAGGGAAAATGTTGAGAATTAGAGTCTGCTTTATCTGCACGGGGCCTGGGAGGTCTCTCTGGCTATGAGTCAAAGCTAGGCTAAAGGGTCCACAGCAGAGGTGAGCATCAGAGAGGAAGAGCCAGGTGGAAGGATTAAATGGGAGAGAAAGAGTCACCATTTGCTGGCTACATACACCCCTAGAAGAAGCTGCAGACATAACAACCCATGTTCTGCCAGCAGAGACCCCAGAGGTCAGACAAGGGGACAGCAGGCCTGTGCCCTTAGACTTTGAGGCGCCAGTGGCACCAGCGTTGCCCTACAGGCATTTCAGGGTACAGCCTGGCCAGGGCTGGGGTGAGTCAGTGAGAACATGTCCAGTGTTCCCTCTAGGGCATCCTGCACCCGATCATGCCAGTTGCCTTGGTCTTTGTACTAATCTGTGGGTATCTTATTGCACCCCTACGATGTCCTAGAACCATGCCAAGCGTTCTATGTGTGTCACTCTATTTATACTCACAGCAGCCTGTTCTCTTTTTATTTTTTAAACAAATATTTTTCCAGCTTTATTGAGATATAATTGACTATAATATTGTGTAAGTTTAAGTATGTGATGATTTGATTATATGTGTGCATTGCAAAATAATCACCAAGATAAAGTGAGTTAACACACCCATGACCTCACACAGTTACCATCTTGTGGGGCGGGGGGGAGAGAATTTTTAAAATCTTCCTTTGCAACTTCCAAGTACAAAGTACAGTATTGCCTATTTTCTTTTTTCAGATAAGGCCTACTAAGGACAAAAAGTTTTCAGATGGTGAAGCCAGAATTTGAGACCAGAACAGTCTGGGTCCAAATCTCATAATACCAATTATGAGATTTTTTTAACCACAGCATCACAAGCGTACCCACACACACAGTGTGTCGGAGTTTTAGTCTCAGCTTCAGGAAAGAGCTTGGTAGGGCTTGTCGTATTTGATCCTAGGCATTCTGCAGTCACATCTGCTTAGAGAGGCGTAGTGATGGTTGACCCGAAACCTCTGGGCGTTCTAGGACAACTGATATTTTATCACCTGGCCGGGACTGTCTCTGATGTGGTTGCACACGTTGGCAGGGGCTCTCTGTTGAGACTTCAGAATCCTGGCTTTAGCTGCCAAGAAGGTTAGAAGGTTTGGTAAAAACCAATGGGCCACGTAACTGGGAACTGGCAATGGGCCAGGCTGGCTTCGGTGCCAAAGGATGACCAATCTCTGGTCCCCTGGGTCACTTGCCATCTTCTCCCCTGTGTCTTGGCAGCCGACCTCAGTTTGAAGCCCAGGGCAACTCTTGGGGAGCGGCCAGCCTACCAGGGGCCTGTGCATTGCATCGCAACCATCGTGCGGACGGAAGGCCTGGCGGGGCTGTACCGAGGTGCCAGTGCCATGCTGCTAAGGGACGTCCCGGGCTACTGCCTCTACTTCATCCCCTATGTGCTGCTGAGTGACTGGATCACACCCGAGGCCTGTGCAGGCCCCAGCCCCTGTGCTGTGTGGCTGGCAGGTGGCATGGCAGGTAAGGCAGCAGAGCTCATCCCTGTCCCTGTGCTAGTCTCTGCAGGGCACAGCTGGGGCCTCCTATGCCCTCCTCAGCCCTGGGGAAGGGCAGGATCCATCCAGCCACTCATCCAAGGAGTCTTCATTACGTGCTTAATATGTGCCAGACCTAGCTGGGCCAAGGAAGGGCTGGGAATAAGGGAAGGTCCCCCTTTTTCTCCCATCCTCTTTCCTCCAGACCCGTGCAGACGCCAAGTCCCTATTTGAGCCAATTCACCTTTTGTCAGAAGACGTATTTTGAGCACTTACTCTGTGTTAGGTATGACTGAGCATGGAAAATGAAATGTTATCATAGCTCACTGTTTTTTAATACGGGCACACTGCAAGCTCTTCTCATATGAGATTTTATTAGCCCAAGAAGGTAGGAATCAGTCTCCTCATTTTTCAGATGAGAAAGCTCAGGTTCAGAGAGATTAAGTGACCAACCCAATGTCACACAGCTAGTGCAGACAGTACAGCAGGGACACTGTAGTCAGAAGGATACGAGCTCAAATCTGCACTTATTCAATTTGTGATTGTGGACCCACACCACGTCCCCATTTCCCATAGGGCAAAAGTCAATGTCCTTGCAGAGGATTTCAAGTCCCTCTCCGATCTGACTGCCTGTCACCCCTCTGCACTCATTTTCTACTCCTGTCCCCAGACTTGTTCTGCTCCGGTCACACTGGTCTCTTTGCTGCAGGCTGGCCGTGCCTGGCTCTCTCTCCACTACAGGGGACTTTGATGAGACCCATTGTGGTGAAGAGAAGGGTGTGAAAACCTGACTGAAGTGAGATAGAGAAAGGATAGGATGGAGGAAATGGGAGAACACAAGTCTACACAACACCTCGGAGAGATTTGGCTGTGCTGTAATGGGGCAGAGATAACTCTGGCTATAGCCCGAGGCAAGCGTGGAAGTCAAGAGGAGATTGCTTTTAAAGAAGGCTGGTAACATGGCATGTTTGATGCTCATGGGAAAAGTCTAACGGAGAAAAGAAAATTGTCATTCCTCCTCCTCATCCTCGTAATTTGCTATGCTTGAAATTCAGCTAACACATAACAAAACCCAAACACCAAACAGCATTGTTCTCCCTTCACCCACACAGGTCTGTGGCCTGGCCCCTACCAGCTCCTATTAAGTGCTCAATAAATACTCTGGCTGAGAGGACAAACTAGGCCCCATCTGCTCTCATTTATGGTGAGCAGGCAAATCTCTATTGGTGATACCCTTGCCTGCGGGCTGAGGAACAGGAAAGTGTGCCAGGGGAAGCATCCTGTCAGGTGGCAGGAGAGAAAATAGGTTCAGGGGGTCCCCCCAAGGGTCAGGAGGCTGCGATGGACAGAGGGCCTGGGCAGGTGAAGGCCTCTTTGGGGAGCCTCGGGGCAGCAGTTATGAAATCTTGCACATCAGTTGCTTTGGACTTTGGTATCAGTTTGTTTTTCTCTCCCCATCCAAGAATGTGTCAATTTTTGTGTTTACATAATAACCTAGAGCTCCTTAAAGTCACAGAAGTGCCCAAACCAGGGCACCTGAGCTTATCCTAAGAGGATGACCTCAGTGGCATGGGGTCCCAAGGCTCCCATTCCATATATCCAGAAAAGACATGAGATTTTTAAAGACCTGCTGCTTCTCTTCTTGCAAGCCCCAGTCTGGCCCTTCCTTGGCCAGCAGTCTATCTACAAGTGTTTGGTTAGCTTCTTTATGCTCAGGGTAAATCCTGCCTCTGGGGAGCTACAGGCCTCCAGCCTCAGGCAATACACTGGGCACTAACCCCTGGTGCCCTAGGAAGGTGCTGCAAGGTACTGGTGGGGGCTGTTCCTGTTTATCCAGTAAAAACTGCTAATCAAGTCTTCCACTTATGAAGCACTAGCTGGTATTGTGCTAAAGCCTTCACATGAATCCATTTATGCTCCCAACAACCCCATGAAGATAAGTACTGCGGCTCCATTTTACAGATGACAAACCCAAGGCCCAGAGAGGGTAGGAGAATTCTACGAAGTCCCACAGCAAGTGGCAAGGGGGCTCAGGAGCAGCCTTCACAGGTCCTGACCCTGAGCCGTTCCACTTCTCTCAGACGTCTCTGAATGGTAGAAATCTGCAGAGTTCCCTCCAGACCCCAACCAGCCAGCCCTTGACACTTGTTTATCTCTCGTTACAGGAGCAATTTCTTGGGGTACAGCGACGCCTATGGATGTCGTGAAAAGCCGACTCCAAGCTGACGGAGTTTATTTAAACAAGTACAAAGGTGTTCTGGACTGTATCTCCAAGAGTTACCAGAACGACGGTCTTAAAGTAAGCCCCACAGCGGTCATGCAGGGTCTGCGTCAGTCCCTGGAAGGTGGACCAGACGATTTGGGGGATGTGAGAGTATAGAGAAGGGAAACTGAGATGCCGACAGTCACCACTTATTAAGTACTGTGAGAGAAACTTGTTTCATCTGGTCTTTGTGCTGGCCTGGTGTGAAGGAGTTGGCTGTGTTGGTACCTGACAGAGGTTCAGAGAGGACTGGTGACCCAGTGAGGTCAAACAGGTGGTGCAGGGCAGAGCTGGGACTTGGACCATCTCTGTGTGTCACCAAACCTTGCTTTTCATCAAGCTAAGTCCTTCCTAACTCATTGCTCAGTGCCTCACCCTTGTCCCTCTTCCAAGTGGGGAGTCCTAGGACCACCTCAGTCATCGCATCTCACAAGTTCCAGTTCTCTGATCTGGAGTGAGTGAGTGAAGCTTCATCTGATTTTGCACTGCCCCCTGGCGCTAGCATCGCTGCCTCAGCTCCACCTCAGATCGTCAGGCATCAGATTCTCCTAGGAGAAGCACTGGTCTCTGATGTCAAAGAGGTTGGGGACTCCTGATGTAGAGGAATCCAGACCAGTTGCTTTACCTCTCCAGGCCTTAAGTTTTTCCAAAGATAACCATCCCTACTGTGAACGACAGAGAGATTTGTGGGCTGAATGAAATTAGGCATATAAAAAGTGCTAATTTAATGCATCACACATAGAGAACATTTAGAAAGAGCCATTTGTCATCGCCATTAGTATTAGCAGTTTTATTAGTGTTACTGTCACTGCTGAACTCTGGGCCTTTTCTCATGTGGCTGCCTTGCAATAATCCCAAACCTTCCAATATCTACTCACTGCCCGCTCCACTGCATCCAAACTTGTATTTTCTTTTTGCTCCAATGGAGTGCTAGAACTTCTTCTCTGGAGACCTGGACTGCCACAAGGCTCTCTCATCTGTCGGTGACCACCCAGATTGGTGTTTTCCAAGTGCTCCTGGACTGTGGCCAAGAGGGGCTGGAACCAGTTCACAGTCTGCTGGAGGTTCCACTGCCAGTGCTGAGGTCTGTCTGATACACAGATGGGAGACACTCATCTAGGGTCCCCTGGCATATGGTGCTGGATCCCACAAGTCCCTCAGAGACACTTTTATTCATGGATGGATACCAAATTTTTGTTGTTGGGGCGGGGGGCAAAGGAGGGACATCTTGTGCTATCATTATGCTGACATCACTCTCCCTCTGAATTTACCTTCTTTGGGGTCTCTATTTCTTTATGCAACTTCAAGTTACTGTTCTAGTGTCATTTCATTTCACCCTGCGGGACTCCCTCAAACATTTCTTGCAGCATAGATCTAGTAGTGATCGACTCCCTCGGCTTTTGTTTATCTGGGAATATCTTCATTTCTCCCTTATCCTTGCAGGATAGTTTTGCTGAGTATAGGATTTTTGATAAAGTTTTTTCTTTTTTTAGCATTTTGAATGTATTGGCCGGTTGCCTTCTGGCCTCTAAAGTTTCTGTTGCATAATCTGCTAGTGATCTTATTGAGGATCCTTTGTGTACAATGAGTTGCTTCACTATTGCTGCTTTCATGATTCTCTCTTTGTCTTTGAGAGTTTATTATAATGTGTCTTGCTGTGGGTCACTTTGAGTTCATCTTCCCTGGAATTTGTTGAGCTTCTTTGATGTTTATATTCACATCTTTCATCCAGTTTGAAAAGTTTTCAGCTATTATTACTTTAAATATTCTCTTTGTCCCTTTTTCCCTTCTTCTGGGACTCCCACAATGCATATGTTGATCTACTTGTCAGTTTCCCACAGGTCTCTTAAGCTCTGTTCACTTTTCTTAAATCTTTTTTCTTTCTGTTTTTCAGACTCAATAATTTTCATTGTCCTATCTTCACATTTGCTGATTCTTTCTTATGCCTGCTGAAATATGCCTTTGGATCCTTCTAGTAAATTTTCCATTTTAGTTATTGTATGTTTTAGCTCCAGATTTTCAGTTTCGTTCTCTCTGGATTTTCTATTTCTTCACTGATATTTCTGTTTTGTTCAATTTCCATTTCGTCATTTTCTTGACTTGCTCCATGTCTTCCTCTAGTTCTTCAAGCATCTATAAGATAGTTGTTATAAAGTAGATATGTTATAAAATAGACCTTTTTCAAGGACCATTTCTGGTTTTTTTTTTTTCTTTGGATAGACCATACTTTCTTCTTTCTTTGTATGCTTCATGATTCTTTGTTGAAAACTAGATATTTATATCTAATAATGTGGTAACTCTGGAAATTAAATTCTTCTCTCTTCCCACAGTTGAGTGTTTTTTTGTTATTTTTGTGGGCTATCTATGCCAAGGATTAGGTCCTTTCAAGTCTCTTCTGAGCCTTTACCTTTCCCTGGGCATGTGCAGTCACTTTCTAATTTTTCTCAAGCATGCAGTTACCTTTGAATGTCCTAGGTATTAATGTCTGCTTCCAAAAAGGGGAAAAGAGAAAAATGAAGGGGGAAGGGCATTAGCCCTTTAAATCCCCTGGAAGTCACTTCAGCCAGAGGGGAGGGGCTTGCATCAATGTGGAGTAAGTGGAACAACAATGGCCACCCTCCTCTTTGCACCTCTGTGATCAGAAACAGCAACCAGTGATCAGAAAGAGATCTTTACCTTGGGAAGGACAGGGTCCTTATTGCCGCTTCTGTCTCCCATAAGCTGTGTGCAGATTGCTTCAGACTGCTGGAGTCTTCACCTTGATTGTCCTTTTTTTGGGGGGTGGAGTGCAGGCAGAAGCACAGTTTGTCAGTTTGTGATTCAACTAATAACTACAGAGGGACATATAAGGGAGATCTAGTTTCGACGCTCTGTTTTAATATGAGATATGTTTGTCTGTTACCCAAAACGTTAATGTCTCATAATTCTAAAAAAGTCTGTAGAGGCAGAATATCTTGCTGACAGTATTCTTTCAAAATATACTGTGCTGTCAAAAAAAGAAAAAAATCCAGAGGGCAACTGAGGCCAAATGATCGATTTTTTAATTTCACTAGCATGTAATTTGTAGTTTATAGTCAGAGACAGATTTTAAGCAGAGATAGCAATATTTATCTTGATTAACCATCTTATTGACTGAGATTAATTTTTAAATCTTTTTATTAGTGGGTTAAAAATAGATTATACGTGAACATAAGCTTCAAAAGGTGTAAAAAGAGGATATGCTATCTAAATGTCACACCTGTGGTTGCCAGTTCTCTCTCAAAGACAATCACTGTTATTTCTTGTGATATATTCCAAAAATACAGCCTATCAAGCATACTTCTGTGTATGGATATTTATGTATATTTGTATGTGAGTTTACATATATACATAAATAGCAACCAAAAAACCCCACACAGTCCTACACAGTTGGGTTGTCTCCCAGTCATAGTCCCAGCAGGAGGGAATGTCTTTTCCCAGGGCCAAGGGATGGCTCCAGGCCCAGTTGGCTTGGGCACTCGCTTTACAAAGTATTCATTCTCAAAGTTCTACTACGGCTCACTGAGGCAGGCACAAAGCCCTGAGCCAACCTGTTCCCACTTTCCCATGGAGGAAGAACTCAGTGGTAATAAAGAATTAGAAAGGAGTGAGACAGTGATGATGGTGCCCAATTTTAGCAGCCCTTTGTAACTCACGTAGCGATTACAAGTAAAGCAGCCTTCATGACAGCTGATTAGAAGCCCATGGACTTTCAGAGCATCCCTAAGTCACAACAGAAGAAAGACCTGGTAGTGTTGGGTCCATTCTCTGCAGGCCGTGAGTATCGTCGTGGGTCACCGGGCCATGGCTCATACTTGGAGAGTTGTCATCTGAAATAAGGAGGCCGGAGGAAAGACTTGGTGTCCGTTAGCTCCACAGAGGTGACTATTGTGAAGGGGTTTGTGACAGGGGGATGAGACTGGATGATGCTAAAGAGAGACAGAGAGGAACATTTGTAATAGACAAGCTTCCCGAGGCACCAGGGCTGGTTGCTCTTGGGTTCTGCCACTTGGAGGGTCTGGAGCCCTCCCTCCACTGCAGGAATCCTCCACTATCACAGCCACCACCAGGACTCTTGCAGCTCAGAGACTTTTTTTTGTGCATCAAGGAATTTGTTCGTTCATTCAATCATTCATTCATTCATTTGTTCATCTATCCATTCGTTCATCTATCCACTGATTCGTTTAATAAGATTTATAGAGATCCTCTAGGCCTAGCACAGTGCAGGCACTGGGATTCAGAGGTGAGCCACACACACAGTCCAGCTCTCACTGCCCTTACTGGGATCATTAAGAGGATGTACAAATCATGGGCAATGGAAAAGTGGTGTGAGAAGTGCTGTGCTGGCAGAGATACTGAGAGCATAGAAGGCAATGGGCCACAGTCTAACTTTGGGTGGCACAAGGAGGATGACTAGAAGGTGCCATCAGGTTTGGGGAGCATTCCAGATGAGGCCCAGTGGTGGAAAAGAGTTGGCCCTATAGGAGGAGTGATAGGCTGTTAGCCTGCCTAGAGTGTCAGGTGAGACAGGCAGCCCAAAGAAAGTGCAGGGACAGAGGGTATGGGTCCTGGCAGGCTAGGAAAGGGTGTTGACTTGACCTTGGGCAGTAGGGAGCCATTGAGGCTTCACGAGGACTCAGTCTGGTGTTTTTGTGTTCCGAAAGCCTGTGGTAAAAGCCAGAAGGCCTGCCACCTTGGGCCTCACAGAAGAGCAGCCACAGTTGTGGAAGGGAAAGGTCACACTCCAAGCTGGGTCCTGCCTGGCTTGCCTCACCTTGCAGAGCCAAGCCTCAGTCACAGGGGAGCCCCTGTGGGCATCTCACATGGAATTTTCCTCTTGGAGCCTGACCCAGTTCCTTGCTATTATTCAGTCACTCTGGGTGAGCCTGTGGAATTCCAGAAAGGTTAGACATGAGAGAGGATTGCTAAAGTTAGAAGGATCCCGCTTCCCCGCTGCCTGAATTGCTCCAGGGTTTAGCAGAGCCACTTGCTCACCTCTGGGATCCTGGCCCATCAGCTCCCTTCCTCGGGGCTGAGGCTTCCCCTCAAGTCCACAAGAGAACAGACGCCTTGTCTCCTCCTCCTGATCAAGTTTCATCTCCCAAGCTGCCAGCGTGTCAAGGGGCAGGCACCTCTCTACAAGGAAGGCCACCCACCGTCTTGCACCTATGTAGCTGAGTATCACAGGGCCTGACTACCAAGAAAATGGGAAATGCAAAGGGTTGGATTTCTGCTTTCTTAAAATACCAGTTCTATTTCATAAACTTAATAAATTATATAGCAGTCAGTACATAGGTTTGAGTCTTAAGCCTGACAATTCTCAGGCCATTTATGCTTGGGGAGATATTTGCCTTTAGTTGTGTTGTCCCTTCCCAGAGAGGACACTAGAGGACCACTCCTCCACAGGCCCCACCCCCATCCTTACCAAAGCCCTTATCTGTCCTCACCACATTCTAAATTATGTTGTAGTTATCCCCGAAAGGGACTTAGCCTCCTCAGTAGGTTATAAACATCCCAAGGGCGAGAACTATGTCATATAGATCAGGGTGTACCCAACACAAGGCAGGACGTTTCATATTCTCTAGGGGCGGAAGACACACACAGTCCTCTTGTATTAAAGGCCGAGTTTAGTGGCTCAAGACAGGCCCCTGCTGCCGGGCATTCAGACTGACGATGGAGGCTGAGTGCTACTCTGTGTGAAGCGATGGCTGCTGACAATAAGGATGGTGCTGGGACAGTCAACGGTTGGCGAGCGCTCGCTGCGCAGCAGGCACTGTGCGAGGGCTTAAAAGCGTCATCTCACTCACCCCCTCAACAACCGGTTCCGGTCACTGGTGTTATGACCCCCATTTTACAGTTGGGAAAACTGAGATTCCAGAGGCTGCCACCTGCCCAAGTAACAACACAGCTGCTCAGTGGCCAAGCTGCGCCTCAGCTGTGTCTACCACCTTCCTCACCGCCTGAGTTCTCCCTGCCTCTGCTCCTTAGGGCTGTCCTGTGAGGCATCTCTCCCGCGTGGGCCATGGCGGGGTGTTCTGTCTACCATTGAGTGGGCTGGAGTGGTCTGGCTTCTGGATTTTCAAGCGGTGTGTGTGTGTGTGTGTGTGTGTGTGTGTGTGTGTGTGTGTGTGTGCGTGTGTGCAGACACATTCAAGAGAGAGAGCAGCAATTAAGCAAGGCTACATGGGTGTTCCTAGAACTCAACAGTTAGCTCATAATCTTTAGTGCGTGTGGACCAGGGCGTGGGAGGAAACGTACCATCAGATGTGACCTGGGTCAGGGCAGGGGCACGGCCAGGACGTCACAGGTGCTCTCCACCTTCACGGGTCCGGCCTGGGACAGGGGCCTGAGTGAGCAGCACCGCCAGGCCTCTCTCTGCCCCCAGGGGTGGCCCTGCAGAGGGTGCAGATCGGTCCCCTCTGATAACACCACCTCCCGCCAAAGGTGTTTTTCAGAGGCGTCACTGTGAACACTGTGCGGGGCTTCCCCATGAGCGCGGCTATGTTCCTCGGCTACGAGCTCTCCCTGCAGGCCATCCGAGGGGACCAAGCGGTGACCAGCCCCTGAGTGCCAGGTCAGTGTGCTTCCTTCCCAGCCAACAACTGCGCCTGCCACAGCCTAAAGCTCTCTGCTTTGCCATGAAAATATTTGTCATTTGTGTCCTATCTAATCTGCACTGATCCTGGGGCTAGGATTGCCATGCTTCTCGTCATCAAAAAGCCCACCCCCTGCTCCTCCCTGTGACTGGAGGTGAGCTGGGTGCTCGGTAACTGAGCTCAGCACAGAACTCACCTGTTTAAAGCGAGCTCACCTCTCTGTTTTTTCCATTCAGAAGCTTTGATGACCTCGGAGACAAGTGGAGTTTCATTGTACAAATTTAATGACTCACGCTCAAAAGCGAGGACTCAGACCAGGGTGCCCGCACCCTGTCATACGCGCACCATCGCCCCCACCTTCCTACTAAACTCGGAGCCTGCGTCTCAGAGACACCAATGGGCTCCCACAGGCTCTGCCCCCGGCCCCCACCTCTGGTACCCTTTCCTTCTCCTTTTCTCAAGGGAGAGTGCTAAAAGATCACTGTGGCCCAAGGGATCTAAAAACAGAAATCTGAGTAAGAGACTCCCTTGCTCAGATGCCCTCAATGGCTCCCCATTGCCTTCTAGGTAAAGTTTCAGTCCTTAACTGCCTCGTCCTCACCACCACCCTAAGCATACTATCCTCATTCTCATCTCTGGGTCTTTTCACATGCTGTCTCCTCTCATACCTTCCCCCTCGCCTTGGCTTCATCATCTCCTCTTTGTCATCCAGGCCTTTGTCTAAAAATCTCCTCCTCCAGGAAGCCTGCCCTGATGCTTCATCCAGGAGTTGTGCCTGCTATAAGCTCCCTCCCACAGCCCCTCCTCAGCCTCTGCATCCCTCTGCATCATAACTGCTTGATTTTTTTCCCCTCACTCCCCAGCCAGCTGTGACTGTTTTACCTCTGTATGGCCCATGCCTCTCATGGAGCCTGGCACACAAACGGCCACTCGGAAACATGGTTGAGTGGCTGGATGATCAACCCCTAATAAACTTTAGTTCTTCCTCTTATTTTTTTCTCTTGTTTCTCCTTCTCTGGCCCCAAACTGGTCACCTGCAGAGCTCAGAAGACAAAGTAGAGTGAGTCACTGAATTTTCTAGTTACCAATAAACTGTTCCGCCTTGGTTGTAGTGACTGTAAATTCTCTCAGGAAAGAGGGTCCTTTATTAGGAAGGTCTAGCAAACCTCCCTGCTGCCTCCCCCGAGGGCCGCTGAGCCCCGCTAGATGCCTGCATGGGCCGGGGAGCCAGAGAAAGGCAGGCTACAGGGAGCCCAGAACAAGCCCAGGACGCTGGCTTGAAATCAAATGCTTTTAGCTTTTTACTAAAGCACCCACATTCACAGCTGCCTGGCTTTTTGCTCTCTTTTATAAAAGGAAAAAGGGTGGTGATGCATTTTGCATAATCAAACATTGTGGGTGACAAGTCGCTGTACTGGGTTAGCAGGGAAGAGAAGTTGCCGGCTTCCTGAAGCTGTGCTCTGGTATCGGCCACGCCCCCCCCCCCCCCCATTGAACAGATGAAAGTGGCTTTTTAAAAAAGCTCCTATAATGAAATCCATTTGTTTTAATTGTAAAATAAAATAGAAAATGCAAATAAACTGAAAGAACAAAATCAAAATACCTACAATCTCAAAACTTTGCTATCATTCTCCCAAAACTGGATCTTACTTTATCCAATGTTTTCTAATCCACTCTTACTGTTTAATAGTCCAGGACCATTTTTCTGTGTCCTTAAATCTTCAGCTGCAAGATGGTTTTCATGCCAAGACCTGGCAGATCCCAGAGTGGCTGGACGCTTGCCTGAGTACCCTGCCAACCTGTGGCCACCCCTGGTGATTGGCTACTTCAGGGGGAAGAAAGAAGTTTCTAGCAAGCCCAATCCTGACCTTTCAGCATTTGGCCATTCAGAGCAGTGGCCTCCACAACTGGAAGCCTTTCTCTCTGGAAGTGTTCGGAAAGTACCAGGGGCACGGCTATCTGTCTGCCTTTTCTCTGCTGGGGCAGGGGAAAGCTCCCAGCTGGAATGGGGGTTTCCCAGGGACTTTTCTCGAGCCTCATTTTAACAAGAAATTCAACTTCTTGCTCTAACCCAAGCACACCAAAGCCCTCTAACGAGTCCTGGATTTGAACTGACCAGTAGCTCTGAGATTTGGAGCAGGTTGTGCTCCAGACAGCGGTGACATCATGCTTTGACGACGTGGAAACCATAGTCCAGCCTGAAGCCAGTGAGATGATGTGTATTCGAGAACTAGGGAGCCTACAGTTCCTAAGAAGTGGGAGATGGTGACTTTCTCGAGTCCCAGGGTGCAGGCGGTTGGCAATGACATCAGACTGTTTTCCAGTGCCTGCACGGAACAGAGTCCAGCTGCAAGCAGCTCCAGCCTCCTTCCAAAAACCAGACACAGAGCTCTCCCCAGTTCCCATGGTGTCCAGGGGAAGAAGAACACTTCCTTTTCATTCATATGTTGTTATTTCTCATCCAGGTCAACATATGAGTAATCCAAGGACCATTTGTGACTGAGTAAACACTGCGAGCGGTCATCGTTTCGTGACGTGGTTAGTTTATCTGTTCACCTGGAGAAACAGCATCAGAAAAGACAAGGACAATGACCTTTGGTGATAGAAAAGAGTCCCAACCACTGGTCAGTGGTCAGTTCTTGGGCTGGTCTGAGGCCCACGAATCCAACTGCACCTGCCTGTCCATCAAGATTCCCTGCCTCTGGGACCTTCCTGGACTAATGCTGGCCTGCCTCCTGCCATGACTTTCATGCTCCAGACCTGGTTGGCCTAGTTTCAAGTTCAGGAAAATCCATTGTTGAGGAAAGAAGATACATTCTTCTTCCTGTCATATTTTTTTCTGAACATTTGCAAATCATCCAGACAGCCTCATAGCCTTTCACCAGTCTGTTTTCATGGTGATACTTTGCCGATTGTTGCTTCACAAAAACAGCTCCAAATGGGTTGTTTGACTCCTAGATTTTGCTGACTGATAGCCCCATTTAGATGAAAGTCTTATCTTTCCTTCTTTTTCTCCAGGGCCAGCGTCACCTGGCCAGGGCTGGTGTCGCCAGACCAGGGCCACATTCCGCTACAGGTTGCTGCTGACAGGGGCCATCTCTAGAACCCACTAAGCCCAGAATCCCTCCTTTCTCAATTGCAAGCACTTCATTCCTCACTTCCTGGATGGAGCCACTGAGCTGCCACTTTGGATGGACCATTGATGGATTGCCATCTGTTTCAGATCTGCACTGGCACCTGGTAAAAAGTGCAATAAAATAGACCTTGCCCCCAGGACCGTTGTAAACACACTGGGAATTCATGAAGGACCTGGAGTTGTCTCTGTTTCCATGTAAAACATCGAAAACTTCTTTCAGGTATCATCGAAAACTTCTTTCAGGTATCAGATGCTTCTGCCTGGCTCCCATGCGGCACCAGCTGCTCTCATTGTTCCCGCTGTTAGACCTCTGTCGATATCACTCACCCAGAGAGGAGCCCAGTCCTTGCAAGTGAGAAGAGAAACTAGAGATAGTCTCTGAGCTGCCTAAGGTGGGCAGGGAGGGCGCAGTGGCTCACAGGGAATGGAGGGGAGGGGGCCCTGTGGGTGCACTCCTCACTCTGCCTGCAGCAGGTGCCAGTCAAGCATTTCTGCGGCTGCAGCACTCTGAGTGCATGTGGGGCGTGTGTTTTCTGGGCCTTTTTCACATGGAAAACAAAATAAAACAAAATAAAACACTTGGTTCACAGTGTGTTTTCTAGAACGATGTCATGATTCTAAATTTTATTTCTCACTAGGACCATGTGGGAAGGCCATTGCTCTTCCGCTGTTATATGGCACGTGTCCGTGATGTTACTCCCACTTCTGTGCCCGTAACGGGCATCACTGCTCAGCCACAGAGCCAGCCCTCTCCTGAGGAGCAGAATGCAGCTTCAGAATCCCTCTCAGCTGAGTGCCCTGGACGGCCACTACCAGCCGGTCAGAACTGACATACAGATTCATCTGTTTGCCATTCTTAGCTTAAACCCCAGTGGGGAAAACATCCTTAGATTTTCCCCCGCTTTTCCCCCCCGCTTGAAAGGGACTTCCTTGGTTTCTCCACTCCTGCCCAACCCCCCTGAGTGATTCAGAGCATGTCTGAAAATCCTCTGCCTTCACACCCAGCACCAAGATAAAGCAGTTTATCCTATGCTGCAGCAAAGGGTTCCTTCCTTGAACTAAACCCTCATTATGCCCTCCTTGATCTTTCTGCTTCAAGGCCCCTGGCACTGGTCTCCCAGGCAGCATCTAGCCTGTAGGCTAAACTCTCCATTCCTCTGGCAGTGGGGCATTCATTCATTCCTGCAGTCATTAAACATCTGTTGAGTATCTACTACAGGCAGATGCTGTCCTCCATGCTGGGGACCCCCTCGAGGGGCTCCGGTGGTCCTTCCATTCTGGCATATTAGACGATTCTATTGACAGGAGAGAAGGGTCTGCATGCCCACCCCAGCATCGCTGGTCCTGGGGAGGTGCTGTGGATACTGGTGAAGAGATGGTCACAGCAGCTTGTCCATTCCCAGAGGAACCGAAACCTGAGATCTTTTCTCTAACACGTCCTAGAGCGTGTTTCTCACGTCTTTCTGAAGGAGATCATTTCCTGATGCTGGTTCTGGTTGCCCAGCATGCTTGGAATTAACGGTGTGTCCACAAGGCCAGCTGAGGCCTTTTGACCCCTGATAAGGCTGAGGTCCAGCAACGACGTTCTTCAGTTGTCAGGCCTCCCCCGGCCCCAGGTTCTCTGATCGTCTTATGACCCTCTCCATGTCAGGAGGAGGAGAGCTGAGAGAACCACTGCTGACCTGGTTTGCACGTGGAGAAACTGAACCTTCAGTGTCCCTGAGCGGAGCGGAGTTTGGACCGCCACTCCATCCGGTAATCTCCTGGAGGCTCCCCTGCCCCCTGCTGTCCGTGCCCAGGAACATCACTTCATACAGCAAAAACACATGCGTGTCAGAGGTCCCCACCTGCCATCGCCAGGCTTCCACGATTCCCGTCAGAGCTGCTCTTCCAGACTCAGCTCGCATTGCTCTGTCCCAGGTTCCCTGAGCTGCACCTTTTCCTATCCCCTCCAGTTCCAGGTACAGAACAGGCGTTCAAATGTTTGTTGAAGGAATGCCTGAATGAGCCAATGAACCCACTGTCTGTTCACCACCCTCCAGGCTTCCCCGTCTGTGTTTTTCTTTAGCCTGGACGCCCCGACTTCCATGAACAAGGAACATTCCTCTCATCGGCAAAAGAATAACAATAACCATCATGCTACAACAGCGGCTCTCAACAGTGGTCCCGTTCACTCTTTGAAAATTACCGAGGGCCTCAAAGAATGTTTGTGTCTGAAGATCATAACATTGACCAGAAATTAAAACAGAATTTTACAAAACAGTTATTTAAAGTATAACAAACTCATCACGTTAACATAATAACACGTGTTAATGAAAACAGCTATCCTTCCCAAACAAAAATAAATAGTGAAAGAGTTGCACTGCTTTGCATTTTTGCAAACCTCCCTGACGTCTGGCTGATCTTAAAACAGAGGCCAGGTAGATTCCCATATTTGCTTCTGCTTTCAGTCTGTTGTGCTGTCACTTGCCGTGTAGACGCTGGGAAATGCCACTGTACGCTTGTGATAAAATGAGAATGAAAGGGGGCAGATAATGTCTTAGTGTTCTGTAAAAAGAGTTTTGCCCCCCGGAGACCCAGGCTCTACAAAAACAAATAAAAAATAAAAAGAATAAACCATCACCCAAAGGCTCCCTTGGCTGATAAGCTGCAGAATCGCCACTTGGAGGCAGCAGAGGTCAACTAAATCCTCTGCGGGTGTCAGCTTCTGGTAGCTGATGACTTTGGTGAGAACATCTGGGCCTTGGGTCACTGCTCTTTCTGTTTCGTGAGTCTCCTGTCTCCCTTGTTGTTGTCCTTTTACTTCTCTGTGGTGGAATGAACCTCAGACTAGGAAGACCTTCGCCTTGGGTTCCAGTTCCAGGTCTGTCGTCTACTTTCGTGAACTTAACAAGCCCCAGTTTCTTTATTTGTAAAATGGCCACACCAGGTCTCCCCTACTTACTTTTCAGGGCTTCAGTACCAATTAAGTACAAAAGTGGTTTTGTAAATTGTAAAGTGCAAAACATAGGGGTTACAGGAAGGCAGGGGAGGGGAGTGGTCACTGGTTTTTCTCGTCCCTGGTTTCAGCCTGCCTTCCTCCCTGTAAGTCTGGGTTGTTTGCATTTTTCAGGGGGCAACACAGGGTGGCTGCGGCGGTGTTCTCTGGGCTTTGTCTCTGAAGGTTAAAACCTGAGCTCCATCCAGATGCCTGGCTCACAGGCCTTTGGATCTATAAGTGGACATCTGATAGACATGCTTGGAGTGGGGTGGTGGCAGATGTTAATGTGGCCCTTCTGCGCCCAGAGCATCTGACAAGTC
This sequence comes from Cynopterus sphinx, assembly GCA_030015415.1. Classification (NCBI taxonomy): domain Eukaryota; kingdom Metazoa; phylum Chordata; class Mammalia; order Chiroptera; family Pteropodidae; genus Cynopterus; species Cynopterus sphinx. The sequence goes on along the minus strand of CM057387.1, from coordinate 30,005,680 downwards.
ATTGATTCCAGCTCTCCAGGATCTTCCTCTGCCAGGAGGATATCAAAGGGATCCACAGGAAACATTTTGTCCAGCAGAGGAGGCCAGCCCAGGAGCACCTGGGAGCCAGAAATCCATCCACAGAATCACTGCTTCCCTCCTCTGGCTGAGGATGGGGAGGAGCCAGACATCTGGGCTCAGTCACCCCTGCCAGTCACAAGACCCACCTCCAGTGTCTTGAGCCTCTGGCCTCCCATCAGGGCCGACCAGGTCTCTCCCCTCCATACCTGCAGATTCTGAAGACGCTGCAACATGTTACTGACTGTTGTGCTGCGTTCAGCACCTGGCTCTCACTGTGTGCTGTATTGGTGCTTGCTGAATGATTCAACCATGTCCTCAAGTATACAAAAGATAAGGGAAGCTTTGTCTACTTTAACTTATTTAGTTTTTTTTCAAGTATCCATTCTACTTGATGGCAAAAAAAGCAATTTTGCCATTTCAAAATAAAATTCAGAAATTCCAAGTTAAACCCAGTCAGTTCAGGCTTTTCTCCTTCTCTTCCCTGTCCTGGGGGTAACTTTAGATTTGAGGGATTTGGGGTAAAGGGAGAGGTTTCTGGTTCTTGGGAGATGCTCCAGCCTACCTGGTGTTCTTCCTGTCTTGTCCTGGGCTGTGGCCTTCCCTCCGTGCTGGCTCCTGTTCAAGCATCTTCATTCCCATTTGGTCCTGGCCGCAAGGTCCATGCATCTGTCAACCATGAGGCCTCTCTGGCCTTGCCATGCTCTGTGACTCATCCATGCTCCTCTCCATTCCTTGCTAAGAAACCTTGGCCTCTCCATTAGAACTACTCAGGGGCCTGCATTAGGCCCCCTTTCTGGGGCTCCCTGTGCCGCACCACATGCTGGGTGGCAGGAGACCTTCTTTTCTCAGGTTGTCAGGGCACAAAGGACATGCGGCTCAGGCGCCCTCAGTTCTCAGGTCCTCAGCCCACCCCGAGAGTTCTGCCACCACTACGTCAAGGCTCAGCTGTACAGGCACTCACCAGTGTCTCCTCACTAACTTCTCTTCCACAATACAAAGAGTCATTACTTTCTATTAGATGTAAGAGCTCTACTTTGGGGCATTCAAAAGCCAAGCATTAACCTCTATATTAATTAATAAAGGATAATCATCTCGATTGATACAGAAAAAGCACTTGACAAAATTCAATATTCATTCATGATAAAAATACTCAGCAAACTGAGAACAGAAGGGAACTTCCTTAACCTGACAAAGGGTATCTAGGAAAAGTCCGCAGCCAACCTAATACTCAACAGTGAAAAGCTAGATGCTTTCCCCTTAAGGTCAGGAACAAGATCTTGTCACTTCTGGTCAACATTGTGCTGGAGGTTCTTCCCAAGGCAATTAGGCAATGAAATGAAATAGAAGGCATCCACGTGGGAAAAGGAGAACTAAATTGCCTCTGTGTGCAGATGATATGATTCTCTGTGTAGAAAATCCTAAGAAATCCATTTAAAAAAATATTAGGACCAATAAACAAGTTCGGCGAAGTTTCAGGATACAGAAATCAATTGTATTTCTATATGCTTGCAATGAACACCCCAAAGATAAAATTAAGAAAATTCCATTCACAATAGCATTTGAAAAATAAAATAGGCATATTTTAACAAAAGAAGTGTAAGATTCATACATTGAAAACTACAACTCCTTATTGAAAGAAATTTTTAAAAATCTAAAGAGTGGAAAAACATTCTTTCTTTGTCATGGGTCACAAGACTAAATATTGTTAAGATAGCAATACCCCCTAAATTGATCTACGTATTAATTAAATCCTTAGAATACCAGCTGGCTTTTTTATTTTTGGCAGAAATTGGCAAGCTAATCTTAAAATTCATATGGAGATGCAAAAGACCCAGAACAGCCAAAATAATCTTAATAAAGAAGAATAAAGTTGGAGGACTTGCACTTTCCGATTGCAAGACTACAGTGATCAATACAGTGTGTTGCCGGCATAACGTAGATATGTACATCAATGAGATAAAATCGAGAGTCTGAAAATAAGCCCTTACACCTGTGGTCATTTCATTTTCAACAAAGGTGCCAAGATGCTTCAATGGAGAAAGAATAGTCTTTTCAACCAATAGTGGTGGGACAACTGGATATCTACATTCCAAAAGAATGAAATTGGAACCTTCACACTATATATGAAAATGAATTTAAAATAAATCATAGACTTAGAGGTAAGAGGTAAAACTATAAAACTCATAGAAGGAAATCTGAAATAAACCCTTGTGGCCCTGGGTTTGGCAAAGTTTTCTTAGAATACCAAAACCATAAGTGACAAAATAAAAGATACATATAAATTGGACTATAATTAAAAACTTTTATGCCACAAATGATACTATCAAGAAAATAAAAAGACAACCCACAAAATAGGAGAAAATATTTGCAAATCCTATATCAGATAAGGGACTTATATCCAGAATATATGAAGAATTCTTACAACTTAGGTATCAAAAAGACAAATGACCTGATTTTAAAATGGTCAACATATTCGATTAGACATTTATTCACAGAAGCTATTAAAGTGGCCAATGCACACATGAAAAGATGCATCACTAGTTATTAGGAAAACGAAAATCAAAGTCACAATGAGATATCACTTTACACCCACTAGGATGGTTACAATAAAGAAGGTAGATGATAAGAGGTAGATGATATGAAGAAATCGGAGCCCTCACACACTGCTGAAACGTAAAATGATGCAGCCACTTCAAAAAACGGTTTGGCAGTTTCTCAGAAGTTAAGATCGAATTGCCATGAGACCCAGAAACTCCCCTCCTAGGTATCTACCCAAGAGAAATGAAAGTGTTGTCTGCACAAAAAACTTTACCTTTACAAGCATGTTCATAGCAAGATTATTCATAATGGCCCAAAGGTAGAATCGAACCAAATGTCTATCAACTGATAAATGGATGAGTAAAAGGCAGTATTTCTATAAAATGGAATATTAGTTGGCAATAAAAAGAAAAGTACTGGTAGCTGCTGCAACATGAATGACATTTCAAAGCACCATGCTAAGTGGAAGAAGCCAGTCACATAGAAAAACACATATCGCAGGGTTGCATTTATAGGAAAAATCCAGAAGAGACAAATCTATAGAGATAGAAAATAGATTACTAGTTGAGTAGGCTGGGGAAAGGAAAGATAGTGTAGCTGCTAATGTATGCAAGGTTTCTTCTGGGGACGATGAAAATATGATCAAATTAGATTGTGGTGATGGTTGAACATTTCTGTGAATATACTGAAGACCATCGAATTATACACTTTCAATGGGTGAATGGTCTGGATTTCCAGAGGAAAGGAGGTCTCAGTCTGGGGCGAGAGAGGGAAACAGGGTAGGAAAGGAATTGCAGGGTTGAGCCTTTAACAATGCCTTCCTGCTTCAAACTGGATGGATGGGAAGATAGATGCTTGTGGACCGATCACATTTAAGGCCAGCAGCATCTAGCCTTGGTTTGGCCAGCATCAGTGTACCCTGGTCTGGAATTTCCTGGAAACAACTCTGCCCAGGGCCTGGCAACCAGGATAAGGCAGCTGGCTGTTGAGAATATGTTAGATTTAAGAATGTGTCTCTGCAGTCAGTTACCTGAATTGGGATCTTGGCATTATCACTTATGAGCAACATGCCCCCAGCAAATTATGTAACCACCCTTGGCCTCAGTTTACTCATCTGTGCACTAAGAATTATACACAGTAATTATATAATGGTGTGGTGGTAAAGGTGCTAGATATTTCACAAAGCATGCTGAGCACAGTGCCTGGTATACAGTAAACACTTAGCAAATGTTAGTTCTCCTTTCTCCAAGGTGCCATCTGGATAAGGGAAGAGAGTAATTACAGCACACCTTATCCAGGCCCTGAGAATTCTGCTTTGAGCTTGCTTGCAGGGGTGTGTCCTGTGGGTTTTATGACTTTTGCAGAAAAGCTGAGGGAAACCACCAAGCTATGCTGCTGACTAATTCACTGACAGGGGGTTGTAGCTCATCTCTCTGCTCATCTTCTCTGAGAGCTGATTGTGTTCCCAGGTTGTGTTCTGAAACCAACTACCAGCATCTGTCCTTGCAGGGATCCCCAGGCAGGGTGAGCTTTGCAGAGGTGACGGCTCTGAAGCTGCAAGCTGTAAACCACAGTATGTGATGTGAAACGGCTGTGTCTGGGGCTAATCGTTCAGAAAACTCAGGTGGAAGAAAGGAGAAGGGAAGTCTCTACTCCTGCGACCTGGGATGCTTCCTCCAGGCTGCTGTAGAAGCCTGTGTCGCTCCTGGGGACAGCCAGCCCGGCCCCAGGTAAGCCCTTGGGAGAGAGAGCCCCCTTTGTAAGTGGGGCTAGGGCTGGTGGAACAGTCCCTCATCACAATCCTGAAGTCCAAACGGCTCTGAAAATCCAAGATTTGTTGAGACTCATTTGGCTGCCAAACCTAATCACCTTGTGTGTTTTGCTGCAGAATATTAATGTGTTTAATTACAGAATCCTACCCCAGGCCCTGCTGTGAGTGTTATGTAATATATGACACATGAATTGTGTGTTCCCTTCCTAAGAAGCTAAACAACTTGCGTGCTAAAAAGATCCCCAGGTTTTTGGATAAGGGAGTGTGGGCCCATTTATAATGAATCTATTTTGCCCTAGGACTGCAGACAGAGGAAACACAATGTACATGCTTGATACACATAGAATATGAGCAGAATGGAAAGAGAAAAGGGTTGGAATCTGAGGCTGCTGAGCGAGAGCTCTGCTGTGATTCTCGCTAGCTGTGGGGCCTTGGGAACATCATTTAAACTTCCTGAGCTTTGATTTCCTTACCTACGAAGCAGAAATAATAATACCTACTCATTACAGTTATTTGGGGATTAAATGAGAGAGAGGGTGCACACTTAGTACGTACAGAGTAAGTGCTTAGTTATGAGAGACCTAGTATTAATCAATAATAACCAATATAGTACTTGACAGACCTTTTTCTCAGTGCCTTGTCCGTGGGAATCCACAGTCCAGTTAGGGAGCCAGGTAAGACAGCCACACCTGGATACTGTGCATAAGGAGGGAAGAAGGCTGCTGAAGATAGTGATCAGAACTTGGAGTCTCGAGTCTCGAGTCTCGGGGGAAAATGTCATACTGGGAGGTAATAACAAAAACAATCGTAGTGAGAACTCGAATTTTCATACCCAGTGTTACGCGAGAGCCTTCCAATGTGACAGAACCTGTGCCCAACCCCCACCCGCCCAGCACTGCCAGATAATGTTTTTCACTTCTCTCAGGAAGCAGATGGGTCAATGGACTGTGACTGTTGTCTATTTGTCTTCAGGACTCTGTCCCCTGCAAAGTGCTTGGTGGCCTTTAGCGCTGAGGGAGGACAAAGGTTAATCCAGTCGTCCCCTGCTGAAAGCCTCTTGAACTGAGAAACGCAACTTGTTGCCCTTTGACAAACACGTTCCTACAAATAAGTCACTGAGAAATTGGTCTTTCTCTAAACTAAGACTAAAAAATTATTAGATATCTCGTGGACCCACAATTTCTGCACCCAACAAGGTAATAATACACCCTCCCTGATGTGGGTCATCTTTGCTAAAACTCCTCCCTCTCTCTCATGTGGGTGGGGTTGGCCCTAGGCAGAGGGTGAAACTTGTGCCCACCCCCTTGCTAAAGGAGCCACACAAGTCCGGGCACCAGGGCTACTTAGCTCACCAGAGAACTTCACCTTTGGTGAAGGGCTGTTTGCAGGGCAGGTCACATGGGATATTGCTTGATGCCATAATTGATCAGAAACAAAAGCCAAGCAAAGCCCTTTGAGGAACTTCGTCTCTTGGTGCTCTGAACTTTCCATATTATTGATCAAAAGTACCCAAGGATGGTCTAGCCCAGTGGGGAGGGGAAGCAATTCTATTTTTGATAGTGCCTGGCAAAATACACAGTAGGTCCCCCTAAGCTCTTCCCTCTAAGCTTTCAGATAGCAAGGGGAAGGCCATTCTGATTGTCGGACCACCCCAATCCCAAGACACTCACCTTAACCCTGCCTCTACCTTTTCCAACACACAGAACCAGGGAGGTCAAGCAGGATAATTGCTGGTGGGCTGCCTATGCCCACATAGCAAGGTCATGTGAACTCCGGGCTTGGGGTCGGCCTGGAGGTGTTTGAAGGGACCTCACCTTCCTGAACATGTGTAGTATGTTCTAGGCACCATCCATTCTCCAGGTGAGCACATTCTTGACCTAGACAGCATTTTATACTTTGCATCTCAAAGGCCTTTCATCTATTTAGTCAATATTTACGGAGCACTCACTCTGGTCTAGGAGTAGTATAGGCTCAGGATAGGCATTTGGGATACAACAGTGAGCATAACAGAGTTCTCTGCCCTAGGGAGAGACAGTAAATAATAAACAGTAAATTAATAACTGAGAGCATCTTAGAAGACAAATAAGTACTGTGGAACAGAAGGATCAGGAGTATTGGACATGGGGCAGGGGTGGGGGTGGGGTAGACTGAGGTGAGATGAACAGCCTATAAGTCAGAGTTCTTCAGAGAAACAGAACCAGTAGGATGAACGGATTGACAGACGGACAGGCGGACAGACAGGTAAATAGGTAGGTAGGTAGGTAGGTAGGTAGGCAGGCAGGCAGGTAGGTACATGATAGATGATAGATAGATAGATAGATAGATAGATAGATAGATAGATAGATGAATTTATTATAAGGAATCAGCTCATGCAGTTATGGAGGCTAAGTCCGGTGATCTGCTGTCTGCAAGCTGGAGGTCCAGGAGAGCTGGTGGTTATAGTATTAGTTCAAGTTCAAAAGCTTGGTAACTAGGGAGCCGATGGTGTAAGTCTTAGTCCAAGTGTAGAAGACTGATGTTCCAGCTCAGGCTGTCAGGCAGAGAGCCAATCTCTCCCCTGCTTTCTGCTCTCTTCGCACCCTCCGTGGATTGGATGAGGCCCACCCATGCTGGGGAGAGCATTTGCTTTAGACAGTCTACCAATCACATACTCATCCCATCCAGAAACACTCTCACAAACACGCCCAGGAATAGTGTTTAGTCTAATGTCTGAGCATCCTTGGCCTGATCACCCTTACAGCCACACGATGCCAGCCAGACAACTTAGTTCAAGGATGCCTCAGGATGGTCCCCCATTACCCTCGGCACCCCAGCCAGGCATTGCACTGGGCACATGGTGGGTGCTAGCTGAAGGTCTTTCAGGTGAATAAATAACTGTGTTGATCCCAGGATTTCTCTCATTTTTTTTTTCCCCAAAGAGTCTGCTCCATGACCTGCTCCTGACTCAGCTTCAAGCACTTTCCTTTCCCATGAATGAACTTGTTCATGTTCTTGAGTATTTTCCCACCTCTCAGTCTTGCCAAAGTGCTGCCTTCCCCCATTTCAGGTACATGGTTGGTTTCTTGGCAGGACCCCGAACCTCCCTCTCCCAGCAGCCACCTCAGATAGGACACCTCCGGCATGCCCTTAGCCTCCTAGTAGCAACCCTTGGACTGTCTCCACACCCTTCATAACTGCACCCTCTTCAGTCCCCCGGCATGGCTGTGAGCCTAGCCAATCAGCCCTTTCACAGAGTTTGTAGCTTTCTTTGTTCTGGGCTGCAAGGTGGGAATAAGCAGCAAGAGACTGGATGGCGCTTTGCATATATATTTATAAAGACAAAATTTTAAACAAATATACTTTTTAATTTTAAAAAATTTTGAACAATTATTACAACTGGTATTTTTTTTAGCATGGCTCACTTGATTTTTAAATTGCAACAACTTAAAGAGGAGGCTTTTTACATTCAATAAATAGAATAAATACTATTTCATCTTCATGTGCTGCTTTTCATCCTTTCTTTCTGGAAGGTTCCCAGGAGACTCTTCAGAAATGTCAGTGTGTTGCCTGTTGTGGTTTGGTTGCATGACTGTTCACAGGAAAAAAACTGCAGGGATAAAAGTTAACAGAATAACTAAAACAGTGTGGAACCCCCAGCCCAGAGCCTGTTGAAGTTGGGGGGTGCAGTGGGGAAGGGGGTATACAGGCACCAGTAGACATGAGGGTGGCTAACTTTGTGGTAGGATTTCAGGGGATACACACACACACACACACACACACACACACACACACACACACACTTAGATACCTATCAAATGTTCCCAAATCTCATTAGAAGAAACCTTTCCTTGGGACTCTTTGAGGCTGAAAATTTTGTCATCTTTTTTGGGTGTCCGTTCAAGGTCGTTTTATAGCACAATGGTGAAGAGCAGGATTTGGGGGTCACATAGACGAGAATTCAAATTTTAGCTTGGCCACTTATGAAATATATAGCCTTAGACAAATTAGTTACTGTCTCTGAACCTCAGTTTCCTCCTCTAAAGTAAGGGTGATAAATCTAACAATTGTCCCTAAGGTTGGAACTCAATGAAACAGTATGTATTAAGCACTTAGAAGAACTACATGCTGTTGATGGTAGAAAGTAGCTGAGTGAAAGGCTCTTGGCTATCTGTAGACTCAGGTGGAGACAATAAACTCTCAAAGAGCTCCTTCCCCTCCAAGGGCAGGATATGCACTAAAGAAGACATAGGCATTTAGGGCAAAATGGCAAGTTTTTACCTACAGCCGAGTGCATTTTCCTTTAAACACTTCCTTAGCCAATCAAAAAAAAAAAATCTTTAACTTGCAGACCACCACATCCCTCAGCAAACTGCAGATCTAGCATAGTTTAGTATTGTGAGGGCTATAGTCCTCATTTTCTAGACTTCGGCTTCTAATTACAATCAGATGCATTTGATCATTATTTGATAGGTAGAAGAAAATGGCAACATAGGTGTCAATATTTTTTTTAAAACTAGGGAGAACGGTGAGCTATCCATGGCAGATCTCACTTGAGTTCTATTATTCTGATAAAATTTCTTAGATGTCGCTTATCGACCTTGAAGTACCAATTCAGATGTTATTATCTGTTCTCATTCAGAGAGAGCTGGCATCGACATTCATCTAGAAATAACTAAGCAGAGCATGTCACAGATAAAAATAAACTCACTTGACACTTGTTGTTCTTCAGGGCTTCAACTGTTCTTTTCACCCGATTGAAAATTAGGGGGAACCTTGTTTTCACTGTGGTGTTGGCCATCTGTGACAGACCCTCCTGGAAGCATGGCGTGGTGCAGTTGTCCTGGTAAACAATAAGATTTGTGAAAAGAAACACTCAGAGGACGACTTTGGGAAGGAGTCATTAAAAAATGCTTTTAGAGACTTTTAATTTAACCAATCTAACCTAAACTAACATTATTTTTAGACAGGTCCCTTGCTGGTCTAAGAAATGATCAACATTTCAAGGTGAGGCCATTTTTCCACAGTGACACTCCCTGGAGAGTTCCAGTATGTTCCATCCAGGGACTAAAGGCCTATGGGCTCTGGAAAACAGCCAGTTCTGAGTCTCCTTTACAAATGATGCTTCCCTGTTCCAAGTCTCAAAATAGTGAGTTTGAAAATACAGAGAAGAAAAAGTATTTTCACACCAGCCTTCTGGGGTCAGTTAAATACAGCCAGTGTCTCAGCAGTAGCTAAAATCATAGACTATAAACTAAGGGGATGGGATGTGGTATAATTGCGTGGTTCCGTCTTATCCTATTCTCAGCTAATGAATGGGCCAAGATGGGTGTGATGACTGACCTCAGCTGGGGCGAGAAGCTCAGATTCTCCTAGACCTTGCTTGGGAGAGAGCAAAGCAGGGCCGTTGGATAAGTTCTTCCTCCTCACCTTAGCCAGAAAGTTCCTGCCACACTTCCTATCAGCCAAAGTGGGCAATGAACTTTGGAAGCCCTTTCTACTTCCTCTCTGCCCACAATCTCAGCCACTCTGTCCTCCCAGAGGCCACCCTAAATCAGCTAAACAGACAGGAAGGGAGGGAGGAGGGGGTAAGGAGGGAGAAGGCATAGCACACAGACAATCGATGCCAGAAGAAAGATAAAGAGTTGCCATTTTATTCACTTTTTTTTTTTTTTGCAGTCTTAGAGCTATCAACATGGATTAGAAAGCAACATATGATATGGGCTACATCATATGTTAGTCTTAGTTCCAGTTTGATTCAGTTGTGCACATGACCACTAATCTAAAAAGTCATTCAAGATTATTTTTGAAATATTGAAGTGTTCAAATCTCTCAAGGGCCATAAAATTGACTAAATACAAAGAAACGTGTATAATATAGAATTTCAAGAGCCTGGTTTTAAAAAGGAAATGCTGATTTGTAACAATTGCAATTAAGCAATGCTTATCTAAAACAGCAATCATCTTTACTTAAAAATGTATAAAGAATAAGATCAAGATTATATTCTTTTGCTGTACTTACAGAAGGCATGGGCAGACACGAACAACTGGTCACCTGCAAAAGAGAAATTTCAAAGTGAAGATTCTAGATGTGAAAACTAGAATTAGTTTGGATATTTCTTCAAAGAGCATTTACTCACATTGCCACTGCAGCTGCAATTTGAAGATGGATCATTCTAAAGTAGATAGAGAGACAAGAACCCATAATAGGTGGTGTGTTTCTTCATCCTCCTAAAGAATTCACTTAACTTTTCAACAGCTACCCTTCTCCCTATTTTCTGCATCCCCACTCGCCAGTTTACCTGCAAGTTGTCAATGAGGTATCTGATGTCCTTGATCCCCATCAAGGTCAAACACCCCTGGCTGGCCACCGAGCAGAGGAGAAGAGCAGAAGCAAGGACCACGGTTGGGAGCATCTTGGCACGGGGCTGGAGCTTGGCCTGCAGACACCTTTGAATCGAGTCGTATTTAAAGCTCCCTTGTGAACATGGAAAAACCCTGACATCAAACTGATACTATGTGCCCACTTTTTCTCTGTAAGTTTGGGCCACTTGATATTGAAAAAAAAAAAAAAGATATATATATTACATCAAACTGAGTCACTTGGCAAAGGCTATGTTACATTGTCTCAAGAAATATCATTCCTCAGAAAAGATGCTTTTGAAAAAGTTGGGTACTGAAATGCTTAGGAAAAGTTAAAGATCTTAAAACCATACATACATTTTTTTTTTTTAAGGCAGAGAATCTGATTGTGAGAGTTAGAATAATTTCCATGAAAGCCCAAAGCTGTATTTTCCCTTTTTCACTTAATTGGAAATGCTGATATAAGAGCCAGTCACAAGTGTTCTAATGAAGGAGGGGCAGAGAGGCCAGCGGGGAGAGGGGCGAGCAGGGGAGTGAGAGAGAGTGCAGTTTTCTGAGTGGTTCTGTTTAACAGGGTTTGTTTGTTTTTTTGTTTTCCCCAAACTTAGTCTTTGTAAAGTCAGTCTGATCAGTGCAACCTCAATCTTACTATGCTTTATTCCCACATCTTCACAATGTCTTTCCTGCCTGTGGCCAGATTCTCCACCTCATACAAGTGCATCTTTGTGCAATTATTCCTTTGAACAAGTGTCTGAAGGAGGAACTCTTCCACCAGAAAGCACAAGAAGGAAGCAGCAGTACCTGTAACACTGGCCTTGAAGATGCCGTAGTATCTTTAGGGAACTTACATAGCACTGTGCAATAATCGAATAAGAACTCAGTGCTTGAAATGTGATAGCAACTAACATTTATTGAGTGCTTACTATATACCAGTCCCAATGCTAAGCACTTTATAGGAATTAAGCCATGTAATACATACAACTGAAATCTGCCTTTAGCCCCCTAATTCAATTTGGCCCTGGATGTGCTGGTAGGACCTTCAGCAGCAATCGTATAACTATGAAGATATGGACAAGAGAATTGAAGCAATAACAATACTAACATTTTGCATGAGTAGAAGCTAATCATTAAAAAAAAGTAAAACCATGAGAACAATAGAAAGTAACAATAAGAATACAATAAGGAGAGGAAAAATGGTGTAGATGATAGAGGCTCTGTTCATCCCCCTGGCGAACAAGTCAAAGTTGTGACGGAAACGAGGAGCAGCAGCAAGGAAAAATCGCCTGGGATCTAGAGGAACAAGCCATACAGCTAGGGAGGAAAACAAGAAATCACCTTGCAATGGCGGAAGGTAGGATGGGGCAAGGATGCGGGGCTGCTGGGTCAAGCATCTGAGTGAGATGAAGGCTGTGGCAGCGGCAGCGGCAGACGCCTCTTAAAGGGGCCGGGTCCATGAGTGGATTTTCGCAATGATGGACCTGCTCGTTCTGAGCACCAGTGCCGATTCAGCTGCATGCAGCGGGCACCAGGGACTTACAGGGAGACATTGTCAGAGTGAGGGCCGAGGTGAGAAGTGCAGGCAGTATCCATTGTTCCCTGTTGAGCCTCTCCATACCAGTGCACTGGACACAGAGCTGCCATAGCCATGATGTCATCAAACTGGATAACAGGTCACTCCACCCAGACGATTTCCTTAAACCCCACCTACCCCAACTCACAGCCCCACCCAAACCACATCCAGGTGTATCTTCAGCGAGTCAGGTGCACTTTGTTGAGCAGCACCTAGGCTCACACTGGAGGCAGCAGGCCTCGGTTTCCGGGTGGCCTTTTAAGGTAACTATAAGCACAGCATCTGTGGGTTGCTTGCTGAATCTTAACAGATGGGCCTGGAAGGACACAGGCTTGGGCTAAATTTGGCCTGCAGCTTAACCCCTCTCAGGACTGTGCCACTGACACCTACTTCACAAATCCACACTAATAAGACTGAGAGACTTAGGTGCTTTGCTTAGTACATAGAAACAGACGTGGAAAGGCAGCCAAGATGGGAAGACAAAGAAGCAGAAACCATATGAGAGAACAGAATAGAGATCCAAGTATAATGAAGTCAAGTAATCTAACAGATGAAGAGTTCAACACTAATTATAAAGATGCTCAATAAACTTTTGGGAAGTGTAGATAAATTCAGCAAAGAGATAAAAAACATTAAAATGGAAGTGGAAATTATAAAAGGGAATCCATCTGAAATGATGAATACATTATCGGAGATGAGAAGTATAGTAAATAGAATAAACAAAGTGAATAAAAAAAAAAGTATCAAATGCTCTATTTAGAGAATGGGAAAGCCAAGGACATGCAATCAGAAAGGCAAAAGATAAGATGCTAAGACTATAAAAATAATTTAAGGAGCATATGGGACACTATTAAGGCTCCAATATCCATCTGATCAGCATAACTGAAGAAAATCAGGATGTTGCACAGCTGTTTGAAGAAATAATATTGGAAAACTTCCCTAACCTGGTGAAGGAAATGAACATAAAACTCCAGGAAGCTCAGAAAAATTCCAAAAATCAGGGATCCAAAGAGGCCCACACCAATACACACCATAATTAAAATGCCAAAGGTTAAATACAAATAAAGAATATTAAAAGCAGCAAGAGAAAAACAAATAATTACCTACAAGGGAACACCCACAAAACTGACAGTTGATTTCTCAAAAGAAACTATGCAAGACAGAAGGGCTTGGCAAAAAATATTCAACAGGATGAAGACACAGGATCTACAACCACGAATAATTTATCCAGCAAAGCTATCATTTAGAGTTTAAGGACAGATAAAGAGCTTCTCGTACAAAAATAAACTAAAGGAATTTATCACCACCAAACCAGTATTACATGAAATGTTAGAGAGACTTTTTTAGGAAGAAAAAATACAAAAGACTCACTTCAGATTAAAAGACACACACACAGAGACTAAAAGGAAGGGGGATGAAAAGAAGATATGGCTTTGATGGACCTAGAAGGTATTTAAGTCAGACAGAGAAAGATAAACACTATATGATTTCACTTATATGAGGAATCTAAGGAATAAAAAGAAGAAACTCATCAAAAACAGACTCTCAAATATAGTGGACAGTTTGGTGATGGACAGAGATGAGGGGACTTAAGGGGTTGGGAGAATGGGGTGAAGGGTTAAATAAGTACAAATTAGTAGCTGATGCATGTTTCTGGGGATGGGGAGCATGGCAGAGGGAATGCAGTTAGAATTAATACGTTGGCTAGATGGAGGGTCAGGGGAGGGAGGGAGCAATTGGGGGGATCGTTTTTTGTACTGTATAGATGTCTAACCAATGTACTGTATACTTGAAACTAATTAAAATAAATAAATTAAAAACAAAATAATACAATCGTAATACTAAATTCTAGGTAAATATCACTACCTATCGAAGACCCAGGGTTTTGAAGCTCAATAAAAATGGAAAACTCTTATAAAAATGGAAGTTAGTGTGTGCTGGAGAGATGTTAAAGATATGCTAGCATCAGATTGAACTTTTCCCCAACATTATTGGAAGACTTAAAAGAGACTTGAAAAGGTAATCATCTTCTCCTTGTGTGAATTGATATAATTTAACGCTGTGTGCGTGAACCATGAAAACCGCTTCATATGCCATCAGGTATATCTCTCACACTGAGGAAACATTATGCCACCCCTCTTATTTTACAGACAGGGGCCATACTCAGAAAGAAAAATGCACTTGTCTGAAGCCATGTGTCTAGTTCCTAGGTGGGGATAATATGGTATAGTGTTTAAGACCAAATACCCTGGCATTAGATTGCCTGAGTTCAAATCTTGCTTCTATCACTTGTTAGCACGCAGTCTGGGCCAGGTTGCTTGACTTTTCCAAGCTTCCATTTCCTGACTGTAAGGCAATTTTGAGAATATGGAAAATGGGGAAGGGGGTGAGGTAGGAATGGGAATAAGGATGAGGATGGGATGGGTTTTTTGTGCAAGGCCTACTTCAGAAGATTCTTGTGAAGATTAGAAGAATAATTTACTCAGTGCTTAATGTGGGTTAAGCAGCCTCAGTTTGAAGTGTGTCAGGCCAATGTACTCTAGTTTAGGGGGTCAACAAACTATAACTCAGTTGGCCATCCAGTGTAGGGCCTTCAAGCTAAGAAGAGTTCTTAACCTCTTTGAAAAGTTGTTATAAAGTAATTAAATAAAAACAAAAAATGAATGACAGAGATTATATGTAGCCTGTAAAGCCTAAAATATCTACTATCTAGCTCTTTACAGAGAAAGTTTGCCCACCCTGGTCTTGTTCCTACACTATATTCCTCATTTTCAGAAGACATCATCTATTATCTTCCCCTCCTGGGAAGGCTAGAGCTAAGGGTTGGTGGCCCAAGTGTCTCTGCTCCCACTGCCACTCTGGTTATTCATATCAGGCCTATATACAGAAGGGAGGGGGTTGGGGGCCCTGGAATCCTCAGCTGCCAGATTCTCTGAAGCGCTAGAGATTTATCATTCCCTGCAGCAGGAGAAAAGTGCATGAACTAACATTCTCTTATTCCCGGGCCACATCCTGGCCTGACCAGCTGGCCTTGGTCCACCCACCTGCTGCACGCCCCCAAGAGCTGGTGCAGAGAAAGGTCATCAGTGGACACTGGTGCTCCTTAGGCAGGTTACCTAGCCTTTCCAAGAATCAATGTACCACCAACACTCACCCACACAGGAATTTGGGGTAGATCACCTAGCTCACCCCATGGAGAGACAGGAGTGTTTTATTTGTGATGATTCCTAAGATATGAATCACATTTTCATTTGGAAAATTGGTCTGGTCTATTCCAAATTCTTCTCCTACTCTACTTCCTCACTTGCTTACCACCCTCCAGTTACGCTGCTTTTGTTCTATTTCCAGACTCCAGGCCTTTGCTAAGCAATGCCTGGAATGTTCTTTCTCAATTCTTCCATGTATAACCTATTCACATCCTTGAACTCTCACCCGAAATGCCACCTCCTCTACAAGGCCCTCCCTGACCAATGCAATCATTGCAATTTGCATGATTTTGTCTTAACATCTATTCCTCTCGGTGGGATATAAGTTCCATGGGAGCTGACATGACAACTGATTTCTTGTTCATCATTGTATTTCCAGCACATGGTCTATATTAAGTGCTCAGGAATTACTGGCTAGATGAATAAATGACAAATAAATTTAATTTTGTAAAAACATTAAATTTATGTTATTTATGAAGTGACTAATATATGTTCCCAGTGGATCAGTAACAAAGAGCAGACATTAATGTTTTTAAAACCTGAGCAAGGAAAGCATTTCACAAGTGATTAAACAATGAACAATATAAACTCTCCTGGTGTATAATCCCTTGAAAATTTTTGAAGTGCTTTTCAATCTCTTTCTCTCTTTCAGTTCTTATGGTAACTTTTGGAGGAGGGCATGTCAGCTGTGGGAACTCCAGCTCTGCAAAGGATGAGGCAGAGCTAGGTGACTATTCTTTGCAATTCTTCCCCATTTCCCCACCCACTCAGTTATAAAAAAGAAGAGAATTAAGAATATTTAAATGATTGTTCAGCAGTTTAAAGCACCATTAGAAACAGCAGATGTTTATCTATATAGTCAACAACTTTTGAGGTTTAGCTTCTAGGATTACTTTCAGTATCAAAATGCAAGTATGCAAATGGTCTACAGAGAAAATATACTGAGCTCAGAAATTAATTACTCACTATTTTAAATATCAAGATTGGAGAGTGAGATGCTTACCAAGATTTAGTTTCGATACCATATTTTACAATAAATGACAAAAGACAATACTTAAGCATTTATTTTGTTCCAAAGATAAAGTCTGACATTTTTATTTTGCGATAAAAACCCATGTGTCATGAATTATTTCTCTGGGAATAAAATAAAATAGCAATATCTTCTGGGAAGCCACAGCACAAAATGACACACAAAAAAGGCACAAAATTTCTAAGTAAAACCATTCTGTCTTTTTCTCCAAACAGCCAAGAGATAACTAGTTTTGAGAACCCTTAAGCACTAATTTCTTAATCAAATAGTTATTTCTAGGTTGGTATTTCCCAACCAAGTGGGATGGGGCAAGCCCCGCTTCCTATAGGTAGGGGCTTCTTTCCCAAGGAGGATGATTTCTAGCTGGGTGTCCTGTACCTCTCTCTTTGCTTCTCTCCTAAGCAAATTCTGGTTCCCAGGGATGTGGTTGGGGCCTACTGCTCCCTGTTTGGTTCTCATGTAGTTTCAAGAGCTCCAGACCTATGACCCATCTTCTCGTCTACAAGGCAGGGCTGGAAGCAAGCCCTTAGATCACTTAGAGGTGACTGTTGGAAAGAAGTAGAGAAAAAAGCTGGAAGGTGAAAAGGGTAGGGATTCTTTGGCCACAAATCACAGAAACTACACTTAACACTGGCTTAAACAATGAGGAATCTACCATTTCATAGAACTCTGAATCTGTAGATAGAGTGGCCTTAAGGGTGGGGTTGAAGAAATCAGGGCTCCGGTGTCTCTGTCTCTCTGTCCGTTAGCTTTGCACCCAGGTTGCCTCCCCTGGTGGCTGCAAGGTGACTGCCTCAGGTCCGGGTCTCACAACCAGGCATGGTGATATAAATTCTAGATTTGGAATTGATGTCAAACATTTTTAATGCTTTCACTTTCAACACATATTACCAAACTGCCCTCCAGAAAGTTGTTCTAACATACTGTATAATTTATAATTATCTCACTTGTCGGGTTTAAAATGCCAGTGTATGACACTCCTGCCAACACTGGACTTTTTATTAACCTTGGCCAGTGTGCGTGGCATATAACATATGCTAATATATATTTGTTAAGTTAATGAATTGTTGCTCATTTATGTTTCTTCATTTCTGAATTACCTGAGTGGGCCCAGTTTTCTATTGGTGTATTGATCTTTTACTTACTGGGTGCTAAGATTTCCTTGTATATCTTTGTTTTTCAGATATAATGTTTTCCTCTACTTGTTTTTGCTTGTAGTGTTTTTTGGCTGTGTAGCTATATTTTTTGTGTGTGTGTGGTCAAATATGTAGTATATTCACCTCTCTTTTTCTAGACTTAATTATTTCATTTTGAGCGATTAAAATTTTAATCTTTAATCTTTGGCATTTATTCGAGGGCATAAAAGACATCCAAGTTTGGTCAGTTTGGTCCATACCACTATTGGCTAAATATCTCTTTACCCCTTGATTTGAAATACCACCTTTACTGAGCACTAAATTTCTGTTTTTGCTTAGGTGTGTTTCTGGACTTTCTGACTGGTTCCGGTGAGCTATCTATTTATATTGACATTATGAAACCGTGATCTTTAGTTTCTGTAGCTCTTTTTTTATGTTTAACTATATGGTTAGGAATGTCTGCCTGCCTCTTATTACTTGTCACTTTCAGAAGTATCTTAAATAGTTTCAAACATTTGTAGGTCTAGTTTGGCTTCAGAATCCTTTTGATAAGTTCACCCCCCAAAAAGATCCTTTTGGGATTTTAACTGGAATGGTGTTCAATTGAAATTGAATTTGAGAAAATCGGTATCTTTAAAAATTGAACCTCTCCATCCAGGATGATGCTCTATCTCTATATTACAAGTGCTTTTTTTCATACATAGTTTTATGCAGTTTCAGGTTTCCTTATTTTTTCAATATTTATTGAGAACTTATTATATCCTGGGCATTGTTATAGGTTCTTGGGATAAAGCAGTAAACAAAGCAAAATCCCTTATCTTGGGAAGCCTACATTCCAGAAAGCGGAGAAAGACAACAAACAAACAGGTTGGTAATATCTCAGGTGATGATAAGTACTGTAAAAATAAAAAGCAAGGGAGAAAACAGTGAGTGGTGGCTGATGGGAGATATGTTCTTTAAGGTGACCAGTGAAGGCCTTTCTGATATGGTGATTTGAGTAGAGGCCCATGAAAGAAAGCGAGTGAGTCAGGCAGATAAATTGAGGAAGAACATTTCAGGCAGAGGAGATAAAAAGTGCAAAGGCCCTGAGACTGGAGACTATATACCATGCAGGAGGAATAGCAAAGAGGCTAAAGGAAGCTAGTTTTTCTATAGCAGAGTAATTTTTTTAAAAGAGTGGAAATATTGAAGCCAGAGAGGGGACAAGAAGGCAAATCTTATAGTCTTACAGGCAGTGAGGAGGACTTAAAATTGTTGCTCACAGTAAGGGGGTAGTCATTGGAGAACTTCGAGGAGAGGAATGGTGTGATCTAACCTATATTTTAGAAGGATTACTCTGCCTGCTGCATGGAGAATAGCTGGGGAACAAGAGTGATAGATTTAATCTCTCTTTTTGGTTTTGAGACCAGTTTAGATGCTATCGAAACAGTCTGTGTAAGAGCGGATGGTGGCTTGGACCAAGGCAGTATCCATAGTGGTGGTAGTAAGAAATCTGGATGTGTTTTTAAGGTAGAGCCAATAAATATGTTGAGGAGATGGTAACTGATGTGACAGAATGACCAGAGTCTAAGATGACTCAAGGGCAACTGATAGAACGGGTGGTCATCCATTGAGATAAGAGAGGCCCTAAGAGGAACAGATGTTCAGGAGGGGTGAATTTTGTATGAGACATGTTTAGTTTTAGATCTCTACTAATCAATCAGGGGACAAGCTGAGTAGGCAGTTGGATATAAAAGTGTACATTAAAAATAAGAGGTGAGGTGTTTTCTATTTTAATAGCTACTGTGTCCAGAATTATACTTTCTAACCAGTTATTACTGTTGTATGGAGACAATGATTAGCTTCTGCTGTGTAATCAACCACCTACTCCTCAGTGGTATGCAACAATAATCAATAATCGTTACCAATACATAGTTTGCTGGCCTTTCTGCACTACCCAGAGAGGGGTCCATGTGGCATTGTTCTGGGTTCCCATCGTGACTTAAAGGGAAACTTGTATGATGTCCCGAGCCCTCAATGTCTAGTTGATGAAAGAGGAGGATGTCCTCAAATTCCTTGCACCAAGAACATACTTGGGTAGCACCAACTTTGATTTCCAAATGAAGCAGTACATCTACAAAAAGAAAAGTGATGGCACCTACATCAGAAATCTGTAGAGAATTGGGAGAAGCTTCTACTGGGAGCTTGTGCCATTATTGCTTTTGAAAAGCCAGCTGGGGTCAGTGTCATATCCTCCAGAAATACCGGCCAGTGGGCTGTGCTGAAGTTTGCTGCTGCCACTGGAGCCACTCCTATTGCTGGTGGCTTCACTCTCAGAACCTTCACTAACCAGATACAGGAAGCCTTCTGGGAGCTGCAAAGTCTGGTGTTTACTGACCCCAGCTGACCACTGGCCTCTCACAGAGGCATCTTGTGTTAACATGCCTACCATTGCTCTGTGTAACACACGCTCTGTGCCACGTGGACATTGCCACCCTATGCACCATGGGAGCTCACTCCTCAGTCTGATGTGCTGGATGCTGGCTCAGGCAGCTCCACGCATGCATAGCACCTTCTCCACCTTCAGGAGGTCAGGCCTAATCTCTACTTCCACAGAGGCCCCAAAGACACAGAAAAGGAAGAGCAGGCCACTGCAGAAAAGGCATTGACCCAGGAGGAATTTCAGGGTGATGGACTGCTTCAAGTCCCCCTGATTTTTTTTTTTAAATCAGTGACTATTTTAATTTTAATTTACTGCTAGTCAGCCTGAGGTCGCCAGCCAGTCTGAAGGCATGGGTGCTCCGTGCAGCTCTTCAGTGGTTTTCCCCACTGAAGACTCAATAACTTAGCTGCCACTGAGAACTGGTCCACAGCTGAAGGGTAAGAACTACCATTGAGTGGTCTTAAGCTGCTCTTCTACAGACCCTTAAACATAAAATGGAAATCAGGCAAGTAAGCAGTTTCTTCTTCTAAATATATATATATATACATACATACACACACACACACATATACACACACACACACATTTTTGCTGAGTAAACTAAGTTCTGATAGAACTCGTTCGTAGAATCTGGGTCTGATGACTTTTGGAGGTTAATTCTTGGGCATTTTCTGTTTAAGAGAAACAGGCTTCATAAGAAGTCTTTGTAGCATAGTGGTTATGAGTGTAGACTCGGGCTAGACAGTTGCTGCTACTTACAACTCTGTGACCTTGTGCAAATGACTTCTCTGCTTCAGTTTCCTAATTTGTAAAGCAGGATAATCACATAATCTATATTATAGGGCTGTTGTGGGGAATAAATAAATTAGTACACAGTAAGCCCCTAGAAGAGTGTCGGGCAAAATGAGTTCCATGGTAGTAGTTGATATTAATATTTAAAGATGAGAAATTGAAGCTTTAAAAGTTAAATAACTTGCCTGGGATGATACAGCTATTACTAGATGTGTTCTTTTGAACACAGCCTAGATTTTGATATGTAGTTTGCTCATTTTCATGAATTTCTTAATAGTCTGTAACTTCAGTCTTGGTTTCTTCTTTGATGAAGTTCTTGTTTTTTTCTCTGTAGAAAACCTTTTTGTTTCTTACTATCTACATGACCTTCATCCTTGAAACTCAGGAATTTCACAAGAATTTGTCTAATTGTGGCCAGTTTTTAATTCCTGACCAGCTGATAGCCCATTTCAAGATTATAATCTTTCTCCAGTAAAAACCTTTGCTATTAGTTCTTTGATCCCCAATATTCTTTATTCTCCTTCTGTAATTCCTAATGTACATATTTTTAAATCTCTTGAACCTATTTTTGTGCGTTTGCTTTTCCCTTAAATTTCTTATTGTTATTATTTCTGATTTCTGGGAGGACTTTTAATTTTCAATTCAATTTTTTTGCAAAATCCAATCCATGCATACGTGGAGCTGCCTGAGCCAGCATCCAGCACATCAGACTGAGGAGTGAGCTCCCATGTAGCATCTACTAAAGTTTTTTTTTTTTTTTATCAATGACTATTTTAATTTTGATGTTTAAAGTTCAATATGTATTCCAAAAAGTATTAACAAGCTCATAACGCCCACCTTGCACCATTTTTATAAAAATGAGGAGAAAAAATGCTATACAAATGACAAAGCCACATAAAATGCCCTTTAAATTTTCTACTAAAATTAAATTAGGAATTTCACTAAAACTTTCATTTTCACAAAGGTTCTACCCTAGATACAGCTATTCAGCTTTACATTCTCCAAAATCTGACACCCATTGCTAGATCCCAAAACCAGATTTTGGTTCTGGCCTACTCTCCCCAAACTTGACCTCAGCATCTTTCCATTTTCTTTCTTGATCTTTAAAAAAGTTTTATTTAGAACAGTTTGTGAGTAGTGCAGAAACATCTCATATACCCCACATCTAGCTTCCCCGATTAACATTTTACATTTGTTACAACACATACATAGTATCTTTGTTACAATTAATAAACCAATCTTGGTACCTTATTAATTAAAGTCCTTAGCTTATTCAGATTTCCTTAGTTTTTACTTGTTGTCCTTATTCTGTCCCAAGATCTCATTCAGGACACTATATTACATTTAGTCATTATGTACCTTTAGGCTCCTCTTGACCGTGATAATTTCTCAGACTTCCCTTTTTTTGGTGACCTTGACACTTTTGAGGAGTACTGGTCAGGTATTTTGCAGAATGTTCCTCAACTGGGATTTGTCTGTTTTTCTCGTGACTAGACTGATATTATGTGTTTTGGGACAAAGACCACAGAAGTGCTGTTTTCATCATAAAATATCAAAGGTACATATAGCACCATGACTTATCCCTGTTGACGTTGACCTTGATCATCTGGCTGAGGTTGTATTTGTCAGGTGTCTCCATTATAATATTTCTCTTTCCACCCCCTTTCCATACTGTGTTTTTTGGCAGGAAGTCACCATGCCCACACATAAGGAGTGGGGAGTTGTGTTCCACTTCCTTGAGGGCTGAGTGTCTACGTAAATGATTTGGGATTCGTCTGCATGGGGATTTCTCTCCCCATTTATTTATTCAATTATTTATAACAATATAAACTCATAGATTTTTTTTACACTTTGGGTTATAATCCAATATGGCTTTGTTTATTTTGTTGCTCAAATTGTTCCAGCTTTTACTATTTGGGAGTTGTTTCAATTGTCTCTGGTGTCCCTCTTAACCCCATCTTTGTGGCTTGTTTTTGTTTGTTTGTTTGCTTTTTGAGCATTGTATTACTTTCTGGCACTCTAAGATGTTACAGTCTCATCTTGTCTATTTCCTATGCCATTTCTCCAAAGAGTGCAGATTCCTTTTAATGGAGAATGGCATTGGAAGGCAAGATGAAACCTAGCTGTGCTTACTGCTACTGGAGTTCTTTCTTTTTTTTCCAGTTGTGCAATTATATTTTTTATCTTCGGGAATTGCTCCCTTCCGTAACAGCCTGCTCTTACTTTATCAATGCAATGTAAGAATAAAAATTATAAAAATATATATACATGGGGAACAGGGGAGGAGAAGCTATTTTATTAAGTGCTTTTTCACTCAAGGTTATTAGCTCTGAATGTTCCATTTAAACTGCTGAGTATTTTTATACAACTGGTAATTTTTTGCTCTGCTGATGCATATGAATAGTTGTTCAGAAAGATAATCAGGATGGTAGCTGAGATGGGTCCCAACAGGAACTGCATAAGCCAATCTAATTTCCTTCTATTCTTAACAAAAGCAGAAGACAAATTTAGATGTAAACTTTTTTAATAGTTTCTTCAGCACAGGGATGTTGAGAGCTACTTGGGTAAATTTCACCTTAGCATAGTTGTAGTCTCCATCTTAAAAGGAACAGGGTCCTAAGAATCAGTGATTTAGAATTGCCATAGGATCCACTTCTTATGCACCCCACTTAGATATGTTAACTCTATCTACTTGGCCTTAAATGCAAACTACTGGCCTCTGCCTCAGTTTCCATCTCTCTGTCCTAGTCCCTTGCATGGAATGCATCAAAATGACTCTCTCCTTAGTTCCTGACTCAGGCTGTCTTCCTACAATCATGACAAACCCCACTCTTCCTCCATGGCTACTGATAGGTCCTAGGAACCTAGCCCAACTTAGAGGCCAGGTTTCTCACTGCCTCCTCCCCAGTACACCAGATTATTTAAACATCCAAGGTCACTCAGCTAGTGAGAGGCAGAGCCAGGATTCAAATTACTCTTTTTATTATTTTATTCTGCCTCCCAGGTTGACCATTAAACAGATAATTTCAAACTCTGAACTCAAACACTGTTCACAGATGATTATTTTTATAGTCTAGGTAATATGAATTTGATTAAATAGATAAAATGGAATAGAGATAATAATGTGCATAATGTAAAGCTCAGGGTAGCAGTGGCAGGCACCAGGAACTCGAAGCAATTGTGGAGAGAGGCAGCAGGAAGCAAACACCATGCACACCCCAAGGGATTATTTCACTGTTCCTTTTGGCGAAAAAGGGGGCTCCACCACTGGTTATATTTCTGCCATCTCCTGAACACCTGGAACACCAAGCATAGGACCTAGCAGAGGTCTCACCCACAAAACCATGTGCTTTAGTTAGTATCTGCCTAAAAGAATGAAAGACCAATGTGTTTTCCAAGTTGATTTTAGAAAAAGATAAGCAAAGAAAGCAACAGTCATGATGCTTCATAAGAGGCAGACTGGAGGATCTTGTGGAGTACCTCTACCGGTTCTCGGTAACAGCGGGGATCTCCAATGGCCAGGATTCATCACTGCAGTCATCCCAGCAGGGTTTCAATTTGGCTCAAAGAGCACAGCATTTTCTGAGTAGAGCATTATCTTAATTAAAAATGGTAACATAATTTTACGAAGTTTTGTTACCAATGGTCCTTTTATTCATTTCAGCGTGTCCTCACATCCTTCCAAGGAAGAACTCAGGGTCTGAGTGAGGGTCAGGGTCAGCATCAGAATCAGAGTGTGGGTTAGGATCCTTTCACAGGCTTGACGTCATGGGAACATTTGATTCCATTGAGCATTCCCAACCTCTGGAAACTGGCTCCTCTTGTGATCCCAGTGATACCACCTATGCTCTTAACTTTATTCTCAGTGTTCCTTGCTGGCTCTGTCCACCCTGTTCAGCCTCTCCACTACTGGATTTCCCCAGTACCCCATTCTGGGCACTCAGCTTTCTTTATCATGAATTAAATGTTCTTATTCAGTCCCCATCCACATGCTGATGACTCTCAAATTGTATCTCTAGCACTGACAACTTGACTGAGCTATGAACTCATAAATGTATTTAAATATTTAAATATGTTCAGATTTTGTTTCCCTTATGAATAATCATATCACCATTTCCCACACTTGGCCATTAAAGTGTAGCAGTGAGATTAGAAAAAATTTTTATATCTTCAATATACTAAGATTCAATATTTAAAGAGAAGGTTGCCCCTCTGATGCTATTGGCTTGGCTGTGATAGTTGCTGCCCCAGGCCAGGAGAAGAATTGGACCAAGAAAAATAAAAGTTGGAAGCCCATCTCTTTTGGTACCAAGAGATTCTAGGGGAAAGAAGGTGGGGCAGAAGAATAAGAGAGAGACATGTGGTGTTGATGTACCTCCTCTGAACTTCTGCTCAGGCCGAAGAAGTGTGGTATAGGTCTTGAGGGCAATGCTGAGAGATTTTGCCCAATTTACTCTGGAGCATCTGAGAGGAGATCACCACCCAGCTGGCTCTTATGCCAACCTAGGCGATGGAGGGTAGATGATGGACATATCTGAGTAAAATCAGTGGTGAGGATGAGACTCAGAAATTCCCACATATTCTCAAAGTGTCCGTGGACCAAGGCTGGTTAGAGAGCTAATAAACATCCATGGGACCAAAGTGGGTCTTTGGGCCAGGAGCTTGGAGAAGAATATGGCAGATACAAGGGCAGCTGATATGAGACTAAGTTAGCTAGGGAGTCCCAGAACCTTCACTGAACTCTCAGGAAGCCACACTGGCTACTAGCTTTAGTGGTGAACACCAACAGGGAAAGCAGTGACAAGGGACAGGTGACTGGGAGCATTGCTCTAGAGTACACAGGGATTAGCAGACTAAAAGGTATGAGAACTCTTCCAGGCACTGCTGGGGGTATACCTTGGGGTCCCACCATCTTGAGAGAGAGATGAATGGTGAGTGGGATTTTCTGAGCAATTGAACATGTTTAAATTCTTCCTTCAGATGCAAAAAAGCAGACTGGACTGACTTTAGTTCCCTCCATCCACCTGCCCCCATGCCCCAGTGAGTCAGGAATCACAAAGAAGATCCAAGAAGAGGCTATGATTTCTTTGTACTTATACTTGATGGCATCATAAATTTCCTCAACTCATAAATCTGACTGTTTGACATTTAACACATATCTTAGACTAAACCTAGACAAACTGAATTTTTGACTCTTCTAAAAAAAAAAAAACAAAAAAACCTGGTCAGCTCTCAACTTTCTCTCCCTCAGTCAGCTATAGCACCATAATCCATGGGTTTAAGGGGCATCATTGATTTCTCTTTCCCTTCATCCCTCATTCACATCTAATCCAACAGTAAGTCCTGTCAGTGCTACCTCCAGACATATCCTAAACCCACTTCTTTTTTTCTCCACCATAACTATTATCCTTGCAAAGATTGTTGCAATATCCATCCCCTCTCTTCATACTCCTGAGGCTGCTTCCTGCCCATATGATGCATTGTATATGATAGAAAAATATACCCCTTTTTATAGGTGAATGCATCACAGGGCTCTGTGAATAGTGCAAAGGCTGGCTTTCAACCCCCACTCAGCCATTCCACCTGGCACCCTTGCATAGGATCCTAGCCACGAAAACATAGCCCTCCTCACTCCATGCTTCTCTCAATGATTCATTATCCAACAGTAGCCAGAGTGACATTTTAAAAACATAAATCACATCTCACTGCCCTGCCTGATGACCCTCAATGTCTTGCCCAAACCTTAGAACAAAGATTCAACTTCCCAGAATGGCCTATATGGTGCCTTGTGTGCTAGGACCTCTGCTTCCTTCTCCAGCCTCAGCATCCTCCCTCACAGTCATTGTCTTTTCCTCCCACACAACGTGAGTCCATTCTTTGTGCTCTTGCTATTCTCTCAAACTGGAAAATGCAGGCTGGCTCTTTCTTGCCATCCAGCTTTGGGCTCAAATGTCACCTCAGTAAGGATTTTCCTGAATGACCCTATTCATATTGCCGTCCTCCCACATCCTCTATCATATTACCTTTTTGTTTTCTTGATAGCATCTTTCAACCTTTAAAATCATCTTCTTTCATTTGTTTGTTCATTGTCTCCTCTCTCTCACACAAGAATGACAGTTCCAAAAGCAGGGACCATTTCTGTCTGGCCCACCTCTGTTTCCAGAGTCTCGAACAGTGAATGGCACATATTTGTTGAATGGACACTTGAATTGAAGAATCAATGGTGAAAATTGCATGTGGTGCTATTGTAGGCATTTCATAAAAGGACTGCAAATTGCTGACCGAAAAAGCCAAGACTTCATTATTCCTCCAAGAGATGGTGACGTGGTCCTAGAGTCATACAGATGAAAGAATCAACACAGACACACATAAAATTAACAATATTTTAGATGGTGAACCATGCACTCGTTATAAATTTTTCGGTAATAAGTGATATGGCAATTTGATGGTAGTGCCATCAGTGAATCTTAACAAAATTCATGCTAAAGTACTATTTTTTAAATGTTTCAAAAGTTCAAAAATAGTTACTATGATGTACACTGCTTGAAATATAAAACTACTGATGGAAACCATCTATAAATAAAAGTATGAATTAGGCTGAAGATTTCTTACCTAAAGAAAACTTTATTTAATAAGTAATTCACATAGTATAGTCTATTTTGCTAATCTGACAAGGGTGATTGAAATATCTCCCCCTTTTCTTTTAGTAATGTCTAAATTTTAACTAAATGTAGCATAGTAAAAGATGTCCTTTGATTGTGTGATTATGATACTAAGCAATCTTATGAGTGTTGCCTTTTGTTTCCGAATTTAAACTAGAAAAGAACAAGTTTTAAAGTGGTTTAGTACTTTTACAAACCAAGGCCAAGCAAATTCTCTTGATGACCATCTTATTTTCTGACTCTGAAAATTTTTTTCACCATTTGTCTATACCCTGTTTGTGGTTTAAAAATTCTGATCACAAAGAATGATATCACATATACTAAACAATAATTCAAAAAGAATAATCTTAACATCTATTCATCATCAAGTGTTCAGGTTTTCTAAAACGTTATTCATTGTGTTACCAAATCCAGGAACTGCTCACATTCACAGTTTTCATTAATATTCAGCCCTTGTAAATGAATATTACTGAGCATGACTGAGCCTTGTTGTAAACAGTTCATGGAACTACAACAGTTAGCATTTATCAAGTGTCATCATCTTCGGTTACCTCATTTGCTCCTAATGTTCAGGCTTCCTAAGAGAGGCTTGTGGTCTGAGGCTCTGACTTGAGGTTTCTCTTCTCATAGTTTCTTCTGTTCAATTTAAGGAAAGCAGTAGCATAGTAGACTAGGTTTCATGGACATATTTTCAGATCACTATAAAACACTAGTTATTAATAGAAACTCTGTTGAACAGTAGGAAAACAATTAATTTTTACTTGAAACCTACTGTTCCTTCATTCCTTTCTTCCTTCCTTCCTTCCTTCCTTCCTTCCTTCCCTTCCCTTCCCCTTCCTTCCCTTTCCTTCCTTCCTTCCTTCCTTCCTTCCTTCCTTCCTTCCTTCCTTCCCTTCCCTTCCCCTTCCTTCCCTTTCCTTCCTTCCTTCCTTCCTTCCTTCCTTCCTTCCTTCCTTCCTTCCCTTTCCTTCCTTCCTTCCTTCCTTCCTTCCTTCCTTCCTTCCTTCCTTCCTTCCTTCCTTCCTTCCTTCCTTCCTTCCTTCCTTTCTTCCTTCCTTCCTTCCTTCCTTCCTTCCCTCTTTCCTTCTTTTCTTCCTTCCTTCCATGTCTATTGAGTTTCAACTATTTGTGAGGCAACTTCATATGAGCACATTTCTGTACCTAGAACACATTGCTGTACCCAGTAGATACTCTGTTGGGAAAGAGAGAGAGAGAGAAAAAAGGAGGAGGAGGAGGAAGAGGAGGAGGAGGAGGAGGAGGAGGAGGAGGAGAATTGGACTCACGGTTCCTACCTTTGATTATGACAAGACTGAATCTTTTATTTGAACTTTCCTAGACACAAATCAATTAGTCTAAGCTCTCCTTATAATGCAGAATCCTTATTAAATAGTCTGCCTTATGCTCAACTGAATGGACTTTGCCATGATGCAACCTGGTATGTAAGAAGCCCCGTACTATCATTTATAAAATATTGAATAATTCACAAGATAGGGTATATAAAGCTCAGTGTAGTAGAAAATGCATTGGAAATCAGTAGGTCTAATTTAAAGTCCAAATTTTGTCCCCAAGTGTTATATAACCTTAAGTCAGTCACTCCTTCCATATGAGCCTCACTTTCTTCATTTGAAAAATTAAGGAATGTATTTTCCAAGCTTGTTTTAATCAAAAGTAATAAATCCAGCTAAAGCTAGTTCAGGCAAAAAAGGAAAATTTTTGATTCAAACATCTTCAGGTATGGCTAGATCCAAGAGTCGGACAGCATCACAGGAACACTGTCTTTCTCTCAGTTTTGATTATCTCTGTGTCAGCCTTCCTCCGTGTTTGCCCCAAGTGAAATGGCTAAATTGTGAAATGGCTTTCCCAATCGTGTCCCCTCCAAACCATTGTGATTTTTCTTTGGTCAAGCTGATGATACTGATTTACCACTTGGTGCCTGTCATCATAGGGTTACTCTAATTTAGAGGCTGATAACAAGTTAGTTCCTTCTGAGCCCACCCTGAAAATCTCATTAGTTTATATGATTGTATTCCTAGAACATGGGCATTTTTAGAGCATCCTGGTTGACAAGCTCAGTCATATACCACTGCTTCAGACTCAGAGGATGTGCAGAATGACTACGCTGAGTGACAGGACCTGTTGCAGGATATGCGGCCCAGTCATTTCCAAGCACACACAAAAAAGGAAGACATGGAATACGCTGAGGAGCTCACAGGACAGCCTATAACTTCTGAGAAACTCAACTTCCTCACCTATAAAATGAGAGAGTTAGACTAAATGACTTCTGAAGTACTCTAGAAGTCTGTGATTATATAATTTAAGACCAGTAACAGTTTCTTTTAGGCCCGTGGGGCAGGGTTTATTTTAAAAAGTACAGCACTTAGGTGCTGGAGATGCTTGAGATGCAGGGGTTGTGAGAGTCTCCTACGCAACTTTATCCCCAGGGCACTAGCAGTCAGAGTCTTGCCCCCTAGAACACAGAGGCTAGACCTGGCTTAATGATTCCTGAAACTTCACTACTTTTACTTCATTTGTTATGCTTCTGACTTTGATCTCTTCCAAAGGACATGTAACAACCATAGGAGAGGCAACTTGTTTAAGCTGTAATCAGAGGCTTTCCTGTGTTGACAGGAAAAAGAGGGAGGGTTCTGGGCATTTGAAGAGGGAATTTAAGGTGCTAAGGCACATGCCATTGGGAGATGAGGGCACCAAACCCACACTCTACACATTTGATAACTTTGTAGGAGTTCAGTCTCAGAAGAAACGCTTATCTTTACATTGTAAGTGCGGTCAACACAGAGCACATATGTCACACTTTGACCTCAGGAAAACACTTTTGGTTAACCACCAAAAGTGAGCCCCACTTTCTTCTCAGAGCCTTCCCTGAGTAATCTGTTCAACTGTGACATGCCGAGCAAACAGGAAGAACCAAGTGAAGTTAACTGACTGGCCCAAGGTCACCAGGACACTCTGTTAACGGTCTACAAGTCATTTCACTTTTTTATGCTACTAAGCCAGGCAATAACTTTCTAAGGTTTAAATGGCATATTGTAAATGTCAGACTGCTAACTTGGGTTCATCTTGCATTTTCTGTTTCAGTACATAGGTGTCAAAAGCCATTGAGATCTTGAATCCATTAAACTTTCTACTGCTAACTGATGTATAATAATGATGTATAACAACATATAATTATGGTACTCATTTTTTAAAACACATTTTAAGATGTTCAAATGAAAGATATTATTTAATACTTAATTTCTGAGAAATATAAAATGTATAATAATTATATTCTGTCCTTAGCCTAAAACAAGAGAATTCTATCTGTAATTCTATATTGGTACTTGTGCTGCTTTTCCTGGAGTAGGAGTGGGAGAGTGGTAGTGACAAGCTGTATCAACCTATCTAGAGTCTTGTTCTATCGTTTTATCTATGTCTGTCTGTCTGTCTGTCTGTCTGTCATCTATCTATCTATCTATCTATCTATCATCTATCTGTTGTTCTATACATCTTTTGTCTACTGAAACAATTGTATAACATGACAAGATGTTCATTTACTCATTCCCTCTACAATTATGCATTGAGTACTCACTCTTTGCCAGGCACTATTCTAAGTAATGAGAATATAACTGAACAAAACAGACTAATAATTCCTGCCTGTCTGGAGCTTACATTCTAGAGGGAGCAATGGATAAGTAAAGCATATAGTATATTATATAGTGGTTAGTACTAAGGATAAAATAAAGAGGGTAGCATTTGAGTAAAGCCCTGAAGGAGAACAGGGAATAAGCCTTGTAGATAGCTATGGAAAGAGCATTATAGGTAGAGGAAAAGTGAGTACAAAGGCTCTGGGGCAGGGGTGTACCTGGAGGGTTTGAGGAACAGGGAGGAGGATGTCCTTGTGACTATAGTAGAGGGAGGGAGTAGAAGATGAAGTCAAAGAAATGAGGTGGGGGAAAAAAGATTTGGAGCGGGGACAACTTCATAGGTCCTTCTAAAGACTGGCTTTTACTCAGTGCGAGGACACCATTGGAGGGTTTCAAGCAAAGGAATGACATAAGCTGTCATTCTAACAGAACTCTTTTGGCTACTTCATTATGGACATATTGTAGCCATGACAACAGGTGGTTAATGGACATCATAGTGATCACATCATAAGGTTTATAAATGTCGAGTCAATATTTTATATACCTGGAACAAATACAACATTGTATGCCAACTATAATTTAAAAAAATTAAAACAAATATTGTAGGAACAAGAGTAGAGGCAGGGAGGCCACTTAGGAGGCCACAGTACACTCCAGGTGAGAGATGATGGTGGCTTGAACCAGGATGGTAGTAGTCAGGGTACCAAGAAGTATTCAGATTCTGCACGTGTTTTGAAAGTAGAGCTGATAGGATTTGCTGACTGAGTATGCAGACTGTGATACAGTATGAATGAGTCAAAGATGATTCCAACATTTTAGATCTGAGCAACTGAAAATGTGGTATTGTTTTCTACGGAGAGGAAAACGGCAAAAGAAGCAGGTTTTAAAAGGAAAGATCTGGCAGTATTCTGGCTCTAAGTTTGAGATGACTGTTGGAAATCCAAGGGAAATCAAATAGAAAAATGGATATGAAAGTCTGGAGTTCAAGAGAGAGATAAAGATTGGAAATAAAGATTTGGGAGTCAATAACATACAGATTAAGCGTAAAGCCATTAGAAAGAATAACGTCACCAAGAGAATCAGCATAGAGAGAAAGGAGAAGTGCTCCTAGAACTGAACCCTAATGTTAATAAGCTGAGTAGATGAGGGGGACCCAGGCACAGAGAGGAGTGTCCAGAGTAACTGCAGAAAAACTGGAGATTGCATTCATCGTCTTTCACCATGAAGTAGGATATAATTAAATCGTGTACTCAAAAAGTCATTTTACAGCATTGTCCTACGTCTAGAACTGGGCTTGGAGTCAGACAAACTAAACCAAAAAAATAGGAGAACATGAGGTCATCCAGTCAGAGAAATCTAACTGGGAATGCCTTCCCGCTCTTTTTCCTACTTTACGAGAGGCTGCATACCAAAGTTTAAAATTTGAAGCATTTGATTTTAAAACTATTTGAGGATATTTTTCTGCATAATTTAGGAGTATAGTCATTACAATTCTTACCATATTTCTATGAAATAATGGCAAAAATAAATCTAAATTAAATTAGGGCTATTTGAAAAATAGGTCTTACATAACTTCCAGAACATAGGGGAATCTTGAGTTTGTGAAAAGAAGTTTTTTGCTCAAATCCATTACTTTTTATGATTGGATGATGTTCAAATTCTATACTAAGAACAATTAGGAAAAGTGCTAGGAATTCTAAGGATGAATGTGGTATAAGATAGGCTATGACTTATTAATTAATGTTTTTAGCATAATTTTCTATGTAGTTAATTCAAGGAAAGTCAGCTAAATTATACTCCAGGGTCTATGAAACAGTTGCCCATCACCAACATCACTTGTTAAAGGCAACCTGCATATGTCAGCCAACGAGTTTATTATTAGTGAATTTTTCTGGATTGAAAGTTAAATCTCTGTTCCACAGGGAAATATACCAATATAAAAAGAGTTTGACTGGATTCTCTTCTGCAGCACCTGGATAATTATCTTGCTAAGAGTAACGACTCACTTTCAGGATATGACTCAACAGCACTTTCTTCTTAATGAAACACATTTCATTCAGTAGTGAGTGGATGGTGTCATGATTTCCTTTCAAAGATTTGAAAAGTTCCCTAAAGGTAAGAAGGTGTCATCACTGTTGATAAAGGAAGGTGAGTAACAAAATTTTCTCTGAAGAGAAAACCTCTTTTTTTTTTTTTTTAACGTAAGGGGGAAATGCTCAGCACGAATTTGGTGATCTAAAACATACTCTTTTACTATGATTAAACCTAAACTGAATTTGGATGCTGCAAATCATCATTGTGGGAAAGAAAGAGCTCCAACTCTCACACGTGAGATCTACTCCCTCCTTCTGGAGGAAAACCATTCCCGCTAAACCTAGAGCTTTGTGCATTCTCAAAGAACTGGACTTTTCTTCAAAGCCCATCTTAGAGTCCACACCACTCCAAGTGCTGGGTATGCACATGGTCAGGAAAGTGGTTTCACTGAGATTTTTATTTGTACATGTTCTGCATACCTCACCCCAGTTTTTGGTAAGGCTCAAATAAGAATACTCATGGGGAAGATCCGTAGACATAACTCTCTCTATGTAGTAAATGTAGAGCTTTATAATTTTATTCAATGCAGGGAGTCCATACAGAGGAATTTAAAAACCAAACATGCTGTGCTCTATGTTAATTTCTGCTGTTGTCATAACACCACCGTCTAAGAGCCTCATGGCAAGTGTATGTATGTTCAGTAGTGAATGTTATTGTTTTGAGCATCTAGCTGTGTTGCATGGATGACTGTGTAGCTCACAGTTTGCTCTTTTGCATTGTTCTCTGTCCTGTATTGGTTACTATTGTCCTTGATTGGCAAGTCTTGCTAATATCTGTGAGCCTGCTTTCCCAGTGTCTCCTTAATAACTTGTAACAAAAAGGTGGCCTATTTCTCTTTGAGTACTTGACTGGTGTGTTTGCTGACGATCTATGCTATACTGTGGTATTTTAAGTATTACTTCCATTAAGTATTCTAGTATTTTTCCTTTTTCCTCTGATAATTGTTCTACTTTGTGATCTCAATGTAATTGACTGGTAATACAGTATATCCCTTATGTTGATGAATAATCATCATTAAAAAAATCTACCTTGGATTTCTAAAACCAGTAAGTTAAGTTAAACTACTGTGTACTTAATTATCAATCTTAAAATGTCTTTTTCAAAGATTTGGAATTAACATAAGAAAACTTGCCATAAACAAGGAAATTTAAAATTTAGTGCCTTGAGTTTACTGTTCTTTATAAAGAAAATATTTTAGTATTAATTTTTCCTTTTGTTCCAAAAATAAGAATTTTTCATTTTTGCTAATGACTACTTTTTGAAATGCCCTTAAAAATGGCCGATGACCAGGACAGCTTTAAAACATGACCTACTAAACTGCTTTTATTAAATGATATAGAATGACTGACCCCATTTCTCTCAATGATCCCAGATTTGTGCTGACAATCAAAGTAGTAAAACAGGGTTTTGTCTTTCATCAATAAAATGACTGTAGAAATTATCTCTAGATTAACAAAGTATTTCCATGAAATGTTCAATTAAAATGGCAATAAATTCATTTGTTTCTTTTTAAAATAAAGTGTATTTGCAGAATTACTTTGAGTTAAAATTTTAAACCAGGTAATTTAGAAAGCTGGAAAACATAACTCACTGTCACATTTTATTTTAATAACTTTTCACTGTAAAGGCTTGACTAGAAAAGCATTAGTAAAAAGCAACAGATTAAAAATCATTTTTCTTCTCTGTTTTAAGAAATGATAGATAGGTTCAGATCCATGAGGCTATGCAAGACAAGGCTACCTTACACCAGATAAAACATGATGTTAATGAAATCTTGAGCTCTATGCAATCCCCTTGACTTTATTCACTCTTCAAAACAGGGCAACGGCTTTGAATCAATGTTGTCAGTGATGACTAACTGTGACCCATTTAGAAATGCTTATGTTATAATCCTCCTGTTTACTGGGGCTTCATACTGTGTTTGAATATGGTGCAAACAGCAGTAAGTTCTTCCACATTTAGAGACACATTAGTTGGCATTTGTGATTTAAAAATGAATAGGTTTAATTTTTTACTAAAGTTAAATAGTTCCTTTACTAATTTCTTTTGGGGAAAACTTAATCTAAAGGAATAGAGAATGAAGGTTGAATCTCAAAAAGCTTGATTTTTTTTGTTCTTTTGAGTAGGCAAAAGGAACATCTTTAACCTATTTGGAAAATAGATCACATACCTTTTTAAATATTAAAAAACTAATTTTTAAGAGGAACACAGGATAGAACTTCAGAGCACAATCAAACTCATTTTAGGGTTCACATGGAACAAACTATAAAAAGCAGTACGTAAGGGGAAACATGCAAGCCAATCTATGGTGTCAGAAGGCAGATGGGAGAGGAGTAAAAGGAGGGGTTTCAAACAGCCAGAAGGAAACTCTGGGGAGAAATGCACATATTCATTATTTCGATTGCAGTGCCGGTTTCAAGGGTGTCAAAACATCAAATTGCACGCTTTAAGTATGCGGTGCTTTGTCAATTATACCTAAGTAAAGCCGAGAAAAAAACAGTGTGCGGGGGAATCAACCTTTGTCAGTTTGGAGCCATGTACATGATGTAATAAGCAAAAGGGGGAGTTTGCGAACATAACGTATAGTTTGATCTCGGATTGGAAGAAAAAGAAACTGATGAAAAAGCCATAAATCCTTACCGCGCACTGTACTTTCTCGTGTATACGCTGAAGGCCTGGTAGTTTACACATGAACAGTGGTTAACAAGGGAAATGAGAGGTGGCCCAGGACAGGGAGGTGCGGCCTCCACGTTTATCACTCCCGGAACTGACTGTCAGCGTTCCAGGGATCTGTATTTACTGAAGCGGTGTCCGTTCCAGAAGGCGCACTGTGAATTCATGGCCAGTGGGGGAGTGTGGCTGGCGGGTGCACGCAGCAGTTTGTCGCGGCGCGTTCGCTGAAGGCCTGCGGGCGGAGAAGCCGCCACGCACCGCCTACAGGAAGGCCCCCGGGACTCCCGAGCAGGTGTGAGGCGGCGCGCGCAGGCCGGCTCCCGCGCAAAGTGGAGCTACGCGCATGCGTGCGCCCTGGGGGCGGGGCCTCGGAGGGGCGTGGCATCAGAGAGGCGGGGGTGTGCCCGGGGCGTGGCCTAGTGTGGTCGAGGCGTGGCCAGGGCGTAATCGGGGCGTGGCCGGGGCGGGGCCGGGGCGGGCGGGGCTCGGGGGCCGCCCGCGGGCTCGGGGGTCTCCTTGGCGAACGCTGCGCGGCCGGCTGCAGGGCGGCTCCCCGGTTGAGCCACCCGGCGGGCCGGCCCCGCCGCCGCGGGCGCTGGGGCACGAGCGAAAGCAGCGCCTGTCGTCCTTTCGAAGGTAGCATGTCCTCTGGGAGGCGCGGTGGTCCTCGACGGGCGCGCTTCGGCGGCCCTCCGGCCTTGGGCGGGGGATGGTGTGGCGTCGGGAGGTGCTCGCGGCCCAGGCGACCTCTCCGGGACCCAAGGGCGTGACCTGCATCCTCAGCCGCGGCGTGGCCCGAGGCCTGCGGGGTGTGTGCTGGGGGGGGACCCCCTGAGGGCGAACCACCCCCAACTCGAGGCCAGGGCCGCCTCGCCCCCCCCACACCCCCCCTCGCGTTTGGCTTGCTCCACGGTCGGGGGCCCGCGAGATGCTGCGGCAGCGACGAGGTCCTTGCCCCTTACGTGGCGGTGTCCCTGCAGGGCGAGCACAGGACGGGGCTGGGGGTCCGGGCAGCTTGCTGGCGTTCGGCAGGTAAGCTCCGAGAGCCTCGTCCGCGCCCGACCTCCCCGCGGCGAGCGCCGGGGCGATGTTCGGGCATCCGCCGTTTGTGGCCGGACCTGCGAGTGATGGCCGAGGCTTGTGCTCTCGGCCGCCTGGAAGTGCTCTGGTTTCCAGAGGATGCAGTGTCAGAAAGTTTTCACAAAGCGGTGTTTGAGAGAGAAATCGACGCTGGCCTCGCTCTGCACTCTTTAAGGAGTATTGGGTTTTCTTTGTCACGTGAGCCCAGAACCGTTCCCCCAAAATAGGCAGAAGAATAAATTATAATTTTTGCTCAGAAAAAAAAAAATGTTGCAAAATGATTTCTCGAACCCTTTGTATTATTAGATCCCTTAGTCCACCCTTCACTAAGACGGGCCTGTCCTCATTTCATCAGGCTTCTCTGCAGACGACCCGGCTTGGCGTCCTCACTCCCCTTGCTCTTCCAGAGTCCAGGAGGAGAGATGGGAGGTGGAGGACGGGGAAAGGCTGCCCTTCAGGGATTTTAAAACATTTCCCGATTCTAACTCTATGGGACTCTCCCTCGCATTTCAAAAGGTGTTTTGAATCTACACATGTTTTGAAAACTTCAGTTTTTCATGAGAGTCATTTAAAAGCAGATATACCTATTCTAAGATCAAAAGATTCTTTTTAAAATGATATCTTAATATCACAGAGAGACTTAAGAGAGTAGAGAAGGTTGCTGAATCACTGAAAAATGTGAAAACACCAAAAAACTGGTAATCACTGCTTTGGGAAAGCTTTAATATTTGACATAAATGACATAAATATTTTTTCTTTTGTTGAAGCCTTGATGACATCATTTGACTTTCACATTTAAAAAAATTGTAGATTTAGATTTAGAAGGAAACTTAGAGGTCATGTGGGCTGCAAAGAACATAAATATTTT
The DNA here is from genome assembly GCA_030015415.1 of Cynopterus sphinx. NCBI lineage: Eukaryota > Metazoa > Chordata > Mammalia > Chiroptera > Pteropodidae > Cynopterus > Cynopterus sphinx. The sequence goes on along the minus strand of CM057387.1, from coordinate 29,967,799 downwards.
TGACAGCATTTCTAGAAAAAAATGTTTTGTTCTCTGCTTGTATTAATTATATTTAGTGGGTGGAGGTATATTAGAAAGCTATATGTTTTAAAGCTACATTTTGGAACAGATCTTCAGCATTCCTATCCAGGCCATGCCGTCCTTGTCATTTCACCAATGACTGGGATTTCAGACCTCATAACAGTGGTTCCCAACCTCTTTGGCACCAGGGACCTAGTGCTCTTGTGAGAATCTAATACCTAATGATCTGAGGTGAAGCTGAGGTGGTGATGCTAGCACTGGGGAGCGGCTGCAAATACAGATGAAGCTTCTCTCCCTCTCCTGCTGCTCACCTCCTACTGTTTGGCCTGGTTCCTAACAAGCTACTGTACCAGTGGCCTGGGGGTTGAGGACCTCTGCTACTGCAGAAACCATCAACCTGTGGTGGCAGTAATCGGATGCTCAGTGTGCCAGTTCAGAAAGTACCTTAAATAAAGGACGTTTACTAATTACTTCTCGTTCATTTTCATCTCGCTGCTTCCAACGAATTTGGGTAGTTTTGGATCTTTATTCTGTTATCTGTAGTATTTACATAATATTTTAGTGTGACAATTGAAATTTTGAAATTGTAAAAAGTACTTTCTGCGTATTCATTTAACCAATCTGGAAGAACCTCGTGATGGTGCAAAAGATAGATGCTTCCATTGCTGCTACCAGGTTGGCTTTGAATGTTTTTAGTCTTTCATCTAATCTGTCTTTGATTACCTTTCCCTCAAGAGTACCATGGGAGATTTCTTACTTTTAAAGGCTCAAAAAAGGAAGCCACTAAGTGAACTTTGAGTCATCATAACAGTCTTTCCCAAATTCTAATAAACCTGTTTTGTACCCTAGAATTGTGCTAAAGATCACTGTCAAGCTTGCTCATCTCTCCCTCTTTGGAAATATGGCTTATTACTTGATGGGATCCTATATTCTGGTTTTGTCTTCTACCAGCCCTTACAATTACAGATAGCAATCAAGTTCCTTCAGCAACCAGGTTAGTAATTCATTTGATCCTGAAGTCTCTAGTGAACTGATCTGAAATAGGTACTTGCATACAGTCTTCTTGTGGGTCTTAGGTAGTGAATCCCTATTATATACCCTTACCAGATTACTTCATTGTTTTTAGCATAAAGAATGGCCTGTAAACGTAAAATTAGCCAGCTTGATAACTCAGTAGAAAAGTTTATGCAATAAATAAAATTGTGTGCCATGTGATTAGGGGAATACAAGTCACTCAACTTGTCTTTCTCTTATTTGTTGTATTCCTCTAAAAGTATGCTGATAGCTCCTTTCTGCCTGCTTCTGGGGTAGAATGTAAAAGAGAGAGCCAACGTTGCTATTGTTTGGAAAAGAAATGGCAGTACAGGAAATCAGATTGTGGATACTGGTCTCTAATACCTTCTCCATGTCTGTTCTCCAAAGCTCTATTTTAGAAGTAGGATTCAGAGAGAGGTTGAGAGCTGACAGGTGGCAGACAGTAGACATTTAAGAGAAGTTTCTACTTGATTAATTGCTTGCCTTCTCCACCTCCTCTGAATAGTTTAGTTTGGCTTACAAAGTAGTAGAATGCATTTATTTATTTTTTACTTTATGACATTTATTTATGATTCCAAGACAGTGAGTTTTATCCTGGTATAGACCAGTATTATTTTCTTCCATGTCCATAAACTGCTCCAAACTCTGATAAGTCACTGTGCCTTAAACTGGCCAAACTTAAAAGAGAATATCAATGAATCATTTGAGTTTGAATAAACCAATTGTATCTGTCAGTATAAGTGAAAAATTTAAAAACCACAGAAACTTATGTTCTATTAACAGCAAACTAGTCAAATAAATTATATTTACATGGTAACGATAGATAATAAAAGTTACGTCTTCTTATTTAATTATTACAACTGTAGTAGTGTTGTGTGCTGCCAAAAAATTGGAAGTGAATGAATTACAATAGCCTGTAAACAAATAAATGCAATCATGAACTACCTTAAATTTTTGTATATCTTTCCATACGTGTTCATTAAAATGTGAATTTTCAGAGCCCTTTGACTGATCTACTGCCCTTTATTTTAGTAGAGCTTCAAGTATAATTCCTGGCAAGAGTTATGATAGTTCTACTAACCAGGCTAGTTTTTTTTTTTTTTTGGACAGATTTCCCTCTGAGTGGGGAAAAATTGTTTGGGCATTAATAATTTCCTAACAAAAACTTTCAACATATGCAAATATATGTAAATATTTTAAGCATTTTGACAAATACAATGTATTTATATATAGATAGATAGATAGATAGATAGATATCCTAAGCATAAAAATTATTGGATTTCTACTTAAACATTCTGATGAATGTGTTTTTGTGGTATTTTGCCAAGCTAGGAAATGAAATCAAATGGATGTTGGTGAGTACCTCATGGCAGCAGTTACTTCATTTCGTTCATTCAGAGTGAACTGTAACTTGGAAGCCTTCGTTAGGTAAGAAAGTTGGTAGTTTGAAAAAGAAATGATCAGTTTTTAAAAGTGATCATATATGTTTAGGCTGTAATTTTTATATCGTTATTTTCAAGCTAAGAAAGATCAGTTAGTCTTGCATTCTTAAATATAGTTTACATACATGCTCACTGCTATACAGTTATTTTTACATAAAATTTATGATTTGTAGATGAGTTTTATGCTCTGAAAACTAGTATTCATAAGGGAAAATTTTAAATGTTAATTTTAATAGAATTATTAGGACATATATCCTTCAGTTGTGATTCTATTGGTGAATTAGAAATTTAATGATTTTGCAAAATAAATGATTTTAACAATACACATTATACAGTTAGATTTAATATTTAGCACAATTGCTTTGTTTAGAATTTTTAGGTAGTTTTCTAACTTAGCATTTGGATGAAGTCTGTTTTATTTTTGCTTCACTACTTTTTTATTGAGAGATTATTTTTGGGATAAGTTTTTTTGTAATACCTTAGTGAAATTTTAGCTATCCATTCTGTGTAAGCTACGAGATAAAGCAGTTACAAGTAAAGTGCTTTACATCGAGTTTAGAATCCAGTGTCCATTCCTTTACCTTCCCCCAGCCATCATATTTCATTTTAGGGAATTAGCATTGAAGAAAAATCAGCCCTTTCAAAATAATATATGCTTTGAATTATTGATGTCAGCAGCTTTATATATTCTACATTGTATTGCTGGACCAGTTTTCAGCCATGCACGTAATTTTAGTCAGATTAAATTGTGTATAGTAGCGCTTTTGCCCGATTCTTGAAATAGAGCTTTACAACTATTTTTGCTTTCCGTTTCAGTTTTCCAAACCCCAAAGATGACCTTTCATTTTGTTCAGTGACTAGGTCAGTCCTGCTTCTGGAATCCAACTCTATGTTGTGGTTAAGAAATGTTTTACATCAGAAAGAGTGACTCACAAGACAGAGATATTTACATATTAAAAAAAATATTTCATTAGATTTCAAGGTATGTTTCAATTATGACACTGAATCTTCCACATATACACTTCTAGTATTCAAGGGTGAAAAGAAGATTAAATCGTCAACTAAAGTTAAATAGAGTTCAGAACGATTCTTACCATTATTTTTTACCTCTCATGTAATTATATACTCAAAATACTTTGGTTTCTTTTGTAATACACACACACAAACACACACACACACAAACACACACACACACATATATATATTTGTGTGTGTATACATATATGTGTATGTATATGTATGTGTATATGTGTGTATACACACACACACACACACACACACACGTGAAATCCTATATACTTGGGTATATCTGGACCTGAAATTTTTTAGAACTTATCTGTAACTCAGGCTGACTAATACCTGGAGACTCATTTCTTTTTGTTGGGGAAGAATGCTCTTTCCTTTGCTATTTTACATTGGCTAGCAAGGGTTAAATTTGCTGTTTAAATAGACTTTGTGCTTGCCACATCCAGTTTTTCTAGAGCTCCTGTGTCTTGGGTATCATCTGAAAATTGTAACAGATCATTTGACTTTTTGTTAATATTGTGACTTAACTTAATGAAGTTTATTCAGAAAAATGCACTGGACAATTTCAAGTAAAAACAACTGTAACATTTATTGTGCAGTTACCATATGCTGGTACTTAAGGTACTTTAACCCTCACAACAACCTTATGAGAAAGTACTGCTGTTCTCTCTGCTTTTCGGATGAGGAAACTGAGCCTTAAATTAATGTTCTCAGACAAGATCACATGGTTAGTAAATGGCAGAACTGGGACTTAGTCGGAACCCTCAGGAGTTCTGAGCACAATTGAAATGTGATGCTTCCTTCTGTGTAGGAGATAGTAAGAATATAGTAATTGGCCAAGAGTAAAGCTGGGACATCCACAGTTTTCTTGGACATTTCCTCTTGGAAGCCTCTTCAACTACCCTCACCCACTTACAAACTCAATTATATACCATTGCTTTATTTTCCACTGCAGTTTGACCCAATTTTAGTAATTGCATTTATCACTGTCTTTCACCATTTGACCACAGCTTTGTGAACAGGTTTCCTCTTATTTGTGTATCCCCAGCACATAGCAGTACCTATCAATGCATAAAAATGATAGGTTTCTTTTTAAATTGTCTTAAACTGTTTTTAATTTCCTAATGTTGTTATTTATGTAATTAGATCACAAATACATGATGGAAATGTGGGAAAAATTGTCACTTAACATGTTTTAATGTTTGCAGAATGAAGAGGAATAATTTATCTGTTGTGAATAAAATTGGCCAGTCTTCACCAGCAGTAAAACAGCCAAAACTTGGGTTCTACTCTTCTCTCAATCAGACTCATATGTACCCTGTTCTTCTAGACTGGGGGAGTTTGCCTCACCATATAGTATTACACATTTTTCAGTATCTCCCTTTAGTAGATCGGGCCCGAGCATCTTCTGTATGTAGGAGATGGAATGAAGTTTTTCATATTCCTGACCTGTGGAGAAAGTTTGAATTTGAACTAAACCAGCCAGCTACTTCATATTTTAAGTCCACTCATCCTGATCTCATTCAGCAGATCATTAAAAAGCATGCTGCCCATCTCCAGTATGTCAGTTTTAAGGTAAGGAAAATAAGCATTAAATAGAAACCATGACTAATATTTTAACAATATTGTTGTATATCTAGATCACCATATTGACTCAGTCAATGAATTTTTAAGAATTTTTATCCCAGACTATTTCTTGTTTTTCTATAGTTATTTACATAGATCAAGATGTAGAACTTGAGCTATAGTGAATAACTTAAACTTTAATTTCCTTCATCTGGATGCTGTTTTTAAAATTCAGGTAATTGTAAAAGATTTGAAAGTGTGAAGTGCTTAGAAAATTAATTTTCATCATCACTATTTTACATTTTTTTATTTGAGACACTTTATATAAAGAAAAATGCTAATTTATTTTATAGTCTGAAGGGAGTAAATACAGTTTTGCAATTGAATTCTGTTAAATAAATATATTGTCAGTAAATTTCTGCTAAATTAACCTTCATGAAATTAAGATTTAGAATTGTCTTTCTAGGTTGATAGTAGTACTGAATCAGCAGAAGCTGCCTGTGATATACTTTCTCAGCTGGTAAATTGTTCTATCCAGACCTTGGGCTTAATTTCAACAGCCAAGCCAAGTTTTATGAATATGTCACAGGTAAAGATGCTGTACATTTTTTTGTGAGGTATACTAAAAATTCTACTTGTATTCAAAGAATTACTTAAAGCAGTTGTCTGTTGACTAGCACTTATTTTTTGCAGAAATAGCTTATGCATGTTTTCATTCTTTAGATACATTTTGTAATTTTAGTAATTATTTCCAGATTAAGTGTCATTAATATAAAATTTAAATGTTATACAATTTTCAAGTGCCAGTTTACTTAATTACGTTGAGTATAGGGTACATAGGGCCACTGATGGATGTCTTTTCTGTAATTCTGTAGTCTCTCCATTGGAGATGAAACAACATAATATTAAACTAAATGGACTCTATTAATTAGGATGATGTTTGACTCTGCGTAGTAGAAATTCCAAAACAATAGTGGCTTAAGAAAACATGGCCAAAGTTTATTTCTCTTACATTAAAAAAATCCCTAGATGAGACAATCCACAGCTGGTATGAAGCTATTTGGAACCCAGGTTTTCTCCAGGCACTCCAGTTTCTCCAAGGTGTTTTCTTCATTTTCTGTGTTCAAAATGGTGTTCTGAGTTCCAGCCATCATGTCCTTATTCTAGGCAGCTGGATGGAAGAAATGGGAGAGAAAGGGAATGCCCGTTCCTTTTCAAGGAGACTAACCATAAGTACTGCATAACGCTTCTGTTCTTCTCATTGGCCAGAACTTAACCCTGTGGCCACACCAAATTTCTGGGAAGCTAGGAAAGTTGGTTTTTTTTTGTTTTTTGTTTTTAGCTGGGTAGTAATGTGCCCAGCCAAATATTGAGACTAGGTTACCAAAGAAGAAAAGATGAATGGTTTTAGGTAGCAACCAGCAGTCTCTGCCACAGAAACTAACTGTCCTCTTTTCAGTCAGGCTTCAGCTTGAATGCCATCTCCTCAGAGAGGCCTTCCTTGACCACTTTTGCTAAAATCGTACCCACTCCTCCAGATACTCTCTCCTATATTATAATATTTTAGTTTCTTTATATCATTCATCAGTACTTGAAATTACCATATTTATTTAACATGTTTATTCTCTTCTCCCCAGACCAAAACATAAGCTCCTTGAAGGCAGCGGTTCTGTTTAGTTTATTTGCCATTATAAAACCAGAATTAGAATTCTGATAAATTATAATAAACTCTAGATTATGGTTGTCTGTAAAACTGGCTAATGGAAACCTTCCTACAGGAGAGGACAGAGGAATAGTAGCATCTTTTTCTCATAGACTGGGTTATGGCTCTCTTTTAGCAAGCATTTCTGCTAGCCTGTTTATCTTTTTAAGAGATGTGTTAAAAAGAAATGGATTATTTGAGGACTAGAGTAATATAAGTAATATAACTTACTACTTATGTATAGTTATATCTTTGTGAACTATGGGATCAGGTTAGCCTGAAATTCTTAGATTCTGAGCTGTCACTAATGTTGCACATCAGCATCCAGGGCCAGTTTCTGGGCTAGCTGATGCAGTCACCAGAGTGAGAGTAGCGATTGGCAGCAGGCTTCCTTTCAAGCTCTGCCTCCACAGTAAAATGATCTCTGTGGCTCCTGGCAAAGTTGTGGGTCTCTCCGAATCTCACATTTTCATTTGTAAACTGAGGAAAAATCAGATAAAAGTACAACATTTTACAAGGCATCAAAAGTGCTAGATGAATATATTGTTACTGTAAGAAAATAGGTACAGGTTTCTCTGCTATCTTGAAAGTAACGCGATCCTTTGAAACTCTTTGTAAGCTGAGATGGTGTAAAGCAAGGAAGCAGTTATCTTAGGACACATCTTGCGAAAGGGTGCACAAAATGAATCAAGATGAAGCACAGATGCTAACAGACAGTTCAAAGCTATAGCAGCTTGGCACTGAGATGCTCAGTGTAGTTCCCTCAGAGAAGAATCTTGATGGGGCCACTCTGCTGCTCGGTTTGTGCACTGCCTCTGTAGTGGCTCACTGCAAAACAAACCATGAATGTTAGCTTTGCTTTTTGCCTTTTTCATGAAAGTGAAAATCCTCTTCAGATTTTTTTTGGTTAGCAAAAACAGGTTCTAACAGGTAGATCTTCTGTAAAAGTGAAGTGATTTGAAACGAAGTTTCAAAAAGCAAGGAATACTTATATTTTAATGCTTAATTATATCTTAGGCCTAAAAGTTCATTGAGAATTGATTAAAAAGAAAACAAACCTTATATTTCTTAAGAAAAAAGAGTGATGTATTTATATTACTCTAATAAGTTTTGACACCTAAAATTTAGTATGAAGTCTAGCTATCCACCATTTAAAAATTAGTATAAATAAGTTAACAATTAGTATAAATCAATAAGTTTTCTTATAAATGAATTAAGGTTTGTAACCAATTTGATCATTCTAATAGAGACAGTAGAACTTTTAGTAGAATTCAAATTGATTTTGAAAAAGAAAAAATCGTGCGTGGATTTGGTTTCCAGGCTATGTCTAAAAATACTGGATCTGAAAACCTGTGAAATTCCACCTATTTTAATTTCAAACTATAAGTAAGCTTTAGTTTGTCAATCTTCAAAACAGAAAGTTTTCAAAATATATCTTTAATTTGCTAACAAAAAACATGTCCCTAAAGAATATGACATCATTTATTCATCAACATATTTATTGACTTACTATGTGCCAGATACTATTTTAGGTGCTGGAAAAACAGGAATGAATAATCAAGATAAAAATTCTGTTTCTTCTAGGACAGAAGTTGAAAAGGTACAAATAGCATTTTAGGCTTTGCATCTCATACAGTTTTGCTGCAGCTCTGCTGCTGCAATGCTATTCGACTCCAGCACTACCATGTGAAAGCAGACATAGACAGTACATAATCGAAGCAGCATGGCTGTGTTACATACAGTCATTTTAATTATGGACACTGAAAGAGTTTCATGTAATTTTCATATGTCACAAAATATTCCTTAAAATATTCTTCTCAACTATTTAAAAATTTTAAAACCGGCATGCTCCATAGTGTAGTGGTTAGTATGTCTGCTTTGCATGCAGAAGGTCCTGGTTTTGTGCCCCAGGTGGAGCTATGGACCAGGCCCCCGGGTGCTTGGTGCACCAGACCCCAGGTGCACCACCCCCAGCATGTGGGAGGGGACACCCTGCCTTCAGAAATCTAGTTCTTAAGGGGAAACAGCAACATCCATGGGTCAGGGGTGGAAGTAGTAGTGGAGGGGAATAAAGAGGGGGAAAAAATTTTTTTAAACCATTCATAACTCATGAGCCATACAGTAAGTAACAGACCATGGACTAGATTTGGCTGGCAGACCATAACTTGCCAACCCCTGTTCAAGGAAATTCATATAATTATATTCTTTAAATACTGAAAACTAAAGCCTTAAGATTGAAAATAATTGGAAGACATGTTTATGAAATCTTTGTAACTTCTTTCTTACTATTCCATGTATGAATTATGAAAGTATAAAAAAAACTGTTATAAAAATGTCCTCTAGCTAATGGTACTATGGGAAACAGTAATATGTTGATTGCTTTTACTATGCTATTGTAAGCATATGTTGATATAGTTTTAATAAATTGCTTCATTGAAGCTGTAGATCTTCAAATAATGTTTTCATAATTTTTTTTCTTATTTCTGTGCAAGTCTCATTTTGTGTCAGCACTTACAGTTGTTTTTGTCAACTCAAAATCATTGTCATCAATTAAAATTGAAGACACACCAGTGGATGATCCTTCACTGAAGATTCTTGTAGCCAATAATAGTGATACTTTAAGACTCCTAAAAATGAGTAGCTGTCCTCATGTTTCATCTGATGGTAGGTTATATATTTTTTAAGCTTGCATGATATTTATTGTAGTCACAGTAACTGCAATTTCTTATTGAAAACTGCATGCTTAAGAAACATAATTCATTAGTCTTTTTTCAAAAGAAGTCTTAATCTGCAAGCTAGATACAGTTTAAATTGGTTCTCTTAAGACTACTTTAGTTATATATACATATGTATATCTTGGTATCCATCTCTTCAGAAATCATTAGATGTCTGTTTTAGCAAAAAAAAAAACTATCAAATTTAAATGTATAAAATGTTTTATTAGTATGATTCTTTGTTTTTAAGAATATTCCTCCATTTCCCACAGGAATCCTTTGTGTAGCTGATCATTGTCAAGGCCTTAGAGAACTGGCATTGAATTATTACATGCTAAGTGATGAACTTCTCCTGGCACTTTCAAGTGAGACTCATGTTAACCTTGAACATCTCCGAGTTGATGTTGTGAGTGAAAATCCTGGACAAATTGAATTTCATTCTATTAAGAAACAAAGTTGGGATGCACTTACTAAACACTCCCCTGGAGTTAATGTTGTTATGTACTTCTTTTTATATGAAGAGGAATTTGAGACATTCTTCAAAGAAGAAACCCCTGTTACTCACCTTTATTTTGGTCGTTCAGTAAGCAAAACAGTTCTAGGACGGATAGGTCTTAACTGTTCACGACTAATTGAGTTAGTGGTATGTGCCAGTGGTCTTCAGACTCTTGATGATGAACTTATTTGTATTGCTAAGCACTGTAACAACTTAACAGCCTTGGGCCTCAGTGAATGTGAAGTTAGTTGTAGTGCATTCATTGAGTTTGTAAGACTATGTGGGAGAAGGCTAACCCAGCTCTCTATAATGGAGGAAGTTTTGATCCCTGATGATGGTTATAGCCTGGATGAAATTCACACTGAAGTCTCCAAATACCTGGGAAGAATATGGTTCCCTGATGTCATGCCTATCTGGTAATCACCTACCAGAGTTAGCCTTTTTTAAAATGAATAAGATTAGCTTCTTTCAGTCTATGCAAATGTAAATATTAAAATGCATTGCTGAAATATTTTAGGTAAAATATTTTCTCCTTTGCAAACTGTCCTAATGGGTTACAGCAGAAACATATAAAAAAAATACAAGAAATTTGAGAAGCCAGAAATTTTTATCAATAGGAAAAGAGACTACTATATCATGGTTGATAGTTGCCATGCTAAAGCTACAGGTGTTTTCTAGATAAGTTTCTTAGGCTTTCCTGAAGGTATAATTTATCTTGCTAAATAAATGTATAATATTAAGCTTTGTATCTCTTAAATAATGCCATTTATAACTTTATACTATTTTTAATGGTTTCTGTTTCATCTTAGTATTAATATATTTTACAAAACACTTAGTATTAAAAACTAAGAGTAAAGTCAAAATATAGATGCAGAGGCTAACTTAATTGTACTTTATTTTTAGCACTATATAAGGTCATATTAAGACTTAATAAACAACTTTTATTTCTAGTATATGGAATTCTGCTTTAATATATTGGGAGAAAATTGACATTAAATTAAAATTAAATAATGGTAATTAATTTTATGAAGGTACTGTAACTGTTAATTGATTGAATATACTACTGAGTAAAGTAAATTTTGCAAAGTGTGTTTGAGAGGGAATCAGTTTTTACTGACTTACTACTCTATATCTGAAACCATGCCAGATCCTTTGCAGAAGTGATGTTATAATTTAATCAGAACAACTAAAAAACCTTAATGGCTCTTTATTGACTTTAGGGTAAAAATATATCTTTAAAATGACCCACAAATTCCTACAAGATCTGGTTCATCCCTACTTTGCCCTCATTTCCTTTCAACCAAGCTGCCCTTTGCCCTTTTGCTCCCATCTCTTTCAGGCCGAGCACCCTCTAGTCAGAAGGCATACGTCTATATTTTTCTTTCCACTTCGATTACTGTCTTTGCTCCCTCAGATCTTTCCTTTAGATGTCTTTTCCTCAGGGAAGCCTCTATGACTCACTTTCAGCACTCTCTGACTTCCCTTTGTGGCGTTTATCATTATTGTAATTTGCCATTTACTTGTATGATTGATTATCTGCCTATTTCATTGGACTGTAAGCTCCATCAGTGTAAGATCACCATTAAGTTTTACTCGCTGTTGTATTCTCAGCATCTAGTATAATATTTAGCATTATTTAGCCTAGGAGGCACTAGATACATTTTACTTAACTACTTTCTTTTTCAAACTTGTTCCCCTAAATTTTTACCACAGTATCTTAAATTTCTTTCCAAGAAATCAATTAAACTTAAATTAGAAATATGTTTATTATTTTCTAGTTTCAAATATTTTAAAATTAGTAATAAATTTTTAAATATTCTCACCTATTGGGAAATTAGAATATATTGCGATTTGTAAGTGGTGACTATAAAAAATAGCATATTTCATATCCCTTTATTTAGAGACTGTGCTTGTGCAAACATTCTTACCACTGTACCACATTCTTTGTCAGGCATCTCATTTCATTCACGTTAAAATTCTAAACTCTCAAAACAGTGTGTAGTACATTAGTACACACTAAATAAATGCTAATGGAGCTGATGTTGCTAGTTAAAAAATAAAACCAATTTTTTAAAGACAGTTATTAATATTAAATTTATATCATCTCTACTTTAAGATTGCAGGAGAGTGCAGAAGCAGCATATAATAGGGAACTTAAAGTCTGGTTAGAATAACAGGACAAACAGACATCTAGGAAATAGCATACCTGATATAGAGGGGTCAGGGTGGTTGGAGATCAGAGTAATGGAAACACTGAAGAGATAAACCTTCAATCTCACCTGCTTTAAAGTATATAATACCTGAATGGTAAGGTGATAGAATGCCAGTGGTGTTTGCAGTAGAGGATAATGAAACAAAACAAAGAAGGACTGGAGAAGAGATGTCAAGGGGAAGTTTGTTCCCACAGTCCACCAGCGTAGAGGGATGCTGAGTACTACTGGCTTCTTATTCATCACAGGAGAAGTTGCTGCTCTACATGGTGCTCTTTAGTGGCCCATTAGACAGACCTAATGAACTGAGCACTAAAATGACTCTTGAAGCAAAACTCAGAGTAAAACTGATCAGCTCAATTAAATGACTCTTGTTGATCTCACACTTACTAGGTTGATAAAATGAAGAGCAAACATTTTTAGGACCACCAAAAATGAGATGAGGAAATATATAGTATTTTTAATGCTTCATCTAATGAAAACGTCTTCATTTACTTTGGAAGTCCATGAAAAGTACTGCTTATCTAAGATTAGAGAATTCTAGGTAAATGAGAGTTTGACGTTAGAGGATTTTGAGCTTCAGGCTTTTAGAAATATTTTCGTCTGTAAGCAAACTCATTTATATTTAAAATGTATTTTTGCATGTGTTAAAAGGTTCTGGAAAAGTTAGGATAGCTTGGTGGGCAAAATGTAAATGGAGAGAAGGGGAGAAAAGGTTTTATTGTAGGCTGTACTAAAGGAGCACAAAAATAGGAACCTCAAATTTTTTTTTCCTTCTTTATAGCCTTGTTGGCCTCATTTGTACTGTACTAAATATTAGGGAGATGGGAAGATTTCAAAGTTATACATATTGTTGTCAATGTGCCACTAAGTGTGATAAATGTTGGCACAAGGACATGAGAATTCTTTCCTCTGTGGGCCTGGCCACTTACATTGGCACTTACCTTATGCTTCTATTAAATTATCTTCCTACAATAAACTGAAAACATTTTTTGAAGAAAATTTGATTTCATTCACATTATTTACAGTCAGCAAACCCAGTACCTGACACAAAAAATTATATTATAATCACTTTCACTAAGGAAAAATAAGTTAATCACTACTATTACTTCTCTGTCATTTAAATCTTTATGATACTTTAAGCAGAACATTTTGATAGTCAAACCTCAAAGAACAGGAAATACCTCAAAAAACAACCAACCCTCTGATATAATGCACCAGAGGGCGCTGTATTCTATTTCTTCCTAAGAAGGAAATCCTTTAGTCTAAAGTGTGCATTTCCATTCAACAGATACGAGAGTGCTTGTGGAAGGCTAGGCAGAAGGCAACATTCTTGCTCTACCTTGGAGAAGCTCTCCATTCCAGGTAATGAGTCTAGTTTTGAAACAATCACTTCAGTAGGTTGATTATTTAGAAGGCTAAGCACATATTTCATTGTTCAAACATTGTAGAGCTCTTTAAAAATTGCATTTAAAGTTTGCTATTTTCTTTTTTGCGTACTCAATCGGAGTGCAGCCTTTATCCTTTGAAAGTGAATGTAATTTCTGGAAGCAACCTAAAGTTATTTGACACTGAGGATATGGATAAGGTAGATGGTCAAACCAGACAGTGCTTGTTATTGTTTTATTTTTTTAACCAAAAATTAAATTCTTTGTTTGCTACCCTTGTATAAAATGTATGACACAGTAGAGGGTAGTATCTAACTAGGTATGAGAAGTTACTAATTGTGTCATATGGACTCTAAACTATCTGAGAATCATCAACTCTTTTTCCTGGCCAACTACCTACAAGTCCTGTTATTTCTATAATATATTCATAATAATAAGTGCTCATGAAATCACCTCCCAACTGTAAAACTATAGCATTAGTAGTAACTTAAATTTGGCTGAATGGTCCTTCCTTATCCAGTACCAATTTAGGTAACTAGTGCTTACCGTTTGATTTTCTTTTTATATTTTTTGTCATGTATTTGTGTGTTCCTAAAAATTATGTTTTAGTTTTGATTGTTTTGACTTTATAAATAGTATCATGCTATACTTGATATTTAGGATTTTTTTTACTTGAAACTATATTGCTGTGATATATCCATTTTGTTATGTTTACTCAAAATTATATTGCTGTGATTCATCCATTTTGTTAGAATAGGTCCATTTATTATGACTACTGTATAATATTCCATTCTAGAATTAACCACAATTTATTTGTCCACCTCTATGTTGATGAACATTTGAGTTTTTCCAGGTTTTGCTATAACAAACAATGATGTCAGGAACATTCTTATATATGTGTCCTGTATATATGAGAACTATAGCCACTTCACACCAGTAGTAAAGTTCAACTAATTACATTTTCCTCTGACATATCTACAGTGAGAGAACGGAGTCATTCTGCTGGAGTTTTCTATGTTTTGAAATGATTTTAAGCAAAACTTTGTGAAGGAAGTTTCCAGAATGATGAATTCAACTTATTCATTTCTTACTGATTAACTGAAATCTAGGGAACTGTAATTATTTCTGGTGCTTTGAACAGTAAAATGGTCTTATTTTCCCTTTTGTCCGCATAACCAGGAAAGAATAATATAGATATACAGTGATGTACAGAAGTAAGTAACTGTGATGTGCACATGGCCAGATGAGGCTGACTGACTTGGTTCCATAAGATACTTCAGGTTAGGATCGACCTCTTTCTCTTTATAGTACTCCCTGTAATGCAACTGTACTGATATCTAGAATATTACATATTTTCTTAGACTGCCATCATCTGTTACCTAGAATATCTACCATTTGTAGAAGAGTGTAGGGAATGTGTGGCTGTCGAAAACAGCAACTTCTCTCTTACCCATGCAAGCATCTCACAATCCAACTATTTTGACAAACCTAAGGATATTGCTGAAATTCTCCACAACTTTAACTCAAAAGAAGCTTCCAACTTATTCAGTTAATATTTATTAGGTGTGTATGGGTGTATACACATTGTACAACACACCATTCTTGTACCATAAAAACAGCTGGAGGCCTTTTTTAAAGCAAAAATCTAGTTTTAGAAACATTTAAAATGCAGTCTGAACCAGGTTAAATTTATATTTATGTATCCTATGTATTTAGGACTAAGAAATGTTTAAAACAACAGAAAAAGCCACCCCAGATCTCACAGGTTACAGAAAGATCAGAGAGCCCAGAGAAATTAGTTGACATGCAAAAACATCAAAGTGGCAATGAGTTGAAATCAAAATAGCATTTTCTTCTTTGCATTCATCATGTTTCTAGTTGAACACAAATTTCTTGAAAAGCAGCATATGCATTCAGATTTTAAGAAGATGGCTTTCTAAAAGATCTGTTCATTTGTCTTCCACTTATAGGTACACAGTGGGATCACTCCGGTCACAGTTTTCAATATGTATGTGGGACTGTATGCCAGGATAAACTTCCTGCATGGGCAGTAGAGTTCCCAGTTTTTCTCCCTTCTTGATAGAACCTTTATATTTAATTGGCTCAATGTAGAATATTTTAACGCAGAAATCTAAAAGAAAAGAAGTAAAATTATTAGGTACACAGTGGGATCACTCAGGTCACAGTTTTCAATATGTATGTGGGACTGTATGCCAGGATAAACTTTCTGCAAGGGCAGTAGAGTTCCCAGTTTTTCTCCCTTCTTGATAGAACCTTTATATTTAATTGGCTTAATGTAGAACATTTTAACACAGAAATCTAAAAGAAAAGAAGTAAAATTATTATCCGGATTTTAGTAACCTTGATTCAGAAATTAAAAAAAAAAAAAAAAGAACAAAAATGGAAAGGAAGACAAAAAGAAGGGAGGGTTGATTGAACTCAGTGAGGGAATAGAAGAAAATGGCAAAATTGTATCAGAAAAAAAAAATTACAATATGCCCAAGGAAGAATAGATTCAAATGAACATTTAATAAAGGCATTGAAGAATAACAGAAATATTTTCAGTAGTTGAAGAAAATTGATCAAGAACAATATCAACTCTAAGACTTATTCTAATTAAACTGTTAGACTTTAAAGACAAGGAAAATGGAAATAACTGGTACAAGAATACAAATCTTCCTGATATCAAAAGAAAAATATTTTTTAAATAATGAAGACCCACCAGATGGAGAAATGGAGAGTTAATATAATACCATAATTATAATACAAAATAAATACAACAATGTTGGGACTAAATATATGTTTATCTCTAAATGTTAATCTGTCTATTTAATAAATTGTTCTATTGGCTTGAAAAGAAAAACCCAATTCTGTGCTACATACAATAAAATACAGTAATTGAAAAAAGCTAAAAAGTTAAGAGCCAGACAAAAATTTGCCAAGAAAAATGGATGCAAAAGGAAAGCAGGTGTTATGATTCTGTTACCAGAGAGTGGCATTCAGGCCAAAAACCACTGAAAGAAGATAAGGAAGGACAATTTATAATGCTAAATCCAATGAAGATGCAACAGAACTATCCATGTGCTAATTAACACAGACCATCTGTATAAAGCAGAGACTACAGGGGAGATAAAAGGAAAAACAGAAACCCATTAGTAATGAGACTTAAACATATATTAGTGAAAATAGGTCAAGTGGACAAAACATAAGAAAGTCTATAGAATCGTGCTGTTTAACATAGTAGCTGCTAGCCACATGTGGCTAGTTAGCACTTTAAAGTGTAGCTAATCTGAATTAGATGTACTTAAGATACACACTGGATTTTGAAGACAATACAAAAGAAGGTTAAATAATTTTTATATTACATTTTGAAATGAAAATATTCTGGAGATATCAGGTTAAATAAAATATATTATTAAAATTAATTTCATCCATTTTTGCTTTATGTGACTACTAGAAAGTTGAAAATATACCTATGTGGCTTTTATTATATTCCTATTGGATAGTACTGGTATAGAAGATCTAAACAAAATCACTAAAGTATGTCTGATTTACAAATATTAAACAATATATACAAGACCTCTACACTGACAACTAATACAAGGATATAACATGTTCATTGATTGGAGGACTCGTTGCTTTTAAGACATCAGTTCTTCTCAATTTGATATATATAATTAGTGCAAACCCAACCAAAGTCCCAGCAGGATTTTTGGTAGAAATTGACAAACTGATTCTATAATTTGGAAATGCAAATGACCAAGAATTGCCAAGGCAGTCTGAAAGAGCAAAGTCAGAAGATTTATACTATCAGATATCAAGATATATTTTAAAGCTATAGTAATTAAGATGGTGTGGTATTTGTGGAAGATTGACAAATGGCTGATGGAACACAGTAGCAACACCAGAAACAGACCCATTTATATTCAGACTGATTTATGACAAAAGATACTCAAGTGCAGTAGGGGAAAAAATGGTCTCATCAAGTTAATAATACTGAGTCAATTAGATATCAATATGGGGGGAAAATCTTGATCCTTATCTCATTCCTTACACAGTTAATTCCAGATGGTCTATAAGTCTCAGTATGAAAGATGAAGCAATAAAGCTTGTCAATGGAAACAATATCTTTATGACTTCAGGGTGGGCAAATGTGTCTTTAATGGGTAAAAAAAAAATGTGTTAACAAAAGAAAATACCACTAAACTTGACTGCATTAAAAACAAGAATTTTTGATTATTAAAAGGAACATTAAGAAAGTGAAAAGACAACCCACAAAATGGGAGAAGATATTTACAATACATGTATCTGACAAAGCACCTGTATCTAGAATATGCAAAAAGCTCCTGGATACCAATAAGAAAAGGACAAGCTGTAATGAGAAAGGCTGTAATGAGAAAGGTAGAGTATGGTGCCTGTAGCAGCTGGAACTTTCATACAGTCCTGGTAGAAGTATAGGTTGGTACTATTACTTTGGGAAACTGGCAGTATCTGCTAGAGCTGAGGATACACATATACCAAGTGATCCAGTGCTTCCTGTCTTACAACATTCTGCCAGTTGTTAAGTATATTGATTCCAATTATGCAACTGGGGAAATTACTTCAGAATGGATTTGTGGATACACTGAGCCCACTATAAGATGGACTCTAGTGAAAAACTTCATTGATTGTCTGAACCCAGAAGCCCCTAGTCTGACTGGTGGACACCAGTGGCCTTTTGAATCTCTAGGACTTGGTGTTCCTTTTGAGTGAGTGTTCAATAATCTCTGAAAAGCTTGATTATTTCTTCCTCAATGTATAGTCATTCTGCTAAAAGGCTGGAGGTATTTTGGGGGGTAGCTAGAGGAAAGGTTGACAATATAAATTTTTGCCTGTGTGCCAGAGCCCTTTCTCAAAGGGACTCGGCCTCCTTTTCATTCAGGGAGCTCTGGTACTGTGAACTGGCTCAAGTATGGGAACTGGGGTGGGGTGGGGTGGGGAGTGACCTACTATTGTGATGATTGAAGTCAGAATTTTGTTCATCAGACCTAGAGTGTTTCCATTTATACAGATCAGATAAGGCTTTAGTAGGCTGCCCATCTATTTGGTTTTAGGTCACCATGATTAACTAGACAATACAACAGATCTCTGTGTTTCAGATGAATCTGATTACTACTTAAGCTCCGCTGCATGTTAGGTAACCATGCCAACCTTGGCCTTGGTTACTAAGTGGACTCCATTCAATGGCAGCTGTTTCTCTTGTCATTTCAGGCCTAAGCCATTATGCAGCTCCTCAAGGACATTGGCTCCCTCACAAATGTTTCTTACAGTCTTGGTTAGGGGAGTGTCCACTGGACCCACTCCCAAAAGGAATGCATATTTATGTTCACTAAAAGACATGTACAGGAAAACTTATAGCAGCGTTTTCAAAATCACCTGATAAAGCTGGATACTACCCAATTGTCTGTCTAGAAAAGAATGATTAAATAGATGAAGATACATGCATGTAATGGAATACTCTGTAAAACAATAAGAATGAAAAAACTAGAACTATATGCAAAAATGCGGATGAATCTCACAAACATGATCTGGAGTGAAAAAAAGCCTCATAAAAAAGACTGCATGCTGTTAAAGTCTATATCATTTCCAAAAATAGGCAAAACTAATATATGGTGGGAAAGTGCTTACCCTTGCTGGGAATAATAAAAAGTAGCACATAGTGTCTCTGGGTTACTGCTGATATTCTTTTTCTTAATCTGGGTGCTGGTTATATGAGTGTTTTCACTTTGTGAAAATCCATGAATCTGTACACTTATGCTTTATGTACTTTTCTGTGTGGACCTTATACCTTCATAGAATTTAAACAAACAACAAACCTAATACCTGGAGTACTAGGAGACCCAGCTTTACCTAGAATATAGAGGCCATTCTAAATATTTCACAGTCAACTCTTGCAAAAATAGCAACATTTTCAAATTGTGAGATTTTGGTAAATGAAAGTATCTGTTAATGATAGTTACTATTGTTGAAAATGATTTCGTTTATAGATAGGTAAGCAAAACCACATAGGCCACAGAAAGAAAGCTCTCAGTCAGCTGTAGAGATAGGTGGAGTGTGTGCCTAATGAAGATGATTTTAGGGAAATTTGAAAATGCATTAGCCGTTTTGATTTGGTACCCTGTATCCTTCATGTACTAGGTTTATCATTTTGAAGGAAGTATGAAACGTCTGTGTGGAATATGTGTTCAGTCAATAAACATCAAACATCTCCATATGTGTCCTAGGCATATACACCTCCTCTTACCTCTTCCAGATAGCCAAACACCATTGTTGATGGCGTTGTTGTTTTTATAAGGCTTCGCCTGGCGTATAATCGTTCCAGTGAAAGGAGCATACACAGTAGATCCGTCAGAGCACAAGACATCCACGCCCCAGTGACGCCTGTGATTTCTAGGATGTAGATAAGAATGAACAGACTGAGGAACTTCCCTGAAAGCTTTATTGCCCAGGAATGTGGCATTATCCCTCTGTTGCCAGACTAGGGTATCAAAACTCGAAGCTGCTGAAACATATAGGGATGCCTCAGGTTTCCTTACTCTGTTTTGCCCAATTTTAACTTCCCTCCCTGAAGATAATAACCATGTTGTAAAGATGAAAGCATTTAAGACAGTAGTTGATACTTGGGAAGCCTTTAAAAAATATTAGCCATTATTTTATGGAATTTGGGGAAATGAGGCAATTCATATGTTAATTTTTTAGAGATCTGAATCTTGACCCCCATCGAAGACCACTTAGGAAAGAGTTGTCTTTTTATGGGAACCTATCAGGAAATAATCGTATGGTACCCTAATCTTATTTTTCACTCAGCAATTATTATAAATGTCATTTATTGTATATGCTATTTTAATCCAGTGAATGATACCTCCTGGGTTTATTAAGGTATATGGAGCACAAACACAAAATGGTTCCAGATTATGAGATTTCTTGAGATTGTCTCTAGCAATCCTCACTGTTGTCACTATGTCCATTCTTACTAGCCTCTTCTCCTTCCTAATAGGCTACTACCTGAAAAATCAGATTCACCAGAATTGTTAGAATTATCTACAAAGCAATATCAAGCAGGTTCCAAGTGAAGAGCCAATAATAACTTATTGAATAGGTCAAGTGCATAAACTTTAGGGTATGAACCAATTCAGTCTTAATTTTGGCAATTTAGAGGCCATTTTTTTCATATTTCTGTCTCTTAGGTATATCTCCAAGTATTTGAGGTTGCTTTACAAGTAATACCTACATAAGTAAGCATTCCACTAAATTATTGATGGCGATCAGTAATGCATTTGGACACAAGGCTATTTCATCAAAGGGTGGTACCCCCTAGGTGGTACTGTGCATTATCGAAAATTCACAAGTGTATCTCTCATTGTCTGGAATAAATTGCCAGTTTAGGGCCAGCCTCTGGTGGTCAGCTCCCAGAGTTTAGGTCAGTAAAATATGGTTGGTTTGCTGGGAGGAGTATCCAAAAGCCTGAATCCTAGTCCAGCCTTCACCATCTCCAACTGTGTTTGATATGTCCCTTAACCTGTTGATACCTTAGTTCAAGTTCCTCATCTATAAAACGGGGGAGTAATGTTTGATTTTCACCTGGGAAAAAACCAGGTGAGATAAGTCAATGTGTGAAAACATTGAGAGGAAAATCACTGTTTGCTCCCCTTTTCTCTTTTCCTAGTGTATACGTTGTTCCCAATTCAGAGCGCATTCTTGAAGCAGAGTTGCTCCAAAGTCAGTAATGCAACTGGTTCCTCTCTGAGTTTTTCTGCTGTCAGAGGGAGATGATTATGAGGAAGCGCAGGACAAGTACACGAAGCAAAGAAGCTAATAGCCAAAAGGGTTTATGGTTATTTGTGAAGCCCCATACCTTGAAGCAGCGTAGTGGCCACAGCCATGCCTGTCACATGTCCTGATCTCATTAGAAGACTTGCCAGCACATATACTAGCCCATGGTCCAGCCAGCACTAAAAAAGAGAAACATGAGAAGCAGATTTCCTGACTTTATGTTTCCAATCTCCATTTGCCTTATAAGTCTCCCAGTGGATTCTGAAAATCCTATTTTCACTATAGATTTTCCCTAACTCTCTGTAGCTTATGGGAAGGTCTTCCTTTAACTCCTGATTCAGATGTAAAATTGACTTTTTCCTTGGCCACAGAAGTCTGTTTTATGACTCATAGAGTATTTATAAATGTGTATTTATTAGGATTAACCTCCCTCTTTATAGTTTCTTCTTATCCACTAATAAATGGCATAAACTGTGTTTTTCAAATTTTCTTTGTTCATCACTTGACATTGGGACCACTATATTTAGGTTAAGGAAAATAATCAAACAGCATGGCTCAAAGAAAGAACTCCAGAAATTAGGAAGTAACTTTGAAATGTTCACTTATTGTTAGTCCCAAAAATCAAATCCAAGAGCATGTTTGAATTAAAGGAGAAACACATGCTGACTAGCAAAGTTTATTTGACACTAAATAAATTTCTCATGTTTGCAAACATGGAAGAGGGAGACTCTTAGAAATAAGAACATGTCAAACCAATTTAGTCTAGAATGGAGGGAGTAGAAACAATTATAAAATTATGAAGCAGCAAAACATCAAGGAGGGGGCTGGCGCTCTCATATTTTGTGCAAACTTTGTTTTAAGTGCAACTTCTCCTTTACTAGAGTAAGTACTTGATGAAAGTTCAATTGGATTCAATCTCCTAGATTTCCAGTGTTAACATTCACAGAGAGGCACAGTCAACAAACTCATCCTTTCACTTCAAAACAAACTAACAAAAACGGAAGCAAACTCAAGAAGCTGCTAATTTGATTGTTGATTTTATTTAATATATTTTACTATTTGTTACTGTAGATGCCATGAAGAGAAGCATAAGGAATATGGCATGTGGCCATTAAGCATATTCTATGCTAAACACTTTATTAATTCCATTTTCTCTCCCACTGTGACTTTTAAGGGAGTGTTTTCCTTTCCTAATTCCCACATCGGTCTCTGTATCAAGAATTTTCTAAATCAAATTCTTACACAAACTTTTTATTTTCTAATTATGTCCCAATTAAGTCCTAGACCAAGATAGAAAGACTTCATTCTTAAAGTGCACCAATTCCATTTTTATGTTTCCCTTGTTAAAGAACCACAATATTCAAATAGAAATTACTGAGAGCCTTCCTTGCCTCTTGTATCCCTCCTATTCCATTTTTAGTAACCAAATGCACAAATTTCTGTTGTGATGGTGTTATTAACAACTTTGAAATATATCCTTGAAGTGAGTTTTTAAAAATTAGCCAAGATTCTAAAATTGTGTTTTTGACTTACCAGTCGAACTCAAAACAGCCAAAAGGAGGAGGACTGTGGAAAACATCTGGCTTTTATTTTCCTATGACGTGTCGTGCTCTGATAATTATAATTGCTCCGTGATCTCTTTGAAGAATGGAGCAAATCAAATTCTAATACTCCCTGGATAGCTACTAGATTCACATGTAGGACCTATATAAAAGCTTTTGAACTGAAGAAGCAGCTAATTTTATTGGAAAGGCTGATTAAATATTAACAGAAAGCGATAAGGTTAAGAGGAGAGTGTGGCTTCATGAATAACTGCATATATAATAAAAATACAAAAATGTGCACAGACTAACTTGAGGATAATTACCTCTGAGAACAGAGGGAAATAGAATTGTGGAGGAGTATACAGAAAGGTAAAACTCCAAAATACCTTATAAAAAAGAAAAAGATCTGAAGTAAATATATAAAAAATGGTTAATTATTGGAGGTAGGACATAGGTATTTGTTATAGTATTCTATACTTTTCTATATATGTCAGACATATACGAGCATCTCTTTTATGCTTAATAGCAGATGAGGCCCTGAGATTTTCTGTGGAAATATCCTCATTTTAGTAATTTGTCAGTAGTTGTAAGAGACTGTGATTATGGGCCCGATTCTTCACTCTCCCTGCACCCACACCTTTGCCATGTGTCAGGGGGCCTCCCCAGCTGAAGCCAGCCTTGCACATCCCTTAATTTACATAAAAAATCGCCAGCTCTCAGAATTAGTAAACATAATAAACTCCACTGTGTGTAAGGAAATATCAAAGGAATTAAAGCAAATATGAGCTAGTTAGCTGAACATTTGTTCTGAATGAGGCTGGCTTGTCCATTTTGAAGTGGTATCCTAGAGCCAGGGGGCACTGTAATTGTTCTTTTTGTACAATCAGCTATTGTGAGGACTCTTTATTCATATGATTGTGAATGTTAGAGACTTTTTGATTAGAAACACTGATCTGTTAATAGACGTCTTTGAAGGAGACCTTTATCCAACTTGAGCTATACTTCTTCATAACTATATGTGGAAGTACAGTTTCTCGTTAGGCTATGATTAGTGAAGGGCATTTAATTTTGCAAGATATTGTTAACTATCAGCATAAATTGACCTCTCATTTCTCCCCCATGCCTCGCAACTTGACCCTTTCATTTTTCTTAGCACTTTCACCAAAGATAAAGAGGGCCATGGGGAGGAGGAGAAATTCAAATGGGCTGCCATTCACATTTGATGGTAGTAGTGATAAGCACTATATTTCCTATACTAAGATTAACTAAAAGTTACTTGCCTCTTTCAGCACATCATTCTGATCTCTTTTTAGAAAAACTTGAGTTAAAATAGTATAGTAGAGCCCGCCCAATTGCAAAGCTCATTTGTTTCCTTCTGTCTCATCTCTGCTTCTCTGTAACTCTGTCTTCTGCTTCCCACAAGGTAAGTAATGGCCTTATGCTGAAATATCAAAGTGAGAAGGCTGGCCATATTCCAGGAGTTTATAAACATTGTTTCTGATATGTTAATATTTTGTGTTTGTCTAGTCCATTTAGACTGCTATAACAAAATGTCATTGACTGGGTGGCTTATAAATAAAAGAAATTTATTTATCACAGTTCTAGAGGCTGGAAGTCCAAGATCAGGGTGCCAGCATGGTTAGGCTCTGGTGAGAGCCCTCTGCCAGGTTGCAGACTATCGACTTCTCACTATGTCCACATAGACGACGGAGCTCTGTGAGTCTCTTTAGGCCACTAGTCCCATTCGCAAGGGCTTCACCCTCACAACCTAAGTACCTCCCAAAGGCTCCTCCTCCTGATACCATCCCATTGAGCATTAGGATTTCAACATACAATTTTGGGGGAACACAAGCATTCAGATCATGTCCGTATTGCTTAATATTAAATCATAAATAGAAAACAATGCAGAGAAACTATCTACTAGTGATGGCAAAGTTACAAATTTGAAGGGGACCTCCCAGCATTGAGTCCTTTTCTCCCCCAGATTAAAAATATAAAATTTATGGGAAGAAAGATTTAGAGAGCTAACAAATTTTGAACAAATTAGAAGAAAAGTGTGGGAACCCTGCCCATGTACACGGCTATAATACATATTGTATGAAATGTAGTATATTGTTTTGGGAGTCACTGAATTTGTGTTGCTAACTAGTTTCAACTTTTATAAGTCTAGAAACAGGTTCAAGATAAACTACCATTACCACTTATATGCTTCAAGTTTCAATGGATGTCTTCAGTAGAAGGAATGTAGAATAAAGAAAAATTAGGCTCAGTACTAGGATGAAGAGAAATCTGCTGCTGTCAGATCCCAACACAAAGCCTCGATAAATGTTCACAGAATTGATTTGAACCAAACTGTATCCCCATCAGTGCAGACATAGCCACTCTGCTTTCTATTTCAAGAGAGATTAACAGGCTCCAAAAATTTAGTGTGTGTTAGAATGAGAAAAACTTGGAATTCATATAGACTTTTGGAGGTGTTTGTTTCTCCCGTGTGTAAACAAACATGTCCTGAAAGTCGGTCATTGGCAGTGTTTTTCCGTTGAAATCAGAGCTGATGTTTGTTTGGTCTGACTGTCTCTTCAGTGAGGACAGTGAGCTAATGAGGTCAATGTCATAAAGGTGATCCCTGTGTGGTTCAGTTATCTCTTCCTGTCCTTGGACACCAGGCGGAGCCCTGGACCCTGGCCTGCTGTCTCACAGATGGGAGGGGCCTGTCCACTGAGGGGCTGAACTAGAGCACATAAAAGAATCAACAAATTTATTGCTACTCATGGACTGATATTTTCCTCCCCATCTACTAGAAAATGGAATTGGTTATAAGCCTTCATCTGTTTCCAGTGTTTTGTGGCTGAAGCCCTGAGAAGCTCTCATGGAAATGACCTTGTTTATGGGCAAAGTCTGGCAGCCCATATATCATGTTTATATGTGGAATGTGTACTTCAAAGAGACTCTGAGGACCATGTTCTGATTCTGAGACTTTAGCTCTGTTGTAAATAAGTGTTAAAAATGTTTATACCCCTTGTATGAGTAGGCAGAAATCTTTTCTTGCCAATTGTCTGTCTTACTTTCTTCTCTCTGATAAGCCATACGCCAAAGAAAACAACCGATTTTCTTCTCCTAAGGCTAATTATGTTTTTTTGTTGTTATAATTTCTTTATTGATTTTTAAGAAGTAGCAATTTTTTGTTCTGATTATATAAATAACACATTCTTACAGCAAAAATTGCCCCCCAACATTCAAAAAGTATAAAACATAAATTTTCCACAAACATTTGAGCATATATGTTTCTTTTTTATTTAGTCTCTCTCGTCAGGAAAATATCAGTGTTTTATTAAACAGGAACTATCTTCAACTGAGCATAGCATTAAAAGTTAAGTGCAAGAAAAGACTAAGGATTTTAATAGATTACTGAAAACAGAAGAGGTAGTGAGTAGGTTATGTCTGAGTATTTCCATTTGGGTAGAATTGACACGAAAACTTTGTTTTTCCTTGGCTGTGGGAATAATGGATGAAAGGCTATGGAAATCATTTCTTTGATATCTTTGATCTTTGATTTGATCTGCAGTTTGGAGACCTTTGTAAAAGGGATGGGGTCAGTGTGCTTTGCAAAGGGTTGTTGGCCTGAGTGGCCTGACTAAATACACCCAGCTCCCTCCCTCTCTCCTGTGTTTCACTGGAATGAACCTACCTAGAAACAACAGGCTATGTTAAACTACCGATTTATTAACCAAATGCATTCAGAAACCTGAACTATTTCCAGAACCACTCTACTAATGTCAGCAGTCGTGATGAGAGTAATGAAGATGTTAAATATATACGTTTTGGCTGGTGGAAGCTGTAGTTTTGCTATGAGTCTCCACTTGGTATCTTCTAGGATTTGAAAATGCTAAGTAGACGTTTTAATCAGACATTCTACCTGCTCTAACCCTCCCTCCACTAAATCCTCTGTGCTGACAGAGAATGGAAATAACTACAAGTATGAGTCATTAGTCATCACTGCTTTGGGAGGTGAAATAAGCAAGGGAATGGGATTTGATCACAAAAATAATTTTAGTTTGGAGTGTTATGTCTAAATTTTCTAATGTATGAGGTAATCACCTTAATCTAGAAGACAGGAACCTAAAGAAGCATTTTCTAATAAGCCATTTCCTTTTTCATTGATGGAATAATGGAGAGAACAGATTGTGATCCTTACAGTGGAGTATTAGGTTGTGAACTACCGAAGGTGCAAGTTCTCTTTATAAAATGTGGACATATGGTACAACTTTGTATCATGTCTAATGCAGTACTTCAAGGCTGGAGGGATGTGGCCAGGAGTTTTTCTAGCTGGAGGCCGATGAGAGTGCATTGTCTGAGTCAGGGCAGTAAATGTGCAGTACACACACCACTTTCCTGTCTCTGTCCAAGGGAGACATTATTCATCAAGCAGGCTGTTCAAATGTACTCAGTCACATCCTCATGATCTTGCTCATCACAGAATCTTTCCCAATTGTTAATATATTGAAGTTATCATATAGATTAAAATCTACTGGTCATTCTTAATTGAGGTGAGTTTACCTTAATCCAGAGTCTGGCCCTTAGTTTTTTCAGTGTCCTGACCTCAGACTCAGGGAGCATGATTCAAGTTTGTCAAATTACTGAAAGCCAAATAAATGAACATAGAGATAGATAGATAGATAGATAGATAGATAGATAGATAGATAGATAAATATGATGATGATGATGATGATGATGATGATGATGATGGAGAGAGAGAGACAGAAACAGAGAGAGATAGGATAGGTAGATGATAGGGAGGGAGGGAGGGAGGGAGGGAGGGATAGATAGGTGGTAGTTAGTTAATTAGATGATAGATAGATAGATAGATAGATAGATAGATAGATAGATAATAGATAGATAGATGGATGGATGATAGGTAGAGACATGATAGAGATAAATGATTTTCACTGGTCATGATGGTTCCTCTATACCAGGGAGATGGACTCACTTCTTGTTAGAACCTTTGGAAAAGTGGTTTGATGAATGTGGAATGAGCAAAAAGAGATGAAGAATTTTAAGGACATTTCCAGTCAACTGTATGATCCAGCCAGAAGTCTCTTCCCTTTTTCCATGATGAAATAGAAAATATTTTCCCTTGGTGACACCAAATGGGCCCATGAACCTTTGGCTCTTTGATTTCCTTTCTAGCTCCCTAGGCTCATGTTTTTCTACTGGGAATACCTGGAGGTAGTCCAGGTAACATAAAAGGCCATGGGGTAAACATGATGGCATAGGCATCAATGTTTCTTTAGGACTTGGAAATAGGGAAAGAGGATTAACCATAATATATATTAAATGTATGTGTTTTTTACATCTAACATAATTAATCTTTTTAAAAAAAATTTAGATTTAATTCACATATCATAAAATTCATCCTTTTAATTTACATTTACAATTAGGTGGATTTTAGTTTATTAAAAATTCATGCAATCATTACCACTATCTAGTTCTAGAATTTTCATCACCCTAAAATGAAAAACCATACACATTAACAGTCACTCACCATTCCCTACTTTCCTCAGCTCCTGGCAACTATTAATCTACTTTTTCTATGAATTTGTTTATTCTGGACATTTCATATAAATGAAATCATACAACATGTGGCCTTTTCTGTCTGGCTTCTTTTACTTTGCATAATGTTTTCAAGATTCATCCATGCGATAACATACATTAGTATTCCTTTTTATGACTGGATGATATTTCATTCAGTGCATGTACTACATTTTGTTTATCCATTCCTCAGTTGATGGACAGTTGGATTATCTCCACTTTTGGCTATTGTGAATAATGTTGTGAACATTCCTGTACAAATTTTTGTATGGATATATGTTTTCAGTTCTCTTGGGTGTATGCCTAAGAGTGGAATTGTTGGGTGACATGGTAACTCTGTGTTTAACTTTTTGAGGAACTGTTAAAATGCTTTCTAAAGTGGCTGCATCAGTTTACATCTCCACCAGCAATGTATGTGATTTCCAATTTCTCCATGCTCTCACCAACACTTATTATCTGTCAATTTAATTATAGCTATGCTTGTACATGTAAAATGGTATCTCATTGCGATTTTGATTTGAATTTCAATATCTTTTCCTGTGCCTATAGCCTATTTGTATATTTCTCTTGGACAGATGTCTGTTTAAATCCTTTGCCCAGTTTTTCATTGAATTATCTTTTTATTATTGAGTTGTAAAACTTTATATATTTAAGATACAATTTTTTATCAGATATTTGATTTGCAGTATTTTGTCCCATTATGTGGATTGCCTTTTTACTTCCTTGACAGTGTCCTTTGAAGCACAGAAGTTTTTAATTTTAATGAAGTTCAATTATAAATTTTTTTTCCCTTTGGCTGCCTATATTAGGTGCCATGTCTATGAAAACATTGTCTAATCTAAATTCAGAAGATTTAAACTTATGTTTTAGTCTAAGAGTGTTATAATTTTATCTCTTGCATTTAGGTCTGATTCATTTTGAGTTTTTGTATGTGGTGAGAAGAAGGTGGTCCTTATTTATTTATTTATTTATTTATTTATTTATATGTAGATATCCAATTTTTCTAGCATCATTTGTTTATAAGACTATTATTTCCCCTATTTAATTTCTTGGCACCCTTATCAAATTGAATTGGCCATTCTACTTCACTTCTGGACTCCCAGTTTCACTGATACGTCTATTCTATGCCAATGGCATACAGACTTGATTACTGTAACTTTGTAGTAAATTTTAAAACCAGGAAGTGTGAATCTTCTAATTTTTTCTTTTTTTTCAAAATTGTTTTGGTCATTCTGGATCCCTTGAATTTCCATATGAATTTAAGAGTCAGTTGCCATTTTCTTAAAAAAGTAGAAAGGCAGCTGAAATTTTGAAAGATATTGAGTTGGATCTCTAAATCAATTTGGGGAGTATTGCCATCTCAACAATATTAAGTCTTCCAATCTTGGAACATTGGATGTCTTTCCATTTATTTAGGTCCTCTTTAATTTCTTTCAATAAGTTTTGTAGTTTTGGGGATACAAGTCTTACATTTCATTTATTAAATGTATTACTAAGTATTTTATTCATTTTGATGATATTATAAATAGTTTTCTTAATTTTATTGTCAGCAGTGAAAAGTGTTAGCTCTAATAGTTTTTGTTTTTTGATCAATTCCTTAGAATTTTTTGTATACAAGGGTGTGTCATCTGCAAAAAATTTTTTTAATTCCCCTCTTACTGCCTTTTTTTGTGTTTAATAAATTATTCAAAAATGTTTATTTCTAGTATACTTTTAATTTCCTAGTAATTTATTTTACTTTATAGTTTTTATTTATTTTCTTAATGCTTGCCCTGGTGGTTATAACTTATAACAATCTAATTCAGATTAATACCAACCTAATGGCAATGGTATACAAAAACTTTGCCCATTTGTAGCTTTGTTTCCCCTCCTCTTTTGTGTTTTATCATACAAATTACACCTTTATATATCGTGTGCTCATTAACACAGTGATTTATAATTATTTCTTTATTTACCTATGTAGATACCTTTACTAGTACTTCTTATTTTTCATGTGTATTCATGTTACTGTCTAGTGTCCTTTCATTTTAGCCTTAAGGACATCCTTGGCATTTCCTGTAGAACAGATCTCTCAGTTTTTGTTTATCTGGGAATGTCTTAACTAGTCTTTTATGCTTGAAGGATAATTTTTCCAGATATAGAATTCTTGGTTGGTAGTTTTTTTTCTTTCTGTACTTCCAGTATTTTTCTTTCAATACTATGTCACCCCACAGCACTTGGTCTCCACAATTTCTGATAACTCAGTTGTTAACTCACTGAGGATTCCATATATGTGATAGGTTCCTTCTCTCTTTTTACTTTCAAGATTCTATATTTTATATTTGCTTTTTGATAGTTTGATTATAATATGTCCCACCTTTGAGTTTTTGAGTTCATCTTAATTGGATTTTTTTGAGTTTCTTGGTTGTATAGGTTAATATTTATCATTGAATTTGAGAAATTTTCAACCATTATTTATTTAAATATTTTTATGCCCCTTTCTGTCTCTCCTGTATTTCTGGGACTCCCATTATAAATATATTGCTATGTTTTAGGATACCCCACAAGTCTCTGAGCCTTTATTTTTCTTCATTCTTTATTTCTTTATGTTCCTTAGACTGGATAATCTCAATTGACATATTTTCAAATTTGTTGATTTTTTCCTCTGCCTGTTTAAATCTCTTTTTGAACCCCTCTAGAGATTTTTTAAAATAAAATAATTTTTAATTTTCATTTTAAACATCTAGAGTGTTTTCCAACTCTAGAATCCTTATTTGGTTTCATATATAATTTCTGTCTCTTTATTAAAGTTTTCTATTTGATGAGATATTTTTCTCGTACTTACCTGTGGTTCTTTATACAACATTTCCTTTACTTCTTTGAACATATTTAAAATAGTTGATTTAAGTCTTTATTATGTGTAATGTTTTTTTTGTTTGTTTGTTTGTTTTTCCTGAGGGACAGTGTCTCTGAGCTGCTGTCTGTGCTCAATCCTTACATGAAGCTGTGTGGCTGTATCTGACCTTCAGAGCCATGACCCCATGGGGAGCGCTTGTACTTATGTAGAATGTAATGTCCTTCTTCTTTCTATCTACTGTGTTCTAAGGGCAGAGCTGGTCAAAACTGAGAAGGCTTTTTCTCACAACTCATTAAATCACAAAGACCACCTTCACAGTTTCCAGCCACTGATACTTTACCTAAGATTGCTTTCAAGAACTCTTGTGAACTGGTTGACTCTCTGTCTGGAGCATACCTTTTTGGCTAAAAGATATTGGTGGCCACCTACACAAAATAAAATAAGATCGCTCTAGCCCATGGGGTTTAAATTAGACATAAACTTTCCCTTAAAGGTATTCTTCATTTTGTTAGGTACAAATATGCAGTCAAAGAAGTTAATACCTATTCTTTATTTAAACCTATTTTTTTTTCAAGTGAGAGTTTTTTGGTTTTAAAACCTGGCCTGAGAATTTTTTGTGAGAAATGACCGTTTGAGTCTTAAGATTCCAGAATGTATCAAGCCCCAGTCGATACACAACCCTTACTCTGTCAATATTTACAGACTCACGGTGGGCATATTTCCTCACCTAGTTTCACCATCTGCTAGTACTTTGACCAACAGAAAGCAAACAGCCCAGGGCCACCTAGGGAAACACAGATTATCCCAAACCATGGTAAACAGATGTGATTGGCCCACTGAGCTTTGAACCCAGAAGTTACACCACACACAGACATGGTCAGAGCATTGCCAGAGGTTACAACACACACATTCTTGGCACCATTGTTCTGATTGACTCACACCAGCTGAACATCTTAAACCAAGTGATAAATGAACTATGAGCATGGAGGAAATGATGCTCTCCTGTTCAGGGATTAAAATGTCTCTCTAACTATTGATATCTCCTAAAAAAGAAACTGTCAACATGAATGGCTTTCAAAGTTACAACACTTCTTCACTGCTCGACAACACATGCCATCACACATTCCGTGCTCAGTGTGTACAAGCCACTTAACTAAGTGCTATGAGAAAGGGAAGATGCGGAAAGAGGCACGCAAGCCAGGAAATATTGAGAACGTGGGAGGAGTCAACCCTGGACATGAGAATGAGGGTTAAAGTGGGCACAAGAGGAGTGAAACAGGTGGAGAGAAAGTTGGTTGCCCTGAAGCTGGCTGAGTTGAAGAAGCATTTCAGAGGCCTTGTAAATCAAGTTCAATCCTACCATTTGCTTCTTTCCAATGATAAGTATGAATTTTTGAATTTCATTTGACTCTAGGGAGATCTGGAACTGCTCCAGGAATATTTGGGTTAGATCCTCTGAGAGAGGATAGGGGGGTCATTATTGGATGTTTTAAGTACATTTTTGTAGGACTAGATACATTTGTGTTTTCATCTGTTTTCAAATTTTACTTTAAAAATTTTTTATGAGAAGGTATATCAGAGATATAAAACAGTATTTTCTGTTATTGTTACATAAGAACTGTCAAGAAAAGGAACTTGCTTGGACCTGTTGGATGTAAAAAAAACAGAGAACGTGACCTTCAGAATAGATCACCTTATCCAAACTGTACCTTAACCAGACAACAGAGTAAACAGACATTTTCAGGGAAAATATAACAGTCCTAACTTGGAAGCACCTTTTGTGATTCTAAATTCAGGTAAATTCTTTATGCTGGAGATGTT
Organism: Cynopterus sphinx; assembly: GCA_030015415.1. NCBI lineage: Eukaryota > Metazoa > Chordata > Mammalia > Chiroptera > Pteropodidae > Cynopterus > Cynopterus sphinx. Next base: position 29,934,597 of record CM057387.1, on the reverse strand, counting down.
TTCTCTCTGCCGTTAACAAGAGTACCCATTCGGATCAGTCAAAGTTCTCTAGAGAAACAGAACCAATTGTATCTGTGTCTGTATGTATACACAAAATAACAATATGTACTTCATATAGATAACATAAATACAAAATAACGCTCTATATACTACAAAGTATGGTATATACATATATAAAGAAAGATAATGAGGATATATTATTTTAAGGAACTTGCTCATGCAGTTGTGGAGGCTGGCGAGTCCAAAATCTGCAGGGCAGGCAGGCAGGATGGAAGACCAGGGAAGAGCTGATATTAGAGCTTGGAGTCTGCAGGCAGACTGGAGGCAGATTTCCCTCTTCCTTGGGAGACCTTTATCTTTTTTCTCTTAAGACCTTCAACTGGTTGAATGAGTCCCAACCACATTATAGAGAGTAATGTGCTTTTCTCAAAGTCCACTGATTTAAATGTTAATTTAAAAAATACCTTCACAGAGACATTTAACTAGTGTTTGACCTGGGTACATACCATGGGACCTAATCAAGTTGATACATAAAACTAACCACCTCATCTTCCTAACACCTTTGCTTCAGGAATAAGAATTTAACTATGTGTTTTGACTTTAAGAGTTGAACTAGAACAGAAATAAAGCTTGGCATCCTGGGGAGCCTGCGGGTGGGGAGCCTTCACGGGATTTCAGGAAATTTCATTTTGTTAGTTTAATTTATGGAAGCTTTATATACCTAATTACAGTCTCATTGAAAACGTTCCTCATGGTCTGTCCAATTTAAAACTTTTAATGAGGAGTTAGAAGAGAAATAAGATGTAATGAAAATGATTGAGCCAGAGAAATATCCCTGAGTCTCTCATTTCGTTAGCATGTTTTGCATTTTGTGAGCTCCTTGCACATTTTTTTTGTATTTACCACCAAAGCATACAGAAACAGAAGGACTGGCAGCAAAAAGCAAAGTGGTTTGTTGAGCAAAGAGTGATTAAAGCAATGCTAGTTGGAAGAGGGCTTTCTGGCCCATGGTTTCTGAATCAAAAATCACTTATTAAATGACTTAGTGTTTTGTTGATTATCAACAAATATTTTGAAATACCTTTATTTATCAAAAGTTAGTGTGTCCCTTTGTTCTCAAAATCTTGTTTAAAAAAATTGAAAATGTTGCTTTGCTGAGATTATAGAAGGGTTACACTATTTAGGGGACTTCATTCTTTGATGTGTTCCTTTTAAAGAGAACGGAGTGCCTTTTTGTTGTGCATTCACTACTTCAGTTGTCCCTGGTTCTTGTTTTTGCCAAAACTGAAGCTCAGACAAGTTGAGTGATGTCTGTCTGACCTTAGCTCTTAGGGAGCTCTCTTCTACATCCATTGTCCTGTCTCCAAGGATGGTCTTTCTGGGACTGCTATGAATTCCCAGTCTCTCAGAACCATGGCAGCCCAGGTCTGAATTATGTAGGATAGAGATTTTCCTTTGTATGTCTCACATTCATCTAAGTACAGAATGCTCAAAGCAAATATAGTGCCCTCTTCTGGGAGAGACTGTAAATGTGAGAGTGAGGAAACCTAATTATAGTGTCTTAACTGAGGAGTTGATGTGTGAAGGTGAGGGGTTGGTCTAGAGAATAAGTGTTGATGATGAAACATTTCAAGTGGGGACAGGGTATATGGGAGAGCTCATGTAGTACAGCCTTAATCTTCTAGATGGGATAAGTAGAAAATATGAAGGTACTGAGGAAATGACCATGAACCTGACGTTAAGCATCGTTCGGACCAGCCACTGCAGCTGAGAAATGGGAAATGAATAAAAGGATTGCCAAACAGGTGGGGCCCAGGAAGTCAGGCTCCGTGACTCTGCAGCAGTGTCTGACTGCCCAGGGGTGGTAGCAGAGGACATGACCAGCAGAGGGAGGTAGCAAAGTAGCTAAATCTCAGGGCTGACAAGCTCAATTGAAAGGGCTGGCTGAGTTCTAAGCTAGGCACAGAGGCAAGAAAGAATCCAGCTGAGAAAGTGGGAGAGGTCTGAGAAGCCAAAGTCATAATGAAGGGAGCTATGGCAGGGACTCTCTGCATGCTCTCTCTCTCCATGGAGCTCCTTCCTGCATCAACCACCACCATGCATTCCTGAATTCGCCTTTCCTGACCTGTTTCCTTCCTTTGCTTCTGCCTAAATGTCTTTCTCATCCTTAAGGTTCAGATCAAGTCTTACCTGCCCCATGAAGTTGTCCTAGCTGATTCTAGATTTTTCAGTGCCTCTTCTTGTAACTCTCTCGGGGACACTTAAATTATTTCAGAATTATAGTCACATCGTATCCATCATATATATCTCATTTCCTTGTGAAGATGTGAAGCCTCGTGAGGAATAAGAACTAGTAAATGCCATTACTACCATACACTTATCTTGAGACAATTTGGTGGGGTTTGTCAGATTTTTCTATTTGAGAATGTGAAACACGCTGCCCTGGTCACTCACGAGAAGTTCAAAATACATGTCTAATAACTCCTATTTCCAACGTTATTTATCTCTATGAACCATTTGATTCCAATAAAATATTCACGCGAGATTTATTTGCAGTTATTCAATTATGAAAGAACCAGAGGAACTGACTGCAGACATTTTATATTTCCTTGGATTAAGTATAGAGCAAATTTGCACTTTCTTTTGACATGGTGACCGGCATCTAGCAACAAGTAAATATTAAATAATAGGCTATGATGGAGAACAATTCGCATACTATACAGAAGATGACTTCTCTGCATGGAACAAAATGACTGCCAACAAGTCAACTCTGCCTCTAACAGCTGGTCGCCTTGGAAAAGGCACTTCCTCTTTCTCCTTCGTCTTCTCCACGCACAAGATGCATGAGGGGACTTTCGGCTGAAACAGTGCAGAGCTGTTGGAGCTCATGTGACCAGCAGGTTTGCATGGCCACATCGTGGCCTTCCACTAGTGGGCACCATGGAGCAGACTTTACAGCCTCTGCTTTGCCCTGCTGAGCAGCCTGCCTGCATTTCCCGTCCTGACTGCGCATTTGGGTATGAAGTGGGTTATGAAAGTTGTTGGCATAATTCAATGCCATCAGCTATTCTAAAGGTCTTTCCTGGCCCTCTGGTCTTGAGTCATGCTCACATTGGAAGCTTGCAATTTTGCTACCACAGCCAGTTGCCATCGAAATAGAGTTCATCTTTTGTGGAAAATGCTGATCCTAAGAGTGCATTGCTCTCTTTCTTAATAAGGATTAATCTCTTTCTACATAGTGAAGGCAGGTATCAACACCTCTAAATTCCTGGACTAATTTTCACACGCTAAATCTTAGCAGATGACTTAAGTTGCAGAAGTTCAGAGCAGCAGGAAAGCGTAGGCATCATCTTTGTTTTACAGAAGCAAGTAGGGTCCAGAGAAGCGTGATAGGTTCAAAGCCACCCAGCTGCTCAGAGAGTGAGTGAGGCAGGGCTGGAGCCCAGGGCTAATTGTGAGGCAGAGGTAGAACCAAAAAGGGATCCTCAACCACGCAGCTCCTGTTACCTTCCATGACAGTCCTCCTCTCCGACTCCTTTTGTGATGTGGATAGTATGTGAGTTAGAGCTTGCATTAGCTTGTTTCAGGGTAAATGCCCTTCATTTTGCACTTATTAGTAGTTCATTGTGTGCCAAGCACTGGGCTAAACTCTCATAATGCGTTATGTCTCACTGAATTCCAGGCTGTGCGTTCCAGGCTGACGATGACAGGCAATGGGGCCAGCGACCTGGGCTTAAGTCCCAGCTCCACTTTTCAAGAGCCTCGTGGGTTGGAATAAGTGATATAATCCTCCCTGCACCTCACCTTCCTCTGATGAATCTGGGCATAATAATAGAACCTCATCCTAACCAATGAGATAAAGCATACAAGCCACTTAGCAGAGAACCTGGCCCATAGGAAGCACCCTAGAAATATCATTGTTTTTATCGGTCTTAGACATTAGTTTTCTTCATATCGACATTCAACATAAGAACCATTGAAATGTTTTATTTCACATTTATAATGTGAATGAACTATTAAAAGTGTAGATAGCTATCAATGTGTTAGTAACTACTGTTTTTGCTTCATCGTAAAAATGTTTTTATTGTGAAATGAATGCATAAAACCAAAATGATATGATTATCCTTAAAAAAATCTAAGCTATTACAGTTTATTTTCTCATGATGCCTCTTTATCCTGACACTCAAAAAAGGCAAAAAACAAAACAAAACAAAACAAAGAAAACAAGAAAATACTCCAGATAAAAAGAATCATCATACTTCTTCCCGATAGTCTCTCTCTCTTTTTTCTTTTAAGGATTGGCACTCTGTTTATGGCTCTGAATGAAAAAGTCACAATTAGAGATTATATGTTTTTTAATCTGGAGAAGGTAATTAATTGCAGTTAACTTTTTGCTTCATGAAAGGTGACAGTGAACACTTTGATTCCCACACTGGCTAATGTGGAGGTGCCATCTGAACCATGCATTAGAGCCCAATAACAATATACCCACATGTTAACAAATTACATAAATGACTGCCTTGACAGCTACCAAAGCTAACATACTGCAGCCTAAGGATTCTGCTTGAATTCTCTGTGACAGGCTCAGCATGCGAAGCAATAGCTGTTTGAAGTTTGGTGCATTTTAAACCTGAAAGCCGGGGTTCTAGATATAAATAGTATGTGCAGTTGGACAACGGCATTACCATCAGGGTGAGATCACTTCCAGGAAAACACTGAAATGGAGCAATGGGAATAACATCTGCCCTTTCAACAGTTGTATTTGATTTAGTCTTGGACATCCTATGTGAAATAGAGGCTGTATTTATTAATAACTTCAGTTTCCACGCAATTCAGTCATTTGAACTTGAAAGGCAAGACCTCCATAGCCTATTCATCAAGCCTACTATGTTTAGGGTGTGGATGGATGCAAAGCTCACTTAATGTTTGCTTTTTTGCCTGTTCCTCTCTGGCCCATTCATGCCTACATCATACCACACCATAGAAATATAGGCAAAGAGAACCATAGGGAGCAAAGTTTGTCCATTTTTTACTTTTTGGTTGGTGTTGTTGCTGGTGGGGCTGGAGAAGAGGTCTATTAAATAAGATCAAAATATGAGTGTGAATCTTTTTCTTTCTCTCTATTTCAGTATCTAGCTATCATTTAGTTTTCTCTGTGTAGCAATGACACCTTCAATTTTTTCTTTTCTTTTCCCACTGGGTACATGGCCAACCAAAATAAAGACTCTATTCCCAGCCTTCCATGGAGCTAGATGTGAAAGTAACTAATTTCTGGCCAATAGTGTATAAGCAGAAATAGTACTTACAAATTCTAGAAAGTGTTTTTAAAAGGAAGTTGTGAAGTCCCTCTTGTCTTCTTCCTGTATGTGAAATGTGGTTCCAATGACTGGAGTTTCAGCAGACATTTTAGAACAGGGTGGACTTAAAAATGGAAGATCTATATCTATATCTATATCTATATCATCTATATCTATCTATATATGTGTGTATGTATATACATATATGTATATATATATCTATATGTGTGTGTGTATATATGTATACACACATATATACATATATACATACATATATATGTGTGTGTGTGTATGTGTGTGTATACACACACACACATATATATATGTATGAGAGAGAGAGAGAGAGAGAGAGAAACAGTGAGGTAGAAGGAGCCTCAGTCTGTGACTCCATGAAAGGTCTTAATAATCCTAGAAAGAGAACCTCTAATTTATTGTGGAAATAGAATACAAAAACACTAATGTGAATAAAATAAACATATACAGCTCAACAATTTGTCGAAAAGCAAAGCTTCGTGTAACTACCCTTGGTCAATTTTTATAAATATTCCACGTACATTTGAGAAAAATATATATCTTTTGCAGCTTGAAGTGCAAGAAGTGAGTCCACTCTGTCACTTTGCTAATCATGTTGTTTATATTTTCTGTATTTCTACTGGCTTTTTGTCTACTTGTTCTTTCAGTTATTGAAATAGGACTGCAACAGTCTATGAATGCACATTTCTGTTTCTCTTAATGTTTGAAATTTGATTCATGCATTAATATCTTGAGGTTCTTTAAGTGGATGCACATAATTTTGGAATAGCTACATCATCCTCTGAGTTAAACTATTTATTTTTAAGAAGTGTTTATTTCTGGTAATGCACTTTACCTTAAAGTCTACTTTATCTTTCAGTATTAACATAGCAAAACCAAATATATGTAGTGATTTCCATATTATCTTTTTCAGTCCTTTACTTTCAACTTTTCTGTAACCTTGTATTTTAGATATATCTCTTATAAATGGTGTATGGTGAGATTTTGCCATTTTTAATCAGGTGTCATAATCTTGGTCTTTTAATTAGAACTTGTAAACTGTTTTAGCCTGAAGAAGCAAGACAGACCCCTACCCAAAGTTTGATTTCAATGTTGAGACTGATGACATCATACATTCACGCCAAGAGGATATGAGGTTTCTTACTTACATCATTGAGGCTGGGTAAACATGTCAGGCTGCCCACACAGGCCTGAAATGTTTTGAGAGAGCAAGGAAAGAGACCATGGTTAGGTGATTGAGTTGGGGTGAGTCCCTCACACAAGAAAGGACATGCGTAGTTTGAATCTCCTACTAGAGCCACAGGAGGGAGCACCCAGGTTTTCTTATCAGCTTTCCCAGATGCAGGGCACAGGGCCAGAGGGGAGAGATGAGACTTAAGAACTATCAGTAGTCAGATATCTAAAAGTGGAATCAGACTCTTCATTACCTAAATCAATTCATTAAATTGTAAAAACTAATACATTTCCATTTAAATTTACCTACCATCTTACTCAGTGCTTCCTATTTTTCTTAATGTTCTATATTCCCTTTCCTACCCATCTTTGCCTTCCTTTTGACTCATTATTTTTATATTTACATTTACCCTCTATTAACTTAAGAGTTTTATGTGATTTTTAATTATTGTCTTAATATTTATTTTAGAGATTATACCATGCATTTTGACTTTTAAAAATCTAATTTTAATTAGCGTTTCTTTCTGGACAATGCAAGGTTTTATTTAATATTTTAACTTTTTGCTATTATTTGTATTTTAATTTCTATATCTTTTAAACCCACAGTACATTATTGTGATTTTATGCAATTGGAAGTCATTTAGGTTTACCCACATATTTTCCATTTCTGTTGTTCTTTGTTTCTTTCTGCATCTCCAAACTTCCATCTGGAATCATTTTCCTTCTAGCTGAAAGATACTTTTTAATTTTTTTTTTTTCAGTATAAGCCTGCTGGAGAAAAATTCACATTTTGTTTGTCTGAATTTCATCATGTCATTATCTCTGAAGAATATTTTTTTGTGATTACAGAATTCTAGGTTAGCAGTTATGCATTTTCAGCACTGCAGAGATATCATACAATATCTATTTGGCTCCCACTATTTGTGTTTAGAAGTCAGCACATTGTCCAATAGTTATTCCTTTGAAGGTAATCTTTTTGTTTGTTTGTTTGTTTGTTTGTTTTGGGCTGCACTTACTGTTGTTTTCATTTGTTTTTGTCTTTCATTTTTAACAATTTTACTGTGATATACCTGGATGTGAATTTCCTTTTGTTCCTAATTAGGTTTCCTAGAGCTTCTAGAATGTCTTTTATTGGTTTTGGAAAGCTCTCAGCTATTATCTCTTAAAATATTGCTTCTGATTCATTCTCTCTGTAATCTCCTTTGGAGATGGCAATTATACGTATGTAAGGCCTCTTCACCCCACTTCTTACATTCTCTTTTATATTTTTTATTACTTTTTTCTCCTCATGCTTCCTTCCAAAAAATTTCCTTTTTCTAACACTTCTCAAATTTGAATATCTTTAGAGTCGTCTGGAGATCTTATTAAAATATAGATTCTGATTCACTAGGTCTGTAGTAGGGCTTAAGATTCTGTATTTCTAAAAAGCTCCCAGATATAAAAAGGACATGAAGTAAAAACTAAGGAATCACGAATAAACTGTGGGCTTTAGTTGATAATAATTCATCAATACTGGTTCATTAGTTGTGACAAATATACCATATTAATGTATGACAATAATAGGAGAAATTGGGTGTGAGCTGTAAGAGAGCTCTCTATTATTTTTGCAACTTTTCTGTAAATCTTTATTTTCAAATAAAAAGAATTTATTTTAAAAAATACACCCACATTATGTCAATGCATCTGGTCTACAAATCACAAAAAAGTACAATATGCTAATCTGTTTTACCCATTTTCTATTTAGTTATATCTAACCTACTGTTAAACCCATCCATTGAGTCCTTAATTTCAGTTATTATAGTTTTAATTTCCAAAACTTATGTTTGATTCTTTTTTATAACTGTTAATTCTCTGGCAAAAGTTCTCAAGTTTATCTTTTAGCTCTTTAAATACAAATAACATAGTTACTTTAAAGTCTATATGGTGACTGTGACATCTGAAGAAGCCTTTATGTGCCTGTTTCTTCTTTCTATTTTTCTTACCTTACTTTCATGTTATCTTATCTTTGAGTGGTTCTGGTTATTTTTCATCTTGTTTTGGACATTGTATTAAAAAATTTTTTATATAGAAATAGAGAACTAAGATAATGTTATAATTCTAGAGAGGAGAGGAATTGTGTTTGCATTTGCTAGATCCCTAAGCATCCCAGCAAGCCAGGATGAGCTCAGAAGAACTTCCAAAACTGAGGTGAGCTGTAGTCCCTGCAAAGACTGACCTAATACTGTTTCCTCCCTACACCTCCTTCCAGTCTTCAGTGTCATGACCCAAAGCAAGGAGGATCACTTCTATCTTCCTCCAGTTGACAGGCCCTGGATTTCACTTTTTAACCCTCTGGGCTGTAAAAAATCCCTTCAGACTCGAATGAGTCGAAGCAGTGAGTTAGATCAGTTCCACCAGAAGCCACTGAAGAGGAATGCCCTTCCCTCATTCAAAATGATTTATCTAATTTTAACAATGCATTTCTTCTTTCCCAAGTTCTCATAATGCAGAAGGCCCTTTTTTCAGCCTAAGTACCAGTGACTTCAAATGGGAGAGTCAAGAAGAGTGTGGACTTTATTCTATATCCTTCTTTCTCTTTATCCTAAAAAAAAGGTACAAATTTTGTTGAGAGAATAAAACTGGAAAATATGTAAGCTTTCAAGGCAGAAATTTAAGTCCAGCGGTGTGGTTCTCAAATGTTAGTACACATCAGAATCCTTGGTAAAGTTGTAAATGTGCCTCTGTCTAGGTCTCATCACAAGAGTTTCCCACAAACTCTCTGGAGTGGTTTTGATGCCAGTGGTCCCTGGACCCCACCTTATAAAACCCTTTTATAATTGTGGACTAAACAAAAGAACCATGAGTTGGCTGTAATCAGAGCAAGTTCTTTGTCTTGGTTCTGCCACTGATGCTCTGGGCACTTGGGCAGTTAGTAGTTCACTGTGTGTCTCTGAGTTTCCAAATTAATTTAACCAAAAGATGGGTTCCTAACTAATTCCCACTTCCCGAAATGCTCTGTGAATGAATACATGAAGTCAACAGCACTCACTATAACCAGTCCTAGCCTGCTCTTTTCAGTGTGCCTCTGTGCTAAGCTGTGATCCTCTGGGATTCTTTCTTGTGCATTATCAACTTGCACAATTTACAGTAATATTCTTTGTGGCCAAGCATGGCTTTAAGGCTTTTGGTCTGTCACCATGATTAAGAGGTTCTAAGTTATCCCAGAGCCACAGCTCCTGAGAAGCAGCTTGCTGAGGAGCAGCCAGTAGGACCCAGTTGCTCATACTCATTTGGGGTCATGTGAACGCTGCTGGCTGTCCAGGCCGAGAGGAGAGTCAGCTCTGGGTGGCTTTATTGGAGGAGAGAGCTCAGTGGACTAGGTTCTGGTTCCTGACTTGGGCCCACTTTGATTTTTCTGTGATCCAGTATTAGCCAAAGAGTCTCGGCCTGCCAACTCAACATTTCCTGGTTGGCCAGAAATTGTTGTAAATTTAAGATGGCAAATAGAAATAAAGAAATAAAACCATGTTACTTCTTCCTATTCTACGTCCTAAGCATGATTTATCATTAAAGAGAGTCATCTCTTAAACAAACAAACAAACAAAAGCATTTATCTTGTTTTTGATGAAGTCAGCTCTTCAGAGGTAAAGTATAAAAGGAGGAAGAAAAGGATAACAAAAGTAAAAGTCATCTGCTCATCACAATTGGTTGTGGCAGTTGGGAAGTTGGTACATGACTAGGTTAGTGAGTATGAGTGGTGAGAATACAAATATTTACCAAGTACCTACTGAGTAGGCCCTGTCTTAGGAGCTAAGGATAAAGTGGTGACTCAGAAGCAGTTTCCACATTTATGAAGTTTATATTCCAGAGGAAGTGCCCCCAACAGCATGATTATTTGCTTAATGTCTCATTTCTAACTATAGGAAGTACCATGAAGGAAAAGGACATGGGTCTATGATGGTGAGTGACAAGGGAGCCTGGCCTAGGCTGAGGGTCAGGGAAGGCTTCTCTGAGGAAGTAATGCCTGAGCCAAGATCTGAAAGGGGGGAGGGGGATGGGAGGGCCTTGCAGGTGCAGGGGAGAGGGGGCGTCCAGGCACAGGGCATAGCACATGCCATGGCCCAGTGTGAAGACAACCAGTATGTCCTAAAGGAGGAGAAGAGAGGGAAATGTGGTATGGGTAGAGCCTGGAAGCAGGAGGGTTTGGGAGAAGAGGAGAACCCCACCACGTGGACTTCATAGGCCTCACGAATGGCTTTGGATTTTGTCTTAGAATAAAATGTGAAACCATCAAAGGTGTTTAAGCAGAGGAAAACCATGATTACATCAGTGTTTTGAGAGGAGGACTCTGGCTACAGTGAGGAGAATTGATTGAAGATGGTGAACAAGGCCAAGGAAGTACAGTGAGGAGGACATTGCAGTGTTAGTGGCTGGGTCTTAGCTGGCCATAGAGGTGGAGAGAAGTGGACAGATTTCAGAGACATTTAGGAGAGAACACAGGCAGCAAAATAACAGTAACACATGTCTTTACTGTGCTGTGCTCACTTGCAATCTCTTTGTCACAGCCCACCAGAACATGAGTAGATATCTATAGTCCTGTTGTGCTCTCTGATTAGCCCAATACATATAATTCTGAATGGCCAGTTTTCAAATAGGCCTTCCAAAGTGATTTTAGGAAAGACATTTCCATTTGACTCTGCTCAGGTTCTGAAACCTGAAAGCTGAGCACAGGCTCTCTGAGTGTGGCACCTTGGGGTGGGCTTGGCTCTTAACTCCCACATTAGTGAGTGGGAGGAAAACTGTCTGCCCTCTTCTCTGTGTGCCACAGCTCTCTTCCCTCTCTGTTGCTAGTTATCTCAGTTAAACGTATCACTTCACCTATTCCATCCCTTCACACAGGAAGCGATTTTGATTAGCTAAAGCATGAAGGCTCCATGAGCTAGGAGAGGGTTAAGTCACCCAAGTACATTTTCTCCGTCAAGTTGTGGTCTCCACCCCTCTCATTTTCCTCTATTTTATGTCTCCTCTCTTTTCATATTTTTTATGCAGCTTTTTCTCTGAATTTCCCATCAATTCTAAGAACAAATGACACGCTAATGTGTTCAATTGGTATCATATGTGGTAGCTTTGAGAGAAAGTGCCAGAATGTGTAAGGGAGGTTATAGGGCAGTGGGAAGTATCCATGGCAATGCTACCCTGTTTAGCAAACATGTGAAGAAAATTTATGCTGAGATATTTAAAGTATAATTTAGAGGTGAAATTTGTCAGGTCCAAATTCAAAACTGGTATTTTCCACTGGTTGAGTGCAAAGCAAAAATAATATTCAGACACTTTGTGCCTTGAACGTTATAACGATAGTAAGGCAGCAGTCTCAGACTACAGATGATTATCAATGTCATGTCCCTTTGGCTGTCTGCATGACTCACAACATCATCAGATTTCATTTAGGACAAGTCTGCGCACCTTTTCCCTGCGGGAAGTCAACCTTTGGTCATCTCTAATTCATAAACTATTTCACTTATGTTGTTTTTCTTGCAAATTGTACAAACGTGTTAAGACAGGAACATTTACATGAAACCCCAAAATGCTTACTCAATGCAGTCAGCATGTATAAGGTTAAGTCTGTGGTCATCACTCAGCAGTGGGGTTCCCCAGTGCTACTCACTAAAGTCCTCAGTGTTCCAGCAGCAGGTGTCTCTCCTTACCTCAGCACATTTGGAATTACCCAGAGTTTACATTTCTTGTCTAAACTTGACCCACGACAAAATTTTAAAAGCAATCGTGTAATGAAGTTCTCTGGTGGAAAATGGAAGGTCTGCTTTTCGTGTTGGCTTTGAAAATTCCAATGTAATTTTGACATAAATTCCATTTTCTTACACATAAACTATGTCAAAACAAATAGGTGTTGACATATGAGTCCTCTGGGACTTGAACTAAACTTGTCCACCTAGGAACTATGTATTGCTATGAAGAAATCTAAGAGAATCTAAATGCAGGGGCTTCCTAAGTAGAAATCTAAATAAATCAACCAGCTTTCAATGGCAAATGTGGTAGGTGACTAGGGGGTAAAGATTCGTGTAGTTATGGCAACAAATAACAGGCTGCCCTTCCTAACTGTAGGTGATTCATTGTTGGGGAATATTGCCTGGTAGCCTGAGTTAGACATATCCTGAGTATTGGTGTATGTGTTTGTATGTATGTGTATATATGTGCGCGCATGTGTGTATATTTATATAATATACACATTATATATGTATATATAATGTGTATATTATATATTATATAATATATATATTATGTGTATATTATATATATAATTTTTATTTGTTTATATTTAAAGTGCTATATGAATATCAAAATTTCCCATTATTTAATTACCCAAAGAGCCATACCTAATATTTTATTGTATGTTCTTACAGTCTGTTTGTTTTTGTGATTCAAACTACTTTTTTATTTAGTCTATTAGTCTATTATGAATAATACACTGTGCTGATGAAAACAATATGGAAATCTGCTTAGTTGTGATGTCACATAATCACTGGGCTTAGCCTAGTGCTTAGTACATAGTAAGTATTTAATAAATAGTTGTAGCAATAAAATGGCAAGGGCAGCATAGTCCTGCTTTGGCACTGAATCTTAATAGGCACACACACGTCTCTAAACAAATTAATAACATCTACTCTCTTTTCAGTGATCCTTATAATTACCTCAACCAGAAAAGTGATGTTTAGATTCATGGCATTCTTCATTTTTCCTTGTCTGTCATTCTTTTTGCCAGACTGAACCCAGGCTATTCTGAGATAGCACAAGTCAGGTGCTGGGACTTTGGCTGCCTTTCCAACCCCAGGGATTTCCTGCAGGAAAGCATGAATGGTGGGGCCTTCTGCACCCAGGTGCTCAGTGCAGAGAAAGAAGCAAGCTCAGCATCCCCCATCCTCAAATCCCAGCATGCACTCAGAAGGCATTTGGTACAGCCACCCCAGCTCTCCCCTGAAATCACAAATAGTTGCCCAGCTGAGGGTGCTACTTCAGTCATTCAGAACACCTACCCTAATTTGAGATCAGCAAAGTGAAACAACCTTATTCTGTGTAGAAAATCTAATTGAGCCATTGTTTGGATTAAGTCATTTTTTAATCCATTTATCCACCAGACCTCCCACGTTGAACACTGTAGATTAACTTTTTTATTTTCTAAATTACAAAGAAGAAAAAGGAAATCCAGACTATGGCTCTGTGATTCTCCACTCAGTAACATGAGCAGAAGGAGGGGAGCCAGAGGCCACGTGAGCAGAACGTCACCTACTTTATCTCCAACACAGGCGTTTGCCTTCAGAGAGATACTCTGCTCCCTAGGAAATCAAGTCTGAAAGTCATTTCAAACAAGGTTCAAAACAAAGACTCCAGATGAAACGGGCTCAAAGGAGTAAACACACCAAAAGAGAGGATTTCAAAAATCTTTGAAATGTACGCAGCCAAAGGTTTGTTCCCTATAATTGGTGAGGTTTCAAGTTTAGTTCACATTGACCACTTCCCTTTCCAACCCACATTTCTGAGGCTGCAAACCCATGGTGGGCTACTGTGAAAGGCCCTGGGAGAGATCTCCATCAGCCAGCAAGAAGAGAAAGAGCACAAGACCACACCGACAAAGAAGGTACTGTGAAAGCCCTCTCCCCGGTGGCCCACCCACCTCTGCCCGGAAATGCCTACGCTCTCCTCTGTCTGACTCACTGAAGACAAGACAATAAGCAAGCACATTTGTTGTCTTACAATCAACCTTTCTAGAATAGAAATATTCCTTTCAAGTAGCTGTATTACTCTATCTGTGAAGCATGTAGGAAGTCTGCTCAATGTCTTTTTTTTTTTTTTAGTAAAATCCAGTCCTCGTGGAATTCCAGCTACCCAGTAACATCTGCTCCAAATTTGCACATGATTTATCTGACCATGTGGCCAACTCCATGTATAAATATAGATAGATTCTGAGAAGGATCTTGTTCTAAACACAAGGAAAAGTGGAAAGATAGGTACTTAATTACATCGTCAAATTTGTTTTAGATCTTACAACATCATATCGTCAAACAGATGTACATAGATATATCCACATTTATTATTTCATGTCAGCAAAACATAAGAATGCTTTAGATGTATGTATTCCTTGTAATTCTGAATAGTTTACGTAAGTTATTTTTATAACAACTGAGTGTAAGGAGAGAAGGAGCAGATTCTATTAATTTTGTTCTATGGCTGGTGAAACTTGGTGGTCACACAGCAAATCAAGTAACCAGAACCCCATTCTTTTGATTCTCAAATTATTTTTTGGTTGGTAGTCTCCCTCAAGGATAGAAAAGGTGTTTTTTTGTTTGTTGTTTGTTTGTTTGTTTGTTTGTTTTTAATGGAATTAAAAGCAAGAAGGAAATCTATGGCCGTATTTGATTGAGGGCAGAGGGGAGTGACAGTGCCAGTCAAATGTCAGGAAGTTTCTCTGCCATAGTGGCTCTCTTCTTTGGTTGGGAATTTTGTATTAGTTCATCCTGGCTGCTGCGTGGGGAATGGACTAAACTTTTGGGGTACAAGATTGAATGTAGGGAGGCCGTGCCGCTATTCCTGGTTAAAAAAAAAAAAAAAACTATAATAGCTTAGATTCAGGTGCTTGGGTGTTGACAGTGCAGATGAAGAGCAATGAGACTAGTTTAAGAGAGATGTGGAAGGTAAATCAAATGGACTTTCTGATATATCGGTTATGGAAGGTGCGGGAAAAGGCAGTAAGTGTGACTCTCAGGTTCCTGAAGGATGGTCCAAACTCTTGTTAAGACAAAAATTCAGCAGGAGGCCTGGGGTCAGACCAAGATTCAGCCTTATACACACCAACATGATTTTGAAACATCAAGTAGAAATGTCAACTGCGCAAGCCGGCAGGAGCTGGGCCTCACCGCCACTCACACTGAGTCTCCTCTGCTGGTGTCTGTGTGATGGGTTAGTGTTCTATGCAAATAGTTTTTGGAGAAAATAGTCTATAACCACAAAAAATATATATATTGAAAAGCACTAGTGTAAGCAATGGGGATTCACTGAAGGATTTTAATCATGGAAATAAGTTGAATGGGTGTGTGTTTAAGTCCATGTGGGAGCAGTAGAGAAGAGATGAAAGGATATCTGGATCCCGGCTGGCCCCTCACTGGCTATTTGGATTGGGCAAATAAACTAAACCCAGGTTCTTTATCAACAAAATGAAGATAGTACTACCTTCCTGGGGTTGTCGCAAGAACTGCAATTAAAAAGCCACGGATAATAAATACCTAATGCATGTTGGTTCCTTCTTTGTGACTGAGTGCCCACCAATGTGTTTCAGCAAGTAGGATGGCAGGCGGCTAATTAATAGGTTCCAGCAATCTCTGCAGGGGGGTGGGCAAGCCCTGTCCTACAGGGAGAAGAGAGCAGAGCTGGACTGCTAGGCTCTGGGGCAGGAGGGTTGGGGAGGTGCTGGGGGCTCCAATAGAAGTTAGAGCTGTTGGTCACGTTCAGGAATTCAGAGGGACGGAGGAGCGCTTGGGTTTGGTCTGCTGGAGGGGCTGCCTGGCAGCCACTGGTATAAACAGGTCTCCCCTTGCCTTTCCTCTTTGGCACCCTTAAACCTCTTCTGCTGCTGCTCGTGGCCACACCTGAGCTCATGGCCTCTTCCTCTTCCTCATTGCTCACTGGCTCCCAAGACACTCATCTCTTCACACGGCATTGGCCTTCGAGCGCACTCTTTTTTCTTTCTACCTCAGAACTTGGTTTCTGCCACTTTGTTGTCGGTGGCACTAGCTGCTCAGGTATGATTTCTTTCCTACAAAAGAAGGGTAATGCTTTCTTTTTACCTGGCTCTCTTCTAGTCTGGAGCCCTGCTGGTTTCTCCTTGTGTTCCAGCTACTGCCGTTGCTGGGCCTCTTTTCAGGCAATCCACTGAGTGACAGCAGGAAGAAGGGGTCGTGGCTGGCTACCCTAAAGCCACACAAAGTGGCGTGACCCAGGCAGTGGCCCTCTGACTCTCAATCCAGATGAGGATGCCTTTCACTAGTGGGAAGCCCCATTCCCCCTTCTAGGATCCAGCTCTCTTAGAAGCCAGACTGTAACCAGGCTTGTGGCTGGAACATGTGGATTCAGAGCAAGGTGGGGTGGCTGGTCCCAAAACTTTTCTGGGATAAGAGCTCTACCCCAGATGGCATGGAGAGAGCTCATGGGTGGCCAGGCAGTCTTTGAACTTCCAAATATAAGCCTCTCTTCCTGAATTCATGGTTCTTTTTGCCCCCCTCCCTCCTTTTCCTGGGCTTCTGCTGCCTGGCAATCCTCTCTAAGTCGGTGAACTCACCTTTTAAGCCTTTTCTTTACTTCCAGCCTCGGAGCTCATCTGTCTGGAAGATTGGTTCCCCCACTTTCCTGGGGCTGGCTGCCTGAACACGAGTCCGTAGACGCTTTCCTGTGCCTGCCCTTCACCCATCCTGCTCTGATCTCCATTTCAGAAAGGTGTGTCCTGTGGCATTTCCAACAAAGTCTTAGTTGAGGCAGAACCTACAAAGGTTTCTTTTCTTTTTAAGTCCACTTTATTGAGGTATAATTTAGATATAATATAATGCAAACATCTTAAGTATTTTGACAGATGTACTCATCCATGTAGCTGCCACCACAATTAAGACAAGAACATTTTCGTCACTCCAAAAGACTCCCTTCTGCCCCTTTGCAGCCATACCCCTGACCCCCAGCCTCAGGCAACCACTTAACTGCTTCCTGTTGCTATAGACTAGGTTTGCTTTTTCCAGATTCTTATGTAAATGAACCATACGGTATGTACACTTTGGTGTCTTATGCTCAGTGTAATGTTTTCAAGAGTCATCCTTGAAGAGCATGTTATTAATAACTGATTTTTTAGCTGAGCAGTATTTCATTGTATGGATATAACGCAATCTGTTGATCTCTACATTTTGGTATTGTGAGTACATATGTCTTTACTGATTCTGGGTGTAGCATCTAGGGTTACCATGGTTGCTGCCCTTAGAGAGCTTAAAAAGAAGATTTAAACTTGTGGAAGTTTATTATTGGATATAATCAACTGCAGGGATGCTTCGTACTGTGCCAGGTGCCGTGGAACAGAGAATGAGCGAGTACGGTGGGCAGGAGTCACTCACTGCAGGGGATCTAATGTCTTTGGGGGATGGCATGTTAAAGCCCCTATTAGATAACCAGGGACCAGGGGATGGGAGGCAGTGCCCTTGGGAGCACTCTAGGGAAGGGCACGGAAGGAAACAATCCTGGCAGGTGAGAGGGGCCACGCAGATACCATCAGACCTGGATTAGTTTGTATTCAATAGAAGGGAGAGAAAGGCTAGAAATCCTTGAACATGCAGATCAGAAGCCCAGAACTGATATCCTAGGCTCCAGAGGGAGTTGCAGGTTTTTGAGCAGGAAAAGGGCGTGGGTGAACGTACAGGCATACCTCATTTTATTGCATTTTGCTTTACTGCACTTAGTAGGTGTTGCAAGACCCTCTACCAGCAAAAAGATTACGACTTGCTTTATTGTGATTCTCGTTTCATGGCAGTGGTCTGGAATGGAAACCGCAATATCTCCGAGGTGTGCCTTAGTGTTTTCGACAGATGGTTGTGCAAGACGGTTTAAATGGGGTGAAGAATGCAAGAGAAGAGAGCACGGCAGGTGTTTCTTTGAGCTTGTTTTCCTGATAGCCTTGAGGGTGAAGTCTGGCTGGCTTCCCCAGTGCTGGAGTTTAGCAGAGAGGGAGGGGACCTCGCAGTCCACTGCCATGGCATATTCATTTTCTATTGCTGTATAACAAATTACCTCAACATTAGTAGCTAAAACAAACATTCTCTCTTTTTAAAAAATCTCAGAGTTTCTGTAAGTCAGGAGTCGGGGCATAAAACAGTTGGGTTCTCAGCTCGGAGTCTCACCAGGCTGTGTTCTCATTTTGAGCTCAGGGTCCCCTTCCAAGCTTCAGGGCTTGGCAGAATTCAGGTCCTGCAGTTGCAGGGCTGAGGGCCCTGTTCCTTGCTGACCTAGAGGCTGTCCTCCCATCCTAGCCATGTGGCCTGCCCCAGAGGCCGTTCACAGCATGGCTGTTTGCTTTCATTCAGACCCACAGGAGAGTGCCTGCTCCTGCTTCTCCTCTCTTCTGAGGGCCAGATTGCCAGGCCCACCCAGGATAATCTCCCTTTTGGTTAATACAATGGATTACATCTGTAGTTAATGCAAACAATTACATCAGCAAAATCCTTTTTGCCATAAAAAAAATAACATAATCATTGGAGTGGTGTTCCCTCCTAGTTCGAGGTCCCAGTCGCGCTCACAGGGAGGAGATTGTGCAGGAATCTCGGGGGCCTTCTTGCAATTCTGCCTACCACCCACAGTTCTCTTCTGACTCCCTGTTTCTCTACCTGTAAATGGGAGAGCGGGCGAGGTCCTCTCAGAGGTTCTGCTCTGTGTCATCTTTTCCCTCGTATTATGATATGGAGTCAGGTTGGAAGCACTGTTACCAATCATCTCATTCAAAATGTGACTTAAAGATAGTGGTGGCCACATGGGCAGAGATGGCTGAGAATCATCGAGAGGGGCAGGACAGCCAAGTGACAGGCAGGTGAGCAGGTTATGGAGTAGGTGGTTGGTGTAGCCAGTCGGGCTGTTCACACGTATCTGTTTCTTCTCCTTCTGAGCAGCACAAGGTAGGACTGCACTCAGCCCCTCTGTCATTCAGCACAGCCACCTGAATTACTTTGGCCAATGGAATTTGAGCAGGTATGTATGATGGATATCATTCTGAGCACAAGTTTAAAGAGCCAGTGGGTATGTTTTGCCTTACTCTTTCCCTCTGCCACAGTGATAAGATTTGAGATGGTGACTGAGTCCCTGATTGAGGGGGCTGCAGAGCAGAGCCCCAGGCACTCACTGTGGACATGTGGTATGAGTGAGAAGTAAACCTTTGTTGTTTAAAGCCCCAGGATTTGGGGTTGTTTGTTCTTGCAGCATGACCTAGCCTATCCTGCTGACACAAAGGACAGTATCACTGTCAGTCTTGCTGCCACTTATTCTTTTTCTCTGTGGACCCTCATCCTAGCCAGGCACCTGATGCAGTTCCTTCTGTGAGATACAGCTGTAGGACCCAATTCAAAAATCGTGAAAAATGTGTCGCTACATAGTCACATATTTTCTGTCATCCAAACAGAAATGGACACTGAAAGAATGTTTTCTCACACCCTAGCACCTCAGCTATCATGATAAATAAGCTATTTTTGTTTGAGAACAAATAAGTGTAATTAGCACGCTCAGGAAAAACCGCCAGGAAAAACACAACCTCGCCTGATTGGGACATGTCTTGAAGCAGTTTACTTGTTATCTCTTTCTGAAAGTCTCAATTACCATGCAATCTGCACAGAATCCTCTTTTCTTTCCCTACACCTGTAATCTGGCCACTGTGTAGGCATCTTTATGATTCCTGTTTTTCCAGACTCCCATGTTGATGATATCTTTCTCTTAAGGGCTTGCTTTTCTGCCACCACCTCTGTAAGTCAGTGAGCATTTCTCCTTCCTGAGGGTTTTGAAATTCTGTACCTTCTCTGATTCCTTTCCAAACTACAGCCACCTCCATCCCTGTTCAGATGCTCCCTGTCTGCTCCCCTTCCTCTGAGAACCATGCCACCCCTTTTACTTCATAGACTTTACTTTGCTACCCTCTGCTCTGGGCTTTCTTCTCTTTCCACTCCCCCTTATCTTAAAGCTTCAGAGTGGCACTTCTCTACTGGGACTATCTATCTACAAGCCATTCTCTGGCACTCAAGACTATTGTCCCTGCTACACAACAGCCTGATGAGTGAAAATGCTGGATTTTGTTGGGCTGTGACACAGCGATCACAAATGATGATCTGGATCCATCCCAAAGATGACATAAATCATGTGTGACTGCAGATAGAGACCTACATGTGGTACACAGGCAGAGACTACCCTTAAGCAAAGACTGGAAACAGTTCCTGCTATGAGAAGAAACTACAAGTGCACACCACTGGGCTAGTATAAAGATGAGGGAAATGAGACCCAGAGAGAGTCTGGCAATCATAGTAATGGTAATAGCCAACAGTTAATGAGCACTTATTTTGTGCCAAGTACTGTGTAGGCTTCCTATGGATTATCTCCTGCAGTTGACACATTCCCTGTCAGGCAACACGAGTCTCATGGCCATCTATCTGTCTGATGAGACAGAAGCTCAGGGAGTTGAAGTAGCTCACCTAAGGTAAGCAGCAAAGAAGCAGAGAGCTAAGGTGAGAATCCTGGACACCACAGATAACTGCAGAGCCCAACCTCCTACCCAGGAAAGGATAGCGCCTCAAGGCAAGGGGAGGGAGGGGCCCCATAGGCCAGATGGCCATCCCCAGGTTCCAGTGTTTATAGTGATTCCCTGGGCTGCGGGCCCAGAGGCCTGTGGCTCTGACCCCTCCACTTTTCTCCTGGAGCTCCTCTTTACAATGCAAACTGAAGACTCAGCCTGTTTGAACTCTCTTTCCCTGCTGGTTCTAGGAGCCTGAAGCCTCAGGGTCCAGGCCTCACTTCTGGGGCTGGCTTGCATCCACCAGAGGTAGTTTGAGGTGAGCTTGAGTTTACAGGCCAGCATCCTGCCGGGTTGGACTGCCTTGCCTTTCAGAGTAGAGGAGAATTGAATTATTCTTGCATCAACTCCCCCGACACCCTGAAAACTATGGCCTCCCGCCCTCCTTCCTCTGTGGCTTTTCTCTGCCTATAAAATGAAAAACAGATTGCCTCGCTGGCAGCTTGAAGCAGGCCCTGCCTCTGAGGTGTGTGAGGGGAAGCGCAGTGTGCACAGGGTATCATGGCCATCTGCTTCTCATTGCATTGGGCCGTGGACAGACAATGAGCCAGTGTGCAGCCTGCACCCACGGCAGTCACACTGGTGACCCTGGGCCTGCTGCCTGACAGACTGGGGAGTAGCTCAGAGTCTGGGAGTTTGTTTGCTGGAGTGTGGGGGTGGTTTTCCCTCATTTGGCTATTTCTTCTTTCCTTTCTTCCTAGAAAGATGGGTTTCATCTGTTTCTCCAAGCCTCCTGGTGACCTCTTTGTACAGCAATGTTTTTATGTGTGTGTTTTCACAGAGATGTAATCTACATTCTATGCAAAACCCTGGACTAGTAAAAAGAAGCAAAAACTAGTGATGGCCACCCTAGTGCCAAGGGTTTTAGTGTGTGTTCTGCTGCTCTTTTTTCCATGAATATTTTCAACATTATTTTTAAAAACAATGACCTAATGTGCAGTTCTGAGTTAGGCAGTGTACTGAATATTTTTTGCCTGGGTGATCGCAGGCTGCATATAGTACAACCCTATAAGGCAAGTACTTTTATTAACACCATTTTTACAAATAAAGACATTGCTGTTTAGAAAAGGCAAGAAATCTGCCCAGAATTACCCAGGGAGGTGAGTGAGACCAGGATTCAGTTTCAGGCTTGCACTCCAGATCTACTACCTCCCAAATCACATCTCTGTGGAATGCAAACTAGAGTGTTCCCCGTTTTTTTCATCAAACAATAGAGTAGGACTACTTTCTCATTCAGTCTCTAATCCTCCACACGCGATGTTTACAGCTGCATATATTGCATTGTGTAGACTTATCTTAACCTGTTTAGCCCGTCCCCTGATTTTGGGTTGTTCCAGATTTCGCCATTATAATCCTGACCTGAGCACCCGGTACAGATGTCTTTAAACCCAACTCCCGTGACTTAATAGTAGTAGAATTTCGGTGTAGACACGCATTCATAGAAGAGTTTTGAAAGATGTGGGAAATTGTCTTTAAGAAAAGTTATGCTTGTAACACAGCACCCTGGAGTCTCAAATTGGCGAGGATGCTTTTAAACTTTCAACTCATTTTTTTAGTGATCAGTTAACTATCATTCATTCATTCATTGACAATTTTAATTTATTCTATTTTGTAAATCTATTGCTCATTCTCTTTACCCAGTTGTCTAGTGTGTGATTTATTTTTAAATTGATTCGCAAAAGCTTATTATATTAAGGATATTGATCCTTTGATGCCAGTATTATAAATACGTATCTCAGTCATTTGCTTTTTTGTCTATGTTGTTGTATTTTTTTTCAGAAAGGTTTAAAAATATTATGCAGCTGATCTATCATTTCTTTTCTTTGTACTTGCTTCCTTTACTGTTTTATTTTTCAGACTTCTATCTCTCTAACAATTTTATACAAATGTTAGCATTACATTGTCATGATATGAACTGAAAAACCAGGATGGTGAAATGGGTATCTCAGTGGCGGAAGAGAATGAAATGAAGAAACCATATCAGCTGATTGCCCAGGAAAACAAAACTGAGAAACCCATCAACAGTGAAACCAAGATGTAGACTAACATAATTATTTTACTTTATAACACAAATGAAAGAGAAAGAAAATTCTTTATATAATTTTTTGGTCTGATTTTTTAAGCATACAAGAAAGATCTCCCTTTTTCTTACCTACTTAATGGAATTTATAAATGTTTTCTTTAAATGTCAGAAAGTATTGTGTTATTTTTCTCATAATTATGATAAAGCTAACATTTTATCACTTTAAATGTTTTTAGCATAGAACTGTATCCAGTCTCTATATTTCCAAAGTTAAGATATAATCTATATTCTGCCGCATAATTCAAAATCCAGGGTGCCATCCTGACCTCAGCCTCCAGGCCTCAGTCCAGACCCAATTTCTTCCTCAGGGAAAGGAATAGAAATCCTATAGGTGAACAAGTTTGGGGTAGATTATGATTTGTGTAACCTTTAGAGATGATGTAACTTACTTATGTACATGAGGAAGAATATTTAAAAGCAGGAAGGAGAGGAGCAACATGTGTACATGAAAAATAGCAGTATAACATACTGGCAGTGTTGTTCATGTTTTATTTCTCTAGCCTTTCCTTCTTTCTTCTGATCTCTTCCAGATATCCCCATTGGCCAAACTCAACCAGAAGCTGAGGGCAAGAGAGCTGGGCAATGTGGCCTATAGAGGTTACAGATCCTGGGTCACAGAGCAAAGTAGAGAAAACAGGAAAATGAATCTGACGGCAATGCAAACCAAGAATAGCCAGGATAAATAACAGGAAGAAGTTAAAAATCACTCAAAACTCCATCTTCCAGAGGTAACCTTGATTAACACTTTTAGTAGAGTCTCTTGATGACTTTTTAATATACATTACTTTTATTATTTTTTAATTAAATTTATTGGATTAGCGTTGGCTAATAACATAAATTTCAGGTGTCCAACTTTATAATACAACATCTGTATACTCTGTTGTATGCTCACCACCTGAAGCCTAGTCTCCTTCTGTCACCATAGACTTGACCCCCTTTACCCTCTTCGTCCTCCTCCCACCTCCCTTTCCCTTCTGGTAAACCACCATTCTGTTGTCTTAATATGCATTACGTTTGTACAATTGAGATCATACTACGTAATTGCTTTTTAAAGTATAGTTAACCAAGGGGCACTTAGAGGGCTAAATCAAAAACTATTTTGATACTATTGATAACTAGAAATTGCATTTGAGTGGTTTATTGATTTTCCCATTACAGTCTCACACACATACACAAACGCACAAACGCGCACACACACTGCCTGAGTCAATGACAATAATTTTTTTCCCAGAGTGAATTTTTTAAATGCAGAAAATTATTGCTCAGGCTTCTTGAACTGTAAATGACCTTTTTTCTAACACTATGCAGCTATTGTTTTGTAGCAAATAAGTGACACATGTACTGCCATGTTCATTTTTTCCTCAGGCCAGGCATCACTCATTGGTCCACTTATTCTTTCCCATGGAGCTCTGAAGTGGCTCAGAATCCTACTCAACACGTCAATGCAAAGACTTACAAATTGAAATTTATTGCTATCCTTTATGTTTAGCAATCATTAACAATAGAACTACACTGCCTAATAGTTTAAGTGGCCATCGGCTGTGGCAAAAGATTCTTCCTAAATCGTGGGGTCAAAGGTATGGCACAAGAAATTCATTTCTTGTTCTCCGGAAAACTATAAAAGCAGAAAAACAGCTGAAGGAAATAGTGAAGGGTTAAGCCTAAAGTCACAGAATTCTCCAATAAAGCAATCCATCTAGATTTCTATAAAAGAACTCCTTATTCTCACATTTTAAAGTCATTAATGTATGATTATTTTTTTTTTGAGTCCTTGCATATCTAAGAATGTCTGTCGCCTTTACTCTGAAGACTACAAAATTAGTGGGTCCCAACTTTCTCCTTTCAAAACCCTCTAAAGGCTACTCCATATAGGGTGGCAAAGGAAAAGTCTGAAGCCAACCAATTTTTATATTCTTAGTAAGTTGTTGTTTTTTCTTCCCCGATTCTTATAAAAGTAAATTATTCTTATAATTCAAGTATTTTGCTAGAATGTGCTTTAAGTGAAGACTTTGTGTCAGGGGTCCTCAAGGCCATTGCTATTTTTGGAAATTCACCAAAATAACTCACAAAACTTCGCATTAAGTGTACTCCTGGTTAAGATTTATTACAGCAATGTAGCGAGGACATACAACTGCCTTAGAAGGGAAAAAGGCACAGGCAGAGTCTGGAGGAATATGAGGCCACACAGCTCACTCCTTGCCCAGCAAGGAAAATGGGATAGCTCAGTAGAGTAATGTGTTTTGAATCAGAATCCATCTATTTTAAAGATCTTTATCAACCTTTTACATAAACATTTCAGCAGCCATTGATGACCCTTGCTTTGGATCATCTGTTATTTTATTAAACATTCTTTCTGCTTTTATTAGTAGTTGAAATTCTTCCATAAGGAAGTATTTCTTCAACTATTGATTGCCCTTAAATACAGTTTTTACAGGCCAGAAAAGTACTTGATTCCTTCCCTTCAGAAATTTAGAATAGTGATTGGTGCCCTGGCAATCTCCGTTTTTTAAATGAAGCCATTATAAATTTATATCATTTGGCCATCAAAATAAATATTATTTAATGCATGTAAATAATATATGTGAAATATATACGAATAAATATACTCTGTTAATATATATATATATATATATATTCTTTTTATTTTAATGCTCAAATTGTGTTATCTTTAGCCAGAGAATTCTTTGGCTAATTTTGTAAATTTCTTACTGTAAACATGGAAATAGTAATTTCTCTAAAAACCCCAGCTTCTTTTAGTGGGAAATGATACTCCAAACATGGAATTAGTCATTTTTCTAAAAACTCTTGCTTCCTTTAGCAGGAAATGATAACTCATTATTACTGGGTTATCATGGCTTTTAGAGCTTTTATGTAGACAGAGCTAGGAAAATGCATTGTTTAGAAAGAAAAAAAGTGTATGTCTTTATACTGACACATCTAATTCAAAGTAAAGAGTGTAGGGTGGTTACATAAAAAAAAAAAAAATGGAAAATGGGACAGCATGTGCAATGTGTCTGCCCAGGGAAGCCCATTAAAGACAGAATTCAAGTCGTTTACTGGGGTCTGATCTTAGAGGCGTTTCTACATAACATGTACCAAAATTTCAGATTCCCAGCAGGAAAGCAGGTGTTCAGCATAAGCCACAGTGTTAATAAAAGCAATTTAGGCATAGTGAGCCACTCTTACCATTGAGGCAAAGTTTTCTATCAGTGTAGGGAACTATTTACCAGCCAAGTTCCCAGACACCAGCAAGCAGACTTTTCTAAGAATAGCAATTTCAGGCCTGCTTTGTTAACTCTTTTAAATTCATTTTTTAAAATTCATTTTTAAATGAATTTTTTACTTAGCCCTCTTTAAATTCATTTTTACTTAGAATACTATGAGCCCTTTCATTTTGCATACTAAATAAAATTTTTTTAATTATATCCTTTGTTTTGTTTTTTTATTTTTTTATTTTTTTAGGCAAGGCAATCCTTGTTTGACCTCGAAGATTGCAAGGACCTTGTCAGCTGACAATCCCTTATTTGTTTGTTTTTGTTTGTTTTTAGACTTACAGTACCTGGTCTTTCTAGGTGGTCTCTCATTTAAGTACTAACCAGTCTCAACTCTGCTTAGCTTCCAAGATCAGATGGGATCGGGCTTGTTCAGGGTAGCATGGCCATAGACTAATTATATCTTTAATTATTGTTTTTGTTCCAAACATACAAGTGCAGTTCTTGGACTTGGTAGGAGAGGGAATGAGGATGCAACCCACCCTTTTCTTCCCTGTCATTTTCATCACTTTGCCCTTCTTCTCTGCATTCTCTTTGAGTCTCAGTCTTGTCCTCTGCATTATTTCTAATTCACTGTTCTATGGTGTAGGCTCTGCTCCTTCTAGACCTAATGCCAATTTTTTGGTTTTTTTTTCTTTTCTGGTATTGCATTAAAAACTTTTAAATCACAAACCTGAGCGCTTTTTCCCCAGATGTTCCATGATTGTTTTCTTGTATTCTACCCTCTACTCATCCTCAAATGGAGGAAGATCTATCTTGAGCCATTAATCTTTAATAGAGAGGTGATGGCTTATCTTCATTGCTGCCTCTCTCATCGGGGGTATCTGTCAAAAGCCACGTTCGATAGTTAAGTCATTGATTGTGGTGAAATTTCTGGCTTTGTTCCTAGTGAGCATCAGGCTTTTATTTACTGAATATCTGTTAACAGAAATCCATCTACACCACTGTATAGCTCTCTGGCACATTAAAGAAATGGAATACAGGGAAAGAACGGTGCCTTGGCACACCTGCCTCCAGGCTCTGCTGTCTGTGGAGCTGGCCGTAGTGCCATGTCTGTGAAGACTCCCCTCCCAGCCTCCTGTGGAGCCCAGTGCCCCTACATCTCCACGTCCTGGGACTTGAAGAGAGGGGCGCCTGTGCAGGCAGAGAGCACTCTGGATAGCTCAGCCCTTCCTGTTTGTGGTTTTAGGGGCTGGCTCTCTGGCACACAGAGTGAGTGGTCCTGAAATGGCATTTTTAACCCAGGTCTTGCCTGGCATTTGGTTGAATATTGATCCTATTTCACAGGATGAGGTTTGCACTTTTGTCTGTGTTGTCTTAGGTATTTTCATAAGAATTTGGGAGCCGCTTCATTGGGAGCTATTAACCAAGCACCACGTTGAAACTAAAGTCAAGAAACCTTCTAATTAAGGGATTACCAAGGATCACAAAGAGTAAAGCACTGTAAGTAACCAGCAGAGATCAGAATCTCATTAGAGTGCTGGGACAGGCACTGTGGAAAGTACCTCACAATTGCAGGCAGTGTGCTATCATGGGTGCACCAGGAGTGCAATGGGTTGGCGCTCAGGAACTCTGGTTTTTCGTTCCTGACTCCAGCATGGACTTGCTGTGTGACCTCAGACAAGGAAGGGCTCCCTTCTGGGACTCTCTTGCCTTGTTTACAAATGAAGAGAATGGTCTAGAGAGTTTCCAATATGCCTCAAGCTCCAACATTCATCATCTTTTGGGACAGCTGTGATTCAGTGGGAATACCTTAGAAAGAAGGGATCGGTTGACCTCGGGCTGATCGATCACTTCTAGGGGCCAAAGAAATAGAACCTTAACCTCCCAGTATCCTAACATCCCAGTACTGAACCTCGGTGCCAGGCGGTACCCTGTGTCCCACCAGGGGTGGCTAGCTCCAACCTCTCCCATTCATCTCTTTGCTAGATTTCCTTAGACAAGGTAGCCTATAAATTGTATGAGTTTTCAGTTTACAAAGGTCTCATCATTTGAATCATCCCACCTATGTGCATGTGTGTGTTTAATGTAGCAGAAAATGAATTTCAGACTTCCCTTTAAAAGTGAGAAGTCTGTTCTCTGTGTTATGACTGACTCATAGTTTAACCATAGGAGTTATAATATATATTGCTTCATTCTGACATTGAGCCATGATCTTTTTATGTGACCAAGTTTATGTAACGGGTCTAAAGCACAGTGAGTGACTTCTGATACATAAGGGTATGCAAAGACCTCATGACCTGGCCTGGAGCACCAGGTGGGCTTTCTTGTATTCCAAATTCCACAGTAAGTATGACAGGTAGAGGTAAGTCAGCACCTGTGCTGAAGAGCAGGGTGGCATACTGCTGTCTGATGAAGCTGGTCTTAGGTGTGAACCCCCATGGGGAGGTGGGATGGAAGCCTGGAACTCGGGCACTCCTGTGGGGGCACTGATGGCTGGCAGTCCTCCCAAGCAGTAAGTGGGCAGGAGGTCCTGCTACCTGCTACTCGGTCTCATTTGACATCTCTTTATGCCAAGCCAGGATAGGAGGGGCTGTTAGCTAATTTAGCAGATTATAAAACACTGACAAAACCAGATATTCAGGTTAATACAAAATCCACTTGAGGGAAATAAACAATTTAATTGGCTGTTGACATGCAAACAGAATATGTAATCACAGAGTATCCCAAGTAACTGTTGTTCAGTTTTCCCTTCTTTCAGGACAGACTGCTCGTTCTTGTGCCTCTCACATACACCCATGCTTTCTGGAGAGAGAAGAGTGGGGAGAATTGCTTTTATAATCCATCTGTTTGAGGCATTGCAAGAGGGAAACTACGTATTCCGAAGGCTCTTTCTCTGTGGCTTCCCACTGATTTCACTGCCTCAGGGTCTGCACAACAGAAAGATCGTGCTCTGCTATTTGTTTCCCCAGCTGGATCACAGCACTTTCCAGATTGTCTTGATTTGTTGTGTCTGTCTCTCCCATCAGTCTGCGCTCCTGGAGGTTAAGAACCATGTCCAGTTAACACCTCAGACAGAGCCTGTGTAGAGTGCACGCTCCCCAGTGATTTGTTAAGCAAAATAACTCACTCTAGCCTTAGCTAAAGAGCGAAGAGGATGACATTCCCCAGAAGACAAGCTGTATCTGTCAATCAAAACAGCCTGTGTGCATTCAGTTTATATAATTGATATATTTTAATTGAACACCTACTATATGCCAGATATTCTGTTAGATACTAGGAATATGGTCATGAACAAGACAAGTTCCTACTCACATGGAATTTAAATATAATGGGAGAGAAATAACATCCAGCCAACAAAAGAAATTAAATTGCAGCACTGGTTGTTAAAAGAATGGAAAATAGGATGATAGAGAGTGATTGGGGTCAGGGAAGACCTGTCTGTCTCCTTTAAGGGGAGATCTGAGCAGAAAGAAGTGAGACAGAGGAAAGAGCATGCCAGACGGCAGAGACAGCTAATGCAAGGGCCCTGAGGCAGAACTAAACTTGTAAAGAAATAAGAAATCCAGAATGGCTGAAAGGCACAGAGTGGGAGTGGGGAGTAGATGGCATGAGATTGAAGAAGCAGGTATGCTGGGGTCAGATCAGGCAGTATTCTAAATGCATTGCAAAGCCACTAAGGTGCTTTCAGCTGGGTGGAAGATGGTGGGACAGATCTCTCCATGGAGGCGTTTTGAGACAAACTCATGATAAAACCAGAGTCCTTCACATGCTTTTTTTCTTTTCCCCAAAGAAAGGTACGACTCTAGTATTGTTGCTACAGCCTTGCTTGTTTGCCTCTGGTGCATGTGTGGACCTGTAGAGGACAGGGATATCCTTGGTCTTGGGACTGGGAGGGAGGAAATGCCTCCTGTGAGGATGGAAAACATGACTTTGGTCTTGAAAGCACCAAGTTATTTGTAATTGTCCAGAGCTCTTTTAGTTACAAGTAGGAGAGACACTATCAAACTAACTGATGTCACAAAGAGAATTTCTTAGCTGCAAAAACTGATAATTGCATGGGTTGCACAGTCCTCAAGGTCTGTGTCAGCAGGACTGTCTCTGTTACTTGGTTTCCCCTACTGTTTCTCTCTTTGTGTTGACTTTATTGTCACCCTAGCAGAGCTTCCTCCCAAATTTCCGTGGGATAGCACGTTTTAGAGTAACTTCTTTGAAATTTTCTAAGTCCCTTTTGGTGCCTGGGACCCCTGAAGCCATCGATTCCATCTGTGTGAACTCCAGTTCCTATTTCTTCCATTTAGGGAATTCTCTGATGCTCTTTCCCTTCTGGTGGGGTAGACTAGATGCTCTAAGGAACTTCAAGACCCACATCCATGGGATTATTCTGAAACACTATGGACAGACCCCAGTCCCAGGAAGATGGTCTGGTGAGTAGATCACTCTCATAGGGCAGCATGGTATTTCTTTCACAGGGTCTCACAAGATTGGGCACCAGAATAGTGCTGGCAGGCCGATTTGGGATGACATTTACTCCCATCTGTTGTAGGATACGTTCACAGCTCTGGGTTACCTTGATTCTTAGGCACGAGCTGCATATGAAGTCCTGAGTGTCAATCTCTCTTGTTTGTGTTCTGATTGTGGTGCACCTTTAGTCCACAGCACCCAAAGGCAACAGGATGGTGGCAGGCATTCTTTATCCTGTTCTACAGTGTCGTACCCGGGGTAACCACACCCCACTACACTGCATGTCAGGATCTGTGTCAAGTGGCCACGCCTATCTCCAAGCGTTTTGAGATCGCTGCTACAAACACAAATGAGCCATTCCAGTTGATATTCTGTCTTGTATCTGATTAATGTACTGGCTTTGTGCCCTCTTGGGTTGGTTGTGACCCTTACCAGACAAGGGACAGGCATCCCTTGTGCAGATGTAAACAGTAATAAAGCTCTGGCCTCTGCCCACAACCACCAGTGTCTTTCTTCTCTACATTTTTGCTTACCTCTTCTCCATCCATGTTGCATGTATGACCCTTATATTAATTTATTAATATAATTTCAAATTAACTTCAAAATAACTCAAATATTTTAGTTTTAGTCTTTGAAAATTCTGAAAGGGATCTAAGTACCTGCTGCACAGCAATTCTGTATATTTACCTGACAGCTCACAGCTGTTCCAGCGCGTCTCTCTTCAAAATCTCTTCATAACTCCCAAACCCGCAGCCCACATGGTTTTTCTTTTTCATTTCGACTCCCCTATTCCAGTAATTTATTATCCAGATTTGTGCTGTCCATTCCATAGCTGCTAGCCACATGTGACTATTAAGCACTTGAAATGTGGCTAGTGAATTGAGATGAGCTTTAAGTGTAAAATAAACTGTGGATGGTGAAGACTTGATATTAACAAAAAGAAATGTAAACTATCCACTACTAATTTTTATATGGATTACATTTTAAAATGATGTTTGAAATATATTGGGCTCATTAAAATATATATTTAGGATTAAGTTAACCTATTCCTTTTTACTTTTTTCATATGGCTACTAGAAAATTTTAAATTGCATATGTAGCTCATATTATGTTTGTGTTGGACAGCACTGAGTCACATCAATGAAGACTTCCTAGCTGTCTTCTTTTCCTCCTGTTTCTCTGGTTTTTTTTTCCTCAGTCTGATATGTTGATTCAAAAACGCAAAAATGGGTCTGGCAGAAATGAAACTCTCCTCAGATGAGGGTGTCAAGAGGGCGAAGGGTCTACGTACAAATACATTAATCATTTTTGTTTTATCACATGTATGTTAAATAGCATTTGGATTAAAATCAACATTTTAGGAAATAACTGACTTCACTGTCTATTGAAATTGCCATTACGAAACTTTAGTACACAGAAAATAACATCGGATGGAAGAAAATAGTAATTTTTTTCCCACAAAACTCTTCGAGGTCCACATTTTGCTCGAGAGTTTAAATTATTTCATTCATGAGGGAGCTCACCTCTAACATTCATTCTTTTCAGGCTCTGCCGTGATCCCATACTTCTTAGTTGACTCAACTTATATAAGACAAACAGCTCTTTTTATTTAAAGTTGGCAGGCAACATTTTCCTATTTTATTTTTCTTCACTTGGATAAATGTCTAGTTCCCAGTCCATCATCACCAATAATTTAAGACTGCCATTTATTCTTTACTCCAACGAGACTGTCCCAAACCCTGAAAGCAATGCCGACATGACTCACACTTCATATAAAATATGTCTGGGTGTTTGGGAAAACAGCCAAAAGTATTACTTAATCTAACCTTGTGATAAGAGATATAAAATAGTTGAGAATACAATAAGAGGATTTGTTCTAAGCTTTGAATATTTTTTATTTGATAATCTTCTAAATCTTTTTTTTTTTTTTTTGAGGTTGAAAAGCAATACACAGTGACAGCTAACAGGAAACTTATTCCAATGTCTAAGTGTTCGCATATGTGAAAAAATTGAATATTACCTGAATAGATGCATTCAAAGCAAATAAATCATGGCTGAGGAACAAGAGAGGATCTTTCACTTGATAATTATTCTTTCTAGGTAAATAAGGGAGTGATTTACTCTGGGTAGTGGTGGCCAAAGATTTAAAAGATATTTATTGTCATTGGCCTATGCTTTCAAAAATCAGAAATAAACTTGAAAAATAGTTTCCTAGAATCTCCAAGGAACTTGGCGAGGGGGAGGACTCTCTCCCTTAGTTAGTCTTTTCTTTCTATAATGCCATCAGCTTTTCTTTGTACATAAAGAGCACACATACACAATTTTAGGATTTGTTAGTTAGTATTTGCTGTGGTTTTGTATATTTAATATTTCAGACAATTGCTTGTTCATGTTAATTGAGGAAGAGGAAGTAAAGTATTGTGTAATTAAACGGAATCTCAAGAATTAACGCTGATAGTTAGTAAGCCATTTCCTCTTCTTACTCTAAGTGTCTAATTCATGCTTTTCTTGAAAAATGGCAAAATTGCAGTTCTCATCAGAAATTTTGAACTTAAAGTATAAATCTCTGAGTGGCTTTGAGGTGGCATTTTCTTCAAGAATTGTTGGAAACAAGCAGCAGGTCAGAATTTTGATCTTTGACAGTGTGTTATCTGTGAAGAGATGGATGTACAGGCCTGTGCAAGCAAAAGTTTCTTGTTGTCTGGCCCAGAAAGTTCAATTGTTTTCTCTGCTGAGCTGAAATTCCTATGTGAGAGGGAAGCCTCACAGTAGAGTGGAAGTTGTACAGCTAGAAACATTTGTTGAGATGTAGGCACGTAAGCGAAAGTTGGAGGACAGCAGGTTCGTCTGGCTCTGGCCAGAGGTAGATTGCACACATGGCAAAATCCCAGAGTAGGAGCAGCCTTCAAAGGTCCCTTTCCCCAGCCCTCTCCACAGTGCTTATCTTTAGCCAAGCGCCCTGGGTGGTTGTATAGTCCTAAAGATCTCCTCGGACACCAGCTTCTGCAACCCATTCCCATTCTAACAGTCAAGAGATTCTGTCAAACATGTACCATAAATTTGTCATGCTCTAACCGGGGGATCTGTGGGGGTGCCACCTTAATATCACTAGTCTAGATGAGACACAGAAGGACTGACTTGTTTCTATCTGTTAAATACCCCTCCTCTTAAGGGTGTGCAAGAAGGAAGCAACACTTTCTGAAATTTCGCTTGAGAGCTATGGTTTGGTACTAAGAAGATGAGAATGCAAAAAATTGCTCACTCTTTCTTAAATCTTGCCATAGACCTGTAACCTCCTCATCAGTACAAATTCTATCTTAGAGGGGAAAAAAAGATGAACTTTGAATGTGACCCACACTGATACTTATCAGAACCCTGTCTAAAACGTGGGCTGGCAGAGCCATAGGAAGAATGGGTACCAGATCACTAATGCAAAAAGGTATCTGCACTCCCATGTTCACTGCAGCATTATTTACCATAGCCAAGACACGAAAACAACCTAAGTGTCCATCAGTGGATGAATAAAGAAAAAATATATATATATACACATACACACAAGGAAATCTTATTCAGGAAAAAAGGGGACTCTGTCATTTGTAACAACATAAATGGGCCTTGAGGGCATCATGTTAAGTAAAATAAGTTAGAGAAGGATACTGTATGACCTTACTTGTATGTGGAATCTGAAAAAACAAAAACCGAGGTTGTAGACACAGAAAACAGATTGGTAGTTGCTGCGAGAGTAGAGTGTGAAAGCCAAAATGGTTGAAAAGAGTCAAAAAGGTACAGACTTTCAGTTATAAAATAAGTAAGTCCTGGGGATGTAATGTACAGCATGGTGACTATAGCTGATGAAACTGTGTTGAATATTTGAAAGTTGCTACCATCGTAGATCTTAAAAGTTCTCATCATGAGAAAAAAAAGATTCGTGAAGGATGTTTACCAGATTTATTATGGTAATCATTTTGCTCTCTATAGCAAATCATTCTGTTGTACACCGAAGACTAATACAATGTCATGTATCAGTCAGAGCTCAATTAAAACGAAAGTGGGTGCCTGGCAGGGGCACAAAACAAAAATGAAGAAGGCCACCAGCACTAAAGGAGCAGCAGCTGGGAGTGCAGATCCCTGGAGAGGAAGGCATATGGGTGGCAGTGATGGTGGGGGGAACTCCTCCTCCCTGTGTTCTGTCTCTGGATATTAAATACGTCTGAGTTTTATAAAAGCAAATTAGTAAATGATATTCATAGCATGAAGGGAAAACAGGGGTGTCCAAGTTCAAATGCTTATGCAAGTCTCTGCATTAAAAGAACATTTATCATGGGTTTAAACTGAGGTCAGCTCAGGCTGCCAGACTGAGCTGGAAAGGAACGATTGGAGAATATTCTCTTTGAAGTTCGGTGGTCAGGGTTCTGCTGGTTGTGGTAATGGACCCATCTTGTGCCACCACAGAGTAAGGCTATTATTTAGAAGGGAGGGAGCCCACATTTGAAGTTCTGTATTAACACTGCTACACATGATAGAAAACGTTTTATTTCCAGGCAAATTTTATGTTGCAGAAACCAAAGCAAATTGCCTAATGTGGGTTTTGCCCACTCCCCTTAGGATAGTAATTTTAAATAGCTTTAATTTAATGAACCAGATTGGTGTGCCAAGCGACTCCCAGCAGTGGTGGAGATGGTTTACAGCATAGCGAAGGCTCTCAGGCTTTGGCTGAATTTTCCGGGCTCTTGTCCTGGGCCTGTCCTGTCCCTGGGGAAGGAGTGGGGTGGGACGTGCAGTTGTTTGTGCATAGCTCTTGTGTGCCAAGCCAACAGCCAGGGTGAACAAGGGTAAGTGGGACCCCAGTCTGCCCTCACAGCCTCTAGCTTAAGGGGTGAGGTGGAACGGGGAAAGAAGACCCATGATATGAATCCAAAGTAGAAACTGTGGTGGGCCATGACAAAGTCACATAAAACCACCAGGCAGAGAGGATCAGATGAAGGAAGTGTATTTAAGATGTGCCTCAGAAGAAGGGCAGGATTTGAGCCAGAAATGGAGTAGAAGACAGATCGAAGGTGAACACGTGGGAAGTTTTGAGGCATATTTGGAGAAGAGCAAGTCCTTCAGTTTGGTTAGGGGAGCATTTGGAGAATAGGCTGAGAAGACTAGTCGGGTCAGGTTGTGGAGGGTCTGGCCTAGGGTGAGACAGGGCTGGGGCTCCCCAGTAGCCCTGATGAGAGGAGACGAGCATGCTGCTATGAAATGGGGTGGGGTGGGGCTGGCTTGCTACTGCAGATGAGTCTGCATCCCTGGGCCTCAGCATTGCCCACATAGTGAAATCACTGGGAACTTAAAAACTGCTGCTTGGACCACAGGACCAGGGTTCTGGTTTCTTGGTCTGAGGTGTGGCCCCCGGCATCAGGATTTGTGAAAAGCTCCCTGTGATCAGTGATTGTAAGATGCTGCCAAGGTTCCGAATCACCGGTTTGTAGTAGATTCTGATTCAGTGGGGTGGGGCTTATTCTAGAGGCATTGCCAGTGGTTCTGGTCCATGGACCACTCTTTGAGTAACAAGGACAGAAGGGGGTTTTAAGCTGAGGCACACATACTACTAGGGCTACAGGAAGACCATCTGGGGCTGTAGACACGTGTAGTTTTTACCACTGTCCATGTTCTCAGCTTCCATACGTATGTTCTCCTAAGTAGATCTGCCTGAGAGCACTCCTCCTCAATGCCGACTCTCCATTCCCGCCTCCCCTTTCCCAGTTTCCTCTCTCACACTTGGCAAAAGCAAGATTTCCCTCTCATCCAGCTTATCATAGGGCACTGTGCCGGAACACAAAAGCTCCCGGGATACCTAACTGAGGACAATGAGAAAATGCAGGCTCCCAAGATCAAAGCAAGAAGTAGCGGTGGTATTGCACTTGGTTTCATAAGGCACAGAGCCTGCTCTGTGTCTGCTAAAGGTTGTCAGGAGGGCAGGTAGTAACAGGTCTATTTGAATTAAAAAATGAAATTGTACTTTTCTGACATACATTTGCTTTGGCTAATGCTGGCCATGAGGACTGACTGGCTTTACAATTACACCAAATGATAATAATTATTATTATATATTATAATTATATATAATACGATAATAATAATAATAGCAAACATTTATTTAGCAGTATGGACTAGTCCCTATTCTAAACACTTTATGTGAATTAACTCATCTAATCCTCCTGACAGCACCTATAAATAAGTACTATTATTTCTCATTTATAGAGAACGTTTATGTATAAGAGATTAAGCAACTTGCCCCAGGTCACATGACCAGTAAGAAGCAGAGCTGATGTATAGCAGACATTTTCTACAAGTTGTATGAACCAGATCTACAGTTTTAATATTTTAATGAAAATGTAATGAACATGTTCAAAACAAAGTACTCTGATTTCTTTGGCAGTTACATGAATATATGATAAAGATCTTTAAATATCAGCTTTAAAATTTGACTTGGTGACTGTGTGGTCTCGGCCCTTTCTGAGGTTCAGGCCCTCCTCTGTAAAAACGGGGACAACTGTCTCAGCAGGATTGTTGAAAGATGAAATGGGAGAGCCCAAGAAGTGGCCTGGCCAGCTGCCAGCTCGAAGTGAATGGCAGATATTATTAATGTGCTTGGCATCTGGAAAGCTGTCTTGGCATGTGGTAGGAGCTCCTTGAATGTACACACCCTTCCCACTTATTAATGGTTCCCATATTTTATTTCCATGGAAGCCCAGACATCTCCTGGGGGTGGGGGGTGGTAGCATGATGCAGCTCGATTCTGGGCCTACTATCTTCCCTTTTCAGGCTTTCTCAAAGAAGACCTCACAGTGCACCTCCTCCAGCATGCCTACCCCAGTAATAAAGCCTCACAGTGACCTTTCTCTTCTTTGATCATCTGACTGGCTCATGCTAGGTGCTCCATCAATAAAGTAATGAATCAGTGAATGGATGCCGAGAATAGGCGAGAGAATGAGGCAGGCATTTCCCCTGCCCTCTTTAAACTTGCAGCCTAGATGTCACCAGACAACTACAACCTGACAAATGCCACAGTAGTAGAAAAATAGGGGCCAGCACAAGCCCAGAGAAAGGGCAACAAGGAGGGGAAGACTTCTTGGAGAAAATGTTGTCAAAACTAAAATGAAACGGACAGGTGGAAGCCAGCCAGCTGGGACAGTGCATTTGTAGGCCCGGAGGTGAGAAAGAGCTTGCTGGGTCCTGAGAACAGAAAAAACAGTAAACTTGGCCTTCGAGATGAAGGTTTCCAACTCAACTTAATTTCTTACCTTTTGTT
The DNA here is from genome assembly GCA_030015415.1 of Cynopterus sphinx. Lineage (NCBI taxonomy): Eukaryota > Metazoa > Chordata > Mammalia > Chiroptera > Pteropodidae > Cynopterus > Cynopterus sphinx. The sequence goes on along the minus strand of CM057387.1, from coordinate 29,896,697 downwards.
TGCCCTCCGAGATGGTGGTATGTTTCTGGAAAACACAAATACTCTTCTACATCTTTCGTGTTTACCCTCATATTTGCTCAACTATGCAACATGCCCTCACCTGACACCTCAATAAGAACTTGCTCGTTGGGTGTTGAACTTACTAGAAAAGAAAGCCACCTAGAACTTCTCCAGAGCTCATCTCAGACATCCCGGGATCTGAGCATGGAACCCATCTAGCCAGGAAAGAGGCTAACAGAACCCCATCTGTCGGCCCTCAAACAGGAAGCCCCAGGAAGACATGTTCTGAAATATCTTTTCATGTAGGTTTCAAAAGCAGGATTATACTGGAGCATTTCACCCACAAGGGATGTGCACACTCAGTGGCCCTGAGGCTGGGGCTGTGGACCTGTGGGATGGATGAAACACATGGCTTGTCCCAGCCTGCCTTTCCCATCCAAGACCAGGTAAGGGCACAGTCAGCAGCAGAGATGGGAGAGCAGGACTGTCCATTTAGACCCTCGCTCTATCCCTGGCAGATCAGACCCTGCCACCAGCAAACAGACTCAGTCTTTCCTGCTTCCCCAAAGTGGCCCTGGGCCAACCACAAGCTCTCCCTCTCTCCCTCACACAGTTCAGGGCTCTCTGTTCAAGTCTGCAAAATTAACTCCTGCAAATGACTCAGGGAAATAAGTTCTGGCCACGGACAAATCAAAACCAATTGAGATCAGATATATCGTTTGAGACATGAAAGCAAATATTTTCTTGGACCTTTCAGAGCATTCCCAGTTGCGGGATTTTCCTGGAAATCCACAAGTAAGTGTTGCTTGCGTTCTAGGAAGCAGCGGAATGCATTCTTACAGTTGGCTCCACCACACAGGCAGACTTCTTCCCTGTCTGTTGGAGAAGGCAATGTTTATGTCAAACTAACTTAGATGTTTTCCAATTGAAAAATTCAGAGTTGATTTTCTCTGTGTTCATAATGAGCAGATTGGATGGCAAATAAAAATCTTCAGAAGGAGACTTTTTCAAAAGTCAGAAGGGAACTGAAGCAGAATGTGAGAAGCCTGGGCCCCACTGGCCTTGCCGCAGGCTGTGGGCCACTTACAGCCTGACTGTCACATCAACAGAGGTCCGAGCTCCAGAGCGAAGTTCCCTGCACGCAGAGAATGGCCATTGAACCACGCTAGACCCTGCCATTTTCTAAGAGCATCTCTTTTTTCTACTCGAAAAAGGCTCCCCTGTCCTGTATGAGTCCTTCGATGTGCATGTTTTCCAGGATGTTATTCTTGACAAATCTCATCTGGCGTTAGTCATTCCTCTGGGCTTACTTCAAGGCTGTGCACCCCGTCTCAGATCGTAAGCACCCTGAAGTCAGGAAAACACATTTCTCGCCTCCGCTCTCAGGACTACAAAGGAAACATTGCATCAGTGGTAAGGACGGGGTCATGGGCTAATGACCACACGTGTGCCCTTGCCCTAGCAATGGGATGTTCGACCCCACATCCAGCCCTCATCTTTCTCCATCGTTTGGGACTGCTCTTAAAAGTGCAATGCCACAGTGTTTTTTCTTTCTTTCTTTCTTTTTTCAGGAGACACCTTGCACTGAGGTTCTTGTGCCAGGCAAACACTCAACAAGAGCCATGCTTCCAGCCAAGTGAGTCCTCTGAAGTAAAAACACAAACAGACTGTTCTGCTGGGACCGGTAGCTGCCTGCTGTTAGTTGGGGAGGAAGGACTTTCGTTAGTTATTGTCACCGAGCTGACACCGTGCCAACTCTCACATCTGGAAATAGTTATAAAGAAAGAAGAGGCATGAAAGCCCAGGCCTCATGACCCTGCATTATTTATTTATTAATTTACTGGTTTGGAGCAATCGCCTCAGATCCCCAGTGTAAATTATAGGAGCCAAAAATAAAAAGGGCCGCAACTGTCACAATACTCTACAAAAACAGGCCAAGGTCTTATGTATGGGGTCTTGGATGAACTTTGTGTCTAAGCAAACATGATTTTGATGTTACACATTGCATTGGACTTTAATCACCAAGCAAAGGCTTTATGAGCTCTGCCCTGAGCCTTGTGCCCCTCTCAACTTGGCAGAACTCTGCCACAACTGTCTCAAAGACTCCATAGGATTTACAGTTATTGGGTTGGGGCACACAGGTGAGTCTGCTATTTGCCTATCACACAGATGCACACACACAAATACACACTTGTTACCCCCTTTCATCCTGCTTTAAACTGTAACGAGAAAGTTTGGAAGGAACCTGAACTGTGTTGGTGTGGCACCAGCACTATGTTGATGAAATAGAGTCCACAGGGCGCAGGGTCCCGCTCTAGGGCTTATTGCTATCAGAGTTTGGAAAGTGCCCATATAGAAGGCTTGGGTCTATTTGTGAGAAAGATGAAAAAGTCAAGCTTTACGATATTTAGTAGATTTCTATACCATGCAAGGTGGTGGGGAGGGGAGGGTGGCAGTGGGGGAAAGGCGGAGTGATGATCTTAAATAGAGTGATCAGTATGACATTGTCCTTGGTCACTAAGAATGGATGCACAGAAGAGCAATTCTTTCAGGCTTTTTTTATCTCCGGACTACATAAAGCATTAACAAGAACCAGAAACCCAGACCAGCAGTCTGTCCCTGGTACGAACTCTGTCTCCGGTTTCGGTTTGATGAGTTGCAGTCTACCTTGCTGACTTGGCTTCCCTCTCGACCAGATGATGAATCACTTCTTCTGGGAAGGATCCTGACCCCCACTGCTCCTCCCACCCTTTGCTACCCTTCCCCCCGCTGTGTGGTTGGGTACTTCCCTTTGGAGTTTTGTCTCGTAGAGCCCTGTATCCGGCACTTCTTTTATTGTATATTGTCCTGGCTCCCCCACCAGACTGTCTCGGGGCCAGAGAACGACTGACTCATCTCCAGAGCCGCTGCCTGCAGCCCACTGCCAGGCATGTGGCATGAGTCCAGTAAGTGTGCAGTTAGTCTGGAACCACTCTCTGGAGTAGGCTGGCTGTCCATACATTTTCAGCAGTGTTTTTTTAAATGAGGTAAAGCAATAGGGCTAACTCAAATTGACTTCAGAATGTGCTCATTAACATAGGCAAATCTCTTCTGTGGATCCCAGGCATTGTTTTGATTCTTTGGTTGTCCTGGGATTTTATTGTCTTCAGTGTTAAATAAAATGACCATGCCATTAGTTTGAAGAATTCTCAAGCACAGATAATTAATGTTCTATCGGTAATTAAATAAAGAATAAAAGTTTATTTTTTAAAAATGTGCCTTGCTGAAGTGTTGTCACATGTAGGGTTGTGCCAAGGATCAAAAAATTATCTTTCATTTCTTATTTTACATATGGTTGCTCCCCCTCTTCTTCACAGTTCCTTTTTCCTCCGTCTCTATATCCCGTGGTCAACCACGGTCTGAGCATATTAAATGAGAAATTCCAGAAACAAATAATTTTGAAGTTTTAAATTGTATGCCATTCTGAATAGTGTGATGAAATGTGCCATCCTGCTTCGTCTCACCTGGGAGGTGCATCATCCCTTTGTCCAGAGCATCCACATTGTATATACTACCTGCCTGTTAGTCTCTTAGTAGCGGCCTCTGTTATCAGATCAACAGTCACAGTATCACAGCACTTGTGTTCAAGTCACCCTTATTTAACTTAATAACGGCCCCAAAGCCTGACAGGGATAATATGATGTTGGAAATTGGGATATGCTTCCTTTAAGTGAAAAGGTGCCAGTTTTCAACTTAATAAGACATTTTACCATCTCACATCATAAGAAAGGTGAGTGCAGTGCAATAAGATATTTTGACGGAAAGACCACACTCACGTAACGATTATGATATACTGTTATCATTGTTCTGTTTTATTAATTATTGTTCATCTCTTACTGTACCTAATTTATAAATTAAACTTTATTATAGGTATGTACGTAGAGAAAAAACATTGTATATATAGGTTCTGTGCTATCCGTGGTTGTAGGCATCCTCTGGGGTCTTGGAACATATCTCACGTGGATAAGGAGGGTGCGGCTGTCGTTTCATGGCGCTTTAAGAAAAAATAGTGACCGCTTAATGTATGTTAGTCCATCTCCGATATGAAACACGTTAGGAAAGTAAATGGCTCACCTAGCCAACCGGAGCCACACAGTGGTCATTACTGAATCACTGCCATGGAGACTGGACAATTGAGGTGGAGTGGTGGGACTTCACTGGCTTCTGCCTCAGTATGTTTACAAACCTCACAGGAATGGAGACCCTTAATTAGCACCTGGAGCCTAGAGGCTACGTGATGGTAAATTGAGGTGTGGCTGGGTAATGTGCAGTCCCAAGTCCCAGGAGCCCCAGTGTCAGTGCTGTAGACCCCCTCGGGTGCCTTCCCAGATGCTGGGAAAAGACAGAGATGCACTGCCAACGGATTCAAAAAAGCAATTCCCCTCTTGCCCATAACCAGCTGAGTGGCATTTCTATTTATTTAACTGAAATTCCAGAGACTTTATCAGATGGGGATGCTGCAATAGGATGATTTGAAGGAGGCCAAAGTCAGGGCTGCGGGAGCAGCCATGGCGCTAAGCTGGTAACCTGTCACCTGGGCCTGGGAAGCACGGCTCACTGGATTCACTATGCAATCCATGTGGAGCACTCTCTTTGTAGGCCAGGAGTGGCCCAGGCGAAGTTGTTGAGGATTACTCAATAATCCTGGTCGATCCTCTCAAAGGGACACTGATTTCATGGTGAAAATAAGTAGTGGTCCAGCTGCTCAGTTCCCTGCCTGTGTGGGGTCAGAGGGGAGGGGCCTTGTATGGGCACTTTCCTCACCAGGGCTGCCTCATTCACCAGAGTGGCTGCTGGTGACTTGTGGGGGTTTGCTCCATGAACATCTCTGTAAAGAATAGAAGGTTCCAAGGCTTTGAAAAAATGTGCAACTACACTACCTGGAGAGGGGCGTAGTGCAGTGGCATAAGGAGGGCAGGTACTGGGAGCGGGGTCGTCTCCATGCAGATGCTGACTCGATTGCTTACCAACTTCGCCACTACTCTGGCAAGTTCCTTCCCCTCCCAGGGCCTTGGCTTCTTTATCTGTAAATCAGAAAAAATAACAATACCCAACCTATAGGATTATTTTAAGGATAAAATGACTTAAGGCACAGAAGGTATTTAGACTAGTCCCTGCCATTGGTGAGCTATAATTATTCTTTAATAGGCTAGTATTCTGCGTGTGCACATGCATGCACATATCTGTCTTCCTCCTCCTTTGTTTCCTTGCATCACTCTCAAGCTCAGAGCCTTTCCCAAACACAGCATCATCTGGGGGGACCTTGGAGGCTAATCCCTGCTTTTACAGTCTTGAGAAGCAGCAATCCAAGCCCCTTCCCACGCCTCCCTTTATCACAGCATTTACCCCATTCGTGTCCAGCTAAAATATCAGGAGCTCTCTGAATGAAAGATGGGATCAAGGAAGAAAATGTTGGGGAAGGCTGGGGAGGGGGTGTTGCAGTCAGCTGGTGCCCTTGGGCCCTGTCCTCTGGCATAGGTCCAGTCTTCTTGGATAGGCCCAGGGCCTGACTTCTGGGGGTGGGGGTGGGGGTGCAGTGGAGGGAGAAGGAAAGTCAGTATGAGTATCATGGAATACTCACGTGGGGCTTGATTTTGTCTTTTCATTCCAGAGTATGAAGGTCCTGGTCTGGAGAATGAGCACATCCCAAATGTTAAAACCAGCAGACAGAACTCTGCTACTCTCATCTCACAAGCTCTCTGGCCTGCACAAATGACCTTCTATACTATGGATTCGAAAGTCCAGGGCACTTTGAGGTAAGGCAGGGTGGTGTCAGCATTAGAGCACTTTCTTAGGCACATCTAACATGGCTTTTATAATGGCTGCTGGAGCTCAGAAGGTAGCTTCAGCCACTCTTCTCTTTCTGTTCTCTGATGCCAGCACAGCCCCTTAGCTGAGGAAGTGGGGGCTTTCTCTTCTCCTAGCAAAGGAGGACAGATAGATCAGGATGTGTATTGGGAGCATCAAGCTTCAGAAAAGCTGGCTTCTTCCTGCTGTTCCTGAAAACCCAGCTAGAGAAGCTGGGGAGGAAGCCAAGACCAATGTTCTTTAAGGTCCTTCAGAGCCTCTGCCTGCCCTGGTGGGCCACACTGGTCAGGCTAGTCCAAAGTGTGTGGTGGAGCAGCCACCCAAAGCAGTGCTCATCTCCGTCAACCCGCTGGAGTAAGTTTGAATTGCTCCAGAAGAGATTTAGGCCAGACCTTTCAAAACACAGCCAGCCAAGTCCATTAATGAATCTCTAAATGTTAACTGGGTTCCGTGCTGAGTTATTAAAAGGTTACAAAAGAAGCACAGGTGCAAACTGTGATGACAGACCCAAGGGCTAAAGATTAGAAGTCTTAGACGTCAAAAAGAGAGCCTTCCATGGGAGACTATGGAAGGGAGACCAACTGAAAACAGCAGCAGCCCAGAAAGGTTAAGGAATTTGCCTGAGGACACAGCTTCTCAGTAGCAAAGCTGGTCTCGAAGGGAGAGTATGATAGATATAAATGCAGACAAAGAAGAGCCCAGTGCTCTGCACAAGGGAGGCAGATGTGGGGCTGTGTGAGCTGTGTGTCAGCAAGATGGAGAAGGCACAGCCAGGGCTGACATTGGGACACATGGGCAGGCAGCTGATTGATCAAAAGGAGGAATTCTATAGGGGACTTAGAGGCCAGGTATAATAGAAGGAGGACAATACATTGTATATCTTTGGGTATAGGGATTATGGATGGATAATTTTTACCCTCTTATCTAGCCTTTTCAGTGTTTTCCAAGCTTTGTATATTGTGTGTGTGTAGAGTCTTTTTTAACTAGGAAAATAAAAAAGATGTTTACTAAAAAAAAAAAAAAACAGGCAAAGCAGTCTGGATTTTCTCTGATAAACAGCAGAAGCCATTGGGAATGTCCAAGGAGTGGTGTTTGGGGAAGATAAGATGGACCGTGTTGGGAAATATGGATGCCTGGGGGCTGAGAGGGGATCTGGGTCTTCGAGTGCTGACTGGGGGAATAGAAACATGTAGGAGAGATTTGGAAAGAATACCTGTAGTGTCTTGGTGACTGCTGGCATGTGGGCAGGCCAGGAGGGGAGAGAGACAAAACTGGCTGCACACTGCTTGCCAATCTTGGGCGGTGCCGTTGATGAGAATAAAGAAGTGAAGACAGAGGAGCCATGGGGGTTATTGGACTTTGGAATGCACTGCGGCTGGGTGGTATCTGTTTCTCAGAGGCCTTTGCCCTCCATGCAAGAGAACTCGAGGGAAGCAGAGGAAAGGCGTGGGTAAGCTCTGCTTCTCAAGCCAACAATCATCTGGTAAGTTGCCTACTGTGGTGGGCATCACTCCACAGAAGTATTTGAGGTCAGACAATTGAAGCAACCTCAAAGTGCCTCTGGATTCTTCTCTTTTAAGATATTTTATCTCAGCCAAATCAGTGGAACTCTCCTATGAAAAAATCAGTTTCCCTGGAAAATAAATCTGGGTTCTAACCAGCAAGTGGTAGCATGTGGCAACACCTGATTAAGAAAGCCAGTGTTTGGAGAAGTTGTGAAAATAGCAAGTCATAGAGGAAAGTAAACACTGGGGACTGAATACCATTTTAGGGCTGTGACAGCTGTTCCATCCTCTGGGATACAAGAGCCTGAAGCTGCAGGTTTCAGTTCTTGCTGTCACAAACCTGAGAATCACCCTGCCCTGCTTTCCAGGCTTTGAAAAGGGGGGAAGAATCGAAGGTGACCCAAACTAAACACAATTTTCTTTTTCTCTTCAGTATGTGGAGGACACTGGATGAATACCCAATGACTGGGTGGGAAAGCAGAGATTTCCAGTGTGGCCATTTCACTGGTACACTTTTTCAGGTATATCTCTTTTCTGTCACTGGCTACATTTCTTGAAAAGTTTTACATAAGCTGAAACCTAGTTGAAACTCAGCTATAGCTATAGGCCTGTGTTTCTCAAACTTTGACATGCACATAAATGACCCAGTGATCTTATTAAAATATAGAATCTGATTCAGGATGGGGGTGGGGATAGTGGGAGTGGGGGGTTTTGCAGATCACATTTTGAGTGACGAGATTATGGAAAATCCTTGAAAACCCAAATTCAAATTTCCTAAATGGCACTATAGTCACCTCTTAATTTTAGTAAACAGGGTGTTTCTTGCATTTTTTGTTAGGTGGATGCCTAATTGCTGTATGTAAAGTATTGTTGTAAGTGCTATGTGTTATGTAAAGAGTGGAACTTTTCTCTAAAATTTGATTCATGTACTCTTTTAAACTGGCTGTCTCATGCCAAAACCGACCCCTCTTTCTCTCTAGCAAGTCTTAGGAAACTAAATTTTAAGAGCTCTCTAATTCACAACATGGTGGCAGGTTAGAAAGGCCAAGAGCCCTCTGGAAATTATACTGACTGTGTCATCATCTTCACTGATGGGACTTTGGAGAGGATGGCAAGAGGGAGACACGCAGTTGGCCAGGCTGCAAACGCCAGCCTTCCCGCCGACAGACCCAGACCGATTTCTTTCTGAGTTTCCTTTGTGGGAAACTAGTTGGAACTACTAATTCATCTTGATGTTTAAGGCCTGTTGTCAAGCTCAACAGAGTTATTTTCAAAAACTAAACTGTTTTTGGCGATCGCTTATGAGCTGCAGAATGTGAAAGTAGTCATTTTTATAAAGTGCCTGGAAAAGTCTAGCAATTATTGTTCCACAAAAGCCTCCCTTTCTCTTCAGTTTATCTAACGTGGAAAGAAAAAAATCCTTCCCAAATGAAAGGTCCTGTAGTGAGTGAGTAGTGCTAGGCCTGGCTGGCCTCAGGTCACTCCAGGATGGAGGATGGAGGACCCTACTCCTTCCTCCAGCTGCATCTTGTCCTATGGTACAACCACCCCTCCGCCACCCCACCCCCGGTAGCTGTCTCTGGTGGGAGAAAGTATTTACATTCACGGGATTCCGCATTTCTGGTTTTGGAGAGGGGGCAATGGGAGGGCTTAGATGTGGAATTTTTCTTTCCTTTTTTTTTTTTATCATCTAAACAGTACATGAAGTATTACTGTAATCACTTTTCTGAGCTCATGGAAAAACTCAAGTCATTGAATATCCATTTTACAGACGAGGGAAGTTTTATAGACAGATTACCTTACTTGGCCCAAAGCCTGTAAATTTTGCTAGAGGGGGAGTTGAGCCCCGAAGGCCTCCTAGGTTCTTACAGGCAGGGGGCATCTCACTAAAGGTTTCCCTAAAGTTGGAAAGCGGCCAGTGCTCCAGCCCCAGGGGAAACTTCAAGCCCTAGCTTGCAGATCTTTGAGCCTTCTCAACGTCCTGTGCCAAGGGATCACGTTGAAACAGAAAAATGTTTTGCTTTCAATCATTTAAATAATTATTTTCAGATGATTACTTCTATAGCTGCCAAATTATCATGTCTTTTCAGTGACTTATTATACAGAACAAAGACTGGGGAGAGGTAAGCAACGCAAATTCACTGGCCACTTTACTTGAATTATATCTTGTAATCTACCGTAGAGTTCTTTGAGGTAGGTTTATTATCGTCTCTAGGAGATAAGTGGCAGTTGAGACTCAGAGAAGTTAAAACAATTTGTTCCAGGCCACACAGTTTGAAAATGGCAGGTCTGGGTTTGAACTTAGGATACCTGCCTCCAGAACTTTCCCTCAGAAGCTTTGCTAAACCAATGCCACTGTTTAGGCAAGGTTGGCGATCTACCCTGTTCCTGGCTGGGGGCCCCGCAAACCGAAACCATCAAGAAAGTTTCCAAAGCCTATTTGTCCCCTCTCAGTGCGTATTCTTTTCTGAAACTCATTATTATTTCTTACCCTGCCCTGATTACTGATTACAAGGGGCTATTTTATGGCAGCTCAGACTCGGATGCCACTCCACGGAGGCTGCCGTGTCCTCAGACCTCAGCCCAAGCCAGTGCAGCCTTCCCGGCTCCTGACCTTAGTGGACATACTTATGGCCTCACTGATTTGGGTCTCTTTGCATGATCACTGGCTAAGCAGAATAGGATTCTGTAGATAAGATGTTTTTGATGTGGTAATCATCAAAATAGTTGTTGCTATTCTGTGCTCTGGATTTTCTCCCTGAGACTCCAGAAAGAAAGGGAAGGGAAGGGAAGGGAAGGGAAGAGAAGGGAAGGAAGAGAGGAAGAGAGGAAGAGAGAGAGAGAGAGAGAGAGAGAGAGAGAGAGAGAGAGAGAGAAAGAAAGAAAGAAAGAAAGAAAGAAAGAAAGAAGAAAGAAAAGAGAGAGGGAGGGAGGGAGGGAGGGAGGGAGGAAGGAAGGAAGGAAGGAAGGAAGGAAGGAAGGAAGGAAGGAAGGGAAGAAAGGTAAAGAAAAGAAAGAAAATGATAACACCACAATGAGGAAAAGGACTTAGAAAGTGCAGCTAAGTCCCAGGAGCCCAAACTCAGAACCTAGTGCAGCAAGAGAAGCATTCTCCTCTCTCAGAGTTGCTTTCAGGAAAGTCCCATAATTCCAGACTGAAGGAGGTGTTTGACAGTCCTCGCCAGCGAACAGAATGAGCTCCACCTGGACAGAGGGACGGGCAAAGGGAACGTTTTCCTCAAAGTGGCAGAGGTCCCCAGCACTGGGACTGGCCCCCACAGGAGGCCAGGGGAGTGAAGGTCCCACCTCGGTCTCTCTGGGGAGATGGGGAAAGGAGGAGACAGGGAGTACAGTCAAAGTCACCCCAGAACAGCCCCTAGTCTTCAATGCAGAAGATACAACCTGGAGTCAGAAAGTTCCAGAAAACTTTCTGGAGCCTTTTGGTCTTTGGTTTTCTGAGTGTCAGCCATAGTCTAAGATCCTCTCAGTGACAGGGTCAGCTTGAACTCTGGCAGCTATGGCGGCTCTGAAATTTTCTTCTCCTTTGGCCTCTTTGGATCTCCCTGGACTTTTGTCCTTCAGGGTTCCTTCTCTGCTTCCCCTCACCCTCTCTAGATGGTGCTTCCCAGGACACCAGCCGGCCATCTCTTCCTCTTCTGCTCGCTCTCTCTTTTCCAACACCTGCTCCTGAGGGAGTTCGCCCAGTCCAGGGCTTCGGCCACCACCTGCCAGTGCAGTAACTCAAATCTGCACCTCCAGTCCTCACACCTCCCCTGAAATCTAGATATGCAGGCGGGTACCTTCCTCCTGCATATCTCCACCTGGAAAGGCAGGAGGCCATCAGGCATACTGTGAACACACCAGAATCATGCCTCCCTGCCCACTGTGCACCCTCACCGGTGTGCCCGACATGCACCCAGTCTTCCCAGCTATAGGTCGTCTCTGACGCCCTCCTCTCCCTTACCCTCCATGTCTACAGGTTTCCAAGTCTAGACACTACTACCCGTGAACTCCCCTGAAACCTGCCCGCTCCTCTCCACTCCCTCCACCATTCCTCCAAGGCAGGCCCTCCTCAGTGGCTTTCACTCCCAGGGTACCTTGCCCTTCCTCGAGCCCCACCCCCACACCCTGCTCTACCTACTCCTCTCCTGCTTCCCCTCCCTCTTCCCCTCGACCTCCCACTCTCTCCCCCATGGAACTGACCACTTCCTTTCTATCAACACCCTAACGTGTCCCAGCCTCTCCTGACTGTATCCGCCCACCACCCCAACTCTCCCCTTCCCTTCTCAGACAAGTTTCTTGAAGGAGTCATCTGTACTCTACACTCGCTGTCTCTCCACCAGACCTCCGTGATCTGGCTTCAGCCTGCCAGCTCTCCACAGCCAAATCCCCATGCCTCTCTGAGACACTGCAGAAGCTCTTTGGATCTATCTTGCGTACAGCATCGCTGCTAACAGCTCCCTCCTTCTGGGGCTCACACTCCCCATTTCCCCCTGCTCTCCTGTCAGCACTCCTTCACCTCCTTGGTGGCTGCTTCCTGCCGTTTCTCCTTTCCATCATCTGTCATCACCCACCTCTTGCTACACATGCCCCCCCCCAAGACAATTCATCCGTTCCCGTAGCTTTGGCTTTTTACAGGCTGAGGATGACTCCACATCTAAATCTCTACCCCAGATCACCCACTGGAGCTCCAGATCCTTGTATGCTGCTGCCCACAGTACCTGCACCTCCAACTCAGTATGTCCAAAACCACTTGCCCTTTCCTGGCAAACCGGCACCTGCCTCTGTGTCGCTCATTCTAAAAATGGTACCAACGGCTACTGAGATGCCCATGCTGATCACACCTTAGTCATTTCCGACTCCTCCTCCTCTCCCACACCCTCTGGACAGCCTTCAAGTTCTGCTGAGTCCATTACCCTGGTTTGCCACCTCTTTTTGTGTCCACCTACACTACCGTGGTCCTTTCTTGGTCACCTGAACTTCCTGCCTCATGTCTTGCCACTTTTTATTTTATCTACTTCTCTCATAGGCTGTTTCTGACATTAACGGTGTTCTTTGCCTGCTTCTCCATCACCCGCAGGACTCTGAGTTTGGGTCTGGGCCCTGTGACATGCCTTCTCTTCTCCTCTACCCATGACTCCACCTCCCTGTGCTTCAGCCAACAGGACAACTTGAATTCCCTGAATGTACACCTCATTTTGCCTGGCTAACTCCTTGTCACCTTTCAGGCCTAAGAGTAGGTGTCACCCTGCCAGAGCCTGATGCCTCCTCGGGGATCCAGAGCGACCCCTCTCCATGGAACATTGTTGCGTGGCCCCAAAATGTCCAGACTGTGAGCTTTTTCAGAAAGAGCCTGCATCCGATGCTCTCGTCCATCTGCGTCTCCCCACCCACCTTTCTGACTAGCAGTGCCAGAGAACTAAAAGCTATTTGGGTGAATCCCTCCCTCCATGTGACTCTTTGTTTACTCGATTTGAGCTCCTCCAGGGCAAAAGAATCTTGTCATTTCCATCTTTCCGCGGTATCCACCTGGCTCCAGTGCCGCACAGATACTTCACTGCGAGGGAAGGCGGGTGTGCCATGGGCCCCGCCCTGCTCTCCGGTTTCCAGGAGTAGCTGAGCGTCTAACCACACCTGCCCCGCACTTTTCTCCAGCTTCTAGTAGTCGCAGCCTCACTGGTCCCCTCTCACGGCGCAAGCCCGGGGTGGGGGAGAGCGGAGGGTGCTGTGGGAGTGCGGAGGCAGCTGCCTGGGAGGGCGTCGTGGGTAGAGTACTGCTCCTCCCCACTCGGGCCGGGTTTAGTGGCCTCAGGGCCAGCCAGGGGGGAGGGAGGGATCTGGGGGCTCGGGGTCCTGCAGGCTCCGGGAGGGGGTGAGGCGTCCCCACCCCCGAGGACCTGCAGCCTCGGGGCCCGGGGCAGGTCGGGGGCGCGGGCGGAGGCGGAGGACGGGGCCGCGAGGCCGGCGCCCGCGGGCGGGGGGCGGGGGCGCCGGGCCCCCGCCCCGCCCTGCCCCGCCCCGCCCTGCGCCCGCCCCTCGCGGCGCTTATGAGCCGGGCCGGGCCGCGGCGCCCGCTGTCCCCGCCGCCGCGCCGCGCGCCCTGCTCCTGCCCCGCGCCATGGCGCTGCTCGTGCGGCTGCTGCCCCTCGCCCTGGCGCTGGCCCTGGGCCCGCGCGCCGCCGCGGCCGGCCCCGCCAGGTCGCCCTACCAGCTGGTGCTGCAGCACAGCCGGCTCCGGGGCCGGCAGCACGGGTAAGCGCGGGGCGCGGGGCCGGGAGGGAGAGCTGACCTGTGCCCCCCCCAGACTCGGGCTTCCAGCACCCCCTCCAGCAGCCGGGGGACGGGGCGGGGGGGGGCTGCCCAGAATCCCTTTGGGAAGGTGGCCAGGGCGGCGAGGGAGCCCGCCCCGCAGGGCGCCGTGCACCGGTCCGGCCAGGTCCTCGTGCACTGGGGCCACGCAAAGCTGGGGCCACCCCAGGCCCCACAGCCCTGCTCACCTGGCCAGGCCCTGCAGCCAGCACCGAGCTCCAGACGCTGCTCTCCAGGCACAGCCAGGCCCCGAAAGGCAGTGTGGCGTCTCCGCCCCTGCCAGATGGAGAACAGGAGAATTCGGCGGCCTCACGCACATTGCACAGACGGGGAAACTGAGTCCAGAGGGGACGTACCACTTTTCCAAGGTCCCGCAGTAGACACTGGAGCTAGGAGTGGAACTTCTCGTAAAACAACAGCTGGGTTTTTTAATTTGGGGCAGGATCATTGCAGGTGTTCCTTTGAGACCCTGAAGATGTGTTGGCTTTAGGAGACAAACCAGGCAGAGGGTCTGACCTGGTAAAGACCTTGGCAAACCCAGGCAGAGGTGGGCAGTGCTTCTACACCCCCAATTAAGTCATCCTGCTCACACACAGCCAGGCTTTGCCGTAACTTTCCAACCTACTGGTCATACCAGCTCCTTCACAACTAGGTAAAACTGTGTGGATAGAGTCGTGTAGCAACCCAAATGCCACTGGGTCAGGCATTCAAACCCAGGTAGTACCCAGACCTCCACTTAACTGGGAAGATCTCAGATCAAAAAAAGTACTCAGATCAAAACTCACTGTTGGGGGTGATGACAGGACTGACTTCATAGGACTTTCGAAAGCCTTGGTTCCCACCTCAGGCATTCCCTGCGGTTAGGTTGTTATCCTGGTTCCCTCTGCCTCTAGCTTTAAGCACTTACTTGGCCTTTTAGGTTCCCAGGGCTGCGGGGAGTGAGTCTGGCCTCTCTGCGGAGTGAAATCAAGCCAGGCCATGCCACAAACTCAGTATTCTCCTGGAAAGAGCAGAACGCCTGGGATGTCCTGGGGTCTTTAGAGAAGTGGAAGGGAGAAGTGGAAGTATTTATTACCTTTGACTTAGGCTGGCCCAAAAGGGTGAGGGGGCAGGTCAGAAAGACAAGGGGGATATGAAGCATAAAAGTCAAAATGTGAGCAACTGGCATTTTTGTTATCTGCCCAGCTCACCTTTGTCCCGTGCCTTTCTTGCAAATGAAACATGTTATTTTATGTATCTTCTGAAAGGTTTCTGTTCCCTCTGTGTCTTAGCCATTATATCAGAAGATATTATGCCCTGTAGTACTGTCACCCAGAATGGTGGCTGTGCACATGACAGCGGAGCTTAACCGCAGGTGTTGATAGGGCTCCACCAAGAACCATCTCTATAGCAAACTTTTTTTTTATTCAGAACACAGAAGAGACCTTAACCTGCAAGAAAACAGGATTTTTTAAAAATGTAAATTATGAATTTCAGATATTAGATCAACTTCCTCTCTACCCTGCACACACACACACACACACACACACACACACACACACACACACACCCCAATACCCCTGCAGGCTAATTTTCTTGATTAGCTTCTTGCAGTGCACTTGGAAAGCTCAGAATGGTCTAAGAAGGAATGTGTGCGTGCCATCACCCTGTAAAGTCTGGGTGCACAGACAGGCGAACTGTGACAATGTGTTTGCAGGTGTGATTGCATTTACTGTCCCTGAAAATACTACAGGGCTGCCTGGCCTTGCACGTGGGTGTGGCACCCTACGCAAAATGGATATCCTTGGTCAAGCTCCAGCCCTTCAAAGTGCGTACTGAGAAAGGGGAAGGAAAATCTGTTCACTATTTTAAGGAACTGCAGTGTGCTTCAAGCTGTGAAAGAAAAAATAAGAGGGTGCTGTGCTTGTGTGAAGCCCTTTATTACACATCACATCTTTTGCAACTATTGTTCATGTTCCCATTTTACAGAAGGAGAAACTACCACTTAGTGAGATGGAGTGACTTAGTCCAAACACAGAAAGCTGTCAGGAGGGTCGTTGACTATGATGAGTCTCTTGACTGCCAGCTGTATCTGTGTTGCTATAGGGAAGGAAAAAATAATCCTGAAAGAGAACTAAAAATGCAATCCCTTTCTCAATACCAACAACCAAAACTGGACTGAATTCCCTGATGCAATTGATTTTCAAATCCAAGTTGAACAGCAGAGCTGCTGTGCTTCCGTCAGGAGTTCAGGACATGGGGTGCTCGTTTTGATGAAACTTCGGCATAAATCTCCTATATTCACAGCCCACTCCCTGCTGTGAGAGGGAGCAGGCCACAGTGACCCCCCGCTTCTGCTCCTGTCTTGAAAGGCAGCAGCAGTGGAAACACTCCGTAGAGGAATGTTGGAGCCATAAGAGACTCGCTGAAGATTTGCCAAACGCCTACGGAAAGTTGCAGGGAATGCGACAATAATTGTTTCCTACTTGGTCAGACAGAAGAATTTCTGAAGTTATACACCTAGGACTGGAGTGTCGCCAGCAGGAGCTCTCCAGGGGTTACTTGGGGACTGCTGTAACCTGAGAATCCCAGACAGCGAGCAGATAAGCAAGGTGGATCTGTCAGAATCCTCTGGTTGCTGTGGGCACTTGGCCAGACCCAGCGAGGACTAGGGAGATGGGCTCCTCTCCCTGCCAGCCTGTGGTTTTGTCCCAGCCTTAACTCCTCTAGCCCTCGGGTTCTTACACTGACTCACGAGTGTGTACTCTGCTCCTTGGCCCGTTTACCTTTGCTTACCAAACCGCAAACTGGACAAGAGGTGACAGCCACAAAGTAGAAGAGAGAGCTGAGATCTAAAAGATCAGCCTGCTCTGTCACCCAGTAACCTGGCTCTGAGTATTTGAGAATTGACAAAGGTCTTATAGCCGATGCGATGGGAACGGCAGGTGAAGCTCTCACTGCAGTATCAGTGTCTTCCTGAAAACTACTGTGTGCACGTCAAATGATGGCTACTGATTGCATTTTAAAGTTATAGAAGAACCGATGTGAAAGAATGATGGCAACTGAAGTTCTCTATGCACAGAGGTTGCGTAAAAGCCCTCAGTCTCTTTGCTGTGCTGTCTTCTGACTTGTGATTCAGTCGGATGAACTGCCTGCTGCCTGCTCAGAAGGGCCTCCTTCCAGGTGTCACCACACAGCCACAGCTGCCTTCTTTTCCCGGGGTCTACGATTGAAGGTCCTGCTACCACGTGGCCTGGGCACGGTTTGGGTCAGGACTTGGAATACGAGAAATAAATACACAAAAGCAGAACCCCCTGGCTCTGGGGAGGAAAGCTTCTCCTCAGACCCCGAGCATTTGCACTCAGCTTTTTCATAAGTTCCTGAGGATCCTTCTGACCTGGGTGGTCCTGAGAGCAATATTTTCATTTAAGTTCATGCCAAGCTGTTCTTTTACCTTAACCCGGTGCTAGTCCCCTGGCCCCATCTAGAATATAAAAGAAAGAATGAGACAGAGCACCTGCTCTCGAGGTTCTTTGGACGGTAGTTGAAGAGAGGAAACATGCACACCCTGGTCACTTTTAGGATTCCTTATGGGACCCTTGGTCAAACTAGGGCTGTCTCCCAGGTCAGAGGTGGATAGGCGAGTGTCACTTGGGGCACTGGGAGAAGGCTTTCTGAAGGAAGTGGGACTTGAGCTGAGGCCTAAGAATGAATGACTGAGAGTTCAGTGGGAGAGCGTTTCCTACGCAGGTCCTGATGGCAGCTGGCCGTGCCCTCTGGTTTCCAGCGGGGCACTCTGCTCCGTTGTGTTTGGTAGCCAGGCGGCTGGCCTAGGGACACAGAGTATGTCTGCATGTGGAGCTGCCTGGGAGGTGCAGGGGCTGGGACACTGGCCTCCTCTCATGACGCATGTGCCCTGAGATGACAGCTTAGAGCCTGTAGACATTTTGGCTCAGTGTGAGGTGGAGATGCAGAGATAGGCGGGGGACTTCTTACCAAGCTTCTGTGCTTAGTCAATTGACCACTTTTATTTAGCTAGTTTTCTCAATCTGTAACACACAATCTAAAACTTTTAAGGTGCTTTTAGTTTCACTTACCAAATATTAGTGTCAAAGAAGGATATTTCCATGAAGTTAGGTCTGTATGTGTGATATACTTTGACAGGTTTTAATTTGGGGGTGGGATTTGCTGGGGGCTGATGGAAATCTAGGCCAGGAGGGCCAGCGTCTACCCCCTGGTACCAAGGCTGAGATGACAGTACCTTCTCCAGCTCTAGAAATTTCTAATGACCCAGGAGGGCCCACAGGATGTGCTGACCATCTTGCTCACACTGCTGCTTTTGTTTTCAGCCCCAACGTGTGTGCTGTGCAGAAGCTCATCGGCACCAACAAGAAGTACTTCACCAACTGCAAGCAGTGGTACCAGAGGAAAATCTGTGGCAAATCCACGTGAGTATCTGTAACCACTGGAGCCCTCCAGCCTCTGAGGAGTCTGGGCTCCGTGTCTGGTGGCCGCAGCTACCCCCAGTCCTGGGTCAGCCTTCTGGAAGGTCAGGCTGCCTGGGAGCCGTAAAGATGCATGTGCAAACGTGTCAGGGAACTGTGTGCTTGGGAGTGGCTGTTTTAGTAAGCGGGCCAATTTTACATTTTTAAGGCTCCTGACAAGACTTGGATATGGTTTTAAGGGCTGATCTGAGATTACAAGAAACATGAAAGTGGGTGTGTGTGTCTGCCTGCCTGCTTCTTAATCCTCGCTAAATGATGCAAATATTACCATTATGGAGAAGCCACCAGCATGTGACTCTGGGAAAGGAAACCCACTGGTGAGCTTAGACACCACTCCTGCTCTGCAGCCTTAACATAAACACCCCAGAAGACCGAGAGTACCAAGAAATACACACATAGCGAGGCAGCATAGCATATTAAGCACATAAGCTCGGACTTCCTGATTCAAACCCTGGCTCTGCCACTTCCCTGGGCAAGGTGCTTCCCCTTGGAACCCTCAATTGTTACCTCGTCTGTAAAATGGGAGTAACAGCAAGACAGCATTCTGGGATTGTCTTGAGGGTTGAATGAAATCGTCATGTGAGAAGCTAAGGTGTCTGGCACATAGTAAGTGCTCAGTAAATGCTTCCTGCCATTACTGTTGCCCCGAGAACTTGTAAATCCAGGCCACACAAACAGAAACAAGTGTGCCAGTGGGTGTGGACCATTGTGGTTACAGTGGGGCTTGTTGTCAGCATGCAGGGAGGTGGCATTCACCCCAACTTCCGGCTGCCTGATGGAAACAGGGTGGCATGCATGTTCTAACAGAATTCATTGGAAACCTAATCTGTTTTGGTGCCAATCCGCAACAAATCTCAAAGCTGGCTGTCTCCTACAGATAGGAAGATGTGCTGTGCAACACCTCCTGAGCCACTTGTGAGGGCCTGACCTTCCTCTTGTCTGCGTAATAGGATTAGGAGACTCTAACTTGAACACTTTCCCATTTTAAGAGTTTTTAAATGTATTGCTTGCGACATTGCTTTTGAGCAGACAGCTCCTCCTATTTCATAACCAACTGAAGGAAGAGAAAATGTTCTTTTCTTTACAGTGTACATGGAAAAAAAATATCCCAACTCGTGCCCCTGATTGTGTTAGGCAGTTATCAATCCTAGTGTGTCTCAAGGGAAATTAGAGACCATGGCAGCGTTGGGGAGAGACCCACAGCTCCCTGGGAGCCTGTTGAGGGCAGGTTCATGACAGCTGGCTCCCCACTTGACTAAACCCAGCTTCAAAGCTGAGGGTTCAGTGAGCTAAAAGGACACATACCCCCGGCTTCAGTGAATGAACACCCAGTGATAGTTCTCGCTGCTGTGAACAAAAAGAGATGGTGCAAATTCTGAACCGTATATCCTTCCACGGTGCTCGTTAAAAATGAATACTTTTGGTACTCTGATTTTTCCCATGTGCCTATATTGTCTACTCAAATGAACAGTTAATTACGTAAACACCGAGCGGGGCCCCACGTAATTGCTTTTTGGAAGGTGACCAAAGCACTCGCAACAAGCAAACAGCTCTTCCACTTCTCGAAGCTCTGGGTTTCAAAGGGCTCTACCTTTTTGTTAGTTCCGGTTTCCCTAAAAATGGGACCTGCTTGTGATGTCAAGCTGGCAATGGGGGGACACTGGCCATGGTATTTCAGGTGGCCCTATGTTGAGGCATTCGCTCGATGAGTTACCGGTAGGTTGATAACTTTCCCGGCAGTTCCCAGGCTGACAGTGTTGTTGATGGTGGGTCGCTGTGGCTTATTGGCTCTTCTACCTGCATCTTTCTCCATCTAGGTGGCAGGACAAGGCACAGGCAGCACAGCAGTGTGTTGGCACAATGTCCTGATGACCCAGTCTTCCCCTACGGGCAGGTTGGGCTCTGAGAGTGTGATGATTGTGATGCTGCAGCCCCTCACACCGGGGAGCGCAGGGCGTCCCAGGGACTGGGTAAAGGAATTAGTGGGGTGAGAGGGTGGGGTAGAATGGAGTCGGGCAGGGCCCAAGTGCCAGGTCCCAGCCATCAGCCTAGCTTTACAAAGCCCGAGGGGATGATATGCACACACAACTTCTTAATGTGGCCATGGCTTTGAGCAGCTTCAAAAAGAGGAAATGAAGATAGAAAAACATGAGTTGATATAAAACTTCATGATCTAGGACAAGAGGGTCCCTTCCTGGAACATCACATGCCTGTCAGGAAGGTGGGGCTGACTTGGAAGAGGTCCAGAGAACTCAGGGAGGAAAAGGGGAAGCAGTGAAGCTCCTCTCCTGTGTCCCCAAGAAAACTGAGAATACGCAGCCTTGCAGTTCACTTGTGGACCCAGGTCTCAGATGCATGTCCGAGCTGCCACTGACCCCCAGGAATTAAGTGCCATGGGTGGTCGGGAAGGGAAGGGGAGAGAGCTGTGCTGGCTGGAGTTGACGTCATCCTAGTGAAAATGGGTCCCTAGGTGCCCTTATTTGGGTGAGGACCAGACTGAGCAATGGGGAGCTTGGTGGTGGTTGGAGCAAAGAGGACTGTCTTAGCGGGGGGCCAGCTTGGTCAAGGGGAACTTTCTCAGCAAGACTCCAGGGGAAAGGCTGGAGCAGAAGTACACATTGGGATGAAAGGGAGCAAAGTGTCAAGGAAAAGGGGGCAACACAGGTCACCAAGGTGCGCAAGACCAAGGGGAACTTAAACTTGAAAGCAAACAAGTGAGACTTTGCAGTGTCTAGTCACACAGAGACCCAGGAGCTAGAGCCACTTCTAACTAGAGGGGGTGGGGTACTGGCCACACTTAGCACTCCCCTCAGGGGACACTGCATTGTCCTCCGAGAATAGCTTTTCTGTATTTCCAAAAAGAGAAGAAATGGAATCCTTGGTACTATTTGTCAAGCCCGACATATGGATTTTATTACAGAAAGTGGTTACCAGTGGTCCTCTATTTAGTGACTTGAGTGAGTTTTATTACTTGGAAATTCAAGTTAGCTTTTGTTTCAGATCCTAAAAAGCACCAGAGTAATACCATAGCTAATCAGACAGAGAGTTATGAGGGAGACAGCATCCCACTCCAATTTCGGGTACCAGTCTGGTCATTAACCATAAATTTTTTACATGTAGCAGCCTGAGCAATGGTGCAGGAAATTGTGGTCAGGAAGCCTTGCTGCCTCTCGACAAGCCTCCTTTGTGCAAACCCCAGCAAGAGGGAGGCCTAGTTAACAGCCAAGTTGGAGCTGACATCTTGGGGCTGTAATCGCCTTTGCAGGAGCTCAGACATCATAAACGTGGCACCGGGAGACCAGCAGGCAGGGGCTGGCAGGTTGGGGTGGCAGCTGTCCATTCCAAAAGTCTTGAAGTTGTTTCACAAGCAACACATTTCACAAGTGCAATAGCCCTTCTCTGGAGCCAAGATGAGCTGGCAGGGTATTCCCCTTTCTCTAGTAGCAAACATTACTTTGCCCAGGGCCTGAAATATTAATACTTCTTCAGCAATGTGTTAAAGGTTAGAAACTTGCCTTTTACCGAAGCCAGCTGGTGTATGCTGAAGCTTTTCCATCAGTGGACAGAGCTCTTTCCAGCAGATCTCATTCTGGCAGGGCAGCCAGGGACATGGCAGTGAAGCTGAAGAAGAGCCCTCTTTGTCCTCCCTTTCCTGTATCCCACAACCCTGATGCCAAGAGGAAAAAAGAAAAAGGATGGTGAGAAGACATCTAGGGAAGCCAGGCTGTCCCCAGACTCACACCAGCACCTTGTTCTCTGTTTCACATTCCCTGTGCACTAGCAAAGCAGTGGGACACAGGGATAATCTCCAAAACAGCTAAGATTTTATGTCCACCCAACACCAGGGGTTCACCCAACCAAACACCTCTTTTAGGCAGGGCTTCCTGAAGGTTCTGTCTCATTCTGCGAACTCCCAGGAAGCAGTTTAGCTGACATGGAATTTTGTTCTGTTGAGTATTTCCATGAAACCATATACTATCTCGGGTAAGGCCCTGTGGGAGATGAAATAATGACCCCCTGAAGATGTCCACATCCTAATCCCTGAACCTGTGAACATGTTCCCTTACAAGGAAAAAGAGACCTTGCAGACATGATTAAGGTAAGGGTCTTGAGAAAGGGAGATTATCCTGGATTATCGGGTGAGTCCAATGTAATCGTAAGGGCCCTTACAAGAAGGAGGCAGGAGGGTCACGGTCAGAGAAGGAGATGTAACACTGAAAATAAATTGGAGTGATGCCTCCACAAGACAAGAAATTCAGGCAGCGTCTAGAAACTGGAAAAGATAGGTAATGAGTTCTTTCCTAGAGCCTCGAGAAGGCATACACACAGCCTTCGATTTTAGCTCTGTAGGGCCCGTTTCTGACTCTAACATCCAGATTTGTAAGATAATAAATTTGTGTTGTTTTACCCTACTAAATTTGTGATAATTGGTTATAGTGACAATGAGAAACTAATACAAGCCCTATCTATTGAATTATATAGATGTGTTATAAGGGATTTATTATTTATTAAAATGTTATTTCATCAGTGGCCTCATGTAGGACATTGCTTTCAATTAAGTTCACCTAATTTCAATTTTAAAATTTACACCCAGAGTTTTTTAAGAATAAGCTCAACAACTGAGCCCCTAGTAAATACCAAGCATCTGTTCAGTGCTTTTCTTGTGTAAGCTCATTCAATTCTTACAATCACCCTATCAGAACAGGTAGATTATTTAGCCAAGAAGGCCTCAGGGTCAGCAGAGGCCATTTGGCCCAGAGTCACCAAACTACTCCTGGTTGCTCCCCGGCAGCCTGGTGTCATTTTGATCTGCTACAAGGGGACTCGCCAACACCTCTAGTGAGATGGTGAAGGGCATAGGAACTGAGGAGACGCAGTCAGCATCCAGAAGCCCCTCAGATGCCCTCACACACTGCTCAGAGGCAGAGTGCCACAGAAAAACGCAACTGCATTTTCCGAGGACTCAGTCTCGCTACTAACCAAGCTGTGCCCAGTGAATGGGGGAGGGGCGGGATCTTTGCGGGTGGACACGAGGGTAAAACAAGCCTTTTTTCACCAGGGGCTCAAGATCTTGATTTTATACTGGGAAGCTCAAGAAAGCTCAGCTGAATTTCCAAGGCCAGGAGTGCAGAAAAGGAACCACTCCGGCAGGCAGTCTGTGGGTCATGCTGAATGTCTAGACAGTATCGGTCTTTGTTTGTTCTGTGACTCCCCTTGGAAATCATGATACACTGAACGGTTTACCTTCTGTCACAGGAAACCGGCTCTCAGGCTCCAGTCCTTGCTCCACCTATGTCCAGGGTCTAGTTAATCCCTAGAGCATTTACAGCCACAAAAGCCAGCCAACAGCACGAAGGATGCTTGGGAGACAGTGATTGTTTTAATGTACTATATCAACTTCTTGGAAAATGATTAGGGGAGAGAAACACCCATACTCCTGCCTTTATCCAATCATCAGTAGAAATTTTGAAGGGGTCTGGAGGAGGGCTTCCCGAACATCTCTATTCTTAACATCTTGCTCCAACACTGTCTTTTTACTCTCCCCGCCCCCACCCCCCAGTTAAAAGCCCTTCTAAACTGGGTGGCTTCCCTCACTTTTTTCTTCAAATTGTTATTCTGACCAGGGAAGCTAGAACAAAAATATTGATGACTCTTAACCCTAGAAGATATGCTTTTTCTGACCTGAGGGTTTTGCCTATTGGACTGTGTCAGGGCAAGGAGAGCCAGGAGCCTTTAACTGGAACAGCTTTTGCTAATGAGATTCGGTTCAGAGACCAACAGATCGGTCTCCTCTTCTCTGGGTGGCCCAGGAACTGTGGAGACACAAATGGGAGCTCCCTGTAGTCTCTACCCTTTGCTGCGTTCATCTGAGAGAGAAGGCATCATGACTGTCTCAGCCCCATCCCCCCAAAGCATGTGTGTCCTCCCCCCAGGCCAGAGCCCAAGGAGGGAGGCACACTAAGCTGAGAACAAGGACTGCTCAGAAAGTTTGGTCAAGAGGTGTCTCAATGGGCTGTCTTCCCAGTCTGCAGTTTCCAGCTGCCCTCTGCTTCTTTGGGGCCATGCAGACTGGTTCTGAGGAGAGCTGGTATTGTTGGGACAGGGAACCTGCCAGCTGTGGAAGCATCTCAACCTATAGGGCTGCCAGGCTCAAGCTGAGAGGCATGGCTTACACCTGTGCACCTACAGAGTGCCAGGGATGTCCCACTGTGGGCAGAGGGAGGGCAGGGGAGGGAGCAGTCAGCAGGGTGAGAGATTTAGAAGGCTTCCTGGCAGAGAACCAGGAAAAAGCCTTCAGCTAGGGAACTTTGCCACCCACTGGGAGACAGGGGTGCAGAGAAGCACAGAGAATGCTGACAAAGGTTAGCTCTCGACATTGGAGAGAACACCTGTGTCCTCTCACTGTCACACTTTCCAATCAGTCTGCTCTCCCTCAAATATGTGCATTATCAAGAGCAATGGGAATGGGACTCAATGAAATCCAAGGAGCACCCTAGATCAGCCCCTACCCTGCCTATCATCTGTAGAAACCCCTTGGCCCTTCAGAGCCCTTGCAGCTTTCTGATTCCATGCTAAGTCTCATTCTCCACACTGAGATTTTCTCGGCCATGCCATTTCTCCTGTGTCATTCTCACTCCTCCTCCCTTTCTCCACACACACACTTGGTTACAGGAACCAGTTCACACTTAGGGAGCTGGCTTTCTTTTGTCCTCACAGAAATCCTGGTGAGGCCAGCTGAGCTGTTGAGCTCTCATGTGTTTTTTGGGGGGTGGAACTCAGATGCTGACACCCTGGAAAAAGGGTCTTCCTCAGGTGAGTCACATGGCTCAACCCAGCCATCGTTGTTTGGGGCTCCAAGGCATGGAGGGTGTAGCATCCACATATAGGGGGGTCCCCAGAAATAAGGTAGGCTTTTAGAAGACCCATCCTCTAACTGTGCTTCTCCAATGCCATGGAATGTCACTCAGGCACTTTTGGAAAGAACCTAAGTTCGGGGGACTTGACCTGATCCCACTTCCCCTAGCCCAGCCACAGAACCCTGGTATTTATCAGAGAAAGCCTGGGATCCCATGCATGGGTATTCCCTGGTACTGTGGGCTCAAGGCTTGGATCTCTCCCCAGAATTAGCTGGGAGAAGCTGGCAATCTACTTCTTTGAAAGGAAAAATCCGGAAATAATCCCATTGACCAGAATTGCAAATGTGAGATTGGAAGGAAACTTAGAGATCATCTAGTTTAACTTCATCCCATTTTATAAGTCAGTAAACTGAGGCTCAGAGAGAGAGACAGTGGGCTTTCAGGGTCACCCTGCTAGGTACTGATGGATCACATGCCACGCCTCCTAATTCTAGTACATGCTGCCTTGGAAAGGTTGTCTATCAGTCAAATCTTATTTTAGTTTCCGAAGATAAAACTGTAGGTTGGTCAAGTGGAGTCCTACGACCACCAGCCCATTAACCTTTCTAAGTATAGGGATGAAAGATTAAACAGGAAGGACGGGGGAGGGCTGGAGCAAAGGGAGACAAGGCAGGAGGATGGAGAGAGCAGGGTGAAGAAGAATGTGCATGGCACGTCCCTCAGCCATTTCCCAGGGGAACCTTTCCGGCAAAGTGACATCTTCTCATGACTCACCAGAGCTTCCCCAGGCAACTCCAGTGGAATTAATAAGAGCACAATGTCCAGGCTCATTGAGAGCACCCTTCCTCTCCCCAAAGCTCGATTTTTTTCCAGATCTGCCCCCCTGTCTTCTGGCGACGTCATCCAAGTGAGATGTGAGAGCCCCGAAGTGAGCAGTTCCGTGGTGAAACCCACTGCAGTCAAAGTCTGAATCCTCTCCTGTCCCAAAGGGCATATCCGTGTATAAGAAAGGAAGGGGCAGGACATGGCAGTTTGCATCTGGCTGCAGAGAAGGGCTGTGCTCACACTGCGGGTACAGGGTGGCCTGGGGCAGATCTGGAATCTTGGGTGTCGGCTTTGAGGACACTTCCTTCCTTGCAGTGATAGTTGAAATGCTCAGTCTTGGGGCTTCTCCAGAACATTGGGTTAGTTGAAGCTGTGTTTCCGACCTCCAAAAGCGGGTAAATGTTCCTCGATGGACTGGTTTGAGTAAGAACGAGAGGAAGTTTTGTTCCTCTGTCTAAGGATTTCAAAGTTTAAAACAGTATACTGCCAGTCCTGTTCCTCCAAATCCAAAGAATCTTGCAAACTTGCCACCGGGAAGCAGGATGGAGTGGTTGAGAGACAGGGAGGATGGTGAGTGCTTCACTCTACAATCCTCTGTATATTTTCGATTCAAACCCCTGTAAATGTTTTCACTGATTAAATTTTTTTCTAATTTAAAGAAGTGAAAAACTTCCTTGTTTTTATTTTAATTTTAAAAGTTTTAAAGTTTGAGTGTGAAGATTGAGAAAACCTTGACGATCCTATGCACACTACCCTTCTTGACTAATCAATGGGAAAGCTAGAAGGCCACGAGAGATTTAGTCCCATGACTATCACACGGTGTGTACACCCATTTTACAGATGAGAAAACTGAGACCCAGAGAGGAGGTGGGACCGGCTGGAGAGGTCTCTTAGTTAGCAGCGGCCTCGGAACTAAAACAGGTCCAGGGCTCTTTCTGCTTCCTACTGCCACCTCTCAGGAGTGCCACCACTGGGTCTCCATGAATTCTGTGATAAATTCCCAGTATGTTTTCGAACCTCACTGTTGCATCTGCTGCCCCAGTCATCTGACTGGTTCCCAGCTGGGTTGCTGTAGGTGATGGCAAGCATTGGGAACATTCTACAAAGCTGACGAGGAGTGACAAGCTCTTTGCCCATGAAAAGCACAAATGTGACTTAGTGAATAATCTCCCCTGCAAGCAGGACGTTTTACCTGCCATTTCCTTTTCTTGTCAATAGAGGCCATTCTTCCTGCGGAAGACCCACGGCATGTGAGGGGGGAAGCCTTGCCTAACACTACATATGTGTGTGCCTCATTGCAGAGTCATCAGCTACGAGTGCTGTCCTGGATATGAAAAGGTCCCGGGAGAGAAGGGCTGTCCCGCCGGTGAGTAGCCAGGCCCTGCCTGTTGGTGCAGGAGGAGAGCAGAGGTAGGAGAGAGGCACAACCAGGTAAAAGGCAGCAGAGTCTGAATGGAGGCCCAAAGCATGAGGCCGTGTAGACTTTCTCCCCATGTGTTCTACGGCCTTTCGGCCCCATATGAGGGCCAGAGGATGGAAGTTGGAAACTGAGTGTCCTGCACTGCTCCTTAAGGCATGGGGGAACAGACTCCAGTCCTGACCTGCCTGTGCTCTTCTCACCAGGCGTAGGCTCCTGGCCCTGTTGGCTCTGGCTGGGAGTGTTTCCAAATACAACCAGCATTTCTGATCACCCTGCTAGGGAGTGGATAGGATAGGCTTGGTCTCCAGCTGAGCTGGGAACACTGAGCCACCCCTAGCTCGCTTTGTCGAAACTTGGCCTATTGGAGTTCCATAGAAAACAGCAGCAGGAGAGCAGCAGGCCGACAGGCTCAGTCACGGTCAGCAAAAGGCGCCACGAATGGCCGTGTGGGACCAAGGACTGAGTGGCACCTGTGAATTTCATTGGCCCCCTTACTTTAGTTCCATACACCACCAGGAACTGTGCAGAGGAGAGTTTTTTCTAACTTTGAAATATTTACAATATTATTGGATATGGTATGAGACTGAGACTTAAAAAGAAGTGGGCTTTGCTTGGTGCCACGGTCATGAGGGGAGTGCAGTTAGCATGGGCTTGGCCATGGCGTTCCTCACTTAAGTGGAAGGACAGGTGGGAAATACAAAATGAGAAAGGAGAACAGTCTCAGAAGGGGCGCTCAACCTCTGAGCCTTGGTTTCACACACTGAAAAGCGAATGAGAAGCTCCCTGTGCAAGGGGAAGGCCCACCTAAGCTTCAGGCTCCTTTTAGGAGATGATGTTTTGTTACTTGTAGATACAAAGATTTCTAAAGTTCTTTTGTTCTAAGGAATCAGTTTCAATAAACACGTAGATCTGTAAGACTAGTTTATAATTAAGATTGCTATTTCGGGTGTACGTTGCCTGTATTATCTAAATGTCTGTGAAGTAAAGCATCGCCCTGCTGTGGTTACAATGATTGAAAATTACCTATTGGTTGAGTTCAAGTAGGGAAGCGTTTGACTGAGTTGTTTTAAGAAGCATGTGACAGGCCTCAGGTTCCCCAACGGTAGGCCGTCCGTGGGCCTTCCCACACACTTCTCCTGCAGGTGCCCCATCCTCTCTGCAGACCAGGGAGGGTGTGGTCGGTGTGGGTAGGCCCAAAGGCCCACGTTTCCTATGTCCTCTGCCCCTGCAGCCCTACCGCTCTCAAACCTTTACGAGACACTGGGAGTCGTTGGATCGACCACCACTCAGCTGTACACGGACCGAACAGAGAAGCTGAGGCCCGAGATGGAAGGGCCTGGAAGTTTCACCATCTTCGCCCCTAGCAATGAGGCCTGGGCTTCCTTGCCAGCTGTGAGATAACCTCCTTCTGTCTAGGGGACTCTTATTTGGGACTGTCTTGCTCCCCAGAGAGAAGGGCTGGTGGGCGTGAGGAGGAGACTATGGTGGTTTCCCACTGTTTTGCAAAACTTCTTCCCTTACTCCTCAGGTGAAGCCCGGGAACTTGAGCTAAAATATACCTCACCAGGTTGCTTCTAATGCCCCGTCTGTCCAACTGGGCCGATAGATCTCAGTGCTTCCTGAGGAGGGGTCCTTGGCAGAATGGGGGCCTGGGGTCACGGGGGCCTCAGAAGCATCTCTGCCAGGGGAGCGAGGACCCGTGTTCCGTACGCGGCATCCTCAGCCCCTGACTGCCACGCCGGCCTCCCCTCCAGGAAGTGCTGGACTCCCTGGTGAGCAACGTCAACATCGAGCTGCTCAACGCCCTTCGCTACCACATGGTGAACCGACGGGTCCTGACGGATGAGCTGAAGCACGGCATGGCCCTCACCTCCATGTACCAGAACTCGGACATCCAGATCCACCACTATCCCAATGGGGTAGGGGATCGCCCGTTGCGTGGCGCTGCCCCGTCCCCGCCCTGAGCCCACTCCCGGCCCACGCCTGGGGCTGCTCCCTGGGGTTTGGTCCCGCGGGTGACATGAGCTGTAGGTAATCCTCTGCCTCCCGCACCTGCTTCTCCGCGGGCCCTCGGGTCCCACGGCTTGTGGAAGCCGCATTCTGTGCTGCGTCTTCGAGGCGGCGCCTCCTGTGTGTTAACTGCTCATCCCGCTTCTCCTCCGGGCAGATCGTGACCGTCAACTGTGCCCGGCTGCTGAAAGCTGACCACCACGCGACCAACGGTGTGGTGCACCTCATCGATAAGGTCATCTCCACCATCACCAACAACATCCAGCAGATCATCGAGATCGAGGACACCTTCGAGACCCTTCGGGTGAGGGACTGCCCTGGGAGGAAGCCCAGCCAACACCGCCTCCCAACAGGGCCTCTTGCTGAGCAGCAGAGGAGGTCTCCATGTTCATGGGCATTTAGGGGGCATGGAGCAAGTGCCTCTAAATGCCCATCAACCTGGAGAATGCACTGATCACACCCTCAGCCTGACCACAGGAAACATCATGATCCTGGCTGTGGAATTCCCTCCACCTGTCTTTTCCTGTGTAAAGCTTTCCTCTCCTCGGCCGCCCTGGAAAGTTCCGTGGTCTGTCTATGGCCACAGCAGGACAGGGTCCTTTGAGCCCGTGTGGCGGTTCAGAGGTGGGAGGACCCTTCCTCCCAGACGTGGTTCCCTTGTGTGGGGCTAGTATAAGTGGCCTATCAGGCTACACAATCTTCTTGACCGCGTGTTCCCACCATGGGACCCCTGCTCCAGCCAGCCCATGTTTCCTGAGAGCTGAGGCCAGCAGAGAAGCCACCAGTGTGGACATGGGAGCAGAAGTTTGACTTCTGACCTGGCTTCTGACTGCCCCCAGCCCACAGAACACTGTTCCTCCCCCACTGCCCAGCAGACATTTGCCTCACACTGGAGTAGTGAGCTGGCGTTCCCCTTAGCAACGGCTCCTCAGAGGAAGTGAACACAAGCTGCCCTGTCAGGGTTTTTGCCCTGATTCATGAAGGACTTCCTGACCACAAAGAACACCAAATGGGAGTGGGGTAGCTCCTCCCCTGGAGATCTCCAACACAGAGACAAACACCCCCGGGCCAGGCGGACACTGAGGTGACCTCAGGAAGTGACTCTGGAGGACCCTGGGGACCCTGCTGTCTAAGCTTTTCTCCTGCTTTCCTCCTGGGTCCACTCACAAGTCAGGGTCTGCAAGGACATGATGTTCCCACAGAGTTAGTGGCACATTTTCCATCCCCACCAAGTAACCTCTTACTACTTAGGTCTGGCTAGTACTCCCTACTTACTTCTTCCCCCTTGGCCCTCCCTAATGCTCACCTTTCCTAACACAAACACTACTTATCAAGCACCTGCTACTTCCCAGGTGGTGTTCTGTGTGCCAGGATTAGAATGGTGAACAAGACGGACACGTTCTGTCCTCAGTGGCACCTGTATTCTTTCTCGGGAGAAACAAGTTAGCCACAGATTGTGTGTGCTAAGCGTTGTGAAGTCACTAAGTAAGTGGTGAGCAGAGAAGACCAGTGGGCCCTGGATGGTCAGGGACAGTCTCTCTGGAAGAGGTGACTTTTGAGCCGAGCCTGAAGGATGGGAACAGCCAGTTGTATAAAACATGGGTCAGGAGCACAGTGGGCAGAGGGGAGAGTGGGAGTAAACAAGAGTAAAGGCTCAGAGGCAGAAACAGCAAGCCAGGAGGCCAGCGGGGCCAGAGTGAAGACAACTAGGCAGCCAGAAGGAGAGGTGGGAGTGGCCAGGCATGAGGGCGCAGGGTCGTGCAGACTTGGCAAAGGAATGTGTCTTCATCCTGAGAGCAGTAGGAAGCCCTTTATACGTTTCGATCGTTCTGGCTGCTCCGTAGAGAATGGATTATACGATCCTTACACTCTCAGGGTTCATGCAAGTAATCATGACGAGTAACTAATTACGACAGGATAAGGACAGCAAGCTGTGCGAGTGTGTGTAAAAGACAAACTCGCGTTCACTGGGAGGCAGTGGCAGGGGTGGGATGAGGGTGGGAGGCAAGGCCACACTGACTACCTAGAGTCATGACATCTTCGTCGAGGCCCAAAGAAGAAATAGGAGTCAGAGAAGCAAAGAGAGGCGAAGGGCAGAGGGAAGGGCAGGGGCACTGGCTAGAGGTACAAAGGAGGAAGGCACGCGAAGTAACTGAGAGGTGGCCAGATTGCCTGGGGCTCAGGCTGGGCCAGGCCCGCGAAGGCGATGGTGAGAGGTGCGCTTTGGTTCAACTTGTCTTTTCATCTTGGGCTTCTACAAGAGCCTGGGCCCTCTGAGGGAGGACGGGCGAGGCTGTGTGCCCCTTGTCTGCGGAGAACCCCAGAGCCTTCAGGGAATGCTCCATCCTCTCCCCTCCCCACAGGCTGCTGTGGCTGCATCCGGGCTCAACAACCTGCTCGAAAGTGATGGCCAGTTCACGCTCTTGGCCCCCACCAATGAGGCCTTCGAGAAGATCCCTGCTGAGACCTTGAACCGCATCCTGGGTGACCCAGATGCCCTGAAAGGTGAGCACCCCTCTGCTCCTGCTGCTACCTCATTGGAGCCACCATCCTGAGCCCAAGGCCTGCTCTCGTCCAGGATAGACGTGCCACCTGCGATGCTGTGTCAGGATAGACATGTTGCCTGCCGTCCTGTCCCACTGTTCCCAGTCAGCCCTACCTTTGCAGAGGCCAGAGCAGAGCCCTGGTCAGAGGCACGCGTGTGGAATCCAGCAGGCTTTGTCTGGGGGCACAGTCGGGCTGAGGCGGGAGGCAGAGCTGGAGGTCCAAAGCAGGTCCTGGCCAGACTCAGAGAGGGTTAAAGGCCCAAATGATCAAAGCCAGAACAAGGCAGTGTGGGAAGGGATAGCAGGTCCCGGCGTCCTTGAAATGGAATCATCGTGCTGACTCTTGAACATTTTCTATGTCTGGTCAGGGGCCTCATGGATAATCCAGAATAATAGTTAAAAACCCATAATAGTCAACTCTTGACTCTTCATTACTGGGTCATCCCTCGTGTCCTCAGTGAGCTGCTGAGCTAGGGGGTGCATTAATTATTGCCGGAGGAGAGGGAAGGACGGATAGTGTGAGGAGATTAGGAGTGGGGCCGGGCTCTGTGTTCCCCCCACCCTTCCCCCTTTAGCTCCAGGGCCACTGAGCTGCTACCAAGTGATCTCGAGTCACCTGCGAAGGAGAGTAGGCCTCAGGTCTTCTGTGTACCCCAACCACACTTATGCTTCCGAAATATAATCCAGGGATAACTTCATTCCTTTTGGATCTATTTAAGCCCACTTTTGAAAGGTACTATCTAAAGTACCCAATGGAGTTTCTGATACCCCATGAATGGAAAAAGCTCTCCTCACAGCCATGCAGGGACAGGAAAGCACAGAAGCAGATATTGCCATGTCCAGGTATCGTGGCGCCTCTACATGCCTGGCCTGTGCCAGGAGCCAGGCCACAGGAGTGAACACGGTACAGTCTTTGCCTTCAAGGACGTTTAAGGCTCAAAGACTTAAAAACAGGTCCTTGAGACCCGATATGGTGAGCACAATGACAGAGATACTCCAGGGATCGTGGGGCGAGGCCACTGGTGGGCACCTGAGGGGTCCAGAGGCTTCTGGGAGGAGGTGAGATGTGGGCGCATCTCAGCGTGTTTAGCTTTTCATTTAGAACTATGTCCCTCCGCCCCAAACATCTTTTGTACAGAGTGCGTTTTGACCTTGTAGATATCAGAACTCCTTATTATAAAGTGAAAGAAAAAAACACCCCTAATTTATCCCTTTTGCACATCTGCCTTTTCCCGCTCAGAAACCCATTTGCTCAAAGCAAGAGTCCTCTGTGTGGGGCTTGGCTGGTAGCTGGAAAGCAGAGGGCCACGAGTCTGTCCAACAGGCTCCTGGTTGTTACCAGCAGGTTGACAGGCAGGCACGATGTCGCCCCAGACTGGTGTCCTCCCATTTAAGACTAGCTTTTAGCCCCAGTGCTGCTCACCCTGCAAGTGACCCTGACAGGTCCCCACTACCCCACCCACGCCTTCAGTTTCTGTCCCTGAGAAGCTAAAGACCCAAGGCTTCTTTCCCATAGCGGTCTTGCTGTCCTTTCCTTTCTCTTCCCACTGGTTGAATCAGGTCAGCACTGGCTTTCAATGCCTGTGACACTTCTGCAGGAGCCCGATGACTCTGCAGAACCTCAAAGCTTCCTCCTCTGACAACTCTGCAAGGCCTCAGCTTCCTCCTGTCTGTGACAGTGGGGTTTTGGTTCCCACAGTCAGGACAAATTGAAACTTGCCTCTGCAGTGAGGTAAAGGATCTTGGTGGCCCTGGCGATCTTGGTGAGCAGCAGTGCTGGAACCTGCTCTGCCTGGAGGGGGCCAGAGCATGTCCCCCTCATCTCCTCATAGTTTCCTCAGGGCTTCCAGCCCCTGTCTGATCCCTAAAGTAAGACAAGTAAATCAATGATTATATTTATGATGTATGGGAGGGGAGAATGGGATGGCAAAGACCGTATCTCACTGATCACTATCCCCAACCCCTCAGACAGAGCCTAGAGACTAGTAGCCTTTGGGTAAAATGAACAAAAACAAAATGTACAAATAATTCGAAGCCTTATTTATTTCCAACCTTATTTTATCATTTTATAAAGGTCAATAGGTAAAATGACCCAGAGTAAACTCATCTGAGTTTTTCCCCTACCCCTAAAGTTCAGGTCTTGATAAGGGAAGTTCAGGCCCTGGTAGGAGAAGACCCCCTGAAGTTAGGAAGCTAACCATTGACCTTCAGTAGGCGTTGACTCTGCTGTCCAGCACTGTACTGGGTGCTTCGCATTCACAGTTGCATGTCACCCCTATGCTGGCCCTAGGAGCTAACTGCTGTGCTTACCTCCACTTGACTGATGAGGAAGTCGAGACTCTAAGAGGGTAAATGACTTGCCCAGGGTCCCACGCTGATAAATGGCTGAGCTGGGATTCAAACTCAGGCAGTCCATCCACAGAGCCCTGGCTAGCTTCAGATGGACAGCAGGCAGGAGGAGAGGAGGGTCTGGGCCACCGGGTACCCCACCCTGAAGGTCAGCATTGGTGAGAACAGAATCCTCGCGGCCTCAGGCAGGTTGCACGCCACCCGCCCCACTCAGCCTGGAGTGGCACTGACTTGCCTGTGTTCTTTTCGGCCCCCAGACCTGCTGAACAACCACATCCTGAAGTCGGCCATGTGTGCCGAAGCCATCGTCGCGGGGCTGTCCGTGGAGACCCTGCAGGGCACTACGCTGGAGGTGGGCTGCAGCGGGGACATGCTCACCATCAACGGGAAGGCCATCATCTCCAACAAAGACACGCTGGCCACCAATGGTGTGATCCACCACATCGACGAGCTGCTCATCCCAGACTCAGGTAAGCCAGGCCTCAGGGGACTTTGGTCCTGCCAAGCCCACTGTCCCCTCTGCCATCCATGGTGGCAGGGCCAGGGGTACTCAGGGTTATTTGGGGCCGCTTCTCTGCCTAAACCCAGCTCACAGCCTCTCGGGGAAAGGGCCTAGGCACGGGGTGGTTTGCAGCCAGATTGTGAAGCATCTTGAGCTACAGGCAAGAGAGTCCAGACACTATCTTGGAAGCAGTAGAGAGCTGTTGAAGTTGTCTGGGGGAGGGAATGGCTCAGTCACAGAAGCCTTTCAGAAGATCTGCCTGCTCTGGTTGGGCACTGAGGGCCATTTGCTAACCTCGGAGCAGTGGCTTTCTCAGTCGTCCCCACGTATCCCAGGGTTATAGACCCTAGAAGAAATGACCAAATGGACTTTGGCTTAGTTTTATTCAGCATCCTAGCCCCATTCTGGGATTTCAGGGAGGTCTACTGCCCATGAGTGAAGAAATTTCACAGGAAAAACCAAACCAGAAAAAAACACTTTCTGTGGGTGTGGTCACTGGCATTTTCTGCTATTCCGAAGCCGTGACAGACAAGGCTGCCTTCCTCCCCAGCATTAGGCAGTGTCCTGACCGAGCGGTGGGTCCCAGGCTGACCTCTGCCCAGATGAACCTCACCTCACTTCCCCAACCAGTGAGATTTCTGAGATTCCCCTGATGACACGAACCCACAGTGCCCCAGCAGTGTTGAGACGGGTTGTTGACTCACGAGGTGACATTCCTGCTGATGTATGTCATGCTCTGGGGTGGACAAACGATAAATGGAAACAGCACATTTAACTTTTGAACCTACTTTCTCCTTCCTTGTAGCCAAGACATTATTTGAGTTGGCTGCAGAGTCTGATGTTTCCACCACCATTGACCTTTTCAGACAAGCAGGCCTCAGCACTCATCTCTCTGGAAATGAGCAGTTGACGCTCCTGGCCCCCCTGAATTCTGTCTTCAAAGGTAATGCGGGGACGGCATCCCTGGGAGTGTGTCACGGGGGCAGCTGCCCCCTCACTGTCACCTCCGCAGCACCCTGTGGAACAGCAACACTCCCACCCAGCTCCACCGAAAGCAGATGTGGCTTCACCAGGAACGTAAGAGGCGCTGCTGTTTCGTTTGGCAAAGCAGAGAATGCATTTGGGGCTCTGGTCCTCAGCATTCAAGAGTTTGCGGCTGTCAGGAGAACAGAGCACTCCCCTCCCTGCCTTTTTCTTTGCTGGGTCAGTTGCCATTGTGATGGTCAGGCGGTCAGAGCAAAGACACAGCTGAGTTCTGGCCACAGGGAAGGCGGAGAAGGGGGCCAGGTTGTGTCTGTGCCTTCCCCTCCCTCACAGGGCAAAACTCCAAACCTTGTTGATTATCTGGACCTTTCTGCATTTGTTTTTTTTAATTCATAGAAGATGCCAGATGTTGCGGAATATTGCAGCTTCACTTAATTTCTCAGTCTCCATTTCCAAAGTCCAGGAGGGCCGGGCTTTTCTCCATGTTTGTCTCAACTTCTCTTCACCTCCAGAGCATGCCTCTGGCCCTCACGGCACCTTCCCTTGCAGATGGAGCCCCTCGCATTGATGCCCGGATGAAGAATTTGCTTATGAACCACATGATCAAAAATCAGCTGGCCTCCAAACATCTGTACCACGGACAGACCCTGGACACTCTGGGCGGCAAAAAACTGAGAGTTTTTGTTTACCGTAATGTAAGTTTGAGGTTGTAAATCCTGCTCCGTCTTCGTCTCAGCTCTAAAACGAGAGGCTGTATTAGTGTAAAAAAAAAAAATACTCAATAATCAGGAGCTTGCCTGAGACATGGTTTCTAATAAGGAAGGGAGGAATTTCTGGAAAGTGTATCTGAAATCAAATGGGGTCCTCAGCAGGATTAGAAGCTCCTGTTCTGGAGGCCTTTGGGAGTGGACCTGTCTGACCTGGCTGCACAGGCAGCAGTCCACCCGGAACACAGAGTGGTGGACAAGGGCAGAAGGATGGAGGGAGGCGATCCCTCAGCTTCTGCGAAGAGAAACCCCCTGAACTGAGGCACAGCCCTCCTTGGTCCAAAGGCTCTCTTCTCTCCTCTCCTGTCTCCTCTCTCTCTTCGAACGCACTGGTTATTCTGGAATATCAGGCACGAAGCACGACACAACAGAGCCCTTGCTTGAGACCAGTCAGCGACATTTGACTAAAGAAGGCTGTCATCTGTTAAATAAATGGATCAAACGCCTCCATCTATTTGCTTGATCAGTATCGAGAGCCCTCACATGTAACATGATATTCTCATTATGGGGCCTCTGTGTAACTTTACCGGGGCTCCCGGAGCCCATCTTTCCTTAAGGAACACCATTTTTATGTTTTTCTTTCTTGGAGAAAATACATCATTTTATCCTGGTCTTGAAAACCCACCCCTATATGTATTTATTGATGCTTGTGGATGAAGCCAACAGCATGAATCAGGAGACTTCTGCTTAGGGGATAACCTGCCCTCTCTCTGCCACCCACTTTGTGCAGAACCTGTGTATCGAGAACAGCTGTATCGCTGCCCATGACAAGAGGGGGAGGTACGGGACCCTGTTCACCATGGACCGGGTGCTGACACCCCCAATGGGGACCGTCATGGATGTCCTGAAAGGGGACAATCGCTTCAGGTAACTAGCCCCATCCCCAGGCGTGTCTTCTGCCAGGCGGTCATGCTGGGGAGGTTGCTGGGTCTCAGCTACCTGTCAAGTTGCCCCCTCCCTCAGTGGGTCAGTGAGCACTACTGTCACCTTGATGTGACCTTCCAGGCTAGGGATGTGGGAAGGATGAGGATTGCCTTGAAAGTGGAAGTTGAAAAGAAGGGTTATTTCTGGGAGCATCATCCTCACATGCACGGGGAGCAGGGAAGGTCTGCATCTTTACTACTGAAGTGCAAGGAAAACACCACGCCCTCATTTTAAAGTCCCACGTGAGCCGAGAGCACCTGATCTGGGCGTATGTGACTCTCGCTCTGCACAGTATCTCCTAGTTAAATCGCACCCGAAGATTCCTTACCGTTCCTTCTCAGGCTCCCTGCCTCACTCTTCTCCATTTCTGACTTCCTTGCTCACCCCTGGGTGACATTGAATGTTCCCTGTCACTTGAGTCCAGCCACCTGCACAAGAGTCTGGGAGACCGTGCACCCTCTGCCCTGCCCAGAATCGCATCCCCAGAGCCCAGTGGTTCAGCCAGTCCCTGGGTCCATGCTGCCGGCCCCTGCTTTCCTCCTTCCCCTCTGGCCTCTGCCTTCTGGCCATTTAACTGAGCTTAGCATTTAGGAGAAAAGATGCGACCAGAGTGGTCCCTTTTGGTGCCTGGTGGGGCAGGGAATCCCAGTGCTCTGGGCTCCACCGACCCTCAGCGGTGAGGGGTATGATGGCCCCCACGGGCAGGTGACGTTTTCTGTGTGCGTACCTACAGCATGCTGGTCGCCGCCATCCAGACTGCAGGGCTGACGGAGACACTCAACCGGGAAGGGGTCTACACTGTCTTCGCTCCCACAGATGAGGCCTTCCAAGCCATGCCACCAGAAGAGCTGAACAAACTCTTGGGTAAAGGCCAACTTAAGTACAGTTTTCAGCTTTTCCAGAGTAACTGTATCGGTCAGGGTCCCAGCAGGAAACAGCTGGCCCATTACAAAGGGTTTGACTGCAAGAAATTTAATGATGAGACTGTTGGCTTCTAGGATGAAGGAACTAGCAAACGGTGATGGCACCCAGGGCCTGGGGTGTTGGACAAGGGACACAGGACAGGGCCAGAGCCACATATAGCTACTGTCAGAACCGTGGCCACTACATACCTCAGCCCCACTCTCTTCCCTCTGCCTGCCAGGCCTCTAGTCAGCTGGTTACAGGAGGGTGGGCGAGGGAGCCTGAAAGACACCTTTCACAGCTGTCAGCCTTCCCGGGTACCAAACAAGGTTGAGAACAGCAGAAAAGAATTCAGGGTGGACAATAACAAGCCCAGTCGTGAGACATGGCTTCCACTCAGGACGTCTGAGAACAGTGATAACGAAGACGTTTACCTGCATCAGCTGTCCCTCAGGATAGCTTTACCGAGAAGCTAGTCATGGCCCTGAGAAATGTAGCAGAGGATGTGTGAGAGGAAACCTAGTAGTCAAGAGCTTGGGCTCCCAGGTTACCTTAAAGCAGATTCGAATCCTGGCTCTGGCGTTTAGCACCTGAGTGACCTTGAGCAAGTTGCTTAACCTCTCTGAGCCTCTTAGAAAAACGAGGGTGGTAGGAGTTCATTGCTCAGTGTGTTGTGAGGATTAAGTTAGGTGCCCCCCATGGTGCTGGACACGTGTCCTTCATCATTAGTAATGGCTGTGCTGCTGGGGAGGTGTCACAGGGTTGTGATGCTGAGTTTTGATTTCATGCCCATGAGAGACGCTTCCATCCATCACAGAAAGGTGAGCCCGAGGAGGAGGAGGTGGAGGAGGAAGGAAGGAAGGAAGGAAGGAAGGAAGGAAGGAAGGAAGGAAGGAAGGAAGGAAGGAAGGACCGAAGGAAGGACCTTGCCAAACCTTGGGGCCCACATAGTCTGTCCCTCCCTCTTCGGAACAGAATAGAAAGTTCAGGTTGCAGGTGGCAGTGAGCTGGATCTGTGTCCTGTTTAATTTCTTTATCGCTAAATGAATGCCTGTGTCTATGATACTGACGTGTGTTCCTGAGAGTAGGGGAGAAGTTCATGCTGAACATAAACTTTCCACCCTCTTCTGTCCAGCAAGGACGGAACATTCCCCAGGTGCCGTGAGCCTGCTCGACTTCTGTTTCGTTTGCAGCTGTGTGGGAGCAGAGGAGGGGAGTGGGCAAAGCTTGCCAAACATGCCCTTCCTCAGGCCTGTGGGCACGATTAGATCCCAGCACCTCTGGGGGATGGAGGAAGGGCTGGCTAGGTGCTAGCAGTCATTCCAGGTGTTAGAGATCTCAGAAGAGGGAGGCCCCTGGCACCTCGGGGCTCAGCTTGGCTCAACACCTCCAGGCAGTGTTTCTGTGGAAAGGGAGCTCTTGCCAGCTCCAGGCTGTGGATGTTGGAAATCTCTTGGTACCTGGTGGCTGCATCGCATGGATTTGTCAGTAACCGAGTGAATTCTCTAAAAAGCTTTAAAACTTCCTCCATTCTCAGTTTCAAGATGCTGGAATTAGCCATCCCTAAGCCCTAGGGAGATCCAGCCATTTGGCTGGTAACGTGAGTGTCAGGGGCGGCCTTGATGGAGATGAAAGGGCAGCTGGCTACTTGAAGACTTGCCTCCCACGCTTAATTCGGGAAATGCCTGTGCACCTTTATGAGCAATCAGATGCTTTCCCCAGTTGGTGGAGAAGCTGATGTGGCCTGGAAGGAATGCTGAGACGTGAGGAGGAGGGACGCCGTGGCGGGAATCCCCCCTCAGCCTGACCTCATCGGCTCCATAGCTCCTCCAGATTGCAGCTGTCGGCTCTTTTAAGTTCTCTCTTCAGGAAATAGCCGTCTCAGCATATGCATTTGAGAGTAGAATGTGTAAATATTTCACTGCTGTGTTATAACCATCAGGAGCCACGCTGATGATGAAACGTCCCAGATGCCAGTGCTGGAAATGTCCCCGGCTTTCCAAGCAAATATTTAGCTCATGGAAACATGAGTCATGCTCACTGAGGAGTATGGATTAGCTCAACTACTTCTCGGCATCACAGAGAGCAACCCGCCAGCTATAGGGGAGAGTTACAGCCTCCTTCCCCGGTCATGACGCCCTTGGTGGGATCGAGGGCTGAGCACACAGCGAGTGCTCAATGAGTTCGGATTAGCGAGGCAGAGAGTTCTCCATCTCAGGGGTGACCACTTGCATCCTCTCCGCTGGGCCCTCCTTGACCATACTAATCACCAACCTTAGGATTAACTCTGCTTCCTTTTCCCACAAACTTGCAGGCAATGCCAAGGAGCTTGCCAACATCCTGAAATACCACATTGGCGACGAAATCCTGGTTAGCGGAGGCGTCGGGCCCCTGGTGCGGCTGAAGTCTCTCCAAGGCGACAAGCTAGAAGTCAGCTCGGTGAGTGTCCGAAAATTTAAAGGCTGACTCTGCTCTGCTACCAAGGTCCCAGGGGCACATCTCGTTCCTGGGATGGCATGAGACACACGCACAGTCTTTAAGTCACATTTTGAATCTCTGAGTGCGTGTTGTCTGTAGAAAGAAAGAAAACAGAAAAGGATTTTCAGGAAATTCAGATGAGTCTGTGCTTAAACGTGAATAAGAACTCCCAGACATGCAGTGGACTGAAGCATCTGATTGACACCTGGTGAGGCTATTAGATCTTCCTTCCCTTAAGGAGGTGATAGGCGATTACTCGTGTGATTTGAGAAATCAGTCCCCAGTTCCCTTCCCATACTCCGTGCCCCCCAAATTCAGGGCTTACTGAGCTGCACCATGACCCAGGTCATCTCAAGAGGCTTTTCTTCTGATGCTTGGTCTATGGGCCTTCCCTTGCTCTGCACGTTGATGACACACATTCCACTTTGGAGCTGCCTCGGAGGACCCCAACTCCAAGGCAGCCCAGCTCTGTGAAGCTGCCTGTGGCCTCCTCGGCTCTACCAGCAAGGCCACTGACCCCCTTGTGGGGTGGCCACTCTTCCGGTGTGTGGGTGGCTCAGCTTCTGCTCCCTGCTCTCTTCTGACCTCAGCCATCCCTTTGCTTGTCAGTTTCTTTCCAGAACATGCATGCGGGAAGGCATGCAGAGAGGGAGAGATACAATGACTTGTTTGACTTACACAAGGCTCTCTGAGAGTCTCCCAGGTTTTAGATTTAGGGTGTCGGGTCCTGTCTGTCACAGGCTTCAGTTCCCCCTTCCCCTTTGGCTTTGATACATGGGTCATTCAGGCCTGAGATAGATTTACCCTGGGTGTGATTCCTGTGAGAAAATCCTAAGTAGGAGAAGTGGAAAGAGCCTTTACCTAGAGCTGGAGGCCCGGCTTCTGTCCCCATCCTTCCCACCGACTTAGTTTAAAGGAGGCACTTGGCCTCTATTGAGCTTCAGTTTCCTCTTCTGCTAAGTGGAACATTAACATCTGCCTTCTCAATATCGTTGCTGTGAAGATAAAGTGAGTAACACACGAGCATTTTATAAGTGACAATATTGAGTCCACACAAGGGATTGGGATGAATCCACCAGGGACTATTCTTTTCGTCAGAGTATGCCCAACACTTAGCAAAGGATCTGGCATCTAGACGTTCTCAGTCAACATTTGCTGAATGAATGAAATAAATATACTCTGTGTTAAACAATTGTTATCTCTTTCTCCCAGAAAAACAATGAAGTGTGTGTCAATAAGGAACCTGTTACTGAATCGGACATCATGGCCACAAATGGCGTGGTCTACGCCATCTCCAGTGTCCTGCAGCCTCCAGGTAAGGCCCTGACATATCCCATTCCCACTCACTCTGCAGCTGACCCTTCTCCGCACGTAGCAGCTGGTGTTCGCTAGAAAAACTCTGAGCAAAAGTAAAAATGAAGTGCGACGTGTAAACCGAGCTGCCTTGGACGGCGTCACTGTGGCTGATTGAAAGTGAATTAGGAGCTGTCGTTTCAAAGGTGCTATACCAAGGAACACCAGGACAGATCTCTCTCTGCTGAATTTCCTGGCTGTCTTAGCCCCACTCGGACACAGCCCAGTTGTTTGTCACATGTGGATGCATTGAACGTGGTTCAAAGCACCCCTCTTACAGCGTTGCGCCTTCAGGGAGCTCTCTTTACCTCCAGAAAAGTTGAACTTGAGGCCAGGCTCTACCCTCGCTTGTGCATTCACCTTTCTTTGCACTCTCTCCCCATGGGCCAAATTCTGCCCTGAGTTGGGAAAGTCATAAAGGAAAACCTCATTGGAAAATGTGAGCCAGAAAGCCCAACAAGGCCCCTCACTCATAGCTGTTATGAATGACATGCTACTAGTTTCTCTCTCACCGAAGCTGCCTTTTCCTTCTTCTCCAGCCAACAGACCTCAGGAACGAGGGGATGAACTTGCAGACTCTGCACTTGAAATCTTCAAACAGGCATCAGCATTTTCCAGGGTAAGAGGAATGCGAGGCTCATCCTTGGCCTGAGCAGTCGTGGGTCCTCTTTTTGGGCCCATGGAAAAGGCTCTCTGGACCCCTGTCTTTCTTGGCGGCTCTCCCAGGGCAGTCTCAAAACTCCTTCCCACTCCCATTGGGGCATCCTTAGCCCTGGCCTGTATGAGGCTCAGGGCAAAGATCCCAAGTATCCCCTGCTCCTTCGGTGGGCAGTGCCCAAGCCTTTAAACCAGGGCCACTGAACACCAGTCTGTGGGGAAGCCACTGCGGTGAGAACAGATACAGCTCCAGAATCTATGTGTCCGAGGAGGGCAACCCATTCTGAATTACCTTATGTTGGGCTGGTCTGCCCTGAGCCTGGACCTCCAAGTCACTCTTCTGTTTTCCATGACATGGTCCCTCTTGAGTGACGCTGGGGCTTGCTAGACAGTAGTGTGAGTTCTGGATACAGAACAGGCTGTGTGTAGAACCTCCCTTCCTTGCCTCAGCCCCACATCCCTCTCAGACCCTCTGACTCCTTCCGTGCTTCTCTTCCTGCTCCCCACCTTACCCAGGAGACCCCACTCAGGCTCCTTTGCTGCTTCCCATTAAGTAGAGCCCCTTGGGAATATGAGGCACCTAACAGGCTTGCATTTCAAGAGAAAAGACTATAGGAGTTGGGTTAAGGAACCCAGAGGCCTACAGTTGGAACATGTCACTTTACTTTTGAAAAGAGGTGTCTCCTGAGCACCCCTCAGCAAAAGTTCTTGTCCCTGAGCTCCTACTCCCAAGAGCTACCCCCTGTGCAATCTCAGCAACCCAAGCTCCAGGCTGGTGTCTCAGTGGAAGAAGCCAGGCTTTGGGGTCTCCCAGGAGTGTCCACCTCAGACTCTGCTTGGTAGGAGTTTGCACGTCACTCAGGGCTGCTGAGGGCAGCCAACGGGCTCCCCAGGGCCCAGCAGTTCTGTGTCCCCCTTCCTCTTTCTCATCCCTAACATTCATTCTGGCTAGAGGTGGCAGTGGGCGAAGCCACTGCCATGAGCATGTGCAAGTGTAACTTTCACTAGAAAACCTGACACCTTATGTTTTCTTTCAGGCAACCCATAGCTCTGTGAAACTAGGTAAGTCTGGTCTGGGTTTGAATTCCCCATAGACTCGTTTGGGCCTTACCCTCAAGCAGGCCATGCCTACCATCTTCCCTTTGTAGATAAAAACATCATGGTGCAAT
The DNA here is from genome assembly GCA_030015415.1 of Cynopterus sphinx. NCBI lineage: Eukaryota > Metazoa > Chordata > Mammalia > Chiroptera > Pteropodidae > Cynopterus > Cynopterus sphinx. The sequence goes on along the minus strand of CM057387.1, from coordinate 29,852,808 downwards.
AAAGCAGGCCAGGTCTTGGTGGTCAGGTGCAGAACACCCAACTTCCTTCTCTTTAGGATGGAGATAATAAGAGTACCAACCTTTTAGGGCTGATGTGAGTGTTTGGCTTTGGGAGCCAGAGAATATTGCACAGGGACTTGGCAGGAGCCCATGGTGAGGATGCAGTTCCAAGCTGGTAGATGTACTATGGCCATGCCTCCCTGAACGTTCCCAGTCTCGTCTGGTCTCGGAAGCTAAGCAGGGTCGACCTGGTTAGCACTTGGATGGGAGACCACCATGGAATACCAGGTGCTGTAGGAGATTTTTAAGGAAAAAAAAAAACTGGTAGACACAGAAAATCCCAGTTCAGAACCTCACTGAGTAAGAGAGGAAGTTCCACAAACCACAAAGCACCTGCTGTGCAGGAGAGTGTGGCACTAGGAGTCCACTTAGCCCCCATGCTCGTGAATCTGACACTGTCCTAGACAGACATGGGGAAGCTCGCCTCCTTTTCACCTTTCAAACTTCTCTCTTCCAGCCCCTGTCTATCAGCGGTTATTAGAGAGGATGAAGCATTAGTACGAAGAACCGCAGAGAGAATGCACTGCTGCAGCTCCTCGCCAGTTTCTCTGTTTGCCAAAGAGACTGTTCTTGAAACCAAATATCACACTTCAATGTACATGGGCCGCACCATAATGAGATCTGAGCCTTGGGTGGGTTGGGGGAGGAGGGAGAGAGATATACTTTTAGGTTTTGTTCCCCGTGAACGTGGCCATTCAGCCACTGCAAGCAGAGACCTAGGTGTCACTGCCTGGCATTCACTTCCAGGAAGGACCTCTCCCAAATGTGGAATTCCTGCCTGTGCCAAGTGCTCTGGAAAAGGGAGCCGAGGTTTGTGGCGCTCCCAAAACATGAATCAAGCAATCCAGCGTCATGTGGGAGTCCTGGCAGGGCTTTTGTAAAGCTCTTTCACAGCTGGAGAAACGGCGTCATTATAAGCTATGGATTGAACTGCTCTGTCAAATGTGTCTCAAGCCTACACGTGGCTTGGACGCTTCTGTGTGGCCCAGTCCAGGTAGAGGAAAGAGGGTAGGTAGGGAATGCAGAGCCCAAGATTTCCCAGGTGTGGCAGGGCCATGGTGTGTTTGTAATAAAACCAAAGAAACATCCCGTGTGGATGGGGACTGTGTGCTGGCCTGGGCATTCGCCGGGGACGGGTTTCTGTTCCTCAGGGCTGTGATGCTGCTTCCTACCAAGACTGCACCCGAGAGCAGCTCAGCAGGGAGCCCGGAGGTGGTCTGGTCCTCACACACCCCGACAGCACATGGGGTTTGAACCTGTCTTTGTGGAACTTGTGTCCATTTCATTTCCCACCAGCCCTGGGGCCTCGAGTCCTCAGTGTTCACTTCACCGGCACTTTACTTCTCTTATTGGCCCGAAGCGTCTGTCTTTCCTTCCAGCATTGTGACCCTGTGAAGTAGTTGCCCATAGTCCCATTATGCAGATGAGGAGACTGAGGCTCAGGAAAGGGAGAACTACTGGTAACACAGAAAATGGCTGAACTGAGCTGGCAACCCGAGCCTCCTGACCCCCGGAGACCATTTGACAAGCGAGAAAGTCCCGGTTTGCCCAGGTCATACCCTCTATTCGAACCCACATTCAAACCCCTTTGCCTGCTCGTTTGTGTTCTCCATCTCAAACCATCCTCGGCGTTGAGAGGCTGGTGTAGCCATGGCCCCATTGCCCCCTCCTTTGTGGCCTTGGGTCTGGCACTTAACCTCCCAGTGCCTCTGTCTCCTCATCTGTAATGGGAATGACCATGACATCCTCAGAGGTCCATTGTGAAGATGAAGCAAAAGGATGCTTAGAAAACGCTGGGCATAGGATCAGGTGTTATCAAGGCTGCTAAACTTGATAATCAAGGTGCTATCTAAGACTGCTGAGGACCAGTGCAGCCGAGAGTCTTTTTTGTGTGTCTTTTCCAAAGGCAGCACACTTGTCTGGAAAATGGGTCAGCCCTGCCCTCCCACACTTCGCTCTGCCAAGGCTGACTCACTCCAGCAGGCGGAGCTCATTACACTTAATGGACCCAATTGACCCAAAGGTGGTGATGGCTGCAGCGCCACTGCTAGCCTGCCCACCGCTGGGAACAGAACAGTGGCCTGGCAGACGGCCCCTCCCTCCCATAGCCCCCAGTCTGGGGAAAAAAACACATTACGTGTCACCCAATAAAGTCATTCATTCATTTGTTCTAGATAGAAGCGTTCATCGGCCAATGGCACTATCGCCTGCACATCCACGTGGACTCGGAGGACAATTCTGTGGTTCTGTGCAGATAATGGAGTCTGAGGAAGTCGGGGCTGGGGTCGGGACACCCAGGAGCTCCCAGGGTAGGGGGAGATGAGAAGAGTGGAAGGAGCTAACCTGGTAAGCTGTCAAACGGGGTGAGAGAGGCAGCCTGCATGTGCCTGGTTTGTCACTTTCCCACAGCTCTGCCCTGCTCGCTGCCCAGCAGTCAAACCGGTTTGGGCTGCCAGTGATGCCGGAGCTCACGCTTGGTGTGCTACAGCTCCACTTCACTTTAAGCACCCAAAACATATACCTGGACTTGATAAGATGACACTGGAACCCGAGAAGTGACTAGTCTAGCTTTTAAAGATCTTTTATTTTTAAATAAAAATCACCCCAGGATTCCTTAAAAATGTCAAACCCCTGCATCGGTCCCTTTGACCTCGGCCCTGCCCCCACCCACCCTCCCTAACAATGGGGGTCAGGCTAAGTATGAGGTGCTACCATCTGGAGACGGACTTCCAGGGCTGAGGGGTCAGTCAGCCCCTGGCTGTTTCTGGGTGGATGACTGCTGTGGGGAGGTGTACGCCTGCCTGTGCCCCACTCCGTCAGAAGGCCAGAGGGCGGCCCAAGCCAGTCGGAGGTTGTCTAGGTCTTGTCTGAGCCCAGACTGCTAAGCACAAACCAGGAGAAGGAAGGAGAGGGAGAAGGGAAAGGGGCTATGCTTGGTCCACTCTGTCTCTGCTGTCATTCTGGGGCTACCAGGCCTCTGGGGTGCAGAGAAGATTGCAAAGACCCTCAGCATGAGGGCCCAAGGGCCTTCTAGGCTGGGCTGTGACACCCGCACACAGGATGTCTAGACCTGACCTGTCCAAACTGACGGGACAGCTCAGCCGTGGGAACAGAGGAGGAGCCGCTGCACTGAGCCTAAATGCATGATCTTCCTACACCTGACATCGGTCCTATGAAATGGGTGAGAGCTAGTAGAACTTCCACCTTACTGCTGTGGAAATGGAAGCTTAAAGAGGTAAAGCAGTTTGCTGGGTCACAGAATCAGAAAAGGCTGGAACACAAATCGGGCCCAAGTGACTCCAGACCCTACTCTCTTATGTACTCTGTTCCTTCTGCCCCACCACAGTCCATTGAGGCAGCCTTGGACAAATTGGACAGGGGTCCCAGGGTAGCCAACAAGGGCTCGAAAACTTCACCCCTCTCGAGAAGCCCCAGGCAGCCAGGTTTCTGCTTGTACAGCCTAGCCCATAACTTGTTTACATGTCACTGGTGGGCCGGGAGGGGGACCCACACAGCCACGGATGCCTCAGCCACGTGGGTGACAGCGAAGAATTGAGGAAAGAAATCCTCACGCAGAAGAAAACACCTCTGTGTTTAAAACCATAACTCAGTGTCATGCTCTGCGAGAAGCAGCCTGGAATATTGTGCTCAGAAGTTTTCCAGAGCCAGGAGAGAGGGCCATGGAATGAGGGACGGGCCCAACACCCTGTCCAGAAAAGTCATGTGGGGCTGCTCTGGCCATCCCTGCCTGGCGAGGAAAGAAACATCCACTCCATGGGGTCCTTTGACCAAAGCCCAGACTAAAGCAGCTCAGAGAATAAGTGAGGGGGCAGTGGGACACACCCCCACACCCCCACACCAACACACACACATTCCCTCCCTCTCTCTCTCTCTCTCTCTCTCTCTCTCTCTCTCTCTCTCCTCTCTCATCTCTATCTCTATCATCTCTATCTCTATCTTTATCTCTATCTCTATCTCTCTAATCTCTCTTCCACAAGCCTAAGAGGCCTAAGACAGCCTCAAGCATAGATAGATAACTCACACTCCACACCCTCTCCCCGGTGGGGAGAGGACTCTGGGACCTGGGGGAGGAATCTGTGCGCTTGCCTACAGGAACCTTCTAGCTCTGGCCTCAGGCCTGGTGGGGGCTGGCCCCACAGAGCCAGCTACACCCCAGACAGCTGCTTTGTCCCTGCCAGCTAGACAAAGCTTGCCATCAGTGGGATAGGCAGTGGAGCTGACATGGGAACCTGAAGGGTGAGGGGGCTGGGGAAGAGAATTGGGGCCGAAAGAACCGTGTGCTGTCTCTGAGGCGAGTACTAGGGAGGTGTGTGTGGCCACAGTGGGGAGCAGAGAAAATTCCTCTGGTGAGATATCCGAGAGGCAGACCATGCCAGGCCTTGTGGACGGTGGTAAGAACTCTAGACATCATCCTTAGGACAATCAGAAGCCACTAGAGGATTTTAATTGGGGAAAAGAATTGGGGAGAAGTGTGCCATGATCAGAATTTATTGTGGTAAAATACAAACAATATGAAATTAGTCATTTTAACCATTCTTAAGTGTACAGTTCAGTGACACGAAGTACGTTCAGCGTGTTGGCAACAGATCGCCAGAATTATTTTTGTCTTGCACAACTGAAACTATATCCATTTAAACACCGATTCCTCATTCTGCCTCGCCGCCCCCCCAGCTCGTGGTAACTGTTGTTTGACCTTCTGTCTCTCTGAGTTTCACTATTCTAGGTGGGTCCTCAATACAAATGGAATCATACAGCACTCGTCCTTTTGTGACTGGCTTGTTTCACTTAGAATATCTTCAGTGTTCATCCATGTTCTTGCATGTGTCACAATTTCCTCCATTTTTAAGGCTAAATAACATTCCATCGTTCATCCCTTAATGGACAGTGGGTTGCTTCCACCTTCAGGCTGCTCTGAATATAACTGCGATGAACATGGGTGTTCAGATGTTCAAGTTTCTGCTTTCAGTTCTTTGAGACACATACCCAGAAGGGGAATGGCTGGGTCATACGGTAATTCCGGTTTTAATGTCTTGAGGAACCTGCGTGCTGTTGTTCACAGTGGCTGCACCATTGCACATTCCCACCAGCAGTGCCCATGGGGTTCCAATGGCTCCGCATTCCCATCAGCACTTTACTTTCTGTTTTCTGAAAGTAGCCAACCTAACAGTTGTGAAGCGATATCTCACTGTTTTGATTTCATTTTGTTCCCTAACGAGTGATGCTGAGCATCTTTTCATGTGCCAATCAGCTATTTGTATATCTTCTTCGATGAGATTACTGTTCAAATCTTTACCCGTTTTGAATTTGGTTATTTGCTTTTCTATTGTTGAGTTTTAGGAGTTCTTTACGTATCCTGGATATGAATCCCTTTAAAAAAATGTATGACTTGCAAACATTTCCTCCCACTCTGTGGGTTGCCTTTTTACTCTGTTGATAGTATCCTTTGATAGATATATATATATAACAATTTTTAACTTTGAGGAAGTTAAAATTTATCTAGTTTTTCTTTTGTTCCCTATGCCTTTTGTGTCATATACAAGAAATCATTGCCAAATCCAATGTTTTCCCCTATGTTTTCTTTTTAAAGTTTTATAGTTTTAGCTTTACATTTAGGTCTCTGGTCCTTTTAGAGTTAATTTTTTAATATGGTGTAAGATAAGGGTCCAACTTCATTCTTTTGCATGTGGATATCCAGTTTTTCCAGCATTTATTCAAAAGGCTGTCTATTCCCCCATTAAATTGTCTGGGCACATTTCATTTTGAAAATAATTTGACCACATATGTGAGGATTTATTTGGGGATGTCTGTTCTATTGGTCTATATGTCAACCTGTATGTCAGTACCACATTAATTTGATTACTGTAGTTTTGTAGCAAGTTTGAAATCGTTAAGTATGAGTTATCCAACTTCTTTTTCAGGATTGTTTTGGCTATTCACGGTTGGTTAAGACTATGAATTTTAGAATGGGTCTTTCTATTTCTGCAAAAAAAAAATCATTGTGATTTTCGTAAGGATTATATTAAATTTGTAGCACTTTGTGTAGATAGCTAAACCTATTGTTTGGGGAAGAGGTCAGGCCTGAGATGGGTGTTTGAAAGTCATCAAATACAGATATTATTCAAAAACAGTGACTAGGTGAGACCACCTAGGGAGAATGTGGATAAAGAAGAGGGTCTGGGACAGAGCCCTGGGCTGCTCTGGCATTTAGAGGCCTGGCAGAGGAAGGGAAACCTGTAACAGAGCCTGAGAAATTGTATGTGGACTCCCGGATGCCAGGGTAGGAATATCAATGGTGTTAAATTATTGGTGTGCCGTTGGATTTGGTTACATGAATGTCATCAGTAACCCTGACAAGAGCATTCTCAGGGGAGGCAAGAGGACTGCATCTGGAGAGTGAGGGAAACAGGGTGAGAAGGGTTTGAAAGGATGCCATTTCAGGGATTGAGAACCCCAAATGTGAACAAATAACTGGAAACAATCTAGTTGTTCAATATTGCCCTTCGTACCTTGATCAGAAGCCCCATCCCTCCCTCCCCTGTGCATGCATCATCATCACAGTCATAATAACATACGTGGAGTAATTTCCCACTTCCTTTTGGGCTTTCCCCTGCTATGGGGTGAGCTACTCTGTGGTAGGGATTCTGTCCCACTCCTGTGTCCCAGCACTTTAACACAGGGCCTGGCACACAGTATTCAAATGGTGTAATCCCAGGGTCTCGTTTCCAGAGAACAAATGGCCCCTTCATTCAGGAAGGTTGTCTCAGGCACCTGTTGTTATATGGAAAGGAAGAGGAGGCCTCCCAGACACTTGGGGTATCCTTCTAGGGGCTCTTGTGAATGTGGGTTGGAGGAAGCCTACACCCAGTGCTCTCCTCAGGTCTCCCATAGAAAAGCAGAGGGTGGCATTGTGGGCATCACTATCCCCAGGGCAACCTGACTGCCCAGCTAAGAAGACACCCTAACTGAGAGAGGGCACCCATGGGCCAGCAGGCCTCTGGTCAAGGAGAACATCTGGGTCTGGAGAACAGAAAAATGGCTGCTTAATTACACGGCTGACTGGGTCACTTCATCTTGAACAGTTGACCCAACTCTCTTATCTAGCCCCTGTAGGGAGAAAGTTCATGCTTTGAGTTTTCCCCCATTTCCCGGATCCTCTTCCTTCAGTTCTGTTAGAAAGAAGAAATCCTAAGATTTGGGAACATCAGGGAAAGTCATCTGATTAAACATCCTCATTTGGGTACAAATGAGTTTTTGAGTGAACAGATGGAAAACCACTCTCTTTCCTGCCAGTGAGGCCAGCGAATCCCTATGGCTTCTTGGCAATGGCTCCTAAATCATTCAAGTTCAAGGAAGCCATCTGCACACAGGGACCTTTCGCTGATGCCAGCTCTCAGTAGGGCTCCCAGAAGTGGATGGTGAGGGGAACAGCCCTGCTGGAGATTAAGGCTCAGTAACAATGCGGTGTAACAATCAGAACACGCCTGAGAATGAAGGAAAAATGGTCTCTGAACTGCCCAGAAGCGGCCTGAAAACCCAGCCCTCCTTCGAGAGGCAATTCCTTCATTCAGATCCTATTGACTTCCAGCCTAGAGTAGAGATTCCTAATAAAACCAGGCGATCCTGATAAAAACGGGGGACTCTGTCCTCAGGAGAATGCACGGATACCTACAACACGTGGTTCTGACGACCGACCCTTTCTCCTTGAGCTCTACTCTGAAATACATTTCACATGGACTGAGTTCGGCAGCACTGCCCACTTCCTGAGCGCAGCCAGCAGGTCCTCTGCCCCTAAAGCACTTACTTAGACACAGCAGGTTGTCAATAAATACAGAATGGGTAGGCCATCGAACCGCAGCACTTTCTAAAAGCCCGCCACAGGGCACAGAGGTTGCTCCTCAGTGGCACAGTGGCAGCCTGACAACGAGAGGACAGAACAGTCAGAACCAGGTGTGATGTGGAAAGGCCTTCACACGAGGTTACATGTGGTCCACCTCAGCCAACGTGCCCTGGAGAGAATCCCCGCTGATGCCGGGTGTGGGCTGACTTTTGCCCAGAACACAAAACGTTTTCAACGTGGCAGAATGCACACTGGTGGGAACACCTTTGTGGTTTCTAGTTTAAATACTGGGGAGACTTCGACCAAGAGACATATCCCCTAAGGTGTTTATCCATAGCCTATACCTTTTTTGGAAATCATGAAATTTACACCAGTGAACAAAAATTAATTCTGTCATCTTAGTAACAGTAGTTACAGCTTAAGAAAAATTATATTTTCAATTTATTTTTTATTTCCTAAGGTGTCTATTATTTTCCTGTTACCTTTGAAATATAATTTGAATTTGATTTTCTATAAAATAGGAATTCAAGGTCTCAGTGCATAATTTCACCTCCGAATTTTCTCCCACTACCAGGAATTCAAGAATTACTTCCTTCCCCATGATGCTGTGCTGCCTTCCTGGAGATGTGCTTTCTTCTTAGTCGTATCAGCTTGGGCATTTTCTGTTCCTTTGATCTACCTACTGTGCTTGCACCAGCATCACACCACTTAGGTTGGTGTTAACTTAGTATCTTTTAACATCCCATAGAGTCAAATTCCTTTGCTTTTGAAGATAACTTTTTCTTTTTCTTTTTTTTTCTTATTTTTTTTTTTTTTTACAAAATTACACTTTCTCCTTACAAAAGCTTTAGAAAATATAGAGAAACAGAAAGGTTAGCCGTAATTCTAACAACCAGTGATAACCATTGTCAAATTATTGGAGCAGACCCTTCCAGCTATTTTTGAGGGAAATGTAAGATACATAACGAATTGCTCTCTTCATTGTGCCAAAACAATATTATTTAAAAGTTTCAAAATAAAGACAAAGCGGGCATTGTGTGGTAGGCCGAATTTAACACGGTTTCTATGACCTTTGCCCCATGATTTGTTCCCCTGATGGCAAAAGGGAGATTCTTCAGATGGGTCCAATCTAATCACGCAGCCCTTTGAAAGCAGCCCCCCCCCCCCAGGCTGGTGGCAGAAAAGGAAGTCAGAGCAGAGAGCAAGCCCCCACCCCCGCCAGCCCCAACAGCCAGCAAAGGAATGAGGACCTCAGAGATAACCCCAGCAGGGAACTGGATTCTGCCTTCCACCCACGTGAGCTTGGAGATCTTTCCTTCTCCAGGGCCTTCAGGTAGGTAGGAGCCCACCAACACTGTGACTTTAGCCTGCAAGACCCTGAGCAGAGAACCCAGTCCAGTCCACCCAGAATTCTCACAGAACTGTGAAGTGACCGATGAGTATTGTTTAAAGCCACTAAGGTTGTGATAACTTGTTAAACAGTGATAAAAAAACTAATATATTTAGGCATTTAAACCAGTGACAAAATTTAAAGCCTTTTTATTATCTTTCTAACAGTATTTCAGCATTAGAAATATCACATTTGGGGATAATCCTGTGAATTTAGTTTATTTTCATCACTCAGTTTCTGCAGAGGCTTCTGAATTGCCCTTGCTCTGTGGAAAGCCCAAGTCTTGGGCCCAGATGCAGTCTCTGGGGCTGGGATTCAGGGCCAGACCCTGTGAGGCCCGGCTGTGTAGGTAAAGGCCCATCCTCTAGGAAGTGGGGTGAATCCCACCCCTAAAACTGTCCCAGAGCCACAAGATACCTGCTGAGAGTGGGGGTGTGGAACTTGCATGAACTGACAGCCTCCCTCACCCACACACTGCCATTCTCCCCTGGTGGGCTAGGCGTTGCCCTAAAATATTCACTGCACACACAGGGGGACGACTACCTTCTACTGACAAAGGATGATCCCTGTAACCTGAGTCCATGAAGCTCACTGGGACTTTGAGGAACAGGAACTTTGCATTTTAACACATTTAAAATCTGCAAGTTTCTGTCCTATAGTAGCCAAGGGTGGCCATAGGGATGGCTAGTGAGAGAGACTGGGTTACAAAGGGCACTGGGGTTCTTCCAATCCAATCCTACTCTCTAGTGCCAATCATAATAACCAAAGCCCCTTCTCACTGGAAGTCTCAGGTATTTTACACTCACAGTCTCATTTATTATCTTATCGTTGTCCTAGTTCACAGAGGAGGAAACTGAGGATCAGTAGTGATGGAGCCAGGATTCTGACCCAACTCCCACTTCAGACTCTTCTAATCCCTACTTTAGTAGCCCAGCAGCCGGCGTGCACCCAGCAACGGCACACACAGCAGTCAGTGGCTCTCAGTCGTGCATGTTAGAATGCTCTGCGGGGCTCTTTAAATTCCTAAAGCTGAGACCTCGGTGCCAGAGATTCTTATTTTAATTGGTCTTAAGGGAATTAGGCCTCAGTTTCAAAATCTCCCCTGGCAATGTTAATGTGCAGAGCGGAGGTGCCCCTTGGGACCTTGTTACACATTCAGATTCTCAACCCTGCGCTGTGAAATTCTGCTTCAGCTGGGCCAGGGGGGGCCCAGGAATTCTCATATTTGCCCTGCCCCCTCGCTGTGCTATTTATGCTTCTTGAAATGAAGATTCTGAGTTGGAGCCTCAGGTTCTGCGTTTCAAACATTTCCAGGTGACACCAATGCTACTACTGATCTGGGGACAGCACTTTGAGTGGTAAGTGTCCCAGCAGATGTGGAAGAACTGCCCTAGACCAGTGTCCCAAAGTGCAGTCCTAGGACCAGCAGCAGCATCTGGGAACTAGTTAGAAACAAAAAAAAATGGGGTCCTACCTGAGACCTACTGGATTAGAAACTCTGGGGTGAAGCCAGCTGTTTTAGCAAGTCTCCCAGGTGACTGCGATGCAGGAGACGGTTTCAGAACACTATTAGAGGCCAGGAGGTCAGGTCGGGTTGAGCAGGAAGTAGACTAGGATCCTGCCAGCCACATCTGGACCCAGCATGAATTCCCCAGTTTCCTGACAGAGTCAGGGGCAGCCAAGTTAGTGTCATTATGCAAATATGCAAAAAGCAACATTCTTGAAGGAAAGTCGTTGACTGTGATTTTAATGAGATTTGGCTCGGACAGCTCTCCAGATGTCTATCTGTTGGTTCACCAACAGCCAGGGAGATGCAATACAAAGTTTGTTGGGTTGGTTTTTCTTCTCAGTTCAAAGCATCTGTTTCTGGAACCTAAACACCCATTTCTAGAAAGCAGTGGGGATTTCTCTGGCCTGGGGAAATAGGGGAAATTAGCACCTCCCTGAAAGGAGGGCGTGGGATTATACTGAACATTTACTCTTCTTTCTTTCAACAAATTATGTGCTGAATGCCTGTTATATGTCAAGCAGCTGTGCTACGAACTGAGAGGATAAATGGCAATACCGTTTATTATGTTAGTTAATGGTATACTAGTAAGCATGCGTTAAAAAATTTTAACTTCCCGGACTGCAAATTGTTTTAAAAGAAAGGGTTTATTAGGTCATTGCTAACTGGAAAAGAAAAAGGGTGGGGGGAAGAGGGGATGAGGAGGAGGTGGGGTGGAGAAAGAGGAGACTGGTCTTGGGGCTTGGCATCTAAACCACCAACAGCCTGGCTAGGTAAGAAAGACATGTCCATCATTCTGCAGTTTTGCAAACATTTTTATACATCAAGTAGGCGGAGAAAGATGTAAGCTGTTCTGAAAGGATTTACATAAGCTGTAGACACTGGGGACCAGAGGATGGGAGGAAGTGAAGCGAGGCTAGTCCTGGCCTAGGTGCAGATGAGTCCCAGAGAAGAAGTGTCTACCATGTGGATTAGCTGTGGGCGGCAGGTGGGGAAGCTCATGTGCAAATAAGAAGCTGAGGCCCCTGGGGTTTGATGGCACCTGGCTATTCTCTCTTTTGAATAATCATGGAAATAGCCACCTGAAAATTGATCCTAAATTCCAACAAATACACAGGAACGTGAGCAGTCTTTGGTCAGAGCTGGTCCACAGTGGTTAGCAGGCTAACTGTTCTGTCTCTCTCTCTTTCTCTGGCCAATGTAATTTTACTTTAGAACATCTCAGAATTTTTTTCTTGTCATTTGCATGGTTAATTAATGTATATAGTTTATGGTATCTTCACAATTAATATTTTCTCACCTATGAGGTAGGTTATATTATCTGTAAACCCGCATTTTGCAGATGAATAAACTGAGGCTCAGGAAAAGCATCATGTGCCCCAGGTCACACAGCCAGTCGTGGGGCTGTGGCCGGGGATGAATGTGGGACCAGGGCTGTTTTACCTATTGTCTGTGTTTGTGCAAAACTGTGAATGGAAGCACTTGGTTAAAGGTCCTAAAGGGGACGTCCACTTGCAATGTAAAAAATTTTGCCAGCTTGTGTCTCCTAGGTGAGTCTCCACTGACTTCACCTGCCTCCTCCTTACCCCACCACCCCACCCCCATCCATACCAGCCCCAGGAGAGCGAAAGAAAGAGAAGAGCCTTTTGGTTCTGAATGCCCTCCTCCGGGGACAGCTGCCATTTGGCTCATCTATGCCCTTGGCATTTATTCATCATTGGACCCTACTCCATGCTAGGCACGGTGCTTGTCACCAGGGACCCCATGGCGATGAGAAAAACAAGAGAAGGATGAAGAGAACAGCTTGACTCACTGGTCTAGCTCTGGGGATCGATGGGATCTTCTCTACCCTGAAGAGACCCATCACACCAACTCTGTGCCTGCCTGAGAGGCCAGGTGCCAGGGTCCCCTTCCCCACCAGATGGGTCACCAGGTACCCTTTTCAAGGACACATTACTGCATTCTGGGGACTACTGTCTTCACAACGGGGTTTTGGGGGGAACTTCTGAATGGTCGCATTCTAATCCCAGAGCCCAGAATGACTGTGCCCCTTTGAGCTGGAGACCCTTGGCTCCTGAAGAGAGGAGGATTCAGTTACAGCTGAAGAAGGCTGAAGGAGCAAGAGAGAGTAAGGAGGCCTGGGCCACTGGGGGGCAGAAGTGGCCTCTTCTTTCCTGGAGGCCAGGCCAGTCCAGGCCCTCCAGCTCCCCACCCCTGGGCTTTGGGGAGGTCACGAGAGACTCACAGAAAATCCCAGCTGTTCTGTCTGACCCTGCATGGAAGCTTTTAAAAACCAGACGCTAGCAAGGTGAGCCAAACATGCAGCAGGGTGCAGCCCCATCCCACTGAGAGTTCTCCTGATAGCTAAGGGATGAGCTCTTCATAGATAGAGAAGAGAAGCTGATGCTGTGGGTCAGGTCTGGAGCAAAGGCAGGATCAACACACGCAGGTAGCCACGGAAGGCAGAGCAGAGGAGAACACGTCTCCACTGTATCCTCTGCCAAATATATATATTTTCTGCTGTCCAGTGGTTTCCTGCCTGAAGCTGCTGCATTAAAGAGATGGGATGTGTCTCCAGCCATCATCCTGAGGGTCAGATTTAGTGATTCAAGTGGACTTGGGTTATCTCCTTATGTCCCTCAGGACCAGCTAGCTTCTGCATCCTAATATGAACCCAGTAGCTTCAAGTATCTCCTTGCTTTTTTTCGTAATAGAAAACTGAAAAAGATGACCACTCTGATGTGCCAAGAATGAGCTGGAGGGTGCTAAAAAAGAGCAGGGAGCCTGGCAGGATGCTGTCAAGGAGCCCAGGAGAAAGGTTCAGGGACAATGAGAAGTGATTGAATTGGGGATCTACTTCAGAAGAAAAACCAAAAGGACTTGTTAGTGGATTGAATTTGGCAGTGTGAGAAAAAGAGAAAAATCAAAGACAGCATCCAAATTCCTGACTTAAGCAACCAAACCGATGGCACTGCTGTTCTCGGATGGGAAAGACAAGGGAGGAACCAATTCGGGTGAGTGAGAGGGGATCAAGAATTCTGGTGAATCCTGTTTGAAATGTCTCTGAGAAATTTCAGGTGGGCAACTGGGTATCAGAAACGGAAGGTCAGAAAAGACCTGGCTTGAGATATACACTCAGATGAATATGTCTTGGGGCTGAGTAAGGTCACAGAGGGAGAACAGGGATCGGATAGTCACACCAACCCTTAGAGTTCTGAGAGAGAAGAAGCCAGCGAAGGAGGCTAGTACAGACTGGACAGCGAGTGAGATGAAAAGGGGAGGGAAGAAGTCTGCAGGAGACAGTATGGCTAAAGTTACTGGAATAAGATAAAGAAAGAGAATTGACCATTGCGTTAGGCCTGAGGTCACCTAGATCAAAGCTAGTGACTGGTAAAGAGATGGGATGGGCTGAGAAGAGAATGGAAACCTAAAATGGATGTTGTCAGGATGCGGAGATGTGTTGGAGGGCTTGTTTGCGTATGTTTTGGTTTGTTCTGGTGGAGGGAGACCATATGCATTTCCCCCAGATGGATCATATTGAGGCACGTTGGTAGGCTGATGGGAATAATTCAGTAGTGAGAGGCTGGTGGTGCAGGAAGAAGTTAGGGGCTAGGACCTGGAGTCGGGGCAGGGGTCACCTGTGGGGGATGCCTTGGCACCTTCTCCACTAGAAATGGAGAGAAGGTAGGCAGAGCTTAGGTAGGTAGGACTCATGCATTGGCTGTGGTGGTGGGACAGCGAGGGGATTCTCCTGGGTTTACACCAACTCATACAAAATATAGGGCGGGGCCGTCGGTGGGTAGAGGTTTGAGGAGAAGGGGTGTGAAATAGCCGCAGGTCCCTGGGCACCACCCGTCTGTTCCTGTCTGAGGCTGGGAGCCAGAGATTCTGTTTTGGCCAGATCTTCAGATGCTGCCTGTGGGGGAGCCCTCCTCCGAGGCACAGCATGAAAGCGGTTGTCGTGTGTTTAGTTTGACTTTAAGTAATCTGTGTTCTCTGTGGAAAATTAAGAAATGAGGCTTGACCAAAATGTCAGGTTTGGGTCCAGCTCAACGTTCCCTCTTGTTTAGCTGAGTCTCTCTCACCTGCAGTGTTCGGGATCTGGTAGTTAGTAGTGTGGGGCTTCCCCTTGGCATCAAGACGGTCCCCCCGCCCCAGATGGAGGCGCTTGCATGCCAATGGTTTGCGGCTCCCAGCCTCCTCGTGGGGACCTGCAGGGGTTCGTGTGGGAGCAGAGGGCTTGCGGGAGCCTCTGAGGTTCTCTCTGCACCTGCAGGCTCAAGATACCGCAGGGAGCCGCCTAAGGTCAGGACCACCAGCGCCACTGGCCTGGGGGACCGCAGGGCTCCAGGCCTGAGCCAGAGGTCAGGCCGAGCGGCCTGCAGGAGGCGGTGGGGCCAGTGCCCATGCAAGGACTCGGAAGCATGAGACAACGTGGCATGATCCAAAGCACGTATGATGTCTCATGAGCCAAACTGGGTGGACCGCGAGGCCAGACAGCTGGTCCAAGGTTTCCACCAGAGGAGGAGACAGAGATGGAGCCCGAGAACACCTCCAGGATCCACTCCCCGCCGGCAGTGACAGCTCTTGCTCCCCTGAGACTGCAACATTTCCACCTTGAAAGCCAAGCCTGCCTCCTCATACCAGACCAACCTTTCCAGAAGGAACTGGGCCGGTGCAGCTCCACGTTCAGGGGTTGAATGTAAAAAACCCTGTGCACCTCTGTGTGCGGTAGCTCAGCCACCCAGTGCTCAGTCTGGCCTCGTCGTCCTGGGTGCCTGCATACGGCCAGGGGTGGAGGTCCTTGCCCTCCTGTGGCTTCTGTTCTACAGGGGGTGGGAGACCTACATTAAATAAAATCACATAAAATGTCGAGAAGGAAACCAGGAAGAGGAGGAAGGGAGGGGGAGAGAGATCTTTTGATCGGGAGGGAGGCGTGCTCAGGAGAGCTCCAGGTGAGTAAGCGCAGGCCCGTGCAGCCAGCTAGAATGTGGGGAGCAGCGAAGGACTGGAAAGAAAAATCCAGGGTGGCTGGAGAGTCAAGAGGAAGAGGTGTCAGCAGTAGCGGTCGTTCGAGTAAGCTTCTGTGGACCTTCTACACACAAAGAAAATAGTCTCTAAGGATAAATTAGTAAATGACCGTGATTCCCACCCCTGCTTGAGTTCCTGAGGCTCTGACCTCCTGTTGTGGGCCTTCCCCCCTCCCCATCGCATATCTGACTTCGACCCAGGAGTAGTTTCTCAACCGGTTAATTAAGTAATTGGGCAAAATGAAGAGAAACAGAGGACACATTTAAAATCCTCAAAGAGAGGAACTGTTATAGATAATTCAGAGCAGAGCATCCAGAGGCAAAAGGGTCAGAAAGCACCCGCGGGTCTCGAACCCCATGGTTGGGACTTGTTCCCATGACGAAGTAACCGCTTGAGCTAAAGCCGACCCGGGAGGAGAGGAGTGATCTTAGCTTCTAAACTATAGTGGAGTGACGTGGAGGGGCTGGGTTACATCTGCTCCACCTCTGAGCAGTTTGCGTCACTGGGTCCCGCCTTCTCCCTGCTGGATGTCCAGAGAGCTCGCCCAAGGCGTCAGGGAAGGCCTCTGGGTTCCCTGACCACAGAAAGGGACCAGACGACCCAGAGCGAGAGGAGGGACTAGAGTGTGGGTGAGCAGATCACAGGTCGCGCACTTGGGTCGTGCAGCCAGGTGGCCGAGGCCTCTCCTCCTAGAAACTTTTAATGATGTCCCCGAGCAGATGCGGGTAGCCCAGGACTCTCCGTATCAGCACCCAGGAGCAGCCAGGAAGCTTACCAAGTGCTGAGGCCAGCTCTGCTCATCTCTGTGTCAGACCCTGAGCTGGGCTCTGGGGACACAGGGTTTCATTTATGATCAGCAAATGACTTTTGGGTGGGAAGATGAGTGAGTTAGTGAATGATGGATTATCGTGGCCCCAGGCCCTGGGATGGAGCCTGCAAGCCAAAAACTTTAAAGTCTCATAGCTCATGAGAAACTCCTGCGAGGGATAAAGTAAGGTGAATCATTCCTCCGTTCCCCACCTCACCTCCTTGTGTGCACTTCATTCCTTCCGGAGGATTCAAAAGCTGGATGGAGGCCTTTCCCACACAATTGCTAACAAAGGGACTGGGACCTCAA
Source organism: Cynopterus sphinx (assembly GCA_030015415.1). Taxonomy (NCBI): domain Eukaryota; kingdom Metazoa; phylum Chordata; class Mammalia; order Chiroptera; family Pteropodidae; genus Cynopterus; species Cynopterus sphinx. Next base: position 29,835,845 of record CM057387.1, on the reverse strand, counting down.
GGATAATAATGTCCCTGATTTATTGGGCACATACCACGATGCCAAGCTCTGGATTAAGTATGTACCTCATAACAGCCAGAACATTCTATGAGGTTGGTGCTGTTGCCCCATTTTGTAGATGAGTAAACTGAGACAGAGCTTTTAAGTAACTAAGGTATAGGAATTACAAAAATCGACACAGTTATTCAGGGACAGAACCAGTTTGAACTCTCAGGAAAGGAGAGAGTTACTCGCAGAGGCTATCTGTCTGCCTATCTTGCTTTAAAGCATTTCAAACAACTAGTAAACTCCACTAGATAGAGATTTTCCATTTCGTTTTTGTGCTGTTTCCCTGTACCTAGCACAGCAGACATCCAATAGACATTTGTTAAGTGGCTGACAACTGACTCACTGGGAAGAGCAGGACGGCATATACTAGAAACTGCTTTAGAATCCCAGCCTGCGTTGAATCTGAGCTCCCCCGCTTCCTAATTGGGCGACTTCAACCACAAGCTTTTCCTAATGATTTTTGATATTCATTTTGTATAAAACAAAAACCAGGTGAAAAATTAAAACCCATACAGGTAATGAAAGCTACCTTTGACCTAATCCCAGCTACCAGTCCGACTCAGTCCCTGGAGGTGACAGCTATTTTTCAAAAGTTTGCCTTGCCTCCTCTTTCCATCAATTTACATATGACAGTGAGTAAAACTGTAAGGCTTTATTTTGGTTCTGGTTGTGTTTGGCTTGATGTGATGAGCCCGCACTCTACCAGCTTTGTGGGAAATCTTGCAGTGTGTCTAGGAGATGTTCCCGCGACGGCATCTGGGATCTCTCATTATTTATAATAGCTCCCCACGAGTACATGGACCGTGATTTATTTTGCCTTTCCTCTGGTAGGCCTGGACATTGGAACTGTTTCTGTTTTTTTCACTAGTTTACAAATAGTGTTCCAATGAACATTTTTGCACAAGCCTCTTCATGAAAACAGACACGTATTTCTTGAGAATAAATTCCCCAAAGTGGAATAGCTGGGCCGAGTAGCATACATGCTTAAAATTGTAATTGCCAAATTGTCATCCAAAAATGAGTCTTTAATGGTGGAGGCCTGGGAAGTTATCCTGTAATGATGAGCCCCATTCAGGCCGGACACATAGGAGGTTTAGTAAGCAATTACCAATAGCAATTATTTTCCTCTGTCTTCTCCATCCTTACTTAATCCCTGAACTGGTTGGTCAAGCCCTGGTTTTGGAGCCTGAGTGTAGGAATGAGAACTGGCCTGCAGGAAGGTGAGGACGCAGAGGGTGTGTTCCAGGTGCTCCCCCTGGTGGGCAAATGTCCTTGGACAGTGAGGAAATCCCCATCTTTTCAAATCCTACAGCATATTACATCCTTTCCTGCTGAAAACCCTGAAAACCCTCTCATTCTTAGAATCCACCTAGACTCCATTCGGTAGATGATCTGGTGCCCGCCTGCCTTCCTGATGCTACCTAGTGCCCCTTTGCTCTTCCCTTGTTCTTTTTGCAACCACACGCCTTCTCTGGTTCCTCAAGCATGCCCTTTCTAGCTCCTTCACTATTTCTCAGATAACTCCCACCCTCCAATCTCATTCTTTAGCATTCAACTCATGTGCCACCTCCTCAGGGGGCTTTGCCTTGAACACTCTATCTAAAAGGCCACCTCTTTCCTCCCCCACCTCCCACCCAACCTTACTCTTTGTCACATTATCCTGTGTTTTTCCTCCATTAGCAAGTACACACCTAAGTAAATCCAGACATTTTCAAGGGTGGCAGAATGCAGTGTCATGAGGACCATATTTGTCTTACACGTGGTCCTTGTCTGATTCTTGTCTCCCAGTGCCTGCCATAGAACCTGGCAGTAGCAAGCACTCAGCATTTGTTTTATGAATGAATGAATGAATGAATAAATGATACTAACAAGCAGGAGTAGAATTGACATTGAGAGCTAGTCGGGGATAAGGCAGGACATACTTTCCAGGGTTTTGGCTCTCTTTCACTCTAGATGCCCTCCTGTGATCAATAAGAAAAACTTCTTCTGGGGTAGCCTTTACCCAGAGATATTATCCTGAGTGTGCTGGGGTGGGGGGAAAGAGACAGAATGCAGGGGTTTTCTACACCTTCGCTTCAGTGATTCTCTCCACGATCTGTGTGGTTGACTCTATTATTTGTTGGATGAGCAAACTGAGGCTTAAAGAGGCAAAGTAGGATGCATGGCTAGTATCAGGCTCAAAGAAGGGAAGTGTCTGGTGAGGGGAGTGTTAGCAAACAGTCCCTTCCACTAGTCTGAAAGGATATGTAGTCCAAGGGAGGTACCATCCCATGCTTATAGCCTGGTGGCCCTTCTCAGTGGAGGAACCTACCCTAGCTGGCATTGGCTGGTGGGCTCATCTTTTCAGCACACCCTTAAAGATTATCTACTACATGTCTGTCTCTTCAAAAATGATTGATTGTGGGGCAAATTCAGCCTTCAAAAGCCTTATGGCCAAGAGGTGTAATAGGCCACTGTTCTGTAGGATGTCAGGTGGTATGTCTGTAGTACATACAAACACAGAAGCCATGTACGGTCAGGTTGTGCATAACTCCAACCTGGGCTTGCCAAACAGAATGCTCACCGTGTGTATGGTGCTCTCGAGTCGTGTCCTGCACAACCTGAGCAAGTCCACGTGGCTGCTGGTGGGTAAGTCATCTGGAATTAAGTGATAGTCTAAGGAGTGAGAAGAGAAACTAGATCTCACAGGTACACCAATATGTAGGTGTCTGTGCAAGAAGCAAAAGCCAGAGAGGCAAGAAGAGGACAAGGTGTTAGAGAAATCAACAGAAGAGTCAAGATGGAGAGGCAACCAACAGTGCCACAGGCTGTGAACTGTCAAGGAGAGAAGGGCTCCCTGGTGATGGCAACAAGGAGCTGGTTGGTGACTTTGGCGGGAGTGGTGAGGATGAGAGATTCCTGTTTGTTGAAGGGTGAATGAGAAATGGAGATAGAGTGAAGGTATCTAGCCCTTTCTGGACGTTGGGCTGTGAAAGAAGAAAAAGAGTAAAGGTGGAGAGGGTCTTCAGGACGGGGCAGAGCTTTGTTCTGTTGTTGAGTCTTTAAGATAAGGGCTTCAAGCATGTCTCAATGCTGTTGGAAAGGAAGCTGTAGCAAACAAAAGTTCAAACTTCACTAGAGAGTGTTTTCATCAGGTTGATTCTCACAGGAAGCTTTCTGGGAGGGAAAGAGGTTAGATTCATAGTGGGCAGAGATGTCAGATGATGGCTAGTCAGGATTCCAGAAGGCTTCGTGGAGGTGATGTGCCTTAGTCCTGGGCAAAAGGGTCCCGTGGCCTATGCCCAGAGCTTTAAGGAACCCTGCCTGCAGTATTCCCCACAGCACAATAAGGAATTGTTGAGGAACCAAGGAGAAATGCATATCCAGAACTCTTCCAGATCACACTCCAGGTAGATAGAACACTTAAGTTACCTGACAAAATGGCCTTGAGTGTCTGTGTGGGCCTTTTTCTCAAGACATAGTCCCAAGGACAGACCACAGCCAAGGGAAAGCCATCTCACCTTAAGAGGCTAGCATTACTCTAATCCCACATCAGAAAAACTCATTGCAGTAAAACAATAGACAAATATACCTCATGACAAAGATGCAAAAATTTCTAAATAAAATTTTAGCAAATAGAATCTAAGAATTGATAGAAAAAATAATACATCATGACCGGGTGAGGTTTATCCCAGGAACATTTAACATTTGAAAGTCAATCAATGTAGTTCACTACATGAAAAACTAAAAAAAAAAATCACAAAACAAAAAACATAGCATCACAGTAACAGGTACAGAAACAGCACTTAAAAATATAACATCCATTCCTGATTTTAAAAAACTAAAACGAAAACAAATACAACAATCAGCAACCTAGAAACAGTAGGAAACTTTCTTAATCTGATAATAGATATCTACAAAAGGCCTACATCTACCATCAGACCTAACTGTGAAAGATTAATTTCCTCCCCTACCCGCTTCCTACCACCCCATCAATAACCAAACAGGGATATCAGGTCTTACCACTTTTTAAAAACATTATACTGAAGGTTCTAGTCAGTGCAGTCAGGAAGGAAAAAAGGAAGGAAGGTAGGAAGGAAAGAAGGAAGGAAGAAAGGAAGGAAGGAAGGAAGGAAGGAAGGAAGGAAGGAAGGAAGGGAGGGAAAAGGAAAGAAAAGAAAAAAAGAAAAGAAAAGAAAAAAAAAAGAAGGGAAGGGAAGAAGAGAGAAGGAAAGGGAAGGGAAGGGAAGAGAAGGAAAGAAATAAATTACCCAATTCAGATAGGAAGAAGTAAAACTGTCCTTGTCGCCAACGACACAGTCATCTACATAGAATATCTGATGTAACTTAACAAAAAGCCACCATTACTAATAAGCAAGTTTAGCAAGATGGCAGAATACAATATCACACAAAAAATAATTGTATTTCCATTATAGCAGTAAATCACCGAAGTTGAAATTTTAAAAAATACCATTTACAATAGCACTAAGAATTATGAATTATTTAGGGATGGATATGACAAAATAGGTGCAAGATCAATAAACTGCAAACTATTAAACACTGCTGAGACAAATTTTTTAAAAATCTAAATAAATGGAGAAACATACCTTGCTCATGAATCAGGAGACTCACTCTTGTTATGTTGTCTCCTCATTGTTCTGTTGATTCAATACACTCCCAGTCAAAATCCGACCTGGCTTTTTATTGTTAAAAATTGACAAACTGATTCTAAAATTCATATAACAATGAAAAAACCTGGATTAGCCAAAATAACTTTGAAAAAAGAAGAATAAAATAAGAGGGCTAACGCTACCTGGTTTTAAGACTACAATAATCAAGACAATGTGATATTGGCGTAAAGATAAACAAAGAGATGGATGGAACAGAATAGACTCCCAAAACGGACCCAGACATATCTAGACAACCCATTCTTGACAAAGTGGCAAAAGCATTTCAGTGGAGATGCTGTAGTCTTTTCAATGCACGGGACTAAAACAATTGGTTATCCATATGCAAAAAAAAAAAAAAATGAAGTGTGAGCCATAACTCTCATCACATACAAAATGAAATTAGAAAAAAAAAAAGCACAAACAAAAAAAAACTAATGATAGATCATAGACCTAAATATAAAACCTAAAAACCACAAAACCTTTAGGAGAAAATTTTTTGACCTTGAGTTAGGCAAAGATTTCTTAGCTACAACATTAAAAAAGCATAATTCATAAAAGATACAAAATGATAGATTGAATTTCATCAAAATTTAAAACTCTATTCTTAGAAAGTTACTGTTGAGAGAATAAAAGAAACATGGACTAAAAGAAAAATCTTTGCAATTATTTACCTGCTAAAGGGCTTATATACAGAATATAAAAGAATGCTCAAAACCCAATGGTAAGAAAAGAGACCTTTTTTTTTTTTTAATGCAACAAAGTTTTGAACAGACATTTCATCAAAGAAGATACCTGGATGACAAAAAAGCACATGATAAAAAAAAAAAATCTCAGCATTAATAGTCTATAGAAATGCGAGTTAAAACCACAATAAGACACCACTCCACACTTAGTAGAATAGCTAGAATGAAAAAGACTAACCATTCCAAGTGTTGGCAAAGATGTGAAAGAACTGGACATCTCATACACTGATGTAAAGTGGTCCCATCACTGTGGAAGGGAACGGGTGGCAGTTTCTTAAAGAGCCATACAAATATCGTATGATCCAGGTAAATACTAGGTGTTTACCCAAGAGAAAAGAAAGCATATGTAAAAAAAAAATCTTGTATGTGACTATCCCTAGAACCTTCATTTATAATAGCCCCAAACAGGAAACAACTTAAATCTTCATGAATAGGTCAGTGGACAATCTGTGTTATGTCTCTACAATGAAATACTACTCGGCAGTAAAAGGGAATGAAATATTGGTACGTGCATCAACATGGATGAATCTCAAAATAATTATGTTCAGATAGAGAAGCCAAATGTAAGCTGAAACCATATATACTATATGGTTCTATTTATGTAAAACTAGAAAAATGCAAGAACAGTGGTTACCTGGGGATGGTGAGAGTGGCATGGGAGGTAGAGGACGGTTGTAGAAGTATAAAGGGGGCATCATTGGGGAATATTAAATGTGTTCGCTGTTTGGTTGTGGTGGCGGTTTCGTGGGCGTATATACATCAAAATCTATCGTGTGCATTTCATTGTGTGTCTATTATACCTCAATAAAACCATGTAGTATATTGGCCCATAGTATATGCACCTCTCTACTACTTTGCTTTTTACCCCATGAGGAACAAGCTTGGTGATAGCAGAAATATTAGGAACAAGCTCAGCGATTGGATGTCGGTGGATAAAAGTTAAACAGTAAGAAAGAGAAAAGCAAACTGCCTTTTCGGAGGGTGTATGTATGAGCGTACTGTGTTTGTGAGAGACAGAGGAAGAAGAGATACCTTTCTCAATTGTCCAAACACCCAGAGATTTCCAAAAGTCACTGGATAATAGAGTAAACAACCACCATGACCCCAGCCGGAGTCAGATCCTTGGCAAACACATACAGTAATCCTTCTGACCCTCCTTACAAGTTTGTAATATTCTAACAGTTTAGAAAACCAAGGCTCAGAGGCTTCAAGTTAGTTATTTAAAATTGCACAGCAAAGAAGTGGCAGGGCCAGGATGTGCGGGCCTGAAATAGCTGGACTTGTTCCCTCTCGGGTGGACCCCTCCCTGTAAGCAGCTCCCAGTTGGGTGGCTGTGGGCTCTGGCTGCACGTGGGCGGCTGTTGAGACAATAGGCCAAGCGCATCCAAGTGTTCAGCACTCCAAGGTTAGCTATTGTGCATGGAGCTATATATAGCTGACTGCTGGGAATAAAGAGAAAGTAAGACTTACTTTTGTGGAGGCTCAGAAGATTTAGGCAACTTGAAAGTTCCTGAAGGCTTTTGCAAACCAGGACTAAAAGGTCATTGGCTAAGCACAGTCGGAGTGTGTTTTTTTGGCAAGGGAGAAGGTGTCTTGGCCCAAGGAGGTGTGACACGTTTCTCTGCTCAAAATAGAGACTGGCGGTTTCCTGAAGGAGTCAACTGGGGGTGGGAAGGCAGACCCAGCCCTACTGCCTCTGACCACTGGAGGGTCTGGCAGCCCTGGTGGAGAGTGGGAAATGGGGCAAATACTCAGGGCCCCTGGGGGGTCTCAGGCAAGGCTGGGAGGTGACAGACAAGGGCTGTGAGATGACTGCTATAGTGCTAATGGGGTAGGAGCCATACCCCTCCACCCAGTAAGGTTGGGCAGGAGGGGCACAGGAGTGAGCCCTGAGGACTGCTAAGGGTTTCCAGGGAGAGGCAAGTCCCTGAACAGTGTGATAGTGGAGGTATTGTTGAGACTGCAAGTCGCTGGATATTGAGGCTGTTGATGGTTCTTGTGCAGGAAGTGACCAAAGAAGGGTCCAGAAGAGGAGGCAGAGGCCTGACAATGACCCTGTTGGTGACAGCGAGCATTCAGAGGTGACTTTCTGATGGAGACCAGCCATGCCCTTGGGTTTAGATCCCACAGGATCTAACTCAGTACAGCTTCGGGGCTCATGGTGAACTGGTTTGCATTAGCGCAGCCTCCCTGGGGGTTAAATGTAGAAATGCTTCTGAACTGCTTGGCAACTAGCCACTATCCAGATCTCCCAAAATGACCTCCCACCATTACAGCCATCCTTGCCTCCCCCACACCTCCTGTGGTACCTTACTCCTTGCTGCCCATGTATTTAGCCACCAATAGGTCAGTGCTTAGCCTCTTTCTGATTAGCTGGTGCCAGGGTTGTTAAATATTTGAATATCACCTTTGCTGGACCCAAAAGAATAACAGTAGTTCATTGATACTTGCTTCATTCCAAACACTCACCATCTAGATATTTTACCCACATCGGCAACAATAACTAACAGATATTGAATGCTTATTATGTGCCAGGCACTGTACTTAGCGCTTTGCATTGATTATGACATTTTAATGTCCACTCATTCACTAAAACCCTATGCGGCAGGTTCTTACATTAACCTTCACTTTCAGAGAGAAAAAAACCCAGGGCCCAGAGAGGTTAAGCAACTTGATTCTGGCCAAATGATAAGTATCAGGGCCTGATTCACCCAGGTCTTGCCGACTCTGAAGCTCTTGCTCTGGCATTATTTTATTCTGTGAGAAATAGTGCAAAATAATACAAAAATGCTCATAACATTGCAAACCATGGTCCTAACGTTATAAACACTCCTCCCTTCTAATCTGAGAGTCCAATACCTTCATCAAGCAGTTTCTCCAGCTTTGCTGCTGAAGTGTTTCTAATTCATCCTCTGAATTTGATGGGTACCATTCTCATGCCATGAAGATAAATCAGATTGTGCCAGGAGTTTCCCAGTTCATCTGGTTAAACAGTGGCCCAGAAGAAACAGGTGAGTCCTGGCCAATGTCTGCAAGAGACTAATGGAAATATGGAGCCTTTTTTAGCTCCATGCCACCCATTTGCTTGCCAGACTCCAGAGCTTTCCTGGAAACAATCCTTGATTCTTTTTTCTTTTTCTTTTTAATTATTCTATTTAAGTCAGTGCAAGGACCATTAATTTATGCAGTGTCTCATTGGCAAGCCTCATAAGAGATGCCCTGTTCTGAGAGCCGGCCTCCTCCTGTGTTCCAGGAACTGTCCAATGTCTTAATGGCTGAACTCACGATTAGATTGTCAAGGAAGCGGGAAGAAGGAATACTACAAGTAGTATTTAGTGGATGCATGAAGAGGCAGCCAAGGGAAGGAAGGAGAGGGTCTCAGAAGAGCAAAAGTTCCAGGCAGGGGGAACAGCATGGGTAAAGGCCTTAGGGTAAGGTAAAAATTTGGCATTTTTGAGGTTAAGAAAGAAAAAAACATGGTGTCTGGAGTTCAGTAAGGAGGGGGAAAGTGAGAGGGGATGAGGGTGGGCAGTGGAGTGGAGGCAGATTTTCTATGCACAAGGGTCTCTACTTAGAAAAAGTGCAGATGAAGATTTGGGGCCTGAGGAAGGCAGGGGACCGCCCCAAAAGAATGCTTTTGGCAGAACAGACAAACTACTTGATAATAAGAGAAAGAGCCCCCAGATCTCTCTTTATTCACAAAGAGAGTGAGAATGGCAGTTGCTTTCATAGAAAAGTTTATCTTGGGCTGAAATCATATACTGACAAGGAAAAGCATTCTTGATTAGAGTAAACCCATAGTGGCCATTTTAGTAAATGTGTTCTGAACTTATAGGGCTGGGGCATCGCCTTAGTGATGATTCGTTTAGTTAATGGTGACAAAAACCCACTCAAATCAGCTTACCTGAAAAAGAGAAATGTGTTGACTCAAGCAATGGAGGAGTCTAAGAAGTAAACAAGCAGGGCAGAGAGGCTCAAACTTGTCATCAGTTGTCTGTCTCTTTCAGTCTCCGTTCCTCTCTTCCTCTCTCCCTCCTTACTGATTTCCTTGGATGTGGCTCCATTCCAGGACAGGCAAAGATGGCCTCATGCTACTGCAGACAAAAGAGCTAGATTGTTATGTGAATCTCCACTTGAATCATATACCCATCCCTGAACCGATTTTCAGGAGGACAGAGCAGTCTGACTGCCCAGGATCAGTCGCGCCCAGTCCCATGGATTAGAAAACAGGAATATAGAATTCCAGAGGGTCATTCCCCAGAGGGAAACTGGCAGACCAAGCAGAGCCCTAGTGCCTAAGGTGTGCGAAACCTGTCCTGCCTCCAGATGTAGAATTTTATTGTTTCATTATTTTTCTAAACTAAAAAAAAAGAAAGAAAAGTTACCCATACACCTACCACCTATTGTAAATATTGAGCTGCATGTCCTATCAATCATATATATCCTTACATACTTACATACACATAGACATGTATGTATTTTATTGACTTTGTTTTCTTTTTTCTTTTGTAGTCGTTTGGTAGGAGGGAGACTTTACTCCAACAGCATTAACTTTTCATTTTGTCCAAAGAAATGTGAAACACTATTCCTCTAACCAGTGATGTCTCGCTTGAAATGTTTGTTGACACTCCTCTCTGACAACCCCATTCAAAAGCTTTTGCTCCTCCCCATCTTTCTTAACATTAATACAGATACCAACATCCCCAGTCACATTCTCATCATTGGTTTTAGATTCAGCCACAAATGTTACAGGGCTCATGTTCCCAAATGTTCTTTGTACTTCTCAGCTTACCTTACCTTGCAGTCTTTATTTTCTGATTTAAATTCAACCTACATTACTTTCCCCAAGAAAACATGAGTGTACTCCTGAGTCCTTCACACGTGAATGATAACTTGGCTAGGTATACAATTCTTGGGATATAGTCCTTTTCTTTCAAAATCTAGGATGACTGTTTCAGATGAGAAGTTTCATACCAGTCTGATTCACTTTCCTTTGTAAGTATGCTTTCTCTCTGCCTGGAAATATGCTGAATTTTCTCTTTCACTTTGAGAGATTTCACTAGGAAATGGTTAGTTTGAGGTTGATGAGCTCTTTACTCCTAAAATGCAAGTTTTTCTACAGCTGAAAGTTTCATTATTTCTTAAACTATTGTTTTTCTTCCTCTTTGCCTTTCACCTTAAGGATCTCCTGTAATTTGCATACCAGATCCACCAGAGCTGTCCTTTAAAATATTATCTCATACCTGTGATTTGCATTACTTTGGTTTTTGCCTCTGGATGTTTCCCTCATTTGATTTTCCAGAACACAATTTAATTCTAAGCAATAATTGTTCTCCTTTTTAAGTCTATGGTTCGTTTTTTAAAATATATTTTGCAGGTTTCCGTTTATATCTTTAAAGTTTTCAATTTTAGAGGTTTCTTGCCCTTTTTTTCATAAGAACTTCCTTCAAAGGTGCACAGTGCATGTTAGGGACTTGGCTTCCCTCCCTAAGATGGCTGTGAGCTTTCTTTCCTCAAAACACTGATGGTTTTGTTGCATCATCTTCTGCTATGTAATATTGTGTGTATAAATATGTATAGTATTAGTTTCATGTAAACAGTACATTGGTTAGACATTTATATAATTTGTAAAGTGTTCTCTCTGATTACTCTATCACCCCTCTGGTTCAACATGTATCCATTATAAGGCTATTGACTATATTCCTTGTGCCTATTTTGTAACTACTAATTTGTACTCCTTCATTTCTTCACCACTTTCTCCCAGTCCCCCAGCCCTCCTTCCCTCTGTCAGTCACCAGATTGTCCTCTGTACCTGTGAGTATGTGTTCATATTGTTTGTTCATTTATTTCCGTAGATTCCACATGTAAGTGAAGTCATGCAGTATTTATCTTTCTCTGTCTGATTTATTTCACTCCACATAATAACCTCTAGGTCCATCCATGTTGTTGCAAATGGTAGAATTTCTTTTTTTTTTTTATGGCTGAGTAATAGTTTGTTGTATATAAGAACCATAACTTCTTTATCTAGTCATTTGCTGATAAGGCAGTTAGGTTGCTTCCATATCTTGGCTATTGTGAATAGTGCTGCTGTGAACACAGGGGTGCATAGATCTTTATGAATAAATGTTTTGGTTTGCTTCAGATATGCTGTGCAGTACTGTGGAAGAAAAGTGTGACACAAGCCTGATTTCCATGACTTTGTAGGACACCAGTTCTCTTTTGCTTGAGTGCCTAGAAAGCCATGCCTGTGCTGGCATTGGTGATGGCGTGGCTCCTTTCTTTAGTGAGGGAAGGTGACATCTAACAAGTGATGGATGACTCTGAGCCCAGATAGAAATCCCCCATTGTCTTTTTTTTCTACCTGTGGCCCTAGCAATCAGCCTGTGGCCTTTATCCAGGCTGTCACTGATAGAGAGTCCTCCTGATGTCTAGAATCACTGCTCAGTAGCCTGGTTGTCTGTTACACAAATGTAAAAAAGTAGCAGTTCATAACACATGTGCACTCGTGCACACACACACACACACACACACACACACACACGTGTGTTTTTTTCTCTCTGATGTCTCCCTTGTTAGTGACTCGTCTCTTCAGAAGTCAGGTCCCTGTTCATTGCCAGATGCTTCTGTGGTCTCCTCTGAACTATCTGCCTCATGAGTGTAGGGAGCCACGTCCCACCATCTGAATGTGCTGTTTTCTTTCTTCTAGTGCCCCACCACTTGTATCTCTTCAAAAGATATTCCAAGAGCATGAGGAAGAATGCAGGGGAGCATTTTAGAACCATTCAGAGTTCACAGCTTAAATACTTTAGTAAAAGCTTTCAAAAAAAATTTTTTTATCAAAGATATAAGTTAAAAATTACACCATGTCCTATTTTTCCTGAGCCCCACTCTGTGTATTGGCTGGCATCAAGCGTTGCTCATTGTAAAGCAGTTGGTTATTCTGACTCCTTCCGCAAATTAATTTACCTCAGGAAGCCACGTTCTTCCATGAGGCGGGTGGGGGTGGGACGGGAAACAATAGGGTCTTTTACATTCTCAATAATATGGTGCTCATTAGCTAAATGCTGACTCTGTTGGGCTCTGGAACAGAGCATAATATCCTAAAGCAAGGTCACGGCTGTAGCAAACTGAAAAGAAAGGGGACCCTCACTCACACCTGTGTCTGAGCCCTGGGTGGAAAGGAGCCTGACTGGGGCGTCTGGGACAAAAGGGATGCTGCCCAGGCAGCCTCCTCCTCTTCTCCAGGAGCCTGGACCCAGAGGGAGTGATGAAAGAGGGAGAGAGGGTACCACTTAAACCTTCTGTGCCAGAGGTGCCAGTGTATCCCACAGACCATGGTGTTTTAATCACAACTACGTCTATTGGTAAAAATGTGTGAGCATATCCTACCAATATAAATTATAATATATTGAATATCTTATAAACTAAAAAGTCATCATTTTAAAGGTTGAAATATATAAAAATAGATATAAAGAGAAATTTAAATATATAAAAATATAAGACTACTGTTATAGATGAGACAGGAGCAGTCCTATGGTCCCCAGATGAATCATTATCCTTGAAACTTGCAGCTTTAAATGCAAGCAAGCAGCCTCTTACCAGCCCCTCTCCCAGTTTTGCACCAAAGTATCTGTGAAGGTGCAGACAACGCCCTAGGCTCATACTGAATGTAAGCTACCCTAGAAACTAATTTTGGGAAGAATTTCTATCTAATATCAAGCTGATGGCATAGTAGGGTAGAGGGAAAAAATGGTGACAATCCTGTTTCACCCATGAAACAGAGCATTCCTGCTTTCTAGAAAGAAAGCAGAAAGAAGCTTCAGCAGCCTCGTCTCATTTCTACCCCTCTGGGGTTCTGCAACAGCCATAAAGTCAGGTAGGTCTTTCAGAACACCAGGAAGCTGCCTTTGAGGACCTCTGAGGACATTCGTTTCCCACCCCCTCCAGTGCTACCCTTTCTACATCCGTCCAGAGACTATAAATCACAGAAAGAGGGAGGGCAGTTTGCGGGGTGGGCACCAGAGAAAGAGATGGTATGGGGAACTATAAGGAGCTGAAGTCCCAAGGTAATGCTTAGACAATTAGGTAGAGAGAAGAAATCTTCATAACAGTGCCTGATATGAATTTGCATTTCTCACTTATCCCAACAATTCAACCCACCAGAGAGCCAGGAACTGGGAAGGAAAGACAATTTGCCTTAAGACAGGAGAGGCACATAACAGGAGTGAAATTCTGGACCTTTACTCCTCACTTCAATCAAGCTTTTTTGATTTTATAAATATTTATGTTGGTGTTCTAAGTAAGACTGTTTTTTTCTGCTAGAAATGATGAGTTATTCCTACTGAACACTGGGAATTGAGTCAAGAGCTGTTGTAGCCACCTGCTCTACTGATGAATTCATGATAAGGGGGATGGAGCAATCGACCCACTTATCTGCCCCCATAGTTCTCTCTTTGCGCAGAACCAAGTGGAGAAGGGGGAACCTGAAAGGGGCAACTAAAACCCCAGTGAAGGATCCAGGAACAAACAACGGCTTCAAAATTCAGAGGAAGAACGTAAGAATGAGATGATTTATGGCAAAACCGAGAAGAAAATTTTAGAAAACTGGCACCTTCATTAAACATAGCTTCTACAAAATGGAAGTAGGATATCCTGAGGAAAAAAAAATGAGCTGAAAAGAGATATAAGGAGGACAAGAAAACTCATATATTAATGGTAAGATTAAAATCATCGGAATTGGAGGCAATAAAAAACTACATGCCCAGAAAATTAAATCATTGACATGGATGATAAACTTTAGCAGTCTTTAGAAAATGCAAAGGAAATGGGAAAGGCAATAAAGATTATGAGACAGGAAATGATCTACTTTGAGGATAAATAATAGGGACTAATTCCAAGAAATGTAGGCTATCCTCAGTAAGAATCAAAATAAGTGGGTGTAGAACCAATGAAACATAATTGAAACGTTGCATTTTTTAAAAAATTGAATATACGAATAAAAAATAAAATCATAAAAGAGAAAATATAGTGAGTGTTAATCTGACATTAGCAGCAAGAAATCTCTAAATAAAAGACATCAACAATAGCAAATGTATTTATTAAGCTATGAATACACTTATATATATTTTGAAATTTAAAGATCATTACAAAATTTTAGATAAATTACAAATTTGGAAAAATGTGTATGGTAAATATGATAGGGTTAATATATTTAATATATAAAGTTTTAAAAATAAATAAGAAAAGTACAGACCCCCCCCATAAAGAAACTTGGGCATAGATCATAAATAAAATAATTAAAGGAAGACTCAAATGACCAATAAATATTTGAAAACATATTTATCCTAATTAATCAAAGATATACAAATATAAAACAGTAATAATATAAAAATTTTTGCTTTTTAAATTTGCAAATTTTTAGAAAAGTTATAATACCTGTGCACTAAAGATTATTCTAATGTAGCTGTTTTTTGCAAAGCATCGTTTGAATAGTACTACCTCCTATCTGAAGGGTTCTTCTTCTCACCCTTTAGTTTTAGTTTTACCTTCATTTCTTCCAAGTTCTCTGAACCACCCAGGCCAGGTTATGTCCCCCTAGCAATTTTTATTGCACCTTACACTTTGTGATGCTTATCTCAACCATATTGTGACAATGTGTGTGATTTATTTATTCAGTATTTGACACTTTAATGAGACCATCACAACTAAAGTTTATATTGAGAATTTGCTTTGTGCCATGCAATATTTAAGTGCTTTTACATGTTTTAATCTAATTTAATCCGCCCAAATAACCTTATGAGTCTTTAATTGTGCTTGTTTTATAGAGGAGGAAGCTGATGAAATTTAGAGAGCTTCGTCACCATGTTCTAGGTGATGGGGCGGGTTCTTGCCTCTACTAGGTAGAAACAATTGCTCCTGGTGTGAGAGTTGTAGGCATCTTTTCTAAACCTTTTCCATCCAGATTGACCCAACAGAAGAAAAGCTCCCTCCCTCCAGGGGGGAACTGGATCTTTCATTTTCTGAGACCCAGGCAGTACCTAGCACCTTCTGCTGGAGCTACACTGCAGATCAAGGTCACATCTCAAAGATGTAAAGCAAGTGGCTTAATTAGAAAATACTTGGAATTTGCCTTCATTTTTTAAATTTATCTCAGTAAGCATAACTTTTCTCCATAAAAATCATCTCCATATTTCAAGATGTCACATTCCACCATACAGATATGAAGCAAACCTTGGGGCTCCTTAGGAATTTGGCTCAAGTATTCAAATTCTTTCTTGGATCCAAAGGAAAAAATATCTTGCCGCTTTCATATGCTGCTTTGTAAATGCCAAATAGATAAATGAGATAAACAGTTTTGAGGATACATAAGAATTATTAAAAGTTAAGTCAAATAAAGATGGGGTTAGTGCCCTCTGTTCACAAGGAGATAGCGGTGAGTTTCTGGGATGGGGTGAGCTGGTGCTAAGGACTTCAAGTTTGGGGGAGGGGAGTGGGCAGCTGGAAAGAGAAGGGTTTTCTAATTAACATCTGTAACCAGCAGGGAGCAGGGGAAGAATTTTTGAAGGCCTGCTGTTTTGTAGAATGGTGATACTTTTCTGAACCTCTAATCTGCCACAACCCCTTTCAAATAGTGCGTGCACGCACGCACACACACACGCACACACACAGCAGTTCAGGGCACTTGTTTGAGAACTTGAGATTTGATGTTGGAAAGGTCTGAGTCTGAGGCCAAGCTCTGTAGCTTTCCTGTGTGCAAGTTTCTTAACCCTATGAGCTCAACTCTCCTGTAAAACTGAGATAATAAAAGGAACTGCTTTTTAGGGTTATAATGAGAGGTACAAGAGAGAAGTAAACAAAGTGCTTAGCATGGAGCCTGGCATGTCACAGGCTTTCAATGTATGTGAAGCATTATTATTTCACAGCAGCAGTTTGACCTGGCCATGAAAACGATCCTTTCCTTTATACCTTAATTATATTTTTAAACCTTAATTATTTCTTTATGGAAACGTTTTCAACTGAAGTGCATATTTTCCAGGCTTATTAAATAGAACATATTAAATATAGTGAGTGTTTTGGCTTTGTTGTGCTTAATGTACCTCACTGTACAAACATAAACAATGCAGGAGTCTATAAAGTCAAAAGTGGATGTCTGCCCATTCTGCTCCAGGTAACCACTCTTAGAGTCTGTGGCATGTCCTTCCTGACTTGGTTCCAGAAAGTTCCATCCATGCTGTGATGGAGGGATGTTCTCCTCTAGAGCTGTAACAGTGTGAGGTGTAATTTTCTCTTACAGTAAACAGCCCCAGCCAGCCAACCCCTCAGAGCTGCAGGCTACAGCTCAGTCTTTCTGCTTCTCCCTTGATGTCAGCCTGTGGCCTTCCCCTACTCCTCCTTCCCACTTTAGAGTTTCTAACTCCCTTTGTTTAGAAAACAAAAGATCAAGTCGGTTCTAAGAGTAGGCTATTATGATAATCATTCCAGATATTTCATGATGTATTCCATGTATTTCTGAGCTTATGATTATTATACCATAAAAGAGGAGTAATATCCCAGAAAGGGTCCTAGATGAGAAATCCAAAGATCTGATTTCTAGTCTTGGCCCTGCTTCCTACTACCTGCCTGAACCTGGAAAAGTCACTGTCCCTTGCTCATCCTCAGTTGCACCATCTATACAATGAGATTCATTAATTCATCAAAATCATAGTTAGTGATTGCTTCCTATGGGCCAGGCATATTTCTAAGTGCCATGCACACAGCAGTGAAAAAGACGAACAGGTATCCTCGGGCTTACATTCTAGGAGTGGGGAAAGAGACTGAAAACAAAGTTTGATGACAATCAAACAGGGTGGTAAAGCTAAAACATGGCAGGTTGCCTGTCTCCCAGGGCTGTCAGGCCCTCAAATGAGTTTCACCAAAGAATTTTGTAAACTCTAAAACATGATATAAAATATAATCTAGTTCTTAGAAAACAAAAAAGCACCCCTACCTTTGTAATACCAATCACCCAAGATCCCATGATCCTCAAAGAAGGAGTGGAGCTCAAAGGAGAAAGGGGCATCAGACAGCACACAGTTGAGAAAACACTTGTCTGTGCTCATCTCAGTCTGTCTCTGAAGCTTACAAAATGTCTCTCAGCTACAGTGGCAGGGAGCAATGCCAGGAAGGACTTTTCTTCTACCTACAAAGGCCAGTGTTGTATATTCCTTAAGCTGAACATCCACCACTGGCACTGGAATGCTTGCACACAATAAATAGGAGGGTGAAG
This sequence comes from Cynopterus sphinx, assembly GCA_030015415.1. Classification (NCBI taxonomy): domain Eukaryota; kingdom Metazoa; phylum Chordata; class Mammalia; order Chiroptera; family Pteropodidae; genus Cynopterus; species Cynopterus sphinx. The sequence continues at coordinate 29,818,140 of CM057387.1, read as the reverse complement.
TGGTGCCAGACTAAAGATCTGCATTGTCCTTTTGCAATACAACCTCTCCAGTGTTTGTTTACAGATCATTGCATACTTTCATGGCAGGAGAAACCCCAAGCGAAGTGCTCTGATCACCACCAAGGAACACCGATGAGACATTACAGTGAAGCAAGCCTGGTCACACGATACAGACACATTTACACACCTCAGTTTAGGAATTCCATCTTACTGGGCTGGAACCCAATTATTCTTTCAAATATCCAGTGTGGTTAGTATCACCCTTCATACTTCACAGATGAGAAAACTGAGGACCACAGTGAAAGCATCCTCCAAAATGTGTTGCTGAATGCACTTCGTGGGTGAGCCTTCCTAGTCTCCCAGGAGCTCAGGCCACACTGGTTTTCTTCTTGCATTCTTAAGCTCCACCATACTCTCACCAGGATCAGGGCCTTGTTTCCCTTTTCTTGCTCATTGTGCTCTCCCTCCTGGCCTCCTGGCTTCCTTCCCCATCTCAAATATAGGTCCTCCTATTAATTATTCTGTACCATTCCACTTTCCTCTTCTTCTAAGCTCTTATGAAGAGAGCATTATATTTCTCAAACAGGTTAATTTCTGTATTGTCTTGAAGTCAAAGTTCATGCCTGTTTGGTTCACGGCTGTATCACTAGCACCAGGCATAGCTCAAATACTTGTTGAATGATGGATGGAAGGTGGGAAGGAAGGCAAACTCATCACTTTTATTTGAAGATTCAAACGTAAAATAACTATTTCCCTGATATTGCATTATGAACCTGTTAAAACATATAGAAAGTTGAAATGCTTGTATACATTGATTCAACAATTGTGAACAAATTAAGAGCTAATGATCGAAGTTCATTTCTGAGAAAACTCAATTTTACAATTAGGGTGCTTGGTTGTGACACAGATAGGCATGGGACTAGCAATCATTACCAAATGCTTTGGGAGTTCTTGGTTATAAAGGGCTGGTTCTATACTCTGTGGCCAGAAGCAGCACCTTGGACAGAAAGCTACAGGTGCCCACACACAGGGCTCAAGCTTCTACAGAATTCCTGGCAACATAAGGTGTTCACAGCAAAGTGTGGGCCTGTAGGCCTAGTGAGGGCCTCGCGAGGCCTTGCGGTGTAGGTCGAATTAACAATCATCCCTTGAACTGCTTTGGTTGAATCTGCTGGGGAAAAATCATGGGATACAGAGAGGACCAACTGCGTGTTCATTGAAAAAGAAAATCCACATATAAGTGAACCCACACAGTTCAAGTCTGTGTTGTCCTCTTTTCTGAACTTATTTCTTCTTTGGTGAAATGGGATTTAATACGTGTTCTTTGAAAAAGAAAATCCACATATAAGTGAACGCACACAGTTCAAGTCTGTGTTGTTCTCTTTTCTGAACTTATCTCTTCTTTGGTGAAATGGGAATTAATATCCTAGGCCTGACTTGCTCATCCCTCACTGAGATGAGATGATGGGAATCAGAAGTGGGACACTGTTTTTTGTAAAAACATAAAACACAAGTGCTACTAGAAAGTGCGAGATTATTCCAGCCAGGGGCACACACAGAGCATTCAGCTGTTTGTTTTCCTTCTCCATAATTTGCACTGTTAATGAAGAATTCCAGGTTCACTCCCAGCTTCTATTATCTGGCTGGACTTTGGATCTCAGCCCTGCACCTCCTCCCGAAAACCTGGAGTTGGGCCAAGGGCAAGCCTGTAAGGGCCTCCTAGATACTGCTCACTCCCCGGAAGCCGGATTGCTTTGAATATTGTGCCAAATCTCCTTCCCACTCTTGGAAGAAGATTTGAGGGGAAAACAAAATTATATATAAAATTAGATATATCTATATCTCAACAGTTATTTTTACCTGCCCCTTCTCCCCCTTCCGACTGCAGGATTTTTGTCTCGCATTTACCCTCCTACGTTCTTTCTTCTCTTCCTGCCCAGACCCAAACTTGTAGAGGACCTTTTGCCCTGAATTTCAGCAGGAAGCACAACCAGCAACCAGATGTCTGACTTTTTCACCCCATTGGCAAGGATTAGCCATCTTCCCTGTAAACTTCCGGCCTTTCCTCTCCGTTAGATCTTTCAGCTTCTTCATGCTCCATCTCCTTTAGCTCATGCACATGAACACCCTCCAGAGGACAAACAAAGGTAGCCTGCAAACTGCTGCAAACGTGCAGAATACTTATATACCCTATTCAGTAAGTCCAGTGTTGGTGGCTGTTGGAGGGGGTGTGGGTAGGCCAGGCAGCAGTTCAGCTCTTGAATTTACTTGGCCTATTACCAAATTCAGATCTAATGAAGAATAGGTGGTCTTGATCAAAGACAGAGATATTTTAAATTTACGACTTTAAATGACATGTAAAGAAAAATAAACACAAGTTCTATTACTGTCAAAGTACTAGGGCATGGAAAAATAATAGTGAAGGCGGCTTTTGCAGCTTCCAGAGTAATGAGAAGACCCAGATCTTCTCTGACAAAAAGCAGAGGACTTTGGAACTGGCAGAGGACTGAGAGGGCAGCTCATCCAGTTCCTTCCCTTTCCAGGTGGGAAAACTGAGGCTTTGCCTGGGTGGAAGGACTTGCTGCAGATCCCTTGGTCGATGGCAGAGTGTGGTATCCCAGCTCAAGGGCCCACTCTTGCCTCTGCTTATACCTCCCCTGACTTGTTTCCAGAAAAGAAGGATGACAGTCACAGGCCTGGGCTTGGCCTGCCTACTCTCTGCCTCCCATCCTCCTGTTCTTGGAATGGTTGGCTGGGTCTCTTTGTCAGAGTCACTCTGATCTATAACCCCCAGCCAGGCATTAGCAGCAGCAGCAATGATGGATGGGGCTTTTCTCACCTTTGTATACCAGGTATCCAATAAACACCTTGAGGGGAAGGAGAAGCAGAAGCCTTGCTTTTTAAAAAACATAAGAGGAAACATACCCAGAAAGACTCTAGTTTTCAGCACCCTTGGATTATCTACAGGAACTAGAGAGCAAGTGTTCCCCCCACCCCCCAAAAAAAGGTATAAAAAGCAGATGAGGCATCAGAGGAAACCTTTAAAAAGGGATTTTAAGAAATTATCACTCAATTGCACAAAAGTCCTGTGACCCCGTCTTTCTCACCCTCCCCTGCTTTCCATACTTAGTCTGTGTTTGCTGGTATAAATCCCCATTCTACCATTCCTAGATCTATGACTTTGGTCGTCGCTGCCCACCTCTGTGCCTGAGTTTCCTTACCTATAAAGGGGGATAACAGCTCTTGTCTGATATGGTTGCCATAGGATCATGTGAAATGAGAGCTCTCACACTTAGCATGTAGTGGATGTTTAGTAAGTCTCGGTTTTCTTCCAATTCTCATCCTTCTGTAGTGGGAGACTATAAATGTGTTCCTTAGGGGGTGGGTCCTGACAGGAGAGAAGGGCACCTTTTTCAGCAAACCACATAACACTTTGCTTCCTCTCCCACCTGCATCTTTGTCCTGCCACCTCGGCTGACTCCTAGAAGAATGATAGATCTGGGCCTTGAAGGATGTGTTCAGTTTTCCTAGGTAGCCAGGGCACCTCATCCTGGCAGAGTCCCTGTGGGAAATATGTGCCCCTTCTGTCCTGGGCCCACAACCAGGGGCTGTAGCCTTGATGTTTCTAATTGTTCACTTCACAAAACCTGAATTTTTCTTCTAAAAAAAAAAAGAAAGAAAGAAACCAGGGCCCCCACATTAATGTAAATGACTCTCCAGGGGGCCCGTTAGCTGGGCCTTAGCACAATGAGTTAATTGAAAGTGGTAATGAGAAAAAGCAGCTGACACTCATAAACCCATGGACCAATGAGCAGTTCAATTCCTGGGCAGTGGGTGAGAGCCAGGCTCTCTAGCCAACCAAGATGTCAATGGCTTGTGAAAATAGTTGCCTGAGGAATACCAGGCTGTAGGCAGAGACCAAGCTTGTCTACAGATCCTGTCACCTGGCCGGGAGCCACCTGTGATGGCTCAGTGCCCAGTTTCAAGCCCTGAGAAAACCCTGCGCTTTGAGGAGATACTCTAGACCTAAGGATAGACACTCCACTGGGGTGTCATGTGAAAACCCCCAAAGTCAAGAGATTTGCTTCATATGGCAGCTCCATCACTCCTGTGAGGATAGGGCTTCAGACGAGGCACATCTCTGGGCTTCAGTTTCCCCACCTGTTAAATGAGTACGTTACTACCCCGTCCTCCCAGCACTGCTTTGTTTGAGCATCGAATGCGATGCCATATTTGGAATGCTCTATACAACAAGAGCTGTGTTGCGTAAGCAGGAGAGCTCAGCGGAGTGAGCTGAGGGGTCAGACTGCCTGGTTAACTTGAGTTAGACTCAGAAACTAATTCACATCTCATTGATGAGAGAATTAGGTAAAATCATATATGAATAAATATAATATGTAAAACACAAAATATACATAAATATATTTGGAATGACCCCTGGTATATGGGAAGCACTGAATAAGTGTTAGCTTATTTGTGATGAAGCGCTATTTACAGAGCCTTCTTGTCTTGTAATAATGACTAATCCCACCTTATGTATGGCCTGTGGGCTCCTACCCTGCTTCTTTGTCTAAACATTTCTAGTCACATGGATCAAATACGCATTCTTCTCACAGCAGTCCTGCAACACACAAAGAGAGACAGGCTGAGTAGACAGTAGTAGAGGATTTTAAAGACAAAGTGATTCACAGGGCAGCTGAGTTCAAACCAATAGAAGTGCCATTTCTTTCTTGAACCACATACAATAACACTGCACTGTGAGCTCGCTGCTTGTTTGTCTACCTGCAGGGCCAGGCAGGGATGTAGTGGACTTTTCAGTGAGCCTGGGACCATTCACCTGAACAACTGATGGAGTCCAGGGCACAGGAAACTGGGAGATGTGAGTGTGTGTGAGTGTGTGTGTGTGTGTGTGTGTGTGTGTGTTTGTGTATGCATGTGTGCACATTAGAGGGGGGATACGAAACACCCACTAAGAAGAAATGATATAGTCTTTGGATAAGAGAGGACACAGAGACCTCCCCAGCAATCTCTCTGCCCACTCCATCCTACCCTTGTCTCAAGGATTCCCAGAAAGTCCTTCTGCGAAGCTTCCTTGGACCATCTCATTGCTTATGTGCAGCCTCAAGTGGGACTTTGTGGCAGGTGCTGACTGATGTCACACATACTGTGCTGACACAAATCCCACAGCAAGTGCAGGAACGGAGTCCATGTGCAGTGTCTTAGCACGTCCTCCAGTAAAGCCAAGGACAACATTAAAGCACAACTGAGTGATTCATACACTGCCAGTAGAAGTAAAACTGGCATAACCTTTTTAGAGCTCAGTTTGGCAGTATGTTTTAAAACTAAAGATGCACCTACCCTTTAACTCAGCTTTACTTTCGGAAATCTGCCCCACGGAAACGTGCCCACGCATGTACAGAGGCAGAGGCACCAGCCTCCTCAGCACAGCATGCCAGTAATAGAAAAGAATCAGAAACAACCCAAGTGCCCCTCCAAATGTACAAAGTTGCAAGGACGCTCACTATACCAGGTTTGTAATCACAGAAAAAAAACAGGACGAGAGAGACAGAGGCAGTGAGAGAATGCAAAATCCCTTTATAGAAGCCGTTTAAATACTGAGATGGTTTGGTATATAGACTATAGTAACATGGAAAGGTTTCAAATATACATTATGTAGAAAAAGTAGATTGAAAAATATTAAATGTAGTGAAATCCCTTTTGTTAGTATATGCATAGAAATAAGATCTGGGTGAATAGACATAAAACTACCAACAGTTGTTACCTTGACGGGGAAGCGAGGAGAATATAGGAGACCTGCACTTTCTATAGCATTTATTTCTATAATGCTTGACATCTTCACAATGAAGATATATTAATTCTGAATTAAAAAAAAAAAAACAAGCAAAGATGGTTAAGGAAATGCACCTAAACAAACCTAATAAATAAATCCAAGGGTAAATAAATCTAAGGGGCTGAGGCTGCACGCATGCTTGGCCTTCGGGGCATTCAGCTCGGTTAGTGCGCAGTTGCAAGGGTCCGGAGAGATGGCTTGACCTGAGCTGTTTTGTAGGATCTGTGGTAGGCAGTGGTCAAGTTTTGCTGGGTCCTGGAGCATTGGCAGCTCAAGGGTCTGTTCCCCATGAGACAGCGGACAGACACTGACCGTCACATTCTGAGTTGCTTCCTGGTAGGGGAACTCTGAGCTTCAGAGCAGAGGAGGTATTGGTCCAGCCTCCTGGATACAGAGACAGCCCGCCCTTTCTTGTCCCTCTCGTGGAGCTGGGGCCCAGAGAGGCTGTGGTCAGAGCCAGCTTCCCCTTGGGGACAGGTCTGGGTCTGAGCCAGCTGGGGAGGAAGGGCTTCCTCAGGCCGTAATCCATCTCAGAGGCTGAGAACTCTGCACAGTAGGTCTTCCTTCTTCCCTTCCTCCCAGAGGCCCCAGAAGAAATTTCATGTTTCCCTCATGACCCTATATTTCTTCAAGTTTTGGTTCCAGGTGAGCCGGACAAGAAAAATCTTCCTGCACACTGGGGGCCATCAGTTCTGGGAACCAGATGGCCAAGCAGGCACTGCTTGTAGTGTCTTATGATCTGCTGATTTTCACCCATAAGGGGTGTCCTCCCCAGCAAGGCATCATCGGATGTTCTAGAGCCACACCTTCCTGTGTCTGGGGAACAGGATATGTTCCTCTATTGATTTAGTAAAACAGCTGGACCTGTTGAAAAGCTGGCGTGGGGTTGGAAATCTTTGGTTCCCTTAATTCAGCCTCGTCTGATAGCTTTCACCATTTTAATGTTGTTTCTTAGGAAAGACCAGAACTCTCATCTGAGGCTTTTTGACATGGAAAAATTTTATGGGGAGTGGGGGAATCATGTGAGCTACCTTTGAATGTTTAAAAAGTCACCACATGGAAAAAGGCATTAATCCCATTCTGTAGGCCTCCAGAGCATTTACTTCTCTAGCAATAATGGGTGTGAGTTACAGGATCGGGGGACACCTGCTGGGGACCAAGCCCAGGGCTGCTCCCAGGGATGTGCTGGGGAACATGGACAGGAGTGTCTAATTCCACGGAGCTTACAGTCTAGTGAGGGAGACAACCTTCAGTCAAATAATCACCATTCTGAGTGTATAAGGGCAAAGGGACATCAGTGCTCTGATGCAAGTTCTATGGGAACCTAAAATGAAGGAACTACTTTAGAATGGGGGCGGGGGTCAGGAAGGGATGTCTTAAGGAAGTGCTGTCGAGGTCTGAGAGATGAAGTCTGAGGGGAGGAGGGCATTGTGTCCGTGAGCCAGGTGGGCAGCAGGGAAGTTGGAGAGAAGTAGACAGGGATGAGAAGGGGGGAGTGAGGGAGAAAAAAATGATTTTTATGAAGATGACTATCTTCACATGACTATCGCCAGCACTACTCCCTCTGCACACTCACACACACACACACACACACACACACACACACACACACACCCCTTCTGAATATCTCACTTAGAAACAGATGAAGGGTGAACTTGTCAGGATTAAAGAACTTCTCACAGGACTGGATCCTTCTCTTTACTAACTATTCAGTCCTGTACTAAGAGAAACTGAGAGTTGAATTGACTCAAGAGCCTGCTAACTAAGAAACAATGAGAAGTTGAGATGAAGAAGGTCTAAAATGAACACGATAAAATGTGCACTTGACTTGTCTAGTTTTGATCTTTGTTCCTTTTAATGGACAGGAGGAATCTGAAATGCCAGACTGTCCGGTTGAATACCAAGTGCTCCTTGTCCGGACTCCTGGGCCTCTTTCCTTCCTCAGGAAACTCGGGCCATTGCCCAGAGGCTCAGACTCCCAGACCCTTTCACTCTTGAACCCAAAATGCTCCTAAATCAAAGCCTCGAGGCTTCTCTCTGCCGGATAACCCAACCTTTCCCTCGCCTTTGTAGACCCCTGCTCCCTTTCCCTCTGGTGGACTCTAAATGCCTACTTCCTGATAGGCCTTCTGCTGGCCCTCAGCTTTCTCTTAGCCACGCAGTCTTCACACTCATCTCATGAACCCCAAGCCTCTCTCCCCGCCCATGATTCTCTTTCCTGCCTGACACTTTACCATTTAATTTTCTTTGTCCCAGATCAAACTGGCAGGCCCCTCTCATATTACTCCTCCAAGGCTAGGGGCTGCCGGTTATAGAAGAGGAATGGGAAGAATTCCCTCAAGACCCCTGAGCTTTCTTTCTCTTCTAGTTTTGTTTGGTGGCCAAGCTCCCCTCAGAATCAAGATCCTTGCCTGGGGCCGTGAAGGGCTCTGGGAGCATCTCAAGATGCCTCTTGGGACTAGAATCTTGGAGCTGTTTGCCTTGAGCAGTGGCACAGGCACAGGGCCAGGTCTAGCGGGTAGAAAGCACCTCACTGTGAGTTCTGCTTCAAAGAGAGCACATATCTCCAGGGACAGCCACCTTCCAACCCCACAGGAAGTTCCTAGTCTGTCACCTGCATTCGCGGATTCATGGAGTCACTGTGTGCCGGCTCTCCTTGTGGGGTTACTGTGACGACCAGACAGGAATGAGGCCGTGGGCATCGGGTTTTTGGAAGATGAGATAAAATGTAAAGAATTTCATTTATAAAGATAAAAGGTTCTTAGCTTCTTGGAGATCACAAACCCTTAGAACGGGTGAAGGGTCCTCTCACCAGAAAAATTTTCGTGCTCCAAAGTACACAATGCTCTGTGTACAACACCAGGGCTCCACGTTGCAAAGTACCAGGAGAGAGCCCAGGGCTTCCAGGTAAGCTGCAAATGAGACAGCAGGCAGGGCACCGGGGTTCTCCTTCCCCACGCCAGTGAGGCCTAATCCTGGGTCCAGTTTCCAGGTCCTGGCTGCAGACAATGAGCAAGTTAGTTGATCGAGTACCTTCTTTTTGTGTGTGGGACAACCTCATTAAACACAGGTTCTTCCTCTCTACTGTCATTTAAATGGGGACTCCCCAGGCCAGATGTGAGGAAAAGTCTGCAGAATTTACCCTGTGGTTTTGAACCAATCTGCTGACCCCTGCCTGGCTAGCCAGACCCAGGGGCCTTCTCAGGTCACTTGAGAGGAGAGGACCCCCGCCCCCACCACACACACACTCACACTCTCTCTCCCTGCCCGACCCACATGTGGGCCAAGAGACCCTTCTCTACAGTGAAAACTTGTCTGGCTGCCAACCTTTGCTGGAACACTGACCTGGGCAAAATAAATGAAGTCTCCACCATTCAAACAAACAGAAAAATCAATGTCTTTAAAGAAAAGGAGAGCAAAGTCTGCGGGAGCCCCGGTTGAGTCCAAGACTTCTCTACCCATTTAAAATGTTCGTAATACTCAGCTGCTCCAACTCAGAGGACAATAAAGGGGATTGTTTTCCTTGTTAATTTGGGGTGTTCCTACCCTTCAAGGTAAAATGATGGAAATAAAATTGCCTTGTGTATGTTTTGCATTAGAATTCAATTAACGAACATTTACTGTGGGTCTACTGTGTATCACTATGTACCAAGATCCACTGTAAAGAATTGCATGCGTTCCTACCACTCCTCTACATTACAGAATAAGTCCAGGTAAGATAAGTCTTCCCACAGGTGCTCCAGGATGTCTAGCCACCCAGGAGTCATGGAAGATCCCCCCTGCTCCTCACTCCAGAAGAGGGAAATGACATTTAACACCTTCTAGAGGGTGAAAGTAGCACATCTCAGTCTTCCCTGGGGCCTCTTTGTCCTAGACACACCTTCCTAGCTCCTCTGACACCCATCTCACTCCTGCCTTTCCCATCAGCTGCTGTTCAGGTGGGTGGAGCCCTCGTCCCCACAGTTACAGGGCCACGCACAACAGGAAAGTAGTATAAGGCCTTGGGAGTGTCAGCTGGGGGGGGGCTTGGGGGGTGGACTGGGGGGTGGGCTGAGTGGTCTTGGTTAGACGTCATGGGTGAGACAGTGATAGTGCTCCTGAGATGCTGGTGGAGAGCTTGTCTTTTGATTAACCCCATTTTCCTATTTCCTTCCCTTCTCTATTCCTGACTCTTCTGATGCTGCCAGCCTTTCTCCTCACTGGGAAGGCATTCACCTGGGGCCTGGCGCTGACATGTGATGTATTGCTAGGATAAGTTCAAAACACCAGCCATGGCCTACAAAGCCCCAGGTGGTCCTGCCCACCTCTCCAGGCCCATGACCCCTTGTGTTCTCTGTCCAACATTGGACTTGCCTCAGTTTCATATTGTCACCTCTATGCTCCCAAGTTCCTGGAGTCTTTGCTCATTCTATTCCCTCATCTGCCCAGAAGGCTTTCCCTACCCCCGTCCCCACCCAAACTTCACCCTCAATTAACTCCTGTTCATCCTTCAGATCTCAGCTTAAGCACCTGTTTGTCGGAGAAGTCCTCCCTGCCCCCTGGTTCTATGCGCTCCTTGGCCCATGTTCTTTTTTGTACTGTGTGGTTATTTGATTAATACCTGTCTCTACTACTAGGTTATACAATATGTGTGGGCAGGGACTGGATCTGTTTTTGCTCAGCATTGCATCTGACATCTGTCACAAAGCCTGTCACATAGTGGGCTGTCAGTAAAAGTATGATGAACACTTGCATGAATAAAGAAATCAATGAATGCCTTGTCTGGGGGAAGCCATTTGTACCAAGCAAATTTCCTGGGCCTCACTTCATGTGCTGGTCTGGCAGAAGTGAAGTCCAGGAAGCTCAGGTGTCTGCCATGCCCACAGCAACCTTTTCGGGAAAGTGAGCTGAGCCACTTCTGGAAGAGCAGTTTTGACTTGTGCCCTGTGACTTGAGTGGAAGCAGCTTTATAAGCCTGGACACAGTTTGCCTAGATGAGGACTGGTGTCCCTGCCAAATTACGAATTAGCTGGGCATGAGAGAAGCCAATACTTTTTTAGGAGGCTTGGCATGAAATTCTACCCAATAGAATTCCTTTTGGGTGGTGGCAAGTTTGTGAGTTTCTCTTGAGAAATCTGCCTACCAGGAATTCTGGAAAAGTGCAAAAAGAAGAGTGTCATTTTAGGGCTGGCTGAATCCCCATCCATGCCCTAGACTATTATTCTAAAAGCCTGCTGGACAACCCAGCCTTGGTAGCCTTGGAACCAGAGTGAAACCCTTCATGGCCGAGGAAACCACTCTCCTTGCCAGATAGCCTTAAGATATGTCTCCTTGACCACTGGCAACTCAAGTTCATTCCTTCCTTTCAATTTTAAGGAGTGAGAACAATTCAACTAAGTATAAGGGATGAGTTTCTCTCTGTGTGTTTGTCCTCACTGTGTACTGTGAAGGAAAAAAATGGACCTCTTTGGTTTTTTCCTTAAGGCTTCAAGAGTCTCTGAAAGTAGCAGCTAGAAACCATTCGGCATGAAAATCTGTGTCTAGCGTCTGTTTTCCTCATCTGCTTGTGTAGCTGTGGACCATTAGCCTGTTGATGAAATTGTTCATGGCACCCTAACAGTTCCAGAACTGTTGGGGTCCTTAAATTGATGTCACCACTGGGTGAAGATGTGGCCTGTTCCTGAGTCAGTGGTAATCACAGCATACCAAGTGCTGAATCCTTCAGGAGTCAATGCAGGTATGGGTGATTGGGTGTCTTGGTGCCCCTAATTATTCCATTTCTTTCGTTGCAAAAACCAAAAAAAAAAAAAAAAAAAGCAAGCAAGGCATGAGTATATGTATTTCCATGATGTTGGTTATAGACCTTAAAAATGAATTGCAGGTGTGTGATGATGAGAAGAGTAGAGGAAGGAAAAAATTGCACTTTAAACAGTTTAGCTCAGCCAATGCTGGTCAAAAGAGTCCAGGAAGTGTTGGGGTTCATCTTAGTTGGGCAGACTAGAGAGGGAGCCATTTAAGTCTTCCTGACTTGAGTGCTTTCCGTGTGAGCAGGAGCCCTGCCTGTTTTTGCATTCTAATGCATTCCCAGTATCTAGCCCAAGGCCTGGAACACAACGAACACTCCACAAATGTTTTTTGAGCGAATAAACAGATCAAAAAGGAGGTTTCCATCGTGAAACCAGAGATAGGAACAGGGAACTGACTAAAGAAATAAGGAGGAAGGTTCAAAGAGAGAGGTGGGTGTTCTTTCTCACTGATAGCTGTATCTCTGGTTATCTTTACTTTTCCTGAGTAGAAAAATGTATGGAACAATTTCCTTACCATCATAGTGCCTGGCATATACTGGAAACTCATCCAATAATCAAAAGCAAGTCAAATAAATATTTAACCTATGTGAGAAATAGGTTTCTTTCCTGCGGTCTTAAAAACCAGAAGCAGTCTCCAGATGGTTTTTGCTCAGACGCCAGGACATCAGACACAGCCAGGACCACACTGGAGTTCAGACATGTCATTTTGGGCAGAATGACCTGGCAGGGGGCTCCTACCTGACACATTCAGGGCGGGAGACTTTGTTAACTTTGTACCTTGATGTTAAAAGATTTCGACTCTGGTTTTCAGTACAGAGTGTGATAGGGCTCTTACGAAAACAGGTTTGCGGAAGCAACACCGATGAGATCAACACTCCGGACTGCTTAGCATGGCTCCTCTGTGCAGTGGAAACATTACACCGCATGACTTGGGTAGCTGGAGCTGACTTAGAGGAGCTTAACTGATTTGATTCATCAGTTCACTTCACCTTTAATGTGGCACATTAGTAATGCCACCATATTGTAAATGATACATCCACAGAGGCATTAGTCATTACACAAATAGAATTAATAGGTTTCACTACACTTCAAGATAAACATGTTGGAACAGTCACTCCATTCACTCAGGGCCTTTTGAGCTTGCTCAGGGCTCTTACCTGACTGTTAGAATAAATACAAAGTTTTATGGCTTACTTGCTCTGTGTGACTTCACCATCACCAAATGACACAGATTGAGTTCAGAAATTACAGTTGCATCCATTGACACATTTATTTATTTATTTATCCATGCATTCATTCATTCTCTTACTTTGTAACCTCTTCTTTCTTCCAGGTCAGTTCACAGAGTATTGTGGTTCCCTGGCTATTATCATAGGATCCACCAGAACCATTTTATTAACTGGCAAATGATTAGAATGTCTCAATGAGAGAGACAAGAGAACAGGCATTATGTATAGTAGTAAGAGGAGGCGTATGGGCGTCAGACTCACCGGGATTTGAATACTCGTTGGTTGTCATCTGTATAGATTCAGGAATTGACTTTACTTCTCTGAGTCTTCATTTCCTTATCTATAAAATGGCTGTGAAATCCCTCATCTCTCACCATGTCTACACTGCATAACTCTTTTCCTTCTTATGAACCTCTCATAATGCCAAGCACCTAGAAAAGGTTCCTGAAGACCAGACAGGCCTCCTGAAGGAGGAATTTAAGTTGGGAAGGAAAGGTAGGACAGGCTGCAGGAGGGCACGTTTCTCACAGAGGTTACCATGAAAGCAAAGGTGTGTTGATGAGAATGTGATTGTAAGTTGGGAGTAGTGGGGACAGCAGAGAGCAGTTTAATGATAGGGGGAAGGAAGGTGGTATAGGGGGATAATGGGAGAAGTTGGAAGGGACTGTGTTATAGGAAGCAGAGAATGTAAGATTTCCTGGAACGCATGGAGTGAAGAAGAGGGCCTTGTGTACAAAATATTTCAGCCAAATTCTGTTATATCTTTCAATGATCAGCAAAGCATTTTGTAAACACTAATTCTTATAAATAATAAAAAATACCCGCCAAGGCAGGGTTAGAAACATTTCTGGGAGCTGTAGGCCCAATGATGCTATAGAAACACAAGCATTCACAACAGCTAGTTCTTTAATGGCTTAGGGTAGTTAGAGTGGAAGTGGGCCTTAGTTTCTTTATTTAGAAAAGGGAGGATGACAATATTTGTAATAGTGAGTACATTGTAAGCTTGCTTTAGTGCTTAATAAAATATTCAAAGCACATTGCTCATACATAGCATAAAGTATGTGTTTAATCAATATTCGCCATTACTATACTCACAGGTACGATGTTACATCAACTTATTGGGTATTTCTATTTGCGTGATTTCAAATAAGTTTTACTCTTTATTTACCTTTCCTCTATAATTTAAATTTTTCCAATAAACATGTAATATTTTTATAAAAACTATAAAGCTATTTTAAAAAATCCATACCTATTCATGAAACCTTTTTGGGAAATGAAGTCTAGAGGGATGCAGCCTTGCCTGTAGCAACCTTTCAAATGATCATACTAACTTAGCACTAAAATCTCCATTGCAGAAAAGGGTCTTTGTTTTACATTTTCGCAACTGAATGGTCTATTATGTGTGGGAGCTTTTTACAAAACAAGGGGCTCCTGGAAGGTAATTAAAGTCTCCTCCCCTGTAAAAACCGGGTTTATAGCTTTGAAGTGACAGATTTTGAAATTTTGGCCTCCGCCTTTTCTATGTGCAAGTGCTCAAGGATCTTGGCGACAGAAGACGACCAAATCTGCCAGGGGACTGTGAGCTTCATGAGGGCAGAACAAATGTCACTTAAATTTGTAGTCTCGGTACTTGGTACAATGCTAGGCACACAGTAAGTACTACATAAATATTTGGGTTGAATGAACGAGTACCAAATCTAAGAGCTGAGTTTCTATTTAGGAGGTAGAGAGAGTGGCAGTCTATTACGTATTAAAATTGGATTAAGAAAATTTTTAAAAAACTAAATGGAAACAAAGTGATGTTTTTAGGAGCAAATGTAAAACCAAAATCGAAGCAGAAATAATAAACTATGATAACCCTCCTGGGCCACATGCCCATCTTTGGGTGGGATGTCTGATACTGAGGTTAATAGAAGAGGGGAATGGTATCACAAAGGAGAAAGGAGAAAGGGGACTGGAGAGTATGATAGGCAGACAAAATCCAAAATCTGTAGTCCAGTCGAGATGTTAAGAGAGAAGTTTAAGGGCTTGAAGTTCCTTAGTCAAGTCCAAGATGGAAACAAATCTGGGGATTATCTGCAATAGTACCAGAGTGAATGAGATCATGTATTAAAGTAAGAAGAAAAGAGGGTCTATTGTCAGATAAAATGAATACACATTTTATGTAACAAATGAATTTGCTAAGAATATTTGCTGACATATCAATGAAAATGCATATTTTAAAAACAAACACTGGTATGGCACTTACTATGTGGTAGGCACTGTTCTAAGCACCTACCAAGTCTTTAGTCATGTAATCCTCAGTAATTCTATTAAACTGATACTGCCGTTATCCCCATTTTACAGACAAGGAGACTGAGGCACAGATTGGGTAAGAAGCTTGTGCGATTTCAGACGGGCAGTAAGTGAAACACACTGGGTTCCAGCCAGGAGGTCTGGCTTCAGAGCTCTCACGACTAAGATTTATACGGTTAAAGGACACCCTAGAGAAGTTTCGATCTCCTTAGCCTCTCCTCAATTCCATAGCACTCTCTGATTTTCACCTGCTGCTCTGGATTTGTGGCAGAGTGCACGCGTGGTTTGGCTTTTCTGAGACTCAGTCCCTGAGAATAAAAACTGAGAATGCAGAACTGTGCAGGTCGGTTGAGTTAACTTGAAGAGTGTTTGCCAGCGGGAGGAACAGATGCTGCTTAAGTCAGAAGAAATGAGTGTTCGCTCCAAGCCCTGCTTTAGAAAGCCTCTTTGTTTTATGACTCTGGGTGCAAGCAACTCTTTTAATTTTGTGCTTTGGATTCCAGCCATAGGAGGCCTTCTTTAATGTAGCAGATGGCTGGAGACAGGCTAGCTGGGTTCCTGCACTCTCCCTCAAGCAGGTCTTCCCTAGAGAGGGCTCTCCCAATTATATTGCTCTGAAAAAGAGAAGAGAACCTAAAATGGACACATTAAATTTACACCACACATAAAGTAACCACTGCTTTAAGCATCTGTAAACATTTGGAGGTCAGGAAACACTTTGAGAATCTGATTAATCCTGTAGAATTTTTGTGCAGAAAATTGGTGAATAGGTATATACACAAAAAATGTAAGTATTTGTTCTAGGGGGTTCATGGAATCTCTGATACCCAGCCCTGAAGCTTCGAGGGGTTTGTGTCCTCGAGGTTCCTGTGCTTCCAGTGGAGGTAGCTGTCATTTTTTACTTTCTTTTTCCTTTTTCCAGTCCAGTAGGATTCTCAATTTGTGGGTTGTGAAAATAAGGGCCTGTGAATTATTAAGGAAGCATTTGACATCGTAACACTCAAATTTTATTGGAAAAAATCCTTTCAAATGTTGAATAAAATCACTTTAGTGTATTCTCTGGCTGGCAGAGAACCTTGGCTCATTCTGTTAAAAACTAACCTGAGGTCCTTGGTGAAAATTGTAACATAACAATTTTTTTCTCTCTCTTGATTGGATTGTGAGTTATGTCTTTGCACATCATTTTCTTGGAAGTTCACTCTTCTCACTTTTCCCAGTTTAGATCTGGCTCCTGCACTGTTTCCAATACTGGGGATTGAAGGTGGGGTAGTCTGGGAACTACAGAACAGATACAGAATTTTCAGAACTTGGGAAAGCAGTTTTATCATTTCCAGGACACTGTCTAGAGGAGTTGTACAAACTTAGATATTTCTTGCTCTGATGTCTACTTCCCATGTCTGTCTGAAGAAGTGAGAAGCCCTTGAGGAGGCTATTAGGATCCTTTATGGATCCCCATGATGTCATTCATTCACTGCTCCTTCTATGCTGGGTGACTCCTCTCCAAACATTATCACATTCTTTCGTTTCTACTGGGTGTGCACTGGTCATTTAGGGAGAATCTTCTGAGCTACCGCCAAGGGTGGAAGTGAGATATTTTAAGGATCCTGAATCCAGAAACAATTTATCTCAATTACCCTATATTCAAAAATAAAAATTTAAAATATGAAAAGGCTAAGTATTCCAGTTCTTCATCTGAAATTTACCTTTTTTGAATTTGGAAAATTTAAGATGGAGTAGGTCATGGACTAAATATTAAGGCAGGTTCTTTCCACCAAATGAATAAGTAAAGCTATGACTGGAAAAAAATTAAAGATCAGGTCCATTTTCTCCCTAAACAACAACACCAACCCAATTAAGGAAAAACAATTCTGGGCTTAAATCAGGGTCTCGCGACCTCAGCACTGTTGATATTTTGGATTGGATAATTCTTGGTGGAAGGAGGCTGTCCTCCATACTGTAGAATGTTTAGCAACATCTTCAGCCACTACCCAGTAGATGCTACTAGCACTACCCTCCTAGGAATAACAACCAAGATTGTCTTCAAACATTATCAAATATGTTCCTTCTCTGGGGGGCGCAGGCAATCCTGGTTGAGAAGCATAGGCCTAAATTATTCAGAAATATCTTTCTTGACAAGAAAATTAAAATCAAGCATCAAAGCTGCTTTTATCTAATCTTCTTGATCAGGTGGATGCTAAACTGAAAAAGCAGTTTGTCTGTTTTGATACCCACTGACTGTATCTATCTGTTCAGATCATCCTGTTCTACATTTGTTTTTAGATCCCATTTGATTGTCAAAACCAGGGGCTTCCTTACTCCATCTCTAGCAGTTCTGTTCATTTGCTGTCTGATATCTTTTTGACGTATATAGATATTTAGTGATTGGTCTGATTTTCTATACCTTTGGAGGTCTGGATAATTTCTCAGTCCTTTGGGGGCATCTGTTGTGCTGTCAAAGTTTCCATTCCTTTCTTCTATGTTATCATCTTTTCCTGTTTAAGACCCAAGCTGAGCCCACCTAGCGACTTAAAGAGTTTGGAGTCTCGAGTTGATTTGATCAGTATGTGGATACACAGTTCAGAGAGCAAAATTGTTGGCTTTGAGATTGCAAATGTGATTGTTGAAAGGAATCCTCTAATCACAAATTGTTCCTTACATATGTGCAGCGACTGCAAGACAGCAAACAGTTTGCTTTGGAAAGAATTTTACTAGCTGTTTGAAGTGAGGAGTGGTTCTAGTGCACAAAACATTTAAACCAAATTGTTATGCCTTACAGTGTTCAACAAAGCACTCTGCAAACATCAGTTCTGGGGGCGGGGGGATGCGGGGGGCGGAAAGGCATCCTCCAAGGCAGGGTTATAGGCACTTCTGGGAGTTGTAAACCCATGCAGACTCCAGAAATATGTGCCTTCCAAGGGGCTGGAAACTTCTGAATTAACAACAAATAATCAGCGAGTGTGACAAAGAGTTAAAGTACACAGACTTTACTTTCACAATGTTTATGATGTAGTAAAGAGGTTTAAGATGTAGACCCGAGATTGCAAACTGATGGCCAGCAGGCTAAATTGGACCTATGGATTTGTTTTGCTTGGCTCGGACAGGGTTGGCCTCCTGAATGTCTAAGAAAGAGAGAGAAAAAGAAATAATGAAAGAAGTTGCTAAATATATAAAACTGGGAATTCTACATTAAAGTCCAGATTTCCAGCTGTTTTTGAAAAATCAGAAGACCTGCCAACACTAGGTCCTTATTCCCACATTTCTCAAGAGTGACAGTTGACTGGAGCTGGCCCCCTTTGATCAGAGCAGACATCCTTTGGTTCCCCACCCTTGCCCACTGCATTCCCTTACCAGGCCTCTGTCCACATTTGAGGTGGCCATCCTAATGCAGACTGCAGCAAAATTTACATTGTCGTTTTACTGTAGGAAAAAAAACTACTGGGGCCTGGAGCAAAATAGCAGCAGTCCACTTGTGTGTCGAGATGACCCAGGCTCAGGCTATGAAGGTAGCAATAGAGTGGTGAGAAATGGTCAAATTTGGGATATATTTTGAAGGTAGCGTCAATAGGATTTCATGATGGATTGGTTTAGGATATGAGAGAGAGGATTAAAAATGATTCCAATTTTTATATTGTGAATAAAATGTTTTTATTAATCATAACATGAAATTAGCATTTCATCCCATTAGAATTGGACCAGGATGAATAATACTGTTATAAAATTTACATTTCTCACATCCATTTCAGAGTAAGATAGTACATATTAGGGCTCTTCTGGCTCTTATAAATTGGTACCAATAAACCTTTTTTTTAATTTTTACTTTATTTAGAAAAGAAACCTATAGTAGAATATTGGAAAACCAATATTGACCTTTTAAAATAAAAATGTTATTTTAATAGTTATATTTTTATTTTAATAGTTATTTTTTATGTTATTTTTATTTTAAAATAAATGCTGAGAAATGCTGAGAGTGTTGGGAAGTTGGAGGTAAAAAGAATTGAAAAGAGTCTCAGTTACTGAGAAAAGAGGCTCTTGCCCCAGGAGGTGGAATGGAGAGATGTCAGCCTCTGGATGGCCTGTCCGTTCTTCAGTGGCCCCACCTGTCCAAAGGCTGAGTCCCTACTGCATATCCTCACATCCCCCAGACAGTGGAGGATGCATGTACCTTGAGCTACTGGGTTTCGACAGTCCTACTCGGGGAACTCCGAGGTGGGCACTCCATAGGCCTGCAAAGGTGTGTGATTAGAGCTGGAAAGGGTTTCAGGGCTCCATCTAGTTAAGAAACTGCAAGAAGTACAAAACCTTGTTTTGAAACTACTTTTCACAGAGAGAGGACACCCTTCTCCCAGATTCATAGTAAAGTCAAAAAGAGTAGCAAAGTTGTATCCGAGGATGTCTTTATTTACACTTTATACATACATACATACATACATACATACATACATACATACACATATATGTTATATAAAAATTGAGAAAATCAATTGTCTCTAATGACAACTTTTTATATATAAAGTGTAAATAAAGCCTTTGTATCCGAGGATGTCTTTATTTAGTTTTTACACTTTATACATATATATGTGTGTATATATATACACATATATATGTGTGTGTATACACACACACACATAGAGAGAGAAAACCAATTGTCCATAGCGAGGACAACTTTTTTATATATAAAGTGTAAATAGAGACATCCTCGGATACAAAGTTGTACCGAGGATGTCTTTATGTACACTTAACATATGTATGTACACACACACATATACACACATATATATATGAATTGAGAAAATCAGTTGTCCGTAGCGAGGACAGGCCGTCTCGGTGGGCGCAGACGAGCCGCGGCCAGGACGGCGGTGGCGCGAGCCGCGGCCCCCCCACCCCCCCACCGCCCCCCGGGCCCGGCCACTCCGGCTCGGGGCCCGGACGCTCGGACACCGGCTCCCCCCGCGCGGAGCCCAACGCGGAGCCCCCCGGGGCCCCGCCCTCCGCGCCGCAGCGGCCCCCCCCCGGCCGCTCGCGCGCATGCGCCGACGGCCGCGGGCGTCCTGCGCGGCCCCGTCCGCCCCGCCCCCGCCCTCATCCGGGTCCTGCGCGAGCGGGCGCCGTGCGCGTGTCCCGCGGCCGGGCTGCTAATAAAGTTGCGCGGAGGGCGAGCGCCGCGACGGCGCCGGGAGCGTGCGCCCGGGCGGCCGGACCGTGAGTGCGGGGCCCCGGGGCGGGAGCGGGGGCCGCGCGCGGGCCCGGGCGGGGGGGCGCCCGGCTGCGGGCGGAGCGGAAACGGGCCGGGCCCGCGGGGCGGGGGGCGGGCCGAGGCGCGGCCTGCTGGGGTCGGGGCGCGCGGGGCGGGGCGGCCCAGGCCTCGCCCTCGTCCCGGCGCCGTCGTGCCCGCCCCCGCCGTGCAGGGGGGCCTCCGGGACGCTCTCGAGGGCCCCCCGGCCTCCCTGTGTGCCGAGGAGCGCGGGCCGGTCTCCCTCGTCCTTGGCACCACCCTCCCCCCGAGACGCACCCCGGGGACGAGCGCCGCCCCGCGCAGCCGTCGCGTGCTTCGTGTGTCCGAGATAAGGGTCCAGGCTCCTGGGTGAGAGTCGCAGTCGGGGCCCCTGTGACCTGCGCCGGCCCTGAGCTGGGGGTGAGACCTGGTTTCTGCCCCTGGCCGCGCGCGCCCGCCTGCACCGCTGCACAGATGCCTTCTGCCCGCTGCACGGAAACTCCTGCACGGCTGCACGGAGCGTGCCAAGCAGTGTCCGCCTGCCTTCCCGGTTGCCAGCCCCCCGCCCGAGCCTCAGCGCTCCCATTCCTTCCCACTCTCTCCCCCCGGCCTCCGACTTTCCCCTCTTCCCCTTTCAGCCGCTGTTCCTACGTGGAGTCCGGAGCCTAAGGTTTGAAAACTCCCATGTGGCGCCCGTCCTAACTCGGAGCATGCTCAGTAGCCAGGACAGATTTCGGTCACAAAAAGAACTGGGGTTAGTGAGGATAAGTCGAGTCTTCTGGACCTTTGCCCGCTTTCCTTGCAAAATGTTTGAATTCTGGTTTTGATGGCTGCGGAGGAGAATGCAGTGGTAGGCCAGCCCGGAGGTGAGGAATGCCCGAACACCCTGGGCCAGATCTCTATCTTGATTGTAGAGACATTGTTTCCTGACCAGCTGGAGGTCTAGAGAGAGGGGGGGTGGAAAGCATTCCTGGCTGCTGCCTGTGCGTTGAAGCTGGGTGTGGTGCTAAGTATATCTTGTTTACCTTATCTTTCTTTGGAAAAATTTTCTAGTCTTGTTGGGTTTGTCACTAAGCATCAAGCCTGTTGCTTAGTACTACCAAATTGTTCTTATCTAGCAACAAAGACTGGATAGGTGGAGTTTGTGGCTTGGCTTCATTGAAGTTGAGAGGAAAGGGTACTTGGGTTGCTGTTTTCAAAATTCTTTTTCACGAACTAGAGTACTTGAATATTTTTAGAGTACCCAAATTGCCCAGAGTGGATCTGTTTTTAATTTTCATTTGAAAACAGAAAAGGCGAAAACCTTAGTCCCATATTAGGTAGCAATCCAAGTAGTTAAAAATTTCTGCTAGGTGTCAAAGCAGTAGTAGTTAGTGTCTGTCGGGAAAACAATACCAAACACAATGTGATAGTTCCACATTTGTTGATCTGAATATTGTTATGAAATTAGTGGGTTCAAATTCAGTTGAGTAAGGATCTGAAATTATACTCTTTTTCCACTCCTTTTATGCTAACTTTTCTTCCCCTCTATGCCTTAGAATACAGAACAACTCATAAGAGACAAGTTAACAAAATGTAACCTTCATAAAAGTTCTACATATTATGTTTAGATTTTTAAATTTTTTGTGTGATTGTTTGCATGATTGTATATGGCATCCTCCTTTCCTTCCCTCTGCATTGCTGCTGTCAGTGTGTCTTTCCTTTTCACACAGCTGCTGTTATGGTACCCGTTTACATTTGTTACCACAATCCATTGTTCATTTATGCTTCCATTTCTTTTAGATTATAGCCGAAATAGGCAGTAAAAGTTAGATTAACCTTGACTGACTTTCCTCTTAGGTATTAAATGCATCAATATGATATCTAGTTAAAAGGATGAAGAGAGCAGTGAACTGGAAAATAAAATATTTTTGTATATTCTGTGCGGGTTTGGTTGTATTATCTAACCTGTCTGGTTCACTGTGGTAGGCGCCACAGAAATGGGTAGATTGATACGTGTTGCATTTCTTTCCCCTCTGGCAAAGCCAGCTATTAATTTCAGTGGGAGACAGTGGCAGAATGTTGTTACTAATGAGGTTTGAATCAGATTGTTGTTTATTGTTGGTTCTATAACATGTTGCTGGGAGTATTATTAAAAGTTGCCTTCTTTTGGAAGGTAGAGGCAAGTAAGTTCGTTCTGCTTACCCTCTTCACTGGGTTTTAATTCTTGGCTGAACCTCGAAGGCTCATTAGACTATAACCGTAATTATACCTGGACAGCCTGTCTGTTTCCTGTTTTCATCATGAACCCAAACATTATGATTTGCAGTGATGATCTTTTTTGTCCTTTGTATTAAAGAGGCAATATGTTTTCTCTTTCTACTAAAGATATTTGTAATTTGGTCAAATCAAAGATAGTGGCTTCTTTGGGTTTTGAAGACTAGGCAGTAAAACAAGTTTTTGTTTCTTAGTAACTCAACTTGAAATACTACTTAAAAATATATTTCACACATATTGTTTGCGTTTTATGTAAATTTTAATGTTACCAATAGTTTGTAGAGTCTTTGAATTAAGAAAGCCCTTTTTGTTTATGGCTTATCAGTGTTTATTATTACCAGATGTATATGTTGGTTTAGGCAGTGAGCCACACATTTGGGTGAATTTCAGAGCTGACTTAAGTACTCTTTAGGATATAGCTGCCTTTATTCTTTTGGTTTATCAGTCTTCCCTGTTCTTTTCTGGTATCCTACGGCTTAGCCAGTCTACTCCTAAGGTCAAAGACATTAGAGAAGATTTCCTTTTGTGAGGGACAGTAGCAGCCTGAGGGATGATTCTTATCTCCACCAGTCTTGGTATTCTGAAGAAAAGAGTAGAGTATCTGGGAGGTAGGACCCAAGAAGGCTGCACAAAGATTGGGTGCTTTCCCACCAAGGAAAATGACAATGATCCCAGGAAGCCTAGCCATGTCTTTTTACACCTTGTTTTTCCACTTCCAGAGTCAACAGAATAATAGTAATTGAAATTTTTAACGCTGGGTTATTCAATTTGTTGCCATTGTCTAGAACACTGACTCTGATAGTTATGTTTTGTACTTGGAAGGTTAAGATATAAAATTTTCTTCAAAAAATTGCTAAAGGCTAGATGATTGTTAGGATCAGCTAATTTTCCATTCTTTTAGGTTACCTTTATATTCTGATAGCTTTTATTGTTAGTTTTACAGAGATGGGGCAAATTACAGCTTAATTGTTTTTTTCTTAAATAGCTAGTTTTGGGCTCCAGTTTTTTGCCTTGGGCAGCTAGATGGGGAGATTTTTGGCCCCGTTCTAGTAGAGAGGTGGTTTCAGTCACTACTTCTTGCTTTTACAGTATTTCTAACTTGACTGTGATAATATTTTGGAATAAAGAATTCTTTATTAGACAGTCTTTTGTGTACAGTACTGTAATTATAATTCACTTTTAGAAACTAGTTGTTAAAGTACATTTTGTAAACAGGTTTTACTCTTGAATTCTGTGGTACACAGTTTCTGCCTATAATTTCTATATACTTTTTGGAAATTTAAAATGTTATGATCTGCTGTGAGATTTTAGCTGGATTTTTCCTTTTGATTTTCATATATGTTATTTTCGCCATTATTGAAAATAATAGGAAAAACTAGTGTCATTTTCCCACCTTTCCCAGAGCATAGCAAAGGGAGTCCTGGGAAGAGTCTTACACTTTTCATATGTAACTATGATCTCAGAATATGGCTAGTGCTTTCAAGGCAAGTTTTGTTTTGTTCAGTTTTGTTTTCATGATGTGTTAGGATCTGCCTAGCTCCTATCTGGTAGGTTGTATAACTTGAGATCTAGTTATTCTAGTTTGTGTATTCCTAGGAGATGGGAGCATTGCTGAAATATTGCAAAGCTAGTCTCTTTTTTCCCCTTATTCACATCTTTCTGCCCACTTAAGTGCCTACTTAGTGGCCATTTCCACTCTTTGGAGGTGAAAGTGTAAATTAAATGAATGCTGACTAGAGCTGAAAAAGTACCCAGAGCCACATTTGCTCCCTTTTCTTCTGAGTGGGTGACCTGAACTTGGAGTACATGTGAGGTATCTGGGGAACACCTTCATAAAGTGTCGGAATATATGTGTACGCAAGTTAGCACTTTGTGCTCCAGAGACACATTTTGTGACGTAATGATTTGGTATCTACCTTTGATGATTTTATAATTTGAAGGAAAGCACTGTAAAGATTGACTAGCCCTGTGTCTGTTCCTGTGTCTACAAGCCTATACAAGTAAACTTGAACACATCTGGTAGCAATGTAGGAAATCTTGCAGGCTCTGTGGGGGTGAGTGATACATCTAGATCAGGCTCTACTTAATTAGAGGACTTAGAGGAGCAGGTGAAGTTTAAAGAGTGATTAAAAACTGGGAAACAAAAGTCTGAATGTGGGAGTAAAAAAGATTAGACTTTTGTGGGCACAAAGAGACTAGGCAAGATGATTATGCTGTGAGAAGTGTCAGGGATCATAAGTTCAGCTTCTGTATGGCTTTGAATGGTTCTCATCCACTATGAAAACTTTTGACGTGTTTGGAAATAGGGAGCAACAATTTGGGAAAAGTGGTAATTTAAATGTTTCTCTAGAAAAATGATTGTGGTACTCATGATTTTATCTCCTTGTCCTTATAGATGTTCCTTAAGACTGATTTCTGAGTCTAGGAATGCTTGTAGGTAAATTGTTCTTGGTTTCTTTATCTTCTCTGCAGTCATGGTTGTGGCTTACATGTTTTGTAGTAATTGTATACCTGGATCTAAGATTGGTTTGCAGGAATTTGGGGCTGCCTACTCCTGCTGATACTTGGTGATTACTATTGATATTAGAACCACAGGGTAAGATATTTTTAAAGCTTTACACCCCCCCCCCCCCCCGGTCAACCACAAATAAGTTATTCTTGGATGTAGTACATAGGCAAATGACTTTCTTCCATTGCAGGTGATCCTAAGGGCTCTGGTTCTCAAATCTGCTTTATAACCTGGGACTCTTGTTAAAAATGTGGGAGTTAGGGCCCTACTCTCAAACCTAACAAATTCGAATTTTGTGAGGTGCTTATTTGTTTCTTTAAAATCCCCATCTGTAATAATACTTTTGTACAGTTTGCTGGAGATGATAGTAGGTTGTGATCCATATGGACATTTATTTGCATGGGTTGATATACCCAGAAGATTCTGTGTTGGCTAACAGTGTTGGGTGAAATTTTTGGATTGGTTTACTTGCCTTTTATTTTGGATTGAAAACAATTAGGGAGATGTTAGAGCAGAAAGTGAAGTAGCTGTTTCTTTGAATTTATCCTGGAAATTGGGCATGAACAGTGTGTGCTTTGTGTCTGTCTTTCTCTCTGGGGAGAGTGTCGAGGGTGGTTTATGTGTGTTTACTGGAGTTGGTTAGGAGTTCCTACTGAAGTACCCTGAGATAAGAACAAGACCTTCATGCTCTTTATATTATATGACTTCATTTGAAATGGAAGCCTGGTGAAGATTAAAAACATTTCTTCACACATGTAATGTAAGTAAAATGTAACTGCTGATCTTCCTTTATCTTTTCTATTAGCCTTATCCAAATCAATTGATGACATCCCATCCTTCTAGTACCCTAGGCTGACACTTTGGAATCATTGTCGACTCCTCTGTTTTCACATTCCCCATATCTTTTCCATCAGGAAACCTACTGTCTCCCAGCATATATGTGAAAGTGTCTACTTTTCACCACCCCACTGCTAAAACCTGATTTAAGCCATCATTATCTGTCACCTAGATTATTGCAACTCTGAACTAGTCCTTCTGTGTTTACTCTTGCTGACCTCCCCCATCCCCAGTTCTCAATACATCAGTCAGGGTAATTCAATAAGTTAGATAATGTCATGTCTCTCTTTAGAGCTCTCAAATGGGTCCGCATTTTACTTATAGTGAAAGCCAAAGCCCTTATTATATCCAGCATACCCAGTCTTTGTCTCCTACCTATTTGACCCTATTTTTTATTTCTCCTTCCTTGTTCACTTTATTCTCAGGAGACACTGGTCTTGCATTTCCTTGAGTGTGCCAGGCCTGCTCCAACCTTTGGATCTTTGTGTTGTCTGTATTAGTTCCCCCATCTCCCCACCCCCACCTGGTTCACTCTTTTCTTAAAGTTTTGACTCAGTTGGCACCTTCTCAGTGAATTTCAGTTCAACCACTCTATTTAAAATTACACCTCTTCTACAACATTCCTCATCTCCCTTCCTCTGTGTTATTTTTCTCCATAGCTCTTTTTACCTAGTAAACTATAATATGTCACTTATTCTATTTTGTCTGTCTCTCTACGTTGGAAGGTACGCTACTAGAGTACAAGGGTTTTGGTCCCCTTTATTTACTTATATATTCCCAGCTCCTAGAATGCTGCCTCAATAAATTTACTTTTAAATGAATAACGTGAATGAATTTAACAAGTTCTCTGAATATGCTTAGTACTGTTTCTTAGACATTACATTCTAGTAGAAGAGACAAAAATCAGTAAACCAACAAATAATTACAAATTGATTAACACAGTGAAGGAGATGAACATAGTATTGGATTAGAGATTGGAGAAAACCTTCTTGATATATAGGGTTATGGGATGATCATGGTCCAGACAGAGAGTGGCATTTATAAAATCTGTGAGGTGAAAAAGACATTTCCATATGGGAAGGTAAATGCTTTGGAGAAATGAATTCTTACTAATATTCATTGGGAACAGAAAGTACTTGCTCCTAGTTTATGATAGATTTTTCTTAAATTTCAGTTTCTAAATTTGTATAACTTTAAATATGTGGGAGAGCATTCTTTTGAAATATGAATGACACTTGTGATTTAAATCCAGTTTTTTAATATGTTGAGGTACAGCTGCAGTTTGGTTTTAAAATCCATTTTTTCCAAGAAATACATGTTTATTTTAAGAAGTACAGAATTGTATAAAGTAGAAAGTGGAAAGTACCCCTTAACCCCTCCCCACCCCTAATATCCATTCAGAAGCTCTATACACATTCTCTTTCTTGCATTAAACAAACAATTATTAAGCTTATGTATCACTAGTCTTACACTGATGCGTGAAAATAGATACAGCACTTCTCATTTTCATTCTTGGAGAATTTACATTCTTGTGGGGATGAACAGATAAATTTAAAAATATAGGTATGTTAAGTGCTACAAAATAGAGGTGTGCGACATGGTAATAGTGTATAATAAAGAAATTTCATGTAGTCAGGGTGGTCTGAGAGGACTTCCCTGAAGAAGAGATGCTTGAGTTGAATAGAAGTAAGATGTGCATGTGAGTGTGTGTTTTGTAATGTGATAGAGCCTTTTGTAATGAATGATCTCTCTTAATTTTATAAGGTTTTCATTTATGATGGAGGTACCACTGCATTTCTTTGGATTTCTGAGGTCCTGTTCTGTGTGTTATTATTCAATCACTAGTTGCAATTTTCCAGAAAAATTTTAAGGATTTTTAAAAACTATCTAAATCTTATTGTCATCCTGGTTTTCTTTCTAGCTCTGAAGTCATTTCTGTAAGAAATGACAAAACGTATCCATGAGAGGGTCATTTAGTCAGGTCTTCACAAACCAGAAGTAAACTATAAAAGGCCAAGGTAAGAAGATAGTGGGCTCATAGTTATTTCCCTAAGTCCCTCCAAGTTCTGTTGTGAGAAGTAGCACACATTCCTGTCTGCTCTATTACTGACCTTCTGGGCTTGTTGTAAATATTTTTTACTCTATTTTAATGCCCTGTCTCTGGTGTTCATATGGAAATAAATCTAGAGTGAAACTAAGCGATGTGCTAAACAGCATATGAAGCTCTTCATAGCACCTTCTCTTTTTCCCCATTACCTTTTAAGATCTTTGAGATTATAAATAGTGTCCTTTAAACCTGAGTTCCTAGCACAGAATATTCTAGGCTTATTAGGTACTCTTTAAATTTTGAATAAATCGAATATCTGCTCTTGTAGATTCAATGTTTGCTTCTATTCCTATGATCCTCCAGATCTCTATATTCATTCCTTTTCTGTTGAGCTTTTAAGTTCACATCTTCTTGGAGGTACATCAGGGATTGCTTCCTTATACTCCTCCACTGTCACCTTCTTGCATCATCTTGGCTATAACTGGAATTGCCCTTTTTAGGTAAGTGGTGTATCCTATTCTTTTAGTTTTTAAACTTTTATCTTTCTTGCTTGCCCCTGTTTCAATTCTAGGTGGTCACCAAGTCCAATTGATTGTTTATTTGTGGTGTCTCTCATATCTTTTCTGTAACTATATCTCTGCTACCATCAGTATACCCTGTCCTGTATACCACCTCTCTGGTATATCTCTCTCTCACAATTGGATTACTACTATGTTTTAGATTTTCTCTCTTAGCCCCCTCTGCCCCAAGTCTCTTATTTGATCATGTGTCATTGTCATTTTTGTCTCCTTAAAAAGGCTCTTCGCACTTACCTTTCTGCTTAGGTAGAACTCTACATTGCACATAAGATGACTTCCAGTAGCCTGACTTCTTAGCCTTGAATTCAGTCTTTCCCTGTTTGGCATTCATCCTGTGGTGGTACCTTACCTTTTGCTTTACAAACTAGCAGATTGTCTCCTCCTAGTCCCTCCTGCCTCGTTGGAATAAATGATTATTGGTTTTCTTTGTTCTTGTCCTTTATTAACAATTGGACTGTGACTATAGATTGTCATATTTCTATTTAGATCTTATGATAATTGCTCTCCAAATTTGTGCTAATATGATGAACAGTTATCCACACATTATCCTTAAGGCATTAGTCACCTAGGTGCGCTGTGTGTGAGACTGGGTGCCTGTCAGAGCTAGATTTTTTTGTATACTTTCCGAGCCCTCCACTTTTTGTCTATCACTAGTCATTTCTGTTCTATTTATGGTCTCTCAAAATAGATACAAGTTTGAAAGTGTTCGTTCACTGGATTCAATTAAACTCGCTCAGGCTACAGTATTGATGATAATTGACTGACTCACCTTACACAGATTATCCTGTGTATTTCCTAATGGGATTTTAGATTTTGGGAGATTCTCTGGTTTTTAAGCTAGAAATAAAAATTTCCTGAAAGATATCTTGGGCACTGTTCAGTTTAGTTTGTGTTTTATTAACTTCTTGGTTGGCCCTGTGCATTACTGTAACAAGACTAAGGAAAAGGCTCAGTTTGACATTTAACATTCTAAAAGGTTGGTTTAGTATAGCCTCAGTAAAAATTAAAAAAAAAATAGAATTTGTCTATTTATGCTATTGAAATAAAGCTTTAATATTTATAGTAACTTTAATAGTAACTTTTGAAATAGCTTCTTATGGAAGTTTATTGCAAAAGAAGAGAATTCCGTGATTTAAGGTCCATGAAGTCTACTGATTTTTGTTTTCTTAGGAACTAAAAATACCACCTTTAAAAATAACAACACATATATATTGTTCCTAATGGTGTACTTTAGGATAGTTTTAATGTGTTAGGTGGTCCGGTATGACGATGGTAGAGACACAAATAGGAAACCACTCAGAAGCCAAGTTTTCATGTAGGGCAGGGGTTCCCTACTGGTACTGGTCTGTGGCCTGTTAGGAACCGGGCCACGCAGGAAAAGGATGAACAGGAGTCCAGCGAGTGAAGTGTCATCTGTATTTGCAGCCATTTCCCAGTGCTAGCTGCTCACAGCCTCAGCTCCACCTCAGATCATCAGGTATTAGATTCTCATAGGAGCAACAGTCTTTGGTGCTAAAAGGTTGGGGACTGCTGGGAGGCTTTATCTCATGGAGCTGGGCTGTAAAATATTTTCCCATTCCCTTAGAATGGGAACTGAGAGGGCAAGCAAGCCCTGGAGCACTTGAAAGCACTAAAGATAACAAATTATGCAGTCTTCACTAATTGAGTCCTTTTGGAGATAGAAGAGGAGTTCATTTTCATTTGTTAGTTTATACATCATTAGGTTGTAGCCAAACTTGTACAGAATTAACCCTGAGGAATGTGGGAGAAGCTACAGGGAATGGAGAAAGAAGAGGCAAGAAAAGAGAGTCATAGGAAAGAGAACAAAAGAGAAAGGAGAGTGGTAGATACTGGTGGGAGATAATGGAGGACATCAGACTTTGAGAGAGGAGAAAAGAGCTGCCTTATTTCTTCTGAGATGTGTGTTTTTTCTCCTCATAATAACTATGAAATTGGGATATGTCTGGCAATTGATGGCATCTGAATATTATATTTAGCTAGGTGGCAGTTTTGGTGTAGTTGTCATTGCCTGTGCATAAACTGGGCCTTTGCTGTTTATACTGCTGTCATTTCTTCCATTTACACCCTCTGGGAATATCAAGCCAAGCACCATTATCAAAACTTGGAGGATGGGTGTCAGTTGCTTAAATGACAATCCTGGGGTAATATTGGAACACTCTTTAGACTTACATTCTTAATGGCAGAAGGATGATAATGTGAAGAAGATTTTTAAATGGTAAGAAAGCATTCTGCGATAATTTAACTTTAGCTTTTTCTTCCTTCCAAATTCATAAAATAACGGTACCTCTTAAATAAATAGGTGTCTTTGTGTAGTTATTGAAATAAAGTAGCCAAGCTATATATTTAAAATCTTCAACCTGATATCAGTTTTTTTCATGATTATTACAACAATAATAACTATAATAATAACTATAGTTCCCCACTACCATTTACACACTATGTCAGACACTGAGTGTTTATCTCATTTAATTCTCAGAACTGATTTTCACTATACAGAATAGGAAAAATGAAGATTTAGGTGTGTTAGATCCAGAATTTAAAGCCAAGTTCATTAGACTTCGAATCTGGTGTTTTTATGTGTTACAGTACATGTATTAATATTCCTGTGTAGATTAGCCTTACTATGTATTTCTAACCAGTTCTCTTGTTCTACCACTTATGTTCCAGCAAACTAAACTGTAGTATTTCCCCATCCTGATAAAAACTCTGATTTTCTGAGTTTACTCACAATAGTCTTTATGCCTGAGCTGTAGCTGCCTCATGCTGCTTGTCTTCCTATACTCTCTTCCCTGAAGGCCCATCCCCTGAATTTCTTTTACCACCCTGCACCCTCTTAGGGCATCTGCTATTATCCATTGTGTGTTATAAATAGGTATAGGCACAACTTAGTTGTTTATTTGTAATTCTCTACCTATTTGTAATTCTCTACCTTGCCCTTTGGCATCTAGCTGAGTGGTTTGCCATTTTTAGGTATACTCAGTAAATTGTGTTGCATAAATAGGACTATAATATTAAGTATAGCACTGGTTATATATATGCATTAACATGTATGTTTGTGTGCATATGTGTGTTTATAAATAGAAATGCCTCAGTAGGCCCTGAAAGCATTGTAGAAAGGGAGTATAGAGGACCAAATTTAATTGTCCAGCAATCTGTAATCTGTAAAGACTCAAGTTACACAGTATAGTCTTTTAAGACTTTTCTCTAGTACTAGGATGTTTAGAGATAATATAGAAAAATATTATGGGTGGTTATATACACAGTCAGCTGATTGAATTGAGGATGGGTGTTGTCACTGTTTCTAAATTCATTTTATTTAATAAAAGACAAAAGGTGCATGAAAAATTGAACCAACTTTTTCATTAAATTCAAAATTAAACCCTTTGGTTACTAGAAAACCTAATTATATTCTTATTTTAAAAGGTTGCAAGTTTACTTGGGGCTCATGTTACATATGCTAACATATGCAAATCAGAAAAAGCATAGTATCTTACTCTATTTTTTGATTACATAGTGAGAAATTATTTTTTAACTAAGGACTATGTGAAGATAGGAAAATTTATTGCTATATCTCAAGCACTCATAATTTTATTTCAACTTGCAGACCAAGGTGTTATTTTGAACATGATATATGCTACAGAAAAGATTACAGGAGAAAATTAATCTATCATATGAGTACTATAAAATAGTTTTAATCACAATATAAGGGTTTCATTTAGAAACCTAAATGTTAAATGTTATGAAAGTGAATAAGTGAAATATGATTGGGCCATTAAAAGCATATATGGCACATTCTTGTGGTAAATGGAAAATTTGGAATACTGAATAACATCATGGTATAGCCTCAATCATGGCCTGAGGTAGGGAGTCAGTCTATGCAGAGAAAAAAAATATAAGGAGGTAAGTATATCAAATGTTAATGAAATGATTATGGTTAAATATATTTTACAATTTGAAAAACGTTTTTTAAAAAGTAATGCATCATCTCATGATTTCTGAGATAATTGTGTTCTAGCAGTAAGTGTAACAAAACTATCCTAATTGTAATTGGAGCTTTGTAACTCCAAAAGAAAAGGCTTCCATGATAAGTGTATATTTTTATGCGATAGTTAAGCAGTCATTTCATACATATTGACTGACTTAGCTCAACTAAGAGAAGAGTGAGTTAAAATAAAGAAGTTGATGAGATATGTTAAGTGCTATTAAAAAAATCAATTTGATAGTGAGCACATTTAACTGAATTATCCTTGGTTTCTGAAACTATATAATCTTATTTTATGATGACATATAATGATCTGAATGTTTTGGAAAAGTAAGAAACATGAAGACCAATAGAGAAGATCTTTAACCCATATCTCATTTGTCCTGAGAGTACTCATTAGCAGTCCTTGCTGCTGCAGCATTTACCCCAAGATAACTCCAGGATTACATTCCTAACCTTACCCCCAAAGTTTGCCACGAAATAGCTCACTTTTTAAAATTATTTTTGCTTTTCTCTAGTATATTGATAGTCTTTGGAAACAAATGACATTATTTCTAGCATTTTGTTTTTAGTAGTGGTATTTCCATTTACAAAATGTAATAATTCAAAACCTAGAAAATGTAGCATTCCTATGCATGATGCTGACATCATTCTCCAAGAGTTGTTAGCTGATGATGAATTTGATTAATCAGATTTATGTATTAACATTTCTGTTACATAGGATTAAAGCCAAGTTCTGTTTAGAAATAACTCCAAGAACAATTTTTATTTTTTATTTTCACATTGAAAACCAGTCAGATTTGCTTCAGTGTCAAATAGTGTGTTTATGTAAAATTAAATAATTGCCAGCAGCGAGAGGCACTATTTTTCCTAAATGGGAAATTGTTAAAGGGAGAAAATTCCTTGACAGGAGGCTTGCTTTTTAGGAGGCAATGGGTATCATTACGAGTGTAGGTTCTGGAGCTAGGCTGCCAAGAGTTCAGTTCCTGACTTTATTTCTTCCTAGCTATGTAAATAAGCAAATTACATTTAAAATCCCTTTGCCTGTTTTCTTATCTGTAAAATGAGAATAGTGGGATTTACTTCATATGGCTGTTTTGAGATTTTAATGATTTTTGGTATATAAGTATTAGGTCCTTAATAGTGCTTGGCATCCATAGTCAATATTCAGTAAACATTAGTGCTATTATCATTGTCAAAGGAATGTATTTGCCTTAGCAATTGATTTTGTAGAAAGGAAGCTGTTGAAATCCTTGCTATAACTATATCCTTTTAAGAAAGTCAGATGTCCAAAAGTCTACCTATATAAATTAACTTTTCAAGATCATTCATGCACTTTTGTCTATTCAATCTGTAACAATGCAGCCCATGTTCCATGCTTTCTATAGAGGTTTTCCAGCACAGTGCAGTAACAGAGATTCATAATGATATAACTAAGTCATCACGAAAAGCTCTTGCTGTATTTAGGTCTTTGTGAACAAATGATAATTGGTTCAGGAAAAAAAGCCCATTTAAAATTAAACCATTTGAAATGCAGATCAGTATTTCATACTGAATTGTGACTAAAAGGTCTGATGGGGACCTTATCTTGAACAATTAAAATTTTGGAAAAAACATTAGGTTATAATTATAAACATGCATTCTTAAAATGAACAAAGAACAAATCAAGTGTGAATGGATAGGTTTAATTTTTCTCAATATAATTTAGTAGCATGATAGAGCATCCTTCACATTTGACATTTGTGGTACAACATTAAGAAGATTTTTATTTGTGAAAATATCCATAAAATATATATATAGTGGTTACCCCAAGGACCTCTGTTAATTTCTTTAATAGTCAAGTTATTCCTTCTCCACAAACAATAGACTTGCTTACTGATTACTGCAAAAGTGTTGAATTCACAAAGCTCGATGTTCCTCTTCAGTGCAAACCCTCTGCAGGAGCACCATCTCTCTGGGCCATATTGCATCACTCCCACAGGTCTTGAAGGCAAAGAGAATCGTGAATCTGTTGCTGAGGGTCCTTGCTATACCATGAGCAGTAAAGTCCTTTGTAACCCAGGAGTCTCATGTCTTTTATCAGCATCTGTGAAATAGTAACTAACTTATTTGCTTGTGGAGCAATAGTGTAAAATTAAATTGCTTGTGGAGAGTAGTGTAAAATTAAATTGCTGTCATTTTAATGTTGCCATCATTTAACTGTGAAGTCTTAACAGTTTTTGCAAATTTGCAGTTTCACTCATGGTTTATAAGCTGTTGTGAGGGAGATGCTAACGAATGCAGCTAGTTTTATAAGTGATCAGTTCGCTAGTAAATTTTTCAAAGATTTTCCTTTTAAAGTATATCTTACAATAAAGTTTACAAATCTTATGTGTATACCTCAATGAACTTTTATGTATGTGTACACCTGTGTCATCACCCAAGTCAAGATACAGAAAATTTTTAGCCCACCGGAGGGTCTCTTTTCCTTTCTTAGTACATTCTTGTCTCTGATGGCATAGATTAGTTTTGCTTGTTTTGGAATATCATATAGGTGGAATGATACAATGTGTAATCTTTTGTGTCTGATTTCTTCATATTATATCTGTGAGATTCATCCATTTTTTTTAGGAATGGAATTGCTTGGTCATAGGAATTTATTTTTAGCATTAGTAGATATGGTCAAACAATTTTCCAAAGTGGTTGGGCTAATTTATATTCCTACTAGCAATGTATAAGAGTTCCAGTTGTTCTGTATTGTCATGAACACTTTTTAGTGTACTTTTTAGTAGATAGGGAATGATATTTCAGTTTCCCTTTTTAAAACTTTCTCTGATAACTAATGATGCTGGGACCATTTTACTATCTGATGTGTCTGATCTTTTGTTTAGTGAATATTTGTGATGAATTTTGTTACCTTTCTTTGTAAGTTAAGACTTAGAAATGAGTACTTGGGTTTCTTTGCACATACCACTTAACGTAGTTTGGAAAGTTATAAAGCAGTTTTAGAAAGAATTCCATTAAATGCGTTTTAAAATTTTAATCATTCCACAGTTAGAGTTGAATGTAAGGTTTGTCCCTGCCCCTTTCCCAGTGCTAGTTTTAAGAAAACACTAATATTGAGTCTTAGGTTTTGGAATCTGATGCTCCTTATTCTTTACAAAGCCAGTCTCTTGAAGTCTTACTAATGACATTTCCATTCACCAGAGTCATTGGCCTTTTCTTTGTTCACGTTCTCTTTAAATTCTCTCTTGTGTTTAATCTTCTACAGTACATTCTATTTGGTTCTAAGCTCTTTGTTTTAGCAATATTTTATCAGTAATTCTTTCTCCTCTTTCCTCCTTGTGATGTTCCCTACTGTTCAGGGAATATTCAGGGAATATTTAGGGGATATACTTGCTGCTCTTTTCATTCTGTTGAAAACTCATTTTTTTTTTTTTATCGTTTCGGTCTTTGTGCAAAATCTTAGATCTTTTTCTCATCTTTTCCTTACCAAACCTGTATCTCCAGTCATGACCCTTTCTCTATAGTTAACCAGTGTCTTTTATTCTGCTAATGTAATTATCATTATCTTATTAGTCACCTGGGTTTAAAATGTGAAATTACCTGTAATTTCAAGGTATAGTTGATCTTTATATATTCTTGGTATGTGGTTTGGTGCATTTGGAGTCTTCACAAAAGGGGATAGGTTTGAGTCTTGGCTCTTCTTTCTCATGTATACACACTTGCTGTTTTATTACTTCAACATTTCAATGACTTAGGAATTGTTCCTACTTAGAGTGATACCTGGTCGTGGTTGGTCATATACTCAGTAAAGGGTAGACTATGGTCCTCTTCTGTTTTCATCATACTAGTTTTTAAAAATAGTGAATATTTTGTTATTTAAACAACAAAAGTAGAGAAAATAACATCTGATGATTTGCCAAATCTACTTCAAATCTAGTTTTAAAAGAAGCATTGCTAAATCTTTTTCAGTCTTCATCCTTCTTTCCTCAAAGGCAACCCAGTCAGTATTGAGTATCCTGAGATTGGTATGTATCATTTCCATACATATTTTTAGTCTCTTCTTATATCCATAGTATATGGATATATTATTTATGTTCATAAATAATATTTTAAAAAGTTTTATACAGTTGCTCTTATAAAGATGTATATAGTTTTGCAAATTGCTTCTTAAAAAAATTCACTTACTACTCAGTCACTCATTTAATAAATAGTCACTGTTCTAGGTCCAGAGGAATATGGTGAATAAGGAAGACAAGGCTACCTGCCTACTAACATTTCAGTGGGGGAGACATATAATAAGTAAATAAAATCGATAATGTAATACCAGGTTAGGATAAATGCCATGAAAGAAAATTGAGCAGGATCAGAGGATAGAGAATTATGTAGGAATGGGATGTATACTATTTTAAATTAAGTGTTCTGGGAAGTCTTTTTTCAGGAGTTGGCATTTGAGCAGCTGAGTAATTGAGTGAATAAGTCATGTTAAGATCTGGGGCAGAGAGAATGCCAGGGGAGGGAACATCAAGTTCAAAGGCCTTGAGGCAGAAATGACCTTGGAGCACTTGAGAAATGGAAAGAAGTCAGGTGTGGTTAAGTGCAAAATTAGATTTATAAGAAGTGAGTTTGGAGGAGAAGCCAAAGGTCAGATCATGTAGGCCCTTTAAAGTAACGTTAGGGAATTTGGATATTAAGTGTAGTAAGAGCCACTGGGTGAGTTTTGAACAGAACAATAACATTGTTTGATATACTTTTAAGATTACTTTTGCACTGAAATTCTGTGTAGTAGAAAAGAATGTGGAAGCTTTCTGTATTGATATGGGAAGATCTTGAAGATACATTATACATTTTTTTCTGCTTGGTTTTTTTCTTTTTAGTATACCACTATGTAAAAAAAAGATTGTATTTGTATAAAATTTATCTGGAAGGACATAAAAGATAAATATAAAGGGGTTTACTCATGAAACGGAAAAACGATAATAGAAAAATGAGAAGGAAACCAACCACTGTAGATTTACTTTTTATACATCCATTAAATAGTTATAAATCATACAGAAAAATGTACGTATCTTAACTATCCAGCCAGCCAAATTTTTACAAACTGAGCTGTTTCATTTAATCACTAAGAGTCAGAAACAGAACTTTTCTAGGATGGCAGAAACCCTCAGGTTCCCTTCTAGTTAATACTCTTACCCTTCCCTTCAAAGGGTAACCACCATCCTGACTTTTAATAGCATTAATTAGTTTCACCTGCTTTTTGTACCACCACTGTTAACTCCATTTGATTCATCATAATTTATTTTAAATTATTTCAGTTTTAGCATCATGTCAGTAATACATCATAGATTTTCTTTGTTAAAAGATTAAAACGATACTGAAGTATATAGAGCAAATCACACGGGACTCTTGTCTGTTGCCCCTCTCCCATGCCACGCCTCTCCCCCGAGGATGCTGCAGTGAATAATTTAGAATATAGCCTTCTGGTCTTGGTTTTGAGTTTACATACACAAATAACTTT
This sequence comes from Cynopterus sphinx, assembly GCA_030015415.1. Classification (NCBI taxonomy): domain Eukaryota; kingdom Metazoa; phylum Chordata; class Mammalia; order Chiroptera; family Pteropodidae; genus Cynopterus; species Cynopterus sphinx. The sequence goes on along the minus strand of CM057387.1, from coordinate 29,780,037 downwards.
TCCTTTTTCCCCTTTTCAGTACATAATATGGTTAGTATTTGATGATGATGATGATGATGATGATGATGTTGATAGTAGATTAGTAGTTAACATTTATTAAGTACTTTCTAGTGATTAACTGTTAATCTAGTGTCTGATCTTTAAGGTCCTCCTCCTTCCTCAACATCTCTCTCAATTGCTCATACATACTCTCACACCTTCTCTACCCCGACAGCCTCCATTATATTCTGGTGTTAACTGAATAAGATCTCAGTCAGCCAGGCCTGTCTCCTCTCTATTCTAGAAAATGCTCTATTCATGTTTGCCCACATATTTTTTTGTTTATATCTTTTTGTCTTTGAAATTTCCCTTCTTGTCTCAGACAACCAAACCATGCCTCTACTTTCTGACCCAGATGTCTTTTATCCGATGTCTTTGATGTAACTAAAACTGAGTTCAGTCTTTCTTACAGTTTGTTTGGCATACAACACTTTATAGTCTGTGACCTATTACTGAAATATGTGCTTTCATTCTCTTGTTATGTATCTGTAGTTTAATAGAGCCAGTTTTGCCTGGCAAAAATTATCCTTTGTAGGGTTGGGAATATCCATCGACAAATAAGGAGTATACCGTTACTTTCCTGTACCAGTTTCCCCATGGTTCCAACATAGCAGTCTAGATAGCCACTGCTAGGTAATCAGTACCTAGAACAGTGCTGGACACTTAGTAGGCTCTCAGTAAGTATATGTTTATGACTGAATTAATTGGTTCTATTGGGTATGAAATATTTTTTTTATTTTTAAAGCACCATTGTGGCTGTTCACAGTATGTGGTATATAACAAGCAATCAGTAATTATCTGTTGAATTTAATTCTGTTTCATTTTACTTTATGTCTGCCTGGGTTTTAACTGAGCACATGTATTCTTTTATGGGAAGATATACCCCAGTCCAAAATAGTCCTGATGCTAGAATTTGTCAAAGGCAGAGAGTTGTAGCATTATTTGGCAGTTTTAGACACAAGAAAGGAAGCATCTTTTATTACTGACATCCTTTTTCCAAACATTACTCCCGCTACTTCACTAGTTGCTCATTGTCTCTAGTTGGCTGTGTAGTCACCACAGGATTGTACTCAAGCTTATCAGTGGAGTGCCACTGCACATCATTTCCTCTTGTCGTCATCTCAGAGAGCTTCTTAATGATGCAGAGTAGTGGTCTGCCCAGAGCAGGTTCATTAACTTAACATGCTTAAAATATCACAGAAGGCAACAGGAATTATAAAATTATAAACTGTGCCTTTTTTGAGTTAAACTTTGAATATATAAAAATCTCTTAAGCATTCTTAGTTTTAAAAATAGATACTTCTCATTTTTCTGGCATGATATGTTATGATTTATTTGAGGCATTAGTACATTTTATCTAATGACAACCTTTAATAAAACTTGTATCAAATATATGACTTGAATAAAACCATGGCTTTTACACAAAAGTTTTAAAGTCTGTGAAACATTTTAAAGAGAATAATTACCTTAGGGAAGAGCTAGATTTCTCTTAAGACTTTGGTTCAGATAGGACATATGTTCAAAATTTACATTGCATTTGGCTTGGGTTTCAGTGGAGAAAAAGTACTTCAGAACCAATCAAACCGTTTTTGGAACTTGACCAAAGGAATTAAAAGTCTGGTGGCTGTGTTTTTGTATGATACGTAGGAGGTAGAGCAACCTGTTTTTTCTTTTGGTTACGTTTTGGCATTACCAGTGAATTATTTGTTCATGTTATAAAGAAGGAATTGAGTGGTCACAGAACTTTAGAGAAAATTTTTCTTTCTAGACTTAGGTTTTGTTGTTTTATCTTGTAATGCATTTCTGCTCTTATTTAAAAATAACATACTTTTAAATTAATTTAGATGTATGTAAACTGCATTCATTTAAATTGAGGATCTTATACTTTCCCCCTTTTTCTTTCAGGACTTGAACCAATGAAAGAAGCTTATGGCACTTATGAAGATAAATGTCACTCCTCCCTTTTTAATTGGAACTTCTGTTTAAGACCTGTATATGACTTTTCACCTGTCATCTGTTCTTTCACTAGCCACTGACTTTGAGTTGCAGGAAGGTCTCTGAAGATTTATATCAAATGACGTCAATGGCCAGCTTGTTTTCTTTTACTAGTCCAGCAGTAAAGCGATTGTTGGGCTGGAAGCAAGGTGATGAAGAGGAGAAATGGGCCGAAAAGGCAGTCGATGCTTTGGTGAAAAAGCTAAAAAAGAAAAAGGGTGCCATGGAGGAACTGGAGAAAGCCTTGAGCAGTCCAGGACAGCCGAGCAAGTGTGTCACTATTCCCAGATCTTTAGATGGACGCCTGCAGGTGTCTCACAGAAAAGGCTTACCCCACGTTATATATTGTCGCGTTTGGCGCTGGCCTGATTTGCAGAGTCATCATGAACTAAAACCATTGGATATTTGTGAATTTCCTTTTGGATCTAAGCAAAAAGAAGTTTGTATCAACCCATACCACTATAAGAGAGTGGAGAGTCCAGGTAGGTTTTATTCCCTTGGGAAGAATTAGAAAATCTTCTTCTTGATTTTCAGTTAAGTGGATTTAGTAATTAAAAGGTTCTATTGGCCTCGTGTTTCATTCTTAAAGATTTAGTGTTGGAAGGAAAACTGGAATTTGAACTTAGCTTTTTATGTATAGATGATATAGCTCCTAAGTGGCTTATTCTAATTCATTGTTCACTGTAAGCAGTCATATATACACACTGCCATTCTTTTGGAATACCTGTCTCTGTTTTATCTAAGGCCTGAGCTCCATTTGTGTACTACATCCCACTTCTTTTTGTCTATTGAGAACTTTGTTCCTACAGTTTTCACTCCTTTCCCTAGCATTATATTTTCCTTCTTTATTAGACTATTTCTGACAGCATACAGGCCTGTCATAATACTGCCCATCCTAAAATGAACATTAAAAAAGAATTCCTGTTTTGAATTTTTTTATACCTCCCTACCTGCAATCTTCTATACTGTTTCCTCTAATTCTTTTATAGGCGCCTCCATTTTTATTATCTTCACATTACTTTCCTCACATTCTTTCTTGATTCCCCTCGCATTTAGTCTTTCTTCCCTATCATTTGATTTGTCACGACCACTAGAGACTTCCTTCTGAGAGCTCATCTCAGTCCTGATTTTACTCTCTCTCCCAGTGTCACTTGGTACAGTTGCTCTTCTTCCCTCCCACTCAAAATTTTTCTTTATTGGCTTCTGAAACTATTTCTATCTCACTGGCTGTTTTTGCTTAGTCTGTATATTGCCTTATTGTTTTCATAGAACTCAGTTCTTGGAGAATTTATATTTTTCTTCTGTGTGCTCTCATGCTGTCACATGTCTTAAAACCACCTATAAGCTCATGCTCACATTTTGAACTCGAGTCAACTTGTCCTTTGAGATTTATACTTCTGTATCTAGTTGCCTACTTCAGGGGACTCCAACCCCAGGCTTTGGACTAATACCAGTCCGTGTCCTGTTAGGAACTGAGCCACACACAGGAGGTGAGTGGTGGGCCAGGGAGCGCAGCTTCATCTGTATTTGCAGCCGCTTCCCAGCATTAGCATCACCACCTCGACTCCACCTCAGATCATCAGACTTAGATTGTCATAGCACCAGTCCCTAGTGCCAGAAAGGTTGGGGACTGCTGGCCTACTTGATATATCTCCACTTGAATGTCTGATAAACATAACAGATTTAATATGTCTTAACAGTACTTCAGATTTTTTTTTCCTACCAAGTTATTTTTTCCTTTTAATTTTCCCTATTGAAGGGAAATGGCACCAGCATTCATGTAATTGTTAACAAGAAGTCATCTTTTGTTCTTCTCTTGTAAGTCCTGAGTTTGAGCTATGAGCAGATGCTGTTTGCTGTGCTTTTCAGATTATATCTTGATACTATCATCTCACCATTTCTAATACCACTACTGTAGTACAGAACATCATTATCTTTCACCTGCAGTAGTTTTCTCTTGGTCTCCGCCTCTCCTCCCACCCAAACCCATTCTGTGTCCTTTATAGCAGTCAGAGTGACATTTAGAAAATATATATCATATCGTGTCAGTCCTGCTCAGAACACTTTAAAGGCTCTCTGTCACACTTAGAACAATTTTCTACAAGACCGTACACAATCTATCAAACTTCCTTTGTTCTTAGACTTGCCATATTCCTGCGTTTAGGTTTTTTTCCTTGCTGTTTCCTCTACTTAGAGTACCCTCTCTCAGGATCTTTTCATGGCACATTTTCTTCCTCCATTCAGTCTTTGCTCAAATACCCCAATCATTACTTGATGCTATGTTAGATATTTATTTCATTTATTGACTGATGTGACCAGGACTTTCTCTGTCTCATTCTATACTGTGTCCCTAGTGCCTAGAGTAGTATTACCTGGCACTTAGTAGGTAGTGCTTAGTAAATGTTTTTTGTGTAATGAATGAATTGTATAAGCTGAGCTACTAGCAAGGTGCATTAGTTATCTATTGCTGCATAACAAATTACCACAAGTTAAGTGGCTTAATACACATTTATGATCTCATATTTTCTGTGGGTCAGGAATTCAGGCATGGCTTAATTGGGTTCTTTGTAAGGCCATAATCAAAGTGTTGGTCAGGCCTTGGGTCTCATCTGAAGATCATTTAGGGATGGATCTGTTTTCCAGCTCATGTGATTGTTGGCAGAAGTCAGCTCCTTTCAGGCTGGCTATTAGATTTTTGCTAGTTGTTGACTAGAGGCCACCTTCATTTGCTCACTACATGACTTTTTTCACAGGTAGCTCACATTCATGGCAGCTTGCTTCTTCAAAACTAGTAAAAGAGAGTCTTCTTGCTTGAAGTGTATTATATTCTTATGGAATGTCATCATATACATCCTATCACCTTTGCCATATTTGGTTACGGTCAAAGGGGAGAGGGATACACAAGGATGGATACTCAGAAGTAGGAATGATGGTGGCCACCTTAGAGTCTGTGTGCCATGCTGGGTTTCATATGGAGATACTATAAGCCCAGTATAGTATCTTACCAAAAGGTTGTGAAAATAACATTGGATATGGAGACTAACAAAAAGAATAGTAATAGTGCTGTCAGGGAAAGTTCAGTTAAATGCCAGTTGGTATTTGAGATGATCCTCAATTTTTTACTGAATCTAAAGAGTGCTATAGCCTGAAGAAATTGATGAGCAAAGGAAGATAGGATTTAATACAAAAGCATAGTCTGAAAAATTCCCAAACTTGATATTTGTTAGGAATTGCTGGAAAGAAAGTCTAGGAATTTAGTATATTCACATATAGCCAGGGTGTGATTTATAATCAGCCAATAGAAATGTCTTAATTTTTGTATGCCATTATTCTCAGCTATGATTCATTCTATAGAAAGGACTAGCGCATAGCTCTAGTATGTGTAAGCAAGTTAAGCATCTATGATACAGGATGGATCACTGTAGTACTGGTATTAAAGTAATAGTAATGAACTTATGGATTAGGCACTTTTCTAATGCAATGAGGTCATTCCTTCATAGGGTTAGAAAGTGATATTAACATTTTAAAGCCCTTTAAGTTTATTAATAAAATTACAGATAAGGAAACCAAGGCTTAAAAGAGAAAGTAACTTATACAAGATCACATTGCTAATGTATAGTGGAGCCAGGAAGTATTACAAAAAAATGAAAAAGATGGAAGGTAGCTGAAAAGTGATAAAGAAAAGAAAAATAGAGGGCCAACCTAGGTGGTCCATTGTTTAACAGGCAGTGTTGGTTAGGAATTGGTTCTGGAACCAGACTTTCTGAGTTTGAATCTTGATTTTACCAATACTGCCAGTGTGACCACAGGCAAGTTACTAAACCATTCTGTGATTTAGTTTCCTCATTTGTAAATGGGAATAATAGTACCTACTTCATAGTTTTTTAAATGAGAATTAGATGAGTTGATGCATGAAAAGTGCTTAGATTAAAAAATTAACTGGCTTAGGATAAGTTTTAAGTTAAAAATCATTCTAATATAATAATCTAGAAATAGAGCATAGGGAAGAATGGCAGGAAGAAAATCATCAAAGAAATGCTACTAGAACAATTTCCAGAACTGAAAATTGAAAGGGCCCAGTGACTTATTAACTAGAACAAGGGGTAAAAAAAGACCCATATTTGAAACTGTAGTATATTACGGATAAAAAGTTTCTCTTAAGTTCCCAGAGAGAAAAGGCAGGGTACTGGAAATGAGAGTATTGTATTTATCAGTGCAATTCTGGATTCTAGAAGAAAAGGAAACATTGCTCCAAAAATCTGTTCTGGAATCTGTCTGCAGACAAACAAAAGGGAAAATCTTATATATGCAGGGTCTCAAAATTTATATTCCTTACCCTTTCTTTGGAAGCTAATTGAGGGTGAGATCCAGGAAATAAATCTAACAAAAGAGAAGAGAAGACCAAGGACTTGAGATTTGTAGACTTGTGTAGCAACCTGTCTAAATTTTAGCAAAAGTATGGAGGATCCATTTTTATGGAATTGAATCAATTTTTTGTTTACTTGTGACATCTGGAAAATAATATTAATAGAAATTTGACAGATCTGTTGGACTTTTATAACTATTAGTGGTACATACTTAAGATTAAACAAATGAAGGAACAGGCAATTAATTGTAATTATGTTCTAATAACTAATAAAAGCACTGTTCAAGAAAAAAATAGAATTGTAGTCTATTCTTAGCTCGACAGTGAAAAATATTTATATATATAATATATAAAATCTGGATTTTGATTTAACCAAAAATGTTTTCCATCTTTTCCTGTTTATTAGTTATTTGGATTTTTTTTTTATGAATTGCCGTTTATATCTTTGCCAATTTTTCTGCTGTTTATCTTATTTTTTTTTAATTTTTATTTTTCCATTAGAGTTGGTATTCAGTATTAGTTTACAGTATATCAGGTATACAGTATAGTGGTTAGACATCTATATAATTTGCATGATCCCCCTTCGATTAATTTAGTACCCACCTGGCATTATACAGTTATTGCAATATGCTGTATTTCATATCCCCATGACTATTTTGTAACTACCAGTGTGTACTTCTTAATCCCTTTACCTTTTTTACCCAGCTCCACAACCCCTCTCATGTATGGCAATCACCAATTGTTGCCTATGTCTGAGTCTGTATCCATTTTGTTTGTTTATTTTGTTCTTTAGATTGTACATGTAAGTGAAATCATAATGGTATTTGCCTTTCTCAGTGACTTTTTTCACTTAGCATGGTACCCTCTAGGTCCATCCATGTCATTGCAAAGATTTCATATTTTTTTATAATGGCTGAGTAATATTTCATTGTATTATGTGTACCACATCTTCTTTATCCAGTCTATTGATTGGCAACTTCGGTTACTTCCTTATCTTGCCTATTGTAAATAGCACTGCAGTGAACACAGGGACATACCTTTCCAAGTTAGTGTTTTGGTTTTCTTCAGATGAACACCTAGAAGTGGAATTGCTGGTTCATAAGGTAGTTCTATTTTTAATTTTTTTAGGAACTTCCAAACTGTCTTCCATAGTGACTGTACTAATTTTCAATTCCACTGACAGTGCATGAGGCTTCCCTTTTCTCCACATCCTTGCCGACACTTGCTTGTTGATTTATTGATAGCCATTCTATGTCTATTGGCCATCTGTATGTCCTCTTTGGAGAAATGCCTATTCCAGTCCTCTGCCCATTTTTTAATTTAACCAAAAAGTTTTAATGTGACTTTTTGGTGGGGAAGGGGAATGAGAGTAGGATAGAATGATATAAGAGAGGTACTTCATTTATCATAACAAGTCTGTAAATAATGTCTTGACAAACCAGTAATAGCAATATGAACTTGTTATTTAGCAGCGCACAGAATATTAGAAGAAATGGCTAAGAGTTTAAATTTGTTGTCTCTGAAAGCAGTATGGGCTTAGAAGCTGCTATTTTTGTTATACTCTCTTGGCATCTATCTTAAACTATGTACTTTGGATAAAAAAATTACTAAAAAAAAGTGTATAGACAATACAGAAGTGAGAGAGAAGTAGTCAGTGATTTTAGTTTTGCCTTATAAAAAAGAAATAAATTCTTACTAGATTTAATTTCTAAGTAGTTATTTAAGTCTTTCAGATTGCTAGCCATCTAAACAGAAATTTTTACTGTCTAATGCCCTCCCTACTCTCCATTGGCAGCTGTCCCATTATTCTGTGAGGAGAACAGCAGTTGGTAATACACAGTACAACAAAACAATTGTAATCAGATGTTAACCAGATAATTACTACACTAGTTCAGTAAAATGAAGAGACACCCCCCCCAAAAAAACAAAACAAAACAAAGCAAAACAAAAACCTAAAAGCAAAACAGTACAAATACTGATTTAAAGATCTTCTGATTCCTCACCTGCTTCTGGGAGGGGAAGTATGACCTAGTTAACTTAAAGACAGGCTAATTTTGTTGCTGCTGAACAATGTCAAAGTAATATTTTCAAAAGTGAAATTACATTGACAAATACAGGAAAGTTGTAAAAGACGTGAATTGGTACAGTAACAGTTTAAAGAAATCATTTGTTTCTGTTTCTTATAGGGAAAGGTTATCAGATATTTGTATGTGATCAGTTGGCTCTTTAGAGAAAGTGAATGTTTGAATAAACTTTACATTTTAAAAAATATATCTCAATATGTTTAGGTTTTGTGTATATATTTTCATTATGGTCATGTTTAGAAAACTGATTGTGAATGGAAGACTTCTGCATAGTAAATGTTACTATTGTGTGTAGGGAAAACTTTACTGAAGAACATAAACTGTGAGATCTGTCAAACTAAGAAAGATGAAATGTTCAAAATTGGAGGCTTTCAGGACATCGGTATAGCTGACCTCAACCTCACTCTCTTACCTCCTGTTTTAGTGCTTAGGCCAGCTGTTTATCCTTTCTTATCTCCCTCCTGGAATCTCCATCTCCTATATTCTCCTAGCCCTCTCATGTGAAATCCTCCCAGTTCTTTAAGATCCAGTCAGACATTGTCTTTTTGACAATATTTTGTTTGATTCCTTGCTAGCCTTTCTTGAACTCTCATTGCATTAAATTCTCTTTATTACAGTTTTAAAACATGCCTTTATCTCCTATAGTACAGGAATGGTCTCATTTTGAATTTTCTGTCTCCCAGAGTACTTTATACATGCTAAATGCTTAGAGAGTTTTTGGTTTAGTTATTATGTAAATAGATTCAGGGTTCTACAATGCAGTTCTTCCTAAAAGTAAATTGTTTAATAGGTTTACAGACTTGAATCCTTTCTATCTGTATGGGATATTTGCTTTAGTCATTGCTGACAGGTGACTTTTGATTTTTGTCTTTCAGTCTTACCTCCAGTATTAGTGCCTCGTCATAATGAATTCAATCCACAACACAGTCTTCTGGTTCAGTTTAGAAACCTGAGCCATAATGAACCACACATGCCACAAAATGCAACTTTTCCAGATTCTTTCCACCAGCCCAACAACACTCCTTTTCCCTTATCTCCAAATAGCCCCTATCCCCCTTCCCCTGCTAGCAGCACGTATCCCAACTCTCCAGCAAGTTCTGGACCGGGAAGTCCATTTCAGCTTCCAGGTAAGAATTTATTTTATTAATAACAAAAAATAATCCTTGAGAATCAGCAATTGTTCTTATACTGCTGGCCCTCTGGATGAACTGTTATATGCCAAGAGCTAGCTACTTTTTGACTATATTTTTTTGATTTCCAGAAGAATGTTGAATTTTATTTTGCCAAGTACCATATGTTTAGAGAAATAGAAGTAGCCATACTTGGACTCAAAGTCAGATATTTTTGTATAATCTGTAATACTAAGTACCATATATTGAGTGCCTTTTATAAATTGTGGTAAAAGAAACATTAAATTTAATCTTCAGAACAGCCATAGATGCTATTCCTGTTTTACAGAAGGAAAAATAAATTGATATTAACCCCAAGAGTTTAAGTACCTTCCTAAGATTGCAAAGCTATTAAGTGGAGGTTCAGACTCAAGTTTCTTTGACTTAAAGTCTGTACTTTTTAACTTTACTACACTGCCTTCAAATCTTTTTAAATGTCGGAAGGTTAAAATAAGGCCCACTTATCTTTAATTAGATAACCGATTAATCGATTTGCCTAGAGAAAGATCATAAGTAGATTTCATAAAGTTTCCAGCTTTTGTTAATGACATGTCTTGAACACATCTCGATGTCACTCAATCAAATATTTGAATGCCTACTCACAAATATAGAGAACAGTCTGGTGACAACAGGTGGGGGGAGAGTTGGGGAGCTGGGAGAAAGGGGTGAAGGGTTAAAGAAGTACAAATTAGTAGTTGATAGAGGTCACAGGGATGGGGAGTGTGGCATAGAGAATGTAGTCAGCAGTAATATAATGCAGCGGTCCCTGACCTTTTTGGCACTAGGGACCGGTGTGCCTAATGATCTGAGGTGGTGTTGAGGCGGTAGTGGTAGCACTGGAAAGCGCCTGCAAATACAGGTGAAGCTTGGCTCCCTTGCCCGCCACTCACCTCTTGCTGTGTGGCCCAGTTCCTAAAAGGTCATGGACTGGTCCACAGCCTGGAGGACACTAGATATAATGGATATGTGTAGAGGAGTGATAGAGTAATCAGGGGGATTGTTTCATAAACTATATAAAGATACTTGAAACTAATAATAAAATAAAATGCTAAAAAAAATACTTGCGTGTCTATTGCAGGTACGGTCTTATGTAAGTATATTCTTTGTGGTTTCTCTGCACCAAAATTATCAGTTGATGCAGGTTTCTTTTTGCCGGGGGCAGGGTGGAGGGGGGGTGGAGTGGGGAAGAGTAGTTAAGTACCAGCTGTTAATATTAGGTGTTTGTTCAAAAACTAATTTTCATACTTTGTCCTAGATTCAATGCTGATTGTAGCTCTGTCTCAAAATATATCTTGTATAAACCTTGGGGTGAAAGAAAATTTTTATTCAGTATTTATAATTTGCTGAATCAAAGAAGTAGAGCTGTAGCTTTTGCAAAGATTTTTCAACCATAAGTATTGGAACTCAAAAGATTTTCTAGTTAACATTGTTTCTTAGAGAATTATCTGGCCATTTAATAGGGCACAACAGCCATTTTAGGACATTGCAAAAGAATTAGACAACTGCTTGTAGTGTTGATGGAATTTTGAAGGAGTATAGCTTTATTTTCCAGTTTTAAATAACAATATACAATATATGATGATCTTGATAATTTAATACATACTCCAACTAGGATAATTACATCCTTCAGATTGACTTCCAGTAGTTGCAGTTTCTCTGAGCATATGAATCTAAGCAAATAAAGGCAAAATTCTTGGCCTTAAGTTCTCTTCTAGTGCATTTTAGCACTTATCTTACTATACTGGATTGGACCAAATACATGTGGACTTAAAGTAGGTTTTCAGTAGCTAATGGTTATTCTTTGTTTTTCTCCTTTTTCTGTAAGATGCATTCTACATTTTTGGGTGTGATATTCAGTAATCCAGCTGGTAAATTTATGAGCTTTTTAATGTCTATTTAGAATAACTGAGCAGGTTAAGATTTTAACTATTCTTTTGGGAATTTAGCTTGTCTCATTTTCTTTCTCTTAGCTGATACTCCTCCTCCTGCCTATATGCCACCAGATGATCAAATGGGTCAAGATAATTCCCAGCCAATGGATACAAGCAATAATATGATTCCTCAGATTATGCCCAGTATATCCAGCAGAGGTAAGAGAAATACATTTATTTTGTTGTTGCTGTTTTGTTTGCTTTTTTTTTTTTTTAACTTTTTGGCCACTTTTTAAAAATAGTTTTATTGAGGTATAATTTATATACCATATACATTTTGTACCATCACCACAATCTCATTTTAGAATATTTCCATAACCTTTTAAAAATATCCCTAGTGTCTTTGCAGTCTATCCCCACTTCTAAACCCAGCTTCAGAGATCCTCTATTCTGTTTCTGTAGATTTGCCTTTTCTGAACATTGCATATAAATAGAATCACATCTGTAGTCTTTTGTATCTGGCTTCCTTCACCTAGCATAATGTTTTTAAGATTCATCTATATTGTAGCATGTATCAGTAATTTGTTTCTTTTTATTGCTGAACAGTATTCCATTTTATGGATGAACTACATTTCGTTTATCCGTTTACCAGTTGATAGACATTTGAATTGTTTACAATTTTTGGCTAGTAAGAAAAATGCTGTTATGAACATTTGCATATAGGTCTTTGTGTGGACATTGTTTTTCTTTTTCTTGGTTAGATACCTAAGAGTGGAATTTCTGAGTCATATGGTAAGTTTATTTAAGAAAAACTGCCAAACTTCTCCAAAGTGGCAGTACCATTTTACATTCTTATCAGTAATATATGAGGGTTCCAGTTCCTCCACATCCTCCTAATACTTGTTATTGTCTATCTTTTTTATTATAACGATTCTAGTGGGTATAAAGTGCTATCTCATTTTGGTTTTAATTTGCATTTGCCTAATGAATAATGATGTCGAACATTTTTTATACACTAGTTAGTCATTGTATCTTCTCTGGTAAAATGTTTATTTAAATCAATTGCCCATTTTTAAATTGTGTTGTTTGTTATTATTGAGTTGTAATTATTCTTTATATATTCTGGATAGAAGTCCTTTATCAGATGTGTGATTTGCAAATGTTTCCAGTTTCTGGATTGTCTTTTCATTCTCGTGATGGTATCTTTTGAAGCACAAAAGTTTTTAATTTTGATTAAGTCCAGCTTAATTTTTCTCTTTTCTGGAGTATCCTTTAAGTGTTGCATTTAAGATTGTCTGTTCTAAGGTCATGAAAATTTTGTTGTGGGTTTTCTTCTAGAACTTCTATAAGTTCTTATATGTAGGTGTATAATTCATTTTGAATTAAGCCTCTTGTATGTTTAAGATATAAATTCATCTTTGTTTATGTAGATATCCACTTGGTTCTAGCACTGTTTGTTGAAAAGGGTGTCATTTCTCCAGTGAATTCCTTTGGCATCCTTTTCAGAAGTCAGTTGACCGTAAATGTAAACATTTATTTCGGGACTCTCAGTTTTATTCATTGAACTGTATATTTGTACCTCGTAATCTTGATTACTAAAGCTGTATGTGAGTTTTGAAAAAAAGAAGTGTTAGTCCTCCAGCTTTGTTCTTTTTCAAAATTGTTTGGCTATTCTATATTTTTTGCATTTTCACATCATTTTAGTATAAGTTTTTGTTCCCCAAAACCCTTGTTTGGATTTTGATAGAGTTCATGTTGAATCTCTAAATCAATTTGGAGAGATTTGCCATCATCTTCCAGTGCACAAACCTGGAATCTCTTTCTATTTATTTATTTAGATCGTCTCAGCTTTCAGTATAAAACTTTTCATTTCTGCTTCTCTTTTAAAATTTATTCCTAAGTAAGTGGAATTTGTTTAATTTTATGTTTGAATTCTTCATTAGTATGTAAAAATGCAGTTGATTTTTGTATGTTAATTTTGTAACCTGCAACCTTCTCAACTCGATTAGTTCTAGTAGTAGGTTTTTTTTTAATGCCCTTGTGGATTCCTTAGAGTCATCTAAATACAGGAGCATGTTGTCTGTGAATAAAAAAGTGTTTTTTCCTATCCAGCCTGGATGCCTTTAACATCTCTCCTAGCACGCACTCTCTTTCCCGCTCCCCTTCCTCCCTCCCTTCGATCCCCCTCCTTCCCCGCTCTCTCTCCATCCCTCCTTCCCTCTCCCCCTTCTCCTTCTTTCCCTACTCCCCCCCCCCCCCCCGTTTCTCTTTGTCATTAAAAGGTATTTATAAAAAACCTACAGCTACCTCATACTTAATGGTAAAACTGAATTCTTTCCCCCTGCATTTGGAAATAAGACAAGAATGTCTTCTCTTTGCTTCTAGTGAACATTGTTCTGGATGGTCTAGCCAATAAATTACTAGTTCTCTTTTATTTCTAGTTTGTTGAGAATTTTAAACAAAATTTGTCAAAAGCCTTTTCTGTTCTTGTTGAGATGGTCATGTGGAGTTTTTTGTTCTTTATTTTAATAGTAAGGTGTACTACATGACCTGATTTTCTGATGTTAAACCAGTTTTATATTCCAGGGATAAACCCTATGTAGTCAGTGTGTATAATCCTTTCTGTATATTGCTGGATTGGGTTTACTGACATTTTGTTGAGTATTTTTGCTTGTATATTCGTAAGTAATATTGGTCTGTAGTTTTCTTGTAATGTCTTCTTTGGCATTGATAATCAGGGTAATGATGGTCTCATGTGCATTGGGAAGTGATCCCTCTTATTTTTGGAAGAGTTTGTAAAATATCAGTATTATTTCTTCTTTAGCTGTTTGATAGAATTTACCAGTGAAGCCATTTGGGCTTCGAATTTTCTTTGTGGGAAGATTTTAAAAAATTATTCAACTTTTTTAGTTTCAGAATCTGTTTTTTCTTGAGTCAATTTTGGTAATTTTTGTCTTTCTGGGAGTTTGTCCATTTCACCCAAATTGTCTGATTTGTTGGCTTAAAGTTTTTTATAATATCCTTCATAATCATTTTAATTTCTGTGGGAGTCGGTAGTGCTGTCTTCATTCCTGATTTTGAAAATTTGTGTCTTGTTGGTTTTTTCTTGGTTGGTTTGCTAAAGGATTGTCAATTTTGTTGCTCTTTAGAACGAGCCAGCTTTTTGCTTTTTCATGGATTTCCTTTCTAATCTCTATTTTCTTTATTCTGCTTGTTTGCTTTTAGCTTGCTTTTTGTTTTATAAAATTTCTTGAGGTAGAATGTTAGGTTATTGATTTGAGTCATTCTTTTTGAACATAACTGTTCAAACGATTCATTTCCCTCTAACAATGCCTTTAGTTGTATACCATAAATTTTGATGTTTTATTTTCATTTTTATTCAGTCAAAATATTTTAAAATTCTCTTGTAATTTCTTGTTTAATTCTTGGGATTATTTTGTAGCGTGTTAATAAATTTCCACGTATTTCAGGATGCTCCAAATTTCTTTCTGTTCCTAATTCTTAATTCCATTTAGGGCATTGAACATACTTTATATGATTTCATTTCTTTTTAATTTATTGAGACTGGTTTTATGCATGTTTTTGTATAGCCTGTGACCTAAGAATGGATTTTAGATTATTAAAAGGTTATTAAAGAAGAATACGTGGCCTGAAAAACCTAAAATATTTTCATTCCACTTGGTCATGGTATATAATGCTTTTTATATGTTTCTCGATTTGATGAGCAGAAAACATTAGCTAACACCTTGCAGAGCATATGGTCTGCTGTAGAGAATATTCCATATGCATCTGAAAAAATATATTTCAGTTTTGTAGGGAATCAGAATCTATGAATTTCAATTAGGTCAAATTGGTTGGTTGGTAGTATTTTTTAAGTCCTCTTTCTTTCTAATTGTTCTGTCAGTTATTGAGAGTGGGAGACTATTGTCCTCAACTATTACCATTGAATCATTTCTTTCAGTTCTGTTGGTTTTTGCTTTGTGTACTTTGGGGATCTGTTGTTAAAGTGTACAATTCAGTAGCGTTAAGTTAATCCACCTTGTTGTGCAACCATCACCACTGTTCATTCCTAGAATTTTTTCATTGTCTCAGACAGAGCTCTTGTTCCCATTGAACTCCTGATTCTCCCTCCCTTTGGTAACTACCATTCTACATTTTGTTTCTGTGAATTTGCCTATTCTAGTTCCTTCGTCTAAGTGGAATCATATAACATATTGTCCTTTTGTGTCTGGCTTATTTCACTTAGCATAGTGTTTTCAAGGTCTGTCTATGTTGTAATCTATATCAGAATTTCATTCCTTTTAAGGCGGAATAATATTTTATTGTATGTATATACCACATTTAGTTTACCCATGTATCAACTGATGGACATTTGGATTGTTTCCACCTCTTCACTGCTCTGAATAATGCTGCTATGAACATTGATGTACAGGTATCTGTTTGAGGCTCTGTTTTTTCATTCACTTGGTATTATATACCTAGGAGTAGAATTGCTGAATTTTATGGTATTTCTGTTTAACTTTCTGAGGAACTGTCAAACTGTTTTCCAAAGTAGCTGCACCATTTACATTTACACCAGCTGTGCATTAGGGTTCTAATTTCTCCACATTCTTGCCAACACTTTTTAAAAATAATAGTCATCCTAATGGGTGTGAAGTGGTATCGCTTTGTGGTTCAAAAACTACTTTGTTTTGAAACCTTCCTTAGTTGTCATAAGTTTAGAAAAAGTAAGGTACTGCCACTTCATATGGTTCTTGAAAGAATGGTGTTTTTGTATGTGTTATATGTGTTTATGATAATACTGAAAGACTATATGTTACACTGTGTTTCCAGGAGCCCCACATTCCTAAGAACAGTTAAATTTCAGGCTCCCAATAGTCTTGTTAATATCTGAATAATGTCTGACTTTCCAAGGTCTAGAATTTATGTAGGAATTTTATCATACTAATTTGCTTGTAATTCACAGAACCTACCTTCATTTAGAGCAAAAGGTCTCAGAATATGAATTTCTGGATTTGAATTCCTGCATCTCTACTTATTTACTTTGCAGCTTAACAGAGTTGCCTTTTAAAATCTCCAAGCCTAAGTTTCCCCACTTATAAAATAAGTAGAGATAATATCTACACAGGGATTATTAGTGTACTGATTGAATTAGACAGTATATGTAATGATCTTAGTATACAGTGTCAGGTAATACCCAATAAATTATATTATCCTTCTTCTGAAAATGTGGACTATGTTTACCCCACCATTCATTTTCCTTTTTTTCCATGTGTCCCTCCCACCTGTTGTGCCCAGTGTGAATTGTTGACTTGTACACGAGTAAGAATTTGGCTAGTACATATGGTCCTCAATTTATAGAGGGGTTACATCTCGATATACACATCATAATTTGAAAATATCATTAAGTCATAAAAGTAATAAACCTAACCTACCCAAACATCATAGCTTATCCTGGCCTGCTTTAAATGTGTTCAGGACACTTACTTTAGCCTACAGTTGGGCGAAATCATCTTGAACGGTGAATACACTGTATATTATTCATTGTTTACCCTTGAGACCATGCGACTTACTGGGAGCTGTGGCTTCCTGCACTGCCCAGCATCGCAAGAGAATTGTACTGCATATCACTAGCCAGGGATAAGATCAAAATTCAAAATTATACTTATATTTTTTTGCTGAATGCATATTGCATTTTCACCATCATAAAGCTGAAAAATCTTAATTCAAATGATCATAAATCAGAGCTATTTGTATTTTTACTACATGTAAATCTTTTTCCATAGTCATTTTTAGCACTTAACATTTAAAATATGTACCACCTTTTACCCAAAGATAATGCTTACTTGTGATTTTTTTTCCTAACAGATTTTATTTTTTAGGTCAATTTTAGATTCACAGCAAATTTAAGCAGGAAGTACAGAGTTCCTACATGCATAGCCTCCCCCACTATCAGCATCTTGCACTGTCAGACACATCATTATCACTAGAATTGCATAGTTTACATTAGGGTTCATTCTTGCTGTTGTATATTCTGTGGGTTATAACAAATGAATAATGATATGTATCTGCCAGTATAGTACCATATAGACTAGTTTCACTGCCCTAAAAATGTGCTTTGCTTATTCATTCTTCTTCCCTTCTAACCCGTGGTAACCATTGATCTTTTGATTGTCTCCTTAATTTTGCCATTTTCAGAATGTCACATAATTGGAATCATACAGTATGTAGCCTTTTCAGATTGGCTTCTTTTACTTAGTAACTTACATTTAAGTTTCTCCCATATTTTTTCATGGCCTGATAGCTCCTTTAAAAAAATTTTTTTTAAGTCCTGAATAATATTCCATTGTCTGGATTTATTTATTCATTCACCTACTTGGTTGCTTCCAAGTTTTGGCAATTGTAAACAAAGCTGCTATAAACATTCATGTGCGGTTTTTGTGTGTACATAAGTTTTCAGTTGCTTTTGGTAAATACTAAGGAACACTTTTCCTGCATTATGCGCTGTGAGTATGTTTAGTATTTTAAGAAACCACTAAACTTTTCCAATGTGGCTATACCTTTTTGCATTCCCACCAGCAGTGAATGCAAGTTCCTATTGCTCCACATCCTCCCAGCATTATATGTCACTGTTTTGGATTTTTGCCATTCTAATGGATGGATAGCAGTATCTCATTGCTGTTTTGTTTTGCATTTTCCCTGATGACATATGATGGGGTGCATCTTTTTATATGCTTACTTGCCATGTGAATATCTTCAGTGAGGTGTCTGTTCATGACTTTGACCCACTTTTTAATTGGGTGGTTCATTTTCTTGTTGCATTTTAAGAGTTCCTTGTATGTTTTGGATAACAGTCCTTTATCAGATAAGTCTTTTGCAAATATTTTCTCCCAGTCTGGCTTGTCTTCCCTTGACAGTGTCTTGTGGAACAGAAATCTTTAATTTTTAATGCAGCTTATCTGTTATTTCTTTCATGGATCATGCCTTGACATTCTGTCTAAAAAGTCATCACTTTATTCAGGATCACCCAAATTTTCTTCTGTGTTATCTGCTAGACATTTTATAGTTTTGCATTTTACCATCAGGACTGTGATCGGTTTTGAGGTAATTTTGGTGAAGGATGTAATGTCTGTGTTTAATTAATTTTGTTTTTTTGACTGTGAATGTTTTTGTACCATTCATTAAAAAGACTACCTTTTCTCCATTATGCACTTGTTCCTTTGTCAAAGATTGGTTAATTATATTTATCTAGGTCTATTTCTGGGCTCTCTTTTCTGTTTTTTTGATCTGTTTGTCTATTTTTTTGTCAGTACCACACAGTCTTGATTACAGTAGTTTTATAGTAAGTCTTTAAGTTAGGTAGTGTCAGTCTTACAATTATTTCCTCAATATTGTCTTGGCTGTTCTGGGTCTTTTGCCTCTCAATATGAACTTTTGGATATGTTTGTTGATAACTGCAAAATGATTTGCTGAGATTTTGATTTGGATTACATTGAATCTATAAATCATATTGGGAAGAAATGATATCTTGACAGTATTGAGAAATCACATTCATGAACATGGAATATCCACTTATTTAGTTCTTTGATTTATTTCATTAGAGTTTTATAGTTTTAAAAATCTTATACCTATTTTGTTAGATTTTTTTACCTAAATATTTATTTTTTGAGTGCTAATGTAAGTAGTAATGAGTTTTTAATAGTTTCCACTTGTTCATTGATAATATATAGAAAAGTGATTGATTTTTGTATATTAACCTTCCATCCTACAACCTTGCTATTAGTTCCAGGAGGGGTTTTTTTTTGGGGGGGGGGTGGTCCGTTCTTTCAGATTTTCTATGTAGCCATTGATGTCATTTGGAAAAAAAGACAGCTTTATTTCTTCTTTCCCAATCTATATACTTTTCATTTCCTTTTCTTGTCTTTCTGCCTTAGTTAGAACTTCCAGTACAATGTTGAAAAAGAGTGCTTGAGTTGGGTTGAAAGGAAACATAAAAGAATCTGGAGTTTATGATAATCATCCATTAAACATTTTTTCTGTTTGGTTTGTTCACAGATGTTCAGCCTGTTGCCTATGAAGAGCCCAAACATTGGTGTTCAATTGTTTACTATGAATTAAACAATCGTGTTGGAGAAGCATTTCATGCATCTTCTACTAGTGTGTTAGTAGATGGATTCACAGACCCTTCCAATAACAAAAGTAGATTTTGCTTGGGGTTGTTGTCAAATGTTAATCGTAATTCAACAATTGAAAACACTAGGCGACATATTGGAAAAGGTAATTTTGTCATTTCCCTACATTCACTTGAAGTCTGTTTTTGTTGTGCTTACTTTTGTACCATGCATTGTGCTGGAGCATACAAAGAAGCTTAAGGTGTGGTCTCTGCCCTCAAGTTGCAGATGTTGAAGTAAAAACCTAATCAATCCTCTTTTCTTTATCCTGCTTACTTTTTCTTTATAGTAGTTAACATCTGAAGTCATACCACTTCTTTGTTTATTTTTTGAATATCTATCTGACTGGAATATAAGCTTTTCATAAATTTGCCTTAATAACAGCAATATTTTCAGCAACTAGAACAGTGCCTGGCTCATAGTAAATATGCAACAGATATTTTAATAATTTTATAATTATTTATGGAGTATTTTGGGCTGAGATGGCTTGTAAGAATTTCCATTACGTTGGAGGAGCAGGGTTACAGGTAGGAAACCAAGTTTGAGTGACATATCTTCAGTGGCTTCACTACCACCCCTCCCACCTTTTGATTCAGGTAACAAGGTTTTATTTATAATTCATACTGCAAGACAGTTGCCATAACAGAATTTTTCATTCTGCAGTGGAATGTCAGAGTCTTGTGTATCAAGTGGTCTGAAAGGAAGTCTGTCCCAGGTAGAATATATTGCTTGTCTCTTTGAGAAGTTTTGTTTTTACTGCTTACTGCTTTTTGCTTCTTTGATTTGAGAAAATCTTCGTCCAAGTTCAAAACAAAAGGTACATAACTATAATTGTGTGCCATTTCTTATAGAAGAGATTCAGAAAAATACTGTGGCCAAAAATAAATTGAAAGTTTTAATTCTTTTTTTATTTTATTGCCCACTAGGTGTTTTAGGTTAAATGCTTCACTTTTATGCATTAATTTTTCCACTACAGTAGAATAATTCAAGAGAAATCTACTTGGTGAATTCTTGAATTCTAGACTCAGTTTTCCCTTTTCCTCAGTACGTAGGTATAGGACCCTTCTGCAGATCATTGTACTTGCTCAGAAAAAAAATTTTTTTAATGTCACAGCCCGATACAAGTCTGTGACTCGTGTGCAGAGGTATGTATGTATAAGGATGGTCTTTATAGCGCTATTTACATAGTGAAAAGTTGGGAACTTCAGCATTAGCTGTGTATTTGAATCTTTAATATTGAAATTACATTCACACATTTATATGTATTTTTAAAATACCTAAACATTTTTTTTAGGGAAGTAAAATAAATCTTCCATTTAAAGGCACCTTTTGTGACCTGAAATTACATATGTGCCTTAATTTTTTTTAAATGCAGCTGTCCTCTCCATTAGCAAAAAGAGTGCAAAACTCTTTGCCAAATGACTATGATCATTGATAGCAGCAAGCATTCTTCTGAAAAAACTCATAATAAGGTGGTTTTTTGTTTCTTGGCTTTTTCTTTGCAATTGCTTTCTTTCAAAGAGATGATAAATGATTGTTGGAAAAGAAGGGAAAAAACTCCTAAGAATTGATAACTAATATGAGGCTTGAGTCTTGGTTACTTAAGGACAATTTTAGATTTAGGCAGACATCAGCCTCTTAATTATCTGTGGCAGCATAAGGCCATCTAGTGGTGCCTTCTATCTGAAGACGGGGGAGTTTGCTATAGATGAGTGAATATTCTTGGTTGCACTTCAGATATAGCCTTTTTGGCTTCATGCTGCTGCTTTGTTGACTCCTGTACCTGGTGTTTTTAAGGTGTTCATCTGTACTATGTTGGTGGAGAGGTGTATGCAGAGTGTCTCAGTGACAGCAGCATATTTGTACAGAGTAGGAACTGCAACTTTCATCATGGCTTTCATCCTACCACTGTCTGTAAGATTCCCAGCAGCTGCAGCCTCAAAATTTTTAACAATCAAGAGTTTGCGCAGCTTCTGGCTCAGTCCGTCAACCATGGGTTTGAGGCAGTATATGAGCTCACCAAAATGTGCACCATTCGAATGAGTTTTGTCAAGGTGAGTGGGTTGTAATTTGTAGCTTAATTTGAGTCACTGTAAATATGTGTATTGTATGTCATTAGGATATAATAAAAAAAAATCTTTGTTAAATGAAAAGAGCTAACTACTTTCCACCTGATTAAATAGGTTTTTAAATGAAATTCTTGAATATATAACTTTAACCATATGGTAGGTCTAAGATTTTATTTTATAATCCAGATATTATAAAATACGTGATATTAGTATTGATTTTGATATTGAATAGAGCCTGAATTTGTAAAGAATTTCAGTTTAATACTAAATTGCTAGATAGCATTTAGGTTTAAAAGTTTTTTAACTTCCTTAGCTTTAGCACTTTTTAATTATTATTAGATCCCATTAGAGTGACTTAGAGAATTCTTTAGCATACTAAAATAATTTTTCATGTATCTAAGCTTTATTAAGTCTTTGAAAAGTTTTAAAGAACTTTTCAAATTATCATTTACTTTTCACTAGATTTTATTGGCATTCCAAAGATGATAGTTTATGGGCAAAATTTGGAAAGAATTTTAGTGATATATTTAAGCAGCCTGTACTATATCCACTGTTCTTTCCGGATATAGCCAAAGAAGAGCAGCTGTCACATACTCTGGATTTTTTTGTTTTGGCTTTCAGTCCCACAGTCCAGTGCTTCCTTGCTGCTTTGCTATAGGTCTGTTACATACATCAGTTTATCAGTAGCCTTGAAGGTATTTCCCTACTTCTGTAGAAAGGTGACTTTTCCATATTTAATGTTTTCTCCCTCAGCTCCTCCCCCCCAGCTGTCCTGGGCCAGTACTACTATAAGCACTAAAGCAGAGTGTTTGATTATTATAGGCATATAAAAATGAAAAAAAAAAAAAGGGTAAGCTTTGGAGTTTTAGGCTAGTTTCCAGCTCAATTCATCTCAGTAATTTTTCATCTTAAGGGATAATTGATACGTGATTGCCACTTTAAGTACACTTACATACTGTAATCAGATCTGTAATGCATTTTCTGATATTAAAAAAAAAAGCTGAAAAAAATTTTTTTGTACCAAAATCTGACGTGAACTTATATGACTACTTATATGATTTATTTATCCCATTAAGTGAGAATGCATCTCACTGTAGAAATATTAATTTTTAAATTATGAGATATAATGTATTAAATTAAAAAGAATTCTGAAACATATCTTGCTCCAGGAGTTTCTGCTATTAAGGGAATTGTATGTTATTTGAAAAATTTATATATCTTTCCATAGTGCAGCTATTGTGTTGTTTTTACTACATGATGCTAGGATTGTTTTTGTGTTTTTAAAGTACATCTACATCTCTCTTACTAATCTTTTTTAGTATGTTAAAATTAGTTTTGATTGGTTGACAGTTTAAAGAGAGATTTGCTATGATATATGTTCGTTTTCATAGGGCTGGGGAGCAGAATATCATCGGCAGGATGTTACCAGCACCCCATGTTGGATTGAGATTCATCTTCACGGGCCTCTTCAGTGGTTGGATAAGGTCCTCACTCAGATGGGCTCTCCTCTGAACCCCATATCTTCTGTTTCATAGTGCAGAAGTATTCTTTTTCAATTCTGTTATTAGTGGACTTGTTTTAATTTTAGGGAAACTTTCAGTACAGATACTGTGAGCTTACATGGAAAATAGCTTTTTTTTTTCTACATAATTGTGACCAATACATTTATATTTTGTAATGAATCTACATTTGTTTGTATTAATGTTCATGTGATTAACTCTCAAAAGTGTTGAGAAAGATGCAGAGTAATTACTGTGCCCCAGTTCAAAAGTTTGGCATTTATTTTAAACTGGAACACACTTTTGCCTTCTTGTTTCAACAATAAGGCAAAATTTGTTAAATTTTTTTGAAAAAGTAATACATCACATGATGAAAAATTATAATAGTATGGGAGGGTAAACAGTGAAAAGCCTTTTCACTCTTGATCCTCCAGAAGCTGTACTTTTACCAGTTTCTTTGTCCCACCAGCTTTAAAAAAGTATAATTCATTGTTCTATAAAAGCGTGTAGTAGGGGCTTAAAAGAAACTATAAAAAAATCTATTTGAAGGAACACTATGCACTGCTGTAACAAGTAGTGTTCAGTAAAAGCAGAGTGATAGTTTTATAGATGACATAAAATTTGCATTTAATACAGCTAAATGTTTTGTTGTATTGTAACTTCACTCAGTATATCTTTTGTAAAACATTTCCTTTTTAAAAAAAAAAAATATTGCCATCAACCAATTTTCAGTATATGTCATTTACTTGGAATCTGTCATAAGTACTACTTTATAGCTAGTGACAGTGCATGCACGGCCTTGTTCAGCTATGTTTGCTGCTTTTGGCCAGTGTTGCAAAAACTCTAATTTTGAGATGCATTAATCTTTTATTTTGCACTTTGATGGGTGACAGTTTTTAATGTAACCTTTTGTGAAACACACTCAAGTGACTTAGATGCTCATCTGTACTTCCTTGGTATCCTTTTGTATTAACAAACACTGCAGTTTATAGATTACAGTTGTAGGAATTTATGCTTTTTCTAGCTTTCGTTGTATTTCCAGCCTAGATTATAAGACTGTTATTCTGCAGCTCCAACCTAAGGTGCCTTTTTAATTCCAGTTTTATGGATGTTTTTAATATTGGAAATCATGTACTTAAACCCATTGCTCTTATTTGTTTTGCATCAGTCTCTCCATGCAAGGACCTATGTACTTTAACCATAGGAGCCTCTTCAGTCTGGCCCCAAGGATAAGGCTACTAGTCTGATACTTAAATGAATCAGCAGTGGTTGTTGAGATAGCTTATTTTAACTCTTTTACGTATCAAAGAATATAGACTGTTCTTTCAGTTACCATGCTCCGTTGTTCCCCCCCCCCCTTTTTTTTTAGTATCTATATGAATGCTAGTCTCCCAGAACACAATTCTCAGACAGGAAAGACATGAAAACTATAAAATATCCTTTTAATCGATTATGCTTAAAGGCTGTGGGGTAAAGGACTCAGCCCCCTTTTTCTAGGGAGCAGTCAGATGGACTCATAATCATGGCATGAAAACAATGACCTAATTTACCTATCAGAGGAAGCTTATGTTTCGGTGCCTTTTGAAAGTATGTGGAGCCATGTCAGTCTTCTCTTTAAAATGTTAGTTGGTTTGACTTTCTGCCTTGCCCTTTCTGCTTTTATGAGGAAGAAAATGCATTTTTTGTGGAAAGAAGAATGCAGTTCCTCATGTTTTCTGTGACATTATTTATTGCTTTTACAAAGTGCAGCCAATGGATGGTTTTAGTTCTTTCAAATGAAGTGCCATATGTGTTTCAGCTCAGAGGGTGGTAAAAGGATACTTTCTAATGGTCACCTGAGCCTTAAACATAACATTTTACATGACATGCATTCTCAGTCTTCCAGAGTTGTGTCAACCACGTGAAAGAGGATAAGAGGATATTATTTGCTTAGAGGTAGAACAGTTTTAATTTACATCATTGGTTTACTTAACCAGGCTTATGGCACAATCTTTGGAACAGATTTGTAGAAAAAAATCACCCTGCCTGAATGACAGATACACGTAATCAACTTCAGTGGGCTTCAACTGGTGGAAACTATTAAATTGTTTTATTGATGTTTTTGGTTGAATTAATTAAAAATTATTTTTACTCATGTCATAACCTTTAGAGTTATTAGCAGGATTTTAAGTGATTGGTCTTTTCTCTGTTTTCTCTATGGAGTTGTGTCTCATGAATGACAATGCTGAAGCTATTAACTGTTAAGAATTTCACAAAGCATTAGCCTGTTGTATGTCCTAAAAGTTGTTAACTCCACATCCCTGGCTTTTAAATGAAAACTTTATCTAACTGCTTCTATGATTCCTGAAGATGCTGAATATCCATGGATGGGGAATAAAAATTACCAGTAAGATTTTTTAAAAGGCAAGTACAATTCTGACCAGTGAAAAGAAGCCATACCTCTGAAACCATTTCAGAAAATAACAGTATTAAGTTTTTATTTAATCTCCAGAATGATTTACAAAACGTTAACACCAGTAAAACAATCACATTTTATAGCATGTACAACATATGGCAGCTGAGAAAGACAGTCTTGGTATAATAAAATTATAACTAATTTGGTAAATGCAAAAAGAATAGAATCAAAATTAATCCCAGTAATGAATTAAAACAGCAAAAAGATATTGATTGGGTAAATAAATAAAAAGGTGTATTTGACTAATATTTCTGTGTAATAGATATTAGGGACTGATTGATATTGCCTAGCTTAAGTTGTGGAATGTAAACTAGCTGGCGTATTATTGATCTGTAGAATGTAACTTTTTTTTTTTTAGAGAAAATTTGAGGAAGACCAGTCAGAATGTCAAATATATACATCAGCATATAAATCATTTTTTACTTTTTATTGTTATGTAAGAAAACAGTAGAATTGGCTGGGTTTCTGAGGAGAAATCCATAGTAAGATTACTAGATTGTTCAATAAGCTACATCTAATAGTACAGAAAGAGGATGTAGCCATTTTATACTTTTCATAGATCTGAGAGTAAGACATCTTTTTAGGATGTAAAATGATCAGTAAGTATTCAGATCTGAAATGTATTGTCAATACAAGAACTGGGGCTCACATTATAAAACTTCAGTGCTACCTGGGGATGCCTGTGGGAAACGGTTCCCCTATAATAGTATTCTGCTGAAGGGGAAAGTTTATACAGAAAAGGAAACCCTACTAATAGCAGAGAGACTAAAGAGTTGGATACTACCTGCTTAAGTGCTGTGCTTCTGTTATAGAGAGCATCTAATATACGGTTTATTTTTTTATACTTTTTCTAGTTTGCTTAATACTACTTTGGATCATTATAACTTTCCTACTTAAAATATATTAATACCTTTCTTCAGGAAGAATTTATTGATAATTACTGAATTCAGCTTCCAGTGATGACTTAAATTTTGGACCTGTTAATTTTTAAGAGGTTCAGAGCCCGCCCTTGTCTTCTTAGTTAAATCCTCACTTAATCTCTAGGTGAGAATATTAGTATGTTTTCCTTTTTATACCCATCAGCTAGATAAACATTAATCACTTAAGATAGTAGATAGCCTGGTGATTTTAGAAGTGTTTGGTGATTTTTATGGGAGTGAGTTTTCCTAAGTATTGGTTTATGGGTGGTCTCCTCAGATACTAACTAGGGCAGCTTTTGTGGGGGGTAATCTTCAGGCTTGCTGCCTGTTTTTCCCAGAACAGCAGCATTTTTCTTTTTGGTACAGTTAGGATTTTGGGGAGGTTTTCTTATCACAGAAGATGCATGTTTGGAAAGTGAGAATTCAGGACATCTTTTTGGCATAAATAGTTCTACCTGCTGCACAGAAACTTGGAAAGTTCTTTGGAATTCAGTGGATTGCAGTTTAGCATGTCCTGACTACAAGAGGTAACAGTCTTTATCAAGCCTTTGTTATGAACAAATCTTCTGAAATACAACTATGTTATAATTGAAGTATTACCTGAAAATTAGATGGTTTACAAAAACTACAGTGAGGGATTTTACATGCCAATTTTTTTTTTTTGCAAAAGTAAGACCTTATGCTGTAATATTTGCTGGTAGCAGTTGCTGTAAAACCAGTGACGAGCTGTTTTGTTGAAAAAGGTCCAGACAGAGCAGGATAATTCTTTCATTCATGGCAAAGTGAAAAGGTTTGCATGGTTCTTGTCTAAATAATTCTGTTGTTAAAATTCTTAAAATTATCATACCATTGTCCTTTAAGGTTTTATTTGAAGATTCTGTTTTTAAAATGTTCAGGATATTTTGTACAGGTATATAACCCCCCTCCCCCAATTATTAGGTAGTGCCTTATTAATACTAGCTGTTGTTAGTTATAACCAAACTCCAGTGATGCCAGACAAACCCAAGTTCTTTGTAAAAGAAATCTTTTAGAGTCAGATTTTCCCTTCTAATACCATTGATTGCAGATGATGTTGCTTTGATTTATTCATAAAGTATTTAATTATAGGGACTCTTGAAGATAATAGTTGGGCAAGTGGTTTTCTTCTTAACCTGGTTGGTTAAGGTTGCATTTTGAAAATCGCTTATTTTAAAATTGGATAAGATTGTAATCGTGAAAACTGGATATTTGTATGTACCTACCCATGTTCTCTTATATACTTCATATTCAGATGATAAAGACCAAACCAATGGCTGCACTATAGTATAGGTCTGCTTATTTGTATTTGTTCTGCTTCTTTTTATGTTGTAGAAAATGAAATTCTAGCAACATACTTCAATTCTGTTATCTTTTTGATACTTGTAAAAATGTATTAGGTTTTACTATATAATGCTTTTCAAAGCCATAACTCTTAAGAACTTCATTTTTGCATATTGTTTGCTAATACTTTATTTTAATAAACCTCAAAACCCACCTAATATATGTGTGGATTTTTTCTTTTTCGGGCGCGGGGGTGCGGGGGAAGGGGTTTGATGCTCTATTTTGACTTATTTCATTGATTTATAAGAAGGACGACATTGTCAGCTGCTGTGACCAGCTGTGTTATCTGTGTTTGTGCACTAGTGATATAAAATGGGAACATCATGTCTTTCCACGCAGCATGAGGTTTGCCCAGGTTGATCAATATTTTTCCATTTTGTTTGTTGGAGAGTTGGTGTGTTTTTCTTTGTTTTGTTTTGTTTTGTTTTGATTTTTGTTTTTTTGTCTTGAAAAGGGATTTGGATCTAGAGTCTGGAGGTTTTGAGTGTAACCATTAATTTCCCTTCTCTAGATCCATCTACAAATGAGAGGTCTTGACCTGTATTGGAAAATACAGTAGCTCTTAGCTGAGCTAGCTCTGGAATCTACTTGCCTGCATTTGAATCCTGGGCCTCATAGCTTTCTTAACTCTGTGCCATTAGGCAGGTTATTTAAACTCTCTGAGCCTAATTTCCTGATCTGTAAAGTAAAAGTCATAGAATTAGGGGAAGATTAAATAATGTAATACAAATAAAGTACTTAGAATAGTGTCTGGAACATAAGAACTCATATTTTTATTATTATAACATTTATACTTTGATTCAGAGGAATTATTTCTGATGCTGCTTCACTTTAGATCAACCCATGATTATCCACTTTGCGAGTTAGCTGTTTTTATTTTCTTAATTTTTTTTTTAATCACAGTTTAGTCATCTCTACCAAGTACATACTTTGCCACCTCTGTGTTATATATACTAGAAATGCAAACTCATTCTCATTAGGAAGGGATGGTGAAAATCTGTGCCTCACTAGAAAAGTAGAAAAACTCAAACTGAATATTTTAACCCAAAGAATAAATGTAAAGTTCTAATTGTCTTTAGAGAAAACGTCATCAAAGGAATTCATTTCTAAAATCAGTTCCTTCTTATGCCTTTTTATTTTAAATATAAGGCATTTAGTGAGGTATTTAGCAGTGACTTCACTGACAGTTTTAGAAGAATATTTCAAAAACAAAATCTGTTCTGGCAAAAGATCTCAGTGAAAGTGGTGAGAGGTGTCGGCGCTCTCAGATTTAAGATAATTAGTTTTCAAATTGCTTTAGCCAAAACAGTTCAGGTGATGAGAGGAGAAATTGTAACATCTGCTCCAATTTTCTTTTAGACATGAGACTCAGTGGCTAAAGCTATTTCATATTATTGCAGTTTTGATGCAGTCAATATTTTATAAACATTTAAAGAAGGCTGTCAGGCTGGGTAAGCTTATAAGGAAATATTTTTTCAGAATATTCCTCTGTAGTAGGAAAAAGAAGGAACCATTTTTAAAAAGTCTTTCCCCCATTTTAACATTTTAAGTATTAACTGTTTTTGGTTATGTTGAACTTGTAAATCTATCTTTAATAAATTGATTTTAGTGGGAAAAAAATCCTGGGTTCTTTTCATATAAATCACTTTTTGTGGTTTTATTTCAAAGAAGGGAATGAGGCTTTGGGGAAAATTTAAAGAGTTGTTAGCAGCTAGCTTAACCATCGCCATCTTAAAATATATTGGATGGGAAATAGAAAGCTGATGGTTAAGATTCTTTCATTATCCATGTTCTGTCACGTGGATATTTGTATAATTCCTGTGAGATGTTTCCTGAGGCAGGTTTTTGAAGTTTGGGGATGGATTTTGAAAGCTTTCTTATACTTTGTTCCCTTTCACCATCCAATAAAAATCTCACCTGTTATTTCATTTTAAATGCTTATATCTGAGATAATTCAGAGAATTTTAACAGCACAGAAAAAGTACAAACTAAAACCCTGCAAACACTAGCTAACTACTACACTTGTACGCATGTACCCTTACCTGTAATGGTCACTGCCTTCGGTCCTTTGACATTAGGTCATTATGGGATAGCTAAAGCTCCCCTTTCGAAAGAGTTCAACGAGAAATTGGTTTGGTTCTAAAGTGTTTCTTCTATATACCGGAAAGAACACTGTCCTCCCTTTTTTCTTACTTTGTCGAATGGCCAACTCTTTCAAAATGTATACACATGGAGCCTACCTACCCAGATATTTTAATGCGATTACTCAAGTGACCAAAACAGCAACAAACCCCACCTGGGATTAATCTGGGAAGACTTTCAGAAAGAAGAAAAAAAAAGACCTTGGAAATTATGGAGAGAGAGAAAAGTTTTTCATTCTTTATAGCACTGATAACCATCCAACTATATTTCTTCTCTCTGTTCATAGTAGACTGTCTTATGGAATATAAGCTGTATGAGGCCAGACCTGTGTTCCTGCTGCTAGAGCAGTTATAGACGTTTTGTAAGCACTCCAGTATTTGTTGAGGGAATGAGAGTATTGAAACATGATTTTTTGAAACTAGAATTCAGCTTTTAAATTATATAAAGGAACAGTTGAATGGATTCTAGCTCAGCACTTTTTAACTAATCTATTACGTGCCTCATAAGAGAAGAAAGGGGAAAACTCAACTAAGAAGTTAGAACACTCATATCATTCTCTTTGAAATTTTAGACCTTTGCTCCACAGTTATGATTACTGGAGTTATTGCTTAGAGAAACTAAAGAATAACAGTAATATTTTCCCAGAGAAAGTCCAAAGGGCACAAGTTTCTCTTGATATTTGACAAAATAAAATAACTGAAAAAGTATGTTTTTTATTTTCCAGCTTACAGGGTGGCAGTGTTAAGAGCCCTATAGTTTGATTTTAGTGCCCTGGTTTAGATTCTCTAATATCCCCAACTGTTGTGAATGAGGGACAGGCCTTCAGGTGGGACTCCACAAGTAATGCCTTTGAGAGACAACATAGTGCCCTGTATTTGTCCTTGAGAATGAAAGATTGCTATTCCTGAAGAGGGTGCATGTGGTTGTCAGGGGGAGAAAAAGCACAGGGAGGCTTGACAGGCTGTGCCGACATTAGTTAGGATTCATGGTAAATGTTCCCTGATTACCTTTTCTTTATATAAAATTCTGTGCATTTGTTAGGCCAAGTTATTGACAGCAGTGGAGATGCAGATGATGAATGCAAGCACAAGCTAGCTATGTGTAAGCAGTAAGACTGCATAGATTTATCTTCCTATGAAAAGAACGCTGCTTTCCTTTCGTCTGTTTAACAAGCTGCTGGAAGTTTACCAATCAATACCCATTCTCCCTGAATTACAGAACACCTACATCCAGTTGCATACCACACTTCCCAGCTTCCCTTTCAATTTAGATATGGTTGTGACTTACGTTCCGATCACTTGGATTTGAGCAGAAGTGATGCATGCCATTTCAGCATACTGCTTCAAAGAGGAATGCCTTGCACCTTTCCCCTTCCCAATGGCTAGAAGGCAAATACGATGGCAAGAGCTAGAGTAGCCACCTTGAAGCGGACGTGGAAGCCAAGGGATGGTGATGACAGCGGTGCTACTCCTGGAAGTTTAAGTGAATAAGAAACATGGATGTGGGGCGTGTTTTTTGTTTTAACAGTTCAGACTCTAACCTGATTAATACTTGCTCATTCATTTAGTCTCACCACATCTTACTGAGTGCTCACTTACAGGTCAAGCTGTGTGCTGGGCAGCAGAGCTGTAGCAGGGTCATCTGCCTCATGGAAGGTGATGCTGTAACGTAGTTTAGAGTTTTCAGTGCCTATCTAGTTAGCATTCTCTGATCAGTTTTGGAGCATGGAGAAAAAGGAATGGAGAAGGAAACTAAAAAATAGACTCTGCTTCTGCTTTTCTGAATAAGATTTTTTCTGGTCCTGAGCAGTATTGTCTGTTCATTTGTTCCACTAATATTTAAGGGCATATTCGATGTCAGGCCGAGGATAAACTGAACAAAACAAAAATTCATTCCCTCAAGGAGCATCATTCTGGTTTTAGAGACATAAAACAGGCTAAGTGAAATAGAGTATTGGTAAGTTCTAAAGGGAAAAGTAAAGCAGGAAAGTGAGATTTAAATATTGGGTTAGGGGAGAGGCGGTTGAAGTTTTAGACCAGAAAGCCAGGGAAGGGCTCATTGAGAAGGAAATCTGATTCAAGTTCAGGAAATGGTGAGGAATTTGTTATGTGAAGTAATGAGTTAACTGATTCTTCATCAAGGCAGCTCAGAAGGGATATGAATGATACTGAAAAGATCTCAGCGTCCCTGCAGGAAAAGTAATTCAAGCAGAAATGGCTAAAAGAACAAACTTTAAAATTTTATATTCTTTAGCTTCTGCATAAGATAGAATCATAACAGGTGTTACATAGATGGAGATGAGAAATGTCAGTTGCTAACAACTTGGTGGATCACCACCTCCAGGAAACAGGCCCTTAAAGGGTCAATCACTAAGGAAAGTTCAACTCAGTATTTCATCTGATACAAGTTTAGTTTAAGGCAGAAAGTCAAAGGTGAGGTGTTTAGGTGAAGATCCCACAGGCAAGCTTATCTTAACCTCTAGCTTTGTCTTTCAGCTGTATTTCATTCAACAAATACTTCCTCGGTGCCTGTTTTTTTTGTGTTTGGTATGATGCTAGGCATTGGGAAAGCAGCAGTGAACAAGGTGGATGTTGTCTTTGACCTCACACATCTTACATGTTAGTAGGGGAGAGACAGCCTATGAATGACACATTTAATATCTGTGATAAGGGAACCAGGGGCCATGAATGAATGTAACTGATCTTATCTGAGAGCTCAGGCAAGTCTTTTTTTTTTTAGGAAGAATACTTAATTTGAATGAAGTCTGAAGGATGAAACGGCATTAGCCAGATGGAGAGACCACCAGCTTAGGCAGAGGAATGTGAGGGATTGAAAGGCCATCATAACTAGAGCCTAGAGCACCAGAGGAGTGTGAAGAGATGAGGCTGGAGAGGTTTGTGGGAGCACATAATGCTGAATCTTGTAAGTCAAGGTTTTGTTTTAAATTCTGA
Source organism: Cynopterus sphinx (assembly GCA_030015415.1). Lineage (NCBI taxonomy): Eukaryota > Metazoa > Chordata > Mammalia > Chiroptera > Pteropodidae > Cynopterus > Cynopterus sphinx. The sequence continues at coordinate 29,746,947 of CM057387.1, read as the reverse complement.
GAACAAGGAGAAGCCACTGGAATGTAAACAGGCTGAAGGCAGATAATGGGATCAGATGTGTGCTTTGATTGGCGAGAGGCAAAAGGGGATGTTGGGCTTTGAATTTTGGTGGTGTGGTGGAGATGGAGGGCAGTAGATGGAGTAGAGTGATAATGGGTCGCACGTGGGAGGGTGAAGAAGAATTTGGGGTCAAGAATGATCACCATGTGTTTTTCACTTTGGCACCCAGATACTGGTGCAGTTTGCTGAGAGGAAGACTGGAGGATCTAATTTACATGGAAAGATGACTTTTAGACATGTTGGGTTTGCGGTTCCCCATGAGATATCCAAATGAAAGTGTTGAGTGGGCTCAGGGGTAGGGTCTGGAGTCATTTGAAAAGCACCTGAAGCTACGCGTGTGGGTGAGCTAGTTTAGCAGAAGGTACAGAGTGAGAAAAGACCTCTCCAACTCTGCCCATACCTGCTGGGAAATGGCAGACCTCTTACTGCTCTGTGATAACACAGACCTTTTGAAAAAGGGCTGCAAGTCACTGCGGGAAAGCAGTTGCGGTTTGTGTTGCAGCAGACACTTCTGCAATGGTAACCCCGTTTAGTAAGAATGATAGCTCACATTCAGAGCACTTACTACATGTCGAAGGTGAGCTAACACTGCCCGCAGCGCTTCATGCAGTTATAAATCCTGAGGCAGATACTATTATCTCCATCTTACAGATGAGGAAACTGAGGCTCTCAGACATCCAGAAACAGGATCAAGGCACAGAGTGACTGGCCGAAGGTCAGGTTACCTCACTTCAGGACTGAGGCTCTTGGTCACTACGGTATAGGTATATACTGCTTCTCCCTGGTTTCTGCTATCTGCCATCACTTTCTCTAAAATTTAACCCCTTCCCCTGCCATCAGAAATGTATTCTCACACTTCTTGTCTGCTCCCAGTGCCTGGTTATGGCATTGCAGCCCAAACACCGACGTCACAGGTCCTACTCCTATTTTTAGTTTACTGTGGCCAGCTCTCCAAAGGTGGTTCCAAGGCATCACACGATTGTGGGAGAGCAGAAGGCAGGAGGAAGTGTGTGTGTCGACCTTCCTCCTGGATATCCATTTAAATGTCCAGTTACCACATTGTAGTCCACTTACCTGCGTGCTAGTGGAGAGCAGACATGAACTCAGCCTCATCCCTGCTTTCCAGAGGAGAATCTGTGGCTAGGTTCTTCTATATGACCAAAGGCCCATTACTGTTCCCCTAGGCTGGCACTAGACTAGAGAAGGGAGTGAAATTAGGGTGATAGTGCTGACAAAAAACAGAGCCCTAGTCTAGTTCCTCTCACCGACCCTGCTTGGTTTCTAGATTCCAGCTCCGTGCAGGCCCAGTTACTTAGGTGTTTCCTCCAGAAGTACCGGTTCATTTGAGGTGCTCGAGCCTTTGGCTTAGGTGGCCGAGGCCACTGCAACCCTGTAGAGACATCAGAGGGATGCTTTCCAAGTTGTCTCCACCTTAGCACTTTTTAGCTTTTCGATGCCTTGGGTCAGGATTTTATTTACTAAGAGCCTGTATCTCCACCTTCCTTCAGCTTTAGCTGATTCTGGCTCAGAACTCCAGATGACTTCCAAGCCAGTCATCCACTCATAGTCTCTCCTTCAAGGACCAGCCCTAGCATTTGTTTGTGGTCACAGTAGACAGGGATGGCACATCCTTTCTGTGGGCCAGGTTCTCCTTTCAGCAGTGGTGCTGCCTCAAGTCTAAGCCCCAGTTATAACAACAGCTAACATTTGCGTGCTAGCACGTTACACTGGCTAGGTCCTTTAGTATTATGTCGTGGAGCTAGGTGATATGGTATTCATTTCACAGATGAAGAAGCAGGCTAAAATTCAATAATTTGCACAGCCAGTGAGCAGTGGAGTTGGGATTTAGAGTCGGTGAGTCTGCAGAGCATGTGCTTTCACCGCTGTGCACACTGCCTTCAGCTCTACCCATGGGAGAGGTGGAGGAAGAGTACTCCGCTTCTATGTGAGTCTCCTACCCCTCACAGCCCTCAAACCAAGGCCGAGGGGTCCCCCATATCAGCATTGTGTGATTTCATCATGCCAGCCAGGGGTCCTCATGCCTCCTTCCATTTACTCCATTGAGTCTTCACTGCAACTAATTAGCTGGGTTACTCTTAATGCAGGCCGGAGAGGTTTGGTTACATTTCCAAAGACCAAACTAAAATGTTCTGTGAGGTTATTAGAGAATTAGCATCATTAGAGCTTGGCTGGTGTTAGTTCTTGAGACATAATAATGGTCTACGGCCATGCTATCCTGAACAAGCCTGATCCCATCTGATCTCGGAAGCTAAGCAGGGTTGGGCCTGGTTAGCACTTGGATGAGAGACCACCCAGAAAGCCCAGGTGCTGTAGGCATAAACATCCCTTTTTTTAAAATAAGGGACTGTAAGCTGACAAGGTCCTTGCAAACTGTGAGGTCAATCAAGGATTGCGCCGCCTAAAAAATAAATAAATAAATAAAATAATAATGAAGCCCAAGGTGAACTGTAGTCTTCTGCTCATCTCTGCTGTTCCGTAGGCTAGGAGCCAGGAGGCACTCTTGGGCATGGCTGAGAGGTGGTGGTGGGGAGCCCTGGCCTGAGCCCTAGCACATCGGTCACTGAGCCTCAGCTTGGGCCCTTAGGTCAGTTTGCAGAATTGGGGACCTGTATGCATTCTGCCAGAGGCAGGTGTCCTTGGCATTCTTTAGATTCTCAAAACCTGAGTGACCCCCCACATGGTTTAAAACCACTGGATTAGATAATCTACCTATTCCCCTTTTCAGTCTAACATTCTCTAAGCTCCAGTGTCCCACGGAGCCAGGTGACTCCTGAAACTATTTAAACCCCCCCATAAAAATCCCTTAGCATAGGTTCACTTTGAAAATAGCCAAGGTTATCTCAAATATTTCTGTTCCCTCTCAGGTTTTTTTTTTTTTTTTTGAGATTGTTTCCTCCTAGCGGGGTTTATCCATCCAGCGCTTTCTGGGAAGAAGTGCTGAGCAGCTGCTCCCATCCCCTGCCCTCCTTCCATCACCAGCTGGTTCTGGTCCAGTAATGGCTCTTGGAAAGGTTGAGGCTCAGGGAGGCTTTGAGAGCAAAGGAGACACAGGGAAAGAAAGGTCGCCACGGAGCCTCGCTACAGGGATTTTTTTTTTCCCTTCAGCAGACTAGGCAGCAATTCCTCTTCTGAGACCGGCTCTGAAAGCACTCCCCATAGGGAATAACTGACTGACCCTGGAGGAGAAAAAGCTGGAGAGGAGGGAGGGTTAAAACTGACCTGGGCCACAGCGAGGCGTAGGGAGGACGGCTGCGCGGGATGCCCTGCCCCATCCCTCTTTTCCAAAGAGGCGCGGCCAATGACCAGAGCGTCCCCAGCACGGGGGTCGGGTTCGGTGAAGCTTTTATTGCAGACAGCGCGGGCCCCTGGGGGCGTGGGGCGCGGATCCCCGAGCGCGGGGTGCTGCCGAGCGGACCCCGCGCCTCTCCGCGGCTTGCCCTCCTCCGCCCCGGCCCGCAGAGAGCCCGGAGCCTCCGGGCGCAGGCGGGACCCAGGGAGACCCCGCGTCCCCGCGCCCCCCACAAGGACGCGAGGCCCCGGAGGGCCGGCCACGCCTTGTCAACGTCCCGCTGAGTTCACGCTCGTGTCCCGACGGGGTCCTCGGAGCCGCGGAGCCGTCGGGCGGGGAGGCGGGTGTCCGGCCGGCCCTGCGGCCCCTGCGGTGCGCGCCGAGCGGGCGGCGAGGAGGAGGAGGAGGAAGAGGAGGAGGAAGCGCCCCCGCGTCCGGGTGGCGCGCGTTGTCCTCCCGGGAGGTCCGGCCTGGACCACCGTCCGGGGGGGGGTGCAGGCCCAGCGGGGATGGGCGGGGGCACCAGGAACCGTGTCCCCCCGCGGCTGCCCGCGGCCGGACGGACGCGCGAGGCCGGAGGGTCGGTCCGTCCGCCGGGCCGCGGCGCGGGGCCCCCCTAGCCGGGCCGCGCCTTCCAGGGCGCGCGGGCGTCGCGCAGCGAGCGGTCGTGGGGCAGCGCGGCCGAGGCGGAGCGGCGCAGCTGGCAGCCGATGCAGAGCACGACGAGCGCCACGGACAGCAGCAGCAGGAAGAAGAGCAGCAGGTAGGTGGGCAGGTCGGGCCGCGCGGCCGCGCCCGCGCGCTCGGCGCCGCGCGCCGTGGCCAGCGCCAGCCGCAGCGCGCCCGGGGCCGTGGCCGCCGGCGCCTCGGGGCGGCCGGAGGCGTTGCCCGCCGCGTCGCCGTCGCCGTCGCCGAACATGGCCCGCGCGGGTCGGCGGCCCCCGGGGGGGAGGTCCGGGGGGGTCCTCACTTCGCCGGGCGCGCGGCGGCGCCCCCCGGCGCTGGCATGGCGGCTCCCCGCGCGCGTCGGCAGGTGTCTGCGACAGGTGCCCTCTCGGCTCGGGACCCCCGGCCGACGAGCCCCGCGCCCCGGGGCGCCTCCGGGCTACGGTGCCCGGGGGGTGGTGGTGGTGAGCGCGGCCGCACCTCGGCTCCCCGCGGGGCGCCGCCGGGAGCGCAGCGAGGGCGGACGGCGGGGTCCTCCGCGTCCTGTCCTGGCCGGGCCTGTCCTGGCCTGTCCTGGCCTGTCCTGGCCGGGCCTGTCCTGTCCTGTCCTGTCCTGGCCGGGCCTGTCCTGTCCGGGCCTGGCCTGTCCTGCGGCCCCGCGGCCGCCGCGCCTCCGAGCGGGTCCCGCACCCCGAGGCCCGGTGCAGACGCCCGGGGAGCGCCGCGGCGCTGCGCTCCGGTCCCGAGCAGGAGGCTGGGCGCCGAGCCGAGCCGAGGAGGCTCTGAGCGCGCTCGGGTCCTGGGTGGTTGGGGGGGGCGGGGCCGGCGGAGGCTGTCCCCGGGGGGCGGCTGCGAACCAATGAGGGCGAGGGAGGACAGGGCTGCGGCGCCCGGCCAGACCGCACATCCCGCACACAGCGGGGGACAGGGAGGGAGAGGAAGAGGGGGAGGGAGGGAGTGAGGGACACCGAGCGCAGGGGCACGGAACGGCTGACGGACACGGGAACCGGCACAGACCTAGGAACAGAGACACAGGCAGGACAGACACCGCTGCGGAGCGCAGACCGAGGCTCGGGGGCGAGGTTCCGCCGGGCATGGCACCTGCTTTCACCCTCCTCCCGGACCTCCTCCCTCCCAACCAAGCCGGGTGCCACGGAGCCCCACTGGCTGCTGGTGGCGCAGCGGCGCACATGGCCCCTAGAGGCACCCCCAGGCAAGCTGGGGCTGCTTCGTGGGCTCAGGCTCCTTCCTCTCCCGCGGTGCCCCGAAGGCGCGTGGGCTCCCGCCCCCGGGAGCCCGCTTGCTCAGCTCCCTGGCCCGTTTTGCTCTGGCAAAGGGGCAAGAGGAGGACATGATGCCGGCCATGGCCCACCTGCCCTTGACAGCCCTGGTCGTCAGGACGGAGGTGAACAGGCAGCCGGACTGAAAGCGGGCACCTTTTCCAGGAGTCCAAACTCCGCACTTCCACTGTGAAAACTCCCAGTCCCCCCAGACCAGAAAGGGAACCACTGCCCCGACCATCGCAGCCCCTACCCTTTTCAAGAAGTACCCACCACCCTGGACTGTCACAGTCTTGCAGGGCCGCAATGAAGGGGAGGCAGGTGAGAAGCCAAGGGCATGGAACTGAAAAAGGTGCTTACCCCCAGGGACCTCTGCAAGTGCAGAGCCGGGAGTGAGAGTGCCTCCTTCCATTTTGCACCCTGGACACCTCACCCCACACTAGTCCCAATTCTGTTGCCTGGTCACTTGTCTGAGAGCCTTACAGGGTCAGCCAAGTTCACAGCTCCATCTCTCTTCCCTGTGCCTCCTTCCCCATCAAGGGATGCAGTGTGCCTGGTGAGCACTGGCTGAAGGAACTGAGGGAAAGACGGATTAGTTATTCTCCTCTCCCTCACTACGCCTCACACCTGGCCATAGGCATGACATGAGCAACCAAGCTGTGTAAGGCCAGTCTTGGCCAGAAACTCAGTCTCACAATCCCTGCTCAGCCCAGACCAAACCCTGCTGCGAACTTTCTAATGTTGAAACTGCAGGCCGCAGTCCTGACCTTGCAGAGTGTTCGAGGACGGAATGAGGGACAGACGTGCTCCAGAGGCCTTCTTCTGCATTTTCCTCTTGGTCCCATGGATGGTCCTCTGGGTGCCTTCCTGGATGATGAGGTGGCTGTGTGTACAGATGGGGTAGATGGCAGGACCTGGTAGGACTCCGCACTGCCTCCTCTGCCTGCCTTGGTCCTGGGGAGCTGCCCAGTATGCTCCTAGGGCATCGACCCTGAGCCCCTATGCCTGGCTGTTGCTTAGCCCGACTCCTCATTTTCCAGACGGAAAAGCTAGCTCTGAGAGGGCTTATCCACATTAGCACAGGACGATCACCACGGACAGTGATGCAGCAGCCATGGAAGTGGGTCACTTGGGTGAGGGGCAAGAGTCCCTTCTCTGAAGGCCTGGCCTATTTCGGACAGCATTTTACTCAGCCAGCAGGATCCCAGGGGACGTTATGTGAACCAGAGCAGGTCTTACTAACACTGTCAGCCGTGGGGAGGGTCAGCATGTAGGCTGGATGGAGGAGATTTTATCCAGGTGAAGCCCCTGCTGTCAGTATTTCCCTGGGTCCTGGTAAGGCTTGACTGTGGGGCTTGAAGAGCTTGGGCTGGGGTCCTGCCTGGAGCTTCCTTTATGTCTGTGTGGGGAGTAACATGGTCCTGCTGTCCCACACTTCCTCTGTGCTCCACCCATGAGATCAGGCAAAACACTAGGGATCAGCAAGCAGGAAGCCAAGGCAGCTCAGTTGGATAGTCGTAGGTGGAAATGGGGCAGGCCCCAGCCCTTTGGGCTATAAAATGGGGGTTCGTGCTAAGTGATTTCTGGTCCCACTTTGGAAACATGTGTGAGCTTTCAGGAAGTAGGGGTGGAGCAGCAGGAGTCTGCGAAGAGTCTGGTGTGGATGGTGGGGTCTCAGCAGCTTCATTGCTCACGTTGTGTGTGGTGGGGGAAGTCTCTGAACCTTGGGTCCCTGGCTTGTTCTTTACCCACAGCTGCTGCTTTTCATCATCATATCAAATTTTGCAGAACTAACACACGCAGGGTCTCGAAGCCTGTGAGTGGTGGAGCTGGGACTTGAACCCGAGCAGCCAGGCTCCAGGGTCCATGCACTTAACTGTGACCATGGTGCCTCCAATGGCAGGGCAGTTCCGGTGGCTGCTGTTCACAGACCTCTTCCCACAGGCCAGGCACTGCCTTGGGCTTCAGTGTGATCTTTCTCCTCCTGGCATCTTGTGAGATGGGCACTGCTTCCTCCTCCACTTTCCCAAGATGGAAGCTGGAACCTTGAGAAGTGGTGTCACTTGCCAAGGTCACACAGCCAGGTCATGGAGCAAGGGAGCTTCAGGTTCTGTAGCCTGTGCTTGTCCATTTGGTCTTAGCTGCTTTTTCTAATGAGAAACATGGCAGAGCATGCATGTGGTCAAACTGCCTTGCTTTTGATAAAGTTGGAGGAGGTATCTTGCCCTTTTGGGGGGGGGGTCTTTTTGTCCCAAAGTTGTGAGGGCACTGTTTTTTTTTTTTTTTCCTGAAGATGTTCAGAGCCCTGAGAGGTGGTCATGTTCCCTGAATATCCCCAGGCAGGAAATTAAACAAGGCTGGAGCTGAGTAAATGCAAAGGTGAAGTTTACATAGCTTTTTACACAAGCCGGAGTGACCTTCCATTAAGGGAGTTTTGTGTACCCGTACATTTAAGTCTCGAAAAAGATTATAAAGGGGCTTGGGGGTTGGATTTGACTGGCAGAGGTCATAGGGCTGGAACCCCAGAGTGACCTCTTCTCCATTTACATGGTTGCTGAGTGACACACGTTCCCTCCCAGCCTATTCCCTGAGGGCCTGAGAGAGGCGAGGCGGGGGTGCTTTTCCTGCCACCACAGGGCCATTTGGCATCTGTTTAATGGAAACTTGGGAGACTGGGAACATTAGAGCCCCGCGATTTCATAAACTGCGCCGCGCTGGCCTGTGGTGCTTGGTGAAGCTATTTCTGCTTCTTCTGCACACCAGGGGGATGATTATTAAACTGCTCAGCATCACCAAGGGGCTGGGGTGAAGATCAAGGGTGACATGCTGCTGTCTGAAGGTTGGAGTTCGTTGCTGCTGGTGGGTTTTCCCCACGTTGAGGGAGGTTGCACATTAGATTGTTGTGGAATAACCTCCGCTTCCTCTGTGAATGCTGATGATGCCCTTGCTTGCAGACCTTTTTTCCCCTTAAACATCACCCTTGCAATGTTTTTTTTTCTTTGTTTTTGTTTTTGCCTCTGCTTTTGTTTTAACAGATCACTTTGGCAACCACAGTGGCTGGTGACTTAAGGTTACATTGTAGAATTACCATTTTAGAACAGCCAGTAGGCCAAGCCCAGGAGCTGAAATGAAGAGACTTTCTAAGTGGCAGTAGGCAGTGGTGGGCTCAGAATGGTCAAGCTGAGGCTCTCCAGGGGCTTGCAGTCTGGTCTGCGGAGTGGATAAATGGAGAAAGGATGGGGGGAGAGGAAGAGCCAGTTCTTCAAGGAGAACGCTCACAATGGGGCTCCTCTCTCAGAAAGGGCTTCTCTGCCTCTGTCCTCTGTTCCCATGGCCTGTGGTGTCTGACAGGATCAGATGGTGGCATGGAGAGAGTCAGTGATGTGGTTCACAGGGCTGCCTGGGGCTGGGAGGTCCCAGAAGAGAGGTCCAGGGAACCTGTCACCCCCGCTGTGGTGGGGGGTGGCACCAACTGGAAAGACTTGGTTTGAGTCAGCAAGAAGCTCTGGGATTGAGGACCTGAAAAAAGGGGTGTCACCAGCAGTTGTCATCAGTACATCCTCTGTCAGCTGAGTGCTCTGGGCAGCCCGCGGAGAGCAGGGCCAGGACAGGGAGCTGCAGCAGGTACCGGCTTTGAGCTGGGCTCCTGGCTGGGCAGTTAGGGTCCTCGCTTCCCTCTTGGGGGATGAGTCATAGGCCTGCGTGCACAGGCTCCCCTTCCCTACTCACTCCACACACTCTACCCCCAAGACCAGGCCAGACCTTTTTGATAGGGCCCCTGGCAGCTGGTCTGGGCCTCCCGCAGACCCTGTCTTCATGTCACAAATCCCAAAGTCCCTTCCCACGTCAATAGGAAGGTGACAACATTCACTCTTCATGTCCCTCCCCCACCTCTACTTAAAATACGGGGAAGGGTTTTCATCCTTGACTAAGAAGAGGAGAAAAACCTAAGAATCCAAAAACTGGGAGCCTTTTCTTTCAAGAACAATTAGGAAATTATTCCTAAAAGATTATTCCTAATTTCCATAAAAGAAAATTATGTTTTCTTTTTCTCTTGAAGTTTAAACACAACAGAAGCAAACCAGAAAACAACTTGATTTCTTTCCCGTAAAACTCCAAGGGATTCCAGTCATGCTAATATTGGACAAGTACCTGCTACAGCCAGTTATCTCTGCTCTGAACCTTCCCTTGGCCAGTGTGCTGGAAACAGCTCTCATGTCTTTCTTGGTCCTTCCTGCCCTCTGCCATCAGGCAGAGTCATCTCTAAGGGGGAGACATCACGATGCACTGTGCAGAGTGCTGGGTGGGGGTCTGTAGAGGTGGCGTAGGGCCAGAGAGAGGCCCCTTGACCAAAGAAGCAGCACATGGCTCATGAAAAAAATCTGAGAGACTGTCCTTTTTGCTCTGCCACTTCTTGACAGGGAGGGAGGGAAGGACACATATGCCCAGGGCCTGATTCTTGAGGAAATGTGATTATTTAAAAAAAGTTTTCAGTGGGAGAATTGAAGCTGTCCTTTCAGTGGCATTTTAAAACCTAAATTGGAAAGTACATTAGAATTGCCATTTTATGCTAAGGCAACAGAAAGCCGACCTGCTTCTCCCCTGGGGCTCCTAGGTCTGAAGTTAGGGTGTCTCCATCCTGGAAGTTTTCCTCTGGGAGACAGATGTGGTCCCTGCACCCCACTACTGCTGGGGAAGGGGCCTCACCCTCCCACCCCCACAGGGAGGCTGCCCACGGGCATTCTGAGGGAAGGGAGAAGTGGGTGGGATGACTCGGACGCATGGGCCCTTCCTTGAGAATGCCTTTAAGATGACACTCCCCCAGAAACAGGCGTTGAGCGGATTTTCTTAACATCTCAACTGGAACCCAATAGGGACAACAAAATGCTAGGGGGCGTTCAGGGCATTTTGAGATATGACAGTCCCCCATCCAGCACAGCTTGGGCCTGAAGTCACCCACCCAGGCAGGACAGGCAGCGTCCTGCACGGCTCCAAGGGTGGCCACAGGCTGTGGGAGCGTCTCCAGGAACCGGGTCTCAGCTTTTCCCCATGGTTCCTCCTCTCCACCACTCCTTCAGAATCACCTCGGGAGCTTTTTAAATTCAGATTCTGGCCACAATCCCAAAGACTTGAACCCAGCGTTTGGAGCTGGGAGTGCACATGTGCTTGTGCATGCGCACATGTGTGTGCGTGTGCTTGGGTGTGTGGGAATGCCTGAGCATTACCTAGGCATCTCCTGTGTTTCCTGACGCCTGTGACCCTTCCTTGCAGGCAGATGGCAGAAAGGCTGCTCAGCATTCACTGCCTTAGAGGAGGGATGGGATATTTATCAAAGGACTCAAACTGTTGTTTTTTGAGTTTCAAACATGTGGGGCTGGGTATAAGGTTTGGAACAAGACATGGTAAGTAAGGGCAGGTATATATGGCACCTTTGGGTGAATTATAAAAAGGTGCCTTTCTCCGTAGCAGGGCATGGGCAGATTTTAGCCTCCTGTCGTACCCTCACCAGTGTCCCCTCACGGGGCACATTCGTGCAGTGTGCAGACTGCTCAACCTGATGTGGTTGCCTTGAATGAGGGCAGAATTTTCCATCTTCCAAATTAGAAGAGATCTCCCTGACCTTGGTTGGGTGGCAGGGGAGGAGAGGAGCGCTGGTGGGGAGACAGGAGACCTTAGATACTGGTGGGTCCCTGAGAGGCCGTAGAGGGGCTCTCATGGCCTTAGGAAGTATGACAGAAACCGGGTAGTTTGGCAGATCAGGGTGCAGAGGGAGATCATGAATACCTTTCTTGGGGAGACCCCTTGGGTAGTAGAAGCCTCCAGAGTGTGGATGCCTCCCCTTGCTCCACACGGTGTGCGATGGCACAGTAATTCCAGCCAGCTCACCTAAGTGTGCATAGAAGCACCAGGGGCCACCGCCAGCTTGTTCTGCCTCCACTGCTTCTGTGCCAGTGTTCCAAGGGCACAAAGGTGGCAAGGAGGCATCTGAGGATGTCTTTTGGATGGTAGTGAGGGTCCAAGTAGCAGCAACCTGCAGGGCTGACCTTAGGAAGCAGGTGCTTGGTGGACACCCGTGCAGAGGACTGTGGATGGGGTGCCCACCCTCCTTCGCACCCACCTTCAGCCCGCAGACATTAGCTCTGCCAGGAGGGTGGGTGTGGGGGCCAGGAGCTCAGACTTGGATCGCTTCAGTGGGATAGCACGGAGGGCTCCTTACCCATCAACTAAAGGAAAAATGAGGTTACATTTCTTATGCACTTGAGCTTGCAGATTAAGATTAACATAAATGCACGGAGAAAGCCACCAGCAGATAATGATCTCTGCATGGTGGGATTAGGGGCGAGTTCCATCTTCCTCTTTCTGAGTGCCGAGGTTTTAGAAAAATTCTCCAGTGACCATGGTTTACTTTTGTAATGAGAAAAACAATTTTTAGGAAACAGTATGCAACAAAATAGCAAAAGCAATTTGCTTTTTTTATTCCTTTAGCCTCACTGGGGTCCTTGTTCCTTAAGTGCCTCCTCTGTCACGCTTCCTTTGGGCCCTGGAGCTCCTTCCTCCCAGCAGGCCTGGAAGGAACTAGCGCAGGAAGGTGGGCCCAGTTGGGAGACCCAGAGCCATAGGCCCTGATTCAGGATGACATGACAATGACGTCACTTGCACCCACTTGAGAGAACAGCCAGGGTGGAAGAAACACTTTTCATTTTTGGCTCTGTGGAGATGGTCCCTCCCACCCAAGCAGGAGGGACAGCGCCTGCCCTGCTGAGCCAGAGGCTGGGCCTTTCCACTGTCCGAGCTCCCGAAATAGCACCCTTTCCTGGGATCTGCTCCCCTGGCCCTTAGGGCCCTTGCTCAGAGCCTTACTCTGAATCAGGAGGAGGAAAAGGCCCACCCCCAGCCCACAGGGCCATTTGGAGAGAGAGGGGAAGGATGACAAGCCAGCTGGGCTCCTTTAAGGAATCCCCACCTGGGAGGGGACAGGATGAAAATAGAAGGGAGGCAGGAGGAGGAGGCTGAGTGATCTGCAGGGAGAGACGCGCTGATTATAAAAGCGAATTACCTGGTCTAATTATGAGCTCACTTAAACAGCACATTTTTTCTGATACGGATCGGAAGTGGCTCAGATTCTGTCACAAAGAATAGGAAAGGGCGATTTACGAAAAAAAAAAAAAAAGGTGGATCTCAAATATGAGGAGCCAGCCCCCTCTCTGCCACTCACCAATTAGCTGTGGTGGGAAGAAGCATGGGCCTGGAAGGAGCTCGGAGCTCTTCTCGCTGCCATCTCTGTGGGCAAAACCTGCCTGCGTGGAGGATGAAGGCCCCTGCCCCAGGTTGTTCAATGCCAGGACACCCAGGGAGCTTGCGGTCTTCACTGGGACAGGCTGTCTTTAGGGCTCTGTTCTCTGACTCCAGGTGGGCCCTGAGATCCCAGGAAAACAGGGAGGGCACCTTACCCCAGTGCCAGAGTGACGTTTCCTCGCCTTTAAGAAGCAGGAGACAAAATCCAAACTCGGCCGCCCCTGCAGACTGCTATCAGCCAAACCCTTGTCAGTGTTTCTTGCCCCTTCATTGAGTTTCCGCTTCATAACGGCGCTGTTGGGTAATGGACATGCAGCGTAGGCTGGAGTAGGACTGAGCTTTTCACCCCTCCCCTTTCTCTCTCGGTGCCTCCAATGCGTTGTCCCCCAGCTTTTCTACCTGTCCAAATCTTATACACCCTTCTGAAATGGAACCAGTCCCACCTCCTTGGTGAAGACCAGAGATCCCCACTACCCACCCACCAGGTGACTTGATGGCCACGCCATCTGACAAGGGGACTTCTGGGGCAATCGTGCTCAGAGATGGTCTACCATCAGAGTTACCCGGGAGCATCTGAGAATACACATCCCTCGGCTCTACATTATCAACAGGTGTCCCCGGGGATTCCGAAACGGGAGGGTCTAGAACTGCAGGGACCCTGCGAGGCGTGTCCCTCTTCCACGCTGTCCCCCCCGGACAGTGTCTCTACACTTGTGTCCAGTCTAAGGGCGTCCCTCGCATTCAGCTGTGTTCATTGGCACCCACTTGGCACCTAGTCCAGTTCATGGGGATCTGGGACCCCAGGGGTTGAACTTCCAGTTTCACGGGGGTCCCACCCACTCAGCAGGACCCCAGCACTACTTCAGCTCTTTCTATGCAGAGGGGGTAATGAATCCCGCCCTGCCTACCTGGCTGGGTTGTTTAAATTCAATAAGGGATGTGAAAGTGCTTTGATAGCCGTAAGGTTGGACATCTAGGGAGTATTATCGTCTGCCGGGCAGTGATTCACTGACTGCCTTGTGCTATCTGCTCTGTGTCGTCGACCACTCTTATAAAAAACTCTCAGATCTGCTTAGCTGTTCGCAGGCTCTCCTCCCTCCTCTCCAGCCAGCCTGCAAGCCCCTCTGTGCTGAGAGGCCACAGCATCCTTTTAATCCTCTGTGCTCTGTGATACACGAGCAGAGGGGATGGCGCTGACCGGCTGCATTCAGCTTGTGCAGTAAGGTGTGCGTCCTGCTGCAAGATGGCCAGGGGTGTTCCAGGGGCTTCTGTTGGTGGACAGAAACACCATTTCTTTGTGGGTGGAGCAGGGTTGACCTAGGCAGCTGGGAACCCTAACTCTGGTGACTTGCATTCTCGGGGCAGGGGAGTCAGTCATTCCCTTGGGGGGAATGGCCGAGGTGCCCCTCCTGTGGTTAGGCTGAGGGTGGTGGGACACGTTCCCACACCATCTTTCCGTCCCTTTGTTCGAGTTATTTAGTGCTTGGGTAACGTCCCGCTTTCGGAACTTAGTGGCTGAAACCAAACCCTCGTTATTTCCCTTCGTTCTGCAGTTGACGGGCTTTGGCTGGTCGGGTTTCTGTCCCGTGTGGCTGCACCCAGCTGGGCAAGGGCTAGACTGGAAAGGACAGAGGCTCCTGCGCTCCGGCGTGTTGCTCCCGTGGCCTCCCCATGTTCAGGAGTCCAAGCAGCTTCTTTACACCGGAGCCGCTGGCCTCAGAGGGGACAGGCCGTGGCTGGTGCTGTACTTGCTGAGGGCCCGGCGGCTCACACTGATCACATGAGCAAACCTAGCCACCGTGGGAGGACAGGCAGAAGCAAAGGCAGGAGAGCTGGGGGGCCGCTGAGCTCGTCATCCACCCCGCAGCCTCACTTTCCTTTCTTGGGAAGTCACTCAGGTGCTTCGCAGAGCGGGGGGGCTGCCGTGCCAGGCACCTGTGTTCACTCATCCTCTTTCCACTGGCACCTGGGGGCCTGGGGCTGTGACTCCGGGAGGTGACACAGAAGCAGGCTCCTCTGCTCCTGCCCTTGGTGGCTTCTGCCTCTGGGCGACCGCATCTGCAGGGAGGAGACTCGGAGGCCTGGCAGGGGAGCAGTTACTCTTTCCCCTCCGTAGGAGCGCCCCTTCTCACAGCTGCTGCCCCTTACACGTTGGCTCCGGCCGGTGGGAGTCCCTGCAGGGGCCTCCCGGGCTCCCGGAAGATGGGGCCACAGAGGTCATCAGCTTCCACTTCTGCTTGGTTGTCTCCGGGTCTCTGCTGCCAGGTGCACTCATGTGAGAGCGAATCTGGGGTTTCGCCTCCCGTCCCTCTTGCCAGACTCCTGCGGGCCAGGTCCCACCCTCACCTCCAGATCCCCATCCTCATCTCTGACGATGTGATGGGCGTCACCGTGACCTGCAGCGCCCTGTGCGTTGGCACACCTCGGGTCTCTTCAGAGTTGCACAGGCACCTGTCCCGAGACCAGGCCACATGGGGCGTGACAGTCCCCTTGGTTTCCTTCCACACCTCTGCTCTTGTTTCGAACGGCTGGCTCTGTTTTTCCAGATGAGAAAAATTTCACCTCAGGCGTCCTCGTTCACATCATGTGTAGGCAGGGGGAGGACAGACTGGAGGGTATTTAGGAATCAGGTAATGATATTTCTAGCCTTTGGGAGAGAAACTGAAAACCTGTCTAGAGTGACTAGAATACTGATCAATAACGTGCTCTCGCTGCAGCTCCACCTCGATGGAAATCGTTCACCGCTGAGCCAGGGCTTGGGGACAGATAGACTTGAAGGCCCAGGACACAGCAAACATGTCTGTGTGACTTTAGAGACGTCGTGAGAAGACACCCCCGTGGCATTTGCTGAAGTGCAGGAGACACGTTCTGTTCATGCTGTTGGTGACAGACAGCGATGGCGACAGGAGTGTCTTGATGTGAGGATGTCTGAAAAACAGCTCTGCTCCCAGAACGGTTGCCGTCAGCAGGGCTCAGCAGGCTTTGGGGGCTTCTAACTCAGCTCCGCAGGTCGGGGAGGCACCAGGGCCTCTGTTTTGTCGGAGTGCCTACTCCTGGGATCCACTGAACTGAGCCTGCAACCTCAGGCTGTGTTCTGTCCTGTCACGGACATGATCCAAGAGTTACTTCCTCTCCCTCGGAGACTGACCCAGCTCACATCTGGGGCGGCCAAGGCTTCCCCTGGCACCCCCGATGCGGAAACCCTGTGAGTCAGGGGTACAGCCGCGGGGACTCACGTGGCTCTGGTGAGCGATGCCGGTGGAAAGCAGAAGCTCCTCCAATCCGACATCGAGTTGTATTTTTATAATCGAATAGGCCGCTTCGCCACCCCGCACCTCCACAGTAAGGCTGTAGCAGGAACCTCACCAGCCAGACATCAGTCATCCTCAGAGGGTCTATGGGTACTTCTGGGGTCTGAGCGGTGACCTCTCAAACAAGGGTGATGACAGCAGCCAGTCACCTTGCTCCCCTCGGCCGCCTCACTCTTTGCTGCGGGTACAGCTGTGGTGAGGTGCCTCACTGGCACCCTACAGATGCCCAGGATGCCCATTCTGCACCCTTCCAGAGCTGGCGCCTGGGCAGAGCAAGGAGAAGACTCCTCTCCTGGCCCCCAGGGTCACTCATCACCTGGGCCCCGAAGCGGCTCTGTTTCCTGCGCCTTGTAGGTTTGCTCTTGAACAGCTTAACCAGCTCCAGTCCCTCATCCCTTGTTCAGAACCTGACCCAGTCCCAGGAAAAACAACCCTGGGCATTTTCTGGCCATTGCTCCTCTAACCACAGGCAAAACGGCCCCAGGGGAAGGGTGGGGCCGAGGAGCTCTCCATTCCTTCTGTGTCCACCAGGACTCTGGGGATATGTAGAGGACATTCAGGAACCCAGTGCAAGCTAGCTTCAGCAAAAATGGTCTGTTTGGGGGGCGGCGAAGCTGAGAAGGCTTCTGGAACAGTTCCGCAGTCATAGGAAGAAAGGTGTCAGGGGCAAGAACTCAGCACCGTTCCCCTCCCTGCTCTCTGCCTCCCCTACCTTGCTTCTCCCCTCTCCTCTGCGTCTCATTTCTGACCTCATTCTCAGACCCGTCCCTGTCTCTTTGGCGGGGAGGGGTCTACTGGTGTCACAGATTCACATTCTTCTGTTCAGTGACCTTGCTGAAAGGATATCGCTTTCCCAGGGAATGCACACGCGCACACACACACACACATACACACACACGCACATGCACACGCACACCCGCCTTCCCTCAGGGCAGGAATAAGATCGCCCTGGTTTGAGTCCTGCTGGCTTCAGGGGCACTGAGTACTCTGGTTGTTTGGGTTGGGGTCAAGTGACAGCCAGTGCCTGGGGGTGGGGTGAGATCTAGTTCCAGCTACAGAGGGGGTCACAGCCAGTACAAGCCCGGTCCCCTGCCCTCCCTCTCCTCTCCGCCCCCGCCTTCCCCTGCCTTTCCACGAGCACATGCTCCTCTGCAGGTGGGTGAGTGGAAGTGACAGCCTGACAGTGTTGTCTGCCTGCAAGTGTCTGCGTCTGCACCAGACACCCAAAGGTGCGCCGGTGAGCTTCTGCTCGGATGTCGGTCGCCTCCTTTTGCCTTCGGTGTCCTCAGCACACCGCTGGGCGAGCGGGCCGTCGGCCTGCGTGTGCATGGGGTCAGTGCCGCAGGAGCCGTGGGCCTCTGCCGCTCAGCACAGCTGACGCTGCATCCTTGGCAGCACACGGCGGGCTCTGTTTGACCCGGTTTTTCTGACTCAAGACACCCGGAGGAGATGGAATCCACACTTTTGAAACCTCTTGTGATGAGACGGCCCTTTGCCCCTGCCCTGGCTAGCAGACGCCCCTTCCCCTCTCCTTCTCATGCCTCCCGGATGCTGGTGGGAAGGCGGCTGGCGAGGAGGTGGCCTTACAGCTGTGGACCCCATTACTATGGGCATCGGAGCGCTTTTCCTCCACAGGCTGGGCCAGGCTGCCGTCACCTCTGATGCCCTCCCACCCCAGTCTGAGGGAGCATTTCTGGGTACGGGAGAGCCCTGGGCTCCTCAAACACGATTTCTCTCGTGTTTGGATTCTTGCTTCAATCTTCTCCCTTCTCTAAAGACTCAGGCCTTTGAGAACTTCAAGCCCAGGTCACCTTTATATTTTTCCTGGGTCCTTGTCCTTCCTTCCCAGAGGCAAAGGGCACAGGACATCTGGCTGCTTGAAGCAAGGGGGAAATCCTTGCCAAGGGGTCGGTGGGATTTCTCCGGGAAGAGCCAGGCCAGGGGCCTTGCTCCAGGGCCTGGGAGCTTGCTGTGTTTGCAGACCAGGGTAGGAGGGCTTTGCTTTCTGGTTCACTAGCCTGAGTTGATTTACATTCCCGGGTCTCTCCTGGAGTCCCTTCCCTCCGGCATGTTCATCCTTCAAGGGATGAAGGGAAGAGACGGGATAAACATAGCACAGGGCGTTGCCTCCCTGCTCAGTGGATCAAAACTCCTAATTCCTGTCAGCCTCTGGGAGCCTCAGACTCTATACTTTACAGAAACCTTAATGAGCACTTAGAGGAGTGACAGGTGGGGGAGGGGCGCTTATTTTAAACCAGATGCTGAGTGCTCCTGAGCAGGGCAAGGTGTCTCACTGCCCCCCACCCCAGGGCGGGCTTAAGCAGACTTAAGGGTGTCCTTCCATGGCCTGCGGTCCCGTGGAGAAACTTTCATGGAGTCATACCCACATCAGGGAACACAGTCTGGGCTGAGCTGGCCAATTTTTTTTCGTCTTCTGGGCCTTGTTGGGAGGGAGGGAGGGAGACACACTATGATGGGCAGCGGAGGCCGGCTGTGCTTCCTCAAGTGTGTGAGCACGCGTCCTTCAGGCATAGCTCTAGGAACTAATTGGGGGTTTTTGCCCAGGAAGTGTCACTAGGATTTGTGGAGCCCTGTTACGAGCCATCAGAAGGTGACAAGTCGCTGGAGAACTCGCTGCATAACCCCTGGTTACACGGAGACCTGGACGGAGATGCCACTCCAGAGTCCCTCAGCACCCCAGCCGGGCCTGCACCACGTTTGTCTGGGCCCAAGGCGTGGGGCAGAGTCTGAAGAAGCCCCATAGCAGCACGGGTGCCAGAGCCGGGCCTCCTTCTACGCTGTGACAAACAGGGAAGGAGGCCACATGTTTCTGCTGAGCCTGCACTGAGATGCAGCGGGGAAGGCTTGTGTTCCCTGCGAACTCACCACAGCTTTGGAGCCTGATGGTGCCCTCTGACGGAATTGTAGACAATCGGGGTCCGGCACGGATTCGTTGTGTGGCTACTCCCTGGCCCTGTGCCAGGGCACAGTGGCGATAAAACAGACCCGGACCCCTTCACAGAGCTTCCCTGTGAGCAGTGGGGACACAGGTCACATGCATACATTACAGGTAAAGACTGAACAGTGACGGTCATGCAAGGGCTGTAAGGGGACAGATGGGGTGCTTTGGGCGTGGCCAAGTCTTCAGGTGTCCATGGGCTTTACAGGGAGGGCTGAGCCCTTTTCCCTTCCTCTGTCCTGGAGCCCCTCCCAGACTCCTCTCCTCACCCTCCTGTTTTGTCTCTCTAAGAACTGCTTCCCCGCCTGGCTAATTCAATAGGAGCCGAGGCGATGGGGGAAAGTGAGGGAGGTGGTGAGTGCTTGGAAAATCGGAAAATCGCTAACGCTGCTGCCTCAGGCTCCGGGCTGGTTGCCCTGCCAGCCCTCAGTTCCAAGGCCTTTCCCATACCTGTGACAAAAGAGAGTTTCCTTTCCTCTCCCACATGTATCTGGCAGCCACCATCCGTTTCTGGGCCGCCTTCACCTCACAGACGTGCCATGCAAAGCCTAATGGATGGCATTAGTTTTCCGAGCCAGTTTTTAATTACTTAGTGGGACTTGTTTTGCTTTATCTCCTTAAGGAGAAAATTTGGGACTTAATTTTGGTAGGGAAAGGGTGCCCAGGATTTGTAAATGGGGTTGCCAAGCTGCCTCTGGTTGAAGGCAGATAGGGAAATTGAATAATGCGTCTTAGAGGTGTTTATTAGCATCCTGATGAAGACAAGTGAAGGATCTGAATGGAAATCTTCCAGAAGCGTTGGTAATTTGTGCCCTGGATAAGTCAATTGCTCTTCCTACGAAGCACTTTTAGCCTCCCAATTCAGAGTCCAGGCTTCAAAAGGGGCCCCGCTGGACGCATGCATGTCTCATGCCCAGGGATGTGGCAACGGACTCAGTAAGCAGCCCTGAATGGGTTCAGTTGTCACCTACAGCCTTCAGGGAGCCATGACGAGTGTTTGAGAAAAGCTGCAGGTATTCTGTCCAGGACAGCGCATCACCACAAAGGTAAGCACTGTCTGATGTGCACTTTAGGGTTTGCAGGTGCCCTGAAGGCCCCCCACGGGCCCTCACACAGAGCCCAGGTGCAGAGCTCCCGGAGCAGAGTGCATGTCTGTAAAGCCCCGAACACACAGCGCAGTGTGCCCCCGGCACTTGTCAGACGCCTCTGTTTCCTTCTTGTTTGAGCACAGGGTGGTGGTCCCAGGATGGCCCAGGTATGGAGCCATATTTTAAGGTATCTTCTCTAGTCACCCATCTTGGCTGCCAGGGGCCAACAAATGTAGACTTTCCCCTTCCCCCGGAATTTGGGAGAATTTGGCAAAACCGGGCCTGTATTCCTATGGCAGCAGCTGGCTGGGCTGAGTGTTGGAGGCCCGATTCAGGTGGGGAGCACAGCTATCTAGTTGGTTGTGCCCCCCATCCCCCGTCTCCTCAGTGCCGGGCACACCCCAGTTCTGTTCGTCACCCATTTGATTTGCTCTTTTCTTAGAACAGTTAACTAAAAAACCTTTGTTTCTGGATATGTATACCACGAAACACAAGCCCCTTACACATGTACCTACATAAAACACACGCACGTGCACACACAAAGTTTGCCCTCCCGGGGTGTAGGCAAGGTATCTGAGTTGGTGACCCTCCTCCTTTTCCCTATAGAGATGCTCTGAGAATTCAGTGGCCTGGCATATGCAGAGCCGCCAGCACGGTTCCTGGTACAAGGCAAGTAAGTGCTCACTCGCTAAATCCAGTTGGTAGTTTGGAAGCAGGTGTTTCCTGGGGCTGGTGGCCCTCCTAGAATCCAGTGACATCTCTCCAACCTGCTCAGAAAGGGTGTTGTTTGGGACTGGGGTGCCCTCTGGTGGCTGCTCTCCCCACTCACAGCTAGGCCCCCCCTTCAGAGAGACTTTTGGCTCCATCCCCCCAGGCACCCTGCCCCTCCCACACAGGGGGAGAAGGAGAAAGGTGGGGCTGAGAAAACGTTCTGCTTCCCTCACCATCTCCTTTGCCTCTTTTCTGAGCTTGGTGAGGTCAGGGTCACTAGGTCTGGGATAGGAGGAGGGGCTTGGAGAGTGGGGGGTCCTGGCCACCTGACTCTCAGGAGGTTGGTTTCTTTCCCTCTTGGTGCCCCATTCTCCTCCCAGATAGTCAGTGGGCTCCCAAGGCCACCCCCAGACAGGGCACGGGACAGGATGGCAGGAGGGCAGCACATTCACAGAGGGTCCCAGGCTATTATGAGGTAATTTTATTTCTTTCCATTTTAGGTAAAAATAGTAAATACAAGATAATAAAGGTAAAAATACATCATTTGGATTTTGTTGTTGTTCTCCGAACAGTGCTACCTACAGTACAATTTTTGATTTAAGATCTTTAAATGTTTTTTGTTTTTTGTTTTTTAATAAACAAATAGAACTATTTTACTATTAGGCTATCTGTGTTCTCATCTGGCACTTAAGTATAGATCACAGGTCACCTGCCGGTTCTGTTTGGATGTGTGTGGGTGGCAGGGAGGAGGAGAGAAGGGGCACATGGGGTGAACTGGTTTGTCTTCTCAGGACACAGACAGACCTGCGTTCCATGTGCTGTAGGGGGGTGCATGTGCATCCGAGAAGGCCTTTTTCTGCACTGGCCACTGGACG
Source organism: Cynopterus sphinx (assembly GCA_030015415.1). Taxonomy (NCBI): domain Eukaryota; kingdom Metazoa; phylum Chordata; class Mammalia; order Chiroptera; family Pteropodidae; genus Cynopterus; species Cynopterus sphinx. Next base: position 29,725,391 of record CM057387.1, on the reverse strand, counting down.
CACGTCACTGTGGCTGGACCGACGGTCTCACACACGTGTGTGTATGGGGGGCACGTCCCTCCTCCTCCGGCGGTCGTGTTTCTCACCCAATAGCCTAGATTCACAACAGTTCTGGGTGCAGGAAGGCCACCGGGCTGAAGACGTCAGCACAACTGCTCAGGCTGGAGCCTTGGTGTCCTAGAGGAGCGGGCCCGGGACCCCTCCCCACCAGGGCTGGTGGCCAGGACATTCAACCCTGCCTTGGAATGCTGGTAGAAGTTACAGATGCTCATGGAGGCTGCTAAATGTCTTTACCCTTGTTCACCCTCAGATGGTCTTTGTTTAAATTCTTCCCGAATTTCTCACTGAGCTGTTGGATCAGGTCTGCCAGTTCGCCAGTAGCTTGGGATTTCTCTTCCAGAAGCTCATAGCGCAGGCTGGAGATATCTTGCTTGATTTCCTTCAGTTCGCCTGCAAGGACAGATGAAATTTTGGTGAGTGTTGAGTGGACAGAAGGGGCTCATCCCACTTGAGTTTGGGGTGTGCATTTTTCCAGCAGGCTCTCAGGTTGCTGGGCTAGCCCACCAGGGCTGGAGGTCAAGGGACCAGAACTCTGTTTTGACCTAAGTATCACCCAGCTCCTGCCACTGAAGGGTACATCATCCATCTGAGACCCTTCTCCTCCAATTCCTGGTTAAGCTCTCGTTAAGGGTCTGAGGTAGAAGGAGGCGTCAAGATCAGGGCTGTGAACTGCTATCACCTGTTTTACATCTGATTGTTGTAATGTTGGTTTTGGAGCTATTAAAGGCAGATTTCAAGAATCCAGGTACCACCCTCATTAACTGGAAGGCTTGTTTCCATGATGCTCCATGTGTTGTTCTGTTGCCATTATTTGCAGAGGGGAGAGACTCTCAAGTGTGAAGGGAGAGGCTTGGCATGGTGGACGCAGCTGTGGCGCCCAGCAGCCCTGCAGGAGCAGCGTCCATCCAGACCATGCAGGCAGCACTGCCTCCCCGAAGCACTGCGACAGACCTGCTGCCTCCTTTTCCATAGCAAGGGACCACCACCAGGTGAGACTTCAACTTATTTCTGCAGCGAACCACATGGTTAAACGTCCCCGTGCGCCAGGGCTGTGGGAGTCTTTTTATTAACCACAAAGGGGTGTCGAAAGGTTCTTTCCCAATATTTTAGATACCGGGCTTGTCTCGGATGGGAGTCTGCTGCCCGGGGACACATTATTCATATCTGTTTTCTAGATAGGCTTTACATATGACAGTGCAGAGATCTTAAAGGTACAGTTTGGTCAGTTTTGACAAATGCATACATCCCTCTCTTGTCATTCGGTGCTCCACTGAGCTCCAGTTTCATGGTGTAATTAATTCTAGTGGCACGAAACCTGGGCAGCCTCACTTTCTGTAATCAGGCACATCCCTGTCTGCCACAGTTACACACTGCTGGCTGGCCTGACACCTGGCAGTTTTATGTTCGAGACCCAAAAGTGCAGGTGGATAGAAGGGCAGCTGCTTGGCCCCTAGGCGGTGTCAGCCTAGGGCCGATGCCCCAGGATGAAGCTGAGGGTCACTAATGATGACCAGGCTCTTCCGTAGGCCCAGGTGGCCTAAGCGAAGGGGAAATTTAGTGCCTTCATTTGTGGAGGAGGCTGTTTCTAGGTAGCAAATATTTGTCCTTGGTGTCTCATGAAGATTAATTGCCTGGTATAAGGTAATTTGTTTTTTACTTAAGAGTAACTGCTTAAAATAGACTGGAAAATAACCCAAACAGTGAAAATAATGTAGTTTGCAAACTTCTGCGTTTGTCAGAATGACCTGGTATTCTTATCAAAATGCACACCCCTAGGCGCCACCCCGGAGATGCCAAATCATTGGGTCTGGGGAGGTGGCTGGGATGTGCATTTTGAACGAGTGACTCTGAGGCAGGGGGTCGGGGTGCTTTGAGAAACACTGAGGTTGTCAGATTCTGAGAGCCCGGATGTGAGACAGGATGGAGCCAGCTTGAACCAAGGCAGTGGCAGAATCTGAAAGAGGTGTGGGGTCTGCAGCTCTCTGCACTTGCGCCCATGACATGGGGAATTCTGGGCCATGACATGGGGAATCCTGAAATCAAGGGCCATCAGACCGGCTCAAGGCAGCCATCACTGTGGTAGGCAGAATGATTACCTCGCCCCACAAATGGGTCCAGGTACTGATCTCGGGTGTGTTATGTTACACGGCAAAAGGGAACCATAGTTGCACATGGAATTAAGGGTGCTAATCAGTTGACCTTAAACAGGAGATTATTTTGTTTTATCCAGTCTAACCACAAGCCTTTAAAAGTGGAAGAGGAAGGCAGAAGAGTGGGTCTGAGAGATGTGGTGACAGCAGAGGCAAGAAAGGTGACAGCATGAGAAGGGCGGATGCTCTGTTGCTGGTTCTGAGGTCAAGGGGCGACGTGTAGACTGAAGGGCGGTCTAGGTTAGAGCTACGGGCTGCCCCAGCTGACAGCCAGCAACGGAACAGAGTCCTCGGTCCTACAACCGCACGAATCGCCTTCTGCCAGCACCCGAGTGAGCAAGCAGACTGAGCCTCCCTGGGGCCTGCAGACAGGAGCACAGCCCTGCTGACAACACCTGGATTTTAGCCTGGCGAGACCATGTCCGACTCCCATCGAACTACAGATCCAACCCCTTACCTTCATTGACTTCATCGTTTTCTCTGTCCACCTGGGCCTTCAGGACGTATCTTTTTATGAGCCGTTTCATGATTTTCTGAAATGTGAACACAAGAAAGGCATCAGACAAGCCTGGCCAAGCACAGAGGCAGCCGACACAGTGTATGCACGACCCCTCACTCCTGCAGAGCCCAGTCAGCTGCTGGGAGTCCTCCCATGCCTGGTGCCTGGCTTTTGAGAGGCATCCTGCCTAGTTGGGGAACCTGGGCCAGTCTCTCTGTTTAACCTCTTCCCCCAGGACTCGATACCACCTGGGATATAAGAACAGGACACTCAGTGGCAGGAGGCTGAGCCAAAGAGAGAGAGAATCATCCAAGATGAGTGGGCACTGCTCAGGGGTCCAAGGCCTGAGACGGCCCACCCTTCCTTATGGCCTCTGCCAGTCATCTCCTCTTCTGAGGCTGCAGCTCTGAAATACTTTCTTCTGGTTCAACAACTGCTGTGCTCAAGAGGGCATACCGAGGCCCTAGCAGGCCAGCCCAGGTGGAGCTGCGTCCCTGTGTGGTGCTGCACATGAGTGGAGAGTCAGGACCAGGCTTGGAGGACAAGCCCAGTGTACCTGGGAACATTCCTACCAGAGGCAGAAGCAGATACAGCTGGGCCTCGAGAAGTTTTGCCAAGATACCACTTTACTGAAAACCCATATGCCTGACACTGCACCCCTAGGTATGCTGCAGGGGAAGGGTTAGCCTGCAGGCTCACTTACCACTCAGACGTTGGTTCTTTACACAAATGAGGCATGAACAAACATTTAAGAGACACCAAGAATAGAGCCATGTGTAAGACCACAGGGAGTGAACTTTGGATTTTGCCAGTTGTGGTTCCAAAGTTCCTGTGAAATCACAGGATTTAAAAATATCCTGGTCTCTGAGGCTTCTCAGTCTTGCAAGAGATGAGCAGTAAGGCAAAGAGGGAGGAATTCCCTGGTCCTTGGTTGTTCCTTCCTGTGACCTGTTCACCTGTGCACACTCGAGGATGGAGGGGATAGAGGCAGCATTTTCTAGACTGAAGGGACCTGAATTCTGTCCCCGGCTTAGTTGTTGTGGGACATCAAGCAGGTTCTTAAGTTCTCTCTGACTACATGGACTTAGGAAAAGCTTCTTTCAAGTAAAAGAAGTGAACTGCTGGGATGCGAAGAGCTGGAGGATTTAACTCATTATTATTATCAAACAGGGGCTCTCGCAGTGCCTTTGGTGGTGAAGACCCTGCTGAGGAGCTGTCTTCTGGTCCTGAGATTCTGAGGCTTGGATTGAACCTGGCAAAGGCAACGACAAGCTCTGGGTCTGGGTCAGCCCGCTTAGGCCAGCACCCTGCCTTGGTGAGCCATGGTCCACTTGGCTCTGTGGTTTGTAATCTGATTTGTGGCTGAACAGTTAATTAGCACCTTCTCCGAGATGCCTGGGTCTTGCCATGTTAGTGGTTAAATTGAAGCATTAGATTTCTTATTGACATTAATAAGGCAAGTGCCCTAAGTTATAAGAATATATACCTTTCCATGGGACTCATTAATGCTTTTTTTTTTTTACTTTATACTGGAGAAATAAAACAACAGTGTCCTGAACCAGTCTCACAGGAACACAAAAGTGAAACAAAATAAAGCAAAACAACTCAGATAACCCAAGTTTCTAACATTCTTACTGAATAAGGAATTCGGAAGGATTCTTCCACTGCAGACTTTCAGGCTGACACAAGTTAAGGGGATCTAATTCAAGTTTGTTGCCTTTCAAGAATACACCCAAGAACTGAGGGTTTTTAAGTTTCTGGATCCACAGAATTCACTTCATTGGTGGCAACTGGGCCTACCCTGCTTCTTTCATTTAACAAGTGCTGGAGGTAAGTATACTTAGTGATGTTACTCAGGCAAAAGAATTGCTGCTGAGAGACACAGTGGGTAAGAATGGTGGTGACACTGAGACCTCTCTCTCTCCAGGGAAGGAGGCTTGCAGTTCCCCCTGCCCAGACTCCAGGGGCCCAGTGGCCTCTGGCTACTGCTCTCGAAGAGAAAACCGAAGATCTTTCTATGGAAGAGACAACCCTCTCTGTGCAGCCGGGGCAGCTAAAGACATAGAGAAGGAAGAGAAGGAACACACATGGTATGTTGAACAACGGCAAACAAAGTAGAGGGATGCAGTGTTGTCACCTAGGAAAACAGCAATTGGGAACATTTGGAAGAGAGTGAATAAAACGGATCCCAGGACAAGTGACGTGTTAAACGGGGTTTATCAGACCCTGAACAGAAGACTTTAGCACTGTCAAGGTGTCTAGCTTATGTTCCTTGATCTCTATGGAAAAGGCCGTCCAGAAGGTGAAAAAGAGGACTCCCCACTGGGTTTTGGGGAAGGGATTGTATCATAAAGCTTGGCGCTTATTCGCATGATGGACTGTGCCTGGATTCTGTGGTTCATTTGGGATGTGGCTTGTTTGCTGTGAGAGTGAGTCTGTGGGGTCAGTACACACCCCGACATATTGACTCACTGCATCTTGGAAAGGTCACAGGGCACCTCTGACAGGAGGCATACTTTGGTCACCTCACCAGTGTCATGGTTTTGTTCCATTGTTTAGTCTCGTGTCCACAGAACCCAGATTGGAAAAAACATTGCAAAGGCAAGGAACCAGTTTTGTGAAAAATAGTAATTCATCTCCTGGAAGGCGATGAAAGCAAAGTACAGAGAGCCTCTGAAGTAGGTGCCTTCCCTTACAACAGGGAGCCCCCCTCAAATCAGGCTTGGTAAGCTTGAAATAAACACCGAAAGCACTAGGGCTGAGCAATCAAGCAGATTTACCAAAGAGACAGAGGGAGCAAGCCTCAAACCCACATGTGTATGACCAACAGGGCGTTTTTCTTATTGGGAATGTTACTAAATGTCTCCAAACCATGACAGTAACAGAGGCTGACTGCGTTTGTGCTCAGTGAGGTGGCAGCTTTGGGTGCAGCCTGGATAGGAAAGAGGGAGTGAGCTGCCCCTGACCTCTGCACGTCCGGAAGTTGCTTTGGGAGGAGGGCAGTGCAGCTGGGAGGCCACTGTGAGCCCAAGAGGACAGATGAGCCATTGTCAGATCCTTGCCCTAACCTTTCATTCTGCTTCTCAGGTGAGAGCAGAAGTACCTCCTTTGGCTCCTTGCCTCTTCCCCTCAGGGTGCAAGGGCTCAGATAGATCTCCTAGTGACTGTCAAACACAGGCAGGGCAGGCTGTGAGGCAGGCTGTGGTGTGACCCCATGAAGGGGGATGATGGGCCAGCACATGGACAGTGTGTGCAGTGAAGGACCGTGCCCTCCTGAATCAGATCTCAGCTCAGCCAGCCACGTGACCTTCGCCACTGAGCCTCAGTCCTCTCATCTGGAAAATGGGGTTAAAGATAATGCCTCCCTCAGAAAGATAGTGTGATAACACAAGGGCTAATGTCTAGTCTGCTCCCAGCTGTCCTTTTGTGTCATCTCAAGGTTTACTCCTGCTCGAGCAGACGATGGCTCATGAGGATGCCTCGACCTCACTGAGCAGGGCTGAGCAAAGTACGAATGTATTAATGCAAGGTGCTCTCTGTTCCTGTTTACTGTCCTTCACCGCTAAGGTCCAGTTTTCCTGTCTTCTTTCCTGTGATGACAATTTGATTAAGTAGCCCCAGGCTTTTCATGGCGAATTCAGAAAATACTGGGTGAGCAAGCTTTCCAAGGTCATCAGTGGCCTGAAGCTGCAAGCCAGCCAGTCACCAATCACAGCAGGAAGCTCTCGGGGAGATGGAAGGCTGCCAGGACTCAACCAGTGCTGATGGAAGACAGAAATGGGATCGCCCTGACATTGCTTTTGACAATGGTCTCGCTTGGAATGGATTCATTCTGGGTACAGGACATTCGTCACGTAATGAGTCCGTCTTCTTCTCAGCATCTGATTTTGCTCAAAACTCAGGAGAGATGTGGCCCTAACATTATCTTTTCAGTGACACAGATAATCTAACATTTTCTCTGAGAACCTGAGAAATAAAAATTCTTCCCAAGGATTGGTCCTATATATAATAACTCAGAGTGGGTCAAACTGGTCAGGCCCAATTCTGCACGATCGAATATACGATTTCCCCCTTGCCAATTTTTAGCCCATGTCATCTGATAATACTAGACATACGTTGAGGGATGAGCCATTTCTTAATTGTCTACCTAAGTCCTAACTATACAGCTGGCTTCTGAAATACAGATGGAGATTCAATTAGAGACCTGTGTCTGGAAGATGCCTAATCTGTAATTGCTCCCTCTGGGATGGTGGCACTAGGGACGCCTCTCCTTAGCCCAAAGGAAAGCTCAGAACAGCTTCAAATTTACAGCGTAGAAGACACTGCTCATCATTGGGAAGGAGAAAGCAGAAAAAGAATGGCCTGAACTTTTATAATCAATAACCTGTAGTTAACATTTATCACTGGCTCACAGGCTGATTCAGACCGAAACAGAGATTTGACAGTAATTTCCAAAAGTAATGCAAGGGCTGCAAGCATCAAAGGTCATCTTCTAAGTTTTAAAACAGACTTTGCATGCTGACAGTCTAGGGTCAGCTACTCACTGAAGACACCAAGAGCCACCTGGTTGCTCCAGACAAATACATGGGAGTCAGGCTGCCTCTATCTATCCCACACCTATTGGCCCGCCTCAGGTCCCATTCATTGGCTCCATGTCCAGAATCTGTCTGCTTTTCTCCACATCCCATTCCAAGCCACCATCTGTTGTACCTGGATGACTGTCCCATTCTCTTCGCTGAACTCCCTGCTTTCACTCTTGTCCCCACATGTCTCCTCTCATGATAGCAGGTAAGTGGTCTTCTTACAGCACAAATAAAAGTGCATCATCTTCTCTTTCCCCAAAGTTAAACACCTCCCAGTGCCTTCCTCTATAAAGGAGAGTGGAATCTACATCCTGACCTTGGTCTGGTCCCCTGCTGCCTCACTGACCTCATCGCCCTGTCCTCTGCCCTGCTGGCTGGGCGCCAGCTGCTTTGAACCTGCCAAGCTTCTCTCCTCTAGTTTTTGCTGATGCATTTCCTCTGCCTGGAAGGCTCTGCATGCTGCCTCCTTTGCATCCATGAGGTCTTAGCTAACTGCCCTCCCCTTGAAGGGCCTCCTCTGATAACCATGTCTAAGCAAGGGCTCCCAGTTTTTCCTCAGTTCTCCAATCTATTGTTTTTTTTTTCTTTATCCCCAGTAAGTAGTCTAGTGCCTGGCATTTTGTAGGCTCTCAATAAACATCTGTTGAACTATGTTCTGGGGATGGGGGGGACGACACAACTATGTGACTGAATCTGAGTCTTAACGGAGTCCACTTCTGCCCGAGCTTGAGAAATGGGTAGTTACCTGGTATCTGGTGGGTTTGCTGAAAGTGTTATTTACTGTCAGGTTTTCAGAATTCCTCATGCCAGCCTGGTAGCGAGTCTTCTGGAATAAAAATACATGCATACACAATACAGCATACACGCATACATGGTCGGACTCGAATGGCACCCACATATGGGGCTGTCTCTAAAGAGGATCCTCGGAAGATCAATAGTGCCCACTGCTGCTTGGCTTCCTCGGACCCCGTTCCTGGAAACTCTAGTTCTGTGGGATGTCAACATGTTACAGCATATGATTTGGTCAGCTTTGGGGAGCACTGCGTTAAAGTTGTCCAGGCCACTTTCCTCCAGGCCTCCTCAGAAGATTTAACATGCTCATAAACATTGAGACGCTCCAGGAGGAGGAGATAATGGGCAGGGAACCTCTCTTCCCAGAGATCATCCTCAGTTCCTCTATGGGAAGAGCTATTCCACTTCAAGTCCACTAAGGGGTTCCCTCACTGGGGCCAGGCTGCACCCCTCCAAGGAGCTGCCAGGAGCGGGGGAGCCACCACAGGCAGCCTCTGCTGGTGCCGCAGCTTTGTGATGTGCCCCCTTTTCTGAAAAGCATTGGCCCCGCCCAGTGCCTGGCTCCCCTTGTATCAGCGGCCCCCCTCCACACACAGCCTCCTCCTCCCGCTCCTGCCACCTCCTTAGCCCCATAAACACCATCTACCTACCCGGAATTTGGAATTCAGCATGCCCATTTCAAGGTCATTTTCACAGCTTTTGGCCTTAGATTTGCAGAGTTTTATGAGGCACATCTTGATTCTCATTATGAGATAATAAAATGATTTAGGACTTGGCACTAGATTAAAAGGAGCAGGTAAAGTTCTTCCTTCATCAAAATAAGACAGCCAGAGCTTCGCTCGTGCAAATTTCCACTCCACGTCTGCATCCTCCTGTGGAACAAGGGAAACCACGGGCCACCGTCAAAGGCCATGATCTAACGCCTCTGCTCTCACTGAAACCGTATGCATAGTCATTCCTAAACATCACCGAACCTCGTGGGTTCATCGCTGAAAACCTCAGCCAGTTCGTTCATCCACCTTTATTCTCCAGTGGGTGCTTGCACCAACATTCTCCACCTGCCACTTACCAGAGAACTTTTCTCACTGCCGTTTAATCTTCTCATCCGTTAGCATTTACAGCTCTGCCAACTTATTCACCAACCACCACGGTACTCCTTTAGAGCAAGGCTGCCCCACGAAAATATGAGGTGAGCCACAAAGGTGAACCACATAGGTAAACTTAAATTTTCTAAGAGCCACATTGTGAAAAGTAAAATGGAACAGGTAACATAATCTCAGTGCTATGTTTTATGTAAACCAGTAGACCCCGAATATTATCATTTCAGCATGTAATCATAAAACAATTATTAATGAGATAGCTCCCATTTTTTTTGCATACTGAGTCTTCAAAATTGGCACATCTCAGCTGGGATTAGCCATATTTCAGGTACTCAATAGTTACCTGTGGTGAGTGGCCCCCATGTTGGACACCACAGCGTATTTCTGTTGGTCAGAGTACTGCCAGGGAAGGGATTCTGCACGTGTAATCCAAGGGAGTGAACCCGACTGTAGTTAGTCTGGCCACGCTCTTTTCCCTGGTGGTGGTGGGAGATGGAAGCTCCAGATCTGCTACTTCTGACCTGGCATCAGTGCTGTAATGCTGAGTGGACCCCCTAAGCAGGTATGTTTTGTTTGTTTGTTTGTTTGTTTGTTTGTTGGTTTTGTAGGCCAGCTCCTCAGGCCTCTGACCTAGGAGAGTGGGTTCAGGCCAGACATGGGATTTAGGATCGGAGAGACCTGGGCTCACAACCCCTTACTAGCTGTGTAACTTTAGGCAAGGGCCTTGGGCTGGTTCATCTGAACATGGAGATGATTGATTCCTCACATAATCCTGACATTGGCATTAAGTATGTGCTCCGTGGGTGGTGGAGTCCTCTATGCATAGCTACACTCAAGGGACTTTGAACCCAGGAGGCATTGGCAGGAGGCCGCCGGGATGTGCCATGAGATACAAGGTCATTCCCAGCAGGCTTGATTATGTTTGCTTTTGCAGAGATGCCACCAGCACATGGCCTGGCCTATGGGACATCCTGTATGGGTCTCAGACTGGAAGCTTTGTGAGGGCAGAGGTCACTCGCGGTATGATAGGGAGGTGTGACAGGGACTTGAGTGGAAGGGTAGTATAGTGGTAAGAGCACAGGCTCTGGAGCCTGCTTGGACTCAGATCCTGGCTCTGTTCCTTACAAGCTGTGTAACCGTGGCAGGTGACTTAGCTGCTCTGGGCCTCATCTGTAAAATGAAAATAATAATCCCTACCTCATAGATTGTGAGAATTAAAGGAGTTAATGCCTGAAAAACAGTGTCAGACACTTAGTAAACCCTCAGTAAATGTTATTTATCCTGATCGCTTAACACAGTGTCTAGTGTTCGACCTTTAGTTATTTAGCAAATACTAATCCAGCACCTACTGTGTGCCTGGCACGCACTGGGCAGATACTGGCGATGACAGTCCGTACCCTCGTGGAACACATAGTCTGGCCAATTACATGAGCATGTTAAACAATACCTCAGCTCATCTTTTACCTAGAGTTGTGCTAAGAGCCATGGGAGACTCCGGCCCCTGGCCTGGCCCAGGGATCAGGGAAAGCTGCTCCGGTGGCTGGTATTTGAGCTGAGATCCAAGCAGTGAGTACTTCTCAACCAGGTCAAGTGTGGGTAGGAGTGGAGGGTGGAGAAGAGTAGGAGTCAATTAGTGGAAGAGGCAGTGAGAAATATAAACAATTCTTGAGAAAGTTGGCAGTAAAGAGCAGGAGAGAAAAAGTTGAGAGCTGGAAAGTGAGATCGAGGGAGGATTTTTTTGTAGTTACTTTTTAAGTTCAAGAGACTTATTTAAACGCTGACAAGGAGGACTAGATAGAGAGGGAGAGGGGATCATGCAGGCAGAGTAGGGATATTGGTGGCTCCCGAGGAGGCGGGTGGGTAGGGAGCAGGGTACGTGGGTTGGGCTGCGCCGATGGAGACGCAAGGCTGGCGGGGCATGGCGGGGGCAGAGACAGGTGCGTCTGTGGATTTGTGCAGTAGGCGCTCAAGATCTGTTGATTGAATAAATAAGTGTTCTCATGGAAGGCTTTACCAATATGTACTTCACCAAAGTTCATCGTGACCATGAACAGTGGGCACTTCTTGTTGGCCTCATTCCACTTCTCTTGGTCCTTGAACCATCGGTGAGATGGGTGGGAGATATATGCTCTCCCCAGAGAAGAAGAAGCCCAGAGCCTGGAGGGGAGCTGTGGGCTACAGTGTGCTCTCTCCATCTTGGGAACCATGCTTTGGTGAGATGATTTGACATCGAAAGCCGTAGGCTTGCCTGCTCTTGTCATGGTCTTCCCCCATGTCAATCATGTGGCTGTACGTGCCACATTCATTTAGACCAAAGCAAGATGTGCTTGTTGGGGGAAACTGAGGCCCAGAAGGGCAGGAAGGACTAGTTAGCAATAGCTCATCCACAGAGGTGACCAAATATGTATAGCACTTTAAAAAAATATGTTTTTCGATCGAAAGAGTGCTGTATTTTCTTGGGGGTAGGAGGTGGTGGGAGCTAAGGCTTCATGGCTTAGCTCACCCTCTGCCTTGCACCTCTTGCTACTTTCCCCTGAACAATTTACAGTCTTGCAGTGCCAAGTATACCACATCGTTTCACCCCTCCTGGCCTTGGCACATGTTTCTACTGTTTAAAATACTCTTGTTTTGGGTGGTATTATGGATCAAATGTGTCCTTCTAAAATTCACATGTGGAGGCCCCCGTATCTTAGAATGTGACTGTACCTGGAGATAAGGCCTTTAAGGAGGTAATTAAGGTTAAATGAGGTCATAATGGTCGGGACTGAATTCAATATGATTGGTGTCATTATAAGGAGAGGAAGGGACACCAGAGGTGCATGTGGACAGAGGAAAAGCCGCGTGAGGACACAGCAAGAAGGTGCCATCTGCAAGCCAAGGAGAGAGCTTCAGGAGAAACCAACCCTGCCAACAGCCTCTAAAACAGTAAACAACTTTCTGTTGTTCAAGCCACCCAGTCTGTGGTATTTTGTTAGGGCAGACCCAGCAAACTAATACGGGGGGTGCGGGGAGGGGTCTTTATATTTTCTCTATGAGAAATTACAAAATAATTGTTTCTTATTAAAAAATTTAAGTACAGAGGTAAAGCTAAGCACATAGGAAGGTCTGCTTTCAAATCTCCTCTCTCCTTTTACTCCTTCCCCAGAGGATGCCCAGGGTCAAGGGTGTCAAAAATTTCTCTACTTTTATTTTTTCTGTATATTACATTTGCATTAATGCAAGTGAATTCTGCTTAGATTTTTCTACAACTTGTGTTTTTTCACTTAACATTATCAAAGGGATTTTGCTATGTCCACACAAAAAGGTTCTCATTGTATATACAGCGTTATGTATGGTATTCTAAAGTCTATGCTGTATCACAGTTTATTTAAATATTCTGATATCGATGAGCTACCTCCAGGCTTTTCTTTTAATGAACAGTTGTGCAATGTCATATTTCTTCATGGATCTATTCCTAGAATTGGAATTGTTGAGTCAAAGGGTTAGTGCATTTTGTTTTAATTGTTAGTTTATTACTTTAACTTTATTGTAAGTAAAACAATAATATGATTTTTAAAGGATAAAAAGGTATAACTGGAAAAATATTCCAAATACTACGACCCCCAACCCCATCTCTCAACAGGTGCTTCTGCTGTGTGTTTCTTGTGTACCCTTTCAGAGGTTTTTTTATTTTTATTTTTCAAATGCTTAAACAATCAAAACTGAATATGCATTCCCTTTTCTTCCTCTTACACAAGAGAGACTATACACTCTATGCATTCCTGTGACTTGATTTTTTTTCACTTAACACTCTCACTTGGAGATCTTTCCAGATCAGTATATAGAAAGCATCTTTATTCTTTTTTAAAAGCTGCACAGTATCCCACTGCTCAGATGCATCATAATTATAATATATTTAACTGGATTCCTGTTAATTTCTTGCTGTTCTAAAGAAAGTTTCACTCAATAGCTTACGGTTTGTGCATTTTAGATTTTGATAAATCGCTTCCTGATACTCTCTCTTGACTCCCTTACCTGTTCGACAAAACTGTATTAGTCTTTGAATGGCCTTCAAGCATCACCTCTGCAAGCTTCCTCCTCCCACAGCCAGTCACAGTCTCTGCTTTGCACTTCCTGCACCAGGTGGGACTCCTCTGGGTGCACTGGCCCCAGGGCATTGCAATTTGTTGATTGACGCTTCTCTTTTTCTCAGTGGACTGAGTTGAGGGCACAGACTGTGTCTTAGTTTTGTATTACTAGTGCCTAGCACAGGCTTTGCATACAGTAGGTGCTTAAGAAATACATGTGAGTCAGAAAGGAACGTGGGCTGAAACACGTAGCCATTCTGATTTGCCATGGGCACCTGCATGCTGTCCTGAGGGGATACATGTAAAAGAGGAAGGATTCATGACCCTTGATCCTTTTTGCCCTTGTTGGGCCACTTGATGTGGTGCCCGCTATGCCCTGTGGCTGGTTGGCGGAAGTGCTTCTGGGAGCAATCCATGAAAAATGCCTATTGTTTGCTGTTCTGGCTTCACATTAAACACACCCAGGCTTCTAAAGTCATTTACCTTCATTTCTGAAAACAGCAATCTAAATTAAACCAAGGGAGAGAGAGCACCATCAGTTAACTGGTCTTACCTCAATTTCCTGGTACGAGTTGTTGATCATGGCTATTAGCATGTTGAGCAGCACTACCACCATGGTGACATTGTAAACGCCGTAGAGAACGTAGCCAATGTTCTCGATGAATTTGTGGTCATATTTCAGCACCACCGAGATCACTTCAGACAAGCCAAAGATGGACCAAAATAAGGTTTTAAAGCTTTCCTCAACCCTGCAAAGAAATGGGCAGTGCTTTCAGGCCGTGTGCATCAGCTGACACTTGTCGCAGAAAGTTGCTGTTACCCAGACGTTAGTGGTTACCCAGGACTGGGGCTGGGGCTTGCTGGTGGTGCTTGTGTTCTGAAATAAGAAGGTATTCAGATTTCTAAGAAGACTTTGAAAGAGTGTTAAAAAGGGCAGTGTCTTGTCTTTTCTATTCAGTTGATTTATTGCGACTCTTGGCTGTGGTATCGTTTTTATCTTGTCATTAAACTTTAAATTAAATGCCAGGGCAAAGGTGTGTTCTTATATGGTATTTGGCTTCTCAGAAGTGCACTCTTCCTTTAGTAGTGTCTTGAGCCTCTTCTCAGACTACCTAGCCCCACGTGAAGGGGAAGAGGTTGGTGTCCGCTAATGGTGCTGGTGTCATTGGTGACGGGGACCTCCTGGGCACCATACACAAAGCAGCTCACTAAAGCCTCATGACTGCCTCTGTGGTTGACTCACTTATTACTTCTATTTTACAGAGGGGAGCACTGATGCTGAGTCTTACGTGCCCTTTCCAGTAGTGCTCAGCTGGAAAGTGGGGTGCAAATCCAGGCATATCTGAGGTTTTCAGAAGTGTGTACTTCTAACCACTATCCTGTACTACCCCCTGGCTCTGGGACTGAGGCCGGCCACACACATCGAGTCCTCTAAACTAAGACTGAATTATCAGGAGTGAGAGTGGTGAGTTTAGTATGTCCTGTTGTTGAAGTTCCCCAGGGACTGTCTAAACCCCTCCCTGTAGCTCACTCAAGGTAGACACTGCATGTGCTTTGAGGGAAGTTTGGGGAAGATCTGGCTTTAAGGAAACTGCTCTTTGACGCTTTTGAGACTATGAAGCTACCAAAATATACTGGTTTTAAGAGTGAGATCCAAACACATTCCATATTTTGTACTATATGGCTCTGACCCTCTATCAGGTTTACAGCATAGAATTCAATCAGAAAGCTGAATTTTGGGTGGCTGGTTTAGAACACGCACTTTTATCGGATGACATCTGAATGGCTAAGCGGTCTTTTAGTTTGCATCCAGATTTTTGGCACAATTATGAGAAGGCACTTTCTTTTTTTTCTCCTTAATATTTCAGATTTTCAACACTCACCCAAAGTGGCCAGGATTAGCTAGATCTCAAAAAAAAAAAAAAAAAAAAAATCAGTGTTTCTTAAGGATTGGTATTTATTTGACAGGATGTACAAAAATACTAGTACTTGTCACTTTGGCTAAAAATTTCACTCTGACTCGCATGAATTTTCAGCTCTCCCATGTGCGAGTACGTGTAGGCGTGTGTGTGTGTGTGTGTGTACGTGTGTATCTAGCCAGCTGTTTGGCTCATTCCCTATGCATCCCAGTGTCTGAAAACTGAAAAATTGAAGTGGGTTTTTGTGACATTATTTGTTTTTGGTTTCTTTTCAAACTATGAGTTTAGAATATTTAATTCATTTTAGTTTTAGTGAGAAGACATTTCTTTGGGGATTTGGGAGTCAACACTGGGTATCAGCCATCATTTTAGAGCTCTAGCTCCTGATGCTATTTTGAGAAAGGGGTACAACTGTTTCCTCATGTGAGATGCGGATTCCATTTGTGTGAAAAAATATTCCATTCAATATGAGGGCATGGTTCACTGCAGGTATTGTCTTCCATGAAGAAGCAATCGTTCAGTTACCACCCTTGTGGAAAGCTCTGGTGGCAGACAGAATCTCAAACCACCAGGTAAGCCCCAAATCCTAAACTGGAAGGAGACGGCAGGCCATGATCACTCAGGCCATTGTCCCCTTCCTGGTGGGATCAAGTAGAAATGGGAGGACACCGTGGATGGGCAGACAGTGACTGGTCCAGGATCATGCACTTACCACAAACAAGCGAGGAAATGGGTCATATATGCAAGCGAACGACATTCTACAGAAGTTCGTCTTCCCTTTCTTACTCTGGAAAACCCCGCAAACCTTTGGCTGACACAAAGCAGGCAATTGTAGAATACATCCAGAGGTAACCTTTGGAATTTTGATTAGGGAAAATGGCCTAGATTCGGCGGGTATTTTTTTCTCATTTGCTTCTTGCTCAACTTTGCCACTAAGCTCTGATTTATCCTCGGTGCCTTCACTTAGGCATTCGATGTCAGTAATGTGAAGGAGGCAGAGCTGGCCCCTTAAGCAGTATGTGTTCCAGTAAAAGAATATTTACAGATGCCTAAACCTGTACCTGTGCCCCTCCTCTACCTTACCCACCCCCACCCCCCTGCTGAGGATTGGAATAGTGAGCTGTTCAATTTGTTGTCTCGCTTCTGCACAATCCTCACATTTGACTTCTATAGTTTAAGAATTAGCCTCTGGACTTGAATTTGGCCACAACCTCCAGGAGAATTTAATTATAAGAGACCCAGGCTCACTGGGATTGCCAGAGAGAAAGGGACTTCTTCCAGAGCAATGACCACCAGCACCTGACTGGGCAGAAAGGGGTCTTAGCCAAACTATGCATTTTTAATTATCTCTTCCAAGCTCTTTAGAGAGCATCTATAGCCTTTGCTTTCTCTTATTACAGGACACAAGAGTTGTGGTAAGAAAAAAAAGCTGAGTCTATTGGCTTGAATCATCCAAAATGGCTAGATTCACCATTGGGGTCCCTTGGGTCACTTGTACCCATACCTCTTCATGTGAACATTCAGTGGACTAATAGAACAGACTACTTTTGTTGCCATTTCTCAGAGGGGACCCTGCGAGAGGGCTGTATTTCCCTAATGCCCAGATCTGAGTTGTATCCACATAGCTGCGCTAAGTGGTGAGCCATTGAGTATTTTACCTGTAGCTCAAACCATATAACTAAATAAATTCTGAATGGAATTGAAGAGTTCAATGTTTAAAAACTTACATGCTCAAAAAACTAGAATGAAATATGGGTATTTATATAATCTTGGTCTGGGACATGTTTCAAAAACTACAAAGGGAAGATTTGCCTACATAAAACTTGACTTGCATGCAGCAAAAAGATAAGAAAAATATAAGGTAAAAAGATAAAAGGAGGAAAGAATTTGTGTTTGCAACACATGTGACAGTGGATGATGTCTTTCTTACATAAAGAGCTCTTATAAACCAATACAAAAATGACAGGCACTCAAGAGAAAGAAAAAGGGGTGAAAAAACTTCCGTGAAAACTTGATGTGTTTATGAGACCAGAGCTCCACACTTAACTTGCTGTGCGATGCTCATGGCATTTTCTGGTTTAACATGTAGCAGGAAATAAATGAAACTTGTCCTCGCTTCCCTGAGTGGGAAAAGGCTTGTGTAACCTTGACCTTGGAAACCTATAACAACATATTTTCAAGAGAGCAGGCTGGTCTTGGTTAGGAGTCAATAGTACATTGCTGATCTCAAGAGCTGGGGCACTGGAACTAACCCCAGTGTCTTGTGGTGTTATGATGCTCTCGGAGTCATGTCCTAATCATCACCAACAATTTTCAGGACCTCGGGCATGGGGCAGAAGACCAGTCAGTCACTGTGAGGGTTTGGGGCTGTCTTTCAAGAAGAAAGTGTCTTGCAGTTGGCGTCCTTTATATTTGCCACAAAGCCGCTTGTCTCACAAGAAGCCCCACTGTCAACTATCTGGTCTCAAGGCTAAAGTTGAGGTTCTTTACTGATACGGCCACTGGTTCCACATCCTCCTCCCATCCACTTTGGCTATCTACAGAGTTTACCATAGATTCCTTCAACTGTGTCAGTCACAGGGATCTTCACAGAAATATCTGGAGGAGTAAGAACAGCAAAGGTTCATGCCTGGGTTCAAATCCCAGCTCCACCATGTAGTGGCTGTGCGAGGCTGGGCATGTTACAAAACCTGCTCGAGTCTCAGTTTACTCATCATGAAAAGGAATAATGGTGCACTAATTATTAAGTTGCTGCAAAGATTAAATGAATAACCCATGTTAAGTTTATAGTAGCCCAATACATGGTATTATTTTTAATACCATTATTTTTATTCATTTATTTATTTACCAACTATTCACTGAACTCTGACAATGTGCCAGGCGCTGTACGAGGTGATGAGGCTACACTGCTGCCCAGAACATGTTTCTGTTCTAGTGGGAGAGGGGGGGGGGTCCCTGTTTAAAGTGAGTCCTATAGGGTAAGCAAATGCTATAAGCATGTAGGCCTGGCCTTACTCAGGAATTCATACAACCCCCTGAGCCCCTCAGGCGCTTCCACACAGGGCCGAATGGAGTTAATAATTCAGCAGCTCATTGACTTTTCTGAACAAGCCTCATTTTCCTTTCTAGCTGCAATGATCATCATAACCCTTGATTTCATGCAAATCATGATTTCTGATTTCTCCAACCTTGCTTTCTTTCAATATTTGACTCTTGGCTTCTAGTGGAAGGGACCGAAATGTAGTCCACACACCACCGTGGCATAAGAAGTGCTCCTGATGAATAAGAAGGGGAAAATGCCTGTGACTGATGCTCAATAGACCGTGACTCACCCTCCCCTCACCGGGTGGGGGTATGTGTGTGTGGGAAGGTTGGGGCTGATTTGTCAAGTACAAGGCAGGGACGAGGTAATCAGTTCTCTACCAGGCCTGTCTCGCCTGCATAATGGGACTTTAATAACAGGTTGCCTGAGGAGGCAGTTGTGTAAGGGGCTTGGAGAACAAACCGATCAACAAGGCGAGGGGTTGGGGTGATTGTTATGAAAATTGTTGCTTCTTCAGAATGCCATGACGCCCTCCTCACTGTGTCATGGAACTCTTTCACCAATCCCAAACAGTTAAGTTCCGTTACCTACCCAAATCTGCACGCAGCAGGCTAAAATTAAGCAGGAGGATCAGCTCCTAAAAGGCTGTTCCTCAAGTTCAGGAGACAATAGCTGGCGCGCCAGAGTTCTGCTGAAGCAGAAACAATACAGTACTCACCTGCCACCCGAGCTGGGAGATAGAAGGAGCTGCTTGGAATAAAGAAAGACCCTGTGAGAGGGCTGTATTTCCCTAATGCCCAGATCTGGAGGCCAAGAGCTGTAGGACCAGGCTTGAGGAAGGTTTGGGAAGAGAGTCAGATACCTTAGGAAGTCCAAACCTCCACCCTGCCATGCCCTTTGAGCTCTTGTCCTCTGAATCACCTCTCAGTTTATCTTGGGTCCTAAAGGAGGAGTTTGGTTTAGATAGCCTAGAGGTAGAGAGGCCTGGTCCCAGAATCATTGCCCAGGAACTGGGATGCACAAAGCCTGTGCAGCCTGGATTTATTCATACTGAGGGCCAGACTCTCCTCCCTGCAGCCTTGTTGCTCCCTGAGGGCAGAGCTATGCTTTCTTGACCCTTAAAACTCCAAACCTAGTACAGAATCTGGCTCACTGAAGGCTTTTGATAAATCTAGTGTCTGTTGAATGAATGAATGAATCCCTGATGCACATCTTGGCTTCCTGGTTCCTGATCCCAGTGTTGAAGTGGGGCTCTGGTGAGGCGGTCGGAGTGCAGGCTCTGAAGTCAGGCAAACCAAGTGTGACTGACTGCGAGCTTCTGGCCGAAAATCTTAGCTTCTCTATGCCTCTCTCTCTCTTTTTTTTTTACCCCTCTAGCTGTAACATTGTAAAACAACAATCTCTTCTTCAGAGGATTGTCATGGGGATTAAATGAGTTAATAGGATGCTTGGGAAGTACCTAAAATATTGCCTGGCATCTAACAAACACATAACAAATGTTACTCATCTTACTATTAGTATTCTTTTTTTTCTTCCTTCTTAATTGCCAGAGGCTCCAGCATCAGGTCAAAAAACTCTCTTACCCTACAATCAATCCTCAGAATAGCCCTTTAAAAATAAAAACCAGATCCTGCCCATCTCCTTTCCATAGAGTAACAATCGAATCCAGTCACTTAGCCCAGGTCTCAGGGCCCTTGGTAATCTGAGTCCTGCCAGCCTCGGGGACTTATCTCCTCCTCACAGTGGCACAGAGCTCCTGCCCTGTGTGCCCCCCTTCCCTCTGCCTGGAATGCTCTTCCCTTTTTTCTCCACCTGAATGTTTTTCTCACCTTTTAGGCTTTAACGTAATTCTCACATGCTCAGGTAGGCCTTCTCTGACGGCTGCGTCTGAAGGAGGCCTTCCCCTAATTACTTGTAAAGTGTTTGTCTTTCCTTGATTTCAGCATTTAATCTACAGATCTTATTTGTCTGTTAAAAAAATTTTTTTTGCCTCTTTTCATGTCGATGGAAGAATGTGACCTCCATGAGAACAGGGCCTGCTGACTCACTCACCTTCTCTGCCGTCAGTACCCAGAACAGCACCCAGCTCATAGTAGGGACTCAGTAACCTTTTTCTGGGGGCGGGGGGGGGGTGGTCAATGAATGATTGAATGCTGGGAACCTGAGGCACGACGTGACTGGGTCTTAGCCAGCTTGCTTCAGACCCACCTAACAACTTCCCCTTCTTATATATCTCTAATGCTAACCCTGGACAGTCCAGTTTCCTGTCACTCTGTCATTTTGACGAATGACAGTTTAAACCTTATTTCCATCCTAGAACTGAATTTTAGTGAGTTAAAAAAGGTAGGGATTTCGTCCTTTGGAGGACTTGTGGGGAATGCCCAAGACGTCATCCAGAAGAGCACATTTCTGTGCATAATCAAGTCTTTTCCCTCAGGACTCTGTGGGCTCTCAGCCTGTTGCAGATGCTCAAAGATACCAGGCTTTTAAAATTCACGGCATGAAGTAACGTGAGGAGAGGGTATAAATAAACATAGGATAGTAGAATGTCCGCTGTAACAGGCATGATCTTCCTTCTACAGTAGCCTAGGAAAAGGTCTATATTTTTATCACTTACTAGAGAGCTATGCAAAGAGAAGAACTTATATTAGACCCAAACAATTTTTTTTTGAAACATAAAGGCTATTTCCAGCTGCTCAGACTCTTTGAGCCTGACCTGTGCCCCATCATTGACCACTGCCATCTCCTCCATCAAGTCTTAGTCCTTCCCGTGCTGGTTTTTCCTCATGGAAATGGGCATAATAAGCTCTCTCACTTCCCCAAACCTTATACCTAACCTGAATTTATAAGGCAAGATTATAACTTTCAAAATATAATTAAACATGATGATGCCACTTCTGTACTAGAGATGCCCATGTTTTAACATTGACCCAGGATCCCGGGCAAATCTGTCCTCTGTAAAGCCCAGGAGGCTGATTCCACTCCACGTTCTCACTGGCAGACACACTCAGCGTGCTCTGCACAAAAACGTGGCGGTAGGCCATGGTCCTGCGATGCCACCTGGTCACCTTACCCTGATTTCTCTCAATCAGCCCTTGGTTACAGTGAGTCTTACAAGTGCAGGCAACATAATCCAGCCTCAGCTGCCCCCTCTTCTGCAGCCAGGTCCTTCTTGGGGGTGTGGCCCTTTGCTGTCAGTAGGCCTCTCCTCTGGCTCATTGCTTCCTTCTGGATGTTTCTGTGTCTACATGGCTCATCTGGCTGTCTCCCTTTTTCCCTTCCTTGAGCCAGAGAAGTCTCAGTTCTTGTCTTATATTTTCAGTGCATGCAGTAGCTGGATAGCCCATTTTACTCCTTCAGCAAGTCTCTTTGTGGCCCTTGGTGCCAACACAGTTCCTCCATCTCCAGGCCCTACTGTTCCTCCAGTCCCTCAGGACATAGACTTTGCCTGAACTTCTGGGAAGCAGATCTGTTTGCCTACAAGCTCTGCTGGGCATGGGTCCTAGAAAAGGTCAAAGCCCAGTCCCTTTCTTGAATCACCAGGGACCTTGCCCTCTTTTTTATCTTACTCTCCTTGACTCCCTCCTCAGTGTCCAAAGCCCAAGAACATTCTCCTTCCTTTACTCCCCCCACCCCCACCCCATTCAGGAGTTACATCCAACCACACTAAACTCCTCAATATCCTGTCTCCATTTCCCGTGTTCCATCCCCACTGCCACTTCCTTAGTTCAGGCTTGCATCTTCTCTGGTGGTGGCTTCCTGTCATGGCCTCTGAATGGACCTAGCTCAGCATCCTTTGGAGCTGCCTTTCTTTCAAAACATTTTCTCAGTTGGTAACATGCCCTCATTCCTGTGACTATTTGATGAACTCCTGTCTTTCCAATCATCTGCAGGTTCCATGAGGGAGGAGCCGTGACTGATTTTGCTCACCATACAATTCCCAGCACCAAGCTAGGGCTAATCATGGACCTCCCCTCCCATGCCTTCCAGCCTGTCCTTCTTTTGCACAACTGCCACAGCACTCTTTGAAGGCATGATTATGCTTCCCTCCTTTGCTTGATGCCTTTTCTAAAGGCCTTAACACCCTATCAGGACTTACAAAGTCCTTCACAATCTAGCTCCTGCTGGGTTATTAGATTTTACCTTCTGCCATTTCCCCAAACTCTTGCCTACTTACATACTTTTTTTTTCTTTTACAAAAGTTTATTCTTAGATGTACGACAGGTTCCAAGACAACACTTCCTTCTAGATAATGGTGGCAACAGATATTACGGCAGGGAATCCAGATGTTTAGATAGGAATGGAATTAAGGATCATTATTGCTTCAGGCACTAGAAATAGCTGACTTTTCAGAAGATTCTTCATTCTACCCCATGGCCTTCACATTGAACTTAAATTCCTTCTCTTTTTGTTTATGCTTGAATACATTATCTCATCTACCTCCATGGCCCTGGTTCTTGGGCTGTCTCAGGGGCTTCTTGCCACCTTTGTGGCCAGAGAAGGTGCTTGCTATCCCTTTCCCAAACCCTATCAGACAGAGTTTTATTGTATTCTGAGGCATTGAAACATCTGAATAAATCAATATCTGAGTGATAAGAAAGCTGCTTTCTCCATCACTTCAAAAAAATGTCCTGCTCCTTTCCACCTTACACAGCCTGGAATGCCCTAGTCATCCTCCGAGACCCTCTGTTTAGGGTCACCTCCTCCACGAAGCCCTGCTAGACAAAGCAGTGCTTCCTTCTCACTGTGCTGCCCAAGTACCCTTTGACCATGATCACATAGTGTAATAGCTGGTGCTTTAAAAAAAAAAACTTTGTTTATGAGTTTCTTAGGGATGGGAGGATTGTTTTATTAATCCCTTTGATCCCAGAGCCAAACAGAGAACTTGGCATGGAGTAGCTGCTCCATAATGTATGTCAAATGAATGGACACACTTTGGAATAGAAAGCTTTCACCCAGGGGACAAACACAGGCTGCATATTTAGAGCTGACATATGTAGAATCACCAGGTTTTTAGTGGTAATCAAAATCTGAATTTAGTACTGCATTCGTTAGAATAGCCACAGCAAAGTAATCCAGCTTCCACCTCAGAGCATAGGCCCTGGTGTGGGAGGTAGGGGACTCACTCTAGGGAATTTTAGGTCAAAAGGTGAAGGGTAGGCTTGGAGTCATGTAGGTCTGAGTTCAAATCCTCTTCTTGGCTCTGTGATCTCGGGCATGTCTAGCATCTCTGTGAGCCTTGGTTTCCTAGGAGCAGTATCTGTGTCATTCCATTGTTGTGCAGATTAAATGAGAGGGCAGATCATGTGTTTGTCACAAGCTGTTCAATAACAGGGTGGTGCCGTGGGCCCCGGGTGGGGTAAGTGTGGGCAGGGTCTCAGGGAGCTCTCCCTCGGCTCCAGTGCCCCTTCAGGTTCACTGGAAGGAGGAACTGGCCTTTGAGCTGGGTGGCCCTGCTGACTGGGTAGAGCCCAGTCAGTGCCTTCTGTATAGGAATCTCTGTATAGAGAGTCCAGATATTTTCTATAACTGTCATGGAAAACAGAAGCTTCTAATTTTGCCTGGCACTGCTGAAACTCCTTCTATTAAAATGATTCCTGGGGAGACAGAATAACCCTGGAGAGGTCTTATTTTTTATTAGAAAAACCTCAACAATGTACAGCTGCCTCCACAGTGGCCTATAGAAAGGATTGGCTGGGATCATCTTTTGGGGTTAGAGCCCACATTTAATCTCCAATCAGAATTAAATGGAGGAGGTCAAGTTCACCACAGGGGAGACCGGGAGCCCATCATGGGTTCTGTTGGAGAACCTCTTACTTCCCAGGTCTTGGTCACCTCATTGCCCCTAGCTCCTCCCATTCTTCTCTGTACCTGTTCTGCCATGGCCACCAACTAGATGGAGTTCAGGGAAGGTTGCCCTTTATCTATGCATTCAAGACCCAGCTGTATGTCATTAGTGAGCCAAGGATGTTTTGTCTCTCTTTTTCTAACACTGTAACTAGAGGGCTGGGACCCCAAGGGTTGCACACATCTCAAAGCATAACATCTTTGCTTTGTGGAATATGTGCATTCCAGCAAAGTTGGCTACGAAACACCCTTCAAAAAGCAAATCCTATTTGCCTGACTTCCATGAGCAAATTGAAGATATGTTCCCATTTAGAACAAAATCCCCAAAAGCTGGAATTGAGGGCTTTTCTTAAAGACTTTCTGAAAGGAGGAACATTCTAAGATGATTTTCTTTCCACTTCCTCACCCTCAGCTTAGGATACCTAGAATTTGTACTCTGAGAGCACAGGACACGTCTGAATACATTCTCTTCCTTCCCGCTGGTCATTTGCAGTCTCTAATAGAAGTGGCTTAGAAATAATGAGCTGCCAGCAGGTGCACTATCTGTCATGCCCATGCAGCCCGCTCACCAACCAATGACCCATGCACACTCCTCCTCCCTTCAGGCCAGCCTCTGACACAGAAGCAGCTGTGAAAAATGACCCACACCTTTGAGAGAACCCTTGGTTCTGAAGTGAAAGGAGGCTGAAAATTTGGGAACTGCTTATAGGATCCGACTCCAGAGCTTGCTCCCCACTGGGTCTAGCTACCTAGTCTGACTGCACAGGGCCTGAAATTCTACCAAGAAGACCCTCACTTAGGTTAACAAGCTCTCTTTTCTTTAATGAATAGAGCTGGGCATGGTCTCGATCTCCCCATCTGAGTGATGGTGAGGTTGAATCAGATTAGCATTTCTCACATTGTGGTCCTAAGAGCACTTGAATCAGGATGCCCCAGTGACTTGTTAATGCAGACTTCTAGGCCCTACTTGGAACTATAGTAATTAGACTCTCTAAGGGGTGGAGCCCAGGAAACCCCAGGTTTAGCCATCTCTCCAGATGGTTCTGGTGTGTTTTGAGAACCACTGATATAAACTAAGAATGTTCATACTGTGTGTTTATTCATGCTGGGAGCAGAATTAGTTCAATCTATTTTCTCCTAACCCCCTCACTGAGGTCTGCAGGATGGAAGGAATAGGAATTGGGGACGGGGAGGGAGGACACAGTAGAGGTTAGGGCGGGGCTTGGCTGAGGGTTGGATGTCTGAGGTTGGTAGAGAAATCTTTCCTTTTTTCTTTTTGTACCACAATGTAACTAAGTGGGATTTAGTTGGGACTGGCTTTTGTGAGCGGGCCTGGGACTGCAACCCTAGGGTGAACAAGGCTCCTGTGAGACCCTGTTGGTTCCTAATAGCTGACATCCAAAGTGGACTTCTGAACAGTCTTCAGGAACCCAGGCTGTCCTTGAACATGGCAGGGGTGAGGCTGGGGGGACAGTCAATGATAGGGGAAGGATACCTGCACTATGCTCCAGCCCAAATTTCTCTCCTGTAGGATTGAGTCTTCCAGCTCTAGAGAAACAGATGAGAGGACTGTCTTATCTTGTTTTTTAAACTCAAAATTCCACAGAGAGAAGGCCCCCTGTGTGTGGGCCACAGGGATGATCCAGAGCAAAGGGCAGGGTGGCCTGGGCATGGGCTGCTATAAAGCAAACATTCACCTGAGAGGGGTCACTAGTCTTTATCATCTACATAGCCTCTACTCAGAATAGCTCTGAGCTCCCTAAAGCGCATGACTTATTAACCCCCGTGCGGCTTTTTGCTTATCAAAGAGAATCTCTTAGGGCTGACATGCTCCAGAAAGCAGTCAAAAGGTAAGAGACGACATTTACAAAAATCCATTCTTTCCTCGCCACTTCACTGTTTTATTGACTGTTTTCCTGTTCAATCGAATCCTATTCACAGATGCACATTCCATTTTAGGAGCTGCCAAGGCAATAAATATCCTATCTTTGCTGGGCTTGTTGCTGCCACAGCACTTTCTTTTCCCTTCCCCATCCTGGAGGGCCTGGGGTCATTTCTGGTTGGGTCTCTCACATCTAGGAAATCTCCATTTGGTTCCTGGCACATGGGACAAGCCATTTGCTTTGCCTCTTTTTCCTGCTTTCGCCTTTTCTCTATATATTAGCTGTTGCTGTGCCTGGCTGAGTGTTGTGGCCCTACTCTTAGGTCATGACGTTTTCCATTTTCCCATGTGTCGTGGCACTGACCTTCAGAGGATCTGTGAGCTGGTAGTACGGGGTGAGTGCACAGAATAACCAAGTCAGTAGAAATGGGACAGAAGTTCACATGGTCAGATTCCCAGCCTGTTGCTTACCCGACTGCCTCGAATCTGGCTTTGTCCTGTGCATTCCCTCATTCTTGTTTATGGAGCAATTTCGCGAGCAACATTGGTGCAGGGCGTCATGCTAGACTGGAAGCACAGAAGGGACACCAGGGCCTGACCACCACGGGTAAGAGCCTTTGTTTACTGACTGACATCTCCACTGTTGTTCAATAATGATGCATCCCATGCTGAGTGGGTATATTTAGCTTTACCTCTAGCAGAGCTAGTGCAAATGTGCTTTTGGGTGATTCAAGCTTATTTCATTCTTTCAAAAGTTAATCCCTGAATATTGGAGTGATATAAGGCAGTCCAGCTGATTCCCTCCTGTACTTGGCTTGATCTGGTGGTCAGTTTGTAGGCGAGGCTCCTGTCCAGCAAGGCTCCTATAGAGGCAAATCAATCCCCAGGAATCTTTCCTTGCAGCTTCTCTTCTCTTCTCCTCCTCGTTCACCCTTTCCATTATGACCACCACCATTCACTGAAAGCCTATTATATGCCAAGCACTGTATTCAGTCCCATTTCTTCTTATTGGATCCTTACAACATCCTATGAAGCTGGCCATCTTAGTATTATTCTCATTTCAGAGCCGGGGAAATTGAGGCCCCGGGCGTTTAAGCAGTTGCCCAAGGCCACATGGCCAGTAAGTGGAAAGCTCAGACCAAAACCTAGTGTGAGCTGTGGTGTGCTGCAGGCTGAGGGGCAGAGCCAGGAAGCCCTCAGGGGCATTTCTCAGCACTGGGCTGGCCACCTGCTCCCTGTGGGTATACACAACCTCTTTGCCTTAGAGAGTGATAGCTTCAGTGGTTCCCAGCACCAGGGTCCCACCATTTGAGGTAGTTCCACACAGGTAGGGCAGTGTTCTCCATGATTCTGAGCTGAGAGGCACAGTTCACTGAACTTGGTCTGGGTTCCTAGAGACAAGTATCTTCTTTTGATGGGTGCTTTCTCCAGAAGTGTAGAGAAGCATGCTACAAGGTGGGAACTGCTCAGGGAGCCTGCATGGCCAAGGCTCAGCCATTGTCACTGGATAGAGAACAAATTCCAGGCCATAGAGGGGTTCCTGGGGACAATGTCAGGAAGTGCTTAGCTCTGTTGGTCTCAGCTGCTATGCATGTGACCGGAGACCAGACTGTCCTTCCCTCGAGATTCTGGGCAGGAGCTGGATGAAGGCAGGGAGAAGTTCTGGGATGAGGTAGGCCTGAGGTGGGACACAGACTGGGAACCCTTCTGTACTTCAGGCACTTTATATAACCCCCTCATTGATTCATGAAGGTACTTATGAGCAAGGTAGGACATCTTCTTTATATTTTATCTTCAAGGACCCCAAGGTGACTTGGTGATCAACAAGGTCCTCCTGTTCCAGGATGTAAACTCAGGTCTACCAGATTCTTCTATTAACCACTGCTTAGTGCTACTGATGCTCTTTAGGAGATCGCCTGGCATCCTCCGTGGAGCAGCAGGGGAGGGTCTGGGTCTTCCTGGACACAGGCTCAGTGAGCTCTAGCACCACCTCTGTGGGGAGCCTGTGCCACTGTCTTGCTCTGCTTTTATAGCAGCTACTTCAGGACCCCGATGTTGGTCCCCCTGACAGCACCTTGCCTCATGCTCACGCCATATGCCTCTTGCCTCCCTCACCTGGACCTTCCCTGCTGTTCCTAAGGCATGTGATGCTGCAGGACTTGCTTGGTGCCCATGCACACAAACTGGCTTGCCCAGTCAGGCACTGAGGGTTGCTGGCCTCTGCCCATGTGCAGATGTACCTCCCACGCTGTGTGGGTAGGCTTCCACAGAGGCTGTCCTGAAAGTGCAGGTGAGTTAATGACCTGGGGAGTGAATCTGACTCGTGAAAGACAGCCTATGGGAAAGGTCTGGCTGATAAGTTCTTGACTTCTTGTCCTGACGGGCTATTCTGAGATGTGCTGTTTCCATACGGTCTCCTGGAGGAGTCTCTCATGGCCAAGTTGTATGTTTTAGTAGACGGTGGCCAGGTCAGCAACCTGTATGTATTTTCTCTCTTCCACACTGCATTTCCCTTTTTTTCTTTAGTCTTATTTCATTTGGATTGCAACTCCCTTGCTCCATTAAAGTGTTGACATGCAAGATTTGCCCAGAGCTTTGTTTTCTAGGTAACACAGGCTCAGCCCACAACAACAGTAGAAACAACAATTCCTTCCATTTATTGAGGGTTTACTGTGTGACAGCTCACTGAATCCTTACACTATCCCCATTAAGCAGGTATTGTTATTATCCTTATTTTAAAGATGAGTAAACTAAGACTCAGAGAAGTTAAGGAACATGCTCATGGCCACACAGCATGTAAATGGCAAAGCGAGAATTGAACCCAGCCCTTCTGTTTTTCCAACTCCAGAAGTTGAACTCAAAACCATCCTTGAATAAAGTCGCCTTTAACGTTTAGAAATACCATGGAAACCCGAGTCTCTGCAAGGAGCCACCCGCAAGAGGTTCCCTAGGATCACCAGAAGCCCATCAAAACCCTCAGGGAGCCCCGGGATACTCACGTTGTAAACGCTGGGTTGTACTTTGCACCTCGGTAGTAGGAATACAGATTGAACATCCCAATCATGAAGGCCACAAATACCATGATGAAAATGACCATGAACTTGAAGATGTCTTTCACGGTTCTCCCCAGGGAGATCTGCAGGGGCCCAAAACTCTCATTGGCCGGCAGGATGTATGCGATTCTCGAGAAACTCAGCACAACAGCTATTGCATATAGCCCTTCCGATATGATCTGAGGGTCTGAAGGCCACCACTTGTCCCTGGCTGAAAGAAAACAATCTGAATTATTCAGTGGGGATAGGATCTGCTCTGGAAGAGAAACCAGTTAGACATCTTTAGAGGTCTTTAACCTCATCACTTGCCATTCTTGCCTGGTCTTTAAATTAATCTCAAGGTGCTGAAAGTGCCACCTTCCCTCCTGGAATGTGCTGGACCATCTGCAGGGAACACCCATTCCTCACTTAAAGGTCCACTTCATTCCCACTCACCTTGAAGACTGCTTAGCTGTCATTTTCTGGAAGGCTTCAGTGACCCCCACAGACTGGGGTAGACTCCCTGTTCCCCTCTCTGCTCTCACAGCATCCAGTGTATCCCTTGTCATGGCACTTACCATGCTGCTTGCTATTTTGTCTTCCTTACCAGTGTGTGAGCTCCATGAGTGGGGGCTGTCCCCTTTATGAGGAGGTGGAGGAGAGGAACATGGACTTGGAGTCAAACAGACCTGAGGTTAAGAGTGGCCTTTCTACACACTGCCTGTATGACTCTGAGCAAGTCAGTTAACTTGTTTGAGTTTCATTTTCCCCATCTGTAAATTGGATTTATCATCAACCTTACATGGTGAGGATAAAATGAAATCATGTATGCAAAGTACTTAGCTGGAAAATAAGTTCCATGCTACTCAGGTTCTTGGGGACAAGGGTCGAGCACACAGCAGGTGCTGACAAAGGTTTGTTAAATGACAATGAAACCAAACCACAAGTTTAGCCACAAATCAGAACAAATGAGCTCACATGGGGCCAGGAAACTAGGATCTTGCTTGAGAGAATACTCCTGGGTTTCATTACTCAGGCAGTGTGTGTCTGACTGAGCTAAGGCCCCTAAAGTGGTTACTAGTCATCCAAGTTTGCTATGACAGCCCTGTTCCAGGTGGGCAAGAGTCTTGGGACCTGTCCTGGGCTGGAGAGATGCTTCTGGTTGTCACTGGTGAGGGTCTGAGCTGCTCTGGGTGTATTCAGCAAACTGCAAAGTGTTCCTATTGAAGTTCTACTGGTGCAGGGAACAGCATCTCTCTCTAAAAAGCTGCCTACTCTGTGTCAAGACATATAGCGATTCTCAAATGAGGACAGATCCTTCCTCCTGGGAAAGTGTGTGGGGCATCTGTGCTTGTCATAATGACTAGGCAGGAGTATTATTGGGATGATAATATCCTGCAATGCTCCAGGCAGACCCACACCACGAAAATTGCCTTGCTGAAAAAGCCAATAGCGTCCCTGTTGAGAAATGCTAAGTGAAACTTAAATTGAGAAACATTGAGAAACCTCAATTAGCCCTTATACTTACATTAGCTGTAATTTTCACAACAGCCCTGTGGAGTAGATATTATTATTGTCATTTTAAAGAGTGGATTTGGGGTATGGGGTCCTTTCCAGAGCCAGGTAAATGCAGACAGCAAGGATATGACACAGCAATTTTTGGCACCCCAAGGGAGATGGAAGAGAAAGAATTTTTTCTTTATTTTTGGAGCTAGCCTCTGTTAAACAATTAGAGTAATAAAGAGTGGTAAGAAATCTTTAGTAAGAGAAGCCAGGCCTCTATTTGTCACAAAGTTTCATGTAGTATACTCTAAATTACATTTAGAAATATAACAAAATCATAGACTCTATGTTCTCACCAAGGTCATAACTCAGAAATCTATGAAAGACAAGTAAGGAGACTAAATTATGTTTTTCTAATATATCTGTCGCCCTCTATGGATAAATAACACATTTGGAAAACAAGAACTAGGACTTAGCTTCTTCAAACAGGCACCCAGAGGAATTTCTTTTTTTCTGAGCTCTATAGCTTACCATCTTAATCCTCAGCCACAATAATAAAAGGTACTCCTGTAATCTTTTAACATAGATTTAGCTGTCATCAGACTCTGGTGACCAGCTCAGGACTTTTTAATGAAAAATATTCTACTTGGACTGGCTTGTAAGCCTTGCGATGGATGTAAAAACAAACAGTACTGTGATTATTCAGACAAAGGGATTTTCTTCTTGGAGCTGTTTCCATGAGAAAATGGGCCCTAACATAACCCAAAAAATCCCTGCTTACTTGGTGGTGTAGAGGTTGGAAGGGACCGCTACTGTCTGGCCGACCACAAGAGGGCTCTCTTCCTCCACAACGGGGGCACAAGCAAACACTGAGTGACCAAAAGATTTCCAAAGGCACAGGGTGAACCGCAAAAACAGGGGAATAAAATGCAATGCTTTGGGTTGGGTGAGACCTTAATATAATCCATAGAGGAAATAGAAGTCATAATTGGACAATACTGAAGCCGGAATCATAGCATTAAGAAAGTATCCAATGCAGTATCAAGATTCTCCTTATCTTTCCTCGACGAACCCTGAGCAGTGCAGAGGGGAAAATATACAAAATCATTTTGCTTTTATAAAGTCTGAATTTGCTAACCAACAAATGAAGAGTGGATGATCTGTAATACTACAAGGCACTCCAGTAGGAGTTTCCCTACCTCATTTACAGGTGACATAATCTGCACGACACAATTTACATTGAATATAGGCAGCAACTCAACCTTTGCATTAACTGATCTACCTTCTGCAGATCATGGCTGTACCTGGTCATGACGAGTCTGTGGCCATAGAAGCCATGTGGCTGCATCTAATGGGACATTTGACATTCAAACGTCATGCTTCGTGACGTAGCTGCTGCCATTAGTGAATGTTTATTAAATGTCCAGCTAATTTATTGGTAACAACAAATATCTGTTTCTTCTTTCCACATATTCCACAGATTTTTTGTACAGAAAGTACAGTGTTTGAGCAAGTAAACGACCCAAGAGGTAGTATAACTGTTACTATTTAGTGAGCCTTTAATATTTTCAGAACCCAGTACAAAATTCTTATGCACTGTCTTATTTAAGCCTTAAAACGTTGACATGTGTATTAGCACAGTTTTACACATAAGAAAATGGATGCTCAGAAAAGTTAAGTAAACAAGGTCTGATAGTAAGCTACAGAAGTAACATTTGAATCCATGTCTCTCTTACTCCAAAGCCTGAGAACATAACCAGCTATGCCTTCTGCATGGTTTTCAGTTCGTGTTGGGCCAGGATCTGCTGCAATCCAAAGCGATGCTATGTTTCTGGGAACATTGTGAGCCCTGCCCTGAAAACATGTTTCTTTATCCATGGAATTGGGACTTAAAAAGACCTTTTATTTTTTTTTTCAGGGCTATTAGAGTGATTGTAATTCATGATGTAAAATGTCTACACAGTTCCTGTCACTTGATAAGTCCTTACCATTTCTAAAATTTCAATCTAGTACCTCACCCTGGACGGTTCTGGGCATCTCCTACGACACTATCTTGCCATGAGAAAAGAACTTTTAACAATGGGAAACCAGGACTTCCCTTTGCACAGAGAAGGAAAAGCTCCTGGACCCACACCAGAAATGAGATCTTTCTTCAAACAAAACCCCCCAAACCAAAAAGCTCTCAGAAACGCCCCAGGAACCTTTCCAAAACCAAATTCTTTCCAACAGGAAAAGCTTCACTTCTCAGAGGCACTAAGGCCGCCACGCTCAGTGCAGCTGGTTCCAGCGCAGAGACTAGGACTTGCTTGGGGGGCGCACGGCCGTGTTCGCATCAGCATCATTCGCCGCGGCCAGGGTCGGCCACGGCGCACACAGGTGGGGGAGCAGCGAGGCCAAGGCCCGACTCACCGTAGGTGAAATAGGCCACCTCGGGCGGAAGGGAGACGTTGTGCAGCGTGTCGTCTGGGACGTGCTGGTCCACGTACAGCTGGGCTTCGCTGGCCTTCAGAAAGGCCATGAACCTCGCGGTGAACGAGGCCACGAAGATGGACAGCATCCCGAAATCCAGAAGGTTCCACAGGTGCAGCACGTACTCCCGCGGCCCCTCCTCCCAGATTTCCTTGCATTCGGACCAGATCATTCCTGCGGGAGAAGGAAGAGAGTCGGCCTCATGTTTCCCGTTTCCTCGGCATATGAGACTCCCGGGGGGTGCAGAGGGGACCGGGGGGCAAGTGTAAATGCAAACTCTTCGGCACGAGAACGTGCAGAGCCAGGAACCACAGAGATATCGCCAAAGGCAGCTTGAGGAGCAGCAGGTACTCAGGAGAGGGTTCACCTGGGCCTCTGCTTGTGAATTAACCATCGCCGGAGGCGAGGGGAGCATCCTCAGCCACTGCTGGGGTCCTGGAGGCAGCGCAGGAGAGATATAGTGGCTGACGTTTAGATGTTTTGAAAACGGGGAGGTCTGAAGTAATCATCCATTTCTAACTTAAATGCAAGGAAGTAGGTCCAGTGGGCTTTCCGAAGGTGCCCCGTGCGACCTAGAACCCAGTTCTCCTCACTCCCAGGTCAGACTGCTTTCCTCTTTATTTCTATGACTGTTTTGGTGAGCATTATTAGTTTTGGGGTATTCGTATTTTTTCACTCATAACTTTTTAAAATAACTAATTTACTGGATTTTAAAGATATATGTTCTCATTGTTATATATTAAACAACATAAAGGGATATATAAACAAGATGTTGTGGAGTTCCCCCACCTCACCTCTAAGCCAGCCTCACGGGGTGGCCCATATTCACAATTTGGTGTGTATCCATCCTTCCTTACCTGCACTGTCCCATGTGGTAGCCACTAATCACGTATGCATACTGAGCTCTTGAAATGTGGTCAGTTGAACTGAGAGGTGCTGTGTAAGTATAAAATACACAACAGACTTCAAAGAATTGGTACAAAAAAATGTGAAACATAATTTTTATATTAATCACATTGAAATGATAATTTAGATATGTTGGATTAAATAGAATATATTATTTTCACCTATATAGTAGCCACAGTGTGGCTACTAGAAAACTTAAAATTAGTATGTGGCTTGTGGTGTGGCTTGTACTATACTTCTGTTGAATAGTGCTATTTTACTTTTATCTTCGCTTATTAAAATGAAACTGGTTTAGATGATTAAAAGTTAACTGTTCAATAACATTTCAAGCACTTAGTATGTGCTAGGCACTGTTTGATATTTATATGTATATATTAACTCCCTTAAATCTTTGCAACACCCTTATGAAATACCTTGTTATCCCAATTTTATAGCTAATGTTTCCATTAGGCACAGAGTGTTATAATATGCCCAGCCAGAAGGCATACTTAGGAGGTTAATGTGGTAAAAGAATCACTAACTGGTTGGGTAGTGAAATAGTTCCAGCTCACTGGCCACACACTCCCCAGATGTTGACACTGCTAGCCTCTCTTGTCACTCCCCTTGCTCCTGTGCCTCAGATGGAAGGCCTGCCTTCCCAGGTGCTTCCTGCCTCTCCTGCTGCTCCTCCTCAGCATCCTTTGTTGTTCTTCATGCTCCCCCATCCCTTAAAGGCTGCTGCTTTCTAAGATTTCAGCCATTCTCATTCTTTCCTCTGTTTTTGAGTAGGTACATCTACCCCTGAAGCTCTGTCCTTCATTTCCTTGTGAATGTCACACAGGTGAATGTCTTCCTCCAGACCGCAAACCCAAGCAATCAGCAGATGACCACATTATAACACTGTGATCTTTGAGGTGCCTAAAAAGCCTGGAGTTGAGGATGATATTAGGAGCAGACAAGTGGTCACAGGGGGGCTGAAGCATGGCTGACTTGATTGTAGGCCTGCATCTGGTTGCGTTTGAGTGATGAGCTGATCACTGCTCTGGGACTCTGCCCAGGGCATTTTTAAATCAGAATTTTTTCTTTTCAAATAAAAAGATTTGAAACTAAATGTTTTTCTTAGGAGAAAAGTAATTTAAGAGCAGTTATTTATAGAAGTTGTGACTTTGTTCCATGAAAGAGATTCTAAGATCTGTGTGTCTATCAAATTGGAGTCCCCACGACAGACAGTATCCCCAAGCACTGCAGGTCTATTTACAAGACACCTCACTACCACCCCCACACCACTCCACCCCACCCCCACTTTTTTTTCTCTTAACAAAGCCGTACTTCCCAAGCTTACCCTTTCAAAATCTGTATGGTAATTCAGCGAAGTAATAATTTTATTAACACTGAAATGTACTTTCATCTGTGCCTGCTCAGATAACTACTTAGAGAAAATACTTTTTAGAAAAGTTATTAGAAAAGTTAAAAGTTATTAGAAAGTCATTACAGGGTAGAAAAACAGTGTTTGTTGCTTTCCTCTACCCCTCTTCCAATTAAAATTGCTAATGTTTTAGTGGAAGTGCTTTTAGCTGGGCACTAGAGAAATCACAGGTTATCACTTAGGGCCATGACTGGCTTTAATTCAGGAAGCCCTGGGTTCAAATTCTAGTTTGGCCACATACTAGGCATGTAACCTGGGATAAGCCTTTGATTTTCTTGGGATTTTACAGATAATTTCAAGTGTTCAAAGCTCTGAATCTGAAATGCAAATTATTTGCAGAAAACTGATTTTTCTGACCAGTATAGTAGCTTCTCATTGGGCATTGCAAATCACTTCCTCCGTGGTCAGATGCCCACATCAGTCTTCCTAGATTTGAACATTAACTCACCCAGACTAATTTAAATTATTCCAAGGCCGTGAGTAAAAGTAGCATGGGCCCAAGGGTTTGAGCAGCAGGAATGCTTAATGAAAAAAGAAATGTGTGAAATTAAGTACTTTAGTGAGTGAAATTAGACTCTCTGCTTCCAAGGTACTGAGGATAGTTCAGCATTTTATATCCAGGCTGAGCCTCTTGGTCTCTTGCCTCCAGCATGTCAATCAGAGGAGTGTTTAGAGCTTGGGACTTAGGGGGTAAGGATGCTTGCTGGTTATTGGAATCTCCTTCAGGCGAAATCTCCTTCACTCAGAGATGCCTGGAGCCAAGAGAACAAGGTCACCGATAATTATGAGGGTGGCTGGCAGAGGAACAGTCTGGGAAATGCTGGGAAGCCCTGGGGGAAATATGTAGTTCCATTTGGGCAGATTTGGAGTAATGGCTTGCAGGCTGCTGAGATGGAGCCTAACAGTTCAAAAGGTAGTTCACTCCCATCCATGTATCTACAAACACTAGTGATACAGGGTGACAGATTATGTAATAAAAAATGTCCAGGGGACTGTTTGTGGAGACACAGGGATAAGAGCAATCGGCATTATAATTGTTTGCCTTGCTAGAGCATTTGGTACAACATCCATCTGTTGACTGAATGAAGGCGTGAGTTTATGGAGCAGGTGACACTTGGCAGGAGGAACCAGGAGTTAGCTACTTGGAGGAGGATGAGCTGGCATGGTATGCCAGGTTATGGCCATGGAAGTGAGAGAAAAGGCTCTTCTAGGGAACCTTAAGAGTCTCAGTATGACTTAAGGGTCAGAGTATGGGGCTGGAGATTGGGCAGGTTAGTGAAGACCCAGGAGACCATGAAGACCCCATTTCAGGCCTTGAGGAGGAAACAGGTTTCCACCCTAGGCAGCTAGATAGCCCCTAAGGGTTATAAGCAGGACAGAAATTTGGCCTGACTTGCTGGGAGAAAATTTGGCAAATTGTTTGGAGTAATCTCCTTGGAAATTTACCTAAGTAAATGAAGAAACCATCAAAAGAACAAATTAGGTGAGGAACTCAGCCCATATGATTTTACAGTTTTACTCTTGGCCCAGCCTGGATCTGTGATTCTGGAGCTAAGACTTAGCATTGCTCTTACAATCCTGGGTGGGTGAGGGAGCAGCTAGATTCTCACATTTGAGACATGTGAATACACGTTTAGAGAGGCAGAGCCATGAAGGAGGAAGGGACACAGTTGGTCTGGGTTCCTAACACCCAGTCCAAAGCTCTTTTCTTTTCTCCAGCCCTTTAAGTGTATTTTCATGCTATGCTGGGCACCCTCCATCAGTTGAGCTTTAGCTTTAGATCAACTGAACTTCTGAATGGGGCATCTGTTTAAGAAAACACTGCCATGTTCTCCGTAAGAGTGGTGTAAAAGGAGTCTTTGTGTCGTGATTCTGTTCCTAGATGGAGAAATAACACGTACTGTGGAAAGACTTCCTGCCCTCCAAGCCTCGTGGCTTTCTGCGAACCACTAATGTTGTTATACAGCCCTTGACAAGCATCTCTAAAGCCACAGTTTCCAGTTGCAAAGCTTTATTATAACCTCTTTCAGCTACCCCAGCATGGCTGCTTATGATACAAGCAAGAAAGATGGATTCCTGTGGGACAAACTGATGTTAGAGATTCTCCTGGCTAGAATGAGCCATGGTCTCTGGTTCATTTAGTCCTCCCCAAAACAACTCATCTGAAAGCTCTACAGAACACATGGCTACTAGCAAATTTGTCTCTCTATCCTCAGTCATATTCTGCTCTTGTCTCTTTCATACCGTGTTCCGGCTTTTCTTCTACCTCTGGTGTGTCTTCTTAGTCTCCTATGGCTGCTACCTAACTCTGTGCGTACCTTAAGTATCCTGAATTGACAATCTAGAATTTTATCAAAATTCTGCTAGCAACCAAGGAAAGCATTTAGAATAAAGAAAGAAAATATTTGTAATTGGGTGTGACTTGTCCACAGAGCTAGAGAAGGGGAGTCTTGGGACTTTAACAAATCCAGCCTGTTTCTTTAAGGGATG
The DNA here is from genome assembly GCA_030015415.1 of Cynopterus sphinx. NCBI lineage: Eukaryota > Metazoa > Chordata > Mammalia > Chiroptera > Pteropodidae > Cynopterus > Cynopterus sphinx. The sequence continues at coordinate 29,687,644 of CM057387.1, read as the reverse complement.
GAGACCACAAAGAAGCAAATGGCCTTGTCAAGATGTCCCTGCTTCTTGCCCTTTCCACCTCCATGCCTCAGTGTATTCTCAGCACAGGAGATAGAGTGATCTATTTAAAATGCAATCAGATCTTGCACTTTTAGCCTCAAAATTCCTCATTGACTTCCCATCTCCCTTAGTGGATTGGATTTTCTCTGAGCTCAGTCTCCTTTGCTAGATACTTCTCATCTTCCCATCCTTCATATATTATTGTGCCCTCAGTTTGGTCCTCAGTTCCTTTGCCTACATTCACAGTCAAGGTGATTGTATATACTTTAAGTACACCGACATGCTCAAATTTATTTCTCCATCCCCAGACTTTCCTCTGAACTTCAGACATGTATATCCAATTGCTACTTGACATTCTACTTGGATGTCTAATAGATAGCTCAGATTGAACTCTTGATTTCCATCTCTACTCCCTCTCCAAACTGCTCTTTCCTTCGTCTTTCCTATCTCAGTGAATGGCTCTCTATTACACCATTACTTGAGCTAAAACCCTTGGAATTTTCCTTGACTGTTCACTCTCACACCCCACAGACAATTCAATAGTGTTATTGATTTTACCTTCAAAATATGATTTTTTGAATGATGACCATTTGCCATCTTCTCAAAACCAACCATTTCTTGTCTGAATTACTGCAGTGGCTTTCTAACTGGTTTCCCTGCTTCTGCTCTTATCCCAGAATTTTTCATTCTCTACACAGCAGTCAGTGATCTGTTAGGAATTAAAGTCAGATGATATCACTTCTGTGTTCAGAACTCCCCAGTGGTTTCTAGTCACACTGAGAATAAAATCTAAAATCTGTACCATGGCCTACTAGGCCTTGCATGATTTGACTCTGCCTATCTGTCTTAACTGATCTCTTCTCTTGCCCCCTTGTTCACTATGTTTCAGCCGCACTTTTTTTTTTTTTTTTTTTTTTTTACTGTTCTCAAACATGCTCAGCTTGCTCCTAAATCCAGGCCTTTAACACATATTGATCTTTCTGTCTGGAATACTTTTCACCCAGATGTCTACAAAACCTGCTTCCTCTCTTTCTTCAGGTTTCTGTTCAAATTTTACTTTATCAGAATAGGGAAATAAGGGCTTGCTCTTATCTTTGCAACTGCTCTGATAAGGTAAAATTTGAACCAGAGACCTGAGAGAAGAGAAGAAGCAAGCTTTGCAGGTGTTTATTCAACTTGTCTCTTCAATCAAAGCAATTTGAATAATGACTGATTATTTGAAGATACGAAGAAATTATTTTTAATTTTCTTTTATGTTTGTGGTTCTGTTTTAGAAAAAGTCCTGATTTCTATTACCAACCACAATGGAGTAACAAACTGAAAAGAAAAAAAAGAAACTATTTTCAGATATTGGAAAAAGCACGGCACTGTGATCCTTAAGTAAAGGGAAGCAAGCGGGGTAAGACATATAATCACCCTGTTTTTCTTTCTGGAGACACATTCCAGTCTGCAGAGGGATTCCAGAAACATAGAAGGCAGCCCTAGTGAGTTGAAGAGACAGAGATTAGAGTTCAGGAAGCCTGATTTGTTTAGATGCTGTGTAGCAGAGTTCCAAAGAGAAGGGTACTAGGCAAAATCAAAACAAAACACAAAACTGAAAACAAGTACAAACACAGAAAAAGGCTAGAAATTGATATAGTGTCCTTTTGAATGTTTCCTGAATACTAAGTCGTGAATGCATTAGAGTACAGCCCCACAAATAATAGCCAGAGAGCTGCAAGGTGAACAGTTTCAGGAGCCCACCCCGCGTGGAGAGGTGTTTGAGCTCTGACCATCTAGAGTTGAGAGCCCTTGTTGATTACTTGGGGTGTTTAGTAGAGACCCTAGATGTGTGTTTTTATAGAATAAGGATAAACAATCCTTATGGTAGAGCTTCTCCAGATCCACTCTAAGAAAGCTTGAAAAAGACCACATTCGTCTGCAAGTAATTAAACAGCCTGTCCAAACAAAGCCACAGAGTCTTCGAGGGAAGACAGCAAAATCCAGATTCTTAATAACAACATGCAAAGTGCCCATTATTCAGTCAAAAAATACTAACACATCACGATACAGAAAAATGTGATCCATATCAGGAGAAAGATTAGTCAGTAGAAATTAACCCAGAAATGAAGAAGATGATGGAATTACGAGTCAAGGACTTTATAACAGCTACTGTAAATATGCACAGTATGTTCAAGGATTTAAGGGAAAATATAAATATCACAAGGAAGGAAATGAAAGCTATAAAAGGGAACCAAATGGAATTTACAGGGTTGAAAAATATATTTGAAATAAAAACTCACTGGTTGGGGATTAAAATCACAGATAGTGCAGAAAAAACATCAGTGGACTTGAAGTACAAAGAGAAAATGAAAAAAAGAAAAAGATAACTTATTTTGTAGTGATACACAAGAAATGTTTATAGGTGAGATTTTATGATACTGGGATTTGCTAGAGAGCCGGGAGACAGGAAGTAGGGGTGGTATAGATGAAATAAAGGTTGTCGAGGACTTGGGGATTTCAAACTTATCCCAGTAAGTTTGAAAAAATGATCTGTAAAAAAAAGTATTTACAATCTTTCTTCTGTCCGAAATGTTAGCAGGAAATAGGTCATGAGAAACAAGTTCTCCCCTCTATAATAGTGCTGATGTAATAGTCTTGGAAGCTTCACTCTGCTTTCTGGGGCAGAAGCAGGGACAAGGTATAAAAGTGTGAATCGCGGGAGCTGGAAATGTATCAATCCCTTTTTTGGGGATAATGCTGGTACACATAGGACGGGAAATATGTGGACGCAGGAAATCATGGTTCAGTAGGAGCCATGAACCTGTGGCGCATATTCACTTAGAGGGGATGTCTGGTAGTACTCAGCAGCCTTGCATGTGGGCTCCAAATCAGGAAGTGAATGGGTGAGTGACTGGTCACATAATACTTTGTTTTTTTTATATAAATCCAACGTATGACATTTTGTTTTCATTAAAACTGTGTCCTAGTCAGTTTTGGTTGCTATAACAGAGTACCACAGACTGAGTAACTTATAAACAACAGACATTTATTTCTCACAATTCTGGAGGCTTCAAGTCCAAGATCAGGGTACCAGCATGTTTGGGTTCTGGTGAGGACCTCTGCCAGGCTGCAACTTGTTTGCTGTACCCTTACATGGCAGAGAAGGTGAGAGAGCTCTCTGGGATGTCTTTCATGAGGGCACTGATCATATTCATGAAAGTTCCACCCTCGTGACTTAATCACCCCAAAGGTCCCACCTCCTGATGCCATCACCTTGGGATTAGGGTTTAGCATATGAATTTTGGAGGAGAGAAACATTCCATCCATTGTAATGTGCCTGGTGTTAAAGTCTTAATTTAGTTAAACTGTGGGGAGTGTGCTAGGGAAGATGGAGACAGATTTAACTGTGAGAGTGAGGCCACACAACTCAGTCTGCAGCAGCCTTTGATATCCCTTTCCAACATTAGTGCCAGTGACTCTGCTAAATAAGCCTTTGGTTACGTACTTGCCTGTTGATTAAAAGCCCATGGGAAGCATGGTGTGCTTTTCTGCCTCTGCCCTTTGGATCAGATTCTTCTTATATCCCCATCGAGAGATCCAGCTTTAAGACCATATTCCTAACTATTTTGTGCTCAGGCATTTATAGGATACTCTCCCGTGGTTCAACTTTTGTGGCTTTCTCAGGTTATGTTGTTTAATTAGCACAGGCCAAATATTGGGCTGTCTTTTCAAGTATTCTTTTGTGATTTGTTGATTGATGGCACAGACACTTTGACTCTGAATACATTTTGACTCAATGTTTGTGAGCATAAACATAATGAAAATTATACCAATATTGAATTTTTGTCAAGAAAGCAAATTTAGGGTGAATGTCGTTAGGGCAATTTAATTAATTGATAAAATCTTGATACTGCATGGTTAAATTTTTTCAATATTTTCTATTCAGTTTTACTCAAAACATTCTCATCAAATTCAGATCTTTATGATATAATTTTTTCATGGATCAGGTTTTGGTTATACATGGTATCACTGATTATAGCTTTTGCAATTGAAATTTTTTCCCTCCCAAGTCTGATTTATTTTTTACCAGTTTTGTAGTTTTTGTTGTTTGAAAAATCTATAAAGCATTTTGCTATGTAAAATATTAGTCATTGCTGGTTTTATTTTATCTTTCTTATATCCTCCTAGTAATAGTTCTTATGAGTTAGGCAAATCTGAGATATCCTTTTTAGCTAGTCAGTGAGGAATGAGAACAATTTCTTTGGCAATTCTAGTGGAGACCTTGGCAGCACAAAATATCACCACAAAGAGGAATTTCACAGCTTCATTACCTTCACTAATACAAATAATGAGACTTTTAAGGTTTATATTTATCATCACAGTGCTACTATACATCAATACAAGCATGCCTCTGCGATATTGCAGGCATGGTTTTAGGCCACTGAAAAAAACCACGCTGTAATCTTTTTGCTGGTAGAGAGTCTTGCCTTCTATTTGTAAAAAAAATTAGCATAAGTGAAGTGCAATAAATTGAGGTATGCCTATATTAAATAATAACAAAAAATATGCAATTTTATACTCTTTTTCAGAAGCAAAACTTGATTTCCGAAGCTTCCAGAAAACTATATTTAAATGAGTGAAATGTGTTTTTTGCGGGAAAAGATTTACAATCACAATACACGTATCATGAAAAGCACATAATGAAATTCCCTCAAACATCTTTCAAAATCAGCATTTATATTATAGGTCTGTGCATCTTGCACATCAGCACAACAGAAGTTGACTTTGACTTTCTTGCTGGTCAGGCTGGTCACCCACTCACCACTTTGTCTGGCAAAAGTACATACACTCAAGGGGAGAGGAATACGTTCAGAAGTCAGAGTTTAATGCTGTCCTGTTATAATTAGGAGAGAATGAGAGATAGAGTTATTTGCTTACCTAACACCCACTTCATGATGAGCATTTCTGTCCAGGAGAATTGTGTAGTTTTCACTCTGAAGATCTGTTTCGGGTAGTCTGTGAAGGTTTCATTGGGCAGGGTTTTGACGCCTTCAAAGCGGTCTGATGCATTCACAACTAACAATCCCAAGAAGATTGTAAAAGAAACTGCATGGGCTACAAATTTCATGAAAGGGCTCCTCAGGGTTCGTCCTAGCTGGAAACAAAATATGTACAAGACATGTTTTATAAACTAGCAGCTCTGGGTGGGTGCAGGTCTCTCTTTAAAGCATTGCTTTTGCCAAAAGTTGAACCAGATATTGTATAGAAACTGGTAATTGAACCCGGGTGACATTTTCTCTAGAATTTTTATGTGAGGTGCTGCTGTACCAAACCTATTTCCTACTGACTTCCATTTTTCCCATTTAGAAGACCTAGTGGGAAAAGGGAAAAGAGTAGAACATACTGACATATGTTACAGTTTGACTGCACAGCTACTCCTAACCACATGGATGTGAATTTTATGACCTTCAAATCTGGGGAAAAGTAATCTGTCTCAATAGTGTTTAGGATTAAAAAAAAATACCTTTTAGATATATACTCGGTTGCTCTTTTGGCCATTTTCTTGAGTTGTATACTTATGTGATTTGTTTCAGTGTTTCTTATGCTGGTACATTTATTTAAAGCTGTACATTTCCTGCTTTGGCTGTGTTCCCATAAATTTTGACACATAGCCCTTTCATGGATATTCAGTTATTAAATATTTTATAATTTCCCATTTGATTTCATTTTTGACTCTGAGGTTATTTAGTTGCTAGACATATAAGACTTTTTTTCTCTGCTTTAAAAAATTCTATTTTATTGCTGTATGTGTAGAGATAATAGCTTCTATGATAATATGCTGAAACATATTGAGATTTTTCTTGTGGCCTAGTATATAAGTAACTTGTGCAATTGTTCCACGTGAGCCTGAAATAGATCTGAAAGACCTATTGCCCTCCTTGTTAGGACAATGTTGGTCACATTGTCTCTATTTCTAGCATGCCATCCAAAGGCCACTCAGATCTTTGAGGATTAAATTGGAGGCTGCACAGTGAGTCTTTGAACTCATCTGAGTCTCTTCCAGATCACTGCTATCACCCTCACCTAAGCACCAGATCTTACCCCTCACCAAGCTATACTAATATGACAAGAGCAAAGAGGGAAGACTTTTCTGAAGCTCAGTTCCTTCTCCAGGGCAGATATTCACTTATAGCCAGTGACTGGGCAATGAAGGTGCACGTTCTGCCTTACCCAGGAGTCCTAGAGTAAACTGTCTCCCAGGAGATGAGTATTGGTTCAGTAAAGATCTATTATAAGGGTTTCTCCAGGTAAAGTTTCTCTCATTATGATTATGTTCAGCCTAATATTTATAAACCAGATGACTTGATAATGTTCTTTTAATATGCTTCTGCATGGAAATCATCTACTTTAATCGTGCTAGTTATTAGTGTAACATAATTTATTATTGTTCTCATGCCATAGAACCCACCTATTGAAATTTTAAAAAGATAATTCTTATCTTTTTTTAAAAACTGCATCTCAAGTCCAGATGTTGGGCATCTCTGCTTGTGCTGGAAAAACACTTTTTTAAGGGTTCTCCTGAATTATCAAATTTTCAGATGGCACTATAATAACTTCAGAAATGGAAAAACGTGTTTTTTCAAAAACCATGGGGCCTAAAAACATCTTACAAATAACTTCTTTCTAACGTCGAACTTTACTATTTACAAAACATGGATGGTAGATTATTTTTGGCCATAGATAGATGTGCTAAATTTAGAAGACAGAGATTAAGGACAAATAAAAATTTAGTAAAAACAGGGAATTAAACCGTGTGTCATTTTGATTCATATGATTTCAAATAGCTAGTTTGAATTTTTCAACATTTTAGTTGACTGTGTTAGCACCTTGGAACCCTTTTTCCTAGCCAGAACTCTGGGACACTTTGATGTATGCACAAGACATCCTTAAATAGTAATCATATTGTTTCTTTTCACTGTGCTCTAGCTGGGTTAGCAATGAGAAGCAAAGAAAAGATCGAGAATGACTGCAGAATGGGGAGTGGGTTGAGGGAGAGGGAAGGTTAAAGAGAGGGCAAAGGATACCAGATGTTGTGTGTCTCAGCAGGGTCCCAGAAGTGTCAGAAAAAGATGCGGACTATGGAGTTAGATATTGCTTTTATGGGATTGATGTCCATGTTTCCCTGGTCTCTTATCAGTGGGTTCTACGTAGCATCTTCCAGTTACTACCTAGATGAGGATATGGGATACCTCCCCATCTTCTCACCTGGATGAAGCACCTGATTGTAGGCATCTGCATGCAGCTGCCTTAGGATTTCTTGGAAGAGCTGAGTTGAGGAATTTAATGTTCTTTTTGTTACTTTCTTCTAATTGTTATCTTCTGGCAAAAGATGCATCTGTAAAAATTACTATGTATACTGCAGACCATAAGAAAACTATGATAAGGCCCTGCTATGATGTATAAGGTTTTCTCAGGCCCAGTTCTCACTAGGGAGGAGAAATGAGGTTAGGAATTGATGCTACTTTCCTATTTTTCTTTTGGGCTTTAATACATCTTTTTGACTGGTAAAACTTTGATAAAGGTCAGATGAGATCAAATCATTTCAATAGTTTTTTTCTTTTTCTTTCTTTGTGGCATTCCCTATTTGTCTCATGAAGGTAATTTTTGAAGCAAATTATGCGTGGGAAAACCTCTCTTCACAAGGCTACCAGGTGAGCCAAAAGAAAGGAGAAAAGTCAAATAAAAATGCCAGTAGCTCTAAGCTGGAAATCATTAAAGCTGGGGCCGGTAATAGCGTATGTGTGAAAAGAAATGGAACCTCAGGAGACATAGGCCTTGGCCTGCTCTGACTGGAGTGCAAAACTCAGTCTGAAACTCAGACTGAAATAAGGGGCTCTGTCATTACTTGGACCATATGAGCTAAGAACATATCAGAGAATCCAAGCTTGTAGTAGTCTAATATGGTTTGCCCCAAACTTTCTGGGCAATATTTTTTCACTTTGGGAAATATATGAATGTGAGAATACCTGAGCAGTGTTCCTGAATTAGATCCAAAAGAATTGCGTTTATGGGTCCTCAGGGGTGGGCACTTGCTTTTACTGGTTGCCACACTTCCATGTTCCACGTCACAAGGCCCTTAGTAAGCACCTAATGGGGATCTGGTGGCCACATGCCCACAAAATAGGCTTGAACTGCAATAAAGCACACAGAATGTTTCCAGCATCTTTCTCCAGTTGGTACCACATTTGGAGGGTCTCCCTCACCAAATGCCACCCTCACTCGCCACCAGTGAGCAAGGGCTCAGTGTACAAGTTGGGAAGCTGAATGGAGATAAACTTTCGATCAAGTATTCCAAAAAGAAACATGTACATCTTCAAGGCTGGAGTGCTTCTCACTTTTCAGAGAGATCCTAGTTGAATTAGTGGCAGATTCCTCAGTATGCTCCCTTCAAAGTTCTTATTGAAACTTAGGGCCCAGGAATCTTCCTTTCTCTGGGGTGGTGAATCTCCCTAGGTGTCTTTAATCAGGGTATTTTCATATTACCATGCATATCCACCCATAGTCCTGGGGGTTAAAGAGGTGCTGAATAATAGTGGGATTTCAAAGGTAGGGCTTCTAAGGAAAGAAAAGGAAGGAGCAACCTTTGCCATGTGGTGGTTTTGACTCCTCATTTTTAGAAAAGTCTTGCTAACTCTAAAGATCTTAAGTCCATTCTGAAGTAAGTCAGCAGTTGAGATGTTTACATGCAGCATTGAAGGTTGTAATGCTGCTGATGTAACTGGGTCAGGGAGAAGGCTGTGTGTGTGTGCATATGTGTAGTGGTTACGGTCGTCTCTGGAGCCAGAGAGCCCAGGTTTACATTATGACTCCATAGTTTTTGGTAAGTTACTTAATCCCTTTGTGTCTCAGTTTCTTCATCTATAAAATGGGGATAAAGTAGTACTTAACCACACATAGTTGACATAGGAATGAATTATTTAGCATGCACAGAGCAAAACAGTGCCTGGCACATAGGAAATAGTATGTGGCATTGGAGGGCCCCAGGCAGTTTTCCTAATTGAAACTGAAAATACTCTTGACTCACTCTTGAAAAGTGTATATACAAGGTTTCACAAAGGGAGACCTACACAAAGTCTTTATGTATTTATGTTGCAAGCCCTTTTGGGGTACCAGCTGTGTGCATCATGCTGCTGGGCATGGGAGGTGATGGAGATAAAATAAGGTATACAAATTGGTCCTTCATTTAAAAGTTGCTGGTTTTCTAGTGGGTAGAGACAGGCTAAACACTATGGTAGGAAATAGATGGAAAGATGAGCAGAAAATGTTGCAGGTTTCAGGCTAGGCTAGGTATGCAAGTGATCAGCTTCCTGCTACTCTTAAATCCTGTCTCAGCAGGGTGACAGGTGATGGATTCTTTTGGCTTTGAGGGCAGAGGCTTTTTAAACAAAAGAGTAAAAAATGCTTTATTTCTTGGCACAAATTTCCTCTCACTGGCAATGATTCAAAAATTGCATCGTGATTTTTTTTTTTAGTGTAGCTCTCTGATAGAGACAAATGAGGGGGACACAGAGGTTTTTGGAGGAACTGTTCCTCTCCTGGTTGGCTCTAGACAACATGAATTTAGGAACCTTATTTCGAACCACTTTGGGTTTGGCAAGACAAAGCAGGGGTCTTCAAAAACTGTGGAGTAATTCATGCCTTTTTCACCAGATGCTTTTGTTTGGGTTTGGGCTGAGGATTGGGAGCAAGGACTAACACTTTAATATTTCAGCAAACAAGAGTTACATGGCAGTAAGGACAGAGATTGCAGACTATGAAGTCATCAAGTAGGACTAAAGTTCTTTACAGTTTTCTCTGCCTGAGTCCTGGGACTGATTATAAGGGTAATTGAACAGTGAAGGTTAACAGGTCCTGGAGGAAGTCAGCTTCTCCTCTCGCTCTTTGTAATTAGAACTTGTGCAGTTCCTTAATGCTCTCATGATGCTCACTGTGCCCCAGTCCACTGGCTATTAGAGACACTGGGCCCTTGAGGATGACTTATTTCTTCAGCTATTAGATTTTAGCAGGCATACAGCCTAAATTATGAGTCAGAATGGCATAGCAAAGGATGGAAGACAGCCTGAAGAATCATAAAGGCCCTTTGGCATTGGAACTCTTGTCTCTGAGATAAGAGCTCTCTAGGAAAACATCTACCTGAGAGGATCCGTGTGGCTAAGAGCCCACCAGCCTCCCAGGGGCTGCCTGATCTCCCCTCCCTCCCCCCTGTTGGGGTTTACGATGAGAAATGATTTTAAAAATCACTGTTTTCTTTATTGATCCTAACCTGTCCTATGATCCAGACCTGCAATTATTACCATGTGTACTCATATGTGATTTTATTGTCCTCTTCAACCACCATATGAGTTGCTGAATTTCCTCTGATTCCCCTAACCTTATAATCTTATATAACTGTCTTTCTTAAGGCTTCTCAGGAACTTATGTAAAAATGGAATTGACAGCTTTGGGAATTTAAAAGGAAATAAATGATGAGGTCTTTCTGGAAGGCTAATTAAGTAATTTTGGTGTCCCTTTTAGTCCCCAGATTAGGACTACTACTATTAGGAAGTAAATGTACCATTTGCTTGGAAGCAGAAATCTCAACACATGCTAGACATTTATGGACTGTAGCTGGTTGATGAGGTTTAGCAATGAAATTTTATGAATACATTTATTAAAGAATATCAGTCTAATTTTTTTTGAGGAAGGTGTAATAAGGTCATTAGAACATGGACTTGCTGGAATTGCACTGGCTTTTTCATAGAATTACTAGATGGATATAAAGGCAGTGGCCCCTTGGGAGGAAGGATACAGGCATATTAGCAGAGTTATCCTTCTGTGCCACTCCTCTTGGGGGGGATGTTGTATTCCAGGCAACAGGAGCCTTTAAAGTGGGCTGGTTTCTTCACATGGAAGATGTGACCCCTCTGTAACCCCCAGTAAAGTCTCTGCCAAACTTAAAAAGATTTCTAAATGGTGAAAGGAAAGACTAAATATATTTTGAATGTTTTATCTGTTCTTTGACTGCCTCAGAGCAAGTTTGACAAGCTTTTAATGATGGACTCTTTCCTTGGAATGAATATTACCACCAAAAATAATCTCATGCTGTAGACTAAGACATGTCACTCAGCTGTGGACACGCCGTCCATTGCATTGAGCTCAGACTTTTAGCCCAGAAAGTACACAGAAACCAAAAGTGGCTTGGTGACCAGCTTTTTTTTTATCTTGAATGCTCTCTTTTTTAGTCTTACTGAAAGCTCCAGGAGCACCAAATGTTAATCAGACATGTATCTGAACAGAGGAGAAGCCCCAAACTGCAGTCATTTCTTCTAGAATGTTCCAGAAGACTGCTATATGTCTGACCACTATGTTCCACAGTGGCATCAGCCTGCTGGATTTACTGGGCCTCAAGAAAGTCCAAAATCCCCCCACCCCCCACACATATGCTTTCCTCCCATCATATTTGCATGATTTTGCCAAGATTCTTCTCAGAACAATTAAAGATTTAGCAACTGGAATATCATCTCTTTGTGAATATTTCCTCAGGCAGGCAGAGGCAAACCAGTTTGCTGGTGTTGCCTAGTTCCAGTTTCCTAGAAGTTGTCACATTTAGTTTTACAGCAAAGGTGAGAATTGGCAGTGTGTTCTCTACCAAGTGGTTGTTATTTTAATGATCAAATATCCTAAAATTAGTTTGGGGGCCAGAGAGTGTGGAGGCAAGCATCCCTAGTCTTGGCTCTGGATGACAACAGTGATCAAATTTGAAGTACAGACTAGATAATTGTATGAAGACATGTGACTTAAATGAATGACCAGTTTTAATCGCTCATTGTACTTTTTCCCCCACTCGTACTTATTTTCGGTTCATAATGAAAGACAGAAAAAATTATCTTCACCTACATATATGCCACTTGGGGAATTCTGATTTAGAAATCCATGTCATGGTAGACTGCCATAGAAACAAAATCCTCAACAGAGGTATAAGGTTCAACACTACAAGTACTCAGTCTGAGGACTTGTATTTTTAATACCATTCTACAGAAGAAGGAATTTGAGTCCTAACTTTTTCCATGACACCCTTCCTCTCTAACGCAGTCAGTTCATTGCCTGCCTGGTTAGGTGGGCTTGTCAGCCCTGAAGTCTTGGGCCCATCATCTTGATGTGACTTTCTTTTTGGCAGAGTTGATAAGAGGATCCATTCACTGATGACAGTTTTATTAACTGCATTAGCCAATCAAATTTTCTGTGGAACTAATCTCCCTGTCCTCATATTTCTTCTGCTGAATGTTGATTACTTAAGCTCAATTCCCTTTTTCAGATGCCTCGAGGTAAATGCGACTTTGGAACCTTTAATGACCATCTTAACTCATGAAACACATTTCAAAATGTTTGCATGGTTTAGTCTATAGGCTCAAACTCTTGCTTGAAGCTGGAGTGACTGTTTGTGCTTTTCATGGTTTTGGATCAAATGCTTGGGCTGTAGGGATGGTGGAACAGAAAGTGTGGCAGTTTGGGACCTGCAGGTTCCTTTTCCTCTGTTACCAGAGGGCACCAGACACTCACCCTTTCTCGTGAAAAGCTTTGCACCTTTTAAGTCCTTCTCTTTCCTTTGCTGTTTTCCTTCTTGTGGTCTAATTAGCTGTCCATGTGCTCCAGAACCCAATCAAGGAAGCCAAGGAAACTGAGAAGATGTTGACATGGGTCTTCAGTGCCCCAGTATGAGCTGTATTTGATTCTGTCTACTAGTTATTTCTCTTTTCTTAACCCACTTCATTAAATATATGTTATAATGTACTTGAGGGAGTGAAATGGGATATTTCATGAAAAGGGCTTACTTGATGAAAGGAAAGTAGTCAATGAATGTTGGCTATTTCTATCGCCATTTATTATGATTATTACTCTGGGTATTATTACACATTTAGGACATTGGATGATGATAAGAGGAAAAGTACTTTTATTCTCTCTCTAGTCTACTGTTGATCAGATTAAGATTCACAAGTTTAGCATTTTCCTTTTTATCACTTCCCTCACTTTCTCTTTAAATGATGGTTTAAAAATGCAGATCTTAATATTTTCTCTCTTATGTAGTACTTTACTTTTGCTAGGTATCTCAGAGCTATTTTCCTTAAATATGGGAAATGATCAACTGCTTATTTGAACAAAATGGACCTCAGGTCATGCTAAGTAGAGAGAAGAAATAACCGCAAAGACATGCACCTTAAGCAGTCTGTACCTTACTGCACGGAGCAATCCAATAGGCTATGGCCAGAAAAGGGAGGCCTAGGGAGACTCCAAAGACAGCCAGGAATTTCACAGCGATAGACTGTTGACGTAAGCCTGAGAGATTTTCATACCACATGGTAAGCAATTGCTGCTGACAGTTAGGATGAGCAACGAACTGTAAAAACAAAACAAAAACAAAAACAAAATGCAAACAGGAAAATGGCATCAGTAGCACTTGTACAGTAAATGACCTATGAGTAGTTTGGGGCCAAAATGTTCATCCTGGGGGGTAGGTAGCCTGGGTGTTAGAGCAGGAGCATCAGGAGCAGGTACATGCTGGGTCTTTATGACTTGGGGATGCTGGGGGCCGTTTGGTGTGGCCAGAGTCCTCACAGGACTGGCTGCATCAGTGCTTGGCAAACTGAGGGCCCAGAAAGCCTCAGGCATAAAACATGACAGTCAGTTTCTGGGCACATGGCTTGTCTTCAATTCAAAGAGACTTATCTCCATACAGAGTTCATTTGGGAGGCACCATGAATGGATGGAGCATGAATGGGTTTTTGGAGTCTCTCATGGGTTTGAGTTTTGTTTTAACCATTTACTAGCTACAGGACCATGGGCCAGTCACTTAACCTCTCTGAGCCTCAGTATTGTCATCTGCAAAACAGTTTTTCATATTGTCTTATAAGATTAAATGAGATGTTGTCAAAACCTTCCCCTCTCTGTTTCTATGTAGTCTTAAGAAAAAAGTGCTTGCAAAGTTTTTGGAGAACATGTTAACAGCTCCCTGTATTTCCCTACTGGATTTCAGTGGGGTTTAGCTTGAGTCCATGGAGTTCTTTGTGACATGCTGGAGCACTGACACATTGTATTCCCCATTTGGTAGCTTCTGACCACAACCTTCCTGTCTTGGAACTGCCCTGGCCTAATGCCCAGGTTACAAGGACCTGTTGTGGACATTTTGTATTGTTGACATCACCCCTCTGGATAGAGCTCATTGGACCAGGGGTGGAACCTTGATTTTAACTGGGCCCATCAGGTTTTCTCACCTGGGTATTTAAGACTATGATAGAGAAAGAAGCAATCTCTTTGCTTACAGGGGAGTTAACATGTAACCTTGGGCTATCTGGGCAGACAGCTTGCACTGTGTGGACCAAACCTATTAAACCAGTAGCAAACCAGTTAAACCAGTTAAGAGAGATAGATGAATGGAGTTGTGTAGAAAGAGGCTCAGGTAGTGTCCAACCCTTACTGGAGCGCAGCTTCACTCTGCCTATGTGGTACATGAGACACACCTGGATTCATGTGCAACATCTTCCTTTTTCTGCTTGATCCAGCAAGCTGACATGAGTTGCTGCAACCACACATTCTCTTTCTGCAAATATTTGGTGCTGCTTGGACATTTGTTTGTTGATTCCGAGTCCTGGCCAGTGTTAAACTGGCAGTAAGCAATATTTAAGTAAAATTTATGGGAATACAGTTTAATTTGAGAGGATTACATTCATTCATTTATTTCCCCCTTCACCCTGTGGCAAGAGAAAGCCTTTATATTTGCCTTTGTCACCCCTACTCTTCAGCGCTTCTCAGGGTAGCCATGTGCCGTAGGAGCTGGGCACCATAGACTAGAGCAGGTCGATGGGGCATTCTTCAGCGGGACTGACTTTTCATCTGATAACCCTGGAGCATAACATGCCAATTTTCATACCATTTGCTCTTTTTGGTAGTAGGGGGACATATACAATGATTTGCAGGAAATGCAAGATTACCTTTTCATTATCAGAACAATATAAATAGAGCTGTTTTTAAAAATTTTCAATGCAGATGGCAACATGTTCTTGTTTCCAGTTTCTGGGAACTCATGACAGCAGCCAAGTGATCTGCAAGGACATCAAAGGTTTATTTGGTCCTGCAGCAGCCCCTGATAATACTATTATTTAGACATTAGCTGCAAATGAGGCTTTTTTTTTGGCGGGGGGTGGGTGGACAGGTGGGTAGCATTGTAGCAACCATTGCTATCTTGCCCTCCAAGAACAAGAGCAGCAGATTCTCTTCAACCCAGGTGGGAACCCCAGGCCAGTGGGCAGCATGCTTTCCTATGCTCTTTCTGGCTCCGAGCAAAGTGGAGCAAGTGACAAATCCCAGGAATGTTTCAGTAATTCTCAGAGCCTGCTTACAGCACAGGTCCCACAGAGGGATGGCAGGTGGGCGTGGGGGGCAGTCCATTTTGTTTTTTCGACAGTCAGCCTTCTCTGGGTGCTGCAGTGGCCCTGCTCTGGAGAAACAGTTCAATTAGAAAGTGAGACATATGCCCATAAAATAGCAGAAGACCACTTGGCTGACCATGTGGCTCACCCTGTGGCTTGCTGCACTGTAGCTGCTCTGGCAGGACTCGCCCCTCATCTTCAACATTGGCCTCTTTGTCTACATTGGGGAGAATCCATCCTTGCTGCTTCTGCCATCTCCTACAGACAAGTTAGCACAACAGACTGGGCAGCAGAGCTGGAGGGGAGGGACTTCTGAGAGAGAACACGGTGGGAACCGTTTCCACCTGCTCTTGCCTGCTTCAGATGAAGACTAAAACAAGGGTGCTCTCTTGAGACTGGGTCTGCCTCTGATTAGACCTTTGCTAATTTCTACAGTTATATTTCTTCCTCCATATAAAGAAACCTAGCTGTGTATTCATAGACTGACTTTATACTATAATACTCGCAGAAAACTGACAGCCACTGATAGCCAAATATTTGTTGGTTTTTACAAGGATGCTTTTCTATATCGTGGCAGGCCTTTGAAGCTAACTTGATGACATACAGTTCAATGTATATGAAAGGATTTTATTCTAGTGTGCTTTTGGAGCACAGAGAAATATCCCTGACCCAAGGAAGATGAGAGTGACATGAAGCATGCCATCAAGACACAAAGAATACCCTGACCAAAAGGGCACTCAGCCATGGAACAAAGATGTAAAGAACTCCTGGGGCCAGGGCCAGGGAGGGTTTTCAAAAGCAGGGCCAGAAAGGAACCAGTGGGAGAAAATCACAATGGGAACTCAGAAATCCGTATTGTCTTGGCCCTGCTTTCCTTGGCGTTTAGCTCACATAAAGGGTGAAGTGCTCAAAGGTTGGATGACACCAAGAGCCTTGTCCAGACCATTCCTACCCCTGATTCTTGTCTCAGTCCCATTCTGGACTGGGAGCGTGATGCACTTTTATGGAAGTTCTTTAAGGGAGGAACTTAATCACCAGCTCAGTTTCCCCAAGGTCATGATTCACGCTCTTCATAGGAGGGAGTTTGTAATGGCCTGGAGCTGAGAGTCTGTTAGGTAGGCGTATATGGAGCTGAGCAAACTCTGAAGAGAATGTAAATTAAACCACATGCACCATTGGGATGGACTGTTCAGAAAACTGGATTGTGGGGGCAGGGGAGCTCAGAGAAGTTAAACTGCAAAGAGAGAGAGGTGGGAGGCAAATTCCATGTAATGGAAAAGGCGAGTGGGTGGATGAGGCAGACTGGAAAACAGGACCCAAGAGGCAGGAGGGGCCAGAATTTACGTGGCTGCTGGTTCTTGAGTTCATCCCAAGCCAGTTATCCTGGAGGTATGTTTGACCATGGTTAATATAACAACATTTCTACCCAAAGCTAATTTTCTGTTAATGTCTCACCTAAACTAGTTCCTTCCAGCCCTGGTGACACAGCGAGAATACACTGCTGGCATCAGGTAACTCTTGGGTGTATTGGCAAAATATTGCCTGTTACTTTGCTTTTAATTAATTGATGAACCATTTTTTATAGCCCAAAGGAAAATTATCTCTTTCATTGTGTTTCCTGCTTTATATTCATTCACAAGAAAATATCTGAAGTTTTAGGAATTTGTCGAAGAGCTATAAACATTCCTTAACTAACTCTTGAATATTTTTAGGGCTGTTTCATGGGATGTTAACATCCTTGGTCCAGATACTCACATTACAACAGAGCCTAAGACTTTGCTGGTGGAGGAGAGTGATTAAGTGCATAGACTGGTCCAAGGCTGCCTGGGTTTAAGTCCTGGCCCTGTCACATGCTGGTTTTATGTTCTTAGGTCACTGACTCTTTCTTTGCTTAGCTTCCCTCTTTTTTAAAAGGCTAATAATGAGGATTAACTGAGTTAGTATTTGTAAAGTACTGAGAACAGTACTGATGAATAAAATGAGCCCATGACTCTCCTTTCCTTGCCCATTTTTTTCTCTCCCTCTTTCTTTTTTTTTCTCCCCGTCTTGCTCTTTTTTTCCCCCTTCACTTCCTACAGCTCCATCCCAACCTCTTGTCTTTCTTCTGACCTCCACGATTTTTGAGGTGGTGGTGCCTTTGGAAAGGGCCATGCAGCCTAACCAGCTGAGTTATGCCACCCCCATATCCAGTTGCTCCTTCCTCATCCTCCACTGAAGGTGCAGCATGATTTTTCCAGGCAGTTAGCTCATAATGGTCACTGTCAAGTCTATTCAGCTACATGGTGATACCCTTTGTTGATTATGGAGCCCTTCATCAGTGAGGAGCAGTGCAGGCCTGCAGAGGGCACTTCTCTCTCTGTAGTGCCCTTCCACTCTCTTAAAAGCTGTTAAGTTCTGCATTTTTGGGGAAAAGGGAAAGAGGGCTACATTTGAGGTGAGAGGCTTCGAGGCTGTGTGATTTCCATATCCCTTAAGCACAGATTTTTCTGTCTAACACTAGGCTTCATTTACAGAATAATAAGATGTGGCAGTGTGTGATTTGATTAGCAGAAGAATAACTTAGCTGGAGAAAAATTTATGAAATCTAATGCTTATAGAGAAAATGACTTTCTTTTATACAGTTAAACCTTCAAAGGCCCCACCTGTGTCTGATGTGACTGTGGTTAAGGTTTTCCACTTAGCTCATTTGCACGTCACCAGCATTTGTTAGAGAAATCTTTTTTTCCTCTAGAAACTATCTACACAGGAAAAGGAAGACAGACACTGTACCAATTAACAAGTGGCTTTTCTTGGTGTAGACGGTCTGAATTAGAATAATTCTGTGGTGCCTTTTCCTATCTGAAGCATCTCATAGGATTGGGTTCAGTGGTGCTCTTGTTGTTCCCTCCCATTTTATATTGGCAAAACTCTCAAGTCATGGAAGTTGAGGGGAGGAGAGAAATGGAAATGTCACACATTTACAAGTTTAGTTTGTAGGTTTATTCACTCATTCATTCATCACACTTTTCTTCAGTTTGTTCTCACCGTGCATTGTGCTCAGCATTGGAAATATGGAGAGAAGTTACAGTTCTTATCCACATGGTGCTTTCAGCCCCATGACTCTTGAAATTGAATGGGGCTTAGCAGTGACACACTTCCAATTCTAGAGTAGGCCCTCCATGTTGGGTGATTGAATGGATACTGAATGTTTGTCCCATCAGTAGGTGCACTTAGTGTGCTTTCTCCTGGGTCTCTCTTCCTTGTGAGACTACTACTGCAAGCCCCACATTCTTGGCACAGCTAGTTGCTTTGCTTCTATTGATAACCTTCAAACTGCTCTTCTCTTTGCTAGCAATTAGCAGAGTGGTTATATGCACAGGCTCTGAGGCTGGACCATCCAGGTTCAAATCCCTAGCTGTATGACTCTGGACAAGCCCCTTCACTGTTCCTAGCTTCATGATCCATGAGAAGGGAAAATGAGTTTTGGGTGCTCAGAACCTGGCCTGGTGCTTAGTGTTTAAATGGACATTGGCATTACTGTTGCTGCTGTTCCTGCTCCCACTTCTATTCCACCTCCAGGGCCGTCTAAATCAATCTTCTGTTTGCTGAGTTTATGCCATCAGCAGAGTGCTGAGTGGTCATGGTGGTTTTAGAGTTAAGCATTCCTGAATAACTTAGTGTGCTTGATTACAATAAAAAAGAACCCAGAAATTGCCATTGTTTTATTAAGTTTTAAATCACTGGATCTTTCTGCTGTAGGGCTGACATTGTCCTTATGTTCATTGATCTTATTTAGCCATGCAGCTCCTGAGTGGCCACCACAAGAGGATAATCCATGATATTTCTGGGTAGATGGTGATGGGGAGTGAGAAGAGAAAGGCGTGGAGCTTGGAGCTTTGGGTGAGTAGCCCAAACGATCATACCTCTTTCACAGAGCCTGTAAGCATGGGCACTAAACAAGTAACGTTTTAAAGGGACATCTTGATCTCTGACTTCCTTCTACAAAGTAAAAAGTTTTAAAGTCACAGCTTGATTGTTTCTGCTGTTAATAATGGAAGATGTATACTATATGAAGGAAATTTAATTATATTATGTATAATCTTCATAATAACTCTCCCCAAAATGGTTGTATAATCTACCTCCTCTTATTCTCACTCCCATCTTGCAGTTGAGGAAACTGAGCCTGAGTTAGCTCAAGTTGCCCACAGTCCCACAGAGAGAAAGTGGTGCAGTTAGGACCCCATCTCAAGTCTGACTTCAAAGCCTGAGGTATTTCCATTCCAGTAAGCTCTCTCTGGAATTCTCTTGATTCCGTTGGCTGGACTTTAGCCCTTCCTGGTCTTAGTTCTTTGTCATAGATAAAGCAATAAAAAGCAAACATTTATCGGGCTCTCATATGGATTAGGTCCTGTGCTGAGCATATTATGGACATTTTCTTATTTCATCCTCATTATACAATTAGGTGAGAAACTGTTATGGCCATTATAAGGCTAATGGTATGGTGACTGTTCACATCTGACTCCACAGCAAACATTCTTAACCACTTCCTTATATTGCCTCTTCTGTCTGAAGTTTCCTGCACCTTTTCTGGGTCATGTCACTGTCTCATTCTGTCTGCCAAGCAGGAGGGTATCTTTGTGAGCCTACAGATTTCAGATGTGCCGCAGAGATACTCATATGGTTTTCCAGTCACTGTGGCAGTGGTCTATGACCACTTGGGGAGGACAGTTGGTTTCCAACTTCCTTCTTCAGACCAGTAGAAGTTCTAGGCTAATCCCACACCCACTCCATTTGTACTTTTTGGGATAGATAGAAGAATGAAGGCATGGCTGGAAGGGATTTTAGCTGGGGAGGAAGGAAGCAAGTGAAAGGGAATGAAAGGAAGGTAAAAAAATGATGAGAATGACAGAGCAAAGGAAGGGACAGTGGATGATAGAATTTAAAACCTGACTTCCAGCTGCTGTTACAACTTGACTTCTACTGTTTTCTCATCCCTGGTCTCTGGCCAAGTTCCAGCAAGGCTATTCTCAGAGCATGCCCAAGCTTGACTCTCGAAGCCTCTACTCAAGGTATCTTTTTCTACTTGGGATGCCTTGTTTCTCATCTCCACGTATCCAAATTATGTCCAGCTCAATGACTATATCTTGCACGAAAGCTTACCCTCAGCACTCAGGTGTGAATCTCTTTCCTCTCATGCAATTCTTAGTGTCATAGCTATATGCCTGCATGATTCTCTGCAAGGATAAAACTCCTGGAGGGCTCCAAGGGAGTGAGTTCTCGGGAAACACTGAGCAAATAGTGCAGCTAGAAGTTCTCTATGTTCAGACTGCACACCTCGTGCCATCTGTAGGACCAGAGTCCTCTTTCTTACTCATAGCCCTGTGGTGTGGCAGATCCCAGCATTCTGGCCATATCACCACATCTGGAAGAGGCACATTGGTACAGGAAGATGAACGTTTGCTTGCTTTCCTGATGAATAGGTACATGACTGAATGCATGTCTTCACTGAATTTATTTTCACCTCTAAGATGTGCTAGGAGATTGAAAAACAATGACCAACTTTCTTCATTCTCAAAGGCAGTTGAACTAGGACTTTAAGGATCTCACTAGGAAAAAAATTATACCATCATCTGGAAGTGGTACCCAAGAACTGAGCCAAGAAGGAGGCCAGGGATTGGAGCTCTGCTCAAGGGGATTTTTGGTTCTTTGTTTCATATGCATTGTCTCGGCACACTGCCTCTCTCTCCCCATCTTTTCACAGCACCATTTTCCATTTTCTGACCGTCCAAGTCTTTTAGACACCCCCTTTATTTCTGGGAGCTTCCATTTGGATGCCTATACAGGTAGGTGTCTCTCACCTAATTCGTTCCTTCACTATCTCTTCTTCTAGTGTGTACCCACAACCCAACCAACCCTGGCATACTTAGTTATTTTCACAGCAAAGGGTCCTTCCAGGCAGCTGCTCACTGAACCACCCTGGGAGTCTACTGGGCGCCAAGAGAAGGTGGGCATGTCTGAAGGCTCTTCACTCCTATGGAGATTTTATGTCATCTATTCCATGAGTAGCTTGCTCTGCTTTCTCAAAGGCAGCTCTCTGTCCCTGTTTCCCAGGAACAGCAGAGCATATTCCCAAACATGGACCATGTAGGCCCCTGCCCATGTTTAAGGAAGGTTCATTCTGCTGCTCTTTGCTTCAAATCCTAATAAGCCTTTGAGACCCAACTTTCCATCTTAAAGCCCTACCAGGTCCCTTTGGTGCCCCCCACACTCTTCCACCCTGAGAGGTCTTGGACTCATTTACTTATTCTGTGGTCCACTCACTTGGTAATCATGGCTCATGGCCAGGTTGTGCATAGCTGTACTGTTGTGTTTACATCTGATCTCATCTGCTGGTTTTTTTTTTTTTTTTAGATATCTGAAATATAACTTTATTCTGATTCTAAACATAAAGGAATGGGAATGACAGTAACAAACAAGGTTTCACCACTGAGTATTGTGATGTGACTGTAGCAGTCTTATATTTGACACTCAATAAGGAAACAACTGTGTTCCCAAACAGCTAAATACACAGGTCCAAAAAATGAAGGGTTTTTAAACTGCCACATTCACTCCGAAGCCCATTCATCTCCTTCAGCATCCCAGATTAAGCACACGTTCTGCTTAGCTATATAACAAAGTGACGAACACCTGCACCACTGACATCACAGGATGGCTGCCTATAAAGCTAGACTTCTGACGCTGGCTTCCAGCTTTGCTTTCTCACTGATTGTCATCCTCGTCCAGCAGAGAAGTTGTCTGAGCAACCTCTAGATCATGCTCATACTGTGCTGCCAAAGCTGGGTCCATGACAACCTCTGGTGGGGTGAGAGCAGGCTTGGCAACAAACTCCAAGTCAGGGTCTTCGATTAGTTTTTTAGCAAACCAAAGGACGGCCTTTTCAAAGTTGTAGTTGCTTTTGGCAGAAATGTCATAGTACTGAAGATTCTTTTCTCGGTGGAAGACAATTGATATTGCCTTCACTTTCCTGTCCCTAATATCCACTTTGTTGCCACACAACTCGATGGGGATGTTTTCACATACTTGTACCAGATCTCTATGCTAGTTAGGCACATTCTTATAAGTAACTCTTGAAGTTACATCAGACATTATAATGGCACATAGGGCTCGAATGTAATAGCCATCTCTTAGCCTGCCAAGCTTATCCTGACCACCTGTGTCCCACACATTGAACTCGATAGGTCCTCTGTTGATGTGGAATGCAAAAGGATGTATCTTGACACCCAACGTAGCTACATCTCAAATTCACCAGTCAGATGATGTTTCGCAAATGTTGATTTTCCAATCCCACCATCACCAACCAATACAAGTTTGAACTGAACTTGGGTTCCCCTTGGGCAACCATCATGATGTTACTTCTGGAAGCATTTCTGGGCCAGCCTGACTGAGCTCTTCTGCTGTTTTTAAGCTCTTTAAGGAAACCAACTGTCTTTGCATCCCCAAGTATGCAGCTCTTGCACAGAATAGGTGCTCTGTATACATCTGTTGAGTGATAAATTGTATGCTTTTCCCAAGCCTCAGAGATTTGCTCCATGATTTTCTGTGACTCATCACCTCAGAATATTTTCTAAATTTAACAAATCCTCTCTTAGGGTCTGATGAGCACTTAACTGTCTTCACATTTTTACTAGAGAGCAGACAGGGATTGGTGATGAAAACTCAACCAGGATCTTATGGAGGAGAAGATTGAAATGTGAAGCTAAAATAGGATTTGAGGATTATATTTTGGATTGTATGGAGATTGTTTAATTTCTATTTATGCCAAAGCACTGCAAACTGACATCAATCCAGAAAATATTTAATTATGATTATTATTATCATTATTAATAATAGCTAATATTTATTGAGTACCTATTCTATATCAGATTCTGTGTTTAACAGACACCACACTTTTTTAACCCTCACATCAGTTAATTGAGATGGGAATTATTATATCCCTAATTTAAACATGGACGTTTGAGACACTAAGTAAGTTACTTACAATCACAAGGGTGATGGGACAGGTTCTGGACTTGAATACAGGTCAATGTGACTTCAAGGACAAGTTTTGAACTATTATCTTGTATTTCTATGAGGCAGTTTAAAGATCAGACAGACAAGCCAAATAATGAGGGACCACAGTGATTTCTCCAAGCCCACAGAGACCAGGAGACCTCAGTTTTAAGATGCTGTTAGAACTCTCATTTCTCTGAGCTTCTGCTTGTGGGCCAGCCACGTCCCAGTGGAGAAAAAAGTCAGGAGCATACAAGGGGAAGGGCTCAAAGCCAGTTTCCTCGACAACTTCCATCTCCTTAAAAGGAGTGAGTCATCATTCTAAAGATGAAATCCTGAGTTCTCTCTCCTACAAGCAGATAAGAGTAGCAGCAACTGATTCAGCAGTGGCTTTAATGCCTGGTCACCACTTTGCCAGGAACCAAGTTAATGGGGAGGCCAGTAAAGCCCAGATTTACAGCTGCGAAGAGTACACATTCCAGCCCAAAACACTGCTTTATTGAAAGACCTATTAAGATCTCCGGCCTCTTGTCAAATTCCACTTGACACTGACATCTTACTAGGAAGAGCTGTAGTTTCAGATAATTCTTTGAGCCTGAGGTCTGACTAGATAATGTTCCCATGTCAGATCCATAACTCTGCAGACTTTCCCAGTGGCTATGCTATCCCTCGAGTGTGAAGATTCATGGGGTCATAGATTATGCACAGGCTCTGGGGTCAGCCCGTCTGGGTGCCAGTCTTGGCTCTATAACTGACTGATGAGGGACAGAATAGATTAATTTCCCAGGCCTCAGTTTCTCCATCTGTAAAATGACCATGACTAACTCTAAGGGGGTTTTCAAAGGTTCAGAAAATACAGTTCCAGTTTTTGATTTATGGTTCCATTTTTAAGTGACAAAATACTGTTTGTTGTTGTTGTTATTGTTGATATAATGTTTTATTTTTGTAATAGGAGTTATAAATGGAAATCACTTATATCTTAAGCCCTGTCCAAAGAGTTATATCATGTATTAAAATTTTTAAACAGTCAAAGGTATGCTTGCTGACAGAGTATCTGTATCTTTCATGGTTCTTAAGTAGAGAAAGAAATTTGATTATCAATAAAAGCAAAGTTGCTCTTGCAAAAATAATCCTTACTCTAGTTCAAAGACTTTAACAACAAGGAGAGCATGCATCAAAAAGTACTGATGTTGATAGAGGAAGTCTGCATCTATAATTAAATAATTAAATAAAAGAAGACAGAGAGACTGGAAATGCTTTCTTGAAGTATAAAACACAGCTTCCAACTAATACAAAAATTGTGGTCCTAGATGGAGGGAGCTAGTCTAGTGGTAAATGGTAGGGTGGGATGATTGTACATTTAAAAAGAATATTCTTAATTTATTGATTAAAATATTAGGTTAGTGACAGGTAAAAGAATCAGAGGGAGATATTTGGAATTTTCTTATATCTTTTTATGATTTCAAGTTTTCTAAGTTTTTCTTGCAGAGATGTGTGCATATTACTTAGCAATGATGTATTTGATACACTTTACTTTTTAAAATCATATTTATATTTTACTTTTATGTAATTATTATAAAATAACACTTTAAAGTTAATTTCATTTCCTATAAATTTATGTTATAATGCTGATATATGTGCAATATATATTTTGCTATTTTATTTTTACTTGTTGCTTTTATTTGCATAAATACTTTCATATTTAAAACATACTCAAGATTTAGTGTCACGTTTTAATTTAAATTTTTGATTTCTCAACACTTATAAAATGTTTCTCTTACCAGTGTTTTAATAACAGGAGACGTAAATGCTGAAATAATGACGTAGTCATTGGTTCAAGAATTAGAAATAGCGTGTGTGTGGCCTAGCTGTTTTAGATCTTGGCAGCTTATGAGTACAAACTTAGCCTCTTGGCAGACATGCATCCATCCATCCACCAGGTGGATAGTAAATGCCTATTGATACTTTGCACCAAGCACCTTCAGGCATGGAAGACACAGCAATGAGCAAGATGGTGGAGGCCTCTGCCTTTGGAAGCTTGTTAATTCCAAGATTTTAATGTTTCAGGGCCTATTCAGGCTGGATGGAAGGTTATTTTATTTTATTTTATTTTATTTTATTTTATTCTATTCTATTCTATTTCTTTATTTTATTTTATTTTATTTATTTTATTTTATTTTATTTTATTTTATTTTATTTTATTTTTTTTGATGGCCTTCTCCCAAGTATTTCTGCTTTATCCAGATATCCTGTGCAAGTCACTTTACCAATCACTAAAGATTCTCTGAGTTATCTCAGGCAGCTGGTCCAGTGCACAGGCACAGCTGCTATTGCCTCTCTATGGTCCTCACCTGGCTGCCTCACCACCAACTCTCTGATCTGTTATTCTGCTTGCACTGGGGCCTCCTAGGCTGGTCCATGCCACTGTGGAGTACATCTAGCTCTCTGCCCTATGCTCTCCTCTCTGTTGCTGACTTTATCCTGCAATTCTGCTGCTGGCTGGTGGGCTCCCACATGGTAGTGGGTGCTGTGTTCCTCAAGACCTTGAATGTGGGGCATCTACTTTCTTGGAAAAGATTACCTCTTGCTCTCTATCATGCCTATCTCCAGATCTCCATTTGTTCATCACAGAAATGCCTGTCTCTTCTCATGTTCATTTTTCCTAGAGGGCAGTACCCCAGCAGAGTTGCTGGAAGTGATACCCAGGGTGAAGAAGTGCCTTCCATTTTCCCACAGTTTCTTCTGCTCAGAGTTCAGGCCTCCATGGTTCTGCTTTTGATGATTCTGAGTAGAGGATTACTGTTTGACTATATGAGTTAGCCTCCCAAAAGCTGATGGAGAGAGATGTTAAATCTTGAGCCACTTTTCTTAGTTTCCTATGCACAGTTCATCTTGGCTTGTGGAGTGGTTGGGGAGGGTCCAAGGACAACCTTCCACTGAGCTCATAACCCTTGCTCATCTGCTGCACTCAAGTCTTCACCAGACTTCTCCCCACTTCTGGAAATTTTTCTATCAGAATTTCCTTAAAAATCAACCTTATTTTCTGCTCTTCTACCTCCCAGCATCAACCTGATCAAAAAAGTTAAACCCAGTGTAGACAGTGTTCAAGTAGTTTTTCATGAGGTTTTGGGCTCTATACAAACATTATGGAGTGTCTATGATGAACCATCCCCCTCCCCAACAACTACCATAATTTTTTACATCTAGAAAACTTTTAAGGGGGTGTCTCTTAATTCCATATACCACACTTCCCATTTCTACCCTCTGATTTTTAAAGGGACATTGTTACTTAGAGAGCCTGACATATGCCTTATCCACACACTTAGGAGATATTGGTTTCTTTCACTTCTCTGGGAAATGTGGAAATTCATCACACCTCAAATGCTGGGAAACACGTAGCATTTATTTCTGCTGAAGGCACATTCTGGTCATGCAGGTGACTGCTGGCTTCCTATTCTTAGGTGTCAAATGAGAGGTGTGAGTATTAAGTAACCAATACAAAGATCCCTTTGACACTTAGATTTGGTATTTGAAGAGGCAGTAGTCCCTTTGTTATTCAGGTGCCAATCCCCAAGTCATATGTATAGAAAATTTCTTGATGGGTTGAGTTAACTTTGGTCGTAATTTGAATGCTGATTTTTTATCTATTTATACTATATAAAGTAAAATATCTCTCTTGTTTTCTCTCAACATGTTTATATTCTTCAGAAGTAGACACTGAGTCTATGGCCATGTCACCCTGAACATGCCCGATCCCATCTTATCTCGGAAGCTAAGCAGGGTTGGCCTGGTTAGTACTTGGATGGGAGACCACCTAGGAATACCAGGTGCTGTAGGCATTAAAAAGTAAAATAAAATAAAATAACAAAGAAAAAAAGAAGTAGAAATTGAGTCTCATAAGTTATTGTGATATATTAAGGTTACATCTGTGTATATGTAAATTTATATTTACCTACCTACCTACCTATCTACCTATCATCTATCATCTATCTATTCACCTATCCATCCATACAGTAAATATCCTATGAGCCAGACACCAGGAACAGAAAGGTTGAAATAAGATTCTGGCTTTCATGGCCCTCAAAGTCTTGTCAGGGAGACAGATAGATAAACAGGCAAATTCAGCATAGCTCAATCGATGCCATGATGGGGATAGCTCAGGGTGTCATGAAATAATAGAATCAGCATCCAACCCAAGAGGAAATGTAGAGGGACAGTGAGGAGAAGCTTTCTAGAGGATAGATTCTTGAGCTGAGCCATGAAGGCTATAATCAGGACACTGAGACAGTCAGGAAGGGTGTGATGAGGAGAAGGTGGTGCATAGAGTTTAAGCTGGAGAGTCAGATTTTGGTTTAAATCTTAGCTCTGCCTCTGAGTTGGATCTATTTTATCTGTCAAGTGGGCATGACAGTATTGGTGGTGCACTGAATGAATGCATTCAGAGCACTTGGCATAGTGAAGGGTGCTGATTAAGAACTTAAATTTTCGTTGTTGTTATTAGTGATGCCTCAGAGCCTGGTGTGTCAGGAGGTGCAGATGGCTCAGGGTAGATGGCCCACTGGGGAGTGATGACAAATGGGAGCCCCTCAGGGGTCTTGCATCATGCTAAGATGGAGACTAAACATAACTTGGAAAAACAAGTTGCCTTAGGAGCTAGGGGGAGTTGTAACAGAATTTTATTTTTAGATATCTGGGCCAGATACACATAGTGTAGCTTGTGTGTGCTCACACACTTGTCTCTCTACTTCTGCCTCCACTGTTCTCCCACTTATCAAAGAGCAGAACAACAACATTTAAATAACAGCATCAGACTGTCTCAAAAGGCTCCAGGGGCACCTGATTCATGGAATCTGCCCAGTGGACAATGATAATTTATTGCTATGTCCAGGATTCTGTTGCAATCTCTTTAAATGTTAATGATCAATAGTGTAATTATGATCGGACCAGTTGTGGGTTTAATTTAATTTGCAAAGCCATCTGGAGATATGTAGAATTCTTTTTTACATTTTTTTCCAGACCAGATTTGGATAGCTTCAAGTCACTATAATGTCAAACTTATAACAAAGACAACACTCTCAAGCTCTGATAATCCAGAAGGGAAGCCTGGAGACCTGAGGATAAATCAGAGGAGATGTAGATGATGGATTCTGTAGTCTCCCATCTCCTCATTTCTCCAAGAGCAGGGAAGGGGCATTATTTGGCTAGTGAGGATGGATGTCTGCTAAAACCTGAACCCTCTTCAGCTGGACAAGATACCAGACCAATAGCTGCCCACTATGCTTAGGGAAAAAAACACATTTCCTTCTGTGTCTGTAAACCTTTGGATAATATGGTTCTTGCCTACTTCACATCCTGCTACTCTCCTCTTTGCTCACTATGATTTAGTCCCACTGACCTTCTCACTACTCCTGAAACAGAGCAAGGCCTTTCTCGACCATCCTGACCAAAATAGAAGTCTTCCCTCTGCCCTCCACTCAGTCCCTTTCTGTCCATTTACCCTGCTTTATTTTTTTTATATCACTTAGTAACCACCAGACTTGATGTTATGCATATATTGTCTTTCACTGTACTAGAAAGTAAGCTCCATAAAAGCAAGGACTTATTTTTATTACATTCTATCGATAGTACCCAGAAGAGTGTCCAGTACGTAGTAGGCACCCAGTAAATGAATGAATGAATCTTCCAGCTCATTTCCTGAACTCCGCAATGCACCCTTACAAATAGGAACTCTAACCCTTTCTTCCTGGAGTAGATGCCATTTCCAAAGATGGTGGCAGTAGTGTCTCCCATCTCTAATACTCTGCAGTGTGACCTCTACTCTCCCCCTTCCAGAGGTGAGGCTGTTCCTGTTGCCTTTGAAGCTGGGCTATCTCTCGGTGATCTGTTTTAATCAATAGAATGTGGCAGAAGTGATACTGCAAGGCTTTCCAAGGCTGGGCCTTAGAGATCTTCAGCATCTACATTCACTCCTGGAGAAGCTCCCTTTTGGAGGGCAACTGCCTTATAAGAAGTTAACCCCCCAAGACTACTATGCTATCAGGAAGCCCAATGTAGCTATGAGCACAGGGAGTGGAAGGGGGAGAGGCAGAAGGACAGAGACAGATAGACACATCATATAAAGAAACATTGAAGTGCCAGAAATTAAATGAAGCCTTCTGGCATCTTCCATTCCAGCCCAACCACCAAATGAATACAGTTGAGCAAATGACTCCAGCTGATGCATTGTAGCACATAAGAACTCCCCATGTGAGTCCTGCCTGATTTGCTGACCCATGGAATTGTAGCCAAATAGAATGATATTTTTTAGGCTACTAAGTTTTGTGCCAAAAGATAAGTTGAACTTTTCAGTTCTAGTCCCCAGCACTCCATCTTGTCTCCTTCTCCATTCGGCTATTGGGCAAGAGCTCTGTCCTCAGTCCTCACCTCTTCTTTGCCATGCCGTTCCTGTCCTCTGCTCTTGATGCCTCTGCTCCTGTCCCTTCCCAGGGGAAGAAATATCCCTCCTAATCACAGCCGGCTTTCTCCTGTGTTTTTGGTCTTCTTCCCTATGGCCTTCAGACCATCTGAAATTGGGCTTCTGAACTCTTTTGCAGTTGCTTTCAAAATTA
Source organism: Cynopterus sphinx (assembly GCA_030015415.1). NCBI lineage: Eukaryota > Metazoa > Chordata > Mammalia > Chiroptera > Pteropodidae > Cynopterus > Cynopterus sphinx. The sequence continues at coordinate 29,657,523 of CM057387.1, read as the reverse complement.
TCCATTTCCTCTGGTCATCAAACCCTGTGTCTTCCTTCTCTCTGACAGCTCTGTAGACCAGATTCTGCCTACCACCCTCCGAACCATAGATACCTCCTCCCTTGACCCCATCTGCAACACTGGGAGTCTGAATAACCTGCCTGGGAGATGAGTCTGTCTTGTTTTTTTGGGGGGGAGTTTCATCAGGGGAGAATGAGTAGTGGTTTGCCTTCTCTCTCTTTCAGAGATGGCCAGGAGGGCTCTGTGAGCTGGGTGGTCCTGGCTCAGGAGGAGGTTCATTTCTTCTGGGGATTTTAGGAATGGGTCTGAAGACCACATGTTGGCAGTTTTTTAGGTATCAAGGCCCAGTGAAGGGGAGGGACTGGAGGAGAGCCCTTGGCGATGGAGAGACACTTTCTGAGACTGGGAGAAGTGAGGGACTTTAGGAGTTTCCCGTGGGATGTGGACATCTGATTCCACTTGAACTCTCTGCCCTGGAGGTATAAAACCCCTAAGCTGGGGTCATTCCAGAGTGCTGGGGGTGGAGGGATTCATCTATCCTTAGGAACTTTTTTGTGGAAGGGGAGGGTCCCAGCACCACTCCAGCCTAGAGATCTTGCTTCATTGGAAGTTTCAATAGGCAATGGCTTCTTGTCTGTTTTTTTTTTCTTTTTTTACTATTATATTCCCAGCACCTACTATAGTATCCTGCTATAGTAAACAAAACCAAACTGTTGAATGAATAAGATGGAACCAGAGCTTGGAACACATGATGGTGATCAATGCATGTTAGGGGCATCAAGTGTCCACAAGGAGTGGGGCACAGGCCATGAGCCCTTCTTTGGGTACACAGGTGAGTCTTCAAGACTGTAGTGTGACACAGAGGAGGATGCCCCAGAGTAACTGAGACAGAATTTTCTGCTGGCGGAACTGGGCCAGGTTTCACATGATTTAGAAAAATTTTTAAATGATAAGAGCCAACAGTTATTGAGCATTTATGATGCACCAGACATTTTTCTAAGTGATGTTCGTGTATTTATTAAGTAAGGCCCGGAGAGGCTAAGTAACTTGTCTAACACAATCAGGATGTGAACAATCAGGATATGAACCACCCAGACACTCTCCAGAGTTTCATCTATACCCAGTAGCAGTTAAGATGTTTGATTTCTTATCCCAGAGAGTCATGAAACAAATTCATACCAGTTGTACCTGTTTCTTCACTTAGTTCATACGTATACAAGTATAATATTATAAAATTTTAATAATCAAGTAATTGACAGAACAGATTAAGGTTAGAAATAATTTTTTTTCTAGTAATAGAGTATAACAACTCGGATGGCCTGTGCCTTGCCTGCCGCCCAGATAATATGCAGTCAGTTCCCTAACTAGTACCTGCTACGGATCAGAATAATCCCTGAAAGATGACATTCATAAGGTGCCAGTATGCTACACTTCTTCGATACTTACTATATATCAGAACTTTTTAAGATAGGTATTATTACCCCACTTTAAAGATGAAGGAGAAGACAGGTTTAGTGATTGTCTAAGATGACCCCAGGCTGTCTCACTATAGAGTTCATGATTCTAACCAGTATTCCGCATGGAGTCTTGTTTCTAAATCATGTTGTAAGGCCTGTTTTCCAGCAGAAACTTGCATTGCTTGATGATCTGGGAGGGATTCAGTTATTTCAGGAAAAAGTCTAACAACCATGTAAAGAACCTTCAGGCTATGTGTGCCCTATTTATAAATGTAATAACCAATTACAATGATGAAAGAACAGCATATACATGTATATGTCCTGTACCTTCATAGTGCACTGTCGGTGTTCTCTGGGAACTGATCTGTAATCAGCTAAAGATCTGTAACTGGTGCTAATGGATTCAGTTGTTGGAACTTTGTCTTTATCTAAGTCCTCCCTAATGGGTCTTAATTTCAGTAAATTTCAGCCTGATAATTACTGAAAGCAGCCTTCAAATTAGTGAACATTTTAACAACTCCTTTTTGACCGTTGAATGAGGATCCTTATTAGAAAATCAAGTGTTGTTTTAAGTGCACTGAAAACAATTTGGAAAAACTGGGTAAGAAGGGGTAGTTGAGGACCCAGCAAGAGGTTAAGTATGTCTGAGGAACTCTGCTGTGTTAGTTAACACAGCCAGATGCCCTCCTCCAGTTTCTGATGCTGCTCTGCCTTCGTGCACAGGGCTTGTGGACTCGAACAAGAGCTCTGTGTGTTTACTTGCTCCCTTTGGGAATTTCTCTGGCAGCCTGCTAGGCAGGGAGAGCTTGTCTTGGCCCTGCTGGTTCCAGCACAGTGTGGCTGTTAAAAAACAGGCTTTGGGACCAGGACTGTAAGTTGGAGTCCTGCCCTACTTCTTACCGGCTGTTTAGTTTTCCGTGACTTGCTCTTCCTACTTCAGTAAAATGGAGAAAACGTGATTGAGGCTGTGGTATGCATGCAAAGAGCGGGGACAGGGCTGGCATTTAGTGTGAGAGAGCTGTTCTTTTTGAGTATCTCGTCTCAAGTCCTGATTCTTCTCCTCTTGTCTGCCCCCACTGCATCTCCTCATCCATGTGGGCCCAGGGCTCTGAGCTGCCTCATTTTACCACAAAGTCCTTCAGTTTCCTAAATGGCCTCCAGTTCCCGTCCTCACCTAAATGAAGTCTCTGTTAGGACAATTAATAATGTGTGTAAAGCCATTTATCTTGTGGTTGGTAGGCCTGACCCTCATAGAAGCTTCTGAGTTGAACTTGTGCCCTAGATTGCAAAGTCCTGTTTTCACCTCCAATATAACAGTTACAGAGATGCCTTCCTTTTGTGAGCATAGCCATTGCCTTACTTTAGGTGCTCCTCATCTACTGGACTCTTTATAGTGTTTTAGCCAGTCTTTGTTCTCATTGACACTGTTAAACCTTGCTACTAGGACTGACTTACAAAAGCAAGATGACGTACGGTCATACACACGACTAACCAGGCCACAAATGGGTCAAAAGTTCTATATTACACAAGTGCCATACACATCAACATAGAAATGATCAAGGCTCCAGTTTGGAAATGCTGAAGGATCATGGTGCTGTGGTGTAGAGTGGCTGTGGGTGGACTAAGTTCATGTAGAAATACTCATCTGCCTAGAGATCAGAAGAATGCATTTGAAAATACACATAAGATGGTATTTTATATCTACTAAATTAGAGGGGAAAAAACATAATGCTACTTAATGCTTGCAAAGTACTGAAGAAACCAGTTCAGTTGTATAATACTGTTGACAATGAAAAATCGTATAGACGTTTGCAGTGTGTTTCACAATTATCTGTGTCCTTTGACTCAGTAGCGTCACTCTCAGAAATTCAATTTTAGGAAATAGAAAGAAGGAAAGAAAGTACCATGTACTTCGTGTACAGTGATACTAATAAAATATAAATCCATGTAAAAAGTGAGTGTTCATCAGTACATCAGCATTATGCTGGTATAAAAATAATAATTATAGAAAAAGATTTACCTTCTGATGCTAGGTGAATCACATCACAAAATTATTTACCCTATACCTATAAATACAGAAATACATATGTTCATATGGGCAAGAATTGGAAGTTTGTAAACAAAATAAAACAACTGACATATGGCATATGATTGCAGATTATTTACCTTTTAAATATTTTTCTTATTGTTATAATAGTGTTTGTGCAAGAAATGCAGTAGGTACAATCGTAATGGCAGATGCAAAGATAATCAATCTCTAGGGTTCCCTTTTCGTTATGGAATGGAGGCACATCTCCACGCCCGCCACAGCCCTTTACAGCCTGCCGGCTTCCCCTGCAGGTCAAATTTCCTCCAACCCCAGGCTCCTGATCTCCCACATCATTTTGCCCCACCCTCCTCGGCCTCCTCTCTTCTCTTAAGCATTCATCCTGACCGTGTTGTAATTCTTCAAACGTTCTCACACTTTTGTGCTTTGCCCACTGTTTCCTCCATCTAGCATGTCTTCATTCCCCTTTTCTTTTGATCTCTGACCCACCTTTCGGGGTCTGACTCAGAAGCTACCTCTTCTTCCTCTTTGAATTTTCCCCACATCATTTTTGCCTGATTTACTCTTTCCTAGTCTGACAAAGGACTAGGTTCAGTCTGTGTAGCCTTTTAAGATGTAAGTTCTTAAAGGCAGGGGCCTGGGTCCTACTTATCTTTTTAATGTCCACAGGTTGAGTTACTAATTGGTGTCACCTATGATTGTTCTTTCCTTCAAGCTTGCAAGTTATGTTTATCAAGATCTAATATCTATCAGAAGGGGAGGAAGCAAAGCGGTCAGACGATAATATATCAGATAGGTTTATTATAGACTATTAAGTATAACAATTAATTTGTAATTCAGGATGCAACTTGAAGTAAATTATTGAAGAAAAATGATCAAGTCATTACAAATTTTATTAACCAAGCAATGTTTTATATTTAAATGACCCTTCCTTCCTTCCTTCCTTCCTTCCTTCCTTCCTTCCTTCCTTCCTTCCTTCCTTCCTTCCAAAATAACACTATCAGCCATAATCTGAGTTTCCATGGGTTTGAGAATGAGACAAATAATGACTAATATCTACTAGTTCATCATGGGCTACTTTCCTATTTATCTCATTTTGATTCTCAAGAGAACCCTGAGAGTTTCCTCAACAGCTTCTAGGAATGTATCTCAGTTTGAACACGAGATTTTGTTATATTCCAGAAAAATAAGAAATGAAAGAAAACTCAAGTATGGTGCATTCATTCATTCATTCAATTATCAAATTCAATAAATATTTTTAAGAATCTTCTAATTGCATGAGTTGGCTCTAGGCTAGAGAAACTGGTGAGCTGCCACCACAGAGTTTACTGTGTTGGGGGAAATAGACAATAAACTAGTAAACAGATGAAACAAAGGTTGTTTACTGCAAAAGAGATCACTGGGATAGAGAGTGGCTGATGAGGGAGGAAACAATGTAGAGACAACATTCAGATAGGGTGGTCAGGAGAGTCTCTCTGAGAAAGAGGCAGTTAATCTGACTTTTGAACAATGAAGAGGATCCAGCCAGCAGAGATTTGAGGAAAAGGAATTAATAACTTCTTTGGGGTGGGAACTAGTGTGGAGTGTTTAAGGAATGGAGAGTCAAGCATTGTAGCTGGAGATGAATGAGCAGGAGGGAGCTTGGCATGAAGTGAATTTAGAGAGAAAGGCAGAGGCCGGGCCATGCAGCATCTTGTAGGCCATGGTTAGTAGTGTGGATTTTAAGCGTTTAAGGGCCAAGAAGATGGTGATGACAGCCTGCCAAGATTTCTTTACCAGTAAGATGCACTTTTCCCCGGCTGCTGGGGGTGTTGGATGCAGAAATATCTGGGAAGTTATGTCCTCCCCTTGGGGGCAGCCTGTAGCTGACTGGTACAAGTATAGAAAAGGCCAATTCCCTTGTTTCAGTACAGGGCATAGGGCATGTCTTTCATGCTCCTCACACTCCAGACTCCCACCCAGCCCAAATCAGGCTGAAGTTAGGCTTCACTGAAACCACACCTTAGCTTCGCTGCTTCTCTTGCCCCTTCCTTCTGCCCCCTTTGTTGCAGGTTTCTCCTGAGATCACAAGGAGCTCTTGCACAAGGGCCCTTATTTCAGGCACTGCTTCTAGTGGTAAAGAGTATTAGGCTATGACTCTCGGGGCGCAGGAACTGTGTCTGTCTCATTCACCTTCAGATGGAAGATTCAAACCAAGGCCTGACATCATCTGATTACTTAAAAATTTCTCTGACTATTGCGTGTGTGTGTGGAGTGGGCATGGGGGGAGTGAAAGGGGCAGAAGGTAGGTCAACCAGGTAGAAGCTATTGTAATCATCCAGGCAAGATATGACTATGTCTGGGTTCACAAATGAAAGCATCTCTATTATGTGAATTTTCACTCACAATTATACTTAGAAAACTCCCTTGTCATCAAGAAATTAACAAGTGACCTGAGGCAGATGAACGTTGATAAAAGTATGATGCATTGTAGTATATAATGGGAAGAATATATAAAAGGTCAAATGCTCATTAAGACTTATAATCCATTTGAGCATTTAGTACAGAAATGAGACAAATGTATAGTTGTTCTTTAGCTTAAGTACTGGAATTAGTCTCAGGCCCTTAGGATGGGGGGAACTATAATTTAAAACATCCGTTTGACTCTAGTATAAAGTTGACAATTCGAAAATGACTCTTGTTCTTTACACTTTGAGCTAGTAAAGGCCTCTGATTTGCATTGGGGATTTATGGTCCCCCCTTGAATGCTCCTCATATTCCTCTCTTCTTGTTAACCCCCAGATCAAGATGTAATAATAACCTGGCTCCGCCTATCTTAACAAATGCAGCAGATAATGAATATAAAGAGTTATACAAGCTAAGGCAATATGGCTCAGGGGATATGATAATCAAGAAGAAAAAACCTTAAAGGATTATCCATTTATGCAAATATTTATATATCGAAAGAGCTGGAAAAAAAAAAAACAAACAAACCGCAATATCCAAAAGGGAAATGGTTTTCTGCCCTATTGTGACCACTCATACTTTGAGGATCTGAAGTCTCTTTTGTAAATGTGCAGTAGTATCTGCTCTTTAGAGAAGGATGTGTCAGGTAATTCACAGTAGGCGTGAGGAAAGGCATAGAGGAAGCATCTTTTTTCTTAAAGCCAAGCCAGGCAGGTTGTGGGGGTGGGTCAGCAGTTCAGGCTGGTAAGGGAAAGGGAGCTCTCCTGGCCCTCTGAGGAGTCTCCTCTTTGAAAGACAAGGCCCCATCGTCCCTCTCACTGACAGTGCAGGACCTCCCTGGGAGCCACCCATCCTGCTTCATCCCTAACACTGCCAGGACAAAGCCAGTGTTAGGGCCTCTCTGGAGAGAAAGATCTCTTTTCCAGAGTTACTAATCCAAAAGGGACACAGGTCAGCAATGGAGGGAATGGAGATGATGGCCGCATACTCTGAAGCCAGCCTGGAACATCATCCGAATTCTGTTATGTAGATTTTTAATCACAAGAAGAATTACAGATATTTGGAGAAGCGGTAAAGCCTATGACTTCACATTTTACATTCATCTATTCATTTATTCACCACCCAGCCTGCTCTGTCTTCAAAAACAAGAAGAGAAATGAAGACAGATCGCACTTTCCAGAAACCCAGTCTTTACAAAGTTAAAACCATCAGAAAGCTATATTCTCAAACTTTGCTATACAACAGAACCACCCAGAGCTTTCTAATCTAATTCTTCTAAGTGGGAGCCAAGACGTTGTGTTTTTTAAAGACTTTGAGTTTGATCTGACCGTGCCTTTGGTCTAGAGAGATGCAGCGCATCCTTGGAGAACTGTAATCTCTCTTCTCAGGGGTTTATGGTTAAGGGATTATGACCTAGAACCTGAAAACTATCCAGAGATTCTCAACAGGGATAATATTGTCCTCACCCCTTCTCCCAGCGACATTAGAGACCTTGATTGGAGACCTTTTTGGTTGCCACAGCTTGAGGGGAGGGTGCTGCTGACATCTAGTTAGTAGAAGCTGGGGGTGTTGTTAAATATCCTGTAATGCACAAGGCAGTACCTACAGTGAAGAACTATCTGGCCCCAATTGTCAGTAGGACTGAGGTTGAGAAACTTTGTTTAGTCTAAGGGTAATTCTGCTTTAAAGCCAACATGGCAGGCGGCTTCCAGTAAGTATCATTTATTGTGCACTTACGATGTTCTAGCTACATTATACATGTTAGTGAACATTAATTGTTGTTTATTAAGTGCTGTTATTTGTTCCCATTATCAAAATAAGAAAATTGAGGCCCAGAGACAAAAAACTTATCTATATCCATGTATTTAGTAGGACAAATGAAAGACTAGGGATTTGAACATGTGCAGTCAGGCTTCCAGCCACGACACTGTACTTTTGTCCAACACATTCCGTTTTTCTTTTTCTGAGAGTTTCCAGGCAGAGAAGGGATGGAGATTACACACACACACACACACACACACACACACACACACACACGTATTACATACATACATATACACCCATACATACATTCATACATGCACACATGTACATTTACACCCATACATACACATGCACACGTGCACGCACACACTCACACACACACACATACATACATACTTGGATTAGTACTTATTGAGATTTTTTGTTTGAGAAAAATAAAACTTTTCTATGCAAAAGATAGCCCCTCTGAGCCAAGAGATGAATGGACGTTAATCATTTTTGTGCCACGTGGCCAGGTTAGGGCTGCAGAAGTGCCTAGAGGAATCCCCAAAGAGGATGCTGACTGATGCTGGATTCGAGCTGTGCTTGGCAGCTAGTGGGGACCCTGTGGTGCGGGTTGGGGCAGTGCCTGACCAGCCAGACTGTGTTTCTGACAACTCTGATCTTTTTACCTCTGATGAGCATCTGTTAAAATGATGCCTCAGCAGGAAAGCACAGTGGGGAGAATGTCAGCTCAGAGCATGGGAGCTTATGACTGACCTCTCAGACGTCCTCGAGAAAACCCTGGTGTCCCCAGGCTCCCTTTGCTCACTGGCCCTGTGCTCTGTGCAGTTGGAGGAAATGAAACAGAACCCCAGCAGCGGTCATCTGCCCTCTCTCGAGTGTCCCTACCCGTGGTCACCATACTAGGGCGAGGGGTTCTGCCAGTTGTGCATCTACTGCTGGGCCTCATTGTGTCTCACAGCACAGATTTAGGCCAGAGGCTCTTGCAAGTTGGAGCAGTGTCTGCCTTACCTGGGAGGGCCCTGCAGGCCAGCAGATTCAGTAACTTATCTAAAGGCACGTGGAGGACCTGAGCAGGCAGGCTTCCGGCCACAACACTATATTGCAAGCCAGCAGGTTCTGTTTTCTCTTCCTGTGAGCTTTTCCAGATATGAAAATGGGCCCGTTTACAGCATGACTATAAAATGTTCACAAGAAGGTGATTTTTAGAAGAAAAAATAAGAGACTTCTGGGGTTCGACAGAATAGTAGTGTGAGTGGAACTGGGCCCCTGCTCACCTCTAAGCTTGCTCTTTCCTCCTCGGCTTTTTTTCTCTGAGGAGAACCTTCTGGGTGCTGTGCCCTGTAAGCACACTTTATGTACTTCTAGGCTCCATGTCTATGAAGGATTTTTGAAATGAAGTTGACAGCAGAGAATTGAGGTTCGTGGAGGACACTGACTTGACGTCTTACCATTTTTTTGGGTAGAGATTTTTCATATTTATTGTAAACACAGGCTACTACCGACTAATTTACTATCTCCAGTCTTGGCTGGGCTATTGGATCTACCGTTTAGCTCTCCCACCTCTCTCAGAATTTTTCCTGAAATTTTTAAAAAACTTTTTTCAGGCTGCTTTCTACCTCCGAAGGTGATTCTGCTTCCTGTTTACAGAGAAGTTAAGACTGTCAATATGCATTTCCTGTTGGTAGTCATTCATGCTGTTTGCCAAGCAGCTCCATTTTTCTCTCCTTTCAGATGTATGGCAGTGTTAGATGTCCCCGCCCTTCTTGTGGCGGGGTGAGTGATGTGACTGACTGTTGACAATGAGTTGTAAACAGAAACAATAGGCGTCACTTCCAGCTGACAGTGTATAATTGCCAGTACAAGACTGTCCAGAGCTGGATTTCCCTCTGGAGGGTGGAAACATTTGAGGTGGTGGCTATTCTATCAGCATGGGTTCCTTAGTGGATTCTGTTTCTAGATTGAAATAGGGTGATCAATAAATAAACCTCCTTTTGTTAAAAGCCACTACAACTTTGGTTTTGCTTGTCAACATAGTATCACTTCCCCTGTCTTGATTAAAATCCTGTTCTTATTGCCCAACAAATAATGCGGCATCCATATCCAGCAGAGGAAAAGCTGTCTCTCCATCTCGCCTCATTTTTACAACGACTTGGCTTATAAATGGCATCCTATTCTTAAAAGGACAGAAACAAAATCCTTCAGCATGGTATACAAACCTCTGCATGGTCTGGTCTCTCTTTCCTTAGTTGGACTCATCCCACACCTCACTCTTGCTCATGCCTTGTAACTCGACCACGTTCACCTTCTTTCATCTCTCCTTACATGCTGTGTTTCTTCTCACCTCAGGGCCTTTGAACATGTTCTTTCAGCCAGAAATGTCCTCTCCATCTCTGGTTCATTTGTTCTCAGAGCAAGCATGCGTTCCTCAGAGAAGCCATCACTGACCTCCCTGATAAGGTCACGTCTGCTTTTAGAACTGACGATATCATGTTCTACACTTTTACAATGCTCACTTTAATTGCAGTATTACAGTTTATTGGTCTTATGTTTTGATTACTCTGCCTTCCCCGTGATGGCTGACATTATGTCATTTTTATTCACCACCATGTCCCCAGTGATCAGCACAGCATACCTCATCGTCATTCAGTGGAAACTTGTTGAATGTCTGAGAGAGGGTATGCAGTTATGCTGTCAATTTGCTAACCACTGGCCACATGCGGCTTTTGAAATTTATTTTTAAAATAATAAGAATTCAGCTTCGTAATTACATCAACCATATGTCAGGTGCTAATTTGCCATATGAGGCTAGTGGCTACCATATTAGAGAGTAGAAAATAGAGGATTTCTATCATCACAGAACATTCTGTTGGATACTCTGTCAGATAAAACCCAAGTACCTGTGCATGGCACACAATGCCCTCTGGCCTCTGGTTCGGACAAGCTTTCCACTCTCTTTCTTTCCCACAGTGATACAGCCACAGGGAAACACTCATCTCTTTCTAAACATGTTCCCTGCACATGCCACTCTTAGGTGTTTGTGACTTTTCGACTTTCGCCTTTCTCTGCCTCAGTTGCCATCCCCTCCAGCACTTCCCATACTTTAAGCCCTGGCTTAAGCATTTCTCTTCTGGGAAACTTTTCCCAAGGTTTACACTGAGCTGCCCCCTTCCCATTCCTGTTTGCCCTGTCCAGACAGGATTGCAAACCTTTGTTCACACACCTCTCTCTATTGCTACATGAACCCCTCAAGGGCGAGACCTGGGTCTTGGTCTCTCAGTCTCCCTGCACTGCCCAGCACAGAGCTGGTGGTAACACAGACAGCACTGAATGCTTGTTAGATGAGTGAGTAAATGTATTATTTCCTTAGTACAACGGTGTGAAGAAAGGGAAGTGTGTTACTGAGGAGGGCTAGTGAAGGCTGCTCTCTGAAATCCTCCCTGCTCCTGTTGTCCGGTCCCAGTCTTTATTTCATGTGAGACTAGCTTTCTGAGACAGGAATCAACAGGAGCTTGGCAGAGTCAGGAAAGGACACCTGGAAATCCAGGGACTGGAAGGCTCAGCAGAATGGAGCTGCTTCCTGAGGAGAGTGGGGAGTTGGAAGGAAAGGCTGCTGGTACCTTTAGATTCCCCGGATCAAGCCACATGCCAGGGTGCTAGACTTGGAAGTCCAAAAGAGGTAACTGCTGTGAACTCTACTTTGCTCGGCTAGTGAGGTGCAGAGGCTGCTGCTGTGATATCATAGCATACCTGTCTTCACCTCACTGATGGCTCTTTCAGGGCAACACTGTGTCTCATTCTCTTCAGGATCCCCAGCGAGCTGATGAGTGTCTGTACAGCTCAGAGGTGGTGGCTAAAAGAGCTTGTCAGATTGAACTAACCATCCTTACTGGTGATATTGCCTGATAAGAGATGTTTTCTGCAATAGGAATAATACAATTTTTACAAAAGTTTTTGTTTTTTTTTTCTTCTTCTTCCTTTTTTTTTTTTTTTTTTTTTTGTAGCAGACATAATGTAGCTTAGTTATGTCCAAAGGGGCAGGCACCTCCTCTAAAGGTGGAGTCAAGGCCTCTACCATGTAAAATAGGACCTTTAGGGTCTTTTTGTCCCAGTCTTCCTTGGCAATTGAGCCCTCAGGACCCAAGCCTACAAAGTTCTTTTGGTGAATAGGAGATTCACCTGATCCTCATTAAGACAGACTTGGAGTCAGGCAGAAGGAAGAAATGATGCAGGAGAAAGAATGTAACTTTCCTATAAGCCTAGAGATGAAGAAGCTATAAAGAGGGGAAGAGGGAGGCATGAGAGTGAAGGGCCCAGATGTGTGTCCTCAGACAAGCTGAATAGAGCACCAAGGATTGTTACTGCTCACTGAGCAATGACCACATGCCAGACACTGGGCTTATTTTATGGGTGCAGCCTGGACCCAGCTGAGCCAAAGCAGATTCAGAGCTGTTAGGTCTTTTCAGCTGGTAGAATAGACGTGCCCTAAGGATTTATTTAGAGTTGATATGCAGGGGGAGAAGAGGGCCTTTAAGAGGGATATTTAGGCATGGTTCCCTGGGGACAGAGATAGATAGAAATGGAGAAGGCAGAAAGATGTCTGTTACTCAGATTGGCCTTGGAGGAGAAGAGTAAGGTCTCTATGTGTGGGTGCTTCAGGCCAAAGCTGAAGGAATTGTTTTCTTTATCCATGAGGCACAGTGGAGTCACTTTTGAGCTTAAGTGTGATTCAGCATAGGAAGAGACGCATCCTTACTTTTTCATGAGGCAAGTTTGGCTTCTGAGTGGACTGGACCTTTAAAGGCTGGGATGAACTGAGATGGATAACAGAAATGTCTCATGTGGGCTTTCACTCTAAGCCAGTACAATGTGTGAATTAACACTGCCTCATTCATATCCACAGGCTGGTGAGGTACATGTACTTTATCCCATTCAGTTCTTATAATTTTATGAAGTAAACATTGTTCTTCAAACTTTATAGATGAGGAAAGTGAGACACAGAGAGGCTAAGTGACTTGATCGAGTGATCTTATGAATAAGTGGTTGGGCCAGGATTAACCTCAGAGAGTACCGTCTTAGCCACTTCTCCAACAATGCCTTCCAGATACAGTGTTTAACATTTCAGATGACACATCTACATGGGTTATTGGGGAGACTGAGCTACCCTTTTAAGATAGAAGTCATGGAGAACCACCATGTCCTCATGGGGCCTTTGGTCTTTTGGGGAGGCATTTTAGGCTATAAGGATGATATCCTTACATGGGACCTGGGTGGGGGGGCATTTCCAGTATTCTCTGGGGAGATAACAAAGGACAAGCTAGGGAATGTCTTCAGGGACAAAAGGATTCCTATAACCCCGTGGAGCTGAAGAGAACTTTAGTTTCTAGAGCACTTCCTCTTATATCAATTCATTTGAAAGTTCACAGAAAACTTTGTGAAGCAAACACTTAAATGCCCATTTTGCAGCTGGGGAATGAGGCCTAGAGAACTTCAAAGACTTGCCCAAGACCACATGGCTAGTAACTAAAAGAATTATGCTAGAAATCTGGTCTCCTGACACTCACTTCATGATTCTTTCCTTGTTACCAAGTGGTCCCATGTGCCATGGTGGGACTATTGTCTTTATCTAATGGAGGGTGATGTTACAACTGAGCCAGCCAGGGGGCGAAGCATTAGGGTGGTACCTGAAGAGAGGCAAACATTCAGATGTAGGACAGGATCTAGGGTGCAGTACCAGCCTTATATTCAGATTTATGCACTTCATAGATATATAGGCTGATTCTATATTAGAGTTTCCCAAAGACTGTTACGTGGACAACTGGTTTCACCAGTTGTTCTATGAAAAATAGGGTTCTGTGGTTAAGTAATAGATATTATACCTTTTTTAAAAAAAAGAGTATCAATGCATATTAAAAGTTCTGTAATTTCTTTAACAAAGAAGTCTGTTTGACTTGTTTGAACACAAAACATTTTCTTAAGTTCACACCTATGAGCAGCCCATGAAACTATCAGGAACAACTAGTTTGCTTTGATCAGTGAATTAATGGTTCGAGTTGATATCACATGGGCAGAGTGTTAAAAATTTTTCATGGTTTTATATTTCATTTATAAAGCTGTGTGTGTGTGTGTCTGTGTGTGTCTCAGTTGTGAAAGGCAGTGTATTTGTCAATGGGCCTCGGTGCTAGTTGTTCCTTTACTCAGTGACCCAGGGTTAGATTGTGCCCAGGCCAGCCTGCTAAAGTCCAGAAATTAAAACTGAATTCTCATTATAATACTAATAAGCCTTTTTAATATTGGACATTTTCACTGGGAAATCACAATAGAATAAATGTCAAGGAAAACCGTGTATCTGTCTGCTGTCACCTGATGGCATACACGGTTCACGAAATGGGAGGTCCTTGGAATGAGCAAGGCTGACATTTTATGTGGGTCGTTTATCATCGTACTCCTTATGGATTGCAGCAGGTACTTGACATTCATGATGGCTATTTCCTGAGACCTTTATGACCCCCTATTCGGCAAATACCACTAGAGTAAATGATTTTCCTCATAAAACCTTTTTATTCTGGCCCAAACCGTCATGTTCATGGAGAGTTTCACTTTTTCTTTGCATTCATCACCACAGCCATTTTGTACTTGGTAGTTGACAATGGGGGGGAACATGTAGCTCTGAAGTGGTGGCCAGATTTTTGGCTAGCTGACTCATCTACCTTCAGTGACCATTTTGCTAAGAGATTTGGATTTATATTTCAGAAAAATTGTGAATGCCTACGTTTCATAGGTTGTTGGAATTGCTCCTAAATATCTAAAACTGTGACTGTAAATCTACAAATGCCAAGCATCTGTTCTTTGGGTTTTCAAAGACATCTTCACCTTTCACCCTCTGCTGGGAGGCAGGAAGATGCTCTGGCCTGGGGAAGGAAGGAAATGCTTCTGGTTCTGGAAGCTTAAAACCATCCTTACCATTCACAGAAAGGTTTGTTTGACCTTCAAAGCCATGGATATCTCAGCAGCTTCAGGAGAAATTGCTGTACTTTGATGAAAAGACTCTGTGAGTTCTTGGGGTAGGCTAAAAAATGAGTTTCCCTAAGTTAAGAAAATAGGATTGTACTTGAAATTTTAACCTGACTCTTCTCCTATCATTCTATGCTTTTGAATATTAATATAAGGCCACCTTCCCATGATTTATCAATTTTATTTTTGGGACTCAGAGTCTTTTAAAAAAGCTGTTTTTTTTAAAATTTAAATTTTTGGTTATTGTTAAAAGTAAAAGGGCAGGAAGATTTGATCAAACTTGGAAGCTCTCTCTAGATGAATTCCAGAGATACATGTGAATTGTTAAAGGATGGTTCACCCCAAACAAGATAACCAGGCAAGGGGAGAAATGCCCAGAGGCTGTTTTGGGGGTATTGAAAATATCCCTAGTATTGACCCTGTGAAATAGCTAGGGAAAAAAAAATAAATTCTGAAAGACTGATTAGCTGTCTTGTTATGTGCACAGCACATTCGTATTTAAACATACGATCTTCGGAGCTCTGCAGTTTTCATCAGGATGAATTGACATTATCTAACATAAGAACAGATTCTAAAGAATCCAGAATACATTTAAAATGGACACATAATTGAGGTTTGCTCCTTTGGACCTCAGTCTGACCAGCCACTGTGGGTCTGAGGGCTGCTGGGTGCTAGTGGCCATTAAAGACATCGTGAGGTCATTTGAGGAGGTAGAATGAGCTTGTTCTTATGAAAATCGACTCAAGCTTCCTACTATAGACTTTTTCATAAGCCTTGGGAGTGAAATTTCTCTAAGCCCCACAAAAGCCTTAACACGAAAACATTTTTTACATAACGAGTTCCTAGACACAGAAAAAGCTCAATACATTCTGTTGAAAAACCTTAGTAATATGTTTCTGATGAAAACTTGGGTATTGACCTGCTAGCTGATGGGAACACTGACAGTGACATTGTCCCTACCAGTGGTTAGGGGGTGAAAAAAAATCTCTTCAGTTCTCGAGGCTCAAAGCTTGTTCATGGAATGATTATAATGCTCTTTCTCTCTCTCCTGATAGGCTGAGGGAGAAGGGAAACAGGATGGTGAGAGGGGCTCTGAGTAGTCCTGCCGGCCTGGCAGTTCCCTGTCTAGAGAGAAGTTGGGTAATTGGTGTTGTTACTGTCACCTTGTGAGGACATAAAATATTAATGAATGCAAAGCTAGGTCAGCAGTCCTGCCAGGTGGGAAGGCCAGGAGAGGTGGGGAAGCTTACCTTCTTGACTTCGTATTTAATTGCGAGTTTGATCCGGCTCAGACTTGGACGGTGGTGATCGGACCAGACTTGGAAGTTCACGTCACCATTTAAAATTGCTTCCACCTCTTCTGTGTCTCGGCATAGGTCCAGCACGCCCACCACAAAATCCTTGCATTGCATAGATAACTTCCTGTAATCGTTCTAACAGAATAAAGAGAAATCAGAGGTGTGTCACACTGCGCCCCACAGATTGGTTTGCCCAGCACAGCAGGACTGATCAGTACCTGTTCACCAAGGATGATATGGAGAGCATTTGAAGCAAGGAATGTGCTGGGTCCAGAAGGTAGGGCAATTTCTCTTGACACAACAGCCTAGAGGACATCTTCTCTAAGCAGAATTCATGTGTTCCGTGGGCCACCTGCAGCAGAGTCACCTTGGATCCCTGCTAAAACTGCAGGTACCAGGCCCTTCTCAGATATATTGAGTCAGAATTCCTGGGATGAGACCCAGGAATCTGTCTTTCAGTCTCGTTCTCTGATTCTGATTCCTGCCGAAGCCCATCCTGGGCTCTTTCAAAGCAGCAGTCCTCCTGTTCTGAGGGAGGAGTAGTGAGGACATGAACTTTTAAGGCTGGTGGAAAGAACGCTTCAGTCACTTACCACCAATCTGTAATAGTCATTGCTCTACATAGGAAGTTTACTGGAAAGATATGACTGATATGCTAAAATTGGGGAAAAAATGTACACGGGTATGTTTTTTATTTTTTTAATGAGCTGGGAAATTTATTAAATTCTAAATTTAAAAACCAAATGTAATTTAAATCTAATAGGATTCTTTCTTACCACAAATCCTTTTGTATGTTGAATCATGGCTCCTTAAATTACTTGCCTATTGAATAAATGTTTTGGACTTTGACCTTTTTTCTTTCTTTTTTTCTTTCTTTTTTAATGAGTTGCCTCTGGAGTTCTCTTTTTTCTTCCCTTGGCATGCCTTTCTGAATTATCTTTGAGCGGCTGACTTCTCTTTCTAGTAACATGCCAACTTCTCTCTCCCCCAAACAGACTGCATCAATTCCAATAACGATCCAAAATGATGGACAAAAGAGTATTTCTTGTCACCCTCATACCACTAGTCGCCCAAAATATTTTCCTCTAGAGGCTTTCTTACTGGTTTTGTACCTGAAACAAGTCTATTTAGAGTCTATTCAGAAAGGACACAAGAGACAAATATCAGTTTCAGTGCTAATCAACAACAGTCTTAGGCTGGTAAATGATAGTCGGTAAATAGTGCAGTTTTGCTTTTCCAGAACTTGGATTCCTCAGCAAATAAGTGGGAGCCTAGCAAACTGCAGGAGCTAGGCCATTTTTCTGAATTAATGATTCTTGTCTCCTTCCAGTTTGCTGCATCAAAATGCGTTAGAGAAAGAGGTAAGTAAATGTTTGTTAGCTAGGAAAAGGATCAAAAAAATGTTTTCAGACAAGGGTGGCACCCATTTTTTATATGTGTAAAATTTAGAAAGAAGGGAAATGCTAGACAGAAAAATGACTACTCAGCTCAGGCAGATTGTCATTGAGAAAAATTCAGGGAAGGTAGTTTGAATGTTCTAGGTTTTGGCACTCAGCACAGGGCTGGGTGGTGACACAAAGGGCTGCATTGTGTATTCCTCCATCCCTGACACTCACCCACTTTCCCTCCCTTCCACCCTTCCTCCTTGCCTCCCTCCCTCCCTTTCTTCCTTCTGTCCTTCCTTCTTGAGAGCCTACTATCTACTAGGCAATGAAATTGGCAACGAACAAAGAAAATGTGGTCACTGACTAGTGTGAGGTAGAGGAGGCTAGGGATCCACTCTCGGGATTGCATGACAGTAATGCTAAATAAACTTGCTCATGGCTTGTCCCAGCTAAGAGATTCTGAGAGCCCTGAGGAACCAGCAGTAGGAGGTTCAAGCAACACTGGGCTCAGCAAAATGGACAAGAAGGGTCACCTTATCACACTCAGCAAAATGGACAAGAAGGGTCACCTTATCACACGGGCCCATTCAACTCTGGTAGTTCTGTTGCTGCAACACAGTTTCCCTGAATCTCTGGCTCTTTAATCCATCAACTTTATTGTCTCTTTCTCAAGAACAAGGAATCTCTCAAAATTGATATCTGTTCCTGGTAAAACACAAACTTCCCTAATGGTAGAAAAGACCTCACCTCTTGGTGGAAATGCCTATCTAGAGCTGAATGCATGGAAGGATACAGCAAAGACGTGGAAAGGGCTTGACCCAGCTCTTGGTGCATGCTCACTATGATAGGAGCAAGTCAGAGTGTAGTGCCCCAGAACCTCTGCACACTTCTGGGTCCAGTGCAGTTCAGAATACCAGGCATCATTTCACTGGAGATTTTCACTTCCCTGGGCCCTTTCAGCTAGCTTGGCCATAAGAGGGGAAGATACACCAGATCAAGTAGTTACATCTTTATCCCCTGCATTAAACACTCAGGCTGGAAGGCAGCAAGCCTGATATTTGCAGATAGAAGAGACAAAGAGACCCTGTGGCTGCCAGGAAGATGGAGATGACATGGATATGAATAGCTACAGATAGGAGGGTCATGGCCCCGGCCCAGGCTTACCCTTAGGTGACCATCTCTGGGAGATTATGATGATTACGATTTGTCACGGGTGAACACTGAGCTCGGTGAGCCTTCCAATGCACGTTCCTCAACTTTAGTTGGAGGTGAATGAGACACATATCTGAGAGTTAGCAGACGCCCTTTAAAATTTACTTACTATTCCTACACACTGAAGTCTGCCAGTTACAGTGGGTGACAGATGTTCTACTTGCTCATCACTCTCAATCCTCATAAAAATCTCATGATGGAAGTATGCCAGCATACTTACAAATGGAGAAACAGATTCAGAAAGATAAACGAATAGACTGAATCCACTTTTCCTTATATAGTAGTCTTCCCTTATCCGTAGGGCATATGTTCCAACACATATCCCCAACACAGATCCAGTGGATGTCTGAAACTGTGGATAGTACAGACCCCTACATTTACTATGTTTTTAAAAGACATACATACCTATGATAACATTTAATTTATAAATTAGGCACAGTAAGGGGTTAACAACAAAAATAAGAAGAACAATTATAATAAAAATTATGTGAATGTAACATTATTAAGTAATGTAAGGATTACTCGAACACAAGGACTGTGATGCCACAAAAGCTGATCCAATAACTGAGATGGTACTAAGTAGCTACCAGGTGGGTAGGTAAACAGTGTGGGTACTCTGGACAAAGGGATGACTTACGTCCCAGGTAGGATGGCATGAGATTTCAACACACTAGTGTAATTTAAAACATAGGAATTGTTTATTTCTAGACTTTTTTATTTAATATTTTTTGGACTGTGGTTGACTGTGGGTAGCTGAAACTGTGGAAATCGAAACTGTGGATATGGGGGACCACCGTATTAGTCATTTATTCATCTCTCTGTCACTCTCTCACCTTCCCTGAAGATTTTTGCTCCTGTCTCACTGTCACTCTCCCAGCATTACTGCTTCTGTTGTTTTTGGTGGTTTCAATACCTAGGAAGATGACCTTCCCATTACTCTGTTTTCTTATTTTCTTGACAACATCTTTTCTAACAACCTTATTGGCAACCTCTAACTTCATCACTCATTCTCTTAGTTATTGCCAGTATAGCCATGATCCTCAATTCAAGTTTCCTTCTATCTGTCACTATCACTTGTATGTCTAGTTCACTGCCTGTGAGGCCCCAATTCTAGCATTCCTTTGATTCCTACAAGCCATTGACCATACCACCTTTCAACTGGTTTTCATCCCTCTTAGGTCCCTGTCTTCGTCCTTGTAGAGATTATATTTCATTGGCAATCATTCTAATCTGTTTCTGGAATGGTTGTACCATTTTACATTACTGCCAACAAATTATAGGCATTCCAACTCTTCCATATTCCTGCCAGCACTTGGTATGGTTAATTTAATTTCTGTGTAGTGTTATCTCATTGTGGTTTTAATTTATATTCCCTAATGCCTAATGACATTGAGCATCTATTTTTGTGCTTATTTGCCATCTTTGTATCTTTGATGAAGAGTCTCTTTTTAAATCCTTTGTCCATTTTTTAAAAAATTGAGTTTATTTTCTTATTGAGTTTTGAGAGTTCTAATATATATTCTGAATATAATTCCTCTTAAGACATAGGGTTTGTACAATAAGTATTGGCGAGGATGTGGAGAAAAGGGAACCCTCGTGCATTGTTGGTGGAATTGTAAATCGGTGCAGCCACTATGGAAAACAGTATGAAAGTTCTTCAAAAAATTAAAAAATAAACTACCACATAACCCAGCTATCTCACTTCTGGGTATTTATCTGAAGAAATCCAAAACACTAATTTAAAAAGACATATGCTCCCTTATGTTCATTGCAGCATTATTTACAATAACTAAGGTATAGAAGCAACCTAAGTGTCCATCAATAGATGAATGGATAAGGAAGAAGTGGTACATATATACAATGGAGTATTATTCAGCAATAAAAAAGAATGAGATCTTGCCATTTGCAACAACATGGATAGGCCTAGAGAGTAGTAGTATGCTGAGTGAAATAAGTCAGACAGAGACAAGCAAATACCATATGATTTTACTTATTTGTGGACTCTAAAACAAACAAACAAAACAAACTCATGGATAAAGAGAACATTTTGATGGTTGCCAGATGGGTTGGGGGTTGGAGGGATGCATGAAAATGGAGAAAGGAATAATATGTACAAATTGCTGGTTATGTAAATAGTCATGAAGGTGTAAAGTACATCATAAGGGATATCGCCAATAATATTATAATAATAAATTTTGGTGTCAGGTGAGTACTAGACTTATCAGGGGATCACTTCATAAGTTATATAAATGTCTAATTACTGTGTTGTATACCTGAAACTAATATTGTATGTCAACTGTAATTGATAGAAAAAGATAGGATTTGTAAATATTTTCTCTCAGTATGTGATTTCATTCTCTTAACAGTATCTTTCAAATAATAGAAGTTTTAAATTTTGGTGATGTCCAATTTATCATTTTCTTTTATAATTATACTTTTGGTGTCATAGCTTTTTTTATTTACTAAAGTGGGATCATTGCTTAATATAAGGTCACACATATTTTTTTCTCCAATGTTTTCCTCTAGAAGTTTTATAATTTAGGTTTTATATTTAAGTGTGAACCATTTTGTGTTAACATTTATTTGTTTTTTTTTTTTGTGTGTGTTAACTTTTATATAAGATATAAAGTAGAGATAAAAATTCCTTTTATTGCATATGGATGTTTATATGCTTCAGCTTCATTTGTAGAAATAGCTTTTCTTCATTGAGTTGCTTTTGCACAATTGGCAAAAATTGTTGGTCATATTTGTATAGGTTTATTTCTGTGTTCTCTATTCTGTTTTCTTGATCTATATATCTATTATTTAACTAGTACTCACTATCTTTATTTTTATAGCTTTATATTAAATCTTAAAATGAGGTACCTTGAGTCTTCTAGCTTTGCCTTTTATTTTTTAAATTGTTTTGGCTTTTCTCATTTTTTTTTATATATATGTTTAATAAGATAATTCATATCCAGAATGAATTCTGCTGGGATTTTTATTAGAATCGTGTTAAGTCTATAGAAATGTTTGGGGAGAACTGACATCTTAATATATTGAATCATCCCAATTATGGACATGAGATATTTCTCCATTATTTAGCTCTTCTTTGATTTCCTTCATTAATGTTTTATAGCTTTCAGCATGTAGATACTACATATGTTTAATAAGACACATAACTAAATATTTCATTTTTTAGCTGTTGTAAATATTTTTCAAAGTGTTTGGTTTTTAATTTTTTGTACTGTATGTAGAAATATGATTGACTTTTTGTATGTTGACCTTATGTTCCTATGATCTGGCTAACCTCACATACTGGTGCTTTACAGATTCCTTGGAATTTCCTACATAGACGAACATGTTTGCAAATATGAATTTACTCTTGAATGAATACTTATCTTAGACATATTTATTAATATTACTAATTAAATGGTCAGTAACATGATTTTACATTGGTTTGAAGATTTACAAAATATTATTTCTAGGAACAGTGTTGCCAATAATTATTTTGCTGGCTTCAACCCAGAATTATTGGCTCAGAGCTTTTTATTTGGTCAATGTATTGAACAGTTTTTGAATATTCATCTACCATTTCTTGTGCTCTGCTCAACACAGATGTGAACAGAGATTATTTGATTTTCAGCTTGTCCAGAATTCCTTCTCTTTCCTTTTGGTCCATAGGTTTCACAGACTCATTTATTATTGAAATTAATTCTGGTTCCAACACAGACAACAAACCAAAACCATTTAACATGGTATGCTGATGTTTTTGAATTGTTGGTGCTGATGCTATTGGTTTGTCAGCACCAATTTCAGGAAATTATTAGTTTCCTTGACTTGGTCAAGAACCTCAACTTTCAAACCTTTTCAAATCTACTGACAAACAAATTAGAAAAGAGAGAAGCATATGACTCTCATTGGTCAAAAGTTAAATTAATTTCTCTGACTGATGCTATGAAGACACCCACATACTACAGGATAATTAACACTGATTCCTCAATGGAGACCTTAGAAATTAGATTGAAAAAGAATGTAGGCCTCAAATTTACTCCCCCCTCCCTTCTCTTCAGAGAGAAGGAATGTTTATTGAAAGCTCCAACTGAAGTAAAAATGGGAATAAATTAACATAAATGTGCATATTGTAACCATGGGAGATTTTTTGCTTTTGACATTTAGGCCAAGTTTGTTTAAGAAATGATTACAGAAATAGTTTACAATAAAAGTTTTCTAAACATTTTTGGTATTTCATTAGGTGATTACATTTACCCTATAAAGCTGATAGTATTATTTCCAAATAATAGGAGGACTGAGAATTGACCATTGGATTTAGCAACTTGGAGGTCTTGGTCACCTTGATGGGAGCACTTTTGGGAGAGTAGAGGGCATGGCTGGTTGTGAATTAAAGAATGAGAAAAGAGAAGAATTGGAGTCAGCTATATTGACAACTCTTTTGAGGAGTTTTATTGCAAAGAAGGGCAGGGAAATGGATAAGTAGCTGGAGAAGGGTCAAAAGAAACTTTCTGTCTCTTGTTGCTCCCTTCCTCCCTCCACCCGTTGGGAGAAACCATAGTATTTTATATGTTGATGGGAACTTTGCAGTAGATAATTATGCTGATCATTGTATATAATAACAGTAGATCATTATATTAATTCATAGCATATATAACAGATAATTGGCCATAGTATATATGTGGAGGAATGAATTTAGATAGAATCCCATATGGTTTATAGTAGAAGGAAGGTCAGGTATGTGGATGAGGATGCTAGTACGTGGATGCATTGGTAGTAGAAATTTTCTTTCTATTCAATTTTTTTTTCAGTGAAAAAGGAAGAAAAGTTATCAGCTGAGAGTAAGAACTGGAGAGGAAATTATAGAAATTTGAAGAGAGGAGGTCTGAAGTGGTTTATAAAGGAATTTAAGAGTGAATGGATTAGAGAGATAGGATATGATTGCTGGAGAACATTAAGAGCCCATTTGAGGTTCATGGTCAGAAATTTAAAATGAGCCTAGCTAATGTGGTTGATGTTTTTCAACTACATTTACCTCCCTGGGTGCTGGCATGGAGTAGGTAGAGAATTCGATTTTTATCAAGATTGTATTGCAAAGAATACAACAAGAAAAGGGCAGAGGAGTTGAGGTGTTTGTGACAGAGATTGTAATGATCGTTCATGGAACTGAAGTTGGTATGAAGGAGTACAGGACTTCCAGGGGAGAAGAAAAGTGGAAAGATGGTGAGAAAAACAAGACCCAACTAGTTATATGTTGTGTGCAAGAAACCCACTTTAAATATAAAGTTGGCATTTTTTTTTATATAAAACTAAACATATTTATACTATGATCCAGCAGTTGTGCTCCTCAGTATTTATCTGAAGGAGTCAAAAACTACGTTCACACAAAAACCTGCATGTGGATGTTTATAGCAGTTTTATTCATAATTGTCAAACTTTAGAAGCAGCCAAGTTGTCCTTCAGTATGTGACTGGATAAATAAACTGTGGTATTTCAGACGATGAAATACTATTCAGCACTAAAAAGAAATGAGCTATCAAGCCGTGAAATGACACGTAGAAATCTTATATGCGTATTACTAAGTGAAAGAAGCCAGTCTGAAAAGGCTACATACTGTATGATTCCAAGTACATTACAGTTTTGAAAAGAAAACTATGAGTACAATAAAGACGTTAGTGCTTTCCAGGGCTTAGTGGGGAGGGAGGGATGAATAGGTATAGCACAGAGGAAAGGATTTTTAGGGCAGTGAAACTGTTCTGTATGATACTATAACGGTAGATGCATGTTGTCACACAATTATTCAAACCCATGTACAATACCAGGAGTGAACCCTTATATAAACTATGGGCTTTGGGTGATAGTGTCAATGTAGGTTTGTCAGTTGTAACAAATGCACCACTTTGTGTGGGATTATTGATAATGGAGGAGACTGTGTGCATGTGTGGGGGTAAGGGGTGTGTATTAACTCTATACTTCTGCTCAATGTTGGTGTGAAACTAAAAATGCTCTAAAAATTAAGTCTATAATGCAAAAGATGGTTAGATTAGTGAGTTGGAGGTCCTGGGGACAGGCAAAAGATTGACAGAATTTGGATATTATAGGGAGATGGAAAATTTGAGCAAGTTATCAAGAGAGAATGAGGTTTGATGCTTGGATTATGGAGAGTTTGCAATTATTGATGACAGGTGTAGGCTCAAGTAGGCTCATGGTGACGAAAGTTAGGCCACTAGAGGAGATGAGTTTATTAAAACTAAGCCAGGATGTTAAAAGGATAATCTGTGTATATGTTAAAGTGCTAAGAATTTAAATAACAGAAACTAAAACCATGGAGAAATGACAGAGTGACCCATTACTGCAGACTGTAATGATCAGGGTTAATGGGTGATATAATTTGATGAAATATTATTCAAAGCTCAGCATTCTTAAGGTGGAGAGAAGGAGAAAGATCTGGAAATGATAAAGAATATCAAGAGAGATACATCCACTTTTTATGCGCCATGATACAAGGACTGTGAGAGCAAAACCTGTCTGTCTCACTTAGAGGGCTGCTGGGGAAGTGTGTCCTTAGTGGACTCAGTCTTTAGAAAGAACAAGAAGGTGATGCATCTCTAAGAGGAGGAGCAATGATGGGAGATTTCATTGAGGAGGAACTATGACTTTCAGATGGTGAAGTGGGGTGGGGTACCTGGAGATGAAGAAAGGGGATGTGAGAATGGAGTGGGGATATGAAGAGTCCTATAGAGAATTGATTGTAGGTTCTGAGAGATGACTTGGGAGACAGTGGCAATGGCATAAAGAAGGATAAAGCACTTCAATTAAATTGCGAGGAGTCAGTGAGGTGAAGAGCATAGTGCAGTGCTGGGCACATAGGTCATGCTCAGTACCTTTTAGCTAAGAAAGGACTTCGGAGCCACATCCTGTCCTCCAGAAATACTTTCTCCATGTCCCTTCACTCAGCTGATGGATGAGAAAATGGAATGTGAAGATTAAACACACATGGCTGAGCCTTTATTAATTATAACTAGAATCGCTGAAATAATTAGTAGATGTCAGGTGCTCAGTAAGAACCTGAGTCTGGTGCTCATTAGTGCAGATGAAAATTGAAAAGCTCCAGTCCACAGTTTAGTTTTCATGCATATACTTAATTGTTTCATTAACCTTCATCATATCAATAAGCCCATACTCTGAAGGATCTTAAAAGGCAGATATCCCTCAGCATTTAATCTCCATGTAGGAATGCAGATCCCAGGAAGGTGATTCAGGTTCAGCACATGAGTCGTGTAGTTACCATTTCTCCCCTTTGTTTTCCCAGGGGGATTTAGACAGCTCCTAGGTCCTCAGAATCCAGGGTTCTGCCACAAAGGTAGGGTGTGATAGGGCTGGCTCCCTGCTCCATTAACCCTCTCAAAAGGCCAACTTTCCAATTCTGCCACTGGTTACCTAATACTTCCTTGAGTTTATTATTTGGTTTCTGCGGGAGGCCTTCCTTTCTTAATCCTGAATTTACCCTGTGCATTTCCCAACAGGGTCTCTGTGTTCTAATTGTTTCAGGATTTTGGAAAGATGATTGTGTGTGAGGCATTGATGACCTTCGAAATTTTCAGAACAAGCCTGATCAGTCTTTAAATGAGAAGGATGAGTGGGAGGTTAGTGTTTGGGCCCTAGAATCAGTGTCTGGATTAAAATCCCAATTCTGTTGTATACTGGCTATATGATTTTGTGTGTGTAACTTAATGTCTCTGTGAGCTCTAGTCTGCATAATGGGGATGATAATGCTATTTACTTGAAAGGGCTATTTCAAGGAGTAAACTAAACAAGATAATTCGTTTCAGTTGCTTAACACAATATATGAAAAGCCAATGTTATGTTACATAGGTTAGAGGGTATAAACACAGCAAATTTCTTTTGGGGTATGGATCTTCACGTGCCTTTTTCTAACAAAGCTGACTCAGATTTCATTGGATTCAATGCCACAGCTTCACCCTGTGTCAGTCCTCAGGTGGAAGGTGCAGGCAGCACAGCAGAACAGAAGCTCGGAGCATTGGTTGGAGCTGAGTCCTTGTTAATTCACAGTGCAGGTGCAGGTCCCTGGGCACTGAGCCTCAATCTTCAGGTGACTGCACTGGCTATTTTAGCCAGGCAATGTTGACAGTGTTCTATTGATACTTTGGTTTCTGACTTGATTTTCAGTTTATTTAATTGGCAGCTACTGACATTGGAAGGGGCTCCTTAATCCATCATCATGACATTGTGAAGTCTCAGAAGTAATAGATTGCTCTGCTTGCTGATTTTATAACAAGTCTCCTCCGATGGATTCAGAGGCTTGCCTTAGGAGGGTAGAGGCTGTCTCTCAAGGAAACAGATAAACAACTCAAGTATTTTTTATTCACTAGTTCAGCAAGTATATTTGAGTGCCCACTATCTGCCAGGCACTGGGGATACAGACCTAAGTAAATCATAATCTTTGCTCTTGAGGAACTTAGAGTCTTTCTAGAGAGAATGACAAGTAACCAGGTAAGGCCCACAAGGTGACATAAGTGCCTTGAGACATACCACCCAGCTATAGATATGGGGGACTTTTAAGAGGAGGCAGAGTATAAACAGACCTGAGGATGGTTAGAGCCAATGAGGATGAGGCAGGTAATGGGGAATGGACATGCCAAGAAGAGGGAGTGGCAGGTGCAAAGGCCCAGAGAGAAGGGAACATTCACCAGTGTGTGGACTGTGTGGTTACTATTTTAACCATAGCATGGTTATACGCAGGTTATGCACATTATCCAGTGTTTTACATAATTTCTCATGGTTAAATAATACACATGAATGTGCTAATGCATCTAGAGAGGAATTCATGCCTGTTCTCTATACATCCTTACCAGATAACAATGCTGCTGGTTCTCTCTTGCTGAGTACCTGGAAGAGCTTCTTTTCAGCTTTTTGCCTTTTCTGCTGGAACCACAGGAAGGCAGGCCTGCCTGTGTGAGCCTTGGCCCATCCCCATACCTCACAGCTACCTGGCCTCCCTGGGAGGCTCCAGGGCTCTCTTCCCTCTCCCTGAAGGCTTTCTTTTGTTCTATCCCTTCATCCCACATCCCTCTGTTTATCTGTCTCTGTCTCTCCTTCTCTATCAAACAGAGGTCAGTGTGCTGCCCTCATGGAGCTGGCAGACCAGAGAAAAAGATAGACAGTGAAGGTCCTATAGCTCTGTCATGGAGTGATTGCTTTAGGCTGTGACTTAGGAAATCAGTCCGGCTGTGTGAGTTGAAAGAGAAAGAAGGACCCTCAGGGAGCCTCATTATTCACTTACAATAGAAGCAGCTCCACCTTTCCCCTGTCTCCTGCCCTATCTTCACATTGGTTAGCTTAAGTAAGATTGGTTGATCGCTGTGCCCATTAGAATGGGAGACAATATTAAAACAGGACTGTTATAGTTACTACCATTAGTTATTTATCAAATGCTTACTATGTGCCAGGCCCTGGGCTGCATGCTCAGTATATTTAGCTCATTGAATTCTCATGACAAAACCAGGAGGTAGATATTGTCATCATTCTTCTTTTATAGATAGGGAACAAGGTCGGAGACTTCAGTGGAAGCTGGGATTTGAACCAGTGTATGGCTGACTCCAAATTTAATAATCTTAACAAGGGGAAGTAATCATCTGATAAAAATACCAACTGCCCTGGCATGTACTCTAAAACTCTGAGCAGCACCCTGAAGGGCAGTTTCAAGATCCTTCCTAGTGAAGAGGAAGAGAGAGATGAGGGCCTGTTGGTAAGAGGCAAAGACTGAAACTGAGTAAGGCGGTGGCCTGTGCACCTACACGCAGGGGAAGGCCAAAGAGATGAGACTGGCTGAGCTCAGGGTGCTGAGTTTGCCTCGTACTCTGTAACCAACAGGTGTCTGGGCAGCCAGAGTCAGAGTGGAGTTCATCCCTTAATGGAATTGGCCATTCCTGTTGCTCCCAAGGCCCTTAGCCTCTTATCACAGTGCCAGTCTATCTACTCCCCAACATCTCTTTTGGTCTAATGACTTCCACCAGGGGGTCATCTTATATTCTGTATCAGGTGCCCCTGCCTCATCCAGGACCACTGTCTTCATGGTGTGTGAGAAGTTATGGAAATGGGTAGGAAGCAGAGGGTTTACAGTTTCTTCATTGCAATGGCTGGAGGACCTTGCAGCTCATTCTATAGATACACAGCGAAACTGAATATGGCAGGATGAGGGTATTGCTGTGCCAGCTGAATTCCAAAAGGGACATGGTGACTGCTGTTCACGGTACACTGGATTTTAGCAAGCATTTTGGGGATCTGTTTGTTCTGTTGGAACTGAAACATACAATATAGCTGCAAAGAGTGCTGAATTAACAATTTTCTGTTTTTGGATCCTTCCAAAGCGTTCATCCACAAACACACCTAAGCCACTTTGGTTCATGGATTGGCTCATGGGGTAACTCATGTATTTGTTAATCATGACTTCATTAACCAACAAAAATGAATAGAGCTTTACCACATGCTGAGCACTGTGCTGGGGCCTTGGAGAGCCAGTGAAGACTGAGTCTGGCCTCACTGCTGCCCTCAGGGAGCTGACAGACCAGAGGGAAAGACAGACAGTGAAGGCCCTATGTCCAAGTGTCATGAGGATCACTCTTTTTCTGCAAATTAAACCTGAGTTTCTTTACACCTGGTCTCAAAGTAATTCCTGGGAAAACATTTGCTTCCAAATAAACCCAGTTGGTAAGCAGTTGAAATAGTATGAGCCTGTTAGCTCAAAAGCATTCTAGTAATCCATCCTTAAAATGATGTTTCATTCGGTCCAGCAGGAGCTTATTGAGCCTGCTGTGTTCTGCAAGCTGTGCCCAGTGCTGGAGATGCAAGGAGGAGTGAGATGTGGTTACTGCTCACTTATGGGTGAGATGGCACCCAAGCCAAATTGTTTTACTATTATATGGAAGTGCTAGTCATTCATTCAACAAACATTCATTGAGTGCACACTCTGTTCCAGGCACTGTTCTAAACCTTTGAGATAAGCAAAACGAACAGTTCCTGACCTCATGGAGCTTATATTTTATTGGGAGCATGGTGACTGCTGATTACTCTTTTATATAGAGGCAAGAACTCCCTGAAGAAGAGATTTTGGATAGAGAATTGAAGTTGTCAAAAGGGGGAACTACATAGATTAATGAGGAAGGAGTGTTCCAGACAGAGGGTCACCAGTGCAAAGAAGGAGAGTGTCAGGTGTTTATGAGGACTGTCGAGGATGCCAGTTACTGGGTCAAAGTGGGTGAGCAGGATAGCAGGAATTCAGGCCAGAGGAATAGCAAAGGACAGATGGCCAAAGCTCTGATAGGCACTTGCCAGGACTCTGGTTTTATCCTGGTGAGATGGGAGTCAGTGGAGGGTTTCTCAAGAAGTAGAGTTAACGTCATCTGATATATGCTTGAAGAGGATCAGTTAGGCTGCTGGGATGGGATAGATTATAATGGGCAAGAGCAGAAGCATGAAGACCAATTAAAAAGCTTTTGCAATTACCCAGGAGAGAGAGAAAGATGGCCTGGATCAGAAAGGTAAACAAATAGTCAAGGGGTGAGAAGTGTAGAATTCTGGACATCTTTGAAAGATAGCACCAAGAGGATTTGTTGATGAGTTGGATATGAAGAAAAAGAGATAGGACGACTGAGGTTTTTGGCTTGAGCAACTGGGAAGATAGTTACCATCTATGAGATAAGCACTGTGTTAGATTAGCTCATTATTTACTGGAGATCTGCTTCCTCTTCCCCTTCTCCATGGACCAGTATACTTCCTTCACCATCGATATTGGGCTTGGTCATGGGAGTTGCTTTAGCCATGAAATAACAGTGTGTGGCCTCTAAACTTAAGGCGTCATGCATTTTCTCTTGGTCCTCTGGGAGCTCTGTCATTTGCCCATAGAAGAATGTATCCTAGGTTGCCACTACCTTTATACCCTGAGCCCCAGAGTGAGCTATGCAGAGCAGCTGCCTCTTGTGACACACAGACTTGTGAACATGACAGTAAATGATGATGTGTGGACTATTGAGTGTTGGAGTGATTTGTCACACAGGATTGTTGTGGCGATAGCTGATTGATAAAGGAACTTTAGGTAGGCTCAGTGCTTTGGGACCTCAACACCAAAGTTAGCCTCTTAGTCCTGTCTGGGTATTCAGGGAAGTTGCCCCGGAGGAGATAAGTTGTTGCTGAGTCTTGAAAGATAAATCAGATTTACCTAGTTCAAGAGGTGGAGGAAGTACATTCTAAATTGGGACATAGCATAAGCAAAAGCATAGAGGGTCCAAAAAGCATGCTATATGAATACACAGGGAACTGTGCAAGTAAAGGCAGAGGCAGCAGAGGACAATGAGTCTGGAGTAGAAAGGACTTAGGCCATGGAGGGTATTGTGTTTCCTGATAATGAGCTTGGACTTTATGTTTCACTTCACATGCAGTGGGCAGCCATCAACGCTTTTTTAAGTGGGAGAACGGCATGATCTGATTTGCGCCTTGGTAAGCAGCCTCAGTGTTGGGGAATATTGTAGTCTAGAGGTAGGATTAAGGTGGGAGCTCTTGTAATTATCTGATCAAGTGCCCTGGTAGTAAGGATGCAGGGATGGAAATGGATTGAGGAAACAATGAAGTTTTAATACCAACAGGATTTAAGGTACAGAGAGAAAGCTAGAGCTCAATATGTGACATGTTTGGGACATCAAACACTGGGAAGAAATTCCCTGACATGTTAACATCTGATGGGATTATAGATAAATTTTCTTCTTATACACAGATTAATTTTCTATATTGTGCATTACCAGTGTAATCAGAAAACAATTTTGAGTGTGTTATGGTCTTTACACCTGTTTTCCTTTGGATCAAGTTTGCTGAACCCTTAAATCTCAGTGTTGGAGAGGGGTATCCACCCTTGGTTCTGTCCTGGCAGAAGCCGAAGCCTTCTTGATATCTGATATCTTTCTTTGTTTGTTTGATTTTAACATCAAATTAAAAAGAGATACAAAAAGAGGTTCAGAGGAAATGTGGCCTGTGCACGTTATTTGTACTAACTGTATATTGTGAAAACATTTCGGAGAAACACTAATTTAGAATTGGCACTACCAGATAACATACCCTTCCAGAGGATTATGCCATGACTCACCTCATTATGGATTCAGAATAGTGAATGTTCATGAGACTTATTTCGAAGGGTAATTATAGCATAACATGTATAGAAGTAAATTTTTAAAATTCGTTTGTGATTGCTGAAAATGCTATTGATTACAAGGGGCTAATAACTAGATGGCAAAGTAGCAATTTAAAAAATGTAGAGCACTGCTAATTATAAAACAAAAACCAAAGTTAGGCATATCAGTACAGCAGTCCTGCCTTGTCCATGGGGCCTAAGTTCTAAGATCCCCAGTGGATACTTAAAATTGTAGATAGGATCAAACCCCTTATGTACTGCATTTTTTCTTATACACACATACTTATGATAGTTTAAGATATAAATTAGAAACAGTAAGATTAACAGTTAATCTTATTATTAACAATTAATAATAAGATAGAACACTTATAATACATACTGTGATAGAATTTCCGTGAATGTGGTTTCTCTCCATCTCTTAGTACATTTTATTGAACTGTACTCACCTTTCACTTAAAGGAGGAAGCACTTTAGGGCTTCTCTTTGGCACATCTGAATGCCAGCATCACTACTTTTGTACTTTGGGACCATTATTAAGTAAAATAAGAGCTACATAAACACAAACCCTGTGGTACTGTGACAGTCAGTCTGATAACCAAGGTGGCTACTAAGTGACTCCTGGGCGGGTAGTATATATAGTATTGATACAGTGGACCAAGGGACGACTCACCTCTCAGGTAGGACAGAGCAGATGGCATGAGATTTCATCACGCTACTCAGACAGTGCTCAATTTAAAACGTATGAATTGTTTATTTCTGAAATTTTTCATTTAATATTTTTGGATCATGGTTGACTGTGGGTAGCTGTGGAAAGTGAACCTGCGGATAGGGGAGACTGCTGTACTTGTGATTCCCTGGATCAAAGAAGCATAATCCATTCTGTTTGCTGCAGTGCCTCTGTCCATTGTGTTCCCAAGCCTGTGCTGATGCTCCTTTTTGCTTCTTCTAACAACTGCTACCCCTTCTCAAGATCATCAGGTGGAGGTAACTCTAGCATGGCTTTCCTGATACCTCAGGGGAAATCCACTGCTTTATGCTGGGCCCCCATGGCCTTTTGTTCTTAGGGTCCAATAGCCCTGTCAATGTGCTCTCTGTATTTCTGACACTTTCATACTTAACTAATCACCTTTATTCATTTGGATATTCCAGGCCCAGACATACCACCACATTATAAGGCTTAATAAATGTTACATAAAATGACTTAATACATAGACTCTGATTCAAGAATTTCTTTTCTAGGAAGGCGAGGAGCAAGTAAGTGCTGGCTTGAGGCTACCAGGGAATTGATCTAGAAGCAGCGAGAGGGATATGCCTGGCTCTTACAGGATGAGTTGGAGCCAAAGCTAACTGTTAAAGGCTTGTTACATTGTGCATAGATAACTGCAATGACTTTCTAAAAGTCCTAGAAGATGTGAGTAAAAGATGAGTAAGTGATTGCATTTAAATAAGTTTGAACCTAATCAGGGAAATCAGATTCCTTTTTTTTTTTCTTTGCTTTAAACTGATTTATCCAGTGCATGACTGAATAATACTTGGAAGTAGAATTTATACCTGTTTTGTAAATATGAAAAAAGAAGACTGAAGCTTTGACACCATTTCATTGATCTCTACAGCTTCCACTGTCACCTGTGCGCTGGTGTTTCCCGGGGTTTCACCTCCAACCCCAACCTTCATTCTAAGGAGCTGATTTAAATATTCCTCTGTTAAGTGGTTATCTATGCTGGTAAGTCCTGCAGACACTTCAAACGCTGCATGCCCCAAACTGAACATTTGGGTCTTCCATCCAACAACCAAACCCGATCCGCTTTCTGATATAGGAAGTGGAGTCCCCATCCACTCAGCCTCCTGAGCTGGAAACCCTGGGTTCATCTTTGTCTTTGCCAATCAGTTACCAAGATCTATGGATTCTGATCCAGAGTATCTCTTCTGTCTGACCCCTACTCCCTATACCCATAGTCATGATGTTAATTCAATTCCCTATTATTTATTTAGTGTCTGAATGTTTGAAAGAGCCTCCTGATTGGTTTGTTTACTGACAACAGATTGCAAACCATCATCCTCGTGTCTAAAAATCTACAGGATAAAATCCAAGCATCTTTATTATCATACCTGAACATGCTTCAATAATATTAGCCCCTTTTCCATAAGCCCAACTTCCCCCAGCTACCCTTGTCACCAGGTACACTGGGCTTTTCATTCCTCTGCACATGTTTATCTTTCCTCCTTTATGCCTTTCTTTCTCTTCTCCATTTGCCAAATTCCTGCTCATCCTTCATGAATGATTTTCTCTTCCAAGAAGACTTCTCTCATATTACCAGGCAATTGATTGCTCTCTTCTCTGTGTTCTCACAGTATTTTGTTGCTACTTTACTACATCGTAATTATTCTTTAACACTCAGTCTTTCCCGTAGCTTTGAGGACAGACTCTCGGTCACATCCACACTTGTAGTCTGAGTACAGCATCTGACACACAGAAGCAGGACTACCCTTTGCTGTTAAGTCATTTAACCACTTTCGGTCTGTTTCCTCATTTGTAAAATGGGAATAATAATCTCTTCTGAAACTTCAGCTTTGACAATGTTTATAAAAAATGCTTAACAGAAATGAGAAGCAGAAAGAGCTAGAAAAGTGGGGACTCCTGGGATTATTAGTCTGAGCTTTATGAATGAAGAAATGAGCAGCAGAGCTGTGATTGCCTGAGCCAAGGTCACATGGCAGCTCATGGTGATACCTGGATCTCCTCACTCATTGCCTTTCCTTCTGCTTTGGGAGCCTTACATTTCAAGGCCCCATCCTAGAACTGCCCTAAAGGGTCTTTTATGATGCCATGTCACCTGTGTGTGATATATGCCCTGTCCTGGGGAGAGTGTGAGCATAAGGCTCCAAGTGATTTGGTTCCTTAAGTGGTCTCTAAAATCTGACTACCATGAGAGCACTTGTCAAATATTTGCTGTAGGTGAAGAAAAGATCCAACTCTTTATAGTTTGGTTTCTAAATTTGTAATCTGAGAGGAGATACCACTTCGGGAAATAAACTCTTGTTTCTCATTTTTTTTTTTTTAGTTGAATTAAAACATTTTTTTCCTCTTGCACATTTCCTAGCACTCATCTCTATGTTTATGTTAAAATTCTAGTTTTAAGCACACAGGACATCAAGTTTTGAGTTAATTCTTTGGAGTATAAACTTGAAGCAAAATTAATAATCACTGGAGAAGAGTATCATCAGAAAGATTCCTGGGCCACTGTTTTTAAAGAATATTATGAGAAGCTGGAGAGAGTTATTAACTCAACTGGCCACGCCCTGGTCTTCATCATGCAGTCAGCCAGCAACTATGTGCCGTTGTTCTCAAGAGTAAAAACATGAGCTCTGACCCTCTATCCCCCCAGATCCAAGCAACTGTATTAGTAAATGTGGAGTATGTTTTATTTCCAGGGTGTGTGTATGTGTGTGTGTGGGAGGGGAGAGGGAGATGGTTAGCATTTCAGTGTGGGCTTTTTAAATTTTCAAAGCATGTAACCAGTAATTAGCAAGCCTGCGCTGGAGCCTAGAAAAACAGCCCATTACTATTAATTTCATACTGTAGGTGTTAGAGACAAAGAGATCATAATAATATGAAAGATAATCATCCTACCAAGCATTTGGGGATTCCTTTTTATTTGAAAATTGATAGTATTTAGCAACTTTTAGCCTCAACCATTCTCATGCCACTGTAATGTTAGGACTAGGTGTACAATTTTAGTTTCCTTAGTTTTTCTGGGTCTTGCATCATATGCTCCTCCTGTGACCGGAGATTGTACTCCCCAACTCCTTCAGACCTTCGGGGGTCAGCCAAAGAGTACAGATGGTACTGTAGAGCTGATGGAAAAGTTCATGGCCTTCTGTTATTCAGGCAATGCATGTTTTGAAAGGAAGCCTGCACCAGCATTTCAGAGTGTTTATTGCAGAGTTTCTTATCCCTGCACGAAGAGTATATAACATGGTAGGTACCAATCATGTTTTATAAATGGAAAAGTAAGACAGTTTATCAATAACAAGTGAGATTTCTGAATGACGATTGTTTTCACTTTGCCATCAAATGCAGTTCTCTGAGTTTTCTTGTTTGGTGTTAAATGGAACTCTGCCTTGGATCCAGGAGCTGTGGCGGCATTTACCAGCTTCTTATAATTCATGGGCTTGAAGGGTAGCAGAATATACCAGCCCCAAATATGCCACTTTGGCATAAGGATTATTTTGAGCTAAAGGCAATTGAGAAGGAGGTATAAGGAAAACTCTCTGCCCTCTTCCCCCTGCTTGGCTAAAAACAGGACATGAATCTGTAAATGGTGTTTTCTCTTCCCTCTCTGCCAGCAAGGACAGAAGTTAATTAGTGGAACCAGCTCTAGCTTCTTATCCCAGAGACAGCACCAGAGGAATGTACATTACAAACCTTGCAAATTCTAGTCCTTATCTACCATTAGTCACCCAGATACTTACGTTCCCACAATTTGATACTTTTTGAAGCTCAAGAGTCCTATTCCTTTGTCTTGTCACTTTTCTAAAAAATTATTGTTCTTTTAAGATGCTCTATTAGCCCAAATCCTAACCACCCCTTGTTTTACTCATCTTTGAGTTCTCCCATCTTTTTGCACTATGCATGTTAGTAAACTTCTATGTGTGTGTGTGTGTGTGTGTGTGTGTGTGTGTGTGTGTGTTTTGTTAATGTCTTTTGCCAGTCTAGTTTACAGGGCTCCAGCTGGAGAACCTAGGAAGATAGAGGGAAAAATAATTTTTTTCCTCCCCTACAGCCTAATAGAGGTGGAAAATAATCACAACTTTTTACCAGTATACAGCCTAAAAACCAAACACTAAAATAATCCAAACCTGCATACTCAGAAGGGTGGAAGGAAAGTCATTTTTCTTTCCTATACAAGCCTGTCTGTCTGTCCTTGGCCAGAGTTCAGACACCCTTCTTCACATGGTGCTTCTTCAGTCCCTGAGGCCAGCCTACACTGGGCCAGTTGTTCTGTGGTGGGACTCAGTGAATTGTCAGAGATTTTGTTTTATTGATTATGTGTAGGGACTCTTGACTCATCAGAATGACATGAAGATTATTTTAAGCTAAAAACATCTGAACAAACAGGAGCTTAACTTTAAAACTTGTTAGCAGAGCCTTTGAAAAATGCAGCTACCATAAATCCCCCTGTGGGCAGGGCAGAGGGGACAGGTACAAGCCAAAAAGGAGACTGACCACTCTCACCTGGATGCGAACAAACATCACAAACCCTCATGCCTTTCATTTGTTTCCCTAAAAGTTCGTGTGTTTCCTCAAAGTTCTCTTTTTCCTTCTGAACTCTTTTCTCCCCTTTCTTTCACTGTTAAGTTGTTACCATAAACCTGTCATAAATGTTTAGCCAGCCACTTCTTTTATGGGCTTCTATATGCATATGAATAAATTCTGTCATTTCTCCTGTTAATCTGTCTTTCGTTAGTTAGTTCACAGGCCCCAACCATTATACCCTAAGATGGTGGAAGAATGTTTTCCTCTCAATACCTAACACTAAAGTTTCCCAGGAACTGTTATTTATAATGTTGACATCACATGAGGCTCCAGGGCAAGAGGAAGCCAAAGTTGCAATATTTAGTGAGAAAGCCAGAATTCCAAATTGTTTGTTCAGTCTTGCACAAGACAAGTCAATACACAGAAAAAAATAACTGGACCTTCATACTGGGTAATAGGTCATAAAACAAAGTCTTAGGAATGCAGCTGGAGGAATGGGTAGAGGAATAGTCAGACACTAGGATGGAATAGAAACTTTAGAAACAGGAATGTGTATTTGGGAATTGGTGTGTGATAGAAGTGGCATCACAGATTAGTGGGGGGAAGTTAGATTATTTAATAGACAATACTGGGAAACTAACTTATCATTTGGATAAAAGCAAAAATGATACAAACTCACCCCATATATAAATGTAAATTCCAATTGGACTGTAAACTTAAAAGTGAATAGTAGATCTATGAAGATAATGGAAGAACAGAATAGATTTATTGTAAGAAAATATATTTGTGACCTTGCACGGGGAAGACTTTCTTGATAAGGCTAAATGCACAGATGCTTTCAAAAATAAGGGTTTCTGTTGAACAAAGTGTGCCATAGACAAATTTAGCAGAGGAGTGATAGACTGGGAGAAGATATTTGCAATGTTTGAAATAGGCAAGAATATATGAGGAACTTCTGAAAGAGAAATTTATAAAACCCCAAACAGAAAGCCTGTTAAAACGAGTAAAAGAATAATAGGAAGAGGCAATTCACAGAAAAGAGAAACCCACATGGCTAAAAATCACATAAAGTGCTCAACTTCATTAGCTGTTAGAGAAATACAAATTAAATAACTTTACATTCCTTACATTAGCAAACATTAGAAGCAGGATAATACCTAGAGCTGAGCAGAGCAAGGCAAAACAAAGCCCCAAGGGCAGGCCTTCTGCAGAACAGCCACTGGTGCTCAGTGAAGTGAACCCCAGGCCTCTGACTTTCCTGGGTCTGTAACATAAAAATGCTAAAATAGGATTGTAAGCAAGTACGGGGATGTTCTTTGCAGCATTATTGTGGTAACAAGAGATTAGAGGCAGTTCTCGTAATTCATCACCATTGGATTGAGAAAATGAAAGGCTGAAGATACAGATAATGGAATACTAGGCAGCAGACAGAAGCAATGAACTACGTTTACATACAGCAACATGGAGAGACTATAAAAAAACATAATATGGAGTGAAAAAGTAAGAAAGATCATGATTCTATACTGGAATCCCTTTTATGTAATTTATAAACACATATACATACAAACAATGTATTTTTTTGTAGTCTCCATTAACATGTAGGCTCCACGAGGGCAGAGATTACAGGGTTTTCAGGGTCCGTAAGTGTTCTCAACCTCTGGAACTTTTCATATGGTAGGTGCAAAAGAAGTGTTTCTTGACTGAATTATACATATAGATGTACATATGTGTACATACATTATATATGCACTTATATATGTAGATATGTAAAAATACATTGAAGTGGGTGCTTTTTGTGGTGGAGGAGGGTGGAAATGAAGATAAAGTCTGAAGGGAAACAAAACTGTGACAATGTTCCATCAACTGAATCAGAGTATTACTTCTATTTTTTGTATCTGGGTTAGGGGACCACTAGGGGGAAGCATATCAAAGTGTGAATTGTTTTTAGATGGTGGAATTAATGCTCCTCTTTTTGTTCCCTCTACTTTTCTATATTTCCTAAAAATTCTGTAATCAGAATGTTTTATTTTCATTATCCCCAAACCCAACACTTGAAAATGTTTTTCTCATACTTGAGAGAGGCAGTGCCCCAATAGCAAGTTCCCCCATTTCTTTTGTCAACTTCCTCCCACCCCTTACCCACCCTGCCTCCACATGTACACACTTTTACACAGTTCCAATATCTGTCTTTCCTGTGCCTTATCCTAGAAAACTTTAGGAATCTCTTCTTTTCTTCCTTTTCTTCGTAGTTTTAGGACTGTCTTTGGCTTCCCAGAATAACTGGTCTCTAGCCTTCTATCCTGCCCTGCTGTGAGGGTCAGCCTGGATTCCTGGTCTCATCCTTCCTCAGTTCATCTCAAGTTGGTGCTACTGAACTGTATTGGGTTGAAAAGTGTCCCTTCCAAACTCACTCCCTTCCTGGAACTCCAAAATGGGACCTTATTTGGAAATAGAGTTTTGCAAGGGTATTTAGTTAAGATGAAGTCCTACCAGAGTAGATTGGAAACCTTAATTCAAAATGACTGGCCCTTATAAGGGAGGATAAGAGACACAGAAAAACACAGCGAGGTCACTATGTGACAACAGAGGCAGAGATTGGAGTGATATGTCTACAAGTCAAGGATCGCCAGGGAAGCTAGGAGGAGGCAAGGAAGGATCCTTTCTTAGAGCCTTCAGAGAGAACATGACCCTGCTAATACCTCGATTTTGGACTTCTGTCCTCAAGAACTGTGAGAGAATAGTTTCTGTTGTTTTAAGTCACCTCATTTGTGGTCCTTTTTACAGCAGCCCTAGGAAACTAACACATCCACCTGGACTCGACTGGGTGTTCACCAGTGAGGACTTTGAATGCCCAGGAAAGCCTGGTCTGTCCCCAGTGTGCTCCTCATTTTCAACACCCAGAGCTTTGGCGGAAGAAGAGGGAGAGGACTACTCTATGCCTTTATTTATGCTAAAATCAGCTCCAGTTGATCAGGAGTCAGAGATGAGATTTAGCCATTTTCCTCCACTTTAATGAAAAATTTAGTTGGTCCATGCAGTCAAGAGAAGGAGAAAGATGTCCCCAATGTACTTGAAAGATAAAATTTCATTGGGATCCTTTCAATTCAGGAGTAATCACTCCAGAAGCCTCATTCCAGTACCCTGGTCCTGGCAGTGCTTTGCAATGAACAGCCTGGCCAAGGCTGGTGTATGCCTTTCTCTGCCTCCCAAGGTCAGTGTGGAAAATCAGAATCTTCATCACTCTCCTGCCCTCCTGTTCTCCATTTTGTGGACAAAGTAAGGAGCTGGCTCTATGCTGCCTCCTCTCTTGTGTCTCTCCATCGTTGGAGCATTGCTAGGAAGCACTGAGAGACCCCAGGGACAGAAGAAGCAAGTTCCTGGGAGCTCACAGACAAGAACGCTGTCCTGGAAACGACCAGGAGCTAGTTCCCCCTTCTCTGAGTGTGCTCTCTCTGTGACTGTGATGGGTCACCCACTAGTTTAGATGTGCTGGTTCGTCTGCACTTATGTGCCATGTAACTCTTTTCCTGGGAGGACCTCCCCTTTCTGCAGTGGTCATGCAACTTTCAGTCTTGTCCCCTTCCATCCATTTTCCACAG
The DNA here is from genome assembly GCA_030015415.1 of Cynopterus sphinx. Taxonomy (NCBI): domain Eukaryota; kingdom Metazoa; phylum Chordata; class Mammalia; order Chiroptera; family Pteropodidae; genus Cynopterus; species Cynopterus sphinx. Next base: position 29,616,850 of record CM057387.1, on the reverse strand, counting down.
TAGGCAGAGTCGGTCTCTAAGACTGCAAATATGAGTCACTCCTTCACCTGCTGAAACCCTCTGATGGCTCTCTATTCCCACACACTACAGTGAAATCCAACTCCTTACCATAGCTGCCAACAGTAAGGTCATGGCTGAGGTGTTCTTCTTCACTGCCTCTGTTACCTGCCACCTCTCCCTTTTACTCCCTACAGTAGGAAGATACTCATAGCTCTCTAACGGGCCTTTCTTTCCTCTCTTTGTACTGGGATATTTCCTGTACGATTTCAATCCCTGGACCATATATCTCATTTCCTGCCATCTGTTTATCTCTCCCATGCCCTCTGGTTCTGTAAATACTATCTCCTCTGAGAAAATTTTAAACACATGCACATGAGTACATGTGCACGCCACACACACACACACACACACACACACACACACACACATACATCCGCTGTTCCAGTAAGTCACCTCTTTTAAAACTGTCCTTTTACTGTTTAGCATGATTTGTAAAGTTATGTTTACTTGTGTGACTATATGAAGAATGCCTGTCTCCTTCATTAGAAGGCCCTGAGTGCAGGAACTTTATCTTGTTCATCATTTTATCTCAGCACACAAACCAGAGTCTGGCTCATAATAGAGGGTTTTAAATGTTTATGGCATGGATGCTGAATTTTCTGTAGCTCTGTAGCTAGAATCCACCCAGTTCTGATAATCTGTGGGTCTACAGACCATACTCGCGTCCCACATGCCTGACATATATTTTCCACATTTAATCTGAATGTGAATTTGTTGCTAGTTAAACACATGCCTCCATGTTGATGGTGCATGCAGCATGCTTAAATAATGTCTTTAGAGAAAAATCCTGCTTTTTCATCATTTCCATTTGATTTAATTTGTGCTCTACTCATTGACTAATGTTCTCTAAGAACTGTCTCCATTTTCTTCATATCTCTGATAGTTCAGCCTGATAGTTGCACTTTTATAGGAAATGATTTTTTCTCAGTTTTTTTTTCTCTGTGTGTGTATTGATGAATCTTTTTCAAGGAGATATTTTTCAAAAAGTAATCTGTCTGTATTTGGTAGGAGCTCTGCCTGCCCATTTTCTCCTTCCTCCTCCTTTACTCCTCTGTCTTTCCTGCCCACGTCACTTCTTTTCACAGCAATATTTTAGTAGCACTTCAGGCTTATTAAGTTTCCGTGGCCTGCATTTTTCCAATTGGAAAATATTGCCTTGCCCTGTTTTTAACCATGCACTCACTGTACATTTGGTACTTTTTCTTGTTTAGGAATGGTCTCTTGGTGGGGAGCAAGGGATGCCTAGAAGTCAGGAAGACCCTTTATGAATAGAGGGCTTGCTGAAATTGAAGTTGTGTTTATTGGGAGGAAGTTGTGGCATTGGAAATCTGAGTAGGCTTCAGAGAACAAAAAGGGATCCTCACTGAGCAGTCTGGGGATAAATTATGTACTTATGAATCAGATTCTTCACAAAAGTTTATATTCTTCATCTCGTTTAATTCTCACTAACACCCTGGGAGGTCATTATTCATTAATTTGCTCACTGATTTATTCATTTAGGTGTTTAATACCTAATATGTGCCAGGACTTTCTAAAGGTTAAATGAGGTGAGGCATAGAAAGCTCTTAACAACTGGGTGAATTATGATGTCATTTACAGAGATTAAGGGAAGAGCAATTGTTTGTGTAGGGAAAATGAGCATTCTTTTTTGGACTTGTTACAATTCCATGTCCAATAGATGCCCAAGATGCATGGTTGCCAGATGTCTCTGGGACTGGAACCCAGGTCCAGAGCCAAATGCTTTGCTCTCTACTCCATAGCATAGTTGCACTGGGTGCTCATCACTACCTGTCCTTTGCTCTTCTCATTATCTAGCAAAGTGGCTTTCTTTATACCATCTAAATACCTATCACCCAACATATACTGTTGCCCTGTATTTTAGAGGTTAGTACTCTTGGTATAAACCTTAGAAGAGGACAGTCATTTAACTTTAGGCATTAGTTGTGTGACACAATGAAAGATTGTCATTAAAGGGCACATACTTAGCTCATTTTCCTGTTATGACTTATTAATGCTTTGGTGAAAGTGCTCCTCCAGGTACTTAGGTAGACAAATAAAAGAAGACAAAGCTAACATGGGCAGAAGTCATCTCTGCCCGCTATCCTGAGATGAGCCAGTCCGTGGAACTTGCTGTCAGTTATGAAGCCAATGATCTTACAAGTCAATTGGCACACATGCTCTGACTGCACCTTACCTGTGCATGCTTAGTTGGGGGCTTTTCTCTCATAGCTCATTACCTGACAGCTGTGGTTTTTCTCCTCTCTGCTTACATTCTGCATCACCAGATGCTCAAGCAGAGAGCTTGTGTGACCTAGTCAGATTCCTGAGGATATTGGAGATGACATGTAAGTGAGTGCTTTTGGGAGTTTTTTGCCAGAAGTTTTTTTAAACAAACAAACAAACAAACAAACAAACAAACAACAGCTTTCTTTTAAGACCTGCAGCCATCACAGCTTAAAAAATATTTTCCCAATGGAAAAGGAAACAGTTTTCAAGTCATTTTCTGCATGCTAAGCAGGCATTTGTTTATATTACCAGCTAAGCTTTCGAACTTCAAGGAAATGTATTTTCCCAGGGTGTTGGTCTATAAAATTTCAAAATCCTAAAAATATTCAAAGCACGTGAGAAACAGGTGCAAGCACAGATTCCACTGGAGGCTGGAGGCAATGGACTTATTCAGCCTTTGGTACTACTGCAGGCCTGCGGTGGGCCTTTCCTCAAGCTTCCTGGCTTCTGGCTCCAGAAGGCCAGAGTTCAAATGTACTGTGAGATCTTCCTGCCACAATACAAAGTCATTCCTCTTCCTTCCCCCCTCCTCTTCCCTCTTCCATTTTGATAAGTTTGCAAGCAGATTACAAACTGTCATTTCAACATCTTTTCCTTCCACAATGGGATCTCACTAGAGATCATAGCAGGTGGCAAATTGGTCTGATTTATCATAATTTGCATTTTTAATTCGTGATATTTTAGGCTCAGAGAGATTTTTTGTGGTCCTTAAAATGGCAACACAAACATTGATACATAATTCATTATCTATTTTTTCATAATACATGTGGTTAGCAACCCATCGACAAACAGAAATATCATCAACAGTTTAAGCAAGATGAAGTTATGACTTTAGCTTTCTTGCCTCCTTCTCTTCTCCTCTGTGGTCTATTAAGAATAAATTGCTTGTGACTGAAACACAGTCAGCAGCCTCCATGCTGATGTTTTTTCCATCAGGAAAAGCTTTCTCAGTTGCAGCTGTTATTTATAATGACCAAATCTTAAATAACTGAGGTAGAGTGTTTGTTGGGCTTCCACAGTTCCCTGCCTTGGGATCACTGGGTGCATTGCTATTTCAGCAAAAGGCAAGAGAGCAAGAGGGATACCACCAGTCTGCGTTCTGCTTTCTCTTTCCTTTCAAAGCACTAAATCTCACTCTACAAATATTCCTTTGTCTCCTGCTTCCCCATCCCCTCCTGCCCCTCCTAAGCATTGCTTTTGGCATAACTCTAAATCAGAGAAAAAATTTAACACCTATGGTCCTTTTAGAACAACAGATAAATGACACATATAGGTGGAATGCTCAAGAATTTGACTGGGAAGACACCAGCAAAATAAAGGGGGCCCTGAACAGTTTTGTCAGAAAGATGATCAGTAAAGAAAACCAAGCAGACTCATTCAAGAAAAATGTAGATACCTCATTGTGTTCTTTGTGGCAGAAGCTGTAACTCAATCGAGATAGACAATTTTTTTCTTTTTCTATGCTACTTCAGGTGCCTCTATCCAGAGAGCCGATTCTATCAGTGGAATACCTCTGAATAGTCCATCCTATGCCAATCTTCCTCATTCTCTGTCTCTTACTGCACAGATAAACCAGCCAACCAAAATGTCATTTGTAGGCAGCGCTCCCAGACCCTACATGTTATGTACCAAAAGACCAAAAGAGCACTCTCTGCCCTCCAGGAATTTAGTGGTCATTGGCACCATGCAGTACAGCATGTGATTGGTCTTTAGTTATTTAATGTGGTTGGTTTTTTTCCTTTCAATGACTTTCTAACCTTCTTTAGAGTTTCCCCATTTTATAATGTTTATTAAATATCTCTGTTAAATTCATACATGTAGGAAGAGTTTAAACCATAGATAAAAATAATCACTTACTTAATCAATTGAAATGATTATCCTTTTAGAATTTCCTTCATTTCCTTCATCTCTTTCATCAAGTATTTATGGAATGCTTACTAGATTACTGAGTACCTTTCAAGGTACTAGGAAGGCCTCAGTGGCCACATCAAGTTTTAATATCTTGCTAGACCTAAGAAGATTAGAAAGGCATAAGAAAATTCTCGAACAGATGTATAATTTCCACACTGAAAATAATGGTTTTTAACAGGCATCTGACTCCAGCCACAATTTACTGGAGACACTGACATTGGCTGTACTTCTTGGTAAGGACTAGACTCAATTCTGGTGATAAACTAAAATGGTTCCAAGGACAGTAGTCTCAGCAGCTAAATTCGGGTTGTCATGCATGATGGTATGCAATAAGAGTCACTCTCAGTATGAGTGTTTTAGAGGACCTGGAGGATGACATATAAGATCTTCATTGAGAACCTGATAGCTTTTTTTACACAGTTGATGGCATTGGGCAATCTCCATAGCATGTGACTGTGGTCAGCAATGCATAGTCCCTTTAAAGCATAACAGACTCCTAAAGAGTTGCATTTTAGAACACACACACTTACCCTTGATTCTTTTATTACAATTTGACTTCCCTCTTGCTAAGCTGCTCTCTTCCCTGAGAAGATTTATAATGTCAGGAATGCTCATACAAGAGTAGCTGAATAAGTAATAAAGTTCTAAAGGAACATTTATGTTAATTTATAATGCACCATTTGTCGACAATCTGAAAGACATTATTTCAAACAAAGGTAACAAAGGGAATGTTAACAGTCAGTGAATGTATTTGTGCTAACTATTATTCTGTGTAAATCATTGCATTGCATTATCATCATGTTAGTAGTGCTTTTAATTGTCCATAATTTTTGTAATTTACTTTTTAAATCAAAATATCATAGTAAATGCTTTTTGCAAACTTCTCATTTTATATATTATATATATTCAGATATGCCAAACTTTGGGTTTTGGTGAAAGAAACAAATTGGCCAGGTGTAATTCCAAATGTTAGTTTAGCATCATTTTATTTAGTAAGGCCGGCATGCTCCCGGATAATTAGAGAATTGTGTGATTATCTAGATAATCTGATCCAAAACCCATTTTTTGCTTGAATTGTTTTTTTCTTGGCTATAAATGTCTAAATTAATTGACTTAGCCATTTCTTTCACATGGCTTACCCAGATTCAATCTGAGGCCCAGGGAACAAGCAGAATTCCACCAAGTTTCCTTGGGACATCATTGGCCTTATTGCTTGTGGGTGGAGTTTATTGTGCATAAACAAGGAAAGGGGAGGCTAGCTACATTTCTTGTGAACTTCATTGGGTAATCTCTACATCTACATCCAGCGGTTTTTCTAAATGGGGCTGTGTACAACGCAGGATTTAGGGATGTGTCTCCAATCCAGTAGATAGGTCCAAGATGGTGGGACAGATAAAGTAAAATTAGTTTAATTATAGTATTCTTCAACTATTCACAATTTTTGGTACCCTGTAGCTTTCTGTAGGCCTGGTTCTTCTGAGCCTGTCTGTAGGTGATCCTGTTTGTACAGAGAAGCTTCTATGGTACAGCTAAATCAATGCCCTCTTTAGTCCCAGTGCCTCACACGCCAAGTCCTCTATTCATCTTACTTAGCAGTTAAGTAAATTCTCCAAACTCTAGCTTTCACCATTTTAGTCTCCCAATCATAAACTTTCAGTGACTGTCCATTTCCTGCAGGATAATATCCAAAGTGCTCAGCCTGACACTCAGGTCCCTCTGAGATCTGCCTCTAGTTCAGCTCTTCATCACTCCTTCTGTGTGCCTCTACAGGAGGTCTTTATTCTAGTCATTTGGAGTATCTCATCAGCCCCCTGCCTGCTCTGGGCCATTCTGGATCTCATCTTCACTTGCCTCCTCTGCATGGCCACCTCTCTCTTCCCACTGATCCAGTTCCTCCTGCTCAGCAAGTCTCAGACCAATTCTGTTTCCTTCTTTGAGATCTCCCTGAATGATGTGGTCCAGGGGGCCTCCCTTGCTGTGAGTTGGTACCTATCTTTGGCCACCTAATTGTGTCTCATGAAGGGGAAGCTCTTATACTGATATTTTTGTAGATAATTAACTTTTCTCCTATAGGTGAAAAAGGTGTTATCTTTTCCCAGCTCTGTGTTATTTCCACTTGTGAAACCTTTTTATATGCTCCATGGCATCGTAGTCTCTGATTGAATGGCAGTATGAGAAATTATGAGCCCAGTTGTGGTGTCTACTCTTCCAGCCACACCTTCTGCAGTGGAGAATTCCTTCATCATTCAGATAAAGACGAAACTCTGCGAAACCCAATGCAAGGCCCGTGACTCAGTTTCCTATAGCGGCTAAGAGCTGGCTCTGGGGTCTGAGTGCCTAGTTTAGAATAATGATTTTGCTCCTCTTTGGCTAAATACTTCCTATTTCTGTGCCCTTATATAAAATAAGGATAATAATAATATCCGTATCAATGGTCATTGAAAGGATTAAACAACATGTAGTAAAGCAATTAGTCCTTAGCACACAATTATTGCCCACTAAATGTTTGTTTTAAGTTATTATTAAAGATTGTCAAAAGAATTGGGTCACAGTCTTCCCTTTTAGTAGGAATGCCAGTTGGTGGGAAAAGCACGGCCCACAATTACATAATGGACTTAGGAGATGGGTCTCTATCCCCTGGGCTAGCCTGCGAGGTCCAGGTGCTCTCAGGGTGGCTGAATTATAGGGCTTTGCCCTAGCCCATCTACTGGGGTGATAACTCTACAGAAGTGGTTTTCTTTTCATTTCAACATACTTTCTTCTCAGCTCTTTGTCAGGACAATAGTAATAGCTTGTGTGAGAAGACTGCAGCCAAGTCTTTCTAGCATTAAATGTGAGACTGAATCTAGAGTCAACATAGTCAAAAGTAGATAGACATATGAATAAGGCATACCAAAACCATGCAGATGAGACAACCAAGAAGTCTAGGACCTGGACTAGGAAACCACTAAAGGTACCTAGACACTCCTGAGATTCTTGGTGGCAGAACTGAGGCATTTACACCAGAACCACAGTATAATCTTGCCTGCATGCTGCTTGTCTTTTACTGCATGCATTTATGCTTAAGTCACCCGATTCACATTTATGTGATTTCAAATGTTCCACCTAATGGGTGCTTTTTTTTCTCAAGCCTACATCTGACACCTGTTGAGGAAATACCCTTCCTCCTTGTGAGCCCTAAGGACAAGACCCTGAGGCCTTCACCCAGTTTCAGACCAGAAGACAACCCTTTTGGCTACTGGACACACCTGTAAGAGCCCACTGCGCAAGCTGCCTGCAGGGTGGTGAGTGGTGAATTACCTTGAATTCAGTCTCAATGTTGGCTAGTCTGGCTAACTCGTTGCTTAGCTCCAGTGCGGTGAGGACAGGGTCTTCGCTGGACAGGGACAAATAGGCAGCACTTGCCAGTCCCTTGTAGGCATTCATGCGGGAGCGGGAGTGGCTGAAGGAGTCCTTCCGCTGCTTCTCGGTGCACTCGGTGCACTTGCAGAAGTAGTCGTGGGGCCGCTCAATGCGGGCGCCCTTGAGCAGGAGGATGTGCACGATCTCGTACTCCTGGCAGTGGGCCGCCAGGATGATGGGCGTGATGTCGTGGGAGAAGCGTGTGCCATCTTCATCATAGGCATAGAAGTCGTCGTCGCGTAGCTCCTGCTCGAGTGGGCTGAGAGTCAGGCGCTGGCCCTGTGCGAAGGCCGGGTGGTTGAGGATGGCCTCCACGATGCGCACATAGCCCTTGCTGATGGCCAGCAGCAGTGCGTCGCCGACCCGTGCCAGGTTCTCCTTCTTGAGCAGCAGCTCAGTGACCTCTAGGTGTTCGTTGCCCACGGCCAGCTGCAGTGCGTTCTGCCCCATGTAGTCCACACAGTTGAAGTTGAGGGTCTTGGACTCCTCCAGCATTTTCCGCACCACCGGGATGTTGCCGTACTCGGCTGAGTCCAGGAAGCGCTCCTCCTCTGGTGTCAGGCTGGTGCCCTTCTCGTTGAACATGTAGGCGGGACCCCGGATGGCCTGGCGGCGGCCCTTTTCCCTCAGTGTTGTGTGCCGGCGCTGCATGTTTTTGAAGGTGTTGCTCCCCAACCTGTGGGGTGACAAAGGCAAAGATGCTTGGTTACTTTCCCATGGGTCTGTGGGTTCCCCAGGGTCAGAGCAAACAAGAATTGTTGAGGTTAAAAAAGGAATGTCATGATTGGAACCTTCGTAGAAATTATGAACTCTTATTAAAAATCATTGTCTTATCCCTGAAATTAAGACAAATTGGATAACCTGAACTATTCTTATTCAAATGGAAGAATGTTGATTTAGCTATCCAGCATCTCTGCCCTTTGGGTAGAGGATTGGTGGCAGAGATGAAATATAGATTTAGGTGGAGTGTAATGAGAGATGGAGGTGGCGGGTGTGGGTTACTGATGTGGCCAACACAGGTCAAGGGCTGTTTGTTGTATTTCTGTTTGTGCGAAGTTGAACATATCATTTGACTTCCCTGTGCTTTTAGTACAACACTTCTCTGCACTTGTACCTGTACAATGTACAAGTAACCTTTTGTGTGCTGTAGGGTCCATAGGAAGATTAAATGAGTTAACATGTATGTAGACAGTGCTCAAGTGCTCAGTTGATGCTGGTTTTATTCTGTCTCCTGCCTATTGGTATGCCTAGTTCAACAAGGGCTGTGCCATAGAGATGGCCACCATGGAGACTGCTGCCTTTGGTTCAGGTGAATTGCTCTAATGAGCTCCCACGCTGTGACAAAACAGCAACAACATGCAAGCACGACACACACCTCTGTTTCTACATCCACTGCTATTCTCTCTGGGGACTTTACTTGCTTTCTGGTCCCTGTGAAGCCTGAGCACTTACTAAAGGGTAAGCTGTGGCAGGCGACACCGTCCTACTCACTAATGGACTGTAGAAGTCTTCTTGAAAAAATTTAGACAACTTTTTAGGATCAAACCTGGTTTTTTTTTTTATGGTTGGAAGAACAGATAAATTTATATGCTAGCTTCATTTCTAACTTGCCCCTTCCCACTGTGGCATAGTGTAGAGATTAATACTAGTACTACTAGTAATAGCAGTTAACATTTATTAAGCATCTGTTATATGCCGGGGACTATACTAAGAAGTTAATATACTTTACATGTGTTACTTGTGTAATTCTATGAATCCTGTAAGGTAGACACTATTATTGTCTTTACGTCAAATGAAGATCCTGTGACAAGTGAGGCTGAGAGACAGGCTTTGAAGTCAGAAGGTCTAGAGTGCAATTCTGGTTCCACTTTGGCCAGCCTGTGACTTTGGACAAATTTCCTAACCTTTAGTTTGCCAGGGTTTTAAAATGGCTGAATGAAAGAATAATAGTCGTAGTATAATGTGAGCTTGAGCCAGGTACCCCATCTCCAGCTAGCCTTGAGACTTTGAGCAGGTGCCCAGCTCAATATACTTTAAGTATAAAATAGAGAGTCTGGACCAGATGTTCCCAAACACTCTACAAACTTGAACATTTCAAACTTTTCTGATCTCCACTTGGGCTTACCTATATTTTCTGTTCTCCTTTTCTAGTCTACCCCCACTCACATTGCTCAAGTAATATTTGAATGGCATACATTTTGATAAGAGAGTATCTGTTCTAAAGAGTACTTACTTGGGGATTTGATTACAACTATTTTCCATGTTCCTTAACTGTCTTTTTGTTATTGGTCACGTCTCCATGTGTTAAGAATACTCAGTATTTCACTTAAGCCATCTTTAAAAAATAATTACAGAGGAGGACTTCTATATTAAAAGTCATGTTTTGAGATTTTTTAAAAAGCAGTGTTACTCAGTCTCGTAATTTAAAAAAAAATTGTACTTGCTTTAGTTTTCTGCTCATTTTACCTTTTGACCTGTTCAGATCCTTTTGATTTTAGCTCTTGTAGGGCCCTTTCTGGTACACAGCATAGACTCTGAGGTCAGAGCTTATACTCTCATCTTGCTTAGGCCAGAGTCACACTTCTTGGGAAAAACTGCTAGATTATTCAGTGGAGCAGCTTTTTAGCTGCAAAAAGTAAAGGAATAATGATGGGCAACTCCCTCAAAAGGCACTGTGGATAATAAATCCCAATAGAAAGTTCAGTGATCCTTTAGGGAGTGTCTGAACTGCCAACCACTTTTCTAAAGTGCACTTTGATAGAAGATTGTTGGGGAAAAGATTCTTAGGATTCAAGTTCATGAGCTCCTTCTGAGCCCATTATTCTCAACAGTTCTGTATTCTGGGGAAAGAGACTACTCATTGATGTCAAAGCAGACCATAGATGGGGAGTCCATAAAAAACCTTTTCAGAATAGAGGGACTCACAAATAGGGTGCAGGCATTCATTATTATTGGTTTTTCAAAAGGAGAGAAAGTGACTGAGTTGAAAGCTAAGCAGTCATTTCATTTGTATTCCTAAAGGACCTTGTTTCAGAGGATATTATGAACTCATTTTCAAGGTCTGTCATCTGGGCACACAGACTTAGGTGGGAATTGAGCCTCCCCAAAACTAATAAGTCTTTATATAGAATTACTCAACCTGTCCTATGATGAGGCTTCTGCCCTTCTCAGGAGCACCTCTCTGGACTTGGACATCACAACTCAAACCAAGAAAACACAGTTCCACTCAAGAGCATCTGAGCAGTGTGTCAGATGAAATGACAGCTGCTCTAGAAAGAGCTTGAGCTTGATTCCATGTCACTTTTTCATTAGAGTTCTGCTCAAGAGGGAGAATAGGTCAGACTCCAAGGTCAAAGTACACAACTGTTGCACAGCAACAAGCCATGGGGAGATTAATTCAAAGGAAATATAATAACTACTGATCCATGTCAGAGTAGAGAAACATTTCACAAGGAATACATAAGTACTCAATCTAAATTCAGACTCCACATAAATATCATGGATGCTACAGCCTACAAACTTAAAGGATGTTGAAGCATCGTTTGTTAATTCCCCTTATTAAATGAACATAAATAGTAAAGTATTAGCATTCTTATTATTTTAGGTAGAGAATCTTAGATAGGTGAAGCAAAAAGACTAAACCTTAGGGAAAATAATTTCTGCACAAGAGTAGAGCATTATATATATAATGTTTCCATAATAATTTCTTATCAAAGAAAAAATATGTATGTGTGGTTAGTATTTATCAGAAGTTAAAAAGTCCTCACCAGTTGACATGCATTTTTCTGACTGACCTTCAAAGCAGACACCCAGATGTAGTAAGAAATAAACAAGCATCTTTTTTCCAGCCTTTAAAACCTCAGCCCTGAGATATATTTGAATGTTCACAGAACTCTCAATTCTGCTGTTTTCCTAGCAGAATTTAGAATTGATGAAACCTTATGAGCCTTCAAGTCATATATGCATTTAAGCACATAATGGGACATGCTACTCAATGAGATTGCTTCCAACATAAGGGATTTCACAGCAGACGTGGAGATACATGAATTGATTCAGATATCGATGGAGGCCTTTTACCGTACTGGGGGCTTCTTCTTAGCTCTGATTCCCTCTTACTCTAATATCCCTCTAATGATGCTTTTTAAACATTTTTTTTTAGCTTTATGAAGGTGTAACTGACAAAATGAAAGGAATTTCACCATCTAGTTAACGCATTTATCACTGTATGTATGTATGTATATATGTATGTAGTGAGAACATTTAAGGTCTACTCTTAGTAAATTTCAATTATGTAATAGTGTTATCAACTACAGTCACCATGTTTCACATTAGATCTTCAGACCTTATTCATCTGATAGCTGAAAGTTTATATCCTTTTACTAATCTCTTGCTATTCCCCCCTTTAAATATGTATATACCTAAGAATATATTTAGCCACCATATCCTTGTCATTTAATCTTGACCTTAGGCTTAATTATATGTTTCACATGGATTGGAAAGAATCCACAACAGATATGTCAAAAAGATGAAGTCATCTGGTCCACAATAGCTGGTGTCCAAAGCTCACACTCATGAATCAGATGTGTTGCTCTGCTGGACTCCAGGGATTTAGTCACAGACTTAGAGCCAATGACGAGCAAAATGATTCTTCTTAAAGTGCAATTAGCATTTGATTGCCCACACTTTAATATTTTCCTTAAAAATGAACTTTGAATGCAAATGCCTTTATATTTGCATATATTATTGAGATAATGAGGGATCAAACTCATCAAACACCTCAATTAAGATCCTGTGTTTTTCATTTTCTATAAATGCATACCTTGACATTTGATGTCATTGAGAAGAAGGGTTTCAGTGGAAACAAAACTGTATTTGAGAGGAGGACTGATTATTAAACTTCCTCTTAATCCTTTGGTTGCTATTTTTATCAAGCTGCTCTTACTGATGCATCAGCTAGACTGAAGGAAGCCAGATGTCAGTGATCCATGGAAAGCATGAATTTTGTATACTAAATCCAGCTGCCAATGAACATGACCATAAAACCTTTTAGAGACAGGGATTGTCATTAATTACTGATGAAGAAAAGGCCACTTAATCAAATGTCTTTTTAGAGATATTTGTTGATTTTTTTTCTTTTGAAAAAAATTGCTACATGCACCACAGGTCTCTGTGTAAATTATTCAAGCCTAAAATCAATGCAGTCTGTAACATTTCACAATTGAACATAGATCCAAACAAAATCCAAGAGTCATATCAATCACCCAGGAAAACCCAGCTCTGGTCTGTGCATCCTCTCTTAAGGGTATACATTCTGAGTTTTAGTCTAGAGCAACAGACTAGGCGAGAAATAGGCGAGAGATCTGGAGTCTTCTCCTAAACCTGAGCTTCCTTACCAATGGAAAGGGAGTAATAAAATCTATTTGCCATTGGCCTCAGGACCACAGTGAGGATGAAATAATATATATCAAATGTACTAGATACAAACATTATGCAAACATTCATGGCAGTTATGATCGAAACTTTACATATTAATACACTTAAGTAAATGGTTATAAATTAGCTTACATTTTACTCTACACTGATATTATTCAGCATGGCTATTTTTCTAAATGAGTACAGGATAGTGATAGTTAACATATATTACATCTTTGCCCTGGTGCCGGACATTGCACTAAATGCTTTACATGAATTATTTTAAGTTTATACAACTCATATGATAAGCTTAGCTGTTTTTTCACTAATCACAATGATTAGCATTTATCACACATTAACTACATTGCAGGCATCATGCTGAGTACTTTACATGTGTTATTTTAAATTCTCATAAACTACTATATGATATAGGTGCTGTTGTCATTCCCGTTAAATAGATGAGGCTCAGATAAATTAACCACTTTTGCCAAGGCTAAACAACTTGTGAGTGGTAGACGAGAGAAAATTAAAGAGTCTAACCTGATTTCAAAGTCCATACTGTTGGCTAGGTGCTGCTTCCATCCACTTTCCTTCTGCATCTTTTTCTAAGTTTCTTTAGACTAAATTTTTCCATTAGAGTGCAAGATCCTTGAGGGCAGGGGAATATTACTTGTTTATATGGTATACGTACCTGGCATCTAGTATGCCTGACATTTGGCATATGGTGCATGGTCAAATAACTTAATAAATTCTTAAATACTTGACTTTGGGTTGGTCATTAAAGAAGATCAATAAAACAGAAGTGTTAATCTTTATTAGTAGTCTCCTTATAAATGCAGGAGCCATATAATGTTTTAAATACTATTTTCTATTTGTAGCTAAGCTTCAAGGCAAAATTATTTTCCAGTTAGCTCTACCATAAATAATGGTCCATAAGTTGCCAGATGAGACAGTTAATATCAGCGAGTCTCTATATTAAGTTCCTTGGATGACTGGGGCAGAAAACTGAGGCATTCTCACTTCTGCATAATACTCCTAAAGTTTTTGTTATGTATTTCCAAAGGCATCCAACTTATTTTTAAGTATCATCTTATTCTGTTGAAGTGGAGGTAAGATAGTGCATATAAATTACAGTGCCAAGTAAATGCTCTAGTAACACTGGATAAAGTTAACCACTTTATCTTAACACAATTGTAATTATTGTAGCTCTAAAGCATTCAAGGTGCCATCTAAGCTAGTGACAATAATTTGTTTCTACAACACATGTATTTTGAATAAAAGAAACAAGATATCCACCTATTATTTTGTGATTATACATGAACTCATATACCTCACCAGTCAGATCCTGTAGCAAACAAACAAGGTATCCTTCTGCCTCTCATTACATTATATTGAGGTATATATACTTTCCAAAAAGTTCTGTTGATGTGCAATATTTTTTTCCCATTGCATCATGGATTGAAAATATTATCTAGTATTCCTGAATTTTAATAAATGATTTTATCGGCAGTTTATTTTTCACCAAATCATTATTTCTCTAAACATTATTTAGAGAAGAGGTTATTCTCAGTATTTTCAAACTACCTTATGTATTAACCATTCAAGTATAATTAGTACTTTGTGCATCTTTTCTGTATTCTTTTTTTTTAAATCCTTATTTGTTTCTTTAGAACCGGGGAGTTATGAAAATGGGTGTGTATATTTTGTGTATAGTTCCAGCTAGAGCTAAACAAGTTCTAACAGTTAAATTTTCCCCCAAAATATTTGTCTTAGAATAAAATAAATATGTGTAACCTTAATTGTTTCATTGACCTCTGTGGCAGAAGAGTCTGAAATGAACATCTACCAAGTAAGAGAGGCCCTTAAATTGTGAAATGACAATACTGAAAAAAGTATGCTGAATATTTATCTGGGAGAGGAAGTGCTGATTGCTTTTCCTAAGCAGGAGATACAACACGCATCTGCAATTAGCCTCAATGAGGCTCTCCATAGTTCTGATTTTTTCTGGGTTAATTACTGCCTAAAGGAGTTAGCTAGTCTACATGCCCCTGAGCTTAGGAGCAAGTGTTTTTGGACATAAATGTTTATGAAATTATAATTGTGACAAAGAACCTTGGTAATTTGTTAAATAATTGAACCAATGTCATTGTGCAAAAGGACTTAGAGACTGCGTTTCAGTCATATCCATAATGAATATTATGGATTTAATGTGAATTCATTCATAAATCTGATGTGTGCTCAGTGCTTCAGAAATAGAGCCCACCAGCAGGTGGCATTCTGAGGCAAAAATTCATGGAGCGCCACCAGACAGGGTCAATCATTATTGCTTCTTTCAAATCTACCTGAAGCCATTAAGCCTTTAAATTACAATTAATGGCAATAGCATCTTGGTTATGTCTACTCAATCATAATTTAGGTGAATTTACAAATTCAAACTTGAATAAGGAGATTCTGTGTTCCAGAGTTTCAAAGCTTATGTCAAAGCCCTGCCCAGATTATATCTCTTTTATTAGGATAATATTAGTTTTAAATGGATGTCTAAAGGACATATTTTCAACAGACAGAAGGAAAAAAAATCTCTCCTCAACTATAGTTCTTTAATAATGGCTACTTGTTAGAATATAGCCTTCTTCCTCTTCCCGTTCTCATATTTATATTAAGGTAAATGCAACCACACACAAAAAACCAAATTAAGCCGCTGCTAGTAGAAGACACAATGCTCATACTCTCTTCTAGGATAAAAACTACACTCCAGCACGAAAGGACTGGGCTACCAGAATTTGTCTATTTCTAAATGGCTTTGTAAACTTAGACTTTTGATGAAAAGTAAAAATTTCCTCTATCAACTCAATAAATAAAAAGAATTACAGCTCCAGATTTACATCTAAAAAATCCACGCAATGCAGAAGGGGGAGAGAGCTAATAAATAAAAGTTTGATTCCATAATTCAGCGAGAAAACAAACCTCTACTGGAAAAATCAGTAAGAAAGAATCATCATAGCTGCTTACATTGACGGTGAAACACGCAGGCTTGTCCCTCCTCTAGATGACCGGAATCCGGTGTTGAGTCCGGGGAATCTGACTCCCCATGGGTGGTAGCCCAGGAGGCGCCGCTCTCCTTGGTGCTGAACTGTAAGAGCTGATGGAGAGCGGAGTTGGCGAGGATGTGAAGGAGCGCTCAGCTGTCCTTTGTGCTGTAATGGTAAAAACTCGCCTTCCGAAGCAGACCCGCCTTACTGTTCTTTTTCTAATCTGGGGAAAATTTCCCAGGGAACATGACGGAGAAGGATCGTGTGTGAAGCTGGCATGTGGCGTGGTAACGGGTTGGCATAGTCCCCGCCCCTTCTCCCAGACAGTAGCTTTGTAAGAGAGGGAGCAACTCTGCCTAGCTCCTCATATTTCTACCTGCACCCCTCATGCCCCAGAACGGCACCCTGCCCCTCCCTCCTTCCCCTCCCCCGCCCCCCTCTCTCTCTCACACACCTCAATTATATAAGACAGCAGGTTTTTGGCTCCGGAGGCAGAGTGCTCATCTGTTTAAATAAATGAAAAAGGAGAAATGAACTGTTTTTCTAAATGGTGTGTCTGTGTGTGTTTACAGAGGGAGGGAATTAAGAAAACTAAAAACAGAGGAACCTGAAGAATGACAGCAGTAGTTTCCTTTAATAGGCTTTAAGGTCACACCCCACTCTGTCTTCTGTGAGTGACGCATCTTCTGTTCTAACTTTACCCTTTTGTTTCATACCTTTTTGCATTGTCTAGGATCAGGAAGAGGTCAGTGGTATAGGTCAAATCTGATGTTAGTAAGAAAACTTGAAAAAGATTAGCTTTCATTTGTAACTTTCTATTTTATGAAAGGAAATTCCTAATACAGAAACCTATTTTCCCCACAGTTCCCACTCTCACCAGTTGCTATGTTAACAAATGGTTTATGATTCTTAAACACTAAGGTGTTTTGGTGGCCTCATTGGAGAGAAACCTCCTTAACTGAAATATTGCCTGTGTGAGAGAAACCAGGATTACTCCCAGGATCTACCTGGGTCACTGAACAATAAATCAATGTTTATTCTTCGAAATTAACTCATGGATTAACAAGTGACAGTCTGTAAAGACTATCTCTGTGTACAGATGCAATATTTAGGATTAAAGAGTTGGCTTATAATGTATTTTGCACAATGCCATTCTAGGTTTAAATGCAAATCAGATTGAATTTGGTTCATTAATATGCTACTAGCATTTTCTCTGGAAACAATGTGGTGTGTAGGGAAGACCCTGAAATTTTGATTCACTTATTAACTGGACCTTGGGCATGATAGTTAACTTCACTGGATCTCAGTCTTCTCATACATAAATGGTAGGTAATAATGCCTTTTTTTCAAATGTGTGGTGGTAATTAATTGAAGTAATGTATACAAACACCAAGAAGATTTAGCATATAAGAGATGTGTACTAAGTTTGAAGAGAGGTTAAAGTAATTCTCTAGTTAAAATTCTAAAAAGCTTGACAACAAACTAATTTTACTCCTATAAGCTTCTATACAAGCTTTTCAATGTTAATGGTTGTCCTTTATTGAATAAAATACCTTTTCAAAAAAGAAATTTTCTTAAAATTAAGACTTTTTCTTTAAACCATTATTTAGTCTTGAAGCACAAGGGAATTTTTAAAAAATTGGAATCAGCAACAAATACATTTAACTTATTTGAATAAAATGTAATTAAGAGCTATTTAGTATTACACTGAAGAGTAGAAAAGAATTATGCAAATTCAACAAAAGTGTCTTACGCAAGCACAAAGTTAGAAGATTAGCAGTGACACTGATAATATCCTTTTGATTGGGATCCTCATCATCATGATTAGTGAAGCAGTATAGAGAAAGTACTCTTAATCATAAAATGTTTTCTTAAAAATACTGTGTTGTAGCTTTAGTTGACAGTGTTGGAGAAGAAGTCTTATATCTACGGAGGAAGTGAACTAATTATTTCATAGGTATGTTAACTGAAGACTGGTCAGAGTTAGAACAGACAGCTTCAAGTGATAAGATAATGTTTAGTGATGGTTCTGTCCTAAGCGTCCACATTAGTAGAGAGCTGTATCACTTCTAGAGGATATCATATGACATATAGGTAAATATTTGTAATCTGAAAAAAGTTACATATATATAAAATATTTTCAATATGTAAGACACAGAAGTAATCAGGTCCTCACTATCAATAGTTAAAACTCTTGAACCAAAAGCTGTCTAAGGTTCATGTGTAAGGAATTGAGCTTTATTTTCTCCTAGGCTCACAGTAGAATGCGTACCACTTTTAGTTAAACTTCTTGTGTTTTAATTCCACATTTTTCATTCCCCAAGCTTGTCCTTCAGTTATCTCACCTGCACAATGAAAGTAATAACAATTTCTCACTTGTAGAGTTATAGTGAGGATAAAATGAGACAACTCACATAAAGTGCTTACAGCAATATCTGGCTCATAGTCAGAGCTCAGCACATGTCAGCTTTCATTGTTGCTTAGCAGCTCACTGTATGACCGAACAGTGAACATACTATTGATCTGTAGTTCTCAGACTTTGTGTGTTTCATCATCACCTAACCAGCCTGTTAAAAATATAAAAATACAAATTTCTTGTGATTCTGATGTAGATGATTCATAAATGACACTTTGAAGAAGCATTGTTCCTGTCTATAGGAAGACCAAATGGTTTTAGAAACTGCAGTCATGAATGAAAGTCTGTTTCAAGCGACTGAATCCTTTGGGATGCCAGAACCCAATCCAGGTTCTACTCTGCTGAAAGAAAGGTGTGTGTTGCATGCCACTGAGTCAGCCCTGACTTTTGATGTCCCAATGAATGTGTAATGCCAACAATGGCCTGTTCTCAACAGCCCTGCTTGGCTACTGTAGACTCAAACTCATGCCCCCCCCCCTTTTTAATGGAGTCTATCCGTCTCATATTCAGTCCTCTTTTTCTATTGCCTTCTATTTTTCCTGGCTTTAAAGGTTTAGAATGTGTGTTTTTTTTCTTTTTTCTTTTTTGGAGGGTGAGGCAACTCTTGGTTGACCTCAAAACTTCACAAATTGCAAGGACCTTGTCAGTTTACAACCCCCCCACCCCTTTTAAAAAATTTTTTACGCCTACAGCACCTGGTCTTCCTAGATGGTCTCCCATCCAAGTACTAACCAGGCCTGACCCTGCTTAGCTTCCTAGATCAGACAGAATCGGGGTTGTTCAGGGTACCATGGCCACAGACTAGAATGTTTTTAAAGGTCTAAGATCCTGAGTGGAAGGATCATAGCCACCTATGTGGCTATGTGTTTGCTAATTGGCCTTACCCAAAGGAAAAGTAAACTTTCTGTGTTTTCAAGATAGGAGGTAGTTTTATAAGTTGGAACAGGGTGTCCATAGGAAGTTAGGTTCCTGTCTCTCCACAGAAACTAGGAAATAAGTGTGCTAGTTCCCTTGATATTTGCATTTCAAAGGGATGCCTCTCAAGTTCTTGAGAAAGACATTACAGGGTTGTAAAACTGGTAAGATGCTCCCTGCTCCCCCTCCCTCAGGTATAATTGTCATGTAACTTTAGTAAGAAGCTTTTAAAGATTTACATGTCAAAGAAGCAGAGAAAGGTTTCACAGTGACAAGTTTTCTGAAGTAAATGCTCTAAGGAAAGGGAAGCCTATCTAAAGTTTAGTAAAGCTGGAGGAATAATAAGGTCATTTTGGTCACGACAGTGATGGTTTACAGAGGTCTGACTGAGAGATGTACAACTTGCTTTTTTAAAACCCAGCTCTCACTAAAATTCCCGACTTGACCTTGAGCTGCTCACTACTAGACATCCCTCTTTTTCTTTTGGAAATGCATGAGCACTTTCCTTCCTGCACTCATACACCAATTCTTCCCACTTTAGTTCAGCTGAGTATTCCCTTTACAGATCCGTGATTCTCCTCTCTCATTTTCTTTCTGAACTTTCAATCTTTTTTTTTTTCCTTTTTTCTTTTTTTACCTCCTCTCCTTCCTTGTTTTGGGGGATAGACCATCTTTTGTCTTCCTTCCTGTTCTATTTCTCTATGGATCTCTGACTTTCAGCATCTGCCTAGGAAAAAGAAAAGATACACTAATGCAATATAGAAGAACCTCCCTCTTCTCAGATTTTCATAAAGGTAGTGATTGAAAAGCTTTTTTCGAACTAGTGCATGGCAGCAGAATGAATAGGTGATGAGAAGGACTTATGGAATCAGAGGGACCTAGGTCCTAGATTTGCAACTTACTGTGTAGCTTTGGGTAAGCTTGTTATCTTCTCTAAGCTTCAATGCATTTGTTTACAAAATAAGAGTAATATAGTATACCGTAAGAATTAACTAAAGTAATGAACGTAAACCCAGTTACAAGTGTTGACAGCATTGTTTCTTTGAAAAAAAACAAACAAACAAACCCTACAAAACTAAGTCTTTGCCTGCATAATGCCAAGAGCTGCTTTGAGAAGATCTAAGGTAACATTTTCTCAGGTAGAACATCTGATCACTTCCCTCTTGTGCTAGATCTGCCCTCAAAATTAGGTTTGGTAGATATATATCGTGTCAATGTAGCTGAAATTCTACACCTCCTAGCATTCATTTCCCTGCATAATTCTAAATCTGTTGGGCTATGGGAGGCATTTGCAGGGGGATGTGACAGGTGGAAGTGAAGCAGCAGCCATATTTTTTATGTCTAGGTCAGTGCAAGACACGAGGTGTTGCTGCAGCCCACGGTGTGTTGTCACATGTTATAGCTGATCTGCTGGCTCCCCTCTAGCTCTTGCTGCATTTCTTCCTTCAGCCTCTCTGACTCTTGGGCCAGACATGTGCTCAGCTTTGCGATGAAGGTGCTGCCTTCCCCTGCAGGATAACTCCATTGTGAAAGTGGGAGCTTGGAGGTAGGGAGTCTTCAGTGGGTACTAGTCCTTTCTACCCATCCTCATAGATGCCAGTTTTTCTTTGCTTCCTCCGTTTCACTTCTATCTTCTCTTTCAGATGACCCATCTGCAAATTCAGGCTCAAGTATCAGAGCAGGTAGAATAGCTTCATATAGACTATTTAATCTGCTCTATCAATTGTGTAAAGTCAACTTTCTATGATTCATCTTTTCATATATCTAATCTGTCATAGTGGCTTTGCTTATTTGACTGAACTTTGTCAGATACATTAGGTAATATTCGATTTAAATATTTGTATTTTATTGCATGTTAATTATACTTCAATAAGGAAATATTAGAGGGACAGTTGTGAAAATATTAGAAGGACAGTAGGGGGAAAATAAAGCGCATTTTGGTCATATCTGCCTGTTAGTGCTCGTCTAACGTATTGTTTACACTTTTCTCATCATACTCTTGCTTATGATCTTTATTGTGCATCAAATCCAAACTCCTCTTCACTCCTTCATGTATTTGTATAGTCCTTCTTTCTCTTGGATGGACATTCTCTGAGTATCTTCCAAGTCCAGATATGGTCTATGTACTTGGGATAAAAAGACAAATTAAGCAGTCTCTCTTCAATGAGTTCGTGGCCTTGTGGAGGAGACTGAAATATAGGCAATTTCTATTTTTCAGTTTAGTTTTTAGTTTAGCCTTGGTATTCACAACCCTCCATAGGGTGTTCATCTTCTGACACTAGAAGTAGCACATGTTTATGGTAAAAAATGAGACAGATACAGAGTAAAGAAGAAAATAATGATCACGTTGTAGTGCATGTGTGCTAGCTTGCTTGCTTATCTATCTAATTTATTTATTCTAATTATATATTAAATTTTATTTTACACTTTCTCCCATATCATTAAATCTTTGAAGACATGACTTTTACTGGGAAAGTTGTATTTTATTCCTTGAATATGTACATTATGTTTTAACCATTCTCTCATGTGGCATCTGTTTTAGGACTTTTATACCCATCATCACCCACGTCTCTTTGGCGTTATTGTCAGAGGTGCCTAGAAACTTCCTGCAGCATATCCAGTGATCTGTGCACACTTTTAAGTTCTCAGACCCTCTCTCTTTTCCATGACTCCTGCTAATTTGATTTTATGTAATACTTCCCACATCTTCTTAAACCTGTTCCAATAAAGGAAGCATATCTTTCCCTCTCTCTCTTTGTATTTTTATGACATGACATGAAAAGTGCACAGATGGACACCATTGGGGCAGGTAGCTGGGAGGATCAGAGCAGGAGAGGAGGAGCTGATGACCCCAACCAGTATATAAAAATGTCTTTTTAAGTTCCATGTGCTCTCCAATAGTGCCCATCATTCTTTTGCCAAAAAGGGATTTTTCCCTATTAGACAGATTTGTTTAGAGTCACAAGGAGACTAAATGAGACATGGCAGGATTTTTAACCCATGTGACTTTGCTGCTGGTCGCTCATCATTTCAGATATGCACAGTTTCACACTCACACATTAAGGACTTTGAAGGATTTAAAAGAAGAAGTGACAAGGGCAATAGAAAAAAATTGTTTGTTTATAAATTTGGTTAAAGGTAGTTAGTCACATCTGAATGATTACTTTGGATGTTTTAAATGGGGAAATTGGTAAAGAAGTTTCCTTTGGAGTCATAAGCACAGAGAAACCAAGTGTAAGAAACTAGAAGCTAGTCGTTTTGCTTGGCCTCTTCTACTGTGATGCTGTATTTGAATCTGAAACAGTGATTCAAGTTTAGGAAAGGATGCCTTGTGCCAGGATAGAAAACTAAGGGAAATACACCTTGTGATGTTGAGAAGCAAATGTTAATATAATTGTAATAACAATAATAACAGCTAACCAGAATTAAATGAAAAATAAAACCTAAAATCCTCCAACATTAGATATTTCTATGTGGTCTTACTTTATGCCAAGTTCTGTGTATTACTTCACTGAATTTTCATACAGTCCTATGAGAAAGGCACTTTCCGTTCTGATGGTGAGAAAACAGTGGCATAGAAAGGCTGTGTCACTTGCCTAAGGTCACAAGGCTGGTAAGCAATGGAGCTGGAATCCCAATCTGGGTCTGCTTGACAACATAGCCTACATTGTTAAGTTTTGTTTTCTTTTGTTTTGTTTGTTTTTAACTCTCATAAGAGAGGCCATTTACTGGGTCTCTTTCCAAGAACTTGGCAAGCTGTGAAAAACATCATGAAAGTTGTGTGAATGGACTTTGAAAGCTGTCATTTTGCTATTGATTTCTATTGTTATTGCCTTGTAGTGAGAGTATTCAGGGTTGGGTATTGACTGATTGAGACTTCTTTTATGGTCTAGAATGTGGTCAATTTTTGTGGGTTGTCCATGTGCGCTTGAAAAGAATGTGTTTTTTCTACTTGTAGGATATGTCTGCTGGATCAATATTGTTTATTTTGTTTTCAACTCTTTTATTTCCATACTTTTTTTTTTTTTACCTGCTTGATCTATCAGTTTCTGAGAGAGATGTGTTAATGTATCCCATGGTGATGTTTGTTCAATTTCTTCTTTCAGTTCTACTTATTTTTCTTACACATTTTGAGACTGTGTCATTGCATTTATGCTGGATCAGGATGATTATATCTTCCTGATGAATTTTTCTTTCATCATTAAGTAAGACCCTATTTTCCTTAAAGATGCATTTTGCCTTAATATAATTTGATATTGCAATTATTGTGTGTTTCTGTTAATATCTTCTTGCTTTTTCTTTAAAAAAACTTTTAAAAAGCATAAAAACACAGGCCTGTTGTCTCTGTGTGTGCAGTGGTGGTGAGATGTTTTGCTTGGTTTTGGGAATTAAGTTAATTCTAAAATGTATGCAGAACAGCATAAGAACAATAATAGCCAAAATTCCCAGAAGGAAAAAATATGGTGGAGGGGATTGGCTTAGCAGATACTGAGATTTATTTTAAAGCTATAAAAGTAATTAAATGAGGTATTAGCATCTGGATGAAAAATAAGCCAATGGATCAGAATAAAAAACCTAGAAACAGGCTTCACATCTATGGAAGTTTGATTTCAGACAAAATTGGATTTGCAAACCAATGGAGGAAAGAATGAGCTTTTCAATAAATAAATACTGGGACCATTTGCACATTAAAAATATATAATTGAATTCATTCTGGTACATCATTGTAGAGGAACCTCAAATGGCCTAAGCATATGAAAATTGTCAGTCTTATTAGAAATCAAACAATTGCAAATAAAAAACAACAATGAAATACTATTTTATACCCAACAGTTAGTAAAAAAGATTTAAAAATACCACATTTTGTAAACAATTTGTAATAATACCTTATGACCCTAGTAATCCCCATACTAGACATACACTCTGAAGAAATGCTTGTTTTGTGTGCCAGGAGACTTGTATAAGACTTTTTATAGCAGCAATATCTGTCTTCATAAAGGCCAGAAATAGCCCAAATATCTGTGAATTGGAGAATGGACAAATAAATTTTGGTGTAATTATACAGTGGAATACTAGAGTGCAGAGATTCCTTATCCTCTGATTGCTATGTCCCATGGGTTACTATATCCCTGTCATAGGGAGCTAACTGTGTCCCAAGCGACCCTGCATTCCAAGTGTGTCTTAAAACGCAACTATTAGCCCCTTAGTACCCATATCTGGTCCCACACTTCCTTGATCTACCATGACAGTAGCTTCCTCTTCCTGCTTTGCCTATCATTCCTGACATAGGATTTCCTTTTCTTTCTTTCACATTAAACTTTAAATTTTATATTTTGTGAAGAATGTTTTATCAAACATTTCTATGAGTTTATAGCAAGAGGAGGTCTCTCTGTATCAGCAATGTCACAAGATTCCACTGCATCTTATCTGTATTGATTCTGTCTTTTTTCAGGATTCAGAGCTTTATACCAAAATCATGTTGCATTGCCCAAGTCCAGCGGTTATGTCTGCCAGAAGACAGAAGCGTGTTCTTCATGTAGTTGTTTTAGAGTTTTCTTATTTATGTTTGTTCTTCTTACTCAGAAAGGACATAGAGAGTCTGTAATTTAGAAACATAATTATTTCTCTTCTCTTTTATATCTAGCTCTGTTATTCCCACATCAGGCAGTTTGATGACTTGTCATGATAAAGGCATGTTAAAAAGTCTCATATTGGCTATTCTGGTGCATCTGAAGAATTATTTTCTGCTCTTCTAAAGGTTTGGTGGTAGACTTCAGAATGACAGCAGAGGTATTATTCATGTTATATATGCAAAACTAAGGTTTTAGAATGCAGTCATAAGCTTGAACATTTGCCTTGCCCTTTCTTTCTCTCTCCTTCTGTTTCTCCCCATCCCTTTCCCCCTCCCTTGCTCTTCCTCTCCCTTTACTTCCTCCTCCAAGCCCTTTCTTATTCTTTTAGCTTTAAGATTTTTTAGAGCACTCTTAAACTCTTTAAAAAGGCTAGACCAAAGAATACAGATACCTGAGAATTATATAAATTTAGCCAGCCTGAGGAAGCATTTTTGCAACATCCTTGATAGGATAAGTTCTATTTGGTGTTCCAGGTTGCTAAAACTTTTTCATTTTCCTACAGCTGATCTCTATTTTTTTTCTTCAACCTGTCTTTTTGGTGGAACACAAGAATCTGCCTGAAGTATTTCCCATTAATAGAAATCCTTATGGTGCTTAAATGACTCAAAAAACAAAGGTTTGAGACACTGTATTCCTCAGGCCTATTTGCCTGGAACCATCCCTGATTCTGGCCTCTGATCCAGGGAAGCCAATAACGAAAATTTTTCAGATTGGCTGTAAGTAATAAGTTGGTTTATTTTTAATACCTCTGGGTTGTGGAACTATTACTTCATTTTGAGCTCCAGATTAGATAGTCCTTATCTGATAATCAAAATTTCAAGAAGCTAAATGAGCTACAGGCACAAGAAATATAAATAAAATTATAACAAGGCATGCAATAAATTTTCTTTAATAAAAAGAAAAACTTAAAAGCAGTCAGAAAAAAATGAGACATTATATACAGAGAAATAGAGATAAAGATACCAGAAAGTCTCTCATCAGGAACAACACAAGTGAGAAGAGACTAGAACAACATCTTTAAAGTGTTGAAAGAAAAATACTGTCAATATAGAATTCTGTACCTGAGAGAATGAAAACATATGGCCAGAGACTTGTATGTACATGTTCAAAGCAGCTTTATCTGGAATAGTCTCAAACTGGAAACAACTCAGATGTCTACCACAGGCAAAAGAGTAAGCATCCAATGGAATATTATGCAGTAATAAAAATCATGAACTGTGGATAATATACTATGATGACTCAAAATAATAGTGCTGAGTGAAAAAAAAGTCACACAAAAGAGAGTATGTACTGTATGGTTCCATTTATCTAAAATTCTAGGAATTCAACCTAGTGTAGAATGATAGAAATCAAATCAGTGGTTAGTTGCCTGAATTCATAGGTGGGGGTAGGATGGAGAAGGCAGGAGAAAAGAATTACAAAGATTTATAAGGCAGCATTTGAGCGTGATGGGTATATGTTCATTGTCTTGATTGTAGTGGTGGTTTCATGGGTGTAAAACTTACGAAATTGTATACTTGATATATATGCAGTTTATTATGTGCCAATTATGACTCAGTAAAAGTGTTAAGGAAACCCTGAGAGGTTATTTTCATTCTCATTATATTTTTGAGGAAATGGATGTTCAGATGTTATCTTGCTTAATATCACACAGGAAAAGTAAAATCCAGCTTATGTGCTTTACATCTTTTGGCTTAATCCTTCTAACAATTCTCGTGGTTATTTTTTTTACCTGTCACATTTGATAAGAAAGAAAAATGTGATTGATAAAATTTAAGTAACTTGCTTGTAGTCACATAATTTGTGGTTAAGCTGGGCTCCGAATTCATATCTCTCTGCTTCCAAAGCTTATATCTTCTTAGCTCTGAGCATCTTGACATCTTTGGGCTCTAGATATGATCTCCAAGTTTGTACACTGTAAAAAGAAAGAAAAACCACCACTGAGCCCTGAGCCTCCCACTCCTGAAGAAATGTTTTTGGCTTTACCTAGAGGAGCATGTCTGAATCCCCCTCAACACATGACTTAAGACGCTTATATGTGCAGGGCACTCTATTTGGTATTCCTGAGATTGTTAGCCATTTCCCTCAGCCTAACTATACCACCAACCTTTTCTTGTCATTCAGTAAAGCATTTTAGAATGTGGGTCAGTGAATGTGAGACCTTATTAATTGAACTTTATAAAAGCAAATAATTTATAAGCTTTATACTAAATAGCTAACATTTATTGAGTGCAAGACACTCTGAGCACTTTACATATATTGTCTTGTTTAATCCTCACAATGCTTAAGAGGCAGATGTTAATATCTTTTTGAAAATAATGAGGAAACTGAAGCACAAAGAGGATGTCACTTTTCCAAGGTCATGCAGCAAATCAGTGGAGGAGTGAGGAATAAAAATTAGTCAAATTCCAGAATGCACTTATCATCTATACTAAAGTATTTTAGCTCTCATTTAAATTAGGTCTGGTGTTAAATGATTTCAGACATACCTGAGAGTAGACCCTGCAAACCCAGCAACAGCTCCTTAGGAGGAGGTCTGAAATGCCAGTTTGATTCAGAAGAGCTAGCTCAACCAGGGGAGGTGAGCATCCATGACACCAAAGGGGTCATTAGTGTTAGGCTGGATTAGGGAAACGTCCTTTCTGTAAAACTTTAGAAAATGATGTAAACCCTTTCTTGGCTTCTTTGTGCACCCCTCTAAAGTGAACAGGTCCAACTCCTCGACCTGGGAAAGGCCAGGAGAGCTGGGACTCCTCTCTCAGGACAGAACACTGAGCTTCAGCTCCCTGCTGCTTCTGGAACGGAACCTAGTTTCCAGGACAGTAATCCCATATTGAAACCATGAGAGAACAAGCCAGTCTTCAGGACATTAATGGTTAATGACCAGATAAATGACAAGAAGCAATCTTTTTGGAACTTTTTTGTTCTGTTTTGTGTTTGGCGGTGGAACCCATTTTCAAAAGGTCTCATACATTTTAAAAAAGATTAAAAGCTTTTTATTAATACAGATTGTTATAATGTTTATACAGATAATTTATACATTTATGCCGTTGATTAATGTGGCTGCTTTGATGAACATAATTATTTGAAATAGTGCCCAATCGTGGCACTCCCAGGCTCACATTCACTGCAGCATCTTCTGAAACTAGAGGCAGACTTTGGTAGGGTTTTGGCAGCATCGTTGTGCAGAAAGTTTTGTGAGACAGTTTGGGAGTTATAGGTATTGACCAAAAGGGCTTAATAATCTTATCAGGGGAGCGATCACTGGCTGGAAAATTCAGAAAAAGCTCCCGGAGGAGCTGGGTTTGGGGTGAATATTGAAGGTGAAGAAGGGATTGATTGTCGATGAAAGGGATGGATATGGAGTGGGGGTTCTCATGAAACTCTGCCTCCTCTGTGCCCTCCTGGACATTTGGCACCTGATGTGGGTGGGTTCTAGCACTTGGTTGAGCCAGAATCTACTGTTTTTGTGCAAACTTCATCCCCACACTCTTGGGACAGTGTCTATAACTCATTTATCTTGGTCTTATGTCTTCTTCTGTACTTTGTAAGGTGCTCAGTACATACTTATTCAATGAATAGGGTTCCAGGTGAGGGAAAGGGGCACCAAATATGAAGTAAGAGTTCATTTCTTCCCAGTTTCAGAAGGATCAGGTCAGGCCCAAGGCTCCCACGTTCTCTTGACTAACACTTCTTCAGAACTGCACTGTGAATTCATAGGGATGCAGTGGGATTCTGTTTCATTTGGGAGCAGCCTGGAAAATGAACAACACGTAGGCATGAACCACCTAGGCACCCCGAGGTGGACATTTTGATCAAGTGATGCTGATTCTCTCTCTCTCTCTCTCTCTCTCTCTCTCTCTCTCTCTCTCTCTCTCTTTTTGCAGGTTTTTAAATAATCATTCCATAACCTTACATAGGCACTTTGCCCTTAACTATTAATGTCACTACCATGTCTTATGTGATTCTCCAAGTGAATGCACCTAGCTCCTTCTAGGTGGCAGTACTGGGCCAGGTGCTGCAGGGACATCTAAGAGTTGGGGATGGGGTGGGGACACAGGCATTGATTAAGGTACAAGGGCAGTCCAGTGCACTCGGTTTAACTACAGTAGGGATCTGCAAAAAGACATGGAATGATGAATTTCCAAGTGAATTATGATAACAACTGATGTTCTGTGTGTTCAAAAAAGAAGGGAAGAGTTGTCAGGGAAGGATTTACTGGGGATATGGAACTGAAGAGAGGTTTGGGACATGGAAGGCTTTTGCTATCAGAGAGGGCAGCAGACAGGCGGGTGAGAACCTTAGAAGGGCAAATGCACACTCCACGTGCAGCAGGCAGTGGGCAAACTGGGTTGACAGGAAAGGAAAATTTTTTTGAATTGGAGGTCAAACCTCATCATCATCAACAACCAAACAATGACAATGAACATTTATTAAACATACAATTCTTTTCAAACACTGAGCTAAGTACATAATCATAATCTCAGTGAATTCTCAGAAAACCTTGTAAGGAAATGAGGGCTCTGCTAGTCTGTGCAGTTTTGGGGAATGAGAAAATGGCACCCCCTCTGCACCACTGTGTGCAGTGCACACCTGCGGAACTATGTGACGGTAGAAATTGCCCTGGAATTGCCCCGGGAAGTATGTGCTGTTTGTTTTTCCATTCCATGCTATTCCACTTTGAGGGGATGATGCTGGTAAAGAACCAAATTGTGGAGTGTCTTGATCATAAGTCTGGGGAACAGGACCGTATTTGGTAGGTTTAGGAGATTTTACTCCAGTCACTTGGTGAATGCCCGGCAAAGCCATCCCTGCTGCCCAGGTCTCCAAGGTCCAGGCAGGGTAGGTTCACCATATTCTTACTGAGAGCACATTTCTAGTCTCCGTTCTGTCCCTTCTCTCTGAGTCCACCCTCCAGCCTCCTGCTTCTCACCATCAGTCACTGGCCTCACTGGATGTCCCCACTTCAGACCAGGGCAGTGAGCTTTCTGGTTACTGAGCACACAGATCCGTCCAAGGCAAGGGCAATCTCACTGTCTTGGCCCCCACAACACTAAGCACAGACTTTTGGACTTAGCAGTGATTGTGTGGACACCCCCCTGCCCCGCCCCCACACACTCCCTCCTCTTCCCATTTATTCAGTTTGAATAGCTCGACTTTGGCTGACCTGGCTTCAGGTACTCATTGCTGTACACTGTGTGTTTCCGCCTTACTAGTGTCTATCCATGTTAGAGCCTTTGGCCATGCCTCACTTGTTCTCTCTGAAGCTTATCTTTCCTATTCTCTTGACTGCTGTTTATCTGCCATTGCTGGCTGCCAGGCTATGGGATGCAGCGAGACTCTGACAAAATTGCAGGACAGTACTTTTGTTCTGTTTTGAATTGTTTCTAGGTATTGATACTTTTAATACCCAACTCCAGACAGGGGGATGAGGTTTGTCTCTTCTCTTCCAGGCTGGCAGCACTAACTAATCAAAGAGGGGCCTTGGCACTTTTTGTCCTAGACAGAGCTGTTGTTTAGCTGGCTCACACCTCTCTGGCCATTCTTGGGGTTACAACATTGAAATATTTCTGTATTTATTGATAAATAGCCATTGCTCCAAGTTCATGATGGTCTCCCCTGCCACTCTGCTTGTCCTGGCTTGTCCCCTGGGGGTCTCCTAGGCCTCCCCAATCCTGCAACTGAATAGTTAATGCTCAGCATAGCAGGACCCTAAGGCTTCCTATAGTTCTGGCTGGCTAGACCAGGTTCACATAGATTGTTCAGTATTTTGTATCTTACTCTTGTTTCCCAGCCAAGGAAACCCCTCTGCCTTCTAACACCAGGCTTGTAGAGATAGGAGAAGCATTTTCATTATAGGAAAAAGCTTCCATCTGGGTGAAATGGAAGCAACTGTTTATTAAGCATTCACTCTTTACAGGTCCAGTGCTGATTACTTTCTCTGAAAAACTTTATTTAATTCTCACAAAAGCCTTTTAGAGGCCTCTAATACTATTACACCCATTTTGTGCTTGGGGGCAAAAAGGCTCATACAAGTTGAGAACTTGCTATGACTGGCAAGTGGCAAAACTGAGATTGGAACCCTGGTCTGTTTGGCTGCCAAGCTCATGCACTGGGCTTTGAACAGTTGTCCCTATTACAGCCAACCCTGTCCACTGGACCCAAGGTATGCCTCAAGAAGAAGCTTTTTCAGTCACATCAGGGCTGCTTTGATTCTGGTGGGCATATTTGGCCTTGGTGATATACTCCAGGTCACCTCTCACCAGAATTTGGTGGAGAGATTTCCTCTTACTTTCATCTGAGTGATCTCATTTCATCCATTTGAAGATTCTACATGTAGTGAATTCTTTAAAATAGTATCCAGTGAATTATGCCTTCTAATGTCTATACAACAGTTTGCAAGGGGATTTTGTTGTTTTACGTGTCAAAAGATGGGGTCTGTTTCCCTACCCTTTGAATGTGGACTGGCCCTCTGACTTGTTTTGACCAAAAGAATGTGGTAGAAGAAATGTTCTGGAATTTTTCAGCCTTAAGAGGCCTTGTAGCTTCTGCTTTCACTTTCAAAATCCAGCCACCACGTAAAGAAATTCAGGCCATTTTGCTCCAGCGAGGCCACTTGGAGAAGGAGGTCACTTGGAAGAGAACTGAGGCATGCCTACCCACTGCCAGCACCAGGCTCCCAGATGCATGGGTGAGGCTTTCTTGGATTTCTGTTGCCAGCTGAGTTGTCCCATGAGGAGCAAACATAAGCCATTGACAATGTACTTTGTGAGCAATAAAATGGCTGCTGTTTTAAGCCACTAAGTCTTGGAGTGATGTATGATGCAGCAGGAGATAAACGATACAGTATACATAGGGGAAGGAAAATTCTATTAACAGCAAGGTCTAAAATGGTTTATAATTGTTAATAACTCTATTAATATAGATTGACTTAATAACTTCAGTCTTTGTTCTTGGCTGAGAGTTAAATAATTTGTTACACAGAGAAATGCCATAAACACAAAGGAAATCAAAGAAAAATCTTTATCTGAGGAAATTATTAAAACAAGCCATTTGGAACCCAACTTCTCCCTAAAGTCAACAACTAAGCCAGAATAAAGGATGTCCTTGAGAAAATCTCAAATGATTTTCTTTATTTAGATGTTTTCTTGAGAATTACCTGATTTGTAACTCTTTTAATGCAGTTTCAAGATGGAAACATAAATGTTAGAACCCACCAAGTAAGGTAGGTGTAGCTCTCCACTGCCTTCCTTACAATAGGCGTTTGGACTTGTTATAAATCATCGTAGGTATGCGTCTCATGTATACACACCTTTAATTCAGCAAGCACTTATTGAACACTAAGGAAAGGTAGCATTAAATCTGTATAAGCAGCGAGAGGGTCTGAATAAATCAGATCTATGCAAATTCCCAAAGACTTCAAAATATGTATGTTAAATCTCTACCTTCTTCAGAACTATTCAACAGTTCTAATATTTTCTAACCCCAGCCTGGAGTATCAGGTATTTAGGAGAGTCTCCATAAATACATTTGAATGAATGAATAAATGAATGAATGATTAGAGAAGCTGAAAAAGGCGGGCCTAAAGGAAAGGGAATGAGAAGAAGAATTCAGGAGGTTGTAGAAGGTGAGGAACAGAATCATCTAAAAACGTCATAGTCTCTGGGTGATAGGAGTTGACTGAGACTTTCTCAGTCAGCAAAGTTGTCCTCTACCAGACAGAGCTACTATATCTTAGGGCCTTCAAAAGCTAGGCTGGAGGGAAACCAAGTTCAGATGGATATAGAAGTGTGTGAAAATTAAGCACAATTTTTATCTGTGCTTTAGTGTGTGATATGCAGTCCTGGATGTAGGAGGTGACAGCCCTGACCTCTGTTTGGACAGACAGCCCTTGTGGTTGTATGTCCAATTGTAGACAGCCATTTTTAGGGGGTAAATCAGAGGAACACAGAAGTGGGTAGTCAGCTTCTGGCAAATCCTAGGTATATCTCATGGGATAAAGAGTTGAAGAGTCTGAGATGTTTAGTTTTTAATAAAGGCTCCTGGTGGACTTGGGGATTATCTTCAGTATTTGAACTGCTTCCATGTGGAAGGGATTCACCTTGCTCACCTTGCATGACCTCAGAGGACAGAGGGATTACCAGCAGGCAGGTGTTATATCTCTGTAGGATATGTAAACATATCAGTAAGTATGTGTCAGATCCTCAGGCAGACTCTGTTCTGGAGAGATATACTACTTTGAGCTATTTTATGGCCTAGATAAGTCCGACTTTACAATAGGATCAGAGCATAAATATTTCCAAGGGATTGCTGGAAGGTGTACTGGAAGACACCTTTACCAAACACATTAAGAGTGGAGATTCTGGAGCTGGGTGGCCCAGGTTAGACTCCTAGCTTTACAGCTTACTGCTATCTTAGAAAAGTGCTTTAGCCTCTCCTTGACTCTATTTCCCTATCTATTACTGGGGATAGTAATAGAACCTACCACATTGGGTTGTTAGAGGATTAAATGAGTTAATATTTGTAATCACTTACAATAGTGCTTGTACGTAGTGAGTGCTATAGGGGTGCCAGCTGTTATTCTCCTTATTTCTACAAGAGGGACAGGAAGCATAGGCCTCTTATTCATATTACCTTCTCCTTTCACAAGGTCATAATGTTGTACAGGGCACAGAGCTCTTTCACAGGTGCCAACTGATATGGTCCCCACAACAGCCATGTGCTATAGGTGGGGGTCGATATTATTCCCAGGGAAGAGATGGGAAAACAGGGTCAGAGGCATAGGAGACTTAACAAGTGAGGAAGGAGAGATTTCTGGCTTGAGCTCAAGTCTTTTGTCTTCGTGGTCATCTGCCTGCACCAGATTGTCTTTTCCGTGGTGTCAAATTTGACAATACAACTGGACAGCAGTAGCATTAGCATGAATCTGAATAAATGACTCCATTTGATTTTAGAGAGCACAGTCGTCTCCATACTCCAGCCAGAATCAGATGAATAATGCACCTGTGATTTATGTTGCAAATATTTCCCCTTTAAAAGTAAATAATTAACTCATAAAGGAGGTTACCTTCTGACACGCACATTTTTCTTTTGCTGTACAGTTTCATACCATGTATTTCACCTGTGTTGATTGGAAGTCAAATTATGAGCCTTAGGGCAAAAGCAATATGAGTTTTCCAAGAGCCTTCCTGAAATTATTACATTTCCCTATATTAACATCCATGACTTTATCTCAGTGCAATAGTTGATAATACAAAACATGAAATGGTAAATATGTTCCTCGGTTTTTCACTTGCAGATCTAATGAGGTCAGAGCCACAGATGTTAGGAAAGATGCTCATTTTCTCTAATGTCCCATGTCTATCCCTGGACTGATAAGCCTTTGAGCTTCATGGCTATTCTGTGAGGAAAGAGAGCCTTCCCATTTTCTAGTGAAAAAG
Source organism: Cynopterus sphinx (assembly GCA_030015415.1). Classification (NCBI taxonomy): domain Eukaryota; kingdom Metazoa; phylum Chordata; class Mammalia; order Chiroptera; family Pteropodidae; genus Cynopterus; species Cynopterus sphinx. The sequence continues at coordinate 29,582,346 of CM057387.1, read as the reverse complement.
CTGAACTCCAAGCACGGGGAGTCTTATTCCCTAAAAGATCCCACATTCTCATTTCTAAGATTGAATTAAGAAAGATAATATATGTAAAACATCTAACAGTGTCTGACTCATAGCAACTGCTCAGTAAATGCTGGGGGGAAAAGGCAGGCAAAAGAATGAAGATTATCTATTCTGTAAACTTTGCCATTCCAATACAGTGAACTTTGCTCCCTTTGTATTGCTTATTCATACTTTATTTAATAGTACAGTATAATGTTTATTTCTTGAAATTCCAAACACCATGAACAGAAACCAATGATTAATTTATTTATTCAACTAAAATTTATTGACAACGTGGTATTAATAAAAGACATGAAATAATTGCTTTCAGAGAATCAGACACCTTAAGTTGTAGTGAGATACTATTATGATATATTTACTACTGTTACTAGTTTTGTTTTTGTTATGTGGCACATTCCCTATTCAAACTAGACCTCGAGACATTCTTTGCCTCAGGGAAGTGTTTTCACAGTGGATCACAGAAAGACAGGAGTCAAGTCTTGGCTTTGGAGTTCCAAAATATGTTTGAAAACTCCAGGCACAGACAATAGCTTGAAAGAAAAGACTTTGGATTCCCAAAGCTTAGGAATTTGGGGTTTCAAAACTTTTTGCCTTGAAGAGACTCAGGGCCTAGAAAATATTAGGCCAATCAGAGTTTGGGATACTTTTTTTTTTTCCTGCTCCATAAATAATAAAGATTTTCTAGGCTAAAGGATGAGAACTGAAGAGAATGTAATAGAAATTAACATTGGTGCTGTTCCCTGAGAAGGGGTCCCGTGACTCTCAGGGATGGATTCTAGGGAGGATGGGTGAGGAAATTGACAGTATATCCAGATAGGTTTGGGGGAAACCTGGAGGTAGGGTATTTTTACTTGACTTTCATGATGGAGCCTGGGAGGATGATAAGATGGCTTGAATTGTCATTTCTTTATCCTGACACATAGGGTTAGTGGAGATGGGTATATGGAACATCTGGGGCAAGTGGCCTTGAGATGGCTTCCTGGAGCTCAGCATTGCATGGAGAATAGGAAGATGATTCCTGTGTACACAAAGAGACACAGAAGTGACCAGATAGTGCTGGACTTTGAGAGGCAGATTATGGGGCAGAGTCAAGAGCTCTATAGATTGATAACAGAGGATCAGAGCGGGGTAGGCTAAATCTCAGCAGAAGTCAACATGAGTTAATGATAACAACTGAAGAGAAGATGCCTCATCCATTGCTTTCCCCACCCAAGCCATACCTCAGAACTATATGAGAGCAGCAGAACCCAGACTCAAGGTGGAGAAGGTGTAGGGATTGGGAGTAGGGCTGAATTGGCTGAGAAAATCTTAAGTTAACTAATACCACCTGAAGTGACAGAGATTACGATTCGGGAGCTTGAATGGAAACCAGGTTCAATTATTGAGCAATAAAAGAAAGGTATTTTTTGTGCATCATTTAGATTGTAGACGGAGATACTTGTCATTACACAGGTTATTCTGATTCAGTGTGATACTGTCGATGATGGGTGAAGGACAAGGGCCTATGAAAGCCCATAAGAGGCCACTTGACCCAGCTTGGTGTAGGAGGGGATTAAAGGGGAGGGGGTGCTATCAGAGAGAGCAATGCTTGAATGGAAGCAATAGGACTGAGTTAGTCTTAGAAACCAGGCACAGGTTTTCCAGGCAGAGAAAAACCCATGCAAAGGTGCAGAGGCATGCAACATATTTTCTTTTTGAAAAAATGTAGCTAGTTTTGTGGAGTGAGAGTTAAAGCTATATATAAAAGGAACAAGAGTGGACTAGGTTCTGAAGGTCTCATGTGTTATGCCAATTTGGGGAAAGGAGAGGGTTCTTTTGTGGATGTTTTGATACTGAAGTATCTGTTCAGCCCACATGTGGAGGCCTAGGAGGCAGTGAATAGTGGAAGCACAGACTCATGAGTCACCAGCCTATATGAGGAGATAGTACCTTGAGCAGTTAGTTACCAACCAGTTTCTGAATGCTAATTCTATTCCAGCTTTGTGCTAATTTGTTTGAGTGCAGTCAATCACTTAACCATTATAGCAACTCTGTGAAGCACATGTTGTTATTATCTCTGTTTTACAGGGGAAGAAACCAAGGTTCAGAGAGGCTAAGCCACTTGTTTGAGGTCAGACAACCAGCACATGGCCATGCTGGAATCAGAACTCAACTCTATCTGATTTGATAGCCCTTCCTTTTAATTGTAAGCACTTAGGCAATGGAGTCCGGCCTGAGACCACACCTCCCAGAGACTAAGCAGAGTCTGGCTAGCCCTATGGCTGTGCCTCTCCCTGGGCAAACTGCAGCTCTTAGAGGTTCTTCTAATACTGGCCCCAGATTTCTGAGGGTCTTTGGCAGGAAGGCAGATCTTAGACAAACTCTTGGAGGGATAGTTCTCCAAAGCTTGATTTGGGGAGTCATGAGGGCAAAAGAGCCCAGAGCATGGGATTTGAAAGGCCTAGATTTAACTTCTGACTTTGTTATTTATCAACAATGTGATCCATCCAGGTAGGTTACTTTCCTTTCTGAGCCTCAGTTTCCCTGGCTGTACACCAGAGGTAATTTTAAGCTGCTTGCCTTTTAGAACTGTTGTGAGAATAGTGCTTGGCACAAAGTACAAATTAAATGGTAGTGAAAATGATAAAGTCATTTAACAAATATTTATGTGATATTACGTACTAGGCACTATTTTAAGTACTTTGCAGATATTATTTCATTTAATATTCTTATGAGGTAGGTAGTATTATTGTATTTGTTTTCCAGCACTAAAAACTGAGTCATCGAGGTGAAAAAACTTGTTTAAGATCCCATACCTATTCAGTGGATTCAGTCCCAGGCACTCTGGCTCTATATCAGCCTCACTATTATAATGATGTTCTAAAAAGAACAATGACAAAGGACCATGAAGGTATCAAAATGAACTATAGGACAAATGGTCCCAACCAATATGTTTCTAGCTCTTACTGTAGTGAGGTTCTACATTCTTTTAGGAGCAGAATTAGTCCACATTTCTAGCAAATAGATGATCCCCTGAAGACCTAGCTATTCCTACCCCTGATTCTCCTTTAAGAAGCTGTTTTTTTAAAGTGATTCAGAAAATAGGGCAACATGGGCTTGCTTCCTGCATTTAATTTTATTTCAAGCTCATTTGCTTGTAGGTTGGGTGGATGCAGACATAAAGCCCCACGCCCTCAGAGTTCTCTGGATCTAAAAGAGTGAGAAACCCTAAATCTATAGGACAAAGCCTGCTCTGGTTTCAGCGACCAGGTGTCTGCTTTGTTCTTGATGTTAGTGCCCATCTCTGTGGCTACGCACCTCCCTGTACACACATTATCTTCATCATGGCCTTCACCAAAGCAGTTTAGAGATATCTGCCTATGTGAGTGAAATGAGGTGGAAATTTTCTTGTAAGGAAGTAATCGCATATAGAAACAATTGCTCTGCTCCTTGGTGGGTAGAGAGTAAGATGAGCTGTGGAGTCACTGGGTCTTTAGCCTTCCTGGAACAGCCCCATAGGGGGCTTCATTCCAGCAGCTACTCTGGAAGGGAAATGGTGTTGCATGTTCAAGGAGGAGAGAAGGAAGAAGATCTCTTGTACGTAGGGTGGTAGAGAAACCTTGGGTATAGAGCTGAGTGGGAGGATGGCCCTAGAGGCTCAGGCATGTTGAGGTTAAGAGAGATTTAGAGATGAGATGAGTAAAAGGGGGATTAAACTGGATCTCCTTTGATATCCTTTGAGAGATCTAAACAGAAGTTAGAATTGTGTTTCAATTACTTTTAGTTGTTGGACTTATTTCTTCGAATTCACCACTTAATCAAAATTGAGATACATTTGGTCCCTAGAACTTAATTTTGATTAGATGTTCATCTTTTTCATTATGCTGTAAAATTCTTGGGGGGGGGGAATGTGTCTTACCCATCATTTCATATCCTCAGTGCCTAGCCTGGGACCCAGCATGGAGAAAGTACACTTGTAGTGGGCTGAACAATAGTGACCAGCTCCTCCTGGTTCACCTGGCACTTTACCAAATTAGCACAGAAAGCCCCAGGTTCCTGGAAGCCCTGAGTTCTAGGCAAAGGGAAAGCACTTGACACCATGGCCTGAATCAGTAAAACCTGAATTCTAGTACTGACTTGCTCTCTTGCCCTTGGCTATCAAGAACTTGACAGACTAAGTAGAATGCCCAGTGGAATTCCCGTTCCACCTATAGGCAGATCTTCCAGGAGGGAGTCTCTTGGTGGCTGCATCAGGGAGAATGCTGTCTTTTTCCCGAATGACTCATTCTTGTTGGGTGGTAAAGGTGTAGTGAGGCAAGCTCAGCTGCCAGGCCCAACCTGATGGGTCTCTTTTAAGGCCTTTGCTGTGTGTCACATAAGCCCTGGCAGCTGTTGAGTACTCCTTTCTCAGCTATGAGCTAGGAGTCTACAGGGTCATCTTCCCATTCTGAAGAAAACTGATTTCATCTCAGAGTAGCATAAACAACTTCTTTTTGGCATCAGGGTCTTAAGAAACTTTCTTAATTCAACATGCAATATTTTACTAAATGTCCACCAATCCCAGAATCTTGCATTTTTTTTTTCTTTCCTGGTTTCTCAAACCCACTCTGTTTTTTTCACCTTTGCCTTGGATATGTTGTTTCCATTGCCTGGGATATATATTTTTTTTTATCCTTTTTGTTACCTGTTGACCTGCTGCTAAGCTTGAGTAACTCCCTCCAGGCAACTCTCCCTAACTACCTCTTTCATTTAGATCGGACCTCCTGCCACATGCTCCCCCAGAATCTGGGGTCATGGCTTGTTTGCATGTGCTGCCCCTTTACTGTGAGTCTCTGAGGACCTAGGCTATGTTGGAGATGTTTTCCTATGAGTCCGTTAAGCCAAGTGGGCAGTAAAGGGAGCCCCATGTGAGTGACAGGACAACTTTGAAATGTCATCTCTCAGAAGTCTCTTGAATCACCTGGAAAAGAGATTGCCAAATATGATTATGATTTGAACAGAAGCCTTGACTGAGCATATGCTACAAATGGATCACAGAGATGTGAAAAGAGAACAGTCAATTTCTTAGAATTCAGAAATCTGATTACTAGTAGGTACATGATTAAAATCTCTCTCGACGTCTTTCTTTAGTTAGTCCCCTGTTCTGTCATTTTCTGGCTATGAAAGAAGCCAGTCTTGCTTTTGGGGTCCCAAATATTTACATAAATATGCTGTTTTTATGCCTTTTCTTTCTCTAGACACAAGCGAGAAAGGAGCCAGGCAGTTCACCTCTTCTTGGCCAAGTCCTAGAAGGGAAAGGAAAATCTGTCACATAGAAGGTCTTTATGCAGAAAAGAACACCTTAGAAAGAGCCCGAAGCCTGGGTCTTAGACCTGGCTTTGTATCATTTCATCATATGTCCTTGAGTAGTCTTGTCTGTGTTTGTGCTAATAATATTTATTGTGCGTGCTGGTCATCTCACGTATTTATTTCATTTATTGTAAAAAAATATTTTCAGAAGTAATTCCCCTCATTTTATAGATGATGAACCTATGATTAAGGGACTCTAACCAGGGTTTGTATCCATTGTCACACAGGTAGCATGAAAAGTTGGGGTTCAAACTCAAGTCCGTTTGACTCTGGTTGAGCTTTTAACTATGGTGCAGTGTTTATTTTGGCCTCTTTATTTGTTACATTAGTTCTCTTATGGTTCTGTCATTCTCAGATGCATGAAGACAAACAGGTTATTTATATTTTTAGCCATACTCACAGATGGAAGCCTGTCAAAAAGAATACCACACACAGACATTTTGAGTTGGGTGTTTCATGGAAAAAGTCTTAGGGTAGTACCTTTATTTCTTCCTCTAAGCACAGCTAACATTTAATCTTTACACATGCCATTACTCTGTCTGATGAAAATAGGAGTCAGTTATGTAGTTCTGATATGTCTTAGTGAAGTCACTGGAAGAAGCACCTTGCAAATGAAAAGACAACGTGTAGGGAAATAGAATGGAATTCTTCAAAGATGGTGAAAGATGGCACCTCCCTCGCTCCACCCCCTTCCCCAGAAATGGACTGATCTTCTGGATCAAGAAACTCCTCCAGTGTTCACTGGGGATTCCCAAGGCTATGTCACTCAAAGTGTTGATGGTATTGAAAATATCTAAAGTGATTGCTCTCACTCTCAAAGCCCAGGAGTAGTGTGATGATTAAAGCACAGATGATGGAGTCTGATGGGAAGGGGTTCAGATTTCTGATTCTGTATGTCAGTTCTAGGAATCTGCCCTGTCCTTCTAGGCCAAGGACTTTTGTGCCCTGGACACTTTAGCATCTGGTGAGGCTCATGGACTCCCTTTCAAGTAATGCTTTTACATTACCAATAAAATAAAAAACATAAGCTTTCATAGGAAACCGATTATATTGGCTGTGGAAATATATAAAAGAACAAGCTAAAAGCTTTAAATAATGAGATCTAGTGATGGATCTAATAGCCACTAATTTTGAGGTAGGGATGAATCACTGAACTATATCAGCTAATGTGATATTATGAAGATATCTGTGCCTTCTATTAGTAAGAACGTCACAGTCTTATTAATTCTTCTGTGGATAGTTACCTATGCTCAAATGTAGAAAGATATGCTAAATTTCAGTAAGACTTTATTGTAAAAGGTGATGTAATTATTTTTCTCATCCAAGTTCATGAATCCCCGAATTCTATCCATAGGCACTCTTGGTCCTTTGTACCATAGGGATAAAAGTCTGTAAGCTAGATTTTCAGTCTTTCTTTTTATCAGGGGGCTCCTTTAGGTTCTTCCAATGGGAGAATCCTTGGGCACTTAGGCATAGGCAAGGAGAAATGGACTTCTTCATTTAGCCCAAGTGGCAGTGCGATCAGCCGATGGCTGAGCTGGCAGCTCATAGGTCAAAAAGTGTATTTTCTGAGTTGGGGCAATGACTCCCTATTGTTTGTCTTTGGATCATACCATGACCCCCCTTTTGCTCCTCAGCTTTCTCAACAATTTTGAAACTTTTTTTTGTATTAAATTCCTCTTCACTTGAAATATCTATACTGACTTCTGCTTTTTAGATAGAATTGTGAGAAAAAATTTCCAACTCTATGTCTTACCAATTCTTGTCCTTCGGCAAATCAATGGACCTATTTCTGCATCAGCACTATACGTAGCTCAAAGGTTCATTGTGAAACTTAATGGTGTTATAGATATAAAACATCTTGCATGCGGAAAGATCTCTTTCAGTACTAGCCAGGAATCTTTGACCTATCAACCATATTTGTGTTAGGATGACATTTCAGAGAAAGTGGATTCATTGTCTATGATAGATAACGGAAATCTGATCTGGCTTGAAGTGTCCTTCAGTCATAATTAAGTAGGATCATCTATTTGTTTATAGTAGTAGTTTAAAAAATTAATGAAAAATATTATTAGGAAAAGTAATGAAAACTGGCATTGTTCATTTGTTTTTTGTTAATCTCAAATGTGGCTCCTTTGGCAGTTATGCTGTAAAGCCCTGTGATCAGCCTAGGCAAACCCAAACTCTAGCAGGATTACATGACTGTAATTTCAAGTCACCTTAGTGTGATCTCCTTCTCCTTCCATTTTAAGTAGAAGTAAACAACAATATTCAGTATCATGGCAAATTGCTTTCACCAAATCAGAAAAGAGAACTAACTATGAAGTATCTAAACTGAATTCTTTGGATAATTCTACAGATTTCTAAAAATTTTGTGGGCAAAAGATTTTTCAAAAGGAAAGAATAAATTCTTGGAGGCTATAGTACCCATTAAGAACTAGGAAGTGGAGGAAGTAAGAGAGCCTCTTGATAGGTAAAAATTAAAATTAAAATTAATGCATATTGCTCATAACAGAGATGAATTAAGAGACTTGAAGGAGAAACAGTAATTCTCCATTTAGAAAGACTGTCTATAATGTTTGATTTGTTAAAAAGGAAAGAGAAAGACAGTGGGGAGCTGTAAATTTGTGCATAAGAGCAATGCTCATCTGACAAAAATAAAGGAAGCTTTAAGCAACCGAAATGGAATATTCTGACTGCACTGATAAAACTTTCTCTATGTAATAGGGATGGGGATACCAGGCATCTTACTGATGCTGGTAATGTGCAGACGCCACGCTCACCAAGTAACACTGTGCATGTGATATAGCTTCCCATGTAGATCTGCTTACAGAAGCAGAGTGGGATGACATTAAAAGTAATGTCAATAACAGCAAATAACAACGGCTAGTTTTTATTGAGTACTTCCAATGTGCCAGGAATTGTTCTAATGTGGGATTTTATTTAATCCTCATGGTAACCCTATGAGGAAGAGTCTCTTAATATCTTCATTTAACGAAATGAAAGAAAATGAGGCACAGAAAGTTTACATAACAAAACAGAAGTCTCACAGCTAGATCCCAGGGCTTATTGAGAATTGAGATAATGAATGGGCCCAGTAGCTTTTTCTTTCATCCGCCTTTGCATTTTCGGGTTGTTCTCTTAAATTGTTTTTCTCTTTTTTATGTTTTAGCATGTGTGGAAACGCGAAATTACCAAATTTGAGTGATGAAAGCTGATTTTGCTTTCTTGAAATACAGATTACATTTCCAGTTGGCTGCTTCAGAAATCCATTTAGTCAGTGGAATTTGGTGAGTGGAGGAAGCCCATATAGGCTATGTTTTGAAATTCTCTTATCTGTAATTTCGAAAGTAAATCCAACAGGCTTATTTTTATCTCTAATTAAGGTTTGCTTTTATCTACTTCACATGACCTTCTCTAGCCATGTCTTACCTTAGATGATGTCACCTCTTTATAGGACAGCCTTCCATCTTAGTAGTCAAGGGCCCGGTTTCTGTCAAACTAAAGAGGCTTAACTTTGGAGCTGGCGATATTTTCAGTATTCCTCTATTACGAGAAGAGGCTTAGGCCTGGTGGTTTTGAGGATGGGCAGATCTTTAATGTCAGCTCTACCAGGTGTCCCTGAAGATGCGCATAACTATTAGCTGTTCACTCAGAGGAAGGCAGAGCTAGGGAATGAAATGGAGCAAGAATAAAGAATTGTGGTACTCACAACCAAGGCCATTTGCTATGGGCTATTTGTGAAATAGCTGGAAAGCTCAACTTGACTTTTTTGTCTGTTTCCCAAAGTTTAGAAATGATATTGTTCCAAGTTAAAGACCTAGTAAGCATGCCACAAACAAGGAAAGGGTAATGCCTTGGTTACATGGTGATAGACCTATCACAAGTAATAAGACCTGTTCTTTACTCTTCTGGAAAGACCGAAGTGGCTTAACATCCAGATGAGGGAACATGAGACAAGATCAGACAGGAGAGAATGAGAGAGAAAATACTATGTACATCCACCTAATTGGCCTAAAGAAAATACACGCTGTCTTATCACAGAAGCACTCCTGTAATAAAAACCTCTGAATTCCCGACGGGGTTTCTAAGTCCATTTACATTAAATCAGTTTCTATGTGGTAGAATGCCATGGCCTCCAAATAAACCAGAGGGGCCTTTCATGTTCACAGTGGTAGGACTTTATCCCTGCATAAATGTTTCAAATAGTTTGTCTACACAGAGCAAGGTGCACACTGCTGAGAATTGGACTCAATTTTTAGACATTTGAGTCTTCTGTCTCTGTCACCGCTTTGACATGTTTTTAATGTCTGCATGCATTTCAGTGGACTGGAAAATTCTCATCTTGTAGCTCAGAGTGAGAGACCACAAACAAAGCGATAAGGTGTTTTATTTGAGTGGTGGTGTAGCTCTGTAAGTCATTTGCAGTAGCATATATTGATGTCAGACAAGTACATCATATATCTGGAGATTTTATTGTTGTTTTACTCTTATATTAGTTCATTTGCTTTTTAGCTAAATGAAACTGAAACACAGGTTAGTCTGAAAATGCCCATTAGTTTGGATCTTAGAAGCATTGGGTGCTTAGCAAGGGAGGGTACTGGGAAGGGAGCAAGTATTGGTCAGTTTTCAGTTGAGGCGATGTGGAGAAGAGGAAATGAATGAGGAAGTCCATCTGCAATATGTGATTGACAGCATGAGGGTGGCCTCTTTCTGTCAATTAAGGCCAAGGTACTTGTATTAGTTATTCAATTATCTCAAATTAGAAGCATAAAGCAACAAATGTTGAGTATGTCACAGCCTTGTGGGTCAGGAATCCAGGAGCAACTTAGCTGGGTGGTTCTTGCTTGGGATCTTTCAAGTCAACTCTTGGCCAAGGCTGTAATCTCTGAGGCTCAAGTGGGGCTGGGCACTCCTTTTCCAAGCTCATTCATATGACTGTTGGCAAGAATCTGCTATATGGACCTCTCCATAGAGCTGTGTATGACATGGCTTCCCCAGAACAAGTGAAGGGGGTGGGAAGGGAGAAGGAGGAAAGAGAGAGAGAGAAGAGAGAGAATGAATGAGAATATCCATTGGAAAGCTGCAGTCTTTTTTTAGCTTGATCTCAGAAGTGGCACACCATCACTTTTGCTGTATGCTCTTTGTTAGAAGCCAGTCACTAAGCCTAGCCCACACTCAGGAGGAAGGGAGGTAAGCTTCACCTCTTGAAAACAAGAGTATCAAAACATTTGTGGACATATTTTTAAGGCCAAGACAGTGCCCAGCTTAAAGTAAACTTCAAAAAATGTAAAGAGTAAATGCTTAGGAGGCTCCACATGAGGAAGAGCACAGGACAGGAGAAGAGAGAAGCTGTCCTACCAGTACAGAGAGGTGGGGTTCAGTCTGGGTACAAGATCCTCAGAGGTAAAAGAAGAGTCAAAGGGGTGGGTGGTCAGAGATCTGATGAGAGAAGAAACGTTCCAAAGTAAAAAGAGCTAAGACCAGAAAAGACAGGAGTAGCTGCAGTGGAGGCTCAGTGTGTGGTGGCCAGCAGGTGTGAGACTCGTCTTAGGTGGTCAGGACCAAGCAAGGCAAAGTAGCAGAGTGAACAGACCTAGCCTATAGGCCCGTGTGAGGGGCAGAGGAGCCTGGAGACTACAGCAAAGCGGCACGGCTCTGGGGGCACATCTTAGCTCGGCCACTTACCTTCTCTGAGGCTAGGGGAACATTATTGATTTGCCCTTTTTATCAGATAAAAACGATTGGATATTGTCAATTTCATATGGTTCAATTGAATATTTTGCCTCCTTGAACTTTGACATCTTTAGTTCTAAGATGCAGCACCCTGCAGTGTCGATGTTGAGATGAGAGATGGTACGTGTCAAAGACCTAGTCCATTCCTGACAAGTGGGGGACACTCAATAAATGGCAGCCCCTTTCATTATCAGATTAACCTTGGTGGGGGCGGTGGTTGAAAAGTCATCACCACAAGGATTCAGGACTTTTTAACTTAGGAAACCGAGAACTAGTTCATTCCTGATCATTGCTAATTCACTTAAGCAGTTCCCTTTTTCATCTGAGCCTTGGTTTTCCCACCTAAAATGAGAAAACTCGAATGAGCCTTCCAATGCAACTGAGTAATTACTGAAACAAAACAGGACCCCACTGGTATAAATTAGTACGTTTTCACCAGCAAAGTGGAGTGCCAAACTGATGAAAGAAGTAATGATAATTCTAGCCCCAAACTTTGTTATTAAGTAAAGATGTGCATGTGTGTGCACATATATGCGCGTATGTGTGAGTGTGAATGTATGGTGTGCTGCTGTCTCTTTGTGTGTTTGTGTGTGTGTTGTCGAGTGTCTGGTCTGGCTGAGCCTTTTTCTATAGCTGTGTTTCCCTGCATGTGTCTGTAGGTATAGGAGAGGAGGAACCACAAATATGTATAGTGTTTCTTCTCAGTGCCAGAGGCTGAGCAGTGGGTAGGGATTCAGCAGTGATGGATGGGTCTCTGGCTTTGTGGACCTGTTGGTTTAGTTGTCTTGGCCACTGCTTCGTTCTGAACTCAGTTTCTCAGTCAGGAAAATGAAGTTTCCAGAGCCTTGGCAATAACTTCAGGCCCATATTATAAATATTAATTACGTAGTCAGGAGTCCCAGGCACCAGGGCAGGTCAGCGTTGATTCTTCTTCTTCCGGGAGTCTACTAGGGAAGCCTCACCACTTGGTTGGATTAGAGGCTGCAATGATTGATGTGACACAGGAGCACGGGGCAGGTGGCCCTGAGCTTGCATGTGGAGCAATTAACATTTTATGGCTCATCCACCCCCTACCCCTCACTCAGAAGGCATCACATGGCTCAAAGCCAAACTTTCCAATTACGCCATCAATATATTTAGTGACATTGGCAAGAGAGGCAGAGGAAGCGAGTGTTTGCTTTGCTTTAAGTCTGATTTCCACCCTTGCAGTGTATCCCTTCTGCTGGTAGCTTTCTCATGGAGCATTTGAGGAAAAATCGGAAATAATTCTTTAATGGTCATGTTGGAGGTTGTTGATTTATAGAGCCAACATATGTTCCCCTATGTACTTTCTTTATTGGAATATTACACCCCATTGACTCATTTCCTTGCCAATCCAGGGAGGAGCAGAAGGGCACCTAGCTCCATACATGAAAGGGGCAAGTTAAATTCATCGAAGAAATGGATGAGGCTGGGCCTGGAACCAGATGCCCAGGACAGCGGCCACTTTTAGAGTGAAGGAGAGCATTCTGGTTGCATGGAGGTTGCTTCTCTTGAAGATGTCTTCCTGATGCTTAGCTATGTTAGAGAAGTTTGGTCTGTGGTGTTTCTGATATTCTTAATTCCCTGAGGCCAGGACTGCATGTGGTATGGTACCAGCGGGGCTTAAGAATTGAAAGAGATCTCTGAATGGATGGACATGTTGGAGCATGGGCATGTGACGAAATCACTGTGCTGAGTTCTCTATATGTAGGGTCTCACTTATCTCTTCCTGAGACGGCCACCAGTGTAAGTGGTAGCCCATAGAGAATCAGTAGAAAAGAGGAAAGGGAGAATGACCTGTTTCTCCCCTACCTCTGATGAGAGCAATCACAACTGCTGGCAGAAGGGACATCCCAGCAGCCAGCCAGTCCTCTTCCAACTGTCCGGGGTGTCTGGTTTGGAATTTATCCATTAAAGAACAACCCATTCAGCCAGCTTATGTCAAGCTCTGAGATAGAAGTGGATACGAACACCAGAAGTGGGAGGTCAGTGTAGGTCACAGTGTGGTTCTTGCCCCAAGTCACAGTGTTGTGAGGTCCTGATGGTGAGATTCAACTCCTTTAAGCCTTTAAACTAAGCGAGTGTCTTCCTGACATTTGTAACATTACTGAATCCTGATCTCTCTCTCTCTCTCTCTCTCTCTCTCTCTCTCTCTCTCTCTTTTGACTATCCATGTAAACGTAGAGTACTAGGTCCTTGTTTGTCTCCTTCTAACATGGCTCTGAAGTCTACTTCTTTATTTGGGGAAAAAATGAAGCATTTGCAAGGAACTTATATGCCAAACTGGGCCATCACATTTATTATGCTGCTTTTCCTTAAAGGCTTGAATTTACCCAAAACTGCACTTTAATAACTGGTCCTGCTGTGTCCCTGCCATCTTGTGACTTTTCTTTTTTTTAATACACATAGCTACATTTTCAGCAACCCCTATTAAAGAACCTGGAAACGTTCATGCTGGGATCTCTATGTGACAGCATTGAGAGTGTCATCTGGATGCAGCAAGAAGCCTGACAGGCACTAAACTTTTTTAGAAGTTAGAATTTCTGCCATCTCTTTAGAGTTGAAGGCAGTTTCAGCATTTCTGGATGAACTTTTGGAATAGAGTCTTCTAAATTGCTTGGAAGACCATCTCTTTGTTGGGGGCCCTGTCAGTCATGCAGATGTAGAGCAATTAACAACCCCTTCATTTTTGGGGGGGAAGCCCCATATATATCAAAGAATGAAATGGAAGTGCTGCAGACTGAGATTTTCAGTGTTTTGTTCTGAAAAGGTAGCTGGCTATGCTGGCAGTGTGTCCTGTCCCCACAGAGGTAGAACCTGTTTTCCTTTATTTGTTTTGTTCTTACCTCTGGATTTGGCCTGCCCGTGCTTGTTCTTAGAAAACGCATGAGTGTTTTTACTCCAGCTTCTGCTCCAGAGGGCAGCTCAAACCACAAAAGTGGAGAGAGGCACATGCCACAACTCATCTCTTTCTGATGAGGAAAGATGATGAAGAGGACGGGGATCAGGCTTGGACAGGGCAGATGGGGCCACTGGTATATGTCATGCTGTGATTCATGGAGGAAAATGCCATATATTGCTAAATTTACTGTTAACTCTAGTGGCTTTCTTTTCCAGAGTGTGGTTGAGAGTTTTCATGTGAGGAAATTGAGGTTTTCATTGTCAACTCGAGCAGGAAGGACACTAGTGTTGGATGGGAGTATGGAAGGACTTCTTCCTTAATTTTGAAGCAAGAATGAAGAGGGTATTGGGAAGCTATTGGTATGAAAATGCTTGGAGCACCTTTCTGAAGGCAATGAGTTGGGTCTGACGTCGGGGTGGAGTAGGAGATAGGCAAGCACCAGCTGCTATAAGCATACTGAGATAGAGCCCATGGCCGTTAGAACAGCCAGCTCCAGGAGGATGCAGTTACCTTTGGAAAGAAGTTATGCTTCTCTGAACCTGTGCTGTTTTGTTAAATCACAGTTGTGGTCCAGAGGGTCAGGAAGCACAGTGCCTATTCCCCAAAGTTGAGATGATGTGACCACCAACAGAGACCCGGAGGAAGAGGCAGCTGTGCCTGTCCAGACCAGCAGGTTCCAGAGGAAGGACTTGGAGAAATTGCTGGGGATTTGAGGGACTTATATAAGTGGAGCTTATGCTGTAATAAAGAAAATGGGAACTTTGTTTTGTGGTCACAGGCCAGTGAATATGTGGACTTGGTAGTTTCTATGGGGATCCCCATGTATTGTCGACAATACATTGTTTCTCTTCATAAAAATCAAAATTGAAATTATGTTAGTGTATGGAATTCATGCTTGGGTTCTGGAATGGAAAACACAGGAAGTATTCTGGACCAGAAATGCAAAGGTGAGAGGGGTTAGGGCCAATGTGCAATGTGTGGATGAGGATAACTGTAAACGTCCTCATTCTGGAGGGTGGTAAGGCTGGTTCTTTGCTTCTCTGCTTTACTGCAGACTGTTGTTTTTTTTTTTGGGTGGGATAGCTGCGTTGCTGACTACCAGGTTTTTAAAACAGAAAAGAGAACCTAACAGTGTGGCATTCTTCAATTTGGGATTTTGTGGAAAATGTAAGAGCTGGAATGTGTGGTTGCAGGAACAGGTTTATAAATATTTTGCCTTTTCAGAGACTCTGATGTGAGGAACCAGTAAGAAAATAGAAATAGTGGGTTTCTAAATTTAATCATTGAATTTAGAGCGTTGAGGTCTGATTCTAGTCTGAGGTGAGACCCCAGTTCTCTTTGACCTGGACCTCAGTTTCCGCCTAGTGGAATGAGAGGTCAGGCTTAGCCCCTGTTCTTTTCCACCTGTTATACTTGAGGCCTCCACAGTGGAGCTACCACTTGCAAGACGCCTGGTCTCTCTGAAATTGAGATGCTTAGAGTGCTGCCCTTGGCTCTCCACACACTGATGGCTTAAGTAGAGAAAGGCTGGCTTTCAGGTGCGACCAAGTGAAAAGGCCTTCCTTACTCCAGCAGCCTGGATTCCTGATAGCCCTTTGTCTCCCCGCAGCACCCCCTGCTGTTTGTAGCCATTATTCTTCGGCATCCTTCTTGGTCACTTGTAGGACTCCGGGAATTCATCTTGAAGGTGTCAGGATTGCTGGGCCCTTCCCCTCTGCTTGACTTTGCATACCAACTGATAATATTCAAATGCTACTTATCCCCATGGAACCTGGAAAAGAGCAGAAAGCAGCAGTGCTGTCACTTCTGCATGATTTTAAATCCAAAGCAGGGACAGGACCAACAAGAAAGCACAAAAAACATGAGAGGAGCAGAGCTCTTTCTCTGGAAACAGAGCTGTTTTATCAGCTTTAAATTAAAAGCATGTTCTGGACAGCCCTTGGCCTTCAGCAGCTAGTATTCATATCTTGTTCTGGTTTACAAGCAGCTGATGTATGATTCCGGGTATAACAGTTATCTGTAATTGAAATCATCATAAAACAAGTCCCCCCTGCACTGGCTGAGACAGTAATCAACATCAGGGATGCTGTGTGTACAGCATTCAGGACCCATAAAATATGCAAGATTAATTTGCCGAACTTCATTCAGGCTTCCAGCAGCGCTGTCACCTGGGACCAGAGAAGCAGCAAATTAATTCTGAACCTCCACTCGTTTCAAAACATCAAGAGCAGACTCCTTCATGTGGCTGGCTGTCTTCTGCTGTGCTTCTCGGCTTTTGCAGATGCTTCCCAGAAAAATCAAACATCCGGAATGCAAAATTTTGTTTGGCCACAGAAGGTACCCCACTGCCCCTCCTGGTTCCAAGAGCTTTTCTTTTCTTCCCATCTCAGTGACCTTCTTTTCCTCTTTCAGGTCCCTAAAGCCACACACTCAGA
This sequence comes from Cynopterus sphinx, assembly GCA_030015415.1. Taxonomy (NCBI): domain Eukaryota; kingdom Metazoa; phylum Chordata; class Mammalia; order Chiroptera; family Pteropodidae; genus Cynopterus; species Cynopterus sphinx. The sequence goes on along the minus strand of CM057387.1, from coordinate 29,565,864 downwards.
AACGTAGGCAGTCCAGTCCTGACTCTGGTCAGCATGTTGGAAGCTCACTTAGATATCAAGGCAAGGAAGAAGAAATGACTGGTGGCAAAGCACTAGGATTCGAGCCAGGATGAGCGTTGAGTCCTGACTCTGCCACTGATTGCCCTGACTGCATGGATAAGTTTCTGTCCTTTAGATCTTAGGTCCACATCTTAAAAAGAGAACTTCGAATTGTTAAAATCCCTTCTAGTTCTTTTAGACTTAGATTTTATAAAGAAGGCTGGCTAAATGCTTTTAGGTTTGAACTTCCTCTGTTTAATCTGGTGTGTTACACTCTTTCAATAATATTCTATATAATAAAAATATTGCCGATGTCTTTCTCTCCTCTTTGTTTATTGTCTGTTCTCTTTGGCCTTGCGTGTCGTACTTGTATTCCTTAACTATTATTTTAGTAAAGTTTTGGGCAATTGTAGCCATCAATGTACTTATTTAATACACTATGTTTATCTTAAGTCTCCATGACATTTCATCTTCCAAATAAAGTGATACTGTTATAATCTAATTATTACAGATGAAGAAATAGGCCCAGATAGGTTCAGAAAATTTCCCAAAGCCACACATTTAGTGAGTGACCCCAGAGAGATTTGAACCTAAAGCTGCATTTTTAACAAAATCCATGTTCTCAGCCACCAGACTGTCCTGCCATCATGGCTTCTTTTGTAAATGTTGTAAACTTGGCTCCTGGGTGTCTGTGTCTGAGGACTGGGCCAGTTCTTGGAGCCCTGACAACACCAGGATTCTGGCTGCAAAACTGAGGAAAGACCATGGACCAGAGCAAAGAGACCAAAGCAAAGGACATCCTGACAGGTTCTTAAGAGACTTTCTCCCAGTCTTCCTCCCCCTCACACCCACCCCGCCATGCATCAGCACATGTACAGAGAGAAATGTGCCTTTTGTCATCATTTTAATTTCTTTATATAAAATATATGCCCATTTGCCCCTCTCTGCAGTGGTGGCGGAATCAGAGTGAAGAAGACACTCTTCTTTATTATTCTTTCTTTAAATTGAAATTTCTATTGAGGTATGAATAGATTCACATGCAGCTGTAGGAAATAATACAGGGAGGCCCCATGTACCCTTCATTCAGTTTCCCCGAATGGTAACAACTTGTACTTCATTATTTTTTTGTACCTAAATATGCATTAATACGTTTTCATTGTCATAGGTTCAAATAATGCTGAAGTATATAGAACAAAGCATGACATGCCAGTCCATTTGTAACCCTGTTCTCTGGGACACTCTCCTCATCTGGCCCTGCTCTGGTTTACTGTGAGTCTTTCCTCCCTTATGCTTCTTCCTTAGCATGTTATAATGGACAAGGTCATCAATGGGGCAGAGTGGAGTTTTGGGACTTCTGACTGACTCATCATCTTCAGCATTCTGTGGAACCCCCTTTTTGATGATCAGCCAATCTCCATTTGAGCTCTTTCTCTAATTGTCTGGCATCCTATCAATTCCTCGTTTCCCTGCTTCTCTATGTACTCTGTCAGAATGAAATGTCTATTTTATAATATAGATAATATTATTCTATACTTAGTAGTGTTAAATAATACACTTAGTACTACTTAGTATAGTAGTGCTAAGTATCCTATGCTTAATAGAAGACATTGATTTCATTTATCTTATTTAGCACACTTCCAGATACTGTTCTAAGCTTTTTATATTCATTTAATCTTTATAGCAACTCTATAAAGAAGGCACCGTTATTACTTTCATTTTTCAGGTGAGGATATGTGGTACAGAGAGCTTGGGTAATTTGTGCAATGTCACACAGCTAGTAAACGATGGAGAGCAGATTCGAACCATCCATGTGGCTCCAGAGTCTAAGCTCTTTCCCACTTATGCAATTCATTTATAGTTGGGTAGGTCACCTCTTTTCCTTTTCTTTTTAAATATTTACTCATTTCTCCTACATTCGCTCCTTTCTTGTAGGCTATAAATGTGTTTAATATTTGGCACCTTAAAAGACATCATCACCACACACACACTCACATGCACACTCCTTTGTCCTTGTGCCCTTGTCTCAGGATACCACCCCATCTTTCTTTTTTCTGTTCTCATCCATACCAAGCCTTGAAAGACTCTCCTATAACTGCTGTTTCCACTTCGTCATCTAATTTACACTTGGACCTACTGCAGTCAGAGCTTCTGTCTTAACCACTCCTTGGAAACGGCTCCCACGTTATCAAAACAGTAATTTCCTTTTATCTATCCATGTATTGATGTGATTAATTATATTAATACATTTTCTAATGTGGAACCATTCTGGCACTGACATCAGTTTTCATTCTTTAAATTTAGTGCTGGATTCAATTTGCTAATGTTTTATTTATGCCTTTGATTAGTATGAGATGGAGGGACTATTTCCTTAAAACTCAGGGGAATGTAGGAAGTTCTTGTCAGTCCATTTAATTTTCTTGTTAATTTATAGGTGTCGGTTTCCTTTTATAAATAGTTTTACTCTCTATGTTGTTCATGTTTCTTCCCATGAGACATCTTTAATTTACCAATTAAAAGAGAGATAAGTGTGCTTTCGAAGATCACTGAGTAGTCACGTAAGGCAATACCTTTACATGGGGGCATGAGTTAGGAAAGCTGGGATAATCTGAAAGCTTTTACAGAAGGTTATTTTGTGAGTTCCCAGAAAGTGCAGATTGGTAGGGAAAACATTTTCTCTTGAGAAAAGCCGAAGACTAATAATAATGATGACGGCGACAAAAAGTTTTTAAAAAGAGAGAGGGCCATTTTGCTAGTCGTTGGGCCAAGCATATTAAGGTGTTGTCTACTAGGGTGTAAAGTCTGTGAGTGCTGTGATGATTACTGTTATGTTCACAACTCTAGGGGGTAGGTGCTATCATCTCCATTTTACAGATGAGGAAATTGAGACTCAGGTCAAGTGACTTGCCCAGGCTCACCCAGAAAGACTCTACAGTGGATTATTGATTTTTCCCGATAAAGATTAAACAAATTGTTGAATGCGCCCTTTCAGGCTCCTGTATCTCCACTACTCCAGCCAAGCAGAGTGACCTGTGATTTACAGTGCGAACCATTCACTTCCCAAGTTTTGACGTGCGCTGCTGCTTTTCTCTCTGGAACGTCGTGAGCCTTGCTTACATGGCTCACTTCCACTTGCCCTTTGAGATTTATTCAAGTACAGTCTATTCCTCTTCCATTCACTACACCTCTCCCATGTCCTTGGAGATCATTTCTCTCATAGCTTGGCACACTAGGGATCCTCCAGGTACTTGTCTGTCTCCTGCATGAGGAAGGGTACCGGACTATTTCCCATTGGTGCCAGCAGCCTAGAAGATCTCTCAGAATGTGTTTGTTGGATAAAGAAAGGATGAGAGTCTCCTGGTGGTTCCCACTCCCATCTGAGCCTGACCTGTTGATGAGCACTGGTGGCTAGCTCTAGCCTCCCTCTGTGCCTTCCCCAACTGTCTCCTACCGTCCACAGCATTGTCCAAGTCAGCTTTTGGGCCCGTAGACCGCAGCTTTTGACCCTCTAACCATTCTGTCTCTCCAGGGAGCCACCCACCCATTATTCCAAAAAGCATCACACATTCCCTTCAAAGAAAACTGCATTTAGTTCACTTATTAAAGGTTAATATGCCATGTAACTCATTGAACAGGAGGTGGAAAACAGCTATAACAGAATCAAGCTGAGGTTAAAGCTACTCAAATGTGGGGGACCACAGCCTTAGGAAATGACATGGATGTCTGAGAACCTCTATTCTGAATATTCTGACTAGTTCTTAAAGAGAAGCAAATAATCTTCTTTCTCTGTGATACATGCTATAGCATTCAGCTTCATCAGAATCATCCAGTTCATCAGTATTTCCAGGGGATACATAGATAGATGATCAGGAGATTTTAGAAACAAATATTTCTTTCCATGGAGAAATAAAAGGAAAATATGTCTTGCTGTTAGCTCTAGAGTTATAAAATTTCTAAGAAGATTCTTACATAGCCTGTAGTAGAAACAGAAAAAGCCTTAATTGTATTAAAAAAAAATAAGGGAGAGATGAGGTTCTCTCTGCTTTATACAGATGGCTATAAGGTTTCACTATTAATCTGCTATAAAGTCTCAACTCTCATCTTGATACAGAGGTCGCAGTTGCCATGCAGCAGATCATTGTGCTCCAAAAGCGTGTGTGTTCGTATGAGAGGGAGCAGCACTCGTTCATGAGCCTGCCTCTCTCTGTCGGTCATTGAGCCTGGCATCTTGTCATAGTTCAGTAATAGATGTTGAATGGATGAAAAAGTGAATAACTGAGTGACTACATCCACTTCTCCAACACTTCACACTGTTGCCTGGCCCCCGTGTATATTTTATAAATTTCAGAGATTTGTGATTCTTCCAGAATCCTACCCATTCTCAAGCCCAGCTACAGTGCCATCGTCTCCAGGAATGCGGGAATTGCCTGAGCACAGAGGATAGAGTATCTAACTCTGCCTTGGTTTATCAGAAAGGCTTCCTGGAGGAGGTGCTGTTCGAATTGGTCCTGGGTAGGTTAAGAGACAGAGAAAGGATAGAAGGCTCTCTAGGAAGAAGGAAGGGTACTCCTGCAGGTGAGGGGAAAGGCATGTTCCCAGAGTCCGGGAGGTCAGAGCTGTTGGGGTGCAATGATTTTTCTCCCCTCACAGGTCCCTAGAGCAGAGGCATCTTTGTGTTCCTACATGCCAGCACACCAGGACATCAGAATCTCTGAGCTGAAAATATGCCCCACCTTGAGAGCCAGGAGCATCCATCAGATCTCTGCCCTAGTCTGCCTATAGGTCCTAGCCATACTCATATTCCACAAGAGCTAGGGGAGAACCTGGTGTGTCTTCAGAGATTTGTGATAGGAGCATATGAACTGCTTTCTACTCTCCATTCCTAATCCCCCAGGACCCCTCCTCTGGTGCCCTTCGTAGTGTGCAGTACAGGGCCTGGCACAACACGGGGCTTGATAATGATTTCTTGGATGGATGAATACTGAAATCTTGGAGTTATTACCACACTTCCCATCTAAAATAACCCTGGATTTTTTCTTCATTCTCAGGGCTCTCCGTGGAGGGGTGATTTGGAACATTTCCATCCCCTCTAAGTATTCAGACATTGAGTGCCTAGTTTGCTGTTCCTGCTTTCCTCTGAGTAATTAAATATGCCAGGACATAAGGTGATAGAGTGCTTTGCTTTGCAGTCGGATCTCATTAGGATACAGAGAGTTGGTCTGGGCCTGGGGAAGTGGGAGACAGATGAATGGCAAGATTAGGTACTCAGGAATTACTGTGAAGAAAGATCAAGTGGCATCGTCAAAACGAGTTTCCCATCCAACATGTTGAAAGGCAGTTGCTCCCAAGGACATGGGGAGTGTCACTATTTTGAAACTCCTGCCAGATGTGTTGGTAGGGAAGGGAATTTTGAATAAGCTAATGCTCAGAGGCGTATCTTTTCCTTTCTAATCATAAAGCTCTGGTCCTGCCAATGGCTCTATAACTCGATACACAAATTAGTTTTTAATAGCTGAAAGATGTTGAGCTATTAGGACAAATTTAAAATTGGGAGAGATTATGGACTTGAATTTGTGACCCTCTTCAAGCATTTTAACATGTGCTGATCTCTGCCCCTCCTCCATTCATCATCACCTCTTTGCCAGCCCACACTCCTTTGCCTCAGTTAGACTCAGTCTTTTGTGGCCTCTAGTTTCTGTCCTAGTTTCTTCCCTACTCCATGTTAGAGTCAGCTTTCCTAGATCGAACCTTACTGTGTTCCTCTCAGGTTGCTGTCTCCTTCCTAGTCAGCTGCACAGTAAAATTGGAATTCCATGTGGTTTGGGGCCTGGCCTCTGTTACAACTTCCTTCATCTGTCTTGGCCTTCTTTCTGCTCCCAAGCAGGCTATAGTATTTTTAGCTCCCTTGCCTCTGCCAGTAATTTTTTTTTCTCACTGCCATTTACCCTCCCTTCCTTAAGCATATCTGATTTTTTCCCTTCAAAACTCAGATTGTCACCTCCCCTGTGAAGCCCTTCTATTGGCATAGTTACTTGCCCCCATAACATCTAGACAAGTCCTATCAGAGTGCTTTTCTCATTATACTTATTTGTTCATGTCACTACCCATGTAGTGTTGGTAAGGGCAGGGACTGTATTTGATTTTCCTGTCACAGGATTCCCAGACATTATTAGCAGAGTACAAGGAACATAGGACATTGAGTCCTGCTGTCCCCACACATTTCCCACCAACTGATAGTCTACCACTACTACTACTTAACACTGCACCACGTGGATTTTTAAACATTTATCTATCAATGTTTTAGGTTGATTTGCTTACAATAAAATATATTTTTTAGTGTACGAATTTTGATAAATATATACACCAATGTAACCATCTCCCCAATTACAATATAGAACAGCATAATCACTTCAAAAGTTTTTCAGTTGCTTTGCAGACAACCTGTCACTCCATTTATCAAAGTACTGACCTGTTATCTTTTACATAGGGTTTTGCAAGTTCTAGAACTTCATATAAATGAATTCACACCATATGTATTCTTTGTTGGGAGCCAAAAGGCCTTCATCCTGACCGCCCAGCCCCCCCAGCATAGAACCTGGCCGTTAACAAACCTGTATGCTATCTAAAGAATGCATGAGCATAGTTAACCACAGAATGTATTAACATACCCGCTGGATAAGGAAGGACCTACTGAATGGCTGTGGACCTGCCCAAGGAGCCCCTCTCCTCCTTGTTCCTCTTTTCACTTCTTCTAACCTTTGTACCCCCTCACCCCTTCAACCAAGGACCAATGAAATTGTAACAAGTATCCCCCTGCCTAGTCAGTCCTGCCCCCCTGTGTTCTTCTGTATAAATATACCCGCTCTAAAATAAAAATTTGAGGCTTGATCAGAATACTGTCTTGCCTTCGCTCCTTTTTCTCGCCCGTTTCTCTTTCAGGCTAGATCCTCTTCGAGCCCACGAATAACTAGGTCCCGCGGGTCGGGACAATTCTTCTGTGTTTTTTTGCATTCAGCATGTTTTTGTGACTCATCTATGATGTGTGAATCAGTACTTTGTTTCTTTATATTGCTGAGTAGTGTTCTGTTGCATAGATATACTGATTTGTTTTTCCATGCATCTGTTGATAGACATTTGGGCTGTTTCCAGTTTGAGCTATTATTACTAACACTGCTGTGAATATTGTACTAGTCTTATTTCTGGTATTTCTTAGGTAAAATACCTAGGAGTAGAATCAGTGGGTTCATAGGGTACGTGTACGTTTAACTTTCTAAGAAATAGCCAAATAGTTCCTTAAAGTGACTGTTACATTTTACATTTCCACCAGGAATATACAAGACTTCTAGTTGCTCCACACTTTGCCAACACTTGATGCCGCGTCCAGCAAGTGGTAAATCCTGCCACGTCCAGTTCAGCCCTGGAAAATAATCCTGAGTTGGAATGGTGGGAGATTGAGAAAAGAAAAACACAGAAAGCTGGGATTGGGAGGCCCAGTATCCACTGATGATGGAGTAGAGAGTAAGTTTACTTTTGCAAATTGCTTTTATACAATATCATACATTTGCTGGCTAAAATGAGATAATCCCCACCCAACCAACCACATCCTACTATAAGCATTTGCATTTCTGTAGGGTAAGCCCCCACCCTACACAGCCTGCTAAAATCTTTTACATTTCAAAACCTGCATTGTTCTCCCATCAGTTCCTACTTCCCATTCTTAGGAGGATTTGTGGGGGTGAGGCAACCCTTGGTGGGCCTCACAGATTTCAAGGACCTTGTCAGTTTACAACCCACTCTCTACAACTTGATATTATCAGTCTTCTTAATTATGGTCATTCACGTGGGTGTGCAGTTTCATATAATTTTGACTGGAGTTTGCTTAAAATGTTGTTTAAAATCTTTTCATGGGTGTATTGTCCATCTGTTTTATTCTCTTTTTAATATGTCTTCTTTAAGTCACTGTTTCATATTTTACTGGACTTTCTCAATGTTTTGTGTCCTATCTAAAATATTTTTGACTATTTTATTTTACGGTTATGAATATTTTTTTTGTTCTCTTCTAGAAGTTCTGTAGATTTCTCTTTTAAGTTTCTGATTCATTCTGAATTAGTTTTTTGTGTAATGCATAGGTGGGAATTGAAGTTCATGTTTTTTCATATGAATAATTGTTTCTATACCATTTTACAAAAAGACTATTGTTTCCCTGTTGGATTACCTTGCCACTTATGTAAAAAAGCAATTTGTCATATATGTGTAGGTCTTTCTTTGGGAATGTCTACTTGGTTCTGCTGATGTACATGTCTGTCTTTATGTCAATATCACATTCCCTTGGTTATTTTAACTTTATAATTGTCTTTAAAATCTGATCGTAAATTTTGTTCTTCCTTTTCAAAATTGTTTTGGAATTCAATTTCTTTAAATTTACATAAAAACTTGAGAATCACCATGACAATTTCTGTTTTTAATAAGACTTCTAAGATATTGATTGGTATTATATTGATTCTATTGGTCAGTTTCTATCAGAAATGAGTTTTATGGTTTTGATGGTAAAGTTGTGTTGTATTTTTAAAAATAAGTGTGTTATATTTTAGAATTATTTTAGAATTATGGAAATGTAGCAAAGATAGTACGAAGAGTTCCCATATACCTCATTCTTAAATGCCTCTATTATTAACATCTTACATTAGTAAAATATATTTGTAACAATTACAAAAACAAATTTGACACATCATTAACTAAAGTCCAGACCCTTACTTCTACCTACTGTCCATTTTCTGCTCCAGGGTCCAGTCAGGATGCCATATTACATTTAGTTCTCATGCCTCCTTAACTACTCTTGCCTGATAGTTTCTCAGACTTGATTTTTAACAACTTTGACAGTTTTGATGAGTATTGGTCAAGCAGTTTGTAGAATGTCACTTAATTGAGTTTTGCCTGATGTTTTTCTCATGATTAAAGAACACATGGTTATGTGTTCTTAGAAGGAAGACCACAGAGATAAATTGCCATATTCATCGTGCGCGTGCGCGCGTGCGTGTGTGTGTTCATCATACATCATACACTGAAGTATACACATGATCAATGTGGTCATCACTGTTGATGTAACTTTGCTTTGCTGAGGTACTGTGTGTAGTGTGTGTCAAGTTTCTCTGTGTGAGTTAATTATGCTTTCTTCACAGTTTCCATACTGTGCTCTTTGGGATGAAGCCATGCTGTACAGCCACAGTTAAGGAGTGGAGATCTATGCGCCCCTTCCTTGGGTGTGAAGTATCACATGCATTATTTGGAATAATGCCACACAGGAGATTTGTCTTTTTGCCTTCCTTACATACGTACGTACATACGTACGTACTTACTTACTTACTTATTTATTTCAGTATGAGCTTATGGATATTTATTTTAAACTTTGGGTTGTAATCCAATACTACTTCATTTATCTTCTTGCTCCAGTTTGTTCAGCCGTAGGCTTTAGGAGCTTTTTATTTGGCTCCCGTGTCCCTTTGACACACCTCTATCATGCGTATTTTTTTTAAGTACTTCCTTAATTTCTGGTACTACAAGATGATCAAGGCTCATTTCAACCCTAGACCTAGAATCAGCTATTTTTCCAAAGAATACTGGTTCTGTTCAATGGAGAAAGGCATACAAAACTGAGATCTGGATACTGGTGTGCTGGTTGCTACTGGATGTTGTTTCTAGGTCCTCTCAGCAGACAAAGGAAATATGTGTGTGCATACTGACACACACACACACACACACGTATAGAAATATTTCTATATATATCTATCTGTGACTTCATTAAGGTAAACTTGAGTTAACGTAGATTTCTCCAACTCTGATTCATTGCCACATGGTTCATTCTGGCCTCTTCTACTTGCACATCTGAAACTTACCACTCCAACAACAAGAAACCTGGATCCCACCATCCAGCAACCATTTACTTAATTGTTCAATTCCAGTATACACATATAGCAGTATCAGAACTGTTAACCCTATACTCCAAGGGAGTAACTTTATCAACTAGAGCACAGTGCTTATGTATAGTTTCCTTTAAGTCTTACAAGTTTCACTCATTTCAAAGTTACTTAGGTTAGTACTTCTTACCCTAACCCCTTCAGTGAGGTTATTACATATGTTTGTAATGCTGTTAATCACTTGGTCATATTCTGCATTTCATCTTGAGAATCTCCAAATTTCATAAATGATTTTTAAAATTTGCCTGTATTAATATGGTTCACTCTTTGTACTGTAATGTTCTATGGGTTTTGACAATTGCATATTGTTATGTATTCGCCATAACAATATCATAAGGAATGGTTTTACCATTCTAAAAAAATTTCCTTTGCTACCTATTTAACCCTGTTCCCTCCCTTCGAACCCTTGCAACCATCGATATGTTTATGATCTCTATAGTTTTGCCTTATCCAGTCATATAGTTGGAATCCTTTTCAAGTGGGCTCATTTCGTTTAGCAATATTCATTTAAGCCTCATCCTGGGCCCATTTCAATGGGAGGGCCCCCTGAAATCCAGGACCGGTAACTCCATCATAGCTAGCAAAAAGAAGCCCCAACACAGCAATATTTTTGGGTTCCTCTTATCTTTCAAGTGCTTTCTCAAATGCTACCTCTTCCTTGAAGTATCTTCTGATAATGTCAGTCAGAATTAATCTCTCTCTCCTTTACATATCCACTGCTTTTTCCATTTCTGTTGTCACCATGAAATATAAAGGATATATCAAATTTTAGGCCTAGTTATTTGAAGGGTGCAATTGTTTTATTACAGCTAGCAACTGTTCTCTTCTGGGATGACAAGATTGGGGCTGTCAAGAGTTTCTGATTCTACTCTCAAGGTTAGTGACCAGCAGAATGCATTCCCACAGGCTGCATGTTTTTCTCTCCTTGCTAAAGGGGAGCTCTTTTTATTAAAATAATTTTTATTTTATTATTAGTTTCAATTATATAGTACATTGGTTAGACATTTATATAGTTTATGAAATGGTTCCCTTGACTGCTCTTTCTCTCCTCTGGCTCTACACAAAGCCATTACATTAATGCTGACTGCATTCCTTACATTGTGCTCCCCATCGCTGTGACCATCTATCAACTACTAATTTGTATTTCTTTAACCCTTCATCCTTTTCTCCTAAACCCCTAACCTCCCTCCCCTCTGGCTGTCACCAGATTACCCTCTATATTTGTGGGTCTGGTTTTTATTCTTTAGATTTTGCATGTAAGTGAAATCATATGGTATTTATCTTTCTCTGTCTGACTTATTTCACTCAGTATAATAACTTCTAGGTCTATCCGTATCATTGTGAAAGGTAGGATTTCATTATTTTTTTAATGGCTGAGTAATATTCCATTGTATATATGAACCATAACTTCTTTATCCAATCATCCATTGATGGGCATTTAGGTTGCTTCCATATCTTGGCTATTGTAAATTGTGCTGCCATGAACATAGGGATACATAGAGATATATGAATCATTTTTTAATTTTCTTTGGATAAATACCCAGAAGTTCAATTGCTGGGTCAAAAGGTATATCCATTTTTAATTACTTGAGAAGCCTCCAGACTGTTTTTCATAGTGGCTGTACCAAGTCGTGATCTGACCAATAGAGTATGTGGGTTCCCATTTCTCCACATCCTCACCAACACTTGTTGTTCTTTGATTTATTGATGATAACCATTCTCACAGGTGTGAGATGATATCTCATTGTGATTTGCATTTGCATTCCTCTCATGATTAGTGACCTTGAGCATCTTTTCATATGTCTGTTGGCCATCTGTGTTTCCTCTTTGGAGAAATATCTATTCAGGTCTACTGTCCATTTATTTTAATTGGATTTTGTTGTTGTTGTTAGTTGCATAAGTTCTTTGCATATTTTGGGTATTAACCCCTTAGCAGATGTATCATAAGCAAATATCTTCTCACATTTAGTCAGTTGTCTTTTTGTTTTGTTGATGATTTCCTTTGCTGTGCAAAAACTTTTTAGTGTGACATAATCTCATTGTTTGTTTTTTCTTTTGTTTCCCTTGCTTGAGGAAATATGTCTGAAAATAAATTACTAGTACCAATGACAGAGAGATTACTGCCTATGTTTTATTCTAGAAGTTTTATGGTTTTGAGTCTTACATTTAAGTCTTTAATCCATTTTGAGTCTATTCTTGTATATGGCTTTGGAAGGTGGTCTTATTTCTTACTTTCTTTTTTTCTTTCTGTCTTTCCTTCCTTCCTTCCTTCCTTCCTTCCTTCCTTCCTTCCTTCCTTCCTTCCTTCCTTCCTTCCTTTTTTGTATGTATCTGTCCAATTTTCCCTGTACCATTTATTGAAGAGACTGTCTTTACCTCATGTATATATTCTTGCCTCCTTTGTCCTGTATTGAGTGCGTAGGCATAGATTTATTTCTGAGTTCTCTATTCCATTGATCAATGTGTATATTTTTATGCCAGTACCATGCTGTTTTTATTACGGTAGACTTGTAGTATAGTTTTATATTAGATAGTGTGATACCTCCAGCTTTATCTTCTTTCTGAAGATTACTGTGGCTATTCAGGGTCTTTTATGGTTCCATACAAATTTTAGAATTATTTGTTCTAGCTCTCTGAAAAATGTCATTGGTATTTTAATAGAGATTGCATTGAATCTATAGATTACTTTGGGTAGTATGGCCATTTTAATGATGTTAATTATTCTTACCCATAAGCACAGTATATGCTTCCATTTATTTGTATCTTCTTCAATTTCTTTTTTCAATGACTTATAATTTTCTGAGAACAGGTCTTTTACATCCTTGGTTAATTTGATTCCCAGGTATTTTGTTGTTTTTGATGCCATTGTAAATGGGATTGTTTTCTTAATTTCTTTCTGAAAGTTCATCATTGTTATATAAAAATGCCACCAACTTCTCTTTAAGAAGAACTATATATTTTTACAACTAGTATCTGACACGGTGATGAAGAATGACAATGAGACCAACAGTAACATCAAGCATTTACTTAGTGCTTTCTATCTCGCAGGCGCTTGAACACTTATATGGCATTTACCATATGTTAAGTATTATTCTAAGCACTTACGAAGATTAATTCATGTACATGGATTAATTCATTCAAGCCACACAAGAGCTGTATGAGGGACTCTGTTATTATCTCTCATTTTATCGATGAGAAAACTGAGGCTCAGGAAAGTTAGGTAACTTTCTGCAAGTGCTCACACATTTGTTGGTAGCAGAGTAGAGCTAATAGATAATCATCGGGTATTTGTAAATTTTCATAGAAGTTACAGCTTCTACTTGGGAATGTTTCACTCCACCCTTAGGGGGAGTGGTATTTTACTAATGGACATAACATGTCTACCATGCTCATTCCAAATGGCCACATACTGTGTATCCTGAACTAAGGCATTAGTGCCAGGACTGAAAGTTTATGGAAAACGAAGCCCTGTTGGGGGATTAAGGGCCGCCTTTCCACAGTCTTCTGTTTGTTGGATGCTGAGCTGCTAGAGTGAGTGATGGCTGTGTGGTTAGATCTAGAACCATTCACAGTTCTTGCTGGACATTTGTAATCACTGCTTCCACATTAGATTGCAGGCAAAACAGCAGCCTTTAGAAATGACCAGGAAAAGAAATCAGGAAGATTTCTCCAGGAAGAGAAATGAGATTGTGAGCAGGTAGTACTCACTCTTTAGTTCAGGTTTTATAGAGTTGTAAGATTCAGTAAGTCATTTTCAGCCTAAAGTATCAAGAAAATCTCAGCACAATATTTCTCCAAAGAACTTCATCTTTCTTTTGCCAGTGGGGAACAAGGGAGGGGAAAATTCTCCTCTGGTCAAAACAGATACTGCTGGGCTCCAAATTAAAGCAAGCTAAGGACACAGGAACATCTTTTGTGTGGTGTAAGCTCTTCCCATTCCCCACCAGTAAAACATATTAGTGTTTTTCCACAGCAGAAGGAAAAGCTTGCCTTTTCATTATCCTACAACTTGTTATTTCTTTGAAATGCTGAAGGATTTTTAGAAGAAGCTTAACTGATTTCCAGAGCTCCAGTAAATGATTGCATTTGCTTCCTACAAGTGCTATTTTTGATGAGGTCATCCACTCCCTAGTCCTTGTCCTGTGTGGGTGTGGGGGGTGCATCCTGGTGCTGTACTGATTTTGAAAGCAGTTCCAGAGATGGACAGCTTCTCCTCAGCATGTCTAGAATAGACTAGTTATTAGATATAAATGATGATGTACTTCACATACTCAGACCAAGGGAGTGACACATTCTTTATACTTAATACTTTATACTTAATATGACAAGAATCAGAGTGAGAAAGTCTTGATGCACACACTCCACTGCCCCCAGATTGATATTGGTATCAGGATGAAGACATTTCTTAGAGGATACAATTTAGAGAATCAGTCAAATACATAGCCAGTCTGCTCTTTAGACCCTGAACTGTGACCTGTGTTAGTATAGGGGCCAGGGGAGGTGATCTAAGGAATTGGTAATGTGCATTGGCCTTTGGAGTGAAATGGAAAGTATTTAGTTTCTAGTTCTAGTGCCTGTTAGCTATGTTCCTTGGACATGGGAATTAACCTTTCTGAGCTTCCATTTAGTTTTCTGTTAACAGGCATGATATTCAGTGGTCGATAACATTCAAAAAATAATTCAGGTGTAGCTCCTATCACAATGCTCACAAAAGTTTACAAGAGGGCTTGATAAAATTTAATCACATTATTACTGTTCTAGGTTCCTTACATGTATTCTTGGGATCAATCTTCGCAATATCTCTTAGAGACTTTCCTCATTTTTGTAGGAAAATTCAGAGAATTTCAGTGATTTGCCCCAGGCCTAGAGTTAATAAGTTGCCAGCAAAAAAATGAATTGAACTTAGTTGGTGCCACAGTGCCTTTCAAATGCTGAAGGTGGCACTCCATAACGTCAGTGAACGTTGATAGGACTCTGGAGCAGGAAGTTAATTTTGCCTAACCACCTGGACAAGATGTTTGGAGGCCATCTATCAGTGTTTCATAAACATGCCAGCTGGATATGTAATCACTTTGGTATTAAGCAGCTATTTAAACAAACATCAAATAAACAAACATATGGCATTTGAGTGCTTGTCACATGATAAATAGTTCCCTGAGTTTTATCTTATATTACCTTATCCAGTCCTGTAGGAACCCTATGAGACTGTCATTATCACCCCATTACAAGTGTGAAACTGACTTTTTAAAATGTTTATTTGCTCAAGGTCATAGAGCTAATAAGTGGCACAGTCAGAACTTGAATTCAGGTCTAACTCCAGAACCACGGGCTACATGCTGCGTATGTTAACAGATTGCCCTTCAGATGTGTGGGCTGTGGGCTGCTGTGCTGGTTCTGAAATTTGGGGCAATGTCTAGAGCTCCACAGCTGGTCAACCTCGGCATCCACCTTTGTGTTTATCCTGTTCCCGTGTCCTTTGAATTTTCCTGATGATTTCACATGCCATGTACTTCATACTTCATTTGGGAAGTCTTCAATAAATTTGGCCATCAACAAAACAAAACAGCCCACAGTGGATTCTTTATATTATTAATTGTTAGGCTTTTCTTATGAGCCTATTAGAATAATATTTTGCTTAAACTTAAACATTTACTGTGATATCTGATAATACATATTTACCATATTGCAGGATCAGGTTTGGAAATCATTTATTTGAATGTTTTTAAAAATCAACAGCTTTATTTTTGTTTTTGTTTTCTGTAGGAAAATATAAAATGTTCTACACACCTACATTTTGAATTAAGTACAAGTTACTATTCCATGAATAGCATAAATAATAATTATATTTCAGGCTCATATTATGACTACAAAATGATGCAAGTGGTAGATTTAAGTATCTCAGAATTCTGAGAGTAAAGGCCTAAATTATTTTAAATGAAATAATTATTTAAATGATTGACTTTTTAGACTGAAAATTACCTGGATGTGGTACACAGCATGCTCTAATTCCTGCCTAAAATTGGGTAGTGTGACAGGATGACAAGTGGACTTAGAGTTGGGAGACTTGGGTACTATTTCCAGAGGTGTTACCTATTAGCTTTGTGGCTAGAGGAAGCCATGTGTCCTCTCAGGGTTTTTTGATGACTGCTCCTCTAATGAGAGGACTCCAGGCACTGAATTGTTTCATTTAATACCCACAAGAATTTTATAAGGTTGCATTGGTTACGGTGTATAGAATAAGGAATTAAAGCTTCCAGAGTTTAAATGTTTTGTTAAAAGTTGTGTTGTATTTTGGCACCCACAGCGTAAAAAACACCCCTGTTCTTGGTGTTGATTCAAGGATATTAAAACAAATATATGCAGGTTGAGCAGTCTAGCCTTGTCCTAGACACACACATATAAAGACTAATGTATCAGAATTCAGTCAATCCTGGTCTTTCCTGCAGTCTTTGTGTGAGGTTCTGAACTAAAGTCTCTAATAGAAATTGCATTGGGAAGATCATCAATGGAATTTCTTAGAGAAACTGCCTGTACAAGATGACTGTAAATGCTGTTTGTCATCATTTAAATTGAATTGGGAATGTGCTGAATTGGGGACTGACTAAAATGTGAAACCTATGTGGTTGAACCATATTCAAGGACAGAGCTGAAATGGAAGTGTAAAGCCAGCTGCAAAGGAGGAAACATCAGGTTGGCTCTATCAGCTGATGGCAGCTTGCCCTGATTTCAACTCTACTTGGCATCTCTCCTGTTCCAATGGGCAGCTGCAGTGAGAATAGGTAAAAGTCTGAATGGGCAGCCTCAGGAGAAGAAGAGCCTGCAGCGTGGCACTTTATTACTGTCAGACAAAAGTCATTCCTCCAACCAGAATGAACTTTTCTCTAACCAAGTCATCTTTTAGCAATTAATTTATTTGTGAACAGTATTGAGATGTATGTGCTTTGTCACTCCGAACACTGCAAACCCAAGACACAGCTACCCAGTTTTAATGGGTTTAATCTACAATGTTTATGAAGACTCAGCTCAAGAAGAAAGATGTAAGATTTTTGATGTTTCCATGCCGGTTGTGGTTTTGTCATAATCCATTTACTCATTTGTTCAGCAAACACATTCTGAACAACCACTATGTGGATAGTTCTGTATGCTTGGAGTACATCAGGTAAAGATTCCTGCTCTTCTAGAAATTGAATTCTAGCAATTTACATGATTAAATGGAAAGAGCACTAGCTTGGAGCCATCTAGCTCTAGGTTCTGAAGTAAATTCCACCACTGCTTAGCTCTGTGACCCAACCTCCCTGAGCCTTGTTTTTCTCTTGAGTAAAACGTAAACCATAATCCCAGTTCATAGAAATCATGTGAGGCTTAGAACAAATAACGGAGGAAGCCATGCTTGTCACCTGGAAGATCCTTAGTAAATGCTACCTCCTTTTCCTTTTTCCTGGCAGTGGTCAGCACATGGTGCTGCCTTTTGCTGTATACCAGCCGGCTCCATACTGTGAAATTTGTTCTCTGACTACTGTGCAAAATTTATTCATCATTCCTTAGAGTTGTATTTTCAGCTAAAACTGCCTAGAAACTAGCAAAATGAAGGGTGAGTATTATGAACCGAATGTGTCCCCTTAAGATTCATATGCTCAAACCCTAACCTCCAATGTGATGGTGTTAGATGATGGGGGCTTTTGAGAGGTAATTAGGATTAGATGAGGTGATGAGGATGGAGCCCTCATGCTATGATTAGTGCCCTTATAGAATGGGAAGAGACATCAAAGCTTTCTCTCAAGTAATGACAAAAGATCATGTGAGCATAAGGCAAAAAGGTGGCTGTCTACAAGCTCAGGAGAGACTCCTCACCAAGAATAGAACCTGCTAGCACCTTGACCTTGGACTTCTTAGTCTCTAGACTATGAGAAAGAAGTGTTTTTTTTTTTAAGCCACTCAAGTCTATGGTATTTGATTATAGCAGCCTGATTTAAGATAGTGAGTTTGATGCCAACCAGTAGGCAAGGATGGCCATTGATGCTGATCCATCCATTTATTTGGTTTGAGCATGGTGATATCCTCCTTGGTAGTAACTTGGCATCTTAAGAGGGGTCTTCATAGCCATATCTTCCCTCCAGAGGCATTCCTCCATAGATGGGGACTCCAGGTGTTCACCAAACACAAAGTACACTCTTAGGACGTATCCACAAAGGAGAGTCTTCCCTTCCCCAGAGCTCTGTATTACAGTTAAATTTCCTTTTATTTGATTAAATTGTGATCTGTTATTATGTTTCCCAATGACACCAAAAATTCTGATTGACTTCTGAAATGCCATTTCTTAGTATAAAGGCCCCTTTGTACATTTTTAATACTCTTGAGTCTTGTTTTCTTTTTGTTATTCACTTGATGTGATTTACATAACTTCCAATTTTACATATTGGACCCCTTTTACCCATCTACCTACCCCCTCCTCCTGAATTTATTATAAACTAAACAGAAAAAAAGTGAATAAGAAATTTATTAATGACCTCTAATATAGCCTAATTGATGTGTAAGTATCAATTTCAGGTGTCATTGTGTAGTTTTTCAGGTGAGAGGTAAAGAGGAAATCTTTCAATTTTATTATATTTTTAAGTAGTATCTTACTGCTATAAACATGTAATACATATTCATGATAGAACACAGAGAATAAACAAAAGTAAAGAAATAAAATTATTTCCAATTCTGAGACCCTGTCATAAGTGCTATAATCATTTTTGGTGAATACTATAGCTAGTAAAGGTTGGTAATCTACTTTCTATTTGTCAACTGATTTCATCTTTCCCTGTCATTAGATTCTTTCATATAACACCCATTTTTAATTACTTTATAATACTCCATTATGTGGATGTATCATAATTTGAAACACCTTCCTAATTTTTACATTTATCCCTCATACTTTTTTGGACATCACTAACTACATCATGAATAGAATCTACACAGGTAAATCCCGGATCTCATTCATGCTTATTTCTTTAGAATAACTTCCAGGAAGCAAAATGGTGGGTCCAAACTTACAACTAAATTCTCTTTCATTTATGTATTTATTTAACAAATATTTTAAAACACCTATCATTTTCAGGCAGTAATAGACACTGAAGAAAAATTATGTGAACAAGGCAGATGGTCTCTATCCTTATAGTTCTGTGAAGTTCTTCAGTTTATCCTCCTGTAAGAGGAATATGAGAGTGTCTTCCACCTATAATGAATTAGCTCTCTCCAAAATGCCTTTAAAAGTGTTTTATATGTAGTTTTGAATTGCAAAATAAAAACTTGCCCAATATTCCCAACAGTGTCTTATGTGAAGATGCAGTACCAAGTTGTATAAGAGCACTGGGATGACTGGCCACAAAATAATGCCCTTTTACCACAGTTCTTGAGAGTAAGCATAGATTCCTTAAAATCAATAAACTAGCTTTTTTTTATGTCTTGAACTGAGATATGTTTTATGTTCAGAACCTCATATGAAATTCATTTTAGCACCTCTGGTGTCTGTGTGTCTGGAGGAAACCCAGACTTGGATGTTCTGTTTGAATGTCATGTCATTCGTGTCCAAAGAAATTAGTGTGTGAAATGGCTCAAATGGAAATTTGTTTCCACATGGGGCAAGGGACTGGACAGGATGGTTTCGAAATGCTCTCTAGCCCTATTTTTTTTCTCCTTTTTTTGTCATTTTAAAAAGAGAAAAGGGTCTTCAAAAAGAATAAAATCTTTTAGAACTCAGATAAAATTATTCTTAAATCATTAACAAAGAAAGACATCTATCTTCCCTTAACACAAAGAGATCCTAAAATGTCATACCCAAATCTGCAACATGGAAAATCTGAACCATTGAAAATCATGCATTAACTATGGTTATAAGATAGTTATCTCATCTCGACAGCTAAAAATACACAGGGACAGTCAGAAATATTGCATTTTTTTATATCCAGTGAAATAGCTTCACTTTTATACCACAAAGAAAGAGGCTCCTTTGAATACTGAACAATATTAAATTTGCTGTTAACTCCCATTATGCCACGTTTCTGTTTTAATGTCAACACTTCTAGTCTTTCCCTGGTGAGGGTGCCTCCAGTGCACTGGCCCCCAGGGTCCTCCTATGTTCCTCATTCCTGCTGCCCTCCAGCCCATCTCCCAAAGTCGGGTCCTTCACTCTCTCCTCCAGTACCCCTTAGAGCCCACCCATGCTTATTTCTTGGCCAGCTAAGAGTGTGTGATTGAGTCAGCCGCAGCTTCCCGAATTAGGTGACTTTTGTGAGAATAGAGACCAACACATTTTCTTAACACTTTCAAGTAAGGCTTCAGGAAAAAGAAACTGATATTGAAAAGAAAAGGTGTGAAGTCAGTAACGTCAACGTCAGAAATGAAGATAGCAAGGGAGATAAAAGTGAGATGCTGAAAGACCGTTTAATTGGCAAACAGTACAAGCCTTTATAGCAGTTACTTTATTGTTTTCTGTTGAGTAACTTCATAGTTTGAGGAAGTGTGTACATCTATTTCCCTGAAGTGCCTATATCACTTCTACTTAAATTAGAGGCAGTCACCTTCAAAATACTCATGAAGCTATGTTTTTCCATAAGGTTACCTAAATCTAGACCAGTTGGTTGCACACATCAGTGAGATTAAAAACCTCCTAGGGGCCTTGCAATAATGCAGAGTCCCAGGGCCTAATCCCTACTGGTCTTTATTCAAGAGGTCTGGGCTGGGGCCAGGTAATCCTGATGCAGGCGCATCTAGGGATAAAATGCCTGGTGCATGGCTTTGGATATATATATCATTGGGGTTGTCTGAGTGGGCCTCCACTCTCTGTGCCCTGAGTTTACTCTCCAGCCACTCTGTGTTTTCAGGCTGAGACTTGAGAGCCACAGATTAGTCATAGGACCTCAGGCCTTTATTCTGCATTTTCCAAGATTTTTATTCTTGACTTAAAGTTATGTATTTTAACACCCCTACATTGAAATCCTATCATTTTATATGTTTGATAATTTATATCAATCTATTGAAGACTTGGATACACTTTTTTTTTTTAAGTGAACAAAATGGGATTACATCATTACCCCAGACTGAATTCCATTCTGCTTCACAAATTAACTATTTCAGTTCTGTCCAGAGCTGAGAGAGCTGGCTTTGATCCCACTGTCACAGAGCCTTCCCTGACAACAGTTTCTAACCTGGTCTAGTTGCTTCTCTGGAGAATGGTAAGGAATGAATATGCAAATCCTTAACTGCCCAAACCAAACAACAGCCTACATCTTTACCTCTAGGAAGCTCGAGGGCAAATGTCAATTTCAGGAAGGCTGACTACAAACCAAAAGCACCCTATTGTTTTGTGGAGATAGATTTTATTCATTAATTTCTATTCATTGATTTATTCATTTGTTTAAATGTTGATTGAGGCGCTGTGTCAAGGGTTATGAAGGTGACTCTCTCCAGTCTCCTGGGAGAACTATCAATGAATAGTAGTGACAGGGCTGTGCAGGGTTCTGAGCCCTGAAGAAATTGTGGCACTGGGCACCATGGGCACAGAACAAGGAACTCTGCGTGGGGAAGTGAGGGAGGGCCTCCTGAGAGTAGCAGTGCAGCGGCAAGACAGCACACTTGTGCAAGGAGGAGGGCAGGCCAGGGGAGGAACCAGCTACTAAAACTGTCAGAGGAAATGTTTTCTTTGGAGACCACAAACTGGTCAGTCTGGCCAGAGTGTAGGCTACAGAAATGAAGGGAGACATAGGAGACTCTAAAACAGAACAGTGTTAGATCTGAAGGGCTTTGCCAGCCAGATTAATGAAGGTCTCAATAGGTGAATTGGTTTAAGACTTTTACTTCTGTCATGGCTTATCTCCACATCAGCATACAAGTATGTATCCGATAGTAGATAAAAATAAAATATTAGAACAGCTGGATAATAAAAATCGTGAAACTACAATTATACTGTAATACAATTAAAATAGTTTCACATCAAATTGACTGATTTGATCGTTATTTTCTCTCCTCACTAATGTGTTCTGGCCTTGGAGGAAGGGCACCCCAACCAGGACCCCAAACACTGCAGTTTCCCCCAGACTCACCTTTGAGTGCCGCTAAAACAAATGTGCTTGTAATTGTCAGAGATATCTTTGTTCCCTCTACAAAGAAAAGGTTTTTTCAGCCCTTTGTACTGTCATCTCACTCTATTAGACACTTTCTGTTTGGTGTGGATTTTGCCATGATGGGTTTCTTTAGAGGGCCTTGCTATTGCTTTTTATCTGAAAGAAAGGGCTGCAAGAATTCAATGGATTATTTATTAAACAGCTGGTCCTGCTTTGAGAGACTTTTTTTTTCCTTTGAGTGTTTAATAATGATTCTCTTCTTGGATGCTTTCTGCATAAAAGAAGTTAAACTACTGAAGAAATGATTTAACCATTTTAAAACTAATACACTTTAGAATTCTGATTAGAGATAAAGTTGTATTTTATTAACAAAGAGCAAATTTCATTCTCACACAGAGGAAATGTGTTCCTACTGGACAAAACTAACACAATCTGGGAAAATATGACTCAGGTGATCAACAGCCCAAGGTGAAATTAATACAACATTCAGTGTCCTGTTCAAGGAACTCAGAGGCTTTCCTTGCCCTCTAACCTCTTCCCCCGGAATGAGGAAGACCCAGATGAATATGTGAAAACAACATCCCTTAAATATGGCTTTGGCCAGATCGTTGTGTAAATGAGCAGATATCAGCAACTT
Source organism: Cynopterus sphinx (assembly GCA_030015415.1). Taxonomy (NCBI): domain Eukaryota; kingdom Metazoa; phylum Chordata; class Mammalia; order Chiroptera; family Pteropodidae; genus Cynopterus; species Cynopterus sphinx. Next base: position 29,543,113 of record CM057387.1, on the reverse strand, counting down.
AATTATTTACAATATTTAAGCTAACGTGCATTGAGCACAATGACTATGCAAAGCATCTTACAGGTGATATTACCTTTTCCTCAAAGAGCTCTATGGGGCAGGTGTAATGTTTTTCCTTATTTTACAGAGGGTAGGAGGGATTGAGTAACTGCCTAGGTTAAACAGCTGCTAAGTGTCAATGTTGGCATCTGAATTCTAGTTCATTTTCAAAGCACAGGTTTTTGACAATACTATGTGGTCTGATATTTTCATTAGTGACTTTAATAAAACTATAGAGATTCTACCTCTAATTATCAGTTCTAAAAGGCCTTCTATTGATGCAGTTAAAAATAAAAAGCACAAAGACACTTATTTAATAAAAGACCTGAGTTCCTCCTACTACCACCACTACCACCAGCAATATTAATGGCACCATGAAAACTGTGTGTTAATCATAAACCAACATGAATCATTGATGTAGAATTATAGATTGAAATAATCATGAGCAGTAATTGTTAGGGTGAGAAATTATACTTACAATTTTATAATATGACTATGATTTTTTTTAGCATTTGCTATAAAATCAGCTCTCTTTCAGGATGTTGGTGCAGAGAATTGTTTCTGTCATTTCTCAAGGGATAGAGGAAAACAGGAGGAACAAATTTAGAGATAATCCACCTAGAAAATTACAGAGCTTCTTGAGCTATGCTTTTGTCAAAAGGAAGAGAAAATGGAGTCATGTCATTGTATGTTACTCAGCACTGGACACATAAGCTGGTTGTCTCCAGGAAAACAGTGCTTGTTTTTCTTTAGCTGAATCCTTTCAACACCTGAATTATAATGGATAAAGTTTTTAATTATCTATAGTCAACATCTGGATATCATATCTAAAAAAAGGGGTGCTATTCAGGCAAAGACAATTTGTAAACACCTTTTCTGCTGCCATTTCTTTTAATCTTTCCATCATCATGTATCTGTTTTAGGTGTTAAGAATAACGGCAAGACCCTTTCAGCTACAATCCTCTGCTATCTGCTCACTTCTGCATTATTCCACCTGATTATTCACTGTTTATTATTCCACGAACAGAAGCCAGCTTAGGCATGACATTGCTATATATGTATGTTCTTACCTTCATCAAGACTTCCTTGTTGCCCCTTGAAAATGCCAGACACTTTCTTGCTGCAGGACCCTTTGGCTCCTGCTGTTCCCTCTCCCTAGAATGCTCTTAGCTGAGATCCTGGCCTCACTCTCTTCTTCATCAACTTCCAGCATCCCATTTCAGTTGTAGCACCAAGCACTCACTATTTCTCCTTCCCTGACTTACTTTTCTCCACAGCACTTACATACGTTTGACATATTTTGTTTTACTCATTTATTTGGTTATTATCAGCTGTCCCTCACCAAATGTAAGCTTCATGAATGTAAGGAAATTTGTAAATTTTATTCACCGTTCTGTCCCCAGTATTTGAACTATGCCTGGCACATAGTTAATATTCAGTAAAAGTTTGTTAAATATATTATAAATATATATGTATTATGAATAGAATAATCAAGATGACATATGTACTCATTAGAATGTAATTTCCATGAGAGTAAGGACTGAGTTTTGTTCATTACACTGTCCTCAGTGCTCTGAAGGCAGCTTGATCCATAATAGACATTCAGTATACCTGTATGGTTTGGGTGGATCAGAGTTCATTTATAACATGATTAAGAATATTGATAGGTTTTTAAAGGTGAGAGGAAGAGAGGGAAGGAAGAAAGAGAAAGAACAAGAAAGAGAATGACAAGTATTAGTATTTCAGAGCCCATTCCCATTTCACATTGGTTTTACAGAGATAATATATAATTTATTATGTTAAAGCTACAATTTCAAATAAAATTTGCAATCCCCCAAGAACAGAAAATAATATTGTAAATAAATATAGCTTATCATGAGAACTTGTATCAACTCCCTTCCCTGTCATCTGACTTTTTTTTTAATCAATCTGAAGTGAAGGGATGCACTGATAGTCTTATAAGTCTCTGCTGCACCAATCATATTCTCCTGCCTACATATAGATTGGATTCATATGTAATCCAACAACCATTTTAACAGCAGAGAGAATAAGAATGATTATTCTGGCCAAGTTCATTCTTTGTGAACCCAGGGATAAAACAGACACTTTAGCTTTACCATGAATTAACCATCATCTACCTGGCAGGTGCAGGGAAGGGGCAAAATACAAGATGAATTTTAATGATAAACAGGACACTGACATTGAAGTGCCTGTTTATTACAAAAATGGGAAAGCTTCAAAGTTATTCTCTGTGCTGGTCGGGAACCAGAGCTAAACAGAGAGGGGAAAATTGCCTTTGATTGAGTATGTGGCCAGCAGCCACTGGCATGCTCTAGAAGCAGAAATAGACATTATAAGATAGAGAGGATCACTGTTTGACCCAGAGTTATCTTTAAATATATTAAAGCACATTTCTTAACATGGAGAAATATTAACAACACTGTAAAATTTTAGAATTCCGAACTAAGGTGCTTACATATTTAAATAATCAAAAGTATTCAGGTATATGACAATACAAGGTAGAAAACATAATGCCTGAAAAGGATAGCTAAATAAAGAATGAGGATAAATTATAGTGGCAAAATATTAAGATTAGCAGCAAATAATTAGTTAGAAGAAGGGATCTTGCTTAGTTCAGGAAAAATGGACAATTTGATTCATTCAAGACCTCAGATAAGGCCCTTACATGGGTCTGATTGTGAAAATCATCACTAGCTCCCAGCTCATTTCTAAGGGGAGAGTCTATTTCCTGACTCCTTGACAGGAGCCTTGGGCATATGATTTTTTTTTTGCCTAATGAAATGTAAGTGGAAATAGCACATGACATTTCCTGGCAAAAGCTTTAAGAACCATCATGAGATTCTGCTGTCTCTTACCTCTACCATGACATCAGGATGTTCCTGATTGGAACTATTCTTTAGCTCAGGTCTCCAAATGAAAAGAACATATAGTATATTCATAGCCAATTCAGAGAGACATAAATGTGAGTCAGTGAAGCCATCTTTGTGTTTGCATGCCACTAAAGCCGGAGTCTTTGGTTCCGACTGCACAACTTAGCCCAAGCTGATGAATATTGTCTCTATATCTGTGAAGGATATTGAGAAAATGGTCCAGTCTCTTTAGAGGACATTCTTAGAGCCTTGACAAAGAACAACAGAATTCTAAGATTTCAAGGTTTCTCCAAGTATAGTGTCACATCAGAATCAACTGATAGCTGGTGAAATCTGCAAATTCCCAGGCCTCATCCCAGAATTACAGATTCCTCAGATGATGCTTATACAAACCCAAATCTGGCGACTATTGGGCAAGATGTTTACCTATGATTGAATTGCAAGAGCAGAGAGAAGTTGAACAAGAAATTAGAAAACTTACTTTTGGAGTCTTGAGTTAGGGTCCTGGCTTTGCTACTCATTGGCTTTGGTTTCCTTAGACAGTTACTTTAGTTCCAGAACTCAGATTTCCATGGCTTCCATGATTTTGATGACAGCCATCCCCTCTACCTATAAAGGCTGTTGTGACAAAATTACTCAAATATGCTTTGTTAACTGAAAAATACTTTGCATATGAAGATGTTGAGGTGGGAAGGGCTTTTATTCTAGTGACACGGGAACCCCCAAGAACATGTATTGCATTAAAATGAAAATCAGCAGCACAGCATTGGAAAGCAGACACCGCCTAATCAATGTTAATTTTATTTTGCTCTTTTAATAACCAGTAAGAAAAATGAATTAGGGATTATTCATGTCTAAGAGATGACTTAATGTCTAGAACTCATCAGGTTTAAGCTGCACAACTGAGAAGACAGACAGACCTCTGTTATTTCAATTAAGAATCCCAGATACTCGAAGAAACCAAGAAGGGAGAACCTGCCAAGTTGTTCTTAGACAGCTCAGTAAAGGACGAATGAAAGCTCCTCCAGGCTCTTCCCTGTCCCTGCTAAGATAGGGCTCATCAGGTGCTAGGTATTGTGCTAAGCACCTTAGCTGAAGCTTCACAGTAACCTCAGGAGACAGATATTTTAGCCCACTTTTGTAGGTGAAGAAACTGAAGCTTAGTGAGGTAGAGATGTTTGTCTAGAGTCCTCTCATAAAGGACAGGACTAGGATTTGAACCAACTTTTTGCCCGACTCCAGAATTTTTGCTCTCAATCATTGTGATTTTCTCTATATAAAGTAAATAGAGTTATTGTGGGTGAGAAGATGAAAATACAACAAACATATATTCCTTTTACAACTAGAAAAAAATGAAAGTGATATTTGATACCATTGAAACTCATCAAACGGCAAGCATTCTCCCTAGCTAGAATAAACTAGCAACTATGGTACAATAAATTGTAAAAATACAGTAACTCTTATATGTGCTGTCTTCTTACCCTACATTAAAAAAATAATAAATGCATGGCTGATGCATAAGTGTCTTTAGTTGTGAGTTGAAGAAGTGAAAGGAATAGCCTTCAGGATTTTTTGTGTCAGAGGAATCTAGACACAGATCCAATGATGAAGGAAAAGGAAAACCCAACGGAGTCAATTCTTTTTCTTGCAATTATAACCCATTTAAAATGGGCATCCTGTGTCTTCTTAAAATGCTTTCCTTGATTTGCTCATTACTATAACTCAAAATGATTCTTAAGGAAGGCATGCCAAAGAAAATATGCTTTTATAATCAAGAGAATAAAAATACTTACATTTATATTTTAAAATTGCAGTGTACTGAATTATGGTTACATACTTAAATGTCTAATTATGTTATATTCTATACCTAATAAAGGGAAAAGAGCTGCTCAAGCAATTAAAATAATCCTCATGTACTAACATAATTAAGTATGAATTTCCTTTACATGATCTAATAATGCACCTTAGTTTTTGGAACAACCTCTCTCCAACAAAGCTCTAAAGGCTCTAAATCTTTAAAATCCATATAAAACAAAGTTTATATTCAATACAGGCTACCAAGTAGAAAAAGCTCTATTATCAGAACAAATGAAGTACATAAAGAGAAGTAATAAGGCCAAGAGGTTTACAGACTTTAAAATGAATCCAAACCATTGATGAATGGTGACAGTTTGAGTTCTTGAAATTATTTAAGAAGTCATTAAACTATTTCATTCGTCATTTTCTCAGGCATACTTCAAAACATATAGAAAACTGCCTTCCTTTCATTTTTCTCTCTTTCTCCCTTACCCTTCTTACCTCTTCTCTTTTCCTTTCCCTCCCTCCCTTCCTTTGGTTCTTTCTTCTTCTTCTTCTTCTTCTTCTTCTTCTTCTTCTTCTTCTTCTTCTTCTTCTTCTTCTTCTTCTTCTTCTTCTTCTTCTTCTTCTTCTTCTTCTTCTTCTTCTTCTTCTTCTTCTTCTTCTTCTTCTTCTTCTTCTTCTTCTTCTTCTTCTTCTTCTTCTTCTTCTTCTTCTTCTTCTTCTTCTTCTTCTTCTTCTTCTTCTTCTTCTTCTTCTTCTTCTTCTTCTTCTTCTTCTTCTTCTTCTTCTTCTTTTCTTCTTCTTTCTTTTCTTCTTCTTCTTCTTCTTCTTCTTCTTCTTCTTCTTCTTCTTCTTCTTCTTCTTCTTCTTCTTCTTCTTCTTCTTCTTCTTCTTCATCTTCTTCTTTTTTTTTGTTAACAAGGGAGAAGCAGAATGATTTTTTTTGGAAAGTATTACAGCAAAGATAAATTACAGCTATATAAATAAGTAGTCCTTTTCTCAGACTACACAAATAAAAAATTTCAAGCTTCCACTGTTTTTTTTTTAAACAATAGGGTTGTCATTCACTGAATCATAATTTTTTGAGGACCTACTGTGTGCTGAGCTATAGGTGTTTTCCCTGAATATCAAAACCAGGAGGGCAGGAGAGCTGCAGAAAAGGGAGAAAGTCTTTGGGGTTGGTAAACTCTAACTTCAGCACTTCTGTCCCAGGGCCTCCCTCAAGGTCAAGGTAGCTGAGGGTTCCCCTTCTTTTTGTTTCATTCAGGTTTAGTTCTAATACCTGTGCAAGTTGACATTCCTTGTCTGAACTTTCCACCCCAAATACTGCTGGAAATCCGTAACTCAGCCACTTGTCTTCTCTGGGTGATACCTTCTCCTAGATAAAATTATACCATCTGGAAAGTAGGTTCCATTATAAATTTATAGTCTCAGCTTCAACTAAGCCTTCGATGTGGAACTATCTTGGCTCATCCAGTTCTGGTATCTGTAGCAGATGTCTAAGTTTTCTTCTATGCCCTTCAACCTCTTAGCAGATGACCTCGTAAAGAGAATGTAGAAGGCAAAGGAGAGAGATCTTGTCCTACCCCCTTATATCTGCAAGCCTCTTTGCCTTCCTCCTCCCAGCTCCACTTATACTCTGGATTTTTTTTCTTCTACCTTCTTGGGGACTATATGGTATTAACTATGCACGCTCCCTCTCTCCCATCAGTGTGATCAGTCTATTTGGTCTTCTTGGCAGCAATTAAACATCTTCTGCTTTCTCATATATTAAAACAACTCTCCCTAAACACTCCTCCAACCTCACTATACTTCCTCTAGTTTACTACAGTGCCAAATAAGGGACAACGAATTTGCTGAGATAGCCAATGCAAGCTTGGTTTTGAGGAAAATGCTCGTCTTTTAGCCTTAATACCTTCTGTGAAGAATTATACAACATCATGCACTGAGACTGACATAAGATGTTTGCTAATATTTACTGAAACAACCTTTCTTATAACCAGAATTAACAAGCTCTACAAATTAAATAAAGGCTGCTAGAAGTTGACCTTCATGCCAGGCATATCTATCTTCATTTCTCCTCAACAGCACATGTTTGAATGGAAGGTATTTGTTTGTCTATAGGGGAAAAAAAGGTAAGGATCTCAGCTAAAGAATGCATAAGAAATCCCAGTGTTACAGTTCATGGCCCGTGGCCAGCTTGCACTCAAAAGGTCTGAAAAATAGAATTTTTACAGTTTAATTTTCAGTGGACTAGTGAAATCATGCTCTGTTCCTATATGCTGGACTGTGTTAAAAGCCTATATCTAACTTCATTAAAATTGTTCTAGAGAAGACAAATAAATATGGGAAGAAAAATAAATCTGAGCACCAAAACAAAACTGCTTCTAATAGTTTGGGAGAAGCTTTGGATGTTTTCTGATATTCCCTTTGTGTATAATGTATCCCATGCCTCCACCTCACTTAAACCTGTGGCTTTCAACTGCAGAAAGCCCAGGTTCTAGAGCTCAGTTGCTCAAGCTCTCACCCAGCCCCTCTCAGCATACCTGCACCTGGGAGCTGGTGCACATGGCAAAGATGGATGTTTATAATTCGAGGCTGAGCTCCCATTGCACATAGGAGAATCGGCTTTTTTTCTCAGCTGTCAATATCACAGGCAGAATAAATGGCTTCATAACACTTTTACTGTTGCTAATAGTAGTAATAAATCTGGCTTTTATACTGACCTCTGTCCCAAAGCACTTCGCAAGCATAAAGAGAAATACAAACTTCCTACAAAGATTATACAGTCAAAAGCCATTTCCTGTGAAATGAAAAGCACTTGCTGTTTAACAACCTACGGATATGTTGGATGACAATTTAAGGCAGGATTATCCAATTGCAACCAAAGGCAGAATTAATTTAAGCAGAATGCAATTACCTCAAAGGCTCCTGATCTCCACTGTACATCCCATACAAAGGGACATTAAGAAGAGTCCACCGGTTGTTGCACAGCTTTATAAGTGGGTTCCATCCTGAGTCTTTGTAGGAGAGCAGAGCAGGTGGTACAAAACCCTACATGAGAAAGCTCTTTGCTTGACTTCAGGGCACAGGCTGCCTGGGTGAACCAAGGAGCAGTGGTGTCATTACTAAGAAATGCTCATGCCAAAATGGTTGAATTTCTGTCTTGTGGCATCAAGACTCTCCTTACTAATTTTTCTCTTTGTTTTTGCTTTGTTTAGTTGTTAAATCTATCCAGAGGCTAAATTAATTTGGCTATCTTTTTTTTTTTTTCCAATTTCCAACTTTCCCCTGAAGTAATCCCTTTAAACATGGGCTAAAGCAGCATTTTTTGCCCAGCACTTTTCAGCTTTATGGTCCTGAGAAACAGTCATGAAAAATTGTTCTGACTGTGAAATTATTCACTGTATTATCCCTTTCATCATCTACTAAAAATTAAAGCCTCTAAGAATTCCTGAAGTAAGATGCTAGTTGGACTTCGCATAAGTTGACATTTCCAAAATTTGATGACATTGTTTTCTTCTCCCTTTTGTGAAACAAATATTAGCTACTCTCAAAACTTAGACTCAAGGAACACTCTGAAAATGCTGGTTTATGGAGTCTCACAAACTGAGTTATAACTATCTAATTTTCTCATCTATATTATAAAATTATTAGACTGTAATGTTTTTGAGATCCCTGTCAGTTCCATAACAACATGCATATTATATAAAATACAGTACTGGAAGGTGTCATTTTCAAGGTAACCTTGAGTCTATAAAATAGTCAAATTCTTCTTAACCTATACTTTCCAAAAGAGTCTCTTTTAACATTACAAGTGTTCTTCCCCCTTGCCCCAACACCCCCACTAAGAACCAGAATTCTATTGTCAATAAAATATAACGTTTATTGGTGGAGGGGTTTTATTAGCTGATAAACACAGGAATTAGAACTCCCCTGAAGAGAGTATGTGCTTTACTTTCCCTCTTCTAGATTTTAATATATCAGAACTCTGGATATTTGTAAGAGACTCTATGTACTACCCACAATCATCTTGGTTTGAATCTTGAATTAATTAATAAATGAATGCTGAACTAGAATTCTCGATTTGATCTTTAGAGATCGCTATAAAACAAAACCTCTGACTTTGACCCATATCAAATTAGCATATCAGAGCAGGCCAAGAAGAGAGAAGGAGAAACATTCTAATTTTTCCTTTAGATCTCTGGATTATTTTGACATATACATTCCAGATTTGGGGTAAATTTATAATTTGGTAGGAGGACAGAAGGTGGTTGGGAAGGAGACTAAAAAATAGGAAAGGGGAAGATCAAGGAAGTACTTATATTCTGGGATGAGGAATGGCATGTTACACTCAATGCTCATGGGAGACATTACCAGTCAGTTGTAGAAATGTCTACTACTGAGTTCAAAAACCTCAACCCAGAAATCTACTATGAATGACTTATAGTTGGTTTTTGAGCTGCCTTTTGGCCATACCTGCTGTAGACAAGGAAGATTATTTTTAAATCAGTATAGTCATATGATTAGCAATATTTTAGAAGGATCCCAATGACTAGAGGATTGATTGTAGAAGGGAAAAGAAGGAGCAGGAAGGCCAGGAATAACTTCTTACAATTCTGTTGTTTAATTGTTGAGCCAGTATGATCAAATGTTTATATTTATGTGTAGTAATATCTCAATTTAGACTTCCTCAAACACAACTGAGGTAGATATTATTATTATCTCTATTTTATAGAGAGTGATCTTCATAAGAGAGTAAGTATTTTGCCCTAGTCAAGTAGGTAGAAGGTTCCAGAGCTGGACTTGAATTTTACAATGCTGGGGATTGGCTGGCCCTTGCTTACTTATTTGGTCTTATTTCACACCACTTTTCCACCACCTTTCTGTGTTCTATTCCTATGAGGCATTCTTTCAGTTTACGGCCCTTTACCATAGGGCCTTATCAAAAATATGCATTTCTCTTTCTCTGAAACAACTTTCCTCCCTCTTCACCCTTTTTATACTTTCCCATCACTCTTCTCAGCTACGGCAGCTCTTTTTCAGGGAAGCATTCCCTGAGGACTTCTGCAATACTCTGTTTACTTCCTTCAAAGATCTTGTCTTCTTTGGTAAAAACACATTTACTTATGTCATAATTTGATTAATGTCTGTCTCCCCAGTGGTCTAAGTCCCTTGAGAGCAGGGACCATGGCTATTTTCACTGACTGCTGCATCCCAAGAGCACAAGAGCACATGTGAATCAGGAACATGGTATATATTTATTAAATCAGTCAATTCAAGTATCCTTCATTTTATAGCTAACCAAATACCTCCTGCTCTGGTAAGGTGAAAGGGAGGACTAGCATTTTAGGTCACAGAGTTATGGGTCCAGAAAGGAAGAGCAGAAGCATTGGGTAAACTATATTGATATTCTTCTGTTCCACAAAAACCATAATTAGGTTGATGCTCCTGGCAGCCCATAAATTTAAGATAGGCATCATTGCACTTAGGTCCTGAAAGATAAGTTTCTTGGGACATTATTAAAAGAATTCAATTATGTCAGATTTCCTTAGGAAACTATTTGACAAATTAAATTACTTTAAACTTATTAAATAAATTGAAAAGGGGGCGAGACACTGGGAAATTCTTAAGCAAAAAGTACCACCCCAAATTTTCTACTTCAGAGGGGTCTCCCAGAGGAAAAGACCAGAGGGGTCTCCCAAAGAGAACCACAACAGGGACTTCAGATAATACTTAACTTCCTCTTTTATCATTGTGAATATTAACATGCCCCTCCATTATGTTCAATTGCAATTCTTAGACCTGAAGAATGAAAATACAGCTATTGTTGTGTGGCTGTAGAAAATATTTTCAGATTTGAATATATAAAATTAAAATACCTTTAAAGCATCTTAGAGAATTCCTCTTAGATGGTATGTCTCTTTGAGGCACAGTTCCTATTTGGGCAGTAGGCTTTACTCATCAAAAAAGGTACATCTATATCTACAGCTTTTCTAAAGCACTAAGATGTTGTTTGAAGTAAGCAGCAGTGACTTGGGCAGCATTAGCAGTGGACAGGAATTTGTCAGTCAGGAACTGCCTTACAATTTTTGAATTTAGATAAAAGAAAACCGTTACAAATATGGCTTCCTAGTGGTAAATACAAAATATTTTATCTTTCTAGCTTTTCAGAGCATCTGCTACATGCAGAGCGCTTTGCTGGGTCTTCTCAACTGCGAGGTCATCCATAGCAATCCAGACACAGCGAGGCAGCAGCCACGGGAAAGATGCGCCTTTCCAGGGATGACTTTAGCTCACCTAGATCCTTAAACATGACTAAAGACTTTTTTATAAGCATGAAGACTGATGGGTTCAGGCCATGGTTTGCTGACCGACATCAAAGGTAGGGACGATTGGTTTCCATTGCCTTGTTTGATGTTAAGCACGTGGCTCTTCTGCAACCAGTTGGAGTGATGGCAGACTGTTTGTTATCTATGCTTAATGGAACAGGAAATTAACACAATGGAAAAGTATGTATTGCCGCCCAATTTCTGAGAGCACTTCATTTTTATCTAAGTATCGAGAGGAAATAGGTTGTTATTTTATAACACTTTTAATTACTTGAGCAATACATGTTTACTGTAGAAAAAACACAGATAAGCAGAAAGAAGAAATTAAAAGAAGTCATTATCCACACTTAAAGATACCACTCATTAACTTTTTGATTTGTTATCCTTTCAGATTTGTTTCTATGTTTAGATTGGATCATACTGTTCATGTTTTGCAATATGTTTTTTGTTTGTTTTAGTAACACATAATTAAAAATTTCCTCTGTCAATAAGTATATTTTATAACATTTAAAATGGCTACATAGTTAGTTACGATGTTTTGTATACCCTGCTCATTTAATTGAATCCTCTGTTGGTAAACATTTATGATATTTCCAATTTTTAGATAAGTTACATTGCATTGACATTATTAAAATTAGTTTTTTTATGTGTTATTTCCTAAGTAACAATTGCTTAAAGTTTAATTGCTTTGTCCAAGGTCTTCACTTTTATGTATTTTGATATATCTTGTCAAATTGTCTTTTAAGAAAGTTATAACAACTTATAACATTACATGAGTGCTCATTTTCTCTACATTCTTGGCCATTTTAAGCATTATTACTTTAAAAATCCTTACCAGTTCTAATAGGTAAAAAGTAGTATCTCATAGTTTAAATTACATTTCTTTGGCTACTGGCAAGTTTCAGCAATGGTTTATATTTATTGTCCATTTTTACGTTTTTGTTTATAAATTGCTTATTTGTGTCCTTTTCCCATTATTTGATTGATGTGTTTACCTTTTTGTTATTGAAGTCATCATTTTTTGGGATATCAATAACAATATGGTTTTCTATGCACTATTTGTTAGTAGCCAAGTTAGAGTTCAAAGAGAAACCATGTGAGTGAACCATCCAAGACTCATGGTTGATAAACACTGAAAATGATTGTATTAATACTTGGATTTTAATAACTGTGATTTATTAAGCAAAGTTTGCAAATAATTCTCCATAGCTTACTATCCCAGAAAATTCCTGTGCCTTCCCATCTATTTTACAATAGTCATACCATAGTAAAATGGATGAGAACCATAGATCTTTCTATTTCTCTCATATAGGGTTTTTGCTTCAAACTGAAGGGGAGATGCTATTAGCACTTCTCCCACATCCCTTTAGGTCCCCTTATCTTTTTTATGCACACGAGTTCCTAGTGCATTTTCACTCCCAAAGAGCTAGCACCTGCATCTCTAGTGGAAGGGCTGCCCTTTTGCTGTCTTAACTCACTTACCCTGCAGGCACCTATAGACACATGCCTGTGGGCATTCCTTTACCAGTAACTGGGGGAGCAGCCCCCCTGTACCCTGAGAAAGACAAGTCTGAGATACGACCTGTCCCATCTTTGAAGTGCCCATGTAGCATTGAGCCAAAGCAGCCCTTCATGTGATCTTGTTTAATTATACACCCTAGCCTTCCCTTCTCAGTTCCCACTTCCCTGAGAACATTTACTATTAAATCACTTTCACACAAGTGCTTGTTGCTGGATATGCTTCTGGAGAATGCCCCCTAAGGCATATATATCAACATTTAGAACTTAAAGTAATATGTCAGGGAAGGTCCCATCATACTGTGGACTCTAATGGCTAATCAGAGCTAAAATAATTAGCATTTTTATGAAATTTTACTACAAATCTAGCATTATGCTAAATGCTTTCTCATGTAATATCTCATCTAATCTACATATTTTCCCAGATGAGAAAACTAAGCTTAATTTGTTGATGTTCACACAGATTCCCAGTAGCCAAAAATTTTCATAGTCGAGTCTGGCAGACTCCAGAGCCCGAGCTTTATAACCAGGAAGCTACTCTGCCTCAGGGGAGGCTTAGTGAGCTGCGTGGCAGGATCAGAAATTGTTCTCAGGACCCCTCGGCATACTTGGGCATAGCCTAAGGTGCGTGAACATTGGCCAGCAAATGCATTGTATGACTCTACTGGATTATCCTCACATCTGCACAGGTCGCCTTGAAAGATCGCCCTTATTTTCAGCTGAACACAGTTTTATGGGAGAAAGAAAACAAAACTTTCCAGTGGGCAGAAAGTCAGGCTAGAGACATATTTGGATCATTAGGGATTTTTTTTTAGTGACTTAAGTCTTCTCATAAAGTAGTATGAATATAGCATATGAACATAGCATGTAAATAATTGTAAATTATCTCTATAACTTTAGTGGCATGATGCTTTCATTATGACTTTAGCCTACAGACTCAGACCCCCACCCCCCAAAAAAAGTCCTGAGATTTTAGAGATTTCTGCACATTCCAACTATTTTTTAAATCTTTAAAAAATTTAAATGTAGTTGGTATGCAATAGTCTATTAATTATATTAGTTTCAGGTGTGTAATGTAATGTGATTATAATGTGATTACCCCACTAATCTAGTAATCTGTGATTACCCCACTAATTCTTGTAATCTGTCATCGTGAAAACTTATTGCAGCACTATTGTCTATATTCCCCTTCACCTTTTTTTAGCCATTTCTCTACTCTCCTTTATTAGCCATTCCTTTGGTCTCCGTTTCTATATCTGTTTTGTCTTGTTTATTTTTTTAGATTCTACATATAAGTGAAACTATACAGTATTTCTCTCTCTGTCTGACATTTCGTTTAAGCATAATACCCTCTAGGTCTATCCATCTTGTCGCAAATGACAAGATTTTATTCTTTTTTATATCTGTGTAAATATTCCATTGTGTGTAAATATGTATACATACACACATATAACGTCTTTATCCATTTATCTATCGATGGACACCTAGGTTGCTTCCATATCTTGGCTATTATAAATAATGCTGAATGAACACAGGGGTCCATTAGTGTTTTTGAATTAGTGTTTTCATTTTCTTTGGATAAATACCCATAAGCAGAATTGCTGGGTCATATGGTAGTTCTATTTTTAGTTTTTTGAGGATTCTCTATGCTATTTTTCATAGTGGCTACACCAATCAGAATGGCTATTATAAAAAAGTCAACAAATGACACATGTTGGCAAGAATGTAAAAAAAAGAAAAAGGACCCTTTGTGTACTGTTGGTGGAACTGCAAATTGGTGCAGCCACTATGGAAACCAGTATGGAGATTCCAACTACTTTCTTGATAGCTAACTCAGCCTCTTTATTTAGAAACTCTTAGTTGTAGGGTGATAGACAAGGGAAGAAACAACAAGAGATGCCCAGCTAAATTTGAATTTCAGATAAGCAATGAGTCATTTTTCAGTATAAGGATGTCCTATGCCATTTCTCTCCATGAAATATTTGGGATATACTTAAAAAAAAAACTATTCGTCGTTTATCCAAAATTTAAAATTAACTGGGTGTCCTGTATTTTATCTAGCAACCCAAACCCCACCCCCATAGCAATACTCCTGTGTTGTAGCCTACTCATAGATTCTTACTGCTATGCTCATGTGCTAAAAAGTGTCCCTGCTCAAGACAGGTGGCTTAGTCACACAGAGAACCTCTTACTGGGTCCCACACTTCCAAGTTGCCATCTATAAACTAGTCTCCATCCAGCTGTCTGAATGATTGTTCCAAAACAAATTACGCCATCCCCCTCTTTGAAGCTCTTTTGTGGATTTCTATTGCATGTAGAATATAACCTAAAGGACTATCCCTGTGATCTATAAATCTTTACACACTGAGCCCTCCTTACCTTACCTACCTCTTATCTTGTCCCTCTCCCCAAACAAGGGGGCAATTCCAGGTTTAGTCTTAGCCCTGCCTGATCCCCTATGGGATGAGGCAAGAGACTCCCACCTCTATTGAGCTGGGCTTTCATCCTCTTGCATAGTGTGTCATTAGCTAAGGTTTACTCCAGGGACATGTTATCTGCTCTCAGTATCTGGGTGAAGCAGCTCCAATAACCAACCAATAGTTCTCTGATGAAGGTTTCCGAAAGGTGTGAGCCACTAGGAGCAAATGGTACAGAAGCTGAGAAATGTGTCCACAGAACCATTAGGGAATCTGAGGAGGTTTGGGCGATTCCAGCCGTATCCAACAGGATTCCAGAGGCACACTGGCAGAGGAGTGTGGCCTCCTTCGTTGTGAGAAAATGTCCCCAACTGTTGGCAGCAGCTTGTGGGGTAGTTAGAGCTCCTGGGAAGGTCAAATGATAAGAATGGGACACTCCAGCCATACCCAGAGTGGAGAAAAGCCAGTAGGTATCTGGTTGTTTTGGTTGTGAGACAGAATGAATGAGCTGCTCTCTGGCTGGGTTTCTTTGAGAACAACAGCAGAAGTGAGGTCTGTCCTCTTGGAGCTCAGCATTTTCAAACAGGCAGTTGGCAGTAGAGAGTGAAGAGGCAAAGTATTAGCAGGACTTCAGGTGAGCATATCTTTAAGCAAGAAGCAGCAGAAAGTAATACCCTCAAATGTCTGGAAGTGGCGATTGAGGAAATTCAAATAGCATTTATTATTTTATAATGGGATAAGCCACATGTAAGTGTCTAATAGAAATATCTACATGCTCTAAGGAAATTGCACTATAGCCCTAATGCAGGTCTCATCTTAAAAACTGGAGGGATGTACATATATTATCTATCAGAATGTAATAGCCAGACAGGATGAAGGACACTAAAGTATCCTTCAAGTATTCATTTGAAAACACACCACTGTGTTTTGTGATCACTGCTTTATAATTGCTATAATCCTTCAGTTTAATGCTGTCATGAAAAACTCTAATAAATTATGACTTAGTCATAATTGATAAGACATGAATAGCATCTTAGGCTATGCACCAAGTCCCACTAATTTATTAGCCCATTTATTTGAAATAGATTGAAATTAAAGATCTTTTCTGAATGCTAGTTAAGTAGCTTTGGGCAGAATTCTGACCAGTGTTCAAATGAGGAAATCCATCTGAGGCTGAACTCGAATCAAGTCTGAGAGATGTTTGAAAACCCTCCTCTGCTCCATCCCCTTTCAGAGACATGAGGACCTGGGAACACCCAGTAATGCTCCCATCATCCAGACGTGTACTGTGTGTCCCCGACTGCACCCAGGTAACTTTTACTCAGGCTACCCTAATTTTAAACAATTCAGGCATTTCAAGGTAGAACATCCTTTGGAATGACATTTTCATAATTGAATATACTTTTTAAAAATTATTATTAAAAATGTCCTCTCGATCAAAAAGGAACTAAAAGTGTAAGCCACTCTTTTAAGAAATTAATATTCTAAATTGTCTTCTTAATCAGAAATTTTGATTATCAGATAGTGCTATTTTTAAAGACACAGTATAAAAAAATAACTTTGGCTTATGACAATTAAATGACTTCAAATATCTATTACAAATGCCTATTACAAGATATTTGGGTTCTTTCTACTTTTTGGCTGTAATGAATAATGTTGCTATGAACATTTCTGTGCCCATTTTTGTGTGGACGTATGTTTTCACTTATCTTGGCTATATACCTAAGGAGAGAAATTTCTGGATAATAGAATTTAAGCTTTGAGGAATTTCCAGGCTATTTTCCAAAATGGCTGTACTATTCTATATTCCCACCAGAAGTATGTAAGAATTCTAATTCCTCCAGATTCTTCCCAACATTTGTCATTATCTGTTTTTTTTCTTTTTCTTCTTTCTTTCTTTCCTTTTTTTTTTTTTTTTTTTTTTGATATAGCCATATTAGTAAATGTGGAGTGGTACCTCACTGTGGTTTTGATTTGCATTTCTCCACTGGCTAATGGTGTTGAACATCATTTCATGTACTGATTATTTGTATACCTTCTTGGGCAAAGTGTTTAGATTGGTTGCCCATTTTGAAATTGGATTATTTGTTTTTATTGAGCTATAAGAGTTCTTGCTTTCTCCCCCATTCTGTGGGTTGTAGTTTCATTTGCTGATGGTGTCCTTGAAGAATAAAAGTTCTTAGTTTCTGTGAAGTCCAGTTTATTTATTATTTTTCCTTTTGTTGCTTGTGCTTTTGATGTCCTGTCTAAAAAGCTTCACCTAATCTAAGGTTACAAAGATTTACTAATATGTTTTCTTCTAAGACTTCTAGTTTTACACTTAGGTATTTCTTCCCATTTTTAATTACTTTTTGTATGTGATGTGAGAAAGTAGTTCAGTGTCATTTTTTCACATATGTTTGTCCACTTGTTCAGCACCAGTTGTTAAAAGACTGTCTCTTCCCCATTGAAATATCTTGGCAACTTTGTCAAAATCAATTAACCATAAATATTAGGGTTTATTTCTAGACCTATAATTCTATTCCATTGTCTGCATGTTTATATCAATAAGGATCTGCGTTGTTATATCAATTTGATTACTGTAAGCTGATTTTAAACTAGGGAAATGTGAGTTCTCCAGATTGTTTTTTTCGAAATTGAAGGCTTTTGATGTCACTAGCATTTCCCAGTGAATTTTAGGATATGTTCATTAATGTCAGCAAAAATGCCAGCTGAAATTTTGATAAGAATTACAGTGAATCTGAAAATTAATTTGGGGAGTATTGCCATCTTAACAATACTAAATTTTCTAGTTCATAATCATTGGATATCTTTTTTTTTTAGGCCTTCTTAATTTATTTCAACAATGTTTTGTAGTTTTCAGTTTACACTTCATTCATTAATTTATTCCTAAATATTTTATTATTTTTGATGATATTATAAACAGAATTGTTTTTATTATTTCACTTTTGCAGTGTTCATTGCTCATGTGGAGAAAGACTATTGAGCTTTGCATATTGTTCTCACATCTTGCAACTTTGCCATACTTGTTTATTAGTTATAATAGTGTGTGTGTGTGTGTGTGTGTGTATTCGTTAGGATTTTCTATCTTGAAGATTATATCTTCATGAATAGAGTGAATTTTACTTCTTTCTTTGTGATTTGGAAATGTTTTGTTTCTTTTTCTTGCTTAGGCAACCTGGGTAGAACCTCCAGTATAATGTTAAATAGAAATGATGAGAACAGGCATAGAAATCCTTTCTTATATCTGACCTCAGCTGAAAAGCACTTATTTATCATCAAGTATGAATTTAGCTATAGTTATTTGTAGATGCCCATTATCAGGTTTCCTTAAATTTTTAGTTTTCTGAGAGTTTTTTTTTTTAAATAATGAAAGGGTGTTTGATTCTATCAAATGCATTTTCTGCCTCTATTGATATGGCCATGTAGTTTTTGTTCTTTTATTAATTTGGTGTATTACACTGGTTTATTTTTGGATATTAAGCTGACTGTGATGGTTGATTTTATGCATCAGCTTGATTGGGCTAAAGGATGTCCAGAGAGGTGGTAAAATTTCATTTCTGGTATGTCTGTGATGCTGTCTCTGGAAGAGAATAGCAGTTAAGTAGGTAGGTAAACTGAGCAGAGGAGATCATCCTCATCCATGCAGGTGGCATCATCTGATCTGTTGAGGGACCGAATAGAACAAAGAGTGGAGGAAGGGTGAGTTTGCTCTTTTTGATTGAGCTAGGACGTCGATCTTTTCCTGCCCTTGGACGTAGGTGCTCCTAGTTGTTGGGCTTTAGGATTGAGACTGGGACTTAAACCACTGGCCCTGAACTCTTGGGCCTTTGGACTCAGACTTATACCATTGGCTACCCTGGTTCTCAGCCTTCAGTCTCAGACTGAGTTACACCACCAGCTTTCCCAGTTCTGTTTGCAGGCGGCAGATCACAGGATTCTAGGCCACCATAATCACATGAATCAATTCCTAAAGCAAATACTCTCATATATATCTACTTATACCCTATTGCTCTGGGTTTTTTTTTTTTTGGATAATTCTGGAAATTAACCAAAGACTTGGAACACAACAGTGAAAGCCTATTTAAGAAAAATGGCTGATGGTCAGTAAGAACAGCAAGCTTCATGTAGTTTCACCTTGTACTTTTTCATTCTCCTCTCCTGATATCTACAGTAACCTTAAAAACCAGCAGCCTAGCAGCCACTGGAGGAAGCAAAATGGGTCTGGAGCTCTCCAAAAAGCCCCGTATCCAGAGACTGTCACTGTTTGAGCTATCTAGCAGCTCCTTAGGAAATTCCCCATCATAGCATTTGTCTTTATTTAACCTTACTCAGAGTTTGGGCAGTAGGAAAAACCCTATCCCCAAGGTGTTATTGCCATTCCTGAGGTGCTTCTCTAAAAGTAGTTACTTTTAAAAATATGTATATAGGAAAATTAAGAGTTATTTATAATAGTGATCAACTAGGAACAACCTAAATGTTTGTTTTAATGAGAATACTATATCCATAGCATTTAGAGTGAGCATGTGTATATAGTTGTGTACCAAGTTCAATAATCATAGATACTAACTTAATAACTTTACATATATCTATAAAAGTGACAGATAGGCACATCCCCAAATATTAAGATTTGCTTTTTGAGAAGGATTGGATTATGGATGGTTTGTTTGTTAAATTTTAAAAAATGTGTATGTGCGTTATCTAAATTTTCTGCATTAAGCATATATTTCTGCAGTTCAAATGTGATTAATATATTTCAGATAATTAAAAGAATACATTCTCTTATGCCATCATTATTTTAAATAGAATGAATATAAATTCACCAGCTATCTGTAATCCATATGGACACAGATCACTACCTATATTGTTAGTTTGGAAACCTCGGTCAGAAAGAAGAAAAAATAAAAAGATATTGCCTCTTGAATATTAGGTAGAGCATGTTACTTTCTTAATTTTCTATTTAAGTGGGTTCCGGAGACACTAATACCAATTCCCAGAACTACTTTGGCTTTTAGAATCTGCACAGATCCCAGGGAATGTATAATTTCTCCATTGCTTAGCAACCATTTCATTATTTTCAGGACCTTGTTAAATGAATGAATGCATTTTGATGACAAGACAGCTTTATTCATGCCACACTCTGGGCCACCATGTAATAATAAGAGATAACAAAATGAAATATTGCAGAGATCATGTCCGTAGTCACTTCAGCCCACAGAAACCCTTGGAAGGGCTGGGTTGGAAAAGAAACTTTTTATGCAAACAGATTTTAAAAGCTAATAGAAAAGCATATTGATTCTGAAATAATTATATTGTATAAACACATTTACATTTTCTCTTTATATAAGTTACTGGGTGACTTTCCATGAATAAAATACAAGTAGAAATGCTATGTGAATGACAATCTTTCACAATTTTAAAACTCCTAAAATGGCTTTGGTTTTCCTTAAACTGATGCATGCTATAAAGTCAGACCTGCATTTGAAGATAACTGGTGGATGATCAAGGTTCCCAGTTTAAACTAGCTCAGACGTTTGGCGAGGAAAGATTGGAGATTGCAATAACACATCCTACAAAACCAGTTCCTTTGTAAGAAGCAAATGCTCTGTGTTAATACTCTTTATTTTTATTTTTATGTTTATTATTATTATTAAATTAATTTATTTTTATGGTGACATTAGTTTACGAAATCCAGTATTTTTCATCTATACAGTTTAACAGTAAGGCGTATTTAGACTGTGTGTTCACCTCCTGTAGTTACATTTCTTTCTGTCACCATATATTTGACCCTCTTGACCCCATCTACCTCCCTACTCCCCCACACCCTACCCTCTGGTAACCACTAATCTATAGTCCATGTCCATGAATCTGTTTGTTTCTCCTGTTCATCTGTTGCTTTTAGGTTTATATCCCACATATAAGCCATATATGTGATTTTCAACTTTTTCTGTCTGGCTTATTTTGTCTAGCATGATTATCTCAAGGTCTATCTATGTTGTCTCAAATGGCAGTATTTCATTTCTTCTTATGGTTGAATGATATTCCATTGTATGTATGTACCACAGCTTCTTTATCCAATCATCTATTGTAGGACACTTTGATAGCTTTCATGTCCTGGCCACTTTGAATATGCTGCTAGGCACATCAGTGTGCAAATATCTTTTTAGATATGGGTTTCCAAGGTTTTGGGGTAAATACCCAGTAGAGGGATTGCTGGATCATATGGTAGATCAATTCTTAGTTTTTATGCGGACCCTCCTTACTGTTTTCCGTAGTGACTGTACCAATTTGCAGTCTTACCAGCAGTGTATGAGGGTTCCTTTTTCTCTGCATCCTCTCCAACATTTGTTATTACTTGTCCTGCTGATCATAGCTATTCTAACAGATGTGAGATAGTATCTCATTGTGGTTTTGATTTGCATTTTCCAAATAGCTAGTGATGTTGAGTATCTTTTCAAATATTTGTATGTCCTCTAGGGAGAAGTGTCTGTTCAGATCCTCTGCCCATTTTTTTGATTGGATCGTTTATTTTTTGTTGTTATTGAGTTTATGAGTTCTTTGTATATTTTGGATAATAGGCCCGTATTGGAGGTGTTGCTTGCAGATATATTTTCCCATTCAGATGGTTGTCTCTTTACATTGTCCATAATTTCTTTTGCTGAGCAGAAACTTTAAGTTTTATGTAGTCCCATTCATTTATTTTAGCTTTTACTTCCCTTTCTTTTGAGGTCAAATTTATAAAATCTTCTTTATGTCCAAGGTCCTTGAGTTTAGATCCTGTGTTTTCTTCTATGCATTTTATTGTTTCAGATCTTATATTCAGTTCCTTAATCCATTTTGAGTTACCTTTTAAATGGAAATCACAATTCTAAACAATTATGGCCTAACATATTTATATTTTGTTTTTGACTCTCAGAACGTTCCGAGCAAAATTTTGGTCCCTAAATTTCAGTAATAATTTTACCCTCAGATCCTGACAAGCTTTATTTCCTTCACCACATCTCTAAGGAAATACACACATACACACATACACACATGCTCATGCCCACACACACGTTCACATACATGCCCACACATCCACACACATGCACACACACCCATTATGTATGACACTGACAACAAATTGAACAGTCTAAAATGTCCCAAGTTATAGTATTATGTCACCTAAAACATATATGATTAAGTAATGAAAACTTTGAGAATGAAATATATTCTTAGGCTCAAGTCCAGGAACAGAGGCAGGACTTTATCATCTCTTTGCTTAGTCCCTTCTCTTCAGCCCAGGGAATCTTTCAGACTTGTCCAAAGTAGAACCAAAACTGAGAATCAACATTTCTACTTCTAGTTTATGCTCTTCAACTCACTGCCTTCCTTGTCCTGCCAGAAACTTTTAAGTTTAGGGTTAAATCTTTTGCTGTAAAAATCTAAATACAGTTGACCCTTGAACAGCATGAAAGTTAGAGGCACTGACAACCCACCCATAAACTGCTCAGTGGTAATTCTGCATGTAACTTTTGATTCCCCAAAAACTTGACTGTAGTTGTCCATCTGTATCCACGGAGGATTGATTCCAAGACTCACTGTGGGTACCAGGTTCCACAGATGCTCAAGTCCCTTATATAAAATAGCATAGAATAATGCATACAGATGGGCTCTGCATCCGTGAATTCCCGACCACAGATTGAAAATACAGTTTTTGGTCTGTGGTTGGTTTATCGCAGATGTGAAACCTGGGGTTAGAGAGGGCCAACTGTATAATCATTGAAAAAAATCTGTGTAGAAGTGGACCCATTCATTTCAAACCCATACTGTTTGGGGTCGACTTTAATACAAAAGCATGTGGGGTAAAAATTCACCCACTTTGTTTCCCCACAGATGAAATTTTTGTGTATGTGTATAGTCTAGCTTTTGGTACTTAAGAAAATAACTAAAATACACCTTGAGTGGGTGACTCAATTCACTTCAACAATTAAAATCTATACTTTTTGTCTGCAAGCATCACCATTTGGGAGGTGAGGCAAGGGGGGAGTGGGAGTATGTAGTTATATGGGCCACAGCTCGTGTCTTCAATGAGCTTATAGGCTGTTTTGGGAAATGAAGCACAGACAAGATCACAAATAATGTTAAGATGTACAATTTGAGAAGATATTATGTAATTCAGAGAAGTATAAGTCTATTATTGAATGCTTAATGAAGAAGTAGAATTTTAGATGGGTCTTGAAAGATGGGTAAGATTTAGAGAAGCCAAGAGTTTAATTTTAATTTGTGTACTACATTTTTTCTCACAGGATCATAATGTGGCTTATAATAAGACAAACTACTTAACCTCTCTGTGCCTTACTTAGTTTTCTCGTTAGTAAAATGAGGTAATAAAAATAGAATCATCTTCATAGAGTTATGGCAAAGATTAAATGAAATTCTATATCTAAATAGCTTAGAACAAGTGCCTGGACGACAGTGTCAGTGTTTACTTCTCTTACACAGAATGAAGTAAAGAGGGCCCCATGTTCCTTTGCAGAAGTTTCATTCATTCCCTTCCTTGCCATGGAGAACAATGAAGTGAGCTTTAGTTTGACTGGGTATGTGCATGTGGAGGTGGATGCTTACAGAGGAAGAGAGTGCAAATAGCTGCTTCTTAGAATGTGAGACAGGGTTTCTTACCACCACTCACTTTTCTCTGTTGTTGAACTGGGAAATCAATAAAATCTTCAATGTATCCTGAATCATTTTAGTTTAGAAGCCAAGTCCTTTAGAATTGAGAGTTTAGGATCATCTCAACTACATATCTTGAAATGCTGCCTACTTAGGCATTTAAACCCCACAGAAACTGGGCTCCAACCTACTGCATGCTCTGGCCTGAGGTACCTGAGTGGGCCATCCACTCAGTCTCTTCTCCCATCCCATCTCCATTCCTGGCTCTGTCCAAGTATCTTTCTTAGTATCATGGGTGTCCATGTTTCTAGTTCTGATGAACATTTATTCAGATGTGTTCATCAAAACAATAAGCCTTAATGTTACCGTTTGCCTGTTACAAAAACATCCTTGAGTCAAGGGTTACTCAAAAAGTTTATGATTACTTCTGTAAGAGCAGACCAGATCAGTCCTCTCTTAAGTCACATTTACTGTGAACTAGGAGACATTTCTTTAATAAGAAAAACATTAATGATAAAATTGGGGACCTTCATATCAGCAAAGAGGGTGGAAGTGACTCTAGAGGTGGCAGGTTCTTTCAATTAAAATCTGCTTTAAATGGGGTGATCACCAAGATGTTTTAATCTGAATTTGAAAGCAAAAGTAGCCTTTTTTTGCCTTTTCCTTCCTTAAAATTGTTTTTAAGTCATTTCTATTATATATTATGCATATATAGAAAATACGTAAAACTACATGTTTAGGAAAAGTTTTCAATTAGCAGTAATCATGCCTTGGATAAACCTCATTGGTTATGAAACTGTGCAAAGCTAAAACATACGAGTTTGGTTTAACAAATTATTATAAAGCAAGCCATGTGTAACTACCTTCTTAAGCCAGCACCCCACGACATTGCTAGCACCCAGGAGCCTCTCCCAGCCTCTACTTCTTTTCTTTCTTTTTTAAAAATTAAGTTTGTTGGGGTAACATTGGGTAATACAATTATATAATTTTCATTATAATTATATAATTACATTATAATTTAACACCTGTCTATTCTATTGTGTGTTTACCACCCAAAGTCCAGTTTCCTTCAGCTACCATATATTTGATTCCTTTTACCCACTTCACCTTTCCCCTACCCCACTATTTCTTTTTTGAATTTTATGGTAATCACTTAACTTGTTTTGCTTTATAATTTTATCCCCTAAGTATGAGTCTTTTTACACTAAGTTTAGTTCTGTTTGTGTTTGAAGTTTAAATAAGTCAAATCATACAATATGAATTCTATGTGTCTGGCTTCCTAAGCACAGTATTTATCCATGTTGTCATGTGTGACGGGGTTCATTACTTTTTATTTCTGTATGACATTCCAATTTTTTTGTGTGAATATACCCAAAATATGTATCTATACTTTTGTTGATAGACTTTTGGGTTATTTGTAGCTTAGGGCTATTCAGATAATGCTGCTGTGAACATTCTTGTACCTTTCCTTTGATGCACATGTGCACACATCTTTCTTAGGCATATACCCAGGAGTAGCATTGCTGGATCATAGAGTATGAAAATCTTCAACTTTAGTAAACAATGTCAATAGTTTTCTAATGCAGTTGTCCCAATTAGTACTCTCACCAACAGTGGATGACAATTTTCTTCTTAACTTTTAAAAGAAGAAAGAAAGTTTTTTGGGATGTTAAAATATGTTTAACTATGTGAAATTCATACATTTGGCTATCTCAGAAACATGGTGAGTTTCATGGACTGAATTCCTATAGATGGTATGAGTGGCAGGCTCAGTAAGTGCTCTTGCTCTGGACTCTGACAAACCTGAGTTCAAATCTTGGCTTTGCCATTTATTTGCTATGTTATATTCAAGGCATTTAACATTTTAAATTCTGTTTTCTTATCTGTAAAAAGAACAAGTGAAAACAGTATGTAATTCATATGATTTTTTTATTGATTTAATGAGATAACACATTTAAGGTGCCAAGTACATTGTTCAGCACATAGAAAACCTGAAGATAATGGTTGCTGCTGCTGCTGCTGCTGCTGCTGCTGCTACTACAATACTGCTATTTGCATTCAGGATTTCCTTTTTAACCATAGCAGTGAGAAAACAGAAAGTTAGACTTGACCATCTATATCTTTCTATTTTCCACATATGTCTAACCTAAGGAAATAGTCTCAGAAAGGGATAATCAAGATGTCTATAAGCCAGGACTCAGTTTTGCTTAAGTGGCATCAGCCATATGAGCAGATGTTTGTCAAGAGATGACTTCCCAGGTCACCCTGATAGTTCTACATTTCTTGGCACCTCAAAGATAAAATAGTTGGAACCCTAAGCCCTTTACCACCTGGCCATGGAGCTCCAGTGCTCTGCTGCCCTCATTCCTGGCACAGCCAGCCAGCATATTCCTGGCTTCCAAGACCATAGCTCTTGCAGCATCATGGCCACCACATCCGTTGGGCCTCTGTTCACCACTGCTCTGGGATGCAGCTGCAGGAGCTGTTCCCAGAGGATAGTAGTATATGGCTGCCAGCAATGCTGGAAACAGGAGTCACAGAATCCAGGATGCAGGGTGGAAATTATTGTAAAATGTCCTACAGAGAGTGAGTGGGAAGACTGCCAGCGTAAGTCTGCACCGAGCTTGACTGATCCCACAGCAGCTTCTCTCCAGCATCTGCATGTTTTTGTCCACTCTTTTAAGATTCCTAACAGACATCAGGAACATTTCATGTTCTAGAAACAGAACTCCACAAGTCCTCTACATGGAAGACCCATCACAGTTTCATGGTGCAGGGTCTAGAACTCCTAAAGGTATGAGGGATGTGATGCCTCTAAGGGACAGGCTCAGAAGTGGGGCAGAATTTTTGTCTGAAGGGAGATATCCAGCCCTGATCTTGATGGGGAAGGAGAGACAGGGTGGATTATGGGGTTTGACTTTCAGACTTCATTTGGAAAAACCACTTATTCAAGGAAATCATTGCCATTTTAGGGTCAAGCTTTTCTACTCCTGATTCCTTTGTTTTAGAGCAGTGACATTTTAGGAAAGACTCTGATGGATAGGGAAATTGAGTCTGGGTTAGCCAAAAATCTGAATCAGAGCGTGCACGTGTGCACTTACATTCAATGACTCTAAATAGGCTAAATGGGGTCTTGTATTAGAGAACTTGTTCTGATAATCTTGGAATCACTCTAGACTACTTGTTCTTTTCATGCCACATACCAGATTTCTCTACTCTAGTCAATTCTTTCTTTGAAATTTTCCCCTCCTAAGGTTTTCTTTTTTCTTTAAATCTTTCTACCTTCACTTCTTTGTTATTGACAAGACCTCTCACTTCAATAAATCTTTTATAGGCCTGTCAGATTAATGTTATTAAAACAATTCTTTCATCATTTCATGATGAAAAGCACAAATAGGCTTGCAGTCCACCAATTTTTCATTCTCATTTCCCACCATTGCTCAGTGAATCCTCTTTTACAGTCCAATTAGGCAATTCATTGTCCCTGTAACAAGCTATAACCTCTGTTCATCTGTGGCTCACCCTCTAATACCATCACTTTCCTTTTCTTCTATCAAGCCCAGTATTGCTAGAGTGTGGAATGTGTCTCTCTGGTGTCATCCACAATATAATTAGGAGATAGACCAAACTTTTTGAAACTTTAATATGTAAAGTTTAAATAAATATGTATTATGGAATAAACAAATGGTCACATTATACCCACGATTTCATAGATACCATTATCCAAGGTGGGTGAGAGCAGGTAATGCCACAGTATTTCACTTTTACAGACTGAAGAATTATAGGTATTCTGCATTCTGAGGATATAAATGCGGTAGTCACACGTCCTCGGTCAGAGTGATTGGTTCAGGAATGTGGTTCAGTTTAGTCCAGTGAAAAGGAGTCCTCCAGGGACTTTAAGAAAGAAATCTCACTCTCCAGAGTGAGTCAGCAGAAATGATAGTTTTCCCTCTCTCTCTTTCTGGATGTGGAGGCTGCAGATATAAAGACTGAAACTGCTATGAGTACTTTGGTGCCATGAGGGAAGTCAGCCCCCTCGGTGGGAGCAAAGTTGAGAAAAGTTGAAAGAGGTCTGTATTAAAGATGAAAGTAATTCTGACTGAACTTATAGTTACACAAGCTGATACATTATCTTACAAGTCAGTGTGAGCTGGTATCTTTGCCACTTCAGTCTCCAGAGCATCAGGAATGATTTAATATGGATGGTATGGGTTGATAATATAGATCCTTGCTTCCTCAATTTTTGTTTGACCTGATGGTCATAGTCGGAAAATGGCAATAATTGTCACACACTGGTGTAAATGGATATTATTGCTCATCATCTAAGGCCCCAGGGCCTTTGGCAGCAACAGCTCTACAGAGAGCTGAGGGGACAGTATCTTGGGAACTTGTAATCCATTTGTGGTGAGTGTGACAGTCCAGCAATTAGGAGACTATGCTATAGATGATCCATGTCTGTGGTTCTTTCTTTTCAGAAGTGTGTGGAAATTCCACTTCTGGAACCTGTCATTCATTTAGTAAGTGAAATGTAAACCTTAGAGTTAATATTTTTGGTCTTGGTTTTTCTCTTGTTTTGGTCCCATTAGAAAGCAATAGTTAAAATTAAGATTTTTACAATGTGAAAGTGAGTCTATGTTGGAAATGTAAGTACTAGTGGTGATTGGTATTTAAATGGTCGCTCTGATAGCCATAAGCTTCATTTGTTTAAAAGGCACTAGTCAGAAAGAAGATGAAGAATTGGGAATAGAATACATGAGAGCAATGTGTTGTCCTTCTCAGCTGTAGGGATAATTTACTTCAGAAAATAGAAGTGGGCCCAAATAGTAAAAATGAGATCAGCATTCCTGGGGAAGAGAATATTTAAAGAAGCATCATTTATCACATTATTCAAAATAGCCAAGATATGGAAACAATCTAATTGTCCATCGACAGATGAATGAGTAAAGAAAATATGATATCTACATACAGTGGAATATTTTTCACCCTTAAAAAAAAGAAGGAAATTCTGCCATAAGTGACAACAAATATGAACCTGGAGGACATTATGCTAAGTGAAATAAGCCAGCCACAGAAGGATGGATATTGCATAATTCCATTTGTACGAGTTAGCTGTAATGGTCAGACTCATAGAAACACAGAGTACAGTGATGGATGCTTTCAGGGGATGGTGGGCAGGAGAAATGGGGTGTTGTTCAGTGGGTATAAACTTTCAGTTATGCTGGGAGAGTAAGTTCTAGAGGCCTGCTGAAAAACATTGTGCCTGTAGTTAGCAACACTATAACTGTGCACTTAAAAATCTGCAGAGAGGGTAGGTATCTCATTAGGTGTTCTTACCACAAAACAAAAAGGGGTGGGAGGAAACTTTTGGAGGTGTTGGTTATGTTTATTGCCTTGCATTCATGAGTGAATGCATATTTACAAACTCATCAAATTCTATATATTAAATATGTCCAACTTTTTTTTTTGTATGTCTGTTATACCTCAGTAAAACTGTTTTTAAAGAAAGCAATTTTATTGTGTTTGGCTTGTTGTGTATGCATTCAACATACAGAAAAATCTGACTAGAAGAGATAATGGCTTTTAAGGGGAAATGTTGCTATTGATGATGAGTAACTTTAGCTGCTATGTCAGGTAACTGAATTCCCAGTGACTTTACACAGTACAATTTATTTCTCTCTTATATCATGGTCTGATGCAGGTTGGAGAGGGTTGGTCTTTTAGGGACCTAGATACCATGCTCCTTTGGGTCCTAGGAGTTCTTTCCTGCCCACAAGCCAATGAAAAAGAGAAGGAACACATGTTGGAAGCAAGGGCTGGATTGAAAGTGGCACACTTCACTTCCACTCACTGTCTGTTGGCCAGAAGATAACCATAGGACCAGATTAGCTTCACATCAAGGAAAATGAGGATCTCATGGATTTTGTGAAGACAAGCTCTCTCTACACAGTTCTAAGTAAAAGGCATCTATCTATATAGTTAACCAAATTCACAAACCTTTACCAGCTCTAACACGCAGTGTGCCAGAGGAGTCAGAACCAGTAGTGTCAGTTTACCATGAGGATGCTCTAGAGAACACAACATCCTGTTTGTGGCTCTCACCCCAAAGTGACAGGATCACAAGCACTTTTCTCTTTGGAGAAAAGCCTCAGATATAATATAGTCATTGAATACTTGGCCTGGGTTATACTTTTCCAACAACAATAAAAGTTGTTAGGTGTCAGGCATAGACATGAGCGATATGAGAACCCAATTTATTTTCAGAGAATGAAACATTAGAAGAAGGTAAATGCCTCTGGAGTTTTCATAAGACTTCCCAAGATAACAAGCTCTGGACAGTCTACATGTGCTCAGCTTGAAGCTACCCTGAGTAAAATGTGGTTCTTTTTTTTCTTTCAGAATACATCTTATCTCAAAGACATGTTTCCTCTTGCTGCTTGGAACTAGAAGTCTAAGGAAGAAATGAGAATAGCTTTGCAGTGAAAGGTCAAGGCAGGTATCAGTTATTGATGAGGCTTGGGAGCTGTGATGGCATGGAAATACATTGTACTGTCCTTTTACTTGGAAATGTTTTGGTTTTGCCTGAGGCCATCCTTTCCATGAATAGCTCTCTACTCTGACAGCCACCTTTGGCTCCAGAACTCCCTGAAGTATTTGCTGACCCTTCCATGGACTTCATGGCAATCTCAGACACTTCTGCCCAACTTTCTTCCCATCTTTCTGTCATCTGGGATCTGACTTGCATTACAGTCTGATGGCTCTCCCAGCCTATCTTGGCTTCTTCTTCATTTCATGTGGGCATTTTCCTTTAAAGTCCCTGCACATCCCTCTTGGCATCTTCTTGGAAGACCCAGATTGACACAAAAGCTCATGCTTAATATTACTTTGTTGACTATCACTTGCAAAGAAAGCAGATACTCAAATTTATGCACACCATCCATTTCCACGAAGGTCAGTTCTAGTAAATCTTCCTTTAAAACTCCTATGAATTGGGGTGGCTCCTCAGTGTACTGGTTAGCACGTCTGCTTTACACGTAGAAGTTCCTGGGTTTGTGCCCCAGGTGGAGCCACAGTCCATACCCTGGGTGCTCCAGGCCCCGGGTGCATACCGCAAGCGTGTGGGAGGAGATGCTCGACTTC
This sequence comes from Cynopterus sphinx, assembly GCA_030015415.1. Classification (NCBI taxonomy): domain Eukaryota; kingdom Metazoa; phylum Chordata; class Mammalia; order Chiroptera; family Pteropodidae; genus Cynopterus; species Cynopterus sphinx. The sequence goes on along the minus strand of CM057387.1, from coordinate 29,512,327 downwards.
AGAGATGATCCAGTTCTTAAGAGGAAACATCCCTAGGTCAGGGGTAGAAGTGGGGGTGGAGATTAAAGAGGGAAAAGTTAAAAAAAAAAAACTCCTATGAATTAAGAGAGGAAACTGAACAACCAAGAAACTGTGAACAAGGATGTCGGAGAGATCATGAGGCTAGGGGAACCTTCTCTCTAGATGTCCTTAGGAAAATATATACAGGAAGCAACAGCAAGTGGGTATTAAGGTACTATTTTAATATTTATTATCGGTTGACTCAGAGTCAATGAAGAGCTTTCTGGTAAGCTGGGCTGAGCCGGGCTTGAGTATCCAACTTAGTCTGAAGGCCTAATGGTCTCTTCAAAATCTTTAGCTCAAACCTTAATTTCAGAATCTACCAACCTTATAGCAAAACATTTGGGTCAAAAGACAAGGGGGCAAGAGTACTGAAGGCCATGTGCTTGAAAAAAAGAGAACAAGATGGCTGAGCCTCTTCTCACATGGGAGTGGACCCTGCCTTACTTCACCCCCTGAAGCCACAAGGAGAAAAAGAGAAATAAAAGAGGGCAACCTGGGAGTTCGCACTGACCTCTGTCACTAGTCTTGGAAACCAGTTCAATCAGATTACTCTTTCCTTTTCTCTGGGAAGAGGAGAATAGGGAGGGACAGATGATCCTTCCCAGGGAGCATACTTAGATCCTGACTAAAACTACATGCATTAGCTAAGAGTTCTGTATGTGTTTCATATAATGGGTCTTATGGAAGGTAGTCTCTCCCCTTGAGTTGTTGAAAATTCAGTTGGGAGTTGAAACAGATCCATACAGAGCCATCAGATGACAGTTCAGTGCTCAACCCTGTGGTTCTGACCCACAGGATGGATGGGAACAATGTGGGCTGGGCTGCCCAGCCTGAGCTTCCAGAAAGAGTCAGGTCTGAGTGAGACCACAGAAGAAACACTAGAAGGATGGAAGGAGTCAGTGGTTAAGCTCAGATTCTGGCATGCAGCAGACCTGGGTTCAGACCTTGGTACCTTGGTTCCACGTCTTGTGAGGTTTCACAGGTGCCTGAATCTTTCTGAGCTTCAGTTTCCTTATTTATAAAGTAGAAATAATACTCTTATATGACAGGGAGTTGCATATGTGACATAAAACATAGAAAATGCCAGCCTTTGGGGTAGATGGCCACTTACCATGGTAGCTTCAGGGGAGGACCCTTCCACTTGAGGAGAGCAGTAGTAGTAGGTGTATGTGGAGGGCTAGGAGGAGATCACATGGCCAGAGAGAAGATTGCACTTTGCAAGGTCATGGGGAGTCAAACTGGCTGATGTGATGGGCCTAGGTAAAACAATCACGCAAAGCTGGATGAAATTCAGACTCTTTGCAGAAAGAAATAAAAAGATAAGGAAGGTTTTCCAGTAGAGTGGCAGTTGGGGGCAGGTATTTAAATACATAAGTCCCAGGTTACAATAGGGTTAAAGGGGGGATTTTTCTTTGGTCAGAAAGGAGGCTACATTCTTCCTCTTTGAAGGGTTGTGCACACTGTATCTACAGCATTGAAGAGAAGATTGCATTTTCTCATCTCAAACAATCAAGGATGCTATTAGGGAAACTTGTAGAAGGCCAGGCAGTTTGCCTGTTGCAATACCAATTGCTTGCAGAATTGTGTTAGCATCCCCTAGCTACAGCTGCATTTGCAAATAAGATATGTAAGGAAATTAAATGCAAAGTGACAGTGTGGAGTCTTATTGAAAAAGTTATTTCTCAAAAATTTACAATTTATATTTTTTTAATCAATCACAACAAACACATAAAAGACACTTGGCCTCTAATTTGTATTCCAACCTAATTACAAAATGACTAATCTATTTACTGAGCTCTTTAATCTTTACCCATATTTCCATTTCCCCCCTGCCTGTTGACTCCAGTACACACCCAAACCTGCTTGGTTCTTGAACTTACATATATGTAATTTTCCATGTCATTTGACATTACTTAAATACCTGTGTTCCCTATGGCCTAGTGGTTTAATCTTGACCTATTCCCAGACTCAGCATGCTTGCCTATCTGTTTTTATTAAGATATTTTGGTTTGCTTTGGAAAATAAAAATTGCATGTGATGTAGCCCACTGAAATTTAATCACAGTGAAAATGACAGCAGTCTTAAAGACTCACAGCTTGATTTAAACAGCCTTGTGAATAAATGCCCTCCCACCCACCATATTCATTTCAGTCAAGGAACACAGACAGTAAAATTGGCCAGTCCTGCATTGTTTCACTAACTGTTAGTCTCCTTTTGCCTTGGTTCTGGTCAGTGGAGAGTGTAAGATCTCCAGGCCCCATGACTCCTCTGCTTTCCAGTATATTCTGGTTCACCGCAATTCAGAATCAATTTGGTGGTTGTTTTTGTGGCTAAACTTGAGGATCATATTTATTTTCTGCCTATCCCAGGCTAAAGCCCCACTGCTGCTCCCTCATCTTTAACCAGAGAGGCTCCTGAGCCAAGGGAATAGCAGAGGTGTCCTAGGGATTCATTGTTCATGGACACGGATGGATGACGGCTTAACAGAGACATCAAGATTGATGCAGAATATCATATAAAGAGTGTTGTTAGGGTCCATCCATGGCATGCATCAGAATGGCTTAGGGATAACCATGTACCAGTACTGTTCAATAGTTCGCTTTTCAAGTACTCACAAGGAAGGAAGGAGCGGCATGTGAGGGAGCCCTGTGAACTTGATCTGGTTGCTAGCTAAACCCAAGGCTTATCGTGGCATCTCTGAGCACTGCACAGGCTTAGGAAGAGCTTTCCACAACCTCAGAAGCCCCTGGCAGAGAAAATCCATGCCCAGCAGCAGCTATGTGCTAGGAGGGGAGAATAAATGCAGAGAAAACAGAAGAGCATTGAAATAAGAATAATAACAAAGAAAGAAGGATAGAAAAATATTTATGTCATAGGGAAGGGTAAGGAAGGGACATTCAGTATTCTCAGTTATAGAAAACTTGTCTGACCTCCTAAATTGAATGGACATGAGGACCTATGCCCTGGATTTCTCAGGAAAACTTATTTCAAATCATTTTTCTTATTGTCAGGCTGTAGATCTTAAATTTAGATTCATAAAAATGGCCAACAGAAGGAAAGTACATGAAAGTAAATGCTCTCCCAGTTACATGGACCCTGTAATATGGGACAATTGCCTTCTGTCCTGGTACGCATATCCAATGTAACCTATAATGACGAGTGAGTTATGTATCTTACAGTAGACTGCATTAGCTCTGGTGAATACTTCTCTGAATTAATGATGGTCAGCAGGAATTTCTTGGAACTAATATGTGCTGTATTTACCTTCTGTTTTTCCTGGTGACTGTGTGAGTCTTGTTTCTCTGGAATTCCTATAACACTTTTAAAAATTTAGAAGACAGGCTCCTAGTAAGATTGGTCAAGTACCAGCATTTAGCCATTGGTACTTTTGATTTTCATTTTAATCCAATAGATGTCATTTAAGGAATAACAATTTTAAAAATTATAAAATAGTTAAGTGTTCACTGTAGAAAATTTTTATCAGAAAAGCACAAAAGAGAAAATCAATATTCTAATAGTTCACCCAGGAATAATGACTGCTAGCATGCTGACATTTTTGATTTTTATATATGTACCCATCTAGCCTTTTTTTCCAGATTGTGTTTGAGTGAGAGAGTGAGCATGTGAGAGAGAGACAGAGAGACAGAGAGACAGAGAGAGGCAGAGACAGAGAGGGAACACACATACATTTTCCATGGCTATAAAAGTGGGGTTACATCCTACATGCTACTATTCTGTTATTTGACATAGGTAACTTCCAGATTTTTATTTAAAAATACTGATATAAATCCCCCAGTCCATCAATTTGAGGTCACAAATATGAAGATTTCCTTAGAGAAAATGCCTAGAATTGGACTTTCTGAGTCAAAGAGTATAAGCATTTTAGGGCCTTCTGATAGTTATTATCTAATTACCCTCCAGAAGGAGAGCCGAACTTCATTTTCAGACTCATAGTCAGTATGAGCCATCGCCTGGTCACTGAACCTTTGCCAACACTAGGTATTGGCCATTGGTACATTTTCATGTCTATATTGAAGTCATATTAATTTAGGATTGTAAAATAATAACAGCCACATACTAGGCCCTTCCTTAAGGTCAGATCCTATGCAGAGCACTTTACATATGAATATCTCCCTTGAAATGCCCTACCACTCTAGGCGATGGTGTTATTAATATCCTCATTTTTCAGGTGAGGATATGAAGATAAGAATGGTTAAATAACTTGCCCAATAATTGGCAAATTTGCAACTGGGATTGTGTGATTTCAAAGCTTGAGTTTTTACTGACAGAACCATCCTGCTTCAGTAGTGGATAACTCCTAGGATTTTAAGTTTTCAGATGCTACATAAACTGTTCCCAAGCAATTTGCATGCAGCAGCATTATTGGGAACAGCTCTTAGGAACAGCCTCTGTGGGTGCAGGACAGGGCAGAGACACAAGATGGTCAGAAGAAGTTAAAAAGCAAAACAGTTGTCACAAAGGCCTCAGCTGATCCCACATGGAGTTCTGGAGCCTTGGAGGTGAGGAATTGCTTTAGAGAGCCGTGAGTTAGGGTGAGAAGGTCAGATCTTTGTAATCTTGTTATTGAATGTGGATGGCAATTCTCAGAGAGATTTAGCTTGATCTGTCTGGCAGGCAGTACCCCTATCAGCTGGCAGAATGAGTGCTTTGGTACTGAAAAGGGGTTGGGGTAGCACACCATTCATCCACTAAAAACTCAGAAACAGCTGTTCAAGGACTAACCTGATGAATCGAAAAGAGGCCCAATTTCTTGTCTGTCTTTAGTCTTTCTGGGAAAAGTATGCCTTTCTAGGGAGTTTTGCCTCTCTTTCTAGGACTAGCTGGAGGTCATTGTCTCAGATCTATTCAGTGGGAGAAAGAACTGAGGCTGTGGCCAAAGGGATTCCAAAAGGTCACTGTGCATTAGCTTCTGGCGTCCTGTGCCTCTTCGATTTCAGGAATCACACCATTCCCATTTTCAGTCCATGTGGTTCTCTGGTGCTAAACCCTCTCCCAGCCCTAGGGAGGGGTACAGGACCAAAGGCCTCCAGTGATTGGTTAAAGGATAAACAAATACATTCCCCAGGCCATGAGAGTCAGGCGTGTTAAGAGTTTGGATGAAACTTTTGAGAGATTCTATTTTCACAAAAGTTGCTCCAGCTTGGTGTTGCTGGTGGCCATCTTGGTCTTTACTTAGAAAGAACTCTCTTGGAGAAAACTGGAGGAAAAAGAAACACAGAGAGACAATAAAAGAAACAAAGAGACATAGAGACAGAGACTGATTTTAGTGACATAGTTTTAGCACTTGAATTCAGATAAGCCTGAGGTTATACCTTCCTTATCACAATTCTCCAGACTTTTCAGTTAACTGAGCAAATTTCCTTTTTTTCTCTCTTCAGAATGTTTTACTTGGATTATTGCTGTTGCTTTTGACATAGTTTTGATGACAACAGAGATAACCAAAGAGCTCAAAGCCCAGAAAACTGGGCTTCTTGGCCATCAGCAGCAGTTGGGAGGGGTCTAATATCCTCGAGTACCATAGAAGGCTATATAGAGGACCAGAAAAGGGGTAGGACTTGCCCAAGGTCACATAGGTGCAGGGCAGTTCACTCAGTGGACATATCCTTCCAAATGAAGAGAAGGGGCTAAATTTACACTGATATGTCCAAAATTATTTAATAAATAACGTAGATATTGATGGCTGGATAGGTGAGATGGACTCTTATGTGCTATGAGGGGCATAAAGATGAATCAGTCATGAACTCTGGCCTCAGGGGGCTGCTGTCAGAATTTATATGTTAAACTTGATATATTTGAGATAGAATTAATAAGATTTGAGTATCAGTAGAATTGTGGAGAGGAAAGGAATGATGGCATTGAGAGTGACTTTAGCCACAACAACTAAGGTAGGGAGGAAAGGAGAATCTGAGTAACTAAATTCTAGTTAACTGAAGCTTATTCATTATAGGAAGAGCTGTGAGCCACGAGATTTTCTTTTTTTTCCTTCTCTCTTTTCACCTCCCTCTTGTCTCCCTCCCTCCCTCTTTCTCCCTCTCCTTTCCTCCCACTAGAAGTAGATATTCATGAACTCTGAGGGCCAGAATTGGGAGTATAACATGTGACAATGGCAGTTCCACAGAACTGTCATTTTGCTGGATTTCAGAAATAAAACTGTGTATTTTTACTGACTGAAAATTATTGATATCTATTTGCTTTTTTACCACTTGCCATTTTTATTGGAAAGAAAGACTTAATGTGTCAAAACTTATTTTCCCTAATACATGCCTCCCTATGTAGCAGACTCTCCTTCATCTCCTGTCCTTCTTCCCTGTTCCCTAAAAGCCAAAAGTTGATTAAAAAAAAAAACTGAACTAAAATACAGACGTTGTATCTAAATAAACTTAAATGTTGTGTTCATTTTTTCCCATTTTCTAAATTGTCCAATTTCATCTGGCAGTGACCTCAATCTAGCTCAGAATCATAAAGGCAATTATCAGCTACTCTGCTGCATAAATAAGCCCTAGTTTTACTTTGCCAAGCATCCCATTAAGTGTTTGCTGGATACTTCTATTTTCATTCTTTATGTCTGAATCCAGGCAAGTATCACAAGTCGAGTAACCATATACTGACTGAAAGATAAGTGAAGAGCCAAACAGACAATTTTCCCCTGAACTAGAACAACCTATTCTGAACAGAGAAGAGATGCACCACTTAACATTTGACAAACCACCATCCATGGAATGCATTACCACAGTAACCCAGGATAGCAGAAAACAGACCTTCTGGATCAGTCCCATTCTGTGGTCATTGGTCATATCCTGTGCCATCTGACAGTCACTGAATGGCTATTATGTGTAAAGCATGCGACGAACCTCATCAAGTCTGAATAGAATTTGGACAAACACCAACCACTTTTTCTAATTCAAATGTATTTTGGAATAAGGTTGAGCAGAAATGTAATTATATCCCCGCATCCAGGGACTATACAGGTATCTATTTGAAATGGGATCAGGCTTAGTCCTGATGCTCTGGGTGGGCCCACATCACTCACTCTGAGGAATGAAGTGTGGCTGCATATACATGCTCAGTTGACCACATAGCCAGAGAAAACACTGGAGGATCCTTAAATTGGACTGATATCCATGAACCTCCAAAATCTGGAAGAGAACAGGATAACACTTTGCAAGTAACAACCCTACCTTCAGAGAAACGTACAAAACTTACTGGCCATCAGAAATTCCCGCCAGGAGTTCTAGCATTATGGGAGCCTTGCCAAATACAAATACTCAAAGCGTGCTGAGGATTCACTATCAGCCTGCACTCTGCCAAAAACTTAATAGGAATGATCTCACTTTATCCAATGACTCTAATATATAGTTTGTAATTAATACTATTTCACAGAAAGGAAAACCGAGGCACGGAGAGGTTAATTTGCTTGATCAGGGTCACAGGCTAATAGAAGTCAGACTCCAGAGCCTCACTATGCTCATATCAGCTTTACTGCCTCAATCCCCAGCTTCTTTACTGGGCAAGGAAAACTATAGAAAACTCTGCATGTGGAATGTAGGGCCTACATAGAAGCACCTGCCCTGGGATATTCTCTAATATTGTTTTCTCTGCTTCGCCAGAATGTAAATGAGAGAATAACCTGGGCAAACCATACTCTTGTGTCATTTGTGGAAATGTGGTAAGAGGTATTTGTTTCTTGCTATTCACAAATCTAATACAAGGATTGACTCAATTCATTTATACATAGTTTTACAAATGAATTAGGAGGTAGTGTGCTTTAGAGGTAAAGAGCACAGCCTCAGGAGTCAGCCTGCAGCGGATAAGTACTAGTGAGCCTGCCTGACCCTCAGAGTCTTTAATCTGTAGAATACAGATAATCCTATTCCCAATCCAGATGATTGTTGTGAAATTAAAATACTTAGAAGTGTACTGGGCATAGCAAAAGTGTTAATTCGCTATTAAAATTATTGCTTTACTTGCTCTTTTCAAGAATTAAGTGCAGTTTTAAAATCTTTTACCTAAAATTCTTGTAGCCAGTTGTGCTGTAGAATTCAAATTTGGGGGGTTTTAGAAAAGTAACAGTGTATCTAGACTATATATATGCGCTATGATGTCACTTCCTCAGTGGGATTTGGACAACACACCATAATTGGATGCAGGAGTACTTTTGTAGCAAAATTTGTGACTTTTTATTCTCAGTGTGATATATAGAGGTGATAAGAAGCCTCGTATTACAGTTTTTGGCCAAATGAGTTTGCCTGAACACTACAAATAAGTAAATAAATAAATGGGCTCATTTTCAGACTCTGCATTTTAGAATTGAAGATAAGAGGCTGTAGATCTTAACTACAGGACAAAAATTTTAATGGGTATCCACTTCCAGCTTTAGCCATCTCCTCTCTGAAATGGATCCCTTGTCAACAGTTCCATGTCTCACTCACCTCTGCATGTCCTTCTGCAGAAAGGACAACTCCCTGTGACTCCTTGTTGGCACTACAGGCCTGACTTGTTGATTTCTTTACCAGACGTGCTCCTTCTCCCAACATTTCTTCTCTTGATCAATGGTCCTCAGGTTACGGTCACCTTGGAACCCCACCTCTTTGTCCAGTCAGCTGCTCTGACCTGTTGCTAGTGCTTTTTCACTCTCTCTAAGTCGACCTCTCATTTTCTGGCCAGGACGCCTCATTACTGCTGTCCTTACTGATTATCCAGTCTAGCTGTCTTCTACACTGTTGGGTCCATCTCCCTTCAGTGCCACTGTCATTGGGGTCCTACATATTTAAAAATCCCCGTTGCTTTCAGAAGTCCTAGCTCTCCAGCCAGCATCTAAGCATCTTAGGGACCCCCTCTTAACTTCCCTGTCCAGCCTCAGCTGCCTTTGCTCCACCACATCTGTGGACTTGCTCTGCAAATGTTTCATATTTTCACAGTTTTGATTATTCTGTACATCATGCCATGATTCTCCACGGGAAGATACATGTTCATTGTTCACATCTTCCACAGTGCTTTTCATAATCTCTCACACACCATGGGTACAATAAACACTTGTCAGATGGAATTCTTATACTTTCATACTCTTCCTTAATATTTGGGAGTTGCTTCCAGCCCTTTTGGAGTGAAGGTCTCAGACACTCAAATGCTATAGCCAAAGTAAGTAGATTGGGTTTGCAGATATATACAGTAGTTTTATTTAAATATACAAGAGCCATAAGGGGACATATCCATTTTTAAAAAATAATCAAATCTAAATAAAATCTGGAAAAGTCTATATCTATTGAGGAATAGTAGTATGAGTGAAAGAGAAATAAATTAATCTGGGGTATGAGAGAATGACCACCTGGCCAAGGCAATGGGAAGCTTCATTAAGATCCGTTAAGCCCCAAATACTAGGTCAATAACAGGGATTTGTTTCGAGCTCTGTAAAATTGTAAGTATGCATAATTGCACTGTGTAATCCAGCCAAACCTTTGACTTTCTGAGGTGCTCTGCTGGCTATCCAGCTGCTGTTTCAGCTGTTCCCTCTCATCTTAAAGTTGCTCCCCCAGGTTCGAGTGAACCAAGGCAGCCAAGGAGATAAAAACCATCTTTTCACTGGAATTGGATACCTTTGTGACTGACCCTCTGCTGTGGTCCTACAGTGTCTGATCAGGTCACACTCTTCAGTGGCTGTGGGAAGGGCAGCTGGGAGATGAGGACAGAGACATAACAGAGATCAAAACAGAAAAACTACATCTAATCCAAAGGGAAATGTACCCTTCATAAATTCATGGCTTTTGGGATACTATTGAGTTGCCACGTAAAATCCACAGAGTGATGGGTGGAGCATAGAGAGTCTGCCTTTATCCACCATCTTCAGCCCTGGAGGTAGGTGGGCGCTGCAAGGACACCCTCAGCATTCCAGGTTGGACATTGTGGGGCCCAGCTATACTGACTTGTGTGTGGGGCTTTTGCTGGGGTTTCCCCCAACTCTGTCTATTCCTAAGAGCACCCAAATTTCTTTTGGGGGGAATTATTGCATTCCATAGTATACCGTCATGATGTGGAGGCAAATCTAGGACACGTGTCCTCTCATTTTGCAATTTAATATTTCAAGCCAAGTCTTTGAGTCTCCACGTTGATCCTGAAATCATCTTCATAGCCTTCCAGAAAATTTCCTTTCTGCTAAAGTTGGCCAGAGTAAGTTTCTATGGCTTTTAATCAAAGAACCCAAACTCACACCCCATCTGAAAAAGACTTTTGACCTTGATCTGTCTACAAACACCACTTTCATTCCTTCTAAACCTCCTTTCCCCCAAAGCTTCCAGGCATATGGAGCATTCCCTAGAGAAGTAGAAAAGATTCCCATAAACACATAAGCTGGGGAGCCAGCTGCAGGCAGTTTGAGGAGCAAGTCTGTCCTCCCTCAAGGACTGTGAAGCGCGGGCTGGCTGGACCCTGTGGGAATATGTGGGCTGAGCTGACCAGCTTGCAGAAGGCTCACCATGCTAAGGATTCAAGCTGAGTTTATGCTTTTTCGTTGAAAATCTTTCCTAAAACCTACTGATAAATTTTAATTTTCTGCATCAACCTGCTGTGGTGGCCTTGGCACCCCTTTCTTGGGACATATTTGATTCTATTTTAATTCCCGTGCTACTTGAGTCCTTTTTACCATTCTCCCCTTCTCTGTTTCCTCGATTTTGGATAGTCGTCTCTCATTTCTCATTAGTAAATGCATGTCTTCACACTGCATCCCTCTTCTAATTTTCAGTTGGCTTAGAAACCAGAAAATCAAGTTAAACTAAGTGTGAAGCAAGAGCGAAGGCTTTGGTTATGAGTTCAGTTCATATATCTCAGAGCATGAGCTTTGTGGCATCACCTTTCCTCCTATAAAATGAGTTTTCTGTTGTATTTCAAAATGATGAGGTTGTCCCCCAGAGCTTAACTCCAGACATAGGAGATCTTACTAGGCTCGGAAATGCATTTTATTTCTCTCACATTTTACTCAGCTTTCTCAGCTGCCTTCCCCACTTCGCATGAACTATCAATCATCTCAGCAGAAATTAGCAGAAATCACTGAGTTCTTGAGGGCTGTTTTTGCTTAAAAATGTACATCAGAGTCCTTTCCAGTCCGAGGGAAGCATTAAGATGTATCAGGTAGTTTTGTTATTTAACAAGCCATTCTGAAATGTAGGAGTTTAAAATAACAATCTTTGTTTATTTGTTTGTGATTCCGTTGGTCAGAAGTTAGGGTCAGGCTCCAATGGGGTGGCTTATTCCTGCTCCACTAATGTCACTTGAGGACTTCAGCTGGGACGTCTCTCGTGGCTGAGAAGGCTGGCCTTCTCTCACCTCAAGGTATCTTATCCTCCAGGAGGCCAACTCAGGTGGCTTCCTGTGATTGCTGGTTCTAAGAGGGTGAGAATGGAAGCTGTGAGGCTACTTGAGACCGAGGCTTGGAAGTCCCACATTGCCACCTCAGCCATATTCTGCAGGTCAAAGCAGGTCATAAGACCAGTCCTGACTCCAGGAGTGCAGAAATACACTCCATCTCTTGATGAGAGAAGCTATAAAGCATTTGTTTCATTTCTAATCTACCACAGCAGGAACCCCAAATTCATTATTTTATGAAGGACCAATTAGGCATAAAGTCTTCTGATTCTAAAATAATCATCTTTCTCTGGCCCTCTCCTACCTCTCATTATTTGATTAGTACTTGTGAATTAACAAAATGCTTTCAATATTTATCCACATGACAAACTTTTCAAGTGTGTCTCCTGTTTTCAGATAAATGGTTAGAAGCATAGAGAAGTTAATGACTCACTCAGGGTCCTACAGCTATGAAACAGGGACACCCCAAATCCTCTGCTTGTTCCCTGCACTCTACTTACAAGGAACTTATTTATTTTGAAGGAGGTTGGTCTGCTTAATTATTATCACGTTCGAGATCAGAATTGAAGCTGGTTCTTTTCCCCAGGCCAAAGATTGCCAATTAAGGGCCACCTGTCGAAGGTGAGCACACTTTTGTTCAGGATGTGCTTCTCCCTGATCACAGAGTTGTGCTTAGAAATCCCACAAGTGCATCCTGGGGTTCTTTTATATCAGTAACTAGATTGGCTGAACTACAAATATACAGTTGCTACTTCTCAGAAAAGCAGGGCTAACAGCCATCTCACTAAGAAAAGGTAACAGCTGATAGGAGACTTTTATGGCTTCAAAGCAGGTATTTCCAAACCTATTTCTTCCAGAAATTTACAGCATCTGGAGAGCCCATTAAATGAGGTAGTCATTCCGTAGTTCTCTTGCACAACTGAAGTTTTGTATTTAGTTGGAAATATGTTTGACCTGTAAAATTCTCATCTTAAAAAAATAATTAAAAGAAAGTTCTACCCAATTTCTTGAAAATATTGAGAATTTATTAAGGGGATGCTTTAAAAATGAAATATGCATTATTGAACAGAACCTGCACACTGGATAAAAAGTTCAAGGATATATAAAGGGATCAGAGATCATTATTGCAAACAGAGAAGGAATATTAGCTTTAAAAAGATACCTTGTATATTGCTGTTTTTCCTGTGATATTTCCTCTTAGATGCCAAGGAATCAGAGTTCAGGGTTGTTGGAAAATCATTAATTTTTGCACCATGACACATAGCACTATGTTATCATTGATGCTCCTTTTGAGGCTTTATATTTTTACTGTATGAAGCATTCTTGTAATTTCTGACTTTATACCCAACTCTGTGAGAGAGCCAGGGTGATTTCCCCAGTGTATGAGCGAGGAAACTCAGACTATGAAAGAAGTTAAATGGCTATTCTAAAATCACAAATCTGATAAAGTCAAAGGTGAAGCTAAACCCATATTATGACACGTTCTACCTATCATAAGGCTAACTTCTAGAAATATATAATAGTTTATTTTTTTCAGAATATAAAAGAAACAAATGCACATATAAAATCTAAAAAAGAAAATAAAAATTTTCTAAGATCACATCACCCAGAAATGACCACTGTCCTTTTGCCATCAGTTGGTTCTATTTTCTTTGTATCTAATATTATAGGAATTATATGTATGTATAGAGTTTTACCCTGGTTTTTGTTGTTAGGTTTGTTTTGCTCAAACCAAGAGTATTTTTCAATGCTATTTAAAATATTTGAAAATATAACTATAAATTTCTGCAGTGATTTTATGTCATACACATATTCCATAAATTATTTAATCAGTGCCCTATTGTTTGACACATAGGTAATATCTATTTTAACAGTAGTAAATAACAATGAATGAAAGAGTTTATACATAAATCTTAAATTCCTGGGATTTCCCTTAGGTCATATTCTCATGGGACTATAGTGTCAAAAGCCATTATGATTGTTAAGGCACCTGACATTCCTTAACTATTATATCTCCCCCATTAAATTCAAATGAAATTCAGACTGTGCAAGATAACATCTCAATAGTAAGCAACAGCATTCTTTCTACTGGAATTTCTCTTCTAGAGAACCAGGAACATGTTCGATGGTAAAGTAGGTAAAGTGTACACATGAGCTCTTATTTCTTAGAATTGTGTGCGAACCTAAAGTGTAATTAAAAAAAAATAGAAGAAATGTTCAATCTGTGGAAGTTGACCTAAAATCATTTTCTGTTCACTGAGTTAAAAGAAGAGGAAAGCTCCAAACAATTTAATATAGCTGCTGAGATTTTTTAATTAAATGATGACTATGAGACTAATGGAATAGATGTACTTGTCTACATGCTTCTCTTGTCAATGTTTGGCTGGAGAAAAATCAAGAATGTGCAATTTCTGAGACATGGAAATTTTGGGAAATTTAAATGGCATGTTTTGCAAAGCAAATAGTGGCCCTTTCAAGGATGCTGTGTGCTCTATAGTCATGATCTGGCTTTGCTGGCCCTGTAAGATATGAGCACACCATTCAGAACTCTTTCCATATCTTGGTGGAAAATATCTTTTCTTCATTCATTTTTTTAGGCAGAAATTTCTAAATTTCTGAAGGAAGTGTGATTGTTACTAGACCCTGGTCAGAACAATGCATGGGATCTATAAAAGCTGGTGTATTTGACACTGGTTTACAGAGCTGGGAAGAGAGAACTTCAAGATGTCAGTGATAGCTGGGCTGCGTTTCCCAGGGAAGGAAAAAAATTATTGCAAAAATCCCTCATTTAGTGAAAACACAATTTGGGAACAATAAAATAGGAGAGAGACATTTTCAATATTAAGGTCCTATCCAGAGATCATCTTTTGATTTTTCTTTTAAAACACATACGCATATATGTATCTCTAAGAACATATTACACTTTTCTTTCTCACATTTGTTGTAGTTATGGGAGGATTATTTTAAGATTTGGTCAGCGTCTGGTTAGTATATATTTCTTTTCTAAGGGACAAAGAAAATTTTGTTTTCAGTCCTTACAAACTACATTTTCAAGGAAAAAAATTGATTTGTGTCTTTTTTATACAGTTCTTTGACTACTTCCTCTGGTTTTTGTCTGAGCTCGCACCCTGCCTCTTCCTTTCTTCTATTTTCTCTGATTACTATTCTCCCATAGAATTTGCAGGACAAAATGACTGTGTACTTATATGTTCCAAATGCCCAGTAATTGTAACCACAGTGTTTGAGTGCTTCACATAGAAGGTTGGTACAAAAACAGGACCCCTTCAGATCATCTCTGCTGGTGGTATTTGTCATCATATAGATATGAATACATTCATCTAGAAAAAAATTTTTTTAATTAATTGAAAGGATGTTGGGTGAGAGTGGCCAAAATCTAATGGTACAAAAATTCACTAGGAAATGAGAATAACGGAATATAGAACACACAGAAGTAGTATTTGGTTGATGTTGAAATAATAGAAGGTTTTTGAGAAGGAGACTGAAGATCAGAGGATAAGGTCACGTCTTGTTTGGAAATCTGATTACTAAGATATAAGAAGGAGTAAACAATCTTTTGGCCAAAACGGTGGGTGAAAACCAATCTGTCACTTTCTGAGCAGTTGCCAAGGTGACAATAAAACCATTGAGATGTGCAGAGAGATGGACATAGATCTTCTAGTGGGAGAAGCAACAAGGAAGATGCAGATAAGGGCTGACAAATGTTTTTCTGCAAACTTGCAAAAGCTCTGTTCTTTGCAACTAATGTGTAATGTGTTAATCATAAAGTTGAGCTCTAGGTATATTTTACTTCCCTTATACAATGAGATGCCTTCAAAGATGTGACTGGAAAATAAAACATCTCCAATAAAAAGACTTTAAATCAACTTGAGATGGGTAAGACTCCAAATATAGGATCTACACTTTCTTGAACATCTCCAGAATTAAGCAGTGATTATGACGAGGCCACTTACTCATAATGACATAGTAGGTCAATTGAGTTTTCTAGTTTGAGAATCAGAAAAAAAGGAAATGAAGAAAAATGAACAAAGCCTAAAAAACCTGTGGCAGAGTTATAAAAGCAAACAGCGTATGACCATATGCTTCCTAGTAGAGACACACTTTAGATTAATAGACACAAGTAAATTGAAAATAAAAGAATGGAAAAATATATCATGAAAACAGTAACCAATAACCAAAATAGAACTGGAATGGCTGTACTAATATCAGAAAAATAAACTTTACTGCAAAAACTGCTAGTGGAGACAAAGAAGGACACCTTAGCATGATCAATGCATCAAGAAGAAATAATTATAAACATATTGGTACCTAACAACAGATCTTCATGAAGCAGAAATTGACAAAATAAAGTGGAAAATAGACCATTCAACAATAATATTTGAAGACTTCAGTATTTCTTTTTCAGTAATGGGTGGAACAATTTGACTGAAAGCCATCAAGGAAAGGGAAGACTTTAACAACACTATAAAGCAACTAGATCTAACAGACATCCAATAGTGGCAGAAGACACATTCTTATCAAGTACACATGGTACAGTCTCCAGATTGACCACATGTTGGGCCATAAAACAAACCTCAATACATTTAAAACAGTTAAAGTCATACAATTTTTGTGCCATAACCACAAAGGAATTAAATTACAAATCAATAGCAAAAGAAAATTTGGGGAAATCAAAAATATGTGCAAATTAAGCTACATGCTCCTAAATAACCAGTGCATCGAAGAAGAAATGGAATTAGTAAATACTTTAAGATTAATGAAAATGAAAACATAACATACCAAACTAGATAAACAAGTATTGGGGGAAAATTTATATCTATTAATGACTATATGAAAAAAAGACTGAAGATCACAAATAGAGAATCTAACCTTTCATCTTAAGAAACTAGAAAATGAGCACATTAAATCCAAAGCAACAAATAAGATAGTAACAAAGAGTAGAGTAGAAGTAAGTTAAATGGAGAAGAGAAAAACAATAGAGGAAATCATTCAATAAGTATAGTCGAGTGTCTTTATGTGCCTGGCATTGTACTAACTAACACCATGTCTGTCTCATCCCCTTGACTATGGGTTTCTTGTGGGAGAGAGTTTGAGTGAATTGCCTTTGTGGCCTCTGCAATGCTACCGTGCTTTATAGGTAATAACCAAGGACTTTTGTTGAATGTGGCCCATCTGACTGAATGGCTTGTATTCACTGTGCACCATCCTTCTACCAACAACATTCAGAGGTCCCTACAGTCAGTGATGGCTTTTTGGGTAATAATATGAATAGCTAGAAATTATTGAATACTTTCAAAGTGTCAGACTCTATCTTATCACTGACGTTCCTAAAACTTATGGAAAAAAAACATATGTTATCAGCCCTTTTTATAAACAAAGAGACTAAAGACATAGTAATGAGTGTTAGAAATGGGTTTTGAGTCAAAGCCTGTATCATATCAAGTACTAAAGTAAAGCCCCAATTGCAATTGGACAGAATATTGTGTGAAAACAAGGTACTAAGGAATCCATGTCCCAGTGTGCTGAACTAAATGACCTCTGGCCAGGAGGGATGCCTTGGAGAATCCTCTGAGAGTAGCTCTGCCTTTCATGGACAGAGAGGTTTCAGAGCTCAATGCCAAGAGCTATGGAAGGCCTTCCAAAATTGATTTTTCCCCCTATGATGGCTTTTGTACCCTTTAGCAACCCACGCTTATTTTTTGATTGAACTAGACCCTAGTAATTTCCAGGCTAAATGGATTTCAGAAGTTCCAAAAGGCTGAACTGTTTGAAAAATATGCAGCCTACGTGTGGCCACAGAGGGAATCTTCTTCTCAAGCCAACTGTGCTCCAAATATTGAAATGTCATCTTCACAGCTAATGCAGTTTTTTCCAGATGGTTTGTTTCTCAGAATTGGTTGACATTAGAAGAAATATAAGTTCCTGTTGTTAAAAAACAAACAAACAAAAAAATAAACAAAAATGTTTCTTTTGGTTTGAAATGAATCGTTGTTAGAAATAATGTTCTATGAGTGGAAATGTGATGACAATGTCCCTTATGCAGTTTTCTCTAAGAACTATTTGATTCTGTCAAATAGGGAAAGGAGCTACTTAACTTCTTAATCGAGATGTAACGTGTGTGTAGGTAGGCTCATAATCTTCAGTGAACAATCCAGCAGTGTTTACGTATGTGTTATATCTGCACGACCACCACCCAGATGAACACAGGGAGCATTTCCAGCACCCTTGGAAAACTCCCTCGTGCCCTTAGTCAGTGACCTCTTCCTGGAGGACCATGTTTTGACCTCTATCACCCTGTGTTTAATTTTACCTGTTCTCAGGCTTCATAACCATGGAATCATTCAGTATGTCCTTTTGTTTCTGAGTTCTTTTGTTCAGCATTATTTCTGTGAGATTCAGTCATGTTACATATAGTAGTAGTTCATTTTTTTTCTTTTCTGTGTAGTATTTCATCATGCCACATTTTCTTTTAAGAATCATATCCAAGATGACCATACATTCATTCACACAGTGTGGTGTGCCAAGAACCTCTCTATCACTTTCAGAGGATGATAAATTTAAAATATACTATAATCATATCTCCTGCAGAGAGACTGAAAGAGAGAATGAACTACTGTCGTCCATTTGGAAAAATTTCTTTGCACATAGGCAGGCAAGTCATCTCTTTATCAGGTCTGGGCAGTTGCACTTGTCAAACAACTGCCTCTGCAATGGCTTGCAGTAGTCAGGGATTCCCAATAAGAAGGTGGTATTGTTAATTGGCAAGCATGGAAGAAAACATTGTCTGTTAGATCCATACTCACTAAATCATAGTTAGTCATTAAAACCATTGGCTGTTTCAAGAAGAGGCATTTACTAGGAGCAAGCAGTACACTTGGGACAAGCATCGATGGTACTGAGGACCGAGTCATGTTTGTGCCCAGTACAGAGTGTGGAGGTCCAGGAAGAAAGAGGCCCTACAGGTGGTGCTTACCACATACCTGAATAAGTAGGACAAAGTGAGGTAGGCGAAGAGCTTTAATGTAATACAACCTGAGACACGGGTGATTTTACATAAAAATGCAATAATACCGTGTAACTAAACACATATCATGGTTACAGGAATGGAGATGAATTAAGAAATAGGAGCCTCAATCACCTAGTATTTGAAGCTGTTTTATGATCTTGTAGTGGGTGCTGAAGCATTCTTGGGTCAATCCAGCACAAAGTGCAGAAAGACTAGACCTTAATTGTGCATTGTTATGACTTGAGCCAACCACCCAAATAGTCATGATAACTGGAAGTAGAAGGACATTTGATAAAACAGTCGAAAAGGAAAATGTTGTAAGATTCATACATCATGAAAGGAAGAGCTTGGGGAGAGAGCATAATTTTAAAACAACATCAGTTCCAATACCATTCCAATTTTATCAATAAAGTAAATATTTATTGTATGTACAGATCATTTGTTCATTCATTCACCTAGCTTTTGTTGAGTTGCTACCATGTGATATGGGAAAGAGACTTGTAGGTAGGAGTGCCCAGCACCCTGAATCGGCATCTTAGCTATTTCCGAGGACATGTAACACATAGCTGCTTTTGCTGCCTGTGCTCTCAAGTCCCCGACTACATTTACAGTTTTCTTTTTTTTCCTTGGCATTCGCACTTCCCAACTCAAGGCTACAGTTGCCCTCCATGCACTTTACATGTCCTGCAGCTAACAACCATGCTACCTACGTAAAAAAAAAGAAAAAAAAAAAGAAATCTTGAATTGGAAACTCAGAATTATGAGCCCAGAGCTCCTATGTCCTGACTAAGCATTTTCTGAGCAAGGTTTACCAAGGAAAAGTATTGGGGTTTGCTTGGGTATGGAGGGAAGCAAAAAGGAGGCATCTGCCTGAACTTTGGCGTGTCTGTAATAAAGCCCCTTCATTATATCAGGGACCCCTTTTATTAGCGGGGAATCTGGTTTTATTCACCTTTTAGCTCCAAATGGTCTGAGAAATTTTTTCCTGTTACGAAAGTTTCCCAGGACCCAGGACAGGAAATTCAATAAGCAGTATAAATCTACGGCTGAATTGGGTTCATTTTGACTTGAGAAAGAATGTTGGAGGAGGAAGAAGGGAGAAGTTAAATTGGACCAAGAGAACAACTCTGGAAGGAGAGAAGGCATTTGACCTTAGCTGAGGTCATAGTATTACAACGTGGCTCCTGTTTTGTGAGCACTTACTCGGTGTCAAACCCTATTCTACTCTCAGAGCATGTGATGTTTAATTTAAACTTCCTAACAATCTCATAGGGTAGCTACTATTTTTTTTAAATTATTTTAACAAAGAGGAGACTGAAGATCACATACTTTCTCTAAGTCACGGGGCAAGTAAGCAGCAGATCTGGCATTCCAGCTCAAGCCATGATTTTAATCAGGCGGCATGCTGTCTCCTGTCTCTATCTCTAGGTTGAGATGAGGGAAGAGGTATAGGACAGAGTAGTTTTCATTCGGAGGTGAAGATGGTTAGAGGCAGGGATACCTGCTTGTCTGGAGATGGAGAATTAGAGGGATGGGTTCTGAGCTTATATGAAAACCAGGTTCTCTGCAAACCTCAGAATGCTCCAGTGCGTTGGGTAGTTCTGTTCTTGAGGGGCTATTACTGCCAGTCAAACCTGGATACATCTTTCTAAGGAACCCTGGTTTTCTTTATTCTTCAACCACTCTGAAGCTAAACAAGGACCTCCATCACTGAGTAACCTTGTTTGCCTTCCAGGAGCTCTCTTATTCTGATGTCTTCTCTGAATCTCGCTGTACTGCTGCGAGGTCTAGAGCAGGTGTAAATATTTTATTTTTACATGTGAAAAGCCTGAGCCACAGGCAAATACATGGAATCTGGACTACCTGGGCCCTTGCCCTCTCCTTGTTCCTTCAGGCTGGCTCAGTTGTTTGTGTTTCACAAACAACTCGACCAAAGAACCAGTGCCAGTTTTTGTCAGAATTTAAATTAAATTCCAAAGGATTCATAGATTTCTTATTTTTTTTCTTTTCAGAAAATGGTCTCAAAGACTTGAATGTGTTCAGTCATTAGCGACTCAGCCCTCTAAGAAGTGAAGGGCCCCCATAATGATTCTGGAATCACCCAGGAGAGCTGCATAAGCTCCAAAGCTGGCTCTGTCCATGCAAGTTGGGCTGTGGTCACATCCTGCCTCCTAAAAAGCACTAATTCTTTATTGAATGCCCATTGTATACCAGGCATTATGCTGTGTGCCAGGGATCTGGAGTGAAATGAAACTCTGTCCTTATCTTCAGGCAGCTCTTAGTTCAGGCAAGATTTGTGGAGGCAGTCAGAATGGGCTTCTTCAAGGAGGTGAGATTCAAGATGGGATCTGGAAGATGATTAGGAGTTAGCCAAATGAACAGGGAAAAGCATTCCTGATAGAGGGAATGGTCATGAATTGTGCCCTCCCCCTCCAATTCATATGTTGAAGTCCTGGTACCCCAGAATGTGGCTGCATGTGGAAACAGGGCCTTTAAAAGAGGTGGTTAAGTTAAAAATGAGGCCCTTAGGGTAGGTGGTAATCTAATCTGGCTGGTGTCATTATAAAAAGGAAATTAGGACACACAAAAAGATTCTAGGAATGCAGGCACACAGAAGTAAGACCATGTAAGGACACAGTGAGGAGAGAGCCACTTACAAGTGAGGGGGAGAGGCCTTAGAGGAGATCAACCTTCCGGACACCTTGATGTTGGGTTATAGCCTCCAGAGACCATACATTTCTGTTGGTTATGCCACCCACTGCGGTGTTTTGTTATGGCAGTCCTAGCCACTAAAGCAGGGGTAGAGTGTGCCGAGGCCCTCTGGTAGGTAGGAGATCCGTTTGGGAATTGGAAAGGTGGCAGGTGTGGCTGATGTCATGCTTTTGTTGTATGACTGGGTTAAGTCTGCCCTTCATTCCTGGAACTCAGGGTTTTCTCTTGTAAGACAAAGCCTCTGGACTAATTGATCATCACCGAAATCCCTCCTGGGCCTGTGGTGCAATAAGTTCCGTGAATTGAACCCTTACTATCCCAGGACCCTCAGAAAGAAATGAGCAAAATGATTATTTGGGTATCTTTAGTGAAACTCAGAACATTTTGGGAGCCCCCCTCAGCTTTATTGTGGTATATTGATAAATAAAATTATATACATTTAAAGTGTACAATGTGTTTCTCTCTCTCTCTCTCTCTCTCTCTCTCTCTCTCTCTCTCTCTCTCTGTGAAATGGTTACCACAATTAGGTTAATTATCACATCCATCATCGCACAGTTAATTTTTTCTGTGGTGAGAAACTTAAGACTTTTCTCTTAGCAACTTTCAAGTATGTAATACAGCATTATTAACTATTTGCCATGCTGTACTTTACATCCCCAGAAGTTATTCATCTTGTAACTGAAAGCTTGTCCCCTTTGATCAGCATCTCCCCATTTCCCTGAACCCCCAGTCCCTAGTAACTACCATTCTGCTCTCTATTCTCTATTTCTATGGGTTTGACTCTTTTCTTTTTTTTTAATATTACACTATAAGTGAGAGCCTGCAATATTGTCTTTCTCTGTCTGACTTATTTTATTTAGCAAGATGTCCTCCAGTTTCATCCATGTTGTTACAAATGGCAGGATTTCCGTTACTGTCATGGCTTAATAATATCCCATTGTATGCACATGCCACATCTCCACTGGTTGATGGTTACTTAAGGCTGTTTCCATATCTTGGTTATTTTGAATGCTGCAATGAAATATACCCCAAAGTGGGATTGCCAAATCAAACATAGTTCTGTTTTTAATTTTTGAGGAACCTACATACTGTTTTTACATAAAGGCTGTACCTATTGATATTCACATCAACAGTGAAAAAGGTTCCCTTTTTCTCCCCATCTGTGCCAACACTTATTTCTTTTCTTTTTCATAAAACCATTCTAACAGGTATGAGGTGATAATTCATTTTGTTTTGGATTATGTTCCCCTGGTGAGTGATGCCAAGCACTCTTTTGTGTACCTGTTGACCACTTATATGTCATCTTTAAAAAAATGTCTATTCAGTGATTTGCCTATTTTAAAGATTTTGGTTTTGTTTTTGTTTTGCTATTGAGTTGTATAAGTTTGTGACATGTTTTTTGATATTAACCCATTATTAAATTGGTTTGCAAATATTTTTTTTCATTCCATTGGTGCATTTTATTTTGTTGGTTATTACCTTGCAGTGCAGAAGATTTTTAGTATGATGTAGTCCTACTTATTTTTCTTTTTGTTACTTGTGCTTTGTGTGATATTCAACAAACCATCGCCAAGACCGATATCAAGAGCTTTTTTCTTATGTTTTCTTTTGGGAGTTTTTCAATTTCATGTCTTACATTTACGTGTTTAATCCACTTAAAATTAATTTTTGTGAGTTATGTAAGATAAGAGTGTAATTTTATTCTCAACACCATTTAGTGAAGAGACTGTTCTTTTCCCATTGCATGTTCCTGGCTCCCTTATCCAAGATTAGTTTACAGTATGTACAAGGATTTATTTATAGGCTAGTTGGTTCCCTTGGGGTATGTATGTGTTTTTATGTGTGTGCAATACCGTTTTGATTACTACGAATTTGTAATATAGGTTGAAATCAGGAAGTGTGATGCTTTAAAGCCTGTTCTTTTTCTCAAGGCCACTTTGGGTATTCAGAGTTCTTTGTGATTCCATACAAATTTTAAGATAGTTTCCTCTATGTCTGTGAAAATATCAGTGGAATTTTTATAGCGATTTAATTGAATTTTTATATTACTTTGAGTAGTATGGACATTTTAACAATATTAGCTCTTCCAGTTCATGAACATATGATATCTTTCTCTTTATTTCTGTCTTCTTCAATTTCTATCATAAATGACTTAATTTTTACTGTATAGGTCTTTCACTGCCTTGGTGAAAGGGAATTAATTTTTAAGTTTTATTTCTAAGTTTTATTGTTTTTGGTACTATCATAAACGGGAAGATTTTCTTAATTTCTCGTTTTAACAGTTTATTGTTAGTATATAGAAATGGAACTGATTTGTATATTGATTTTGTATCCTATAACTTATCTAAATTTATTAGTTCTAACTGTTCTTTGGTGGAGTCTGTAAGGTTTTCGGTATTTAAGATCATGTCCTATACAAACAGAGACAGTTTTACTTCTTCCTTTCCCATTTGAATACCTTTTATTTCTCTTTCTTGCCTAATTGGTCTGGATAGGACTTCTAGTGCTGTGTTGAATAGAAGTGGCAAGAGAGCTCACCCTTGTCTTATTGCTGATCTTAGGGGAAAAGATTTTACCTTTTCATTGCTGAGTATGCTGGCTGGTTTTACATGGCCTTTATTTTGTTGAAGTAAATTTCTTCTAATTTGAGGAGAGTTTTTAACCATGAAAAGATGTTGAATTTTGTCAAATGCTTTTTCTGCATCTGTTGAGATTATCATGATTTTTATCCTTTATTCTGTTAATATGTTTTATCATATTAATTAACTTCTGTATGTTGAACCCTCTTTGCATCCCTGCAATGAATTCAACTTGATCATGGTGTATGATCCTTTTACTATGCTGTTAAATTCTGTTTGTTATACCTTGTATTTGATACTTCTGGTCCCTTGGCTTACTGATTTCTCAGATTGTCTCTGGTATCTTGGATGTCAGTGTTCCTATAGAATTGTTGATATTTTCCCCTCCAAAAATAATAAGTAACAGGAATTGAGCAAAATGATGTGCTGGGCACTATGTAAAGTATGCTATCTACATCTATCTTATCTTTTATAGATGAGTTTGAGGCACCAAGAGTATAAGTAACTAGCTCAATGTTCCACATTTTCATATAGAGAAGCAGGGACTTGCTTCTAATAGCATGTCTCTACACATTATACTTTTAACCTATAGTATATACTGCTTTCTATATAATTATGGAGTCTATGTCCCAAGGATTCTGTGAGGACTAAGATACTGAATGTCCTGATCAGTGTACATGAGAGACATATATTATATTATTATTAAATACAAGAGAACAAATGTTGGCTCTAATCTGCAAGGCTTTTCTATCATGTTTGATCCCCACATTATAGCACAAAATAGTCAAACAGTGACAGATATGGACACATTGACACTCCCATGTCTAACAAGGATGGAAGAATATATGGCACTAGATTCTGAGGACCTTAGTGGGGACAGATGTTGAGGACTTCATGAGAAACTAGCTACTTAGGACCCCGACTTTGGACACCTTCAGAAGGTCATTCTTTGGTCTTGCCTGGATCCTGTAGGCACAGGCCTGACCTCTGTCCTTGCAGCCTGGTTTTCTAATTTGTGGTTGGTGTGGACAGCTTGCTCAGGCATCCTCTCAAACTCCTAATCATCTTCCCACCCTATTTAAAAACTCTGCTATGTTGGGCAGCGGGGGGACAGACAGGGCTAAGCCATTCTCCAGTGATATCAAATAAATTGTCAAGGTATCCAGGGAGGGTGACTAGAACAGTGGTGCAAGAGGTATTTTTTACTGTATCCTTTTTCAATCTTTTGGCTTGTATTTAGTGAATGTATTATCTATTCCTACAAAATGAAATTCAAAACTAATGCATAAAAAAACAAATGCATGAGTCACATTCCCTAGGTGATTCTGTTGATAGCCAGGTTTGAGAATCACTGTATTAACTCATCACAAGGGAGGAAAATAAACTCAAATTGGTTAGTCTATTTGTCAGGCTTCTAGGGTGAGCATCTGTCTTGTATCCCCAGTGTTTAGTATGGGATCTGGGTGGAGGGTACTCAATAAATATTTGTTGAAATTAAATCAGCTTTTACCTGCCCTCTACAACACACCAAGGTAAGCATGGTCTCTTGAGTTCTGTGTATATCTTTACATGATACCTGCAATGCTAAGAGTCATATTATCCTATCTTGTGTGAAAACTCCAGTTTCCGAATGTCTGAAGTGTATTTCATTGTGGCCTGTCTCAAGAAACAATGAGGATCCTTCCTCAATCTTGTTTTTTAAAATTGTAAATTGTGGTCTCTCAAGGTGAATTCAGAAAAGGCCTCAGACCAAAAATCAGAACTCTGTGTGTACAGGGAATAGTGTGGGCTTAGGGAAATCTTCATGGAGAAGAGCATGTCTTGACCAGTCCTTTGAGAATGATTAACATTTCATTGAACAGCACTGTCATGGCCAAGGTGGACTTAGGGGCAAAAACTTTCTAGGTAGGGGCATGGGGATGGGAAAGTATAGCACAGAGAAAAGCTTCAAGTGGGAAAGTATGTGGGTGTTTGCAAGAAATAGGGAGCAGCTAGCTATAAGAAAGGAGAAGTAGGAGATGCAGACAGGCAAGGAGGCTGGGCCAGGTTGCAAGGCTAATGCAAAATATTTGATATGACCTATATACACAAAAAATTATAATTATTATATTATTATGATTTTTAAGAACTAGTTGCGGTAAATCATATGGATTTTGACCTTGTAGCTAAATTGGGCTGTAATTTTAAGCAAAAAAAATAAGCCCCAAGCTTGCTGCAGAAACAGAACAGTACATGTGAAACCAGGCTCTCCAAAAAAAGAATGAATTCACGAGACAGATTCATCCAGGTTTTGATGTTGAACCTGCTGAGAATAATGAGGAGAGAGGTAGTGAGTGGGAAGAATAAGAAGATAATCTTTCCTTAAAGAAATGTAGAAGCAGAGAAAATAACTGTTTTCTCTTCTCAGTGTAACAGGGAAAGAAAGGCTGAGATGGATGATGATAAAAGGTGGCCCAAGATAAAATGGAGAATACAAGCGACAGAAATCACTTCCCTGGCAATTGTATACCCATTCTGGGCTCAGAGGCAGAGCCAACCTGGACTTTTGTTACATATTCTCAGTGCAGTAAATCCCTCTTTCCTAAAGCATTTCTTGCTGAGCCTTTGTTGCAAAGGTTGGGGGATGCTCTTCCGTCCAGATCTGAAAGCCGCTAGCCAAGTGTGAACTGTGTCAGCATGCCTCCCCACAGATGGCGAGGAGCCCCCAGACAACATGAAAGAGTCCAAATTAATGGAAAATAGAGCAAAATAAAGCACTCCATATGTGAATGCTATTTGCCCATAAATGTTTTGAGAGAGAAAATAGGAAAGAAATCGTGCAAAATTATCTTTCAGAAAATCAGTTTCATGCCTCTGGGAAAGTAATGGAACATTTGGGAGTATTGATCACTCCTAAAAATCCACCCCCAAAACTGGGTGCAGTTATTTATTTTTTATTTTTTGGAAATTAAGAAGGTTTAAAAGGTGGGAGTTACCTTTTGATGCAACTTATTGCAAAATGTTCCTTGTCCAATTAGTTTCAAGTCGTTATAAATTATGGCATATTCCTTAACAGGATTACTTTTTTCCTCTCATTTTTAATGTTTCAGTTTCCATTAACAGCTCTTTGCAAGAGAGCTGGTGGTGAATTCAGACTAGGTGTTCTTCAGGGACAAGATAGAGCCCATACTGTTTCCCTGTCTGGCTCAGTGAGATTTCCTCTCAGGCTAACACATAACTAACTAGCTTACTCCAGCTTGGTCAGAAGAGGACTGTAAGATGTAATTTGCATGGGAAAAGGTCTAGGGGCACAATCAGGATCAAAAGCACCCTCTTGCTAGTGTACAGTCAGCCTCAGCAGGGCCAGGGCAAGGTTGAGGTGAGTAAGGTGCCAAAGGCCAAAATTTAAGGAGGTGCTCATTCTAGGGTCAATTGAGTGTAGGGTCAGCATGGGAGTCAGTGCCCCCTTCAGTTTTGCCCCCAGGATTCTCACTGGAGTTCCTGCCCAGAGCCCCAGTGTTTCATCCAGAAACACTCAAACTGCCTTGACGTCTTGTGACCCACACAGTATGTCATGTATTCAGGAGATGATGCATTTCTGAATATTATTCACATATATTGTGAAACTTCATCTGTATCTTAGGACCTTTTCCTGGCAATGGCCCCAACCATTTTAACTTTGTTTTCTTTATTGCTTCATGCAGAGAATCTTAAATGCACTACAAGAAGTTGACACGAAATGAAATGATAAAAAATAAATAATATTGGGGTGTTAATAATCACCTCCCAAATTTACCTGTTTTGCAAGTTTGTTTTCATGTTTTGATTTTCTACTAGTTGAGACCACCTATGATAAATTTGGATTCCTGCAATTCGCTGTCCCACAGGCCAACCAGGAGGTTGAACAAAATGAGTCACCATCATTCATCTTTCTTGCCTGTTCATCTTGTATACACTCTAGGTCAAGACTATGTGCTATATTAAAATATCTAATAGTATCCGATCCTGGGTTCTCAGGGTTGAATTAGTTGGGAACCTACTGTGAACCTCTTGGAGAAATGGATTTTCTCATTCTAGCATCCAGATTTAGCACCTTGCCAAACAAAGGCATCTCTATTAACATGGAAAACAGGATTTGATTTTTTGTTTTGTTTTAAACTTTTTGTAAATCATGAAGTTAGTTTGGGCCAGTACATGCCTGAATCTAAGACAATTTTAAGACGATGGACTACAAAGGACATCTTCAAGTCACTTCATCCTAAACAAGAGGAAAGTTTGCTATCTATTTGAGTCATTGCTGAATGTTATGACAATATAATAACTGCATATCTAAGAGATGTTACTTTTCACATGGGTAGCTCTATCAATGCTTTTTTTCTGTGACTGTTCCATTTTTATGCTTAGATGGTTTTTCTCTGTTGACTGTTAAAAAACAAAATTCAACTGAGTAAAATTTAAAGATCTTATTGCCTTTGTCAATGAATCATGAATTGGGTAGTGTTCAACCTAACAGATAGAAAGGAGATCCAAGGCGCTGTACAAAATGTAAGACTTAAAGGCAGAAGGGAGCAGGAACAGGAAGCCATATTAGGCAAAAATCAGGTTTGTTTTTGCAGGGCTGCTTTCCTTTAGAGGGTGGCCAGGGTCTATCAGGCAGCTTACCTTATAGTACTGATCAGGTAGTTATCATTGACTGGTTTAAAATTCCATTTCTGAGAGAACTGATACTATAATCAGTTTGGTGATGTAGGGCTTAGCATAAACAACTTTATTTTGGACCTGCTGTCTTGTTTTTAACAATTCCCTCCATTTGATGAGACCCTCAGCCGAACTGAGAGATGTGATTTAAAAGAATGCATCATTAGTACTACTCCAAGCTGCTACTCTTGAGTTCTTACAGTTTTTGCTGAATCTCTGTGTGGTATTCACAGGTCGTGACATCAAGTTCCTATCCTTTAAGTCAGTCAGTCTCTTTTCTGATGTTCTGGTCTTAGGGAGATCATTTGCTTGGTGCTTCTTATGTTCTAGATTTATAGCTGTTTGTCTTTGGAAAGTTTTTCTTTCCTTCTTGGTATATAGTTACATTTAGCTTAGGGGATAAGGCCTTTAAAAAGTTCCTATTAGGCTCCAAATATCAACTTCCAGTTTGGTCAACTTCTGACCATAGAGCTACTTTAAAACATTTTTTCCCCCAAATATCTTGTTAGGTTTCAGTTGAGACAAACGATAAATATTCCTGGCAGTACTGAACAACTCCTCAGATGCAAGAGGTGTTCCCACAGAGGATGAAAAGGACACTACCTTCTCATCATCCAAAAGCCACCCCCAAAGGCAGCCCAAGAAAGAAAGACCTACACAACTCTCCACATTTCTGTCTGTCCATATTTTTGGGCCCTAGCCTGAGTGCCCCAGGCAGGCAGAAAGCCCAGCCAAGTTCTTAGGACACACATGTGACCAACAAGAAGGTAACAGCTGTCCTTGAGAGAAAAAGGCTGCACCAAAATGGTTACTCTAAAACCAAATTCACAATGGTCTGAATTTTGAAAGGAAGGGATGACCTGAAATGCTACCTTCTCTTGACCCTGAGATGGGGGAGAACTGACACTGCTAAGAGTTCTCACCCTTCTCTGGCTTCTGCTAGTTTTCTCAGGATCCCATATGCAGGTTCTAGAGTGAGCAGGGTTTAAAGTAAAGAGTGTAATCCCAGTATCTTCTAGAATTTTTAAAGGTTTTCCAATATTGTCAATTTTCATTTCGCCTTGGTTGAGTAAGAGAATGACCAGTGGCATGAGACCGGAGAATCTCTCAGAGTCCTGTCAACCCTAGGAGGGACCCATGTGGAGACCCTCCTTCAGTGGTAGATATGGGGGCATCTGTAAGGCCATTAACTCTGCGGACTTTTATTTACAGTCATGGAGTCTTAGAGAGGAAAGGCAGTTCAGTAGAGAATTAGTAGATGGAGTACTCCGGTAAAGGAGTTAATTAAAGTAGGTATCTCAACTCATTCTGTCTATCTGACTTGGGAGCCCTTGCTTTCCAGTGCACTTCTTAAGTGAAATCTTCTCTAATTGGAATGGTTCCCATAATGGCTGTTTTAATTCTAGTTTGTCTTAGTAAGATTTTGTCATTTTTATAGATATCTACAACTTCTGGCACCCTGGTTCCTTAGATATAAAGTAAGCAGGTGTACTGGAAGGAGGTGGTGCACTCTATTCTTCAAAACATGAGGATCCCATTGCTTTATCTATGCCTTGCGTCTTTCAGAGTCAAATGAATACCCGAGTGGTATTAAATGTGAGCAGATAGGGAAAAACTATGAATGAATGGCCATTAGATCTCCATGGTATTGGCCTTTTTTTTTTTTTTTTTTGTGGAAGAAGAATGAAGAACAGGACAGCATCTAATAGAACTGAGACAAAGAGAACCCTAAAGTAGTCAATGCGTTTATGCTGGAAAGCACAGCAGGCTAATTTGAGAACAGCACCTAAAATGAGCAGAGCTTTTCCTTCTCTGACACTGGACAAGTGCAAAGAGTCCACACAACACAAAGTTTGAGGCGGTGGCAGAAGTCCAGCCTCTATGAGTTCTCAAAACCAACCAGCCAGAGCTCCTGCCAGAGCAGAGTTCTACCTGAGGAAAAAGTGCTGGGGACAGAATCAAAACTGAGCAGGACAGAGACAGTAGGGACAAGGAAAGACAAAAGTGGGGAGGGAAGAGATTGTGATCTTGAAAAAAATTTCAGAAAGCTGGCTGCCCTATTTTGAACATCACAAAACAGAAGGGGGAGCTCTAAGAAGTTATAAAAGCTATCTTGAACCACTCTTTTATTCTAAAAGTTCAAGAAACCAAATCTGTATTAAGTTATTGTAAGGAACAAAAGAACAAGGAGCAGAATAACATCTCTGTAGACGATGAAAGCATGTCAGAAAGATACACTCTCAAAACAGACTAGGACTGTAACCCACCCTTTCAAAATAAACTAAAGGAGATTAAGAAAAATATATGACATTCAAGGACACTGGAAATCAAATTAGAAAACTCAGAAATGAGGTGGCAAAGCTCAGGAAATAACTTAAATTTTCTGTCACCAGATCACTTGAGAACCAGAGGGGAACATTAAATATGCAGGTACATGTAGAATGAAAGGAGAGCTAATAGCTAAGGAGAGGTTGTAGTTTTAATTACTCTGTGCGATGACAATGTAGATACAGTAGAACACCAGTAAATACAGGGGGAGAGTGTGTAGAGCACATGCAAAAATAATTTTAATGTTAGAATCAGTGTTGTTTTTGCAGTACTGTCACATGTACAATATGTGAGAAAAAAATAAGCAGTTATGGAATATTTCTATTCTGTCACCCCTGCTGTCCTGAGACAAGATTCTCAGTGTGAAAGGGAAGAGGTGCAGATGCAGTAGAGAAAAGGTTAAGTAAGAGTTCTGAAGGCTTACGTCTGAATTGTAAGTAACAAAAGCTTGTGAGTTCTGTGTGTGTGTGTGTGTGTGTGTGTGTGTGTACACACAGAGCTATACCAACCTAGAGATAATGACTAATCCAATGTCAATGAGTTAGGACCCAGACTGTGGACTTGAAATAAACTTTCTCACTAAAAGAAACCTGGGCTTTGTAAAGAAATCGCTGATTTCAGAAATGGGGTAAGATCTGAAAGTTAAAATGAACATGGGACACGTCTCACACCCAGAGGGGATTACCAGAAAGCTGCCAAATCCTACTTGGGTCATGACAGAAGGACTCAGAAGCCAAATTAAAGAGGCTCCCGCTGGCCAAAGATAGCATACTGTGTTTCAATAAAGATAAAAATCACAGTGGGTTGAAAACCATCACATACGTTTAAAGTCATAAATTGTAGCATTAAATAACTTTCAGAGAATGACAGGAAACTACTTTATTATTTTAAAAACCAGTAAATTAAAAAGATCAAGCATTTTTCTACCTTTATTAGTTACACTGCAAGTAATCAGACAGTAGAAGAGGACAAGTGTCTTTTTATAAAATCTTCCAGCGAATCAAGTGATAAAATGTCTGACCCCATTTTTTGATGTTTGACAACTTTTAAGCCTCATCCTCTCTCTCTTCACCTTCTGCCCCACATCTGGGCAAGCTGATAAGAAAGCCTTGGTGCTCTCTCCTTTGGCACCTATCAAAGGCTCAAACCACACAAGCCCTGTCTGTGCACAGAAACCCTCACCTCAGGCCATCTTCTAATCACAGTAAAACTCCCAAGCCAGCCTCTTTTCTCTACTCTCTGAAGTCATTTTCGGGCTAGCTGAGAAAGCCAAGATGCTCCTCCAGAAGCCTCATTACGTAAGCCTTTTCATTCCCTACTGGTGTGTGTGGTGTTATCAGTCTTGGCACCTAAACCAGTTTTGAATGGGGAGCTATCCTATCGCTTCAGAACGATCTCACCATAAACAAAAACGAAAAGATAAAACATTGCTATTTGTAAACTTCAATTAAAAAATGTATCTAGCTATTTGATATCAAAGGCTGCTAACATGCAATGAGAGAGACATCGACATTGTGTGCTTCCTATAGTTTTTATAGAATCTGATTCTGTATGTATAGCTGTGTGTGTGTGCATTCAGAACAAGTGAAGCACGATGATTTAGGTACTCATACGCTGCTAATTCATATTGGTACTATTTTTCTGGAAAGACATTTGGCAATTAATTTTAAGCTTAAGCGCTGTTCAAGTTTTTGTCATGTACCTTGTAGATATCACATATTAGGAATAAATAGTGATGTGATAACAACTTTGCATACAAAGTTTTTCAGTGTAGTAATGTAGTGTCATTTAAAGTAAAGAGGGGGCTATATGTAATGTAAAGGAAAGGGCTGAATAACATGCAACAAATTAAAGATGCTTTTGAAAAATACGTGATAAGCATCAATGCTTGAAATATATACCACAGTGTTTTTTTTTAATTTAAAGAAACACTCATTTAAAATATTTATATATCTGAATAGTAAAAAGCTGGCGAGAAAATACAGCAATGCAAACTTTATGACTCCTGATGAAAACCAATGTTTGAATACCATTCTGGAACCTGTGAGAAATGAGTCAGCAGGTGACCCTCATCCCACTCTGAGGCTTCATGTTCACTCTGGACCATGTCTATAAAGCTCATTTCTTGGTCCAAATACTTACTCTTGCAATAAGTAAGAAAAGGAATCTTAACATTCTTTAACATCACCTTTTCAAAGAAAAGATGCAGGTTATCCTCATGGCCATCATCATCATCATCATCATTGTCATCATCTTTGTCATTGATTCTGTTCTTGTCAGGGATGGGCTCATCAATCACAGACCCCCTAGGGCACTAAAAAGCAAATTTTCATATCATACAACAGCACACTCGTGAGAATTTTAGTCTCCCTGGCAAGACTAAATTCCAAGGAGTTGAGTGTGTGTATGTCCTGATCCTTGTTGGAACCCTGGCTTCCAGCCCAGAGCCTGGAACACAGAGAGTACCTGATTAATATCTGTCAAATGAATGAACAAATATTCCTGTAACAGATGTGCTCCCAGGGAACCAATTCACTAGTATTTAAGCCTTCTTTCTCTAATAAGAAATGGACTGAAATTATTTGTAGGAAAGAATGCTATATGTCTTACACCAACACTGAGGATTGTTATTGAATGTGGGAAGCCTATTATGTCAACATTAATGCTGTCTACCATTCATTGTACCCTAGAAGGCATAGACATTGTACTGAGTGGTTCATATTCATTATATCCGCTACTTTATCTCTCTATTCTGCCAATATGGAAAAGGGTACTCAAGAGAATTTAAGTGACTGGACCAAGACCACATAGACAGGAGCTCCCAAGGGAAGGTGACTGTGTGTTTCCGTAGCCATGTGCATTCTTGAGGATAAAATCAAGAAATGAGAGAAGATGAAATGTACTTCTCTGTCTTTCCAAAGAAGGGCATAAATAGGATATCATCAACAGACAGTGAGCCTAAGTTGATAGGAAACTCAGAAAGCTTCCAAATATTTCAGCTGGTTTGCTCAGCTTCATTTGAAAGGGAAATAAGGAAGAACGAAGTTTTTTATATCTTAATCCTAGCTTCACAGAAGGCAAAACATGGTGTTAGAGATGAGAGTAAAGTAAGTTTTTTTTTTTTTAACCTGTTGGAAATTCTTAAAGAGATGAAACACAAAAGATGCTGAGGGAAGTGGGGATTTAAATCAGGTAGAGAGCATTTTTTAGTTTTTTGGTAAATTTTCGCTATATAGAGATTTATTATTGGAAGGTGAAGAGGAGTGAGCAATTAGTTAATGTATTAATAGGTCAAAAAGTGAAATAAATGAAATAAATATGTAAATGATTGTCAATTTGAAAACTTCATCTAGAAATGTATACATATGGAACTTTAATTTGATAATTGACAGTAAAATGAAGGTTAAAGGATAGTTTTGATAGTTTCTGTCTTTAATAGTAATCATTTAGGAGAAATGATTAATAACAATGAATTGAAATACTTTACAATGAAACTAATGATGAAAATAAAAGTTTTAAGATATAATGAAAAACTGTTTATTAACCAATATTCAACCAGAGAATAATTATAAAAGTAATTCAAGGATTTTACAGATGCCGACATTTTTAGAGGAATTTTGAAGTCCTTACTTTTGTAAAAAAGTATTTATTTTACCACCCAGAGACAGAAATGTTTTGGATAGCTTAGGCAAAGTTAAATATTATACAAATTTACGTGTTTTTTGAAAAATTAAATTTCCTGGGGTGACATTGTTTGGCAATAACATTATATAAGTACACAACTTTATAATACTATACCTATAAACTCTATTGTGTGCTCAACACCCAACGTCTAGCTTCTTTCTGTCGCTGGACTGTTACAGGCCATTGGCTATCACAATACTGGCTTCACGTTAGAATCATTGACAGCTTAAAAAATTTTTATCCCAGACTAATTAAACCACAACCTTTGGGAATGACAATCAGTACTTTTTAAAAGCTCCTCAGATGATTATGTTTTGCTGCCAGGGATGAAGATCACTAATTTCGACAGTGAATATTAAGACTCTAAACCCGATGAGAGTAAGAACCATGCATGATTTTCTTAACACAGCACCTGGGACATGATAGGTACTCAGTTAAGATGAGTTGAATGATAAGAGCTTCAATTGGCATCATCTCCTTTGGTTGTTAAATCATCTTGTGAAAAGTATTATTTTCCTTGTTTGTTTGTTTGTTTGTTTTTGTTTGTTTGTTTTTGGTTTTGTTTGTTTGTTTGTTTTTACAGTGAGGCAATGAGTTTTAGAGACAGGCAGAAAAAAATTTTTTCAAGGTAAGATAATTAGGAAATAGTGTAGACAAAATTAAAAACTGTCTAACAGTAAAGCCTGTGCCTTTAACCAACTTTATGGATGCAGAATGCTAAGTGATGAATGCTCTTAACTGAAATGAGTTAGTGCTCTTAACAGTAATGACAACAACAAAAAGACCAGTTGAAAGAATTGAGTAATTTACAAATCCAGTGGCATATTTGTAATGAAGAAAGCCTACCAATGCTTCCTATCCCATAAATTGTCATTTTTAGAATTGCTCATGCTGAGTGATAACTTATTTTCAGTTCTCCTCGAGTATGTGTTCAAATAATAATATTTTCTAATTCACAATCTAAAGAAATGAAAGGTCCTTTGAAATGGGGCTGAATTTGAATATGCCTATTTCTTATCATCCAAAAGAACCAGCTACCTGCCTTGCCATCAGTCTAAATGGTCTGTTGGCACCTCATACGGGGTGGAACGATGCTGAGATTCTGGCCCTAGGAGCCATGCTTTTACACTTTCTATTTCAAGACCAGAATATCTACATATTTAAATCTTAAACTTTTGTAAGAAAAATTTATTTTACCACCCAGAAACGAAATGTTTTGAGTATCTTAGTCAAATATTATACAAATTTGCATGATTTCTCACCTTTAATATGTGAATATGTGAGATAATCTCTGATATATTCTATTCTGTTTTATTAATTAAAAAATGTTAGTTAAAATTTAATTCCATGACCCATTAAAGGGTCTTCACCCACACTTTAAAATACACTACAGTAACTGGACAGTGCAAATTACATGGCCAAGACAGAATAGCAATGCCTTTCTCACTGTGGAAGAAAAAATAAATTTATAGTACTTGTAACTAACTCATTATATCCTGATTCATTACACTGAATCAGAAATATATGATTTATTGTTTGGTATCCCTCCCTCGCAACATGAATGTATGCCTCATGAGGGCAGAAGTCCCATCCTCCTTGTATGCTATTGTATCACCAACTAGATATAAGCACAGTGCCTTCCTTATATTAGACACTCAATAAATGCCCATTACATTGGTGAATACATAAATGGATAAATCTTTATGATAATGATTTCTCAGACATTATAATAGTACATAAAATTTTCAATTATTTTCCAAACAACTTTTATTTCCAAAGTCCTAGTCATACAAATTTTCATTCTCTTGAAAAGCCAGTATTGTCATTATTGTTTTTTAAAGGAATTATTAAAGAGAGCTATGATATATTTAGGGGAAAATATTGTGGATCTTCTACAACTTATCCAAGGGTTAAAAGAATCATCTTTGCCTTGAAGTTGATGGACCTAAACCTGGTAGTACCCCTATAAATGGGAAGGGGGCCAGGGAGAAAGAGAGGGGGAGAAATGGACAGACAGACAGACAGACATTCTATATTTTGAATATTAGTCTAAGACTAATGATTCCTAAATATCTTGGCAGGGAAGCACTCTGGAGGTAAGAGAGCCATTGAATCAGGATCCCGGGGCTGCCAAATCACAGGCAGCTCCCGGCCTGTGAAAGAGGATTGAGGAAAAGCAAAAATGAGCAGGTGTAGGCACATGAAGGAGGAAGTGAAGAAACAGAGCTACATGGTAAAGGGCCTGGGAGCACAAATGCAACCCAGGGAAAGAGAGAACAGAGGAAAGGGCAAGAACATAGATCAGTGGGTATTCATTTGTATACACACACAATATCCCACAGATACCATCCACGTCTGTGTCAGCCAGCTCTCATGGAGCCCAGTGACTCTTAAGTTTCAGTTCAAAGATTTGTTGCACTTAGAGATTTACTGTTCGAGCTTCTGGTATTGATAGAAGATGGGAATGGATTGATTCATCTAGTCAATGATTATTTATTGAACATCAGCTTTGTAAACATTAGAAATACAATGGGCAATAAAGTACACACTATACCAGTTCTCGTGAAATGTCTCTTCTAATGGGAAGTTAGACATGGATAATATTAATAGATTAATTGGAAAATTAAGTATTGATTAATTGGACAATTAAGTACTGTAAACACTCGAGCTATAATATAAAGCATGAAGGAAAACCGACTGGGGCATTCCCAGTAGAGAGGACATGTTTGCAAAGGCCCGGTGGCAGTGGCAGTATATTCCATTAAAGGACAGTGTGGCTGGAATCAGTGAGTGAGGGCAGACTCTCTAGGGAAGTAAGCAGGGAATGGACCATGCAGGAGCTTGCAGGGCCTGCTGAGTATTTGCTTCCTCCTCTCGCCCCAAAGAAATGAGAATCCACAGGGGCTTGGAACAGAGTTCAGAGGGGTAGCACTGGGGAAGGATAGAGGCAGGACTAAATGTGAGTATATAGTCTCCAGTTGATCCTATGCCAAATGTTTCAGCAGATTGGTTGTCGCTTGTCCTAAGCATCTCATTCTAGTCCTAACTGTTGTGGATCTATTACACAGAATAGCTTTAGTTTTGTTACTGAATGATCTTTCCAGTGTGTCCCTGAATCTGTCCAATTTACTGTGCAGAGAAGTTCCCCAGTGTAAACCGTTTCTTATTAGAGAATGATTTAAAAAAGAAAAAGGCTTTGCCCATCTATTTCTATTGCAGAAAATGTTTTTGAGGAAGACTTGCCTTAATCTTTGACCTGTAACTCATGCACTCCAATAATTATTTGTAGTACAGCTGCTTAAATCCTTATCATTTCTCCCTTCTAATCCTCAGCTCCTCCTCTGCAGATCAAGCTTGAAAGGCAGAAATCCCCTCATTTATTAGGAAAACACACAGCACCATAACCTGAGAATGGAGTTCGTTGAGGCCCAATGCATCTTTGTGAAATATTCCTTCTAAATATTCCTTCTATTCCTTCTAAAAAATTATTGAAAAAAATTCAGGTGTGAGAAATCTGAACCTACATGGGTGCATTTGAGTTGAGTCATCACATCTAGCAATGAGGAAACATTGAGAAAATTCTTTTAAATATTTTAGAGCAGTTATTGTGTGCCAGGCATTATGCTGAAGCTTTGAATGCACTATCTCACTTTACCCTCATAACTATTCTATAAGGTAGATACTATTATCATCTTCATTTTACAGGTGGGAACTGAGGCTCTGCATGGTTAATTCATTGACTGAGATTGTTAGAGCCAGGACCTGAACTTTCCCTACACAATCCTAACACCCCTCTTTTAATTCCAATGCGACATAATAAGATTAATTACCTAAAGTGTGTAAACAGCGGTTTTTTGACAGGTTCTTAGTATTGTTTAACACTGTGAAGTTACTATGACTCAGGCTGGCATCTAGAAAAGGTATGATTTGAGTTTAGAAATGAGACCCTTTATCCCTTCCCCAAAGACCAAAAGAATCCAAAAAACAGGGGGAAGAAAACCAGCAACATTGTACAGAAAACTAGAGATGGCACCATGCCCATTCAGAAACTTGCAGGAATTTCTGGTATGGCATAGAAATCGGTGTGGCTTTCAGGGAACTAAGAAGTGAATCTGCAGAAACCCTAAGACCCATAGTTTGGATTCACATAATTTGGATTGGGGCAGGCCTAGGACAGAAGGGTCTCCCTCAGGCCCCTCCTACTGCAGATCAATCAGCATAGAGTCAGCCCAGCAGGCAGAGCTTCTATCCAAGCAATAGCCCTGGGGAGGTGAACTTCACATTAAGAGGCAATTTAAGGGCACCTGGGAAGATATTTTTTCTCTTCATCTGTGATGACAAGAAGGTAATGAAACGAAACATTACCTACAGAAAACATTTCAATCAGAATATGTGATTCATTCACAATACAAACTGTTCCTAAGTAAGATAGCCTGTTCCAGGGAATGGAGTATGTATTTCTTAGCCTTGGGATTTTACAGGGAAGAGTCCAATGGTATTTGTGGTGCAGAGAGAAAGACGGCACACCGTTGGCTGCTTTTCAAGGTGTGGAAATTTGACTCTTATTCTCTTTTTCCTATGTTTAAGTTCTACCCCCTGCCCATCCTATAAGACACAGTTCACTTGCCCATTCTTTCATAAAACCATTCATTACTGAACCTCCCCAGTTTTCATCCCCCGAAACTAGAAGTAATATCTAGTTTTTAATTGCAGATCATTGTTTAATTTTTAAAGGTGTAGTGTATGGGTGGGTGGGGGACTAAATACTAAGAGGTCATATAATGAAAATAAATCTTACCACCACCCAACCCTCTCCATTCTCTCCAGAGGCATTTTGTGTTTTCAGTTTCTTGAATGTCTTGCTAGGTAGTCATCTATACAAGCAAGTAGAAGTTTCCTCAGCACAGTGTTCTGCGCCTTGCCTTCTTCATTTTAGTATATATCTTGGAAATTATTCTACATTAGACATGTAGATCGATCCACCTCATTTATTTTCATGGCTATCTAGCATTTTGTCCCTCTCTTTTGAAACCCAGTGGTGTACTTGCATTGCTGCTCCTAAGATACATATATTACAGAACTTGAGATCTGGTATCCATATCTGTGCTATCCTCTTCACTGGTTTTCACTCATTAGTGGCAAAGATTTCAAGTTATTTTTTTAATCACATTTCCTTAGGGATTATTATAATCTTAAACTATTATAATCTTGCTTTCTTATTCTAGATATGAGTCATTTATCAAATATGTTTTGGAAATATTTTCTCATAGTCTGTGGGTTGTCCATTTATTTACTGAATGAGGTCTTTTGATAAGCAGAAAAAATTAAATTTGATTAAGTCAAATTTACCTTTTCTCCCTTTTTATTAGGAGTGCTTTCTATGTTCTGGCTAAGAACCAGCAATGTGTAAAAGTCATTTACCTTTGCCAGTATGAAATAATTGAATTATAAAGCTCTGTCAAGGTAACATTTTGTCATAGAACAGTAGTTTTTTTAAAAAAATTGAGGTATAATTTATAAACAATAAAATGTTCAAATCTTAAGTGTTCGTTTTGATATGTTTTGACAGTTGTAACTACCAGTCAAAACAACATGTGGAATATTTCTATCACTCTGTAAAAATGCTTCGTGGATCCTTCTAGTCAATTTTTAACCACCCCCACACCAGAGGCTTTGGTTTTTCTGATTTCTATCATTATGTATCAATTCCGTGTTCTCAATTAAAATGGAATAACATAGTTTATATTTTTATGTATTTTTTCCCTTTTCACTGCTAAGTAGTATTTTATTTCACAAAATTTGATATTCAGTTGTGGTATAAGTATGGACCTATCTCTGGATTCTACATTCTTTTCCATTGATCTGTTGATCTATCTTATACCAATACCATATTGTCCTGATTATTGTAGCTTTATTTTGAAATCATAGAATATAAGTTCTTCAGCTTTATTCTTTTTCAAGATTGATTTTCTTATTCTAAACTCTTTCAATTTCCATATAAGTTTAAAGATTAGTTTGCTATTTTCTTTAACAAAGACTGCTGGGATTTTGCGTAGGAGTATATTAAATCTTCATATTTATTTGGAGAGAATAGACACCATAATAATTGTGAGGCTTCTGATCCATGAAAATTGTATAACTCTCCATTGATTTGGATCTTATTTAATTACGCTGAAGGTGTTTTATAATTTTCAGTGTGGATGCTGTGCATATTTTCTATTAGTTTTAGTCTAAGATGTTTGATATTTTGGTTGCTATTATAAATTTTAATTTAATTTTTCAATTTTTACTACCAGAATAGTGCAAACAGTTGATCCATGTATGTTGTATACATATAATAGTTAGGTTTTGTTATTGAATTGCTCTTTTAATCATTATAAAGAGTCCTTATTTTACTTCTGGTAATTTACTTTGTTCCGAAGTCTACTTTGATATAATATGGCTCTGCCAGCTTTATGTCTTGTGTATGTATGGTATATTTTTTTCAACCCTTTTACTTTCAACCTGTGTCTTTATGTTTAAAGTGTTTCTTATAATAGCACATAGTCGAGTCTTGTTTTTTTTTTTTTATCCAGTCTGACAATATATTGTACATGTAGTGCTAACATAGCTACATCTAAAGTAAGTATTGATATAATTGGATTTTAAGTTTAGCTTTTTGTTATTTATTTTTTTTTATGTCTGTATTAGTTTTTCAGGGCTGCCTTAACAAAGAAACCCAGGCTGGTAAATGACAGAAAAAATTTTTCTCACAGTTCTGGAGGCTATAAGTCTCAGATCAAGGTGTTAGCAGAACTGGTTCCTTCTGAGGGTGGTGAAGGAAGGATCTGCTTTAGGCCTCTCTCCTTGGCTTGTAGACATCATCTCTGTATGTCTACACATCGTCTTCCCTCCGTGCCTGTGTCCAAATTTTCTTTTCTTATAATGACATCAGTCATATTGGAGTAGAGCCCACCCTAATGACCTTATCTTACCTTAGTTATTTCTTTGATTATGGTCTCCAAATACAGTCAGATACTAGGGCTTAGGACTTCAACAAATGAATTTTTCAGGGAATACAATTCATCCCATAGCAATGTCTCATAGGTTCTTAGTTTGTTTCTCCTTTCTTGCCTTATTTTGGATAAATCGGGTATATTTTTAGTATTTCATATTATACTTTTTATTGATTTTTTAGCTATAACTCTGTGTTATTTCTTTAGTTGCTTGCTCTATAGATTACTATTTGCAAATTTAACTTTTCATATCCATCTTCAACTAATACTATACTACTTGTGAAGATTCTAAGAATGTTACCACATTGCCATCTATTTACCCCACTTTAACCTTTGTGCTCTTTTTGTTTTATATAGTTTTATAGTTGTTGTAAATCCCACGATATATTGTTTCCAGTTTTACCTTAGTCAACTATTTTTTAAAAGTGTGAAAATGAGAAAAAGTTAATAGTATTTAAGCAATAATATATATAAGGTATATAGTATTTTAAAAAATATAAAAATATAAACATTTATTTCTACATACATTATTATTATTTATTAATACTTATATATCTATATATAGATATATAGATATCTATAGATATATATGACATTTTATTTTCATTAAACAGGTTTAAACACTGTTTTGTTGGCTCTGGCCTTCATTAAAACAGCAATTTCTAACTTTTGCTCTTAAAGCCAGACAGATGAATCCTAGGGGCACAGGAAAAGTCCTCATGAAGGCAAGAACTCAGTGTTCCACGTAGCACTGGGCTTAAAAAATGCCATTCCCAGCCCAGACATAGGAATACCACATCTCTTCTCTGCCACAGCCCAGGGAAGCTAATGCCCAATGGGGCTTTTGCATATCTGAGAGAGACAGACTTCCAGAATTTTGGCTTGAAGTGAGTCTGGCTCTTTAAATCTCCTGGTATTTACACTTTGCAGGGAAAATAGAAAAAGAGATTGGCAAAGAGAATGAGGTCCTCTGAAGAGGATCTAGTTTACAGGAGTGACTTTCTACTGGTCAAAACACTGTGACTTAGAGATGTTGAGAGATTTTTTTTTTCTTGGTGTGTAGTTGCGGAGGTGCTAGCGAGGTCGGGATGGTTTTGATTGTCTTTTCTGTCTTTCCAAGCATCCCTCCATTCTTTCCATCACACAGCCCAAGGGCCTGGGCAGTAGAAATGAGAACGAAGATACGGTGTACAAAGCATGGGCACCTGGCCATTAGCAGGGGCTGCGCTTTACAAGCATGTCATCTCTCTGTGCTTCACATACTCCCAGCTTTCTCACCCTGGTGGTGGCTGCTCACATTCTGAACCAAGATTCTCATTTGAGAAGACTCTATGGGCTATAATGCATTATCAACCGATGGTATTCTAAATGCAATTATCTTAACTGAAAAACCTCAGTTTTGAACATAAAACCTCAGTAGAATATGCCATTATGCAGTAATCATTATGATCTGATAAATTTGACAGATATTTACATGTCATATTTCTAAATATAGGCTGAAATTGCAAATATCTGTAATAAGTTTTGCT
Organism: Cynopterus sphinx; assembly: GCA_030015415.1. NCBI lineage: Eukaryota > Metazoa > Chordata > Mammalia > Chiroptera > Pteropodidae > Cynopterus > Cynopterus sphinx. Next base: position 29,469,360 of record CM057387.1, on the reverse strand, counting down.
AAGAAAATATTGACAGGTATTTGTTTTACACAAATGGCTAATACTTGTGAACATTCTCAGGCAGTAAATTGAAACAAATTAAATAATCTCAGAGCCTGCTTGTCTCTCATCACCATTTAGAAATATTTTGGTTGTAAAAGAGAGAAAAAAATAACTCAAACTAAATTAAGAAAAACAAAAAAGAGCGGGGAAGGCAATTCTTGGCTCACAAACTGAAGGATTCAGAAATATTTCTGTGTTCAGGCAGTGCTTGATCCAATAACACATATGTTGTAACCAGAACCCAGTTTTTCTCTTTTGCTCTGCCTTTTGTAGTGTTGGATTAATCGTCAGGCCCCATGCATTGCCCCTTTCTTCATCCCCAGATCCCTTTTCTTTTTCACAGAGGCTACTGCTAGCTGCAAGCTCATGGATGTCCTTGAACTACATTGTCCAAGGGAAGAGGAAGGTTCCCCTCTGTTTGTTTCTGCACAGATCCTTAGATACCCTTTCTCTTATTGGCCTACATTTGTTCATATGTTCATCTTGAATCAGTCTTTGTGGCCAGGGGAAAAGAAGACTATGATTTGCTTAAATGCATCAGGGCTTGGCCATGGTACACAGGATGGGTCAACGCTACTTGACCCATAGTGTCAGAGAGAAGGAGAGAGGGTTGGTTCTCCACCATAGTCTAGGGCACTGGCCTGGCACCTTTAGCATATTATTAATGCTCTCTGGAGATGGTAACCTAAGGAACCTTAGTTGTATCACATTTAGTCCTTTTCTTGTTTTGTAAACAGTGGGCTTTGGGATTTTCCTTATCACATTATCGATGCCTTCTCCACACAGGGCATTACAGATATATCTCACCCTTACCAGGGGCCTTTCCCTCTTGTCAGGGCAAGTTTTCCTTCTAGGTATAAAAGTGCTTCTAATTTGAAGGCCTTTAGGAACAAAATGAAATAGTGTATGTTTTATTCCAAAATACACACTTAGGTATTTTATTCCAGGGCACTCTAGCAATGACCATATCTATTCTTAAGCTACAGATTTGTTCCAATTACCATCATTGTCATCCTTTCATTATCATTATCATTTTTACAGCATACACTGTCCTAGGCACATTAAATACACTGCTCTACTCCAGTCTTGGAAGTCAATTTTAAAAATCCTACCAACATTTCAAGGCTCAGCTTCAGGTCTTCTTCCTTCAGGAAGCTTCTATAATCACTCTGATCCTCAGGAATATCTTCTTTAGATGATCTTCTTTTTTTTTGCCTAAATTATTTTTCCTGCTTGGCTTTCATCTGTCTTCCTAACTGGGTTGTTAGCTGCTCAAAGGCAGGTACCTTAGCTTCTACTTTCTGTATCCTTGAAGCCTAACACAGTGGCCTTGAACATCAAGGGCTCACTAATTATTGATTATCACTTAAGCCTGTGGAACTCTCATTTCTTCTGAGAAATCAGGAAACCTTCATGCAACATGACAAATCTGTTGCTGCAGGCTACATCCCAGGAGAGCCTCCTTTGTCTAAGCACTTTCAGGTTTATTCTGCAAAATACATTGCTCTGAATACTTCTCACACCAAGGAGACTGAAGACCTAGGACCAAAAATGGTTTTCTTTTCAGCACCATTCCTGGTAATGACATTTGGGATAAGCATTTGTAATAGCTGAACTTCATGAGAGTTAGAGCAAATTATCATAAAACAGAAAGATCAAAGATCTTGGAATTGAATAGATCTGGGTTTAAATTCCACTTACCTGTATTACTTGATGAGAATTACTTAATGTTTCTAAACATTAGCATTTTCCCCTGTAAAATTATAAATATAGCTTCTCCATCAGAAAGCTGGGAACTAGTTTCATCTCTGTCCCAACTGAATACAGTGCAGTACAGTTGAATTCTGACACTAACCACCCAGAGTTAGCATCAGATTCCACAGGTTTAAGGACACAGTCCACAACAAGATTGCCCTTTGGACACTAGCCACTGGGGTCTCATAGGCCACCTATGCTTCAGACCAACAGGCTACCAATCTGTGAGGTTCCTACCCTCAGGTTTGATAATCTGCTAGAACCATTCACAGAATTCAGGAAAATAATGCTTATGGTTATCGTTTCATTATAAAGGATGTCCATAGGGTGAGGTGTGATAGGAAACACAAAGCTTCTGTGCCCTCTCTCTATGGAGTCAGTGCGTGTCACTCAACCAGCACATCAGTATGTTCACCTATCAGCAGACCCAACAGAGCATTGGTGTCCAGAGATTTTACTGGAGTACCATTACATAGGCATGATTTATTAAAGTGATGAAGGGGTTAAACTCAGTCTCTATTTCCCACTTCTCCCCAGAGGTTGGGTTGCCCAAGTCCCAACCCTCCAAACAGATGGTAAGCCTTTCTGGTGACCAGCCCATCTAGCACAACTGTGAAGCTCTCTAGGGACTCCACCAAGAGTCACCTCATTTGCAGCATAAGAGACACTCCTATTGCTCATGAAATCTAAAGAGTTTTAGAAGCTCTGTACTCGAAACCAGGGACAAAAACCAGACAGAATCTTTATTATACTAAAGGAAGTTTATGAGATAATGAAAACACATGTTATGATGAGAAAAAGTGAACATGGAACTAATTAAAGCATTGAATTTAAAGAGTAAGTTTTATAATTATTCTGTTTTATAATTATTGTCCCTCCCTCTTTTTTCCCTCCTGCTCTTAAAACCTCTATCAAGATTCCAGCCATTTAAAAAGACTCAGCATATGTCACGAGTAGGTAATTGTATCTTAGCTCAATATGAAAAAGGATCTGTTATAATTTATGTTTGGATTTCATTAATGAAGTATAGGACAAATTTCTGAAGTATAGGCAGTTTAGCCACTCTTCATAAATAATGTTTCTCTAACAAGAACAGTGAGAAGGCTGAGTGACCTGCCTAGGAGAAAGGAAGGAGGAGGGATGACATGGAAGCAAGTGCAGAACTCGTAGAGTTACAGATATGATGAACATATGTGCTGAAAACTTATGCTAGATATGCTAGAGTAAAAAGCTGTGATCTTTACATTCTACAATGCTATTTTGGACCTGCATCCACGAATGGACTCTTGAGATTCCACTAACTTTTCATATCACAAGTAGCCTTGGAAGTGGGCACAAATGCTTTGAAAAAGCCTGTGGGACTACTGTATTGAAATCACTGTGAGCCACATATCACTTCCCAGTGATGGGATGTTATAAGAGATCAGAATGAACGATGTAGACAAACATTCATGTTATGCTCAGTGGGAAGAAAAACAGGTTACAAGAATAAGTTTAATATAATCCTAATTCACATCTTCACACACATGCAGGTAGACAAAAAAAAAAATACTGGGGAAACATTAAATCAGTTAAAAATTTCTGAATCATGCACTGCATGATTATTTTTCATTCTCTTATTCTCTTCAAAATCTTTACATTGCTTATGTATTAGTTTTATCATAATAAGAATATTTAAAGACAGCACTGCATTCTTGTATATAGATTGCCCCATGATTATTTTCACTTTATTTCCTGTGTGTCTGAATGATAATCTTATCTACCCAAGTGGATTTCAGCTCCTGGAGTATAGACACAATGCCTCCTATTTTATGTGCATGGTTGCCTTTATGTTAGGTTCTTAGTGTCCTTCGGTTTCTAGTGGACACATTTGCTGCCCAGTCTGCATCTCGGAGCAATTGAAAAAAAAAAAAAAGAATCCAAGATACCAAAAGATGGGATTAATTATTGTCAGTGACAATATTGTTTGCCTAATTTTATCTTAAAAGTCTCCACAACATTCTCTAACCCTCTTTCTCAGTAAAGCCTGTAAGATTTAAGGCCATTTGTTCCTAAAAGTCCCCTCCCAGCTCTGGACATGGCACTCACTTTCCTTCAGTTAAGATTGGTGATTCAAACCACATACCTGGGAGCAGATTGCCTTTAGAATGGGTGCCAGTTCATTTTCTGAAGTAGAGGACTGGGAAAAAATATTGAGGAATGAGTGATTTTTTTCTCATAGTGTACTATAGTACAAAACCATTCATTGGTTAAAAAAATATCATATTAGAAAACCATCAAGAGCAAAACAGATAAGGTCTTCATTTTATGGAATTCACCCCTTTGATGTAGAGAAAAAATCTTCTCAATAAATATATAATTTAAGGACATTTCCCCTAATCCTATGATGTCTCATTGTCAATAAGTGTTAGCTACAGAAATAGCTACCTTCAAGCTTAAAGACACCTCATTTTCTATTTTGTTGCATTATTCATTCATTCATTCACTCATTCACTTATTTATATAAACAAAATTTAAAAATATCTGCAGGCACCTTCAATATAACACTGGGGAAATAAATAAGAGGTAGAATGTTTGGTTTGACATCCTCTAGTGGAACTCATCACCCAATAGACATCATGTTTCTGGTCAGTGATTATTACCTGGATTTCATAGTTTTTCCAGTCCTGTAAGTTAACAACTTAAAATGGCTCAATTACTTTTTCTTTTGCAATCTGTTAAATATAAACTGAAACATAATTTAAAACACATGGACTTTGCATATACCAAATTATAGTGTGTAGGACTCTTTCTCATCTCCAAATAACTAAGAAATAAGGAAACGAGATTTCCTACTGTATATTAAACTTTAAATCAAGGTAATGAAGATCACTGCTTTTTAACCAATGAGGACTGGCCTTGATAACTGCAGCTGGCCTTCTCCAGGTAATGCCCCTGCAATGTCATGAGTTAAGTCTTGACAATAGCAATTTCACCGTATAGTATCAATTATAGAATTCAGGAAAGTTAAGACACCTTAAGAGGACCAAAGGTAAAAATACATATTTTATTAGGTGAAGAAACAAATTTTCTGGAGGTATTATTTAGAAATATGCTTTCTCGGGGAGCTCCAGAAGTTTTTCTCTCCCTTTGTAATATTAAAAAAGAAGGTCTTACATCATTTTTCCTGCCAAGGTGAATTCTAAGATAGGAACTTTTGAGTAAATGTCTTTGTTTGCAATAATTGCTTCCCTGGCATTGCAATATAATGCTGCCATTTCCTTTAATCTAAGTCATATATGTTTTGGTATCTGACCATTCAAGCTATTATAACAGGAGACACAGAAAGAAATTACTTTGGCCAGTTTCCTGAGATGTTAGAATAGATGCTGTCATTTACAGCCACAGGTTAGGAGAAATCTCTTGAAAGAGCAGGGGCATCTATCCCTGAAACCTTCTCTGTTTTATAGCAACATGATAGAACATGAACACCATCACATATTGGGTTTTCATCTACTGATTGACTAGGTCTTTGATGGTAAGAGATAATGACAAATACAAACATTCAATGACTTAGCAACAAGAGAAATAGGGATTTACCTTCAATCATCCAAAAAAAACAACAACCCAAAATGCAATTTGGACCTATGAAAAGGAATTCCAGAGAAATAGAAATTCCCTGTGGTGCATATGAGCCCATCAATCACAGCTTTATGTCTCCATTAAAAGGTACCTCTTTCTCTGTACTAACGAGCAGTTGGCTCATCTGCCAAGGCACTGACTTCGCTCAGCTTGTGCTTCATCCCCATGCATGACCTCAGGGATTTCTTTTTCTTTTGGCAAATGCATTTACCTAGGAATTATTTGGTGTTTCATAGGAGATTTGTTCTGCTGGCATGCTGTGTGCCTAAACAACAGTGATTTTCTTTAAAAGTCAAATAATGGGTTGGTTCAGCAAACATCACTCGAGACTGATGATCTGCATTTATTTAAATTTTGCACAAAGAGGGAATTTTTTTTCATTTCTAAATAGTTTTCAGGGGCTCAGTTTACACTAGGTGATGTTCTAGACCCTGGAATTTTGGTGGTAAAAAAGATAAAATTTCTTCTCTCATGTTATGTACAATAAATGAAAAAAAGAAAAATGGAGGGAAGGAAGCAAAAGGAGGAGAAGGTGAAGGCCAGGAAGAAAGAAAGAAGGAAGGAAAAATAAGGAGTGGGGAGGGAGGGAAGGGAGGAAAGAAGAAAGGAGCAACAAAACTCTGAAGGAAACAAACAAGAAATAGAATATGTGTATGTAAGCCATGGCATTTACATATATCACAACTCAAGTTCAGAGGAACGTACAAATTAGAGCCTTACAATTTTAAGGATCAAAGACCTTTGAAAACCTAGCAGGTATGGGCTATTTCATTGCTGGGCCATGAGCATGCTGGTCTCTGCAGTGCTGCTAAGAGAATGTAACGTGGAAACAAGACCCCACTCCACATTTCCACAATGGAAAAGAAACTGAGTTTTAATTATAACCCCCTTCTTGAAGAGTCATAATTTATATTACCATATGAAAGATTCTGGAAAGTCCTGAAATGCCAATTCTATTAATAATTTCCTGAATCTATCTTAATGTGGAAACTTGTTTCCTCTCCCACGTTATTAACTTTCCACCGATTTGCTTTCTGATGGTTTTCATGTGGTAGATTGGTTACTGGAAGAGGCATCATTAAACAGAAAGCTCAGCATTAATAGAGAGTGGCCAAAAGACAATAAAAAAGGAGTATCCATGCCCTAGGAATGTACAACATGAGTATAGGTTATTTTAATTGATTAGTACCCATTCTGTGAGAGTCCTGAGGATTCAGGGATGAGGAAGGTACAGTCTTTGCCCTCAAGAAGATACAATATAATAGGGAAGATATTTACATGAAAATTAAAATTTATAATTCAGTATTTCTTGTTACTGTAGAGAGACAGGCATAGGGTGCCAAGGAAGTACAGAACTCACCCGGTTAAGCCTAAAGGAGACCTAAGAGACATTTCCTGGAGAAAGTGACAGGAATTGTAAATATAATGTTACTGGAGAATAATTCATGACGGTACAGGAATTACATGTATAAGATTACCTGGAGAATAATTCATTATAATACATGATCAAAAACGATATCATGTAGTTTAGGTAGTATATCCTGTACAAATTCAGTAATTGGAAGAAAAGATCATGGGCACTTGGTGGGGTGTGGGTTTCCATTAAGATAGTGGAACATAAGTGAGATCTTGAAAACAGGGGGCCAATAATTATAATTATTTATAATTAATATTATTAGTTATCATTAACTGGTTTGGGGGGGCCTTCTCTGCATTATACTTAGCCTAACAATTTACACAACACCTTATCTACTCCTACGAGTAGCCCCTTGAAGTAGACTTCACTGTTACATTCTTCTATAGGTGAGGTAAAGAGCCTTCACAGTTCAAGGACTTGATGAAGGGTTACTTCAAGGTCAGGGCAGGTGTCTGGATTCCAACCAGCCCTGAGGCCAGATGTCAGTGTCTGTGAGCCTCACCATGATGGTGATTACATTATCTAAACCTGATGCAGAGTGATAGAATGATAGAGATTTAGAGAATATTTTGAGTTATGTGAAAGATAGATTAAGAAATGCTCTTCACACAGAAGACAGCTTGTTTGTTTGTTTATTTATTTATTTATTTATTTATTTATTTATTTATTTTAGTTTAGTTTCAAGTATATAGTACATTGGTTAGATATCTGTATAGTTAGTAAAATAATCCCCCAATTTCTCCCTCCCTCCCCTGACCCTCCACCTAGCCAAATGTATTAATGCTAATTGCATTCCCTATGGTGTGCTCCTCATCCCTGTGACCATCCATCACCTACTAACTTGTACTTCTTTAACCCTTCACCCCATTCTCCTGGCCCCCCAAACTTTCCTCCCTTCTGTCCATCACCAAATTGTCCACTCTATTTGTGAGTCTGTTTTTGATTAGTTTGTTCTTTTTATTCTTTAGATTCCACATATAAGTGAAATCGTATAGTGTTCATCTTTCTCTGTCTGACTTAAATACCTTCTAGTTCATCAAAGCCATATCTTTTCCATCCCCTTCCTTTTCCTACATAGGGGTCTTGTTTTCTTATCCTTTCAGCCACTCTATTTTTGGTTGGAGCACTTAATTCTTTTCCATTTAAGGTACTTATTGATAGGAATATAGTTGTTACCATTCTTTATTCCTGTTTTTGATACAAGTTTTTCTTATTAAACAAGTCCCTTCAACATTTCCTGTGATTCTGGCTTGGTGGTGATAAATTCCTTTAGCTTATTTTGGTCTGGGAAGCTCTTATTTTCCTTCAGCTCTAAATGAAAACTTTGCTGGATAAATTATTCTTGGTTGTATATCCTGGGTGTTTATCCTGTTGAATATTTTTTGCCAAGCCCATCTGTTCTGCATAGTTTCTTTTGAGAAATCAGCTGTCAGTCATATAGGTATTTCCTTATATGTAATTATTTGTTTTTCTCTTGCTGCTTTTTAATATATTTTCTTTGTATTTAAACTTTGACATTTTAATTATGATGTTTCTTGGTGTGGGCCTCTTTAGATCCCTGAGTTTTGGAATTTTCTGAGCTTCCTGGAGTTTTATGTCCATTTCCTTCACCATGTTAGGGTAGTTTTTTATCATTATTCAAACAGCTGTTTAATATCATGATTTTCTTCACTTATACTGATCAGACAATTATTTGGAGCCTTAATAGTGTCCCATATCCTCATTAAATTATTTTTTATAATCTTTTTTCTTTCCATTCTGATTGAGTGTCCTGATTGGCTTTCTTGTCTTCTAGATAGGGCATGTGATCCTCTTATTTATTCACTTTTTTATTCATTTGTTTATTCCATTGAATATATTTCTCATCTCAGATGTGTTCTCCTTTTCAGATTGGTCCCTTTTTATAATTTCCATTTTCATTTTTAACTCTTTGTTGGAGTTCTCTACACTTCCTAAAAGTTCATTGAGCATCTTCATAACTAGTGTTTTGAACTCTGCATCTCTTAGATTACTTGACTATTATCTCTGAATCTCTGTTCCATTCTCTCATCTTTTTTCTGCTTCTTTGTCTTCCCAATTTGGCTGCCTTTCCATGTCTGTTTCTATTTACTAAGGAAAGCTCCTAAGTCTCCCGGTCTTATTAGTGTGGATTTGTGAAGTAATTGTCCAGTGACAGAGTCCTGAGAGGGGTTCAGCTACAGGCCAAATTTAGCCCAAGCCTCTACCTCTCCAGGTCCACTTGTTGAGATTCAGCAAGCAATCCACAGATGCTGTGCTTATAGTTGCCTCAAATGGCCACACCATAAACCCAGATCAGCTGCCTCCACCAGTGTCTCAGCAGGGAGCACCTGCCCTCACTGAGGATACATCTAGATGTGGCTTGGGTGGAGCCGCAAGTTAGGGTAGGCAGAGTTTCAGGGAATCCTCTGGGCGGAGCGACCTCTGTCATCCAGTTTGATGATGTCACAGCTGTGGAGGCCCTGTGTCTGGTGCACTGGGAGTGGGGATGGCTCAACAGGAAACAATGGATACCGCTGGTGCTTCTGTACCGAGTTAGTCTCGCCTAGGCCCTCACTCCAAAAATGTTTCCATGTGCCCACTGCATGCAACTGGATTCAGCATTGGTGCTCAGAGCGAGCAGGTCCATCACTGAAAATTCGTTCGCCGATGCGGCCCCTTTAAGGGGCATCTGCCGCTGCTGCAGCCTCCATCTCACTCAGTCGCTCGGGACCCCACAGTCCTGTGTCCTTGCCCCTCGTACTACCTTCTGCTGTTGCAGGGTGCATTTGTGGACTTCTCCATCATTGTATGGCTTGTTCATCTAGATCCCAGGCAATTTTTCCTTGTTGCTGCTTCTTGTTTCTATCATAACTTTGATTTGGTTGCCAAAGGGATGAACAGAGCCTCTATCATCTATCTCCCAAGATGGCTTTTGATGTAACATGTTTACTATATATACTATGTTTCCTTTGAATTCTTGATACACAGGGATTTGATGACAAAAATGTACAAAACATTCAATAACTCTATATGAATTATAAATTCTGTTGAAGTCTGTGTGGTGACATAATGGTACCAGAGCAAATTTTATTTCATGTTCAAAGCTAATATCACACTTGTGAAAGCTCCTCTCTTCAGTGCTGCTATGTCTCTGAAAAGTGAACATTAAATACAGAGCTCAGGACTCTGTCTCTTCAAAGAGGAGGAAATACAGGAACAACTGGAAAGAAGGATCTGTACCTAAAAAAACATTTTTTAGTTAGAATCCAAAGTTGTTGTGATATTGGTATTGCAGGTATTTGTGCGTGTGCCTACTCGTGTTGAAACAGAACTGATGGGTAGAATCTTGATGCCTTGGTCCTTGGGACAGGTTTGCTTGACAAAGAAGAGAACTACTGCATCTTATGTTTCTATTTGAAAGAAAACCTGACTGGGGTTTAGATTGTTTTCATGTTGTTAAGAAATCATATTTTTATCTATAAGTTATATATTCCACCGTTTCTCCAAACATATTTTAAAAGAAAAGTTATACTTGTCACAGAGATTCAAGAATGTCAAATATATGCCAAAAAATTCTATATTTTTTATGAGATTATTGCCTCATATGGGGTTCCAGATCCCTCCACTTAGCAATCCCAGTATTCCTGGTAAAGTTTGGGAAGCACTGTCATAAATAACAAATAAACACGTACAAATTATTATGATTGCAAAATCTTTCAAAGCCAAATGCAGAAGTGTCAGTACTATGGGTGTGTTTTACATATTTTACCAACTCTAGGCTTATCTCCAAAGTTCTCAGGGTGCAAAGACACTTCCTCAAATAAGGAGAGCAGATTTGCCATTTCTGGCCAGCTAAGATCACTGGCCTAAGACGCGGGACGCTGATGGATTTGGCTGCGTGTCCAGAATAATTCTACTTGAGCCTCAGATTTAAAGGCTGAGCCCTAATTTCTAGTCGGGCTCTGCCTTCTTTCCTAGTTCTTAGAAAACTAACCTCTTTCACAATTGTGCTGCCTGATTTGAGTTGGTTCTACTTACCTTACCTGGACTGAAATTAATTCCTTTCCTATCACATGAAAAGTGAAATAAAATTTGCTTTGGTACCATTATGTCACCACACAGACTGTACACAGACTTAAACAGAATTTATTATTCATATAGAGGTATTGAATATTTTGAACATTTTTATTATCAAATTCCTGTGTATTTTTAGCTTCTCCCCCTCTCTCGCCACCACTATTCTATAGTCTCTTATATATGTATAGAATTATCACAATTTTAATTTTACATCTAAGTCCTGATCACTTGATTATTATCTGTCTTCTTCACTCGACTGTGACTTTGTCTACCTTTTACTCAACATCTTATCTCTCCTTTGTGGGACAGGATAGCTATAAGACAAATTGACCAGTGAGCAAATGAATTATGGATGAGCAATTGTTCAAAGAAGGTGTGGTGTCCACTAAATTATAAGAGATCTGCATGAAGTGAGCTCTTAGTCTGTTCCATCTCATTTGCCCTCAAATCTGGGGCAATCTTCCTTACAGTTTTCAAAATTCATCATGTAAGTAATACATACAAGTATATCAAAGGGTATGTTCCCTGCACAAAAACTTGGCTGTAACAAATATCTAATTTCCCTCTGAGAAACAAGCAAAACACCAACACATAATACATCAGGATAGATATCTGCAAAGTCCAAGATAGAAAATACTCTAGGCCAGCAAGATTGGTTTGATTTTCAACAAGAGGATGCTACTAAAAGTGATACCAGGGAGACACTGACAGTAACCTTCCTAGTGATATCCAGAGGCAAAGGTGCCCAAGGATACCTGTTCTTGACTTAGAGGAAATTGTATATCTGCTGTGGAAGTCACATCCCGCTTCTAGGCATACAGTTTATGAGCCCAGTGAATTAGGGATTGTCAGACACTCTCCCCTGCCTCCCTCTCCCTAACACTCCCCACCAGCCTTCTTCTTCATCTCCTATTTCTTAGCTATCCTTTAGGTCTTAGCTATAGGATCACTGCCTTCAAGTTTTTCCCAACTCCTCTCCACTGCAGCCCTCATACTGAGAGAGCCCGCTCTGCCCTGGGCTCTCTTCACATTGTACACTTTCCACATTGTATGAGTTCCATATCATTTCATACTTACTTATCTACCTGTTTATATCCTTCAGTATATGGGGGATTACACCATGACAATAGTGAGGTCTGGTTTGTTTATCGCTTGCGGTGCCTTGCAAAGAGCCAGACTCATAGCAACTATTCACTAAATGGTTATTGAATGAATAAATTGTTCTGATCCCCTTTTTAGGTAGACACTTTTGATTATTATGGGCCTTACATGAAGAGAGGTACACTGGGAGACACATGCAGGTCCAAAGGAGAGCATGTGTGATCCCCTTTTCATTTCTCATCTCACTGGAAAGTGAGAAATTGGTGTTCAGGGCACTTAGTAAATATGAGTCCATTCCTGAGAGAGAAGCTAGGTTTGGTCAGGTCCTATCTAGTTTCATAAGCAGCACCCCTCACACAACAAACACCTTCTCCATCTGCATCTCTTTCTCACCCCAAGCTTTGCTTTTGAAACATTCACACACAGGAGGGAAAATGATTCCACTCTGAACCTGAAGGCAGTTCAGTGCTGACAGAAATGAGCAAGCAAATGATAAAAAGCGGCTTACAGAAACACTTCATTCATCAGCAGTGCCCTGATGTTAGGTGTTTATTCAGTTTAATATCTGTGTAGCTGTTTAGCTATTGAAAGGTATGACCTAAATATATGCTACATTGAATCTGCAAAGAATTTAGCCTATAATGAAAAAAACAGCTTGTCTTTCTGGTTTCATCCCAAAAAACCTACTTTCACCTGAGATGAAATATCATACAGGGCTTTATTTCCCCCTTTTCCCAGAAGCCTTGGGTTTAGTGAAAATAAAACTTAAAGCACAAGCGGACCCTTAAGCTTAACCTATGGAAGGAGCCCTTACTGGAGTCTGGGGAGGGTAGAGTCCAAGGCGGGCAGTGTTTTCCACTCTGGGCCAAGCTCTTGTTTCTTTGTTGCTTGATTCTGAGCTTCGCTTCCATATTGATCAAATGACAAAAAGGAAGGAATAAAAAGTAGCGGGTCTTTAGGGGCCACTTGAAAACTTTATCCTGTATTTCAAGAATGGACCTTGACTGTAGTTGTTTTAACCTGTAATTATGATTTGGATGATTACTACCATTATTGCACATTTTCAATATTCCAGACCCTGTGCTAAACCCTTGTTATGCATTCCACTTAATGCTTACAATAACCCTATCAGTTTGGTACTCATGTCATCACTTTATAGGGCTTAGAGACATTAAATGATGTGTTCAGACGCAGTGCCATGACTTACACCTGTGTCGGTCTGATTCTAAAGTTCTTTATCTTTGTGATGGCTTCCCTAAAAGCAAGTTAAATATCACTCGGTAAGCACTGTCAAGCACTGTCATTTCTAACTTAGGTGACCACTGCCAGCAGCCTGTTCCAGGCTTTAGTCTTTTGTGATTTCTGTAGCTTTTTGAGGTCATAACCCAAACTTGCTGGGTATAATACATCATATTGATCATTACTATAGGAGAACCTTGGCCAACAGTAAGAGTAACCTATCAGGAATGCTTTCCAGGTAATGCGAGAAACAAGAACCATTATACACTTTAAGTCAGGGAAAAACATGTAGTCTTCCATGCTTTCCAAGCTAAGGGTTTCGAGCACTTCAAAGGGAGGAAGAGATACATATGAGAGAGCAAGTCATGTTCAGAATGAAATAGAGTAGTTAGCATTCATACGAGGCCAGTCGTTTGTGTTCAGTAGAGCTAAAACAGGTAGCATTTAATTTTAAAAAATCCAGTCACGTAAAATCAGTCTGCATGATTTCAGTCTTTGATTCAACAAATATTTATTGAACATTTACTTTGTGGGAAGCTCTGTCCTGGATGCTGGGAATTGCTTGCTCTGTTTAAATTTCTGTTAAGGTACTCAGATCATAATGTAATTAAAGACAATTCATGATGACCAAAAGGTGGCCTGGAGCCCAAAGCAGTTTCCCCAGAGCCAGATACAAAACCTTTAGCAGAGGAACAAGCCACGCTGTGGACCAGCAACACTATCTCCCAGAGTGTGGACCCACCGAGGAGCCCCTTCTGTATCAGCTAAGGCACTGTTGCCAGCACACAATTCTGGTCTCTGAATAAGAATATGGGAAAAAGAAAAAAAAGGTTGTTGAAGCCTTTTCTTTTTTTAACATTTAGCTTTTTATTGAGGATTATCCTGAGGTGCTTTATCTGTGTCTTGAAGAAAGCACCTAGGATCTGAGGATCTAAGGCAATAGGATGGAAATAGAATATCCTCTGAATTTGATTTTTTTTTTTTCTACAACAGAACTTTGTAGATAAGGTCAATTGAAGTTCAGTCCTTCTTCTCAGGTCTCTGTGTCTTTAAGATATACAAATCCTCCCTCCATACCAGTAGACTTTGAGACTCATCTTTTCTTTGAAACTTCTAAGAGAATTTGCCTAGTATAGAATATATGGTGTGATAGTTAACATTTTACTTAGCACTTACTGTATGCCAGGCCCTGTACTGAGCATCTTTATAGAAGCTCCTTTGGCCAGTTTTCTTTCTTATGTCCATTGTATAGATGAGGAAACAAAGAGTAGCATATTTAGATAATTTGTCCAAGTAAGTGGCAGAGCTGGGGTCAAATCCAGGTCTGATTTCAAAGCCCTAGACCTTAAACAATTAACATGCTCACCCCTAGAGTAAGTATGGAATGCCCGCTGTGTGCTAGATCCTCTAGACGCTGGGGTTAGAGGAGAGAAACATAGATACTGTGCCTGTCTTTAGTGATTTCTTTAGGTATGTGATGGAGACAAATAACAATCAAATAAACATGAAATATAATATGAGGGAGTGAGAGTGATAGCTACATGTGGATATGTGTTTATTACAAATAAGAAAAAGACTAGACAGGCATACACTGTAAGGGTGATTATCTCTAAGTGGTCAGATTTTTATTCTTTACACATTTTTGAAAATTTTCAAATATTTTGCAGCAGCTATAAATTTCTGATATAATAAGATGGAACCCATAAATATTATTAACAACAGAATTTAACCTTAGAAAATCCTGACAAACTGCATGTGGTTTAGGTGCACTTTTCTTACCTCCTTTGTTTTAGTTCTTTATATTACAAAAGAAACATAGTTTTGGTTTGGTAGGTTTGTTTTCAGGCTGTTCCAATGTCTGAAATATTTATTCCTCTCCAAGGAATAATGCTGGCTGACTTTGCCCAAGCTTTTCTGAGTTTGTGCACAACAAGGCTTCTAAACCCTGGCACCACCTTTGAATCTTCTGGGGGAGTTTTTAAAGTACTGATGCCAGGGTTTCACTAAAACAGGATAAAAAGTGTGTGTGTGTGTGTGTGTGTGTGTGTGTGTGTGTGTGTGTGTGTGTGTGTGAAATACCCTAGGAGATTTTATTGTGCAGCAAGGGCTGAGAATCCTTGGATAGTGGGCTCCTTCTCCCTGTTCCTCAGAGCTCCCAAACTCATATCATAGGGAGCATCCAGGATAGAGAGTGGCTCAGCACATCTTCAACCCCTGCTTTCTTCCCTTACTGGGTCTACTGTGGCCAGGGAGGAGGAAGGAATGGGCCTAAGCAGGTGGCCAGATTCAGGCAGAAGCTGAGCCTTCTCCTCCTGGTTGCAGCCTCTGCCACTTCCCTCCTGGCCTACTTACTCAGGGCCTGCAGTGGGAGGGCCTCAGGACTGGAGGACACCAGGAATTGTTAACAAAAGCCAAACACTGGGCAATGTGGAGCACAGAACACACCCAGCCACACTAGGATTTTTATGGTTCTGGAACACAGCACTCACTGCCACAGGTTTAGGCCTTTGCCTGTGCTACCCTCTCAGACTGAAATGTCCTTCGAGGCCAACTCTCTTCTTCCCTGGGGTTGAGTTCTGCTCCTTTTTGAAGGCTTATAAGCTCTGTGAGCTACTCCATGACCTGTTCCTCAGACAGGAAGACTCCCTCCCTCCTCATCGACAACAGGAATTTGTTCCCAGGGGTAAGGCAGCTCTTCATGCATTATGCCACCTGGGGAGGTGTCTACCTGCTGACCTAGTGGGAGTCCTCAAAGACAGTTTTGTCCTCATTCATTGCAGTATCCCCATGCCTCATGCGACTAACTGTCAAGAAGAAGGGCCCAGGACTTGGAGTCAGATAGAACCGTGTCCAATCCCAGTTCTGACTGAATGGGGCCAATTGCATGGGAAACCACCCAGCCTTTGGCTATCAGCTATGCAGATCATAAATGTAGAATCCCAGGTCTCACGCCCAGAATCTGCATTTAGCAAAACCTCCAATGGATTCACATGCACACTACGAGTTTGGGAAGCATCAGTGGACTTAATCGCGAATGCTAATGTACACGGTTGTCATAAGGCTTGACTAAAACAACCTACTCCAAATGTGCACTGTAGGGTGAAGACAGACAATTTTATTGCTTCTGCTCAATGAATGTTCCCTGGGAGGGGACAGGAATCTGCGGTGTCCCACACTGAGGGGTCTTGGGTCTTCCCCAGTGAGTGCTGGGTACTGTAGTGGAGCAGGCTTAGCATCCCGTCAGTTGTGGGAGGTGGGGTGGGTGGGGATAGTCCCACCAAGGCTGGGTTTGAGTAGGGCCTGTGATCTCTGCTCTATTAAGGGGCCTTGACCCCTGTGAAGAATAAGTGTGTACTGACCTGCAGTGCTCTGCTGTGCTGAGCCAGCTACCCCTCCCACCCCCATAAAGCCCACTTAGGTCTCCCCTACTTTGTGAAGTCCATTATCTGAATTGTGTGAAATCTTTTTTAGGATCACGGAGAGCTGCAGGCAATTCATATATGACCAAGCTGCGCACAGCAGGGTATGACAGTTTGGATTGGGCATCGTTGTATTAGTTAGACATTAGTACTGATTAATAATTCCATGAGTTGTACAAGATATGTGCCATATCATTCACATTTATGAACTCTTTTTTACCTACCATTTTATTGTATTGACTTATTTAATATTTGAGAATCATCATGAAACTCTGCACAGAAATCAACCTGGGGAACATTATTAGTGTTAAAAACTAGCTGGGGAACATTGCTCCTGTGTAATAGTATCTTTTCTCTTGGATTCCTTGTCTTGGTTGCTGCTGGGGAGAGAGCCGTGTGTCTGTCTGCCCCTCAGACCACCTCTCCCTGGAGCAGAGACAGGACAGATATCCCTCTGATTATGCCCACAGTGCTCCATTCAGATCCTGCTAGCCTATCATGGCAGATAATTAAGGGGAGTGATATTAATTCAATGACACGAGCTTCAATTTTTAACCTTGAGATCTTGCTCCCATGTAGATTAGATCAAGATTGTTTCTCAGTCCACTCTCTGGGACATGATGGAAAGGTTTTGCCCATGAAGCTAACAGAAACCCCTGAGGAGGTGCAGATACATGCCAGCAAAAGGCATGTGAGTCCTTCAGTGACACAGCCTGTGGATGGCTTGGGCCAGGACTGAGAATTGTGGATTCTGGGCAGCTAGGAGGCATTCTAGCAGGACTAGGAGCCAGTTGCCTGAGTGGAGCCAGGCTGGATTCTAATTATATAGCATAGACTCAGGACCCTGAATACACATTAGAGTTGCCAATAAGGTGGCAGACCAGGGAGCAGGAAGCCAGCAGGCACACAAGTATGTGGATTTGCCTTCTAGGACCTTATAATCTAATAGAAGAGATTGGACTCCCAGCTACAGAGAGTTCAGATAAATGTAGTTTTTGCCAGAGTGAGTCAACTTCTGCTTCAGCCTTAATTCTCAGATCAGAGCTCAGATGTAGTGGAGTGAATGAAAACAGAAGATAAAGTGGTGAACAGAAGATAAAGTGGAGGAATAATTGACATACAGTAAATTGCGCATACCTAAAATGTACAATTTGATTTGTTATCCGTGTACACCTGTGAAATCAACACCACAAATAAGATAATGAGCGTATCCATCCCCCCAAAGTTTATTTGTGCTCCTTTGTAAATCCTTTCTATCCATCCCTTTCTGCTCCCTCAACCCCCATACAACCTCAGATTAACCATCTGTCACTATAGAATAGTTTACATTTTCTAGAATTTTACATAAACAGAACCATACAGTATGTTCTCTGTTTTGTCAGACTTTTTTCACTTAGCATAGTTATTTTGAGAATTTTTTTGTGTAGTTGTTTGAATCAGTAGTTCCTTCTATTTTGTGGCTGAGTAGTATCCCATTGTGTATCACAATTTGTTAATTTATGTAATGATGAACATTTGAACTGTTTTCAGTTTGGGCTATTAAAATTAAAGCCACTACACATTCACATACAAGTCTTTGGACATACCTTTCATCTATACTGGTAAATACTTAGATATATAAATGACAGGATCATATGACACACATATATTTAACTTTGTAAGAAACTCCAAGACTATTTTTTCAAAGTGCTTTTATGCATACAATATTTGGGTTATATTTAGTGTAAAAAAAATTCTTTGTTTGTCTGATGTTTAAATTGAACTGGATGTCCTGCATTTTATCTGGCAACCCTATCCCTTAATAAAAGCCCAAAAGGGGGCCATTCCTTCCTAGATCAGGGTTTGGTAAACTTTTTTGTAAGGGCCCAGATAGTAAATATTTTAGGCTTTGTGGGTCATACAGTTTCAGTTAATTAACTCTGCCCTTATATTGCTCTGGCAGCCATATGACTGTGTAATATGTAAATAAATGAGCATGGCTGTACTCTATAAAATTTTATTTACAAAAAACAGGAGGCAACCTGGATTTGGCCCATAGGTTGACTCCTGCTTTAGATCACTGACTCTCAAAGTGTGGTTCCAGGATCAGCAGCACAAGTTGTCCCCTGGGGACTTGGTAGAAAAGCACATTCCCTACCCCAGACCTCATGAACCAGAAGCTCTAGGAATAGGGCTCAACCATTTGAGCCCCAGGAGGTTATGATGCATGCCAAAGTTAGAGAATCACTGTTCTAGATTCTTAGTTCTCATACATGGATGATCACCAGAGTCACTGGAACATTTTAAAATACAGACACAGCCCTACCAGACCCTCTGAATTAGAAATTCAGTAGGGAAGTGCAGAGTGAGGAAGTGCAGTTGACCATGTGTGTCTTTATATCTCCACAGGTTGTTCTTATCCCAGCCCCGATGAGAACATTTACAGTGAGTGAATAATGAATGTTAGATCCAGAAAACCACTCTTGGTTTAAGAGTTCAAAGCATGAAGGAAAAAAAAGAGTTAATCTTCCCAAAGTGACAGATCTTTCATGTCCTGAGTTACCACATTATGAAGATATGCATGAAGATGGAATTAGGTTCACATTAGGAGTATAAAAACAAGGACATCCTGTATTCAAAGATCCCTTTTCTTTGCACCGAAACTAAAGTGCATTTAATAAATCCCATTAACCACACTCCAATAATGGTGTCTCCCTAGGCGGAGTCATTCAGACTAATGCTCACTCCTCTTCTTCTTTTACTGGGTAGGAAAACTAACATCAAGTAACTCATACAGGGTCATACATTACAGTTCTTTACTATGAAGGATATTTTTCTACAGAAACAGAAATAATTAAATCAGCCAGCTATATTTCATTTTGGTTGATTCCTTTTCCCAACCTCCCAAATATTTTCCACCCTGACAAATACGTCAAAAATGTTATAAGCATAAAAAGGAAAACATGAAAATTCATTAAATGCCTGTTCTCTCATGAGATGGCCTCAGTTTATTTCTGCCTAATAGTTATTGACTGTTTTATTTCATTAAGAACAAATGATCAAAGGCCTTTGGGCTTAGGCTTTCAGTCTTTTCTCCCCCTCAAAATAGTTTTATTAATTAGTTGGCAAAACGAAAAGTTCTTTTATAGAAGGAGATAGCTAATAGGATTCAGGAAGAAGTTTTTGGGTTTGTCCCAAAAGGAGAAAAAAAGCCAATAAGAATCCTATACACTGGGGAGAACAGCATCTTCCCCATCTGCCTTCTTAAATTTTACTTTGAACACTGTGAGTTTGAATAGGCAACTGAAAAACAGTAACTCAGGCCCAAGTTAATTAAGCAACTCTGATCAGTAGCTCTCCGGTAGGTTGGGTAGGCCATGAGATTGGAAATCATTTTGGCATATCCTATTGGGAGTCACAAAGTGCTTCATGATTTTCAGATTTATAGAGGAGGAATGAAGAATTCTTTCAAACAACTACAAATCTCTTCCCAATGCACATTTGAAACATGTCATATGGATTCATTTTCTCTTGAAAACTCAGTGATTATGAGGAAAATGGAAAATTTGAAATACGAATATATACAAATACAGAAAAATAAATATAGCTCATTTTTGCATATGAAGGTGGGACTCTCTTCCAGTAGGATATTTCTGGAAAATTTTCCTATAGTGGAGATATTTCCACTTATTATCTATCTACCAGTTGATTAGCCAGGTGTAGTGCCGCTGTCTTTGAGCAGCTGACCTAGCATTTATCTGGTAAAGGCCCAGTACACAGGATGCAATAAATATTTGTGAACAAATGATTAAAATGTTGACCACAGTTTCATTCTTAGAGTCTACCGTGTGTCATATATATTTGGTTCTAAGTACTTGACATATTTGAAATGATTTATTCCTGATAAGAACCATTTGAGAGAGATATCATTTCCCCCAGTAAATAAGCAGGTTTAAGAGCAGGGACATAACTTGCCTTAAGGTAACACAGTTGATTAGAAAGCTGTCAGACTTGAACTCAGACTCATTCACTTTTACAGTCTTGTCTACTACACATTTCTTCTCCCTCTGTTCAGTTTCTGTACCACTGAGTAGATGACTGAGTAGCTATCAATAATAATGAATAACAAACATAATAATTTTAAAATTCATGTTTTTATTAACTTTTATTTAATAAAATAAATAAAAGTTATTTCTCATGACAGATTATAATCACCGTAAATTACTTCTAAAATGTTAACTTCGACATAGCCAAAATCAACACTGTAAGACCTTGAATATTTGAGTTCGGTATTTAATTATTTTTTCTAGAGAAATGCAAAATTTCTTCTACCTAATTCTCTCAAAGTTTAGAGACAGCATAGTGGTCAAGACCAGGGATTCTGAGATAAGACAAATCCAGACTCCCCACTTGCAAACTATGTAATTTAGGGGCAATCTCAATCTCCACATCAGTAAAGTGGGAATGGTAATAGTACCTGCTATACAGAGTTGTTGTGGGGAGCAGGGACGGGGGTAATAATATGTGGAAGCCATTGGCCTATTTCTGGAATGTGTAGGCATTCAGTGAATTTTATTTTCCTTTTTAATTTTTCTTCTGTTCTTGTTTGTCTATTTCTTAGCTCCTGTTTGATAAACATGGCAGGCAAATACACTCTGCTTGCAGATCAAAGTTCAAACACTACCCCACTATATGTACATATATGGGTGTGTGTGTGTGTAAATAAAATTTTTATTTACCTTTGTGGCATATAAAAATGCTGTTATCTAAATCCTTTGTGCCATTTTTTATTTTAAGTAGAGACTCTCCAAAATTTTCTTTTCCAGTATTTCAGTCAGCAAGCTGTACTAAGGAGACCATAACCAGAAAAACAAAACAAAACAAACCACACACACACACACACACACACACACACACACACACACACACACACACACACAAAACACAAAAACAAAAAAATAAAGCAAAACACTGGGGGAAGGCAGTATACATCAATCAAAAACAGGAAGAAGGAATCTTGCTCATCTGAGAACCCCTAAAATCTTCTAAAATATTCTTTCAAAAAAAAATAGAAGCACCCTTTTTATTAGCAACCTGGGAGAAACCCCCATACCCCACTCAATCAGGTACAGAACTAGAGTATGCCCCAAGGGCATTTTTAAGGTCACTGGGGGAGCAGTGTTGACAGGTGAGCTAGACCGTAAGGTTTTCATGTTCTGGAAAGCGCTCCCCACACTCCCTGGCTCCACTGCCCAGCAGCACCTGCCGATCACAGAAACGTGGAGTGGCTCAGCTCTGCTTGGCAGGGGCTATGGGGTCCAGTGAGGCATGCTGAAAGACCTGACCTGTGTGCAGGACTTCTCAAATGTGCTTTTCACCATTGTCCACGTGACTTCACTCTCCTCTGTGGAGTTTTGTTCCAGCAAGGCATTTTCTGTTTTTCAGTAGGAGGCCAAAGTGAGATTTGGAGCTTGCAGTAATAAGATTTCCTTTGGGGAGTTAGGGAGACGTGACTGTAATGAACAGGCCTCACTGTGAGTCATCAGGCATCTTTGTATCATCACGTTTAACAGCTGCCATGTATTGGGTATTAGCAGATGGTGCGTCCAGCATTTTTTATATATTATCAAATTTGACCTCAATAACAGCCCGACAAGATATTTATTATTATCATTATCTTAATTTTACACGTGAATAAAGAGGCTTGAGTGTTGGGCTACTTTCTGAGGACATAAAGCCTGCCGTTGGTACAGCTGGGGCTTACCCCTAGGCCTGTGCTTGTTTGCTTTTTACTGAAAGGATAAACACTGAGTTGTAAAGAGGAAAGCGGAGGTGTGGACACACAGTAGCGCCACCTGCAAATGGCTCATGGTTTCTTCATAAAGTCCTTCCTGCCTTGGCATTTCAGAGGGAAGCTTTCCTGCAAGGCACTGTGTGGGCACTTGAACAACAGGCAAGATTGCAATGCGCCTCCCTCATTCCTGAGGACAGTGGGCATCGCGTGGACCGTCGTCTCGGTTGGGTGTGGTGTGGAGCACGTGGAAGCGTGGCTCCCACTGTGAGGGAGGGAGATGTCCATGTGTTCAGGCTGTTGTATCATAAGGGTGAATGTTTGCACGAAGGAGAAAATAGAGTGGCGGGACTTCCTCCCTGGGACTTTGAGAAAGGGAACAAAAGCAAATTTAGAGTGACGAGGGGCCACCATCAGCCAGGGATGACTTTTGAGGAAATCTCCCTTATTTCCAGTCATTACAGAACCACCTTGACATAAACTTTCCGTGTAGGGAACAAGGAAAGAGCAGCACCTCTGAGAGCGTGGGCTGTCGAGATGGGAAAGCAGCAGGGGAGGAGGATTCTGCCACCACCGTGTGTGAGCCTCAGGACTCCTCAGGAGCCTGTGGCATCTCTTGAGCAGGTTGGTCAGGTCTCCTCAGAATTACGTACACTTGCTGAAGCAGCCTTGGGTGGCATAGCATGGACCAGAAAGCACCTGGAAGATATCACTGAATGTTAAGTGAAAAACTGAAACAAATGGATGGTATTCTGTGACATTTGAGAAGTATTTTACAGTGTTCAAAAGGCCACCACAGATAATTGGGAGATTCAGTCGTTCCTTCAAAGGAAGTTCCACCCAGCCTAATGGTGTGGGCAGAGCGGGCTTGAATTCCCTTGTCTCTTTTATAAAGTCACCTTCCATGCTCCATCAGAAGAGGAGATCCTCTGCCTGACAGCACCCTCACTACCTGGCACGAGGGCTCAGGGCATATTGGTTGTTGAGTTGAATTGAATGGATTAAGTCCTTTGGTCCCCTTCTTATTATGGGATGCCCCACCTAGCCCAGATTCTCAGACCCAATAACACACTAACACTAAGAGGACTGCTGCAGCACCCCTGCTGTGTATATTATTGATTTCTCAGAGGGTTTATCTGGAGGAGAGGGGATCCCTCTGTACCCTGCCCACATAGCCACGAGTTCCTGACCATTACCCACCCAGGACATAATGCCTTTTCTGAAGGTCCTTGGACAAGGCCCCTCTGCAGGTAGATTCCACCCTCTGTCAGGTGTCTGCGGTGCTCCTCGCATGTCCCCTCACGGAATGGAGAGGCTCGGTTTGCGTTGCTTGGCTATTCAGCTCTGGCGGTGCCAGTTACCACCCTGCTTTGGTGGGACCACATGGACCTCAGTGACCTCAAAGGCAGCAGACTAGGAGTGGAAGATGGCAAGCTTACAAAGAGAAACTGAGGTCTGAAATACTGAATTAAGGTTTGTTTGAAAATGTGATGTTAAGACGTGTACTACCACACATACGTGTGCTGAGGATGTATAGGCACATGCAGACTGCTGGCACATGTGTGGAATATGCATGTGAAGGCATCACATGACTCTCTATGCACCTGCCATGTCCAATGCCAGAAGCTTAGAGTGAGGCAGCGATGCACAGTTACCTAATAGAGTGACCAATAATTAGAGGGAGTCTCTGGCGTGGTCAAGGGAAGCAGTGATCCGAGGCTTGAAGGACGGGGATTCAGAAAAAAAAGTATAGGGTGAAGCAGGGAGGAGTGGAGTTTGAGCACGGGAGCAGGGGCTGGGTGCCAGTAGAACAGGCTGAGAAAGGGATGGCTCTGGAGTGACCTGACTGTCCAGTAGACCTGGGTCTTGGCTACCTGTGTACCATCTTGATACCTTTATTTAGAATCCCGGAAATTGACCTGGAAGGAGCTTCAGCCGTAGTGGTGCCATCCCTCCTGCAGTGGGGATGGGAGGTTGGACATGCAGAGACTGAGAACCAAGGCTCCGGGGTCAGGCAGACTCCACATTGGCTTCTGGCCCAGCAACTTAGAGGCTGTGCAGCTGCATTCACTTCCTCTCTACGGGCCTCCTTTTTGTTTCATTTTATGAGGATTAAATGAATTAACACATGTAAAGTATTTCATGTTGTGCCTAGTAATGGCCCAATAAATGATTATTACTGTTGTCACCATTAATTTATTGATAGGGCGACTGAGGCTGGGAGAAGTTAAATAGTTTGACAAAGATACACCAATTAGAGTCAGTGTCAAAGTTAGAGCCCAGGACTCCTGAGAGCCATCTCTGGGGAGTGGAAGAATCAGAGGCAGGAAGGTGGGAAAGTGGAGCTGCATAATGTTTAAGAGGAGGAGGCTTTGGTGTCAGAGGGCTCCAAGCCACAGGAATAATAAAACTTGGCACATTACCTACTCTTGTTGGACTTCATCTTCCTCACTGTCGTTATACTCTCACCTGCCTCATTGCAAACTGTGAGGACCAAATGAGGTAACAGGTGGGAGGACTTAGCAGGCAGCTGGGCACACAGTAAGTTCTGGGGGCGTGAACTCCTCATTAGGCCATCTTTGGATGAGCAGACAGGATCACTCTGGCCCCAGGTGCAACACTGTGTGGAAAATGGGTCTCAGATTTACTATTTGACAGAAGGTTGCCTCACAGCATGATTGGAGACAAAAGGGTGGCAAGACTAAATGATCTGATCCACTGCCTGAGAAGCCTTCGACCTGGTGTATCCCCCTTGGAAGAGCCAAGTAAACACCCGTCTCCTGGAGACAGCAGGCTTTCCTGGAAAAGGACTCAGAAAGCTGCCGCTCAGACCCACCAGAGCCGGGGTGTCAGCTGAGTCCTTGAGATTTACACAGCCAAGGACGAGAGGTCGCTGTCCCATTGTGCCTCTGCTCCACGCTGCTCTGAGACTGTCAAGGTCATATCCATCCCCTCCTACCTTTTCATTTTTGCTGATTCTGGGGAAGACACCAAGTCACTCAACAAACAGTTATCGAGCACTTTCTGTGTGCCAAGTGCTGTGCTTACCCCATATATCCTTGCAACCCTAGCTGAGGACATGAGGTATTGAGGTTCCATAGCTTCTTTAGGGCTGCTAGTCAGGATTGTGAGGGATTATTAATTATTTGATTAATAACAATTAATAAATATGTAAAATGTGCCAGGCATTGAGCTAAAGTTATTTAAATTAATTGTCTCAATGGTCTAATGAACTCAGACCGATTTTCACATGTGAGGTTCAAAGAGGCGAAATGGTTTAAGGCCATAGAGTTAATAGGGGGTGGAAATGGGTGTGAGCTCAGGCTCCAGAGTCCACACAATTAGCCAGATGAGAAAGGTTAGGTGAGCCAGGGAACAAACTGACGGTGAGGAGTGGGGCCTGTCTATTCCTTGGTTGGAATCTGGCCAACATCAGGGTGTCTGTGCCACATGGCTTTGTGGAGTGAGACCCTGGCAGGCAACAGAAGGAGAAAGAATCTGGGACTACGGCTTTTGCTCCAAGAACTCCCTACAGGCCCCTGTGCTCTTCCTAACTCCAGCTGGGCCACCCAGATCAGGAGTTTTGGAATCAGACTAATCCCTGGCCCAGTGATATTGGACAGACAGGTCCCTTAACTTCTCTGAGCCTCTGCTTGTTTCTCTGTAGAAGGAAGTGATATTACCAGCTGCCTGAGGTGCATCGGAGAGGATTAAATGAGAAAACACGTGAAACAGGGTCTGCCGCCTGCCTAGGAAGGGCTCACTGAGAACGCACCAGGCCATTCCCTCTTTATTCAGAGGACCCTGGCCGGCCTCTGAGCCAGGACTACTGTGATCACTCACTTTGACCTCCCTCCTGGGGTTGCACAGAGACCTGTTCCATTCATGTAATATAACAGCGCAGGCTCTGGTATCCGAATGCCTAGGGTCAAATCCTGTCTTCACCACTTACTACCTGTGTGACCTTGAGCCAGTTACTTGAATTCTCTGAGCCTTAGTCTTTTTATCTGTGAAAGGGGATAGTAATAATACACTCTAGGGTTGATGTGAAGATTAAATGAGATAATCTATATAAAGTGATTGGCAAAGCGTCCAACACATAGTAAACACTCAATAAACGTTAAACATGAAAAAAAAAACTATAAACTAATATTTATGTAGCATTGTCTGTGTGTCAGACCTAGTACCAGATGCCAGAGATACTGTGGTTAATGAACCTAACCTGGTCCCAGCCCCACTGGAGGTCACAGAGTCGAGTGAGGAAGACCTGCAAACCAGAAAACCAAGAAATTAATGTTACAAATTATGACATAGTACGGGGAAGAAACGAACATGATTTGGTGATAGAGAATAACCAGAGAGTCCTATGTTGTGGAGATCAAGTCAGGTTGTGAAGTCTGGAAAATTCTGCATACTATAGTTCCTCTCCTGGAAATTCATAATGTTCATTACCATATTAAAGACTGTGAAATCTTCATGAAGAAGTAAAGAAATCCATTTAATTTTGTTTAACCTAGGCTTTTCCAAATTTTCTAACTGCAGACTCTTTTTCCCTGCAGACCTTTTAATCATCTTTTTTAAAATTAGTGCTCTGCTAAACACATTTCAGAGACTGAACTAAGCTAATATTTCTCCGTAATTAGCTGTTTTTGGCAGCCCCAGGCAGGACTCTTTCATTCATTATTCTTTAGACTATAATGACAATACTGCTGGTGAGAATGTGTTTGCAGGTGTCACATTCATCCTGTGTTGCTTCACAGCTATTGATTTCTTCTCTTTCTCGGAACTTTCTTGGTACATTTATTCATGTCTCTTTGTTAGCAAACTAGTTTTCACTGTCTGTTTTGCAGAGGGGTAAAAAAAGGTCCCTTTCAAGAGGCAATGAATTCAAGTGAGTTCTGCAGCGGGCATCACAGCATGGAGAACTGACAGCATTTTCCTGGAGCCAGCTCAGGACACCTGCACCTGGATGGTGAGAGCAAATGTCCTGCTTAGAATTCAGAGGTGACAATGAGGCCGCCAAGCCAGCTGGCAAAGAGGTCCTGGGCATTCCCTGATCGGCACCAGCAGGTAAGAGGGAGAGAAGAGACACACAGCCGCAAACCTGTGTCACTCTCCAAAATAAATGAGGCTAATCCTTTGCCACTAAATAGCAGGGTAGAGTGTGGAACAGGCAAAGGGTGACCTTGGGGCACAAGAAAATAGCTGTCTGCACATAGTGTCTCATACTTCCAACTTGAGAGGGAGCCAGAAATGCTACCAGGGCTGAATTAAATACAGATATTTTATTAAAATTGTAAATATTTCATGACCTTGGAGATCAGATGGATCTGCATTTGTATCCTGACTCTGGCTTCACACTAGCTCTACGACCTTACTTGTCCTTTCTAAGCCTCAGTTTCCTCATCCATAAAGTGCAGATATTTCTACAAACCTCATATGAGGGTTCATCTGAGGGAAAATGGCAGTAGTGTACTGGTAGGCACTTGGCAGGATAGTTTAAACGGTTACTTTGCCTCCTTGGCACCTTCTGAGTTACAGTCAACTCTCACTGCCAAACGATGAGCAGTTCCCTAGATACATCCTATCAGAGAGATGGGGACAATGGTAGGGAACAGAAAAAAGGATGGGGAAGGTTGTAGGAGCACTCAGAAATATCAAGAACATGGGGGACCCAACGCCTGAACTCCACTGACTGCAACCAGTGAAGCATGGGGGCCTTCGAGGCAGCGGAGAAGTAAAGAAAGCGGAGAAGCCTGGAAGGGCTCCACAGAACACTGTGGCTCCCCGACATCATTGCTCAGGGCAGGGTGGGGTCTATAATGTACAGTGAGAGTCAAGGGCCAGTTGTGTGGCTGGCAGTGACGTTCTGCTTTGTGCCTCAGGTGGCTCCCTGGTCAACAGGAATTCTCTCTTTCTCCTAAGGATGTGAGGAACATGGTATAGAGAAGTGTACAAGACGGGGATTAAAGAGACCATCTCATTCACTTCCTTCTTCATGGGTAGAGAATTGGACGTGGGAGGAAGACTGTCCTACGCAGTGAGCCACTATGATCTCAAAAACCTGGTTCTTCACTCTCAGTTTCCTCCTCCTTCTGGACCTAATTCTGCACAGCGGGAAAACAGCCCCGTACGGGGAAAGCTTACCTACTGAGCTTTTGTTTGGAGACTGGGGATATCTCAGTGCAGGGATAACGTACAATGACAGGCAGCATATTTGAACCTACATATTAAGAAGCCATCTAACAGACATCTTTTAGTCTTCCCTTCGTTCTTTTGTCTTTTTGCCTTTTGTGATCATGGTGATGGTACAGTGACCATTTCGTGATTATGAGAATACCTCGAGGCAAGATAGAAAAGTAGGAGGAGGATGGGTCATCAAAGGTGTCATAAAGCCATGATTACGGTCTGGACTGTCAACTGTGATCTTATTTATAGAGAAAAAGGCCTCCATTTTATACTGTGTGTGTGTGTGTGTGTGTGTGTGTGTGTGTGTGTGTGTGTGTGTACAGGCATAGGGAATAATGTTAGAAAAGCTTGGCTTCAAATCTCAGGTCTAAATGATTTAAGACAAGCTAGTTAATTTTTTCTCTAGAATACCCATTTCTTTATAATGACATAAATAATAATTGCTCTAATTCGATACTCTGTGCCAGACACACATCTAGAGCAGGTGTCACTTCTCTTGTACAGATGACAAAACCAAGGCTGAGATTGTCAAGGAATTTGCATAGGCAGGAATTCAAGACTTAGAATTACCTGACTCTGGATATCTATGCTCTTAAAACACAGCTATCCAAAAAATGGGTGAAATACTATTTACTTCAAGATTTGTTGGGAGGATTATGTAAATGGGAAGCACTCATTTAATAGTAGCTACTGTAATCATTCTTAGGTAAAGTTGTTTCTTATTTTAAATTTTTACTAATTTTTTTATTTTGCTAGTTTGATTTATGAGACCTAAAAAAAAGAACCTGTGGGAAAAAAGGGAGCAATCACAGAGGTAAAAGGAAAAGGATTAGGATGGGAGGAAATTTTTCCTTTGCTATTTTTGGCAGTGGCCAATATTTTATAATTAGAAGCTAGTACTTTCTGCTGTATCTAGCCACTCATACTGGACCCTGGACTGGGAATAGCAGGAAATGTGTTCCAGTCCAGGTACATTAGTTATTGGCTGTGTGACCCTAGGTAAATTTCTTTCATTTTCTGGACCCTAGATCTGACCTCTGTAAAAAGAGATAGTTGCATTCGGTCATCTCTAAGGACCCCCTTCCTGTTGCTTCTCTGATGTCGTCAGGCTCACACAGAATGGGTGTACCCTCAGTGGAATTCTTATCCAATGAAGTCTTCATTGAGTCATATCAAGATACTACATATTCAGACATGTTTATTTCATAAGTTACATGTTACATATTTAAGACATATGCTAATTTCAAGGCCACTACTCACATGTTAATTTTAGCATTTTATTACTAAATCATTTTTTCCTTAGACACACACTGCAGTTACTTCTAACAATTAATTCTTTTTAAGATATTAGAAGAAAAACTTACAGATAAAATCAAAGTATCAGTAACCCTGGAATCTGACTTCCTTTCCAGATTCTGTTCAGACTGCTATTAAAAATCAGTCTGACAGGAATGAAAGGTGCTTCCAAGCTTTCAGGATAAAGAGAAAGCATCCCAGATTGCTGTGCTTTCTTAGCCATGCTGTGAACTGCTTGAGTGACCTTGGCAGCCTTGTTGATGAACCCCCTGTGGCCCATTACACATTCCAAGATGCCAGGGCTCCCAGGCTGTCAGCAGTGGGAGTAATTATGAGGGAGAGTCAGAGACAGTCTTGGGGCAGGTATCCAACCAGGAGGTCACAGGGAGTTGCGTTACCTTCTCTGTACCCAGAGGACAAGACAAAAGCCCATGATCCAAAGTATTTGAGGAAATATCGGGAGGAACTTCCTGTAACCAGCCACTTAAAGTCAGTGGCCTTCTCATCATTTTAAGAAGGCAAATGGAGGTCATGTAACCTCTTAGTGATGTTGTTGAGGGCATCAAATTTTAGGTGGAGGTGTGCCTGGGTGAATGTCATCTTTTCTTCTATTGAGACCCAGGAGTACAGGCCTTGTTTGCATTACTGTGAACTAAACCCCAGACTTTGGATTGTGTTAGTTTTTCCATTAACATTCTCTTTATGTTTTAGAGAAATCTAAGGAACCCTGTTGTGCTTAGTTGTTATGTCCCCTTAGTTTTCTGGGATCCATGTCAGTTTTTTAGTCTTTCCTTTTTTCCATGACTATAACAGTCTTGAGGAAGTCCTCCATTATGAGTTCTTCTGGTGCTTTTATCATTATTAGAGTGTTTTTTATCATTATAATGTGTTTTTTGAAAGAATATGCAGAGGTGAAGTCATGTATTGGGACACACAACATCCACATGACAAGAGTGGAGAAGTTAACCTTCACTGCTTGGTTAAGGGTGTGTTTGCCTGGCCTCTTTATTGCAAAGTTTCTATTTTCCTATTCCTCTCTGCTCTTTAGATAGGAGTCACTAAGTCTAGCACACGTTTGGTGGGGAGAGGGCTTAGAAATATAATCGATACTTTGCATATTGACCTTGTATCAACCTTACTAATTCACTTAATAATCCTAATCACCTCTTTTTGGAGTCTTCTAAAATATCAGTGCAAAATCATATCTGTTTTGAAAAATGACAATTTTACTTCTTCCTTTGCAATTCTTCCACATTTATATTTTTTCCTGCCTTATTGCATAGATTTTTAATATAATATGAAATCGATATAATAAATATCATTGTCTCACTCTCAGTTTTAGAGGGAGAGCTTTCAACATTTTACCATTAGGTCTATAAATAACCCTGTGTGATAATTAGAAAGTTTCCTTCTATTTCTATTTTCCAAGAGGTTTTATAGTGAATAAATGATGGATTTTAGTAAATCTTTTACTATATCTGTAAAAATAATCATACAATTTTTATTTTGTGAAGGTGGTAAAAGATACTGATCAATTCCAAATGTTAAATCAACTTTGTATTTCTGAAAGAGATGTGATCAGGATATATTATTCCTTTTGTGTATTGCTGCATTTGACCAATATTTTGTTTGGAAATGTTGTGATTTAGTTCATGAGTTATTCCAGCTTTATTAAATGAGGTGGGAAGTGTTTCTTAATGTTTTTTAATCATTAGGAAGATTTGTTCTAAAAATAATTATTACCTTCCCTAAGTACTTAGAAAAATTTGCATGAGGAGCCATCTGAGTACATTTTGGAGTCAAGGAGGCAAATTTTTAAATTATGGATTAAATTTTATTAATTGTTATAGGAGCATTTACATTCTTATTTCCTCTGTCAGTTTGAAATTTTGGTTTTCTGGGAATTTAACTATTTCATCTAAACTTTCAAATTTATTTGAATACATTAGTTTATAATTTCCTTATTTTGTGGTGTTCTTTTTTATTCCTGATGTTGGTAATTTGTGTCTACTCTCCATTTTTTTTTTAACTTGATCTGTCTTGTCATGGTTTACCTAATTTATTAGTCTTTTTATAAAATCAACCTTTTCTATTTCTTTCATTGATTTCTGCTCATATCTTTATTGTTTGCTTCCTTTTACTTTGGATTTAATTAACTTTTTTCTATTTATTTGAGAATGCCTTTTGTTAATGCCTAGAATGCTAATTTCATGTCCTCTCCTTCCCCTACTTGTATGTATTTTAAGCCATAAATCTTTAAGTGTACCTTTCTTTACCTTCATGTTGCAGTTCTGATATTTATTTTTTTATTATTTTCAAATTTTTAGTTTTCTTATTGACCAATGGCTTATATAGTATCATGCCTCCATTTTGAAACATATAGGTATCTTCTGGGTCACACACACACACACACACTTTCTAGTTCTCAGTGGGGAGGTTGGCCTGAAATACTTACTCTCCCCTTCCTCTTTATTTTTGAATACTTCATAAAGATTTACTTCTCCATGAAGCTTTCCCTAACTATCACCATTCTCTTCCCTCAGCATTTCCTATCTGGTTCTGTACGACGGTTGGCTCCTATATTTCTGACAATGGGAGTTATGCTCTTCTTTCCTGGTTGCATTTGTGCTCCTTCCAACCACTGCTTACACCAAGGACATTATATTTTAATTCATCCATGCCTCACTTCAGCACTTCATACATAGGAGGAAATGCCAAGGTTGTGTTTCAATGCCTGGAAACTGTTACCCTGCCACCAGCCACACCCTTTGAGTGAACACCAACTACACTGTCTGCTGGTAAAGGTGATGGTCAGTGACTGACTTTGATGTGACCAGTTACCCCACCAAACACATAGCTGTCACTCTCACAAGACTAGAGGTGTTTGTTCTCCCACCTGGCTCCTCTCCCTGTATACCTGGAACTCAGGATTGTCTGAGGTCAGAAGCCCCAACAACCACAGGGACAAGTCTGATCAAGCCCTGGCCCTTCTGGAGCTCAGATGAGGCACGCCAAGGTGGTTCTGTCAGCCCAGTCTACTATCACGGTTGCTTGGAGAAAAATGAGGGTACTTAGGAGTGATTTAATTGTATGGGTTGCAGTGACTTGCTCTGTTATTGATTTCATATATTCAAGGAATCTTTAAAGTGATTATTCTTAGAATGGGCAACCGCAACCACATTGATTTCTGTGAAGTTTATAGTATCTGGAGAGGAGCCAGTTCTGCTAGGCAGAATACATTTGGAAGGGAAGAGGCTTTTTAATGAGGTTCTGAGAGGCAAATGTTGCATATGGAGTGAGCAAGGGGGCTAGCTCAAAGCACATTGCTTTAAACACAACCGGCATATTTCACTTATGCTCTTCTCTTTTCTTCATGTGCAAATCCAGCCGTAGACATTCAGTTTCTTTCCCATCTGCCCCAAACTTGGGATACTAAAGACTAGATAAGAGAGGCACCAGAACGTTTTAATGTAAAAGGTAATAATTTAGCCCTAATACTATTTGTGGTTTAGTTTACATTTGCACATGAAAAGAAATAATATAATATAATATAATATAATTAATATATATACATATTAGCAGTAATTATTTTCTGGTAAGTAGAGCATAATTTATTATTATTATACACAATTATTTTTATATTCAATATGTTGGTATGGCCAAAAAATATTTCAAAAAGGACTGTATCCTCTGACCCAGTGTACCACTTCTAGGAATATATCCTAGGTTAGTAATTTAAAACATAGAAAGTCTATAACAAACTGTTTGTAACAGTGAATGAGCTGTACTTTTAAAAATAATCTAAATATGAAATTATAAGGATATGTAGTATTAAATAAATATTGATAGTTATGGTGTGGACTATTATCTGGTCTTTAAAAACATTTTTAAAAAGGTTTTTAATGATTTGGAGGAAAGCACAGTACAAATTGTGAAAAGAAAAATGTTAATTTATGCATTTTATTTACAATATAATACTTTTTATATAATCATAATTCTGTAAAATGTACAAAAAGTGTTCAGTAGGTGGCTTTGGATGTCAGGATCCTAAGTGACTTTTCTGTCTTATATATTTTCTGTATTTTCTAAATTTTCATTAGTGAACAAAGATCATACACACAATCATTGAAAAATTAATATTAGAAAACTTTAGACCCTGGGAGTTAGAGTGTTGCTTACTTAAACTCTGAGGAGACTAATTGAGGCTTATTGAGGCTTAAGTGAATATAAATTTGCACATTCATCTAATTTTCTCTCTAAATTCAAACTTAAAAGCTTATACAATTATTGAACCAATATCTAGAATAATTTTACCAATTATTTGGAAATGATGTTAAATGTGAAAGCAGAGGTACACAATTAAAATGAGCCAGAGGGTCTGAGGTCAAATGGATGTTATTTCATTTTCAGAAGATGAGGCATCAGTA
Organism: Cynopterus sphinx; assembly: GCA_030015415.1. Taxonomy (NCBI): domain Eukaryota; kingdom Metazoa; phylum Chordata; class Mammalia; order Chiroptera; family Pteropodidae; genus Cynopterus; species Cynopterus sphinx. The sequence continues at coordinate 29,435,007 of CM057387.1, read as the reverse complement.
TGCGCAATAATTAGCCTCTGTCTTTTTCTGAAGAAATGTTTATTCTGCTCAGAGACCCTGTTCTAATCTGATGCATTTATATTTAAAGGGGTTTTGAATTATTGCTCTATTTCTCACATTGCTACCAAACTATAAAACTGTGAGGGGCACCATTCTGTATCTCCAGTCCCCAGATACCCTGGAGCACTCTGTGCAAGCCAGCTCAGGGCATCATTCTCCAGAAAGCCTTTTTCACATAGCATTCTGGTGAGCAGTGCCCCCTGGAGTAGCAGGATCCCTGATTTTTACAAAAATACCTGCTGTACTTGACTCCTCACCTCTCTCCTCCCATAAAACGTCATAATTCAGTTGGCTTGAATTGTTTATATCAACCAGAAATTGAAATAAGGGTCAATATAGACATTATAGGGGGAAGTGGAGATGGTAAAAGGTAGGGAAATTTGACTGACCTTACCCAAATCATATTCTGTAACCCTTGAAATAGTTCCTAAATAGAAGTCTACTGACTCCATTATTATGAGAAATGCTGATCAAATTAGTACTATATATACTAATGTTATATTTATATTTTTGTGATGTGCTAAGTTTGAATGGGAGCAATACGGTCATTAGTCTGATTGGCTAAATTGTTTAAGTGGTTGCCGATTATGATTATAGCATATGTGAAAATGTAATCAAACTGAGCTACCCCCTTACTCGCTCCCCCCACCCCCCACAGCCCCCCAAAAACAGAAAAAAGAGAAAAGATAAAAGTAATTTTTTTAAAAGAGTTTATTAGTCAGGACAGCTAGTCTGCTCACGCTGTAGTAAAATAAATACCCCAAGTCTTAGGCTTACAGCAACAAAGCTTTATCCCTCACTTATATAAGTGTGATGTGGATCAGGGACTTTGCCAAGTGAGTCTTCTCCAGGCAGTGACTCAAGGACCCAGGCCTCCGCCATCTCACTGTTTCACCAGCTTGGAGTCTTTTGCTTCTGACTGAGCAGATAAGAGAGAGAGAGAGATATCAAAGAAAATGTGCTGCTATTCTTAATTGCCTGTGACTATAAGCAACAAGTCCTTTAGATTCAAGAATTAGTTATATGACACCCTGTTCCCCCTCCCCCAACCTTCCCCAAAGGTGCTTAGGTACTAGATATTTAGTGAGAATTAACAGCCTCTGCCACAGGCAATAAGTGAGTTGTTGCATTCTAGTTACAAGAGTTTGTTCCCATCAGAAAGCTTGTGTACCTCATGTGGCAACTTGGTGCCTCTTTGCTCCATGTGAGTCCCCCCAGAAGAATGAATCTGTCTACAGGACCAGTGAATTCTTGGCATCAAGCTCAGCTATCCTTTCAACCACAGTCCGCTTCAGTCACATTTTCTTCAACACATATGCATACATTCATACCCCAAGGCATGTGCATATTCTGATGATCTAGTTTCCTTGAGAACTGAGACGTTCACCTCTGGACTCTTATTCACCCTGTCCCTTTCTACCATAATGACCCCTCTACACTAACTCTAAACCCTACTCGATGAAATCTTTTCTTTCTTAAGACACATTCCAAATGATGTCACTTCTTTGATGAAGCCTTCTCCAATCCTGTCACCTTAATGTTCATTTGTTTAACAGGTAGTTATTGAGCATCTCTTAGGTGACAAGCGCTGTCTTAGTCCCTGAAGAAATAGCAGCAAACAAAATAGACACATTTTCTCATCTCATGGAGTGTGCTTTCCACCTAAAAGAGACAAGTAAAGAAAAAGATTTTAAAAGTCACCAATTGTGATAATGGCTATGAGGAAAATAGAGTATTGTGGCAAAGGGAGGTAGGATACTTTAGGCAAAGGCCTTTTTGAGAAGATATGTGAACTGACACTTGAACACTTGAATGTGTGTTCTTCTCTTCGCCTGAGGCTCGCAGCAATGTGTTTGTCCTACTTATAGAATACTTCTCATAATATATATGATATTTATTTTGCCTCTACCTCCTAGCCCAATCCGTTAAATTATGATTTTTTTAAGGGCAAGAACTATGTCTTATTTAATCCCTTATACTGAAATAACTAATTTTTAAATACGACAATTTAATGGCTAATGACCAACTCGATTACTGACAGTAGTTGCTCAATAAAGGGAAACTCTTTGCTTCCTGAGTGCATACACTCACACACACAGAATAAGTGTGCAAACCTGGCTTTTGGATTGAAGAGAACTGAATTAACTAGACATCATCAGAAGTCATGCATAATGTTAAAAACAGTTTCCTCATGTCTAGCTTGACAATGAGTCAGTCTCTCAAGGCAGACAGCATATTGAGAGTCATCTCCACTTCTTCCATATGTCCCTCTGAGCACACAGCTAACCCAGAGGGTTTGCTTGGCATCCAAGCTCATTTCTTTGTATGATTTATTGGCTAGGGCTCATGCTTAGAAGAATGAGATAAAAAACATTTTCATGTAAACAATGATACCTCGTCTAAGACTGGATGTGGAGCAGGACGGACTGCGATAGCTATTAATCGATACAGGCCTGGCCAATTTCTGGAGTTCTGAGTGTAGAAGGCCATAGTGGGCTTAATACTCTCCCCATTACAAGGCAGGTGGGTGATGATGATGATGATGATGATGATGCTGTTGTGCCTGAACAAAGCCTTTGATATATCTTATTTCATTTAATCTTCCCAGAAGCCTGATGAGATCTATTACACCTCCATTTTCCATATGAAGAACAAGCTTCATGAAGTCAAGGTCACAGAGCTGTAAGTGGTAGAGCCATGTTTGGAGTGTGCAGTCTGATTCCTAGCTCTTGTACGACATCATGACGTGACAGACATTGTCGTGTTAACGTGATACTGCTTCTGCTATCTAAGGCACGGAATGTTTCTTAGGACTTCCTTCCCCACGTAGTTCTGAGTTAGGGCCATGAGAGGAACTTTGTGAGATTTGGGAAGCTGATTTGGGAGGCCATCCTCTCATAAGTGGAGCAGTCGGGCAGGGTGACGAACAAATGCAGAGGTGCCTGGTGAGCCTCAGCCAGCCCTTGCTCTCTCCCTCTTGCTCATGCAGTTCATCTGTGTCTGCCAACCAGCAGCAGTCTCAGGCCCACTGCCAGGTGCTTGGCCACAGGCCGAGGTGAATTCCAAAGGGACAGGTGTTTTCCAGGCCTCTCCAGGAATTCCACCTTGTCGTCTCATGTTGGTAGACAGGGGCACACAGCTCCCCATGTTTTCTACAAGCTCTGACTCGTCCACCCTCCGCAGGTGGAGGTGGTTTGTGACCCTCTATTCTCCAGTGCCCACTTCTAGATTTTTACTTTCCTTCCTCCACCATTTGTATAAACAGTAATCCTTCTATCAAATCCTTCATTCTCATAATACTTGTAGAGACTCAATTTTCATGAGTGACGCACAAGTGAAATGGAAATGATAATGAAAACGAATGATAATGGCGAGACCACCACTTCCTACGATGTATCAAATGCGTGTTGTGTTCTTGCCTCATGCTAAGGACTCTACATGCATTTCCTGGAATTATCCAGATTCAGTCTCACGTGAGGCCATTTCTGAGTTACTGTGGCCATTCTTTTAGCAAAGAAAATGGCTGTTTTGGTAAAATGTAGTTTATGACTAAAAACACCAGCAAAGTTACTTTATCAAACACATAGAAATTTGGTGCCAATGAACCTGCACATTTAATCATCCTCCTTAGTGCTCTGGTTTCTCTAAAGGATTGTTTACATGAGCCATTAGTGGCTGAGCTCACATGGTGACATGTGTCTTTCATCTGCTGCAACTGAAAGGCATTAACAGCACCCTTCTAAGATGACTCACCAGGTATGTTCTTGCCAAACAGGATTTGGTGTTTTAGACAGCCCCCATGTCAAAATAAACGTTACCTTCAAACTTCACTTCACATCTTTAAAAATCGCTTTTCCCTTTTAAGAATCACTCTCTGTTTTCACAAGCTAGGTGGTAAATATTTTTATGCAAATTATTACCCTTGCAAAAGGGCAAACTTTGTCATCATTTCCTGAAGATGTCCACAAACATTTCATTCAAAATGATGAAACTGTTGGTGCCATTATCATCACTTAGCTGTGATTAGCTTAATGGCCGTAGCAGGCAGTATCCTTTTCATACCAACACCCAGTTCTCATCCCTTAAGAAGCCCCCCGTCTCCATGTATCTGGTTGTACATCACCACACATCTGGAGGCAGGAAGCTATACACAACTCTTCTTCATCCACTGCATTTCGTCACAGCGTGTGAATCAATGAGCCTTCAAAGTTTAGGCTTCAAAAATCTCTCGTATCCCAATAAGCCTATCTTATAAGAACACCCAACCCTCATTTGACCTCAAGGGAAGGGTGCAAGATCCAGGCCAAGACATTCATAAGGAGCCGCATATGATTATAGGAATAAGAGGGACCAGTGATTCTGAAAGTGGGCATCCCACAACCCCTCTTGAAAGAATAGTGTGATGAAATGTCCTCTGCTCCCCATTGAATCCTTGATACTGTTCCTTGATCACCATAAGTCCATATGACCTACAATTAGCTCTCTACCTCACACAAAGAAAAAACTCAATAAAATGGTAGATGAATGGATGGCAAATTAAAAAAGTTCACGAGAATCCACATGTGAGAGCACCAGGGTTTTTCTTAAAGGGGAAATAACTCGAATCACAACATAGCAATAGGCAGAGTTTCCAGGGACTGGGCTGCCTGTTTATAAATTATGTCTTTCAGAGTAAGCTCTTACGTCCATTTTTACCCAATGAAAATAAGACATTCAAGATATGGGCTAGAATGCCCAACTCTGGCATTCATATGACTTCCCAGTATCAATCAATGTGTTACCTGAGAGGTAGGCATGATTTCTAGTAGAAAAAATGTGAGTTTGATGGGAAGACCTTGACTTTACCCAGACCCTCATGTGACTGGAGGCATACGTTTACAAAACACTTCTCTGAGCCTAGATGTGTAATATGTGGTCACAAGATCCATCAGTGCACCTGCAGAATATGGGTTTGCCTCATTGTCCCAACCCCCTAACCCGCTGCGTTCCCCGAGCACACCATTCCCGGCTTCCTTGATTCAGTGTTGTCTCTAAGAACATACAGTTGAAATGAGAAGTGGCAGTAAGAACAGTGATGATGGTGGTAGTGGTGGTGTGAGCATCTAAGAAGTGCTCATCTGTGCCTTTTAAACTTAATCTTCATGCAGTGACAACTGCTCTCATTTTACAGACGAAAAAACTAGGTCTTAGATTAAACACCTGGCTAAGGTTAATTAGAGCTTAATTTGTTTACTTGGTTGATTCTTTGCATTCTGAGGAGAGCACCATATTTTTTTCTTCTGTTGTTTAGAGTAATTGAAAATCAATCATTTCTATAAAAGTCTTACAGAATACCATTTTATATCTCCTTCACAATCCATAAAAAATGAGTTTAAGTTTGTTAAATCCCATTCTGGTTTTTCTCAGTGTAATACAAATTGTTTCCTTGGGCTGTGTTGATCAATAGTCTATTGGAGTAAAGATGTTTTTGAAGCCGGAAAGATTAATACAGTATCATTTCTACTAACAACCACAGGAACATACATATAAAGCTATCTTAGAGTGATTAAGGCACTCATCATATTTCTAAAAACTGAATTATCCAAGCAGTATCATTAAGGGGGAAAACAAAACATGTAAAAGTGATTTTTGGAATGATACATGGACTGTTTTGACAGGCTGCGGGCTCTGTCAGGGAAGGGTCATTTGTTGGTTCTTTATAAATGATGCTGTTTGGGCATTCTTCCCAGGGTTGTTAGAGATGGATGCAGAGCATCAGTTCTTAGTCCGCTTCTCTTTGCCAACCCTGTGATCAATCTGCTATGTTTGCTCCCCAGCAGACGATGGATTAGAGCAGGAGCTGGAAAATTCTGTCATCCTATCTCACATATTTTTCTTCTGTGGCTGATCGTAGGAAAGAGACAATAGTGTCAGTCCCTAGTGCTATGAGGTGCTGGCATAAAAGGACAAAGCAAAGGGTACACAGCAAAGCAATGGAAGGTGAAGGGGGTTTTTGAGGCTGGGGATCCTCACAGATTTGGCCAGAAAAATCTTCAACCCAGTATCCACCTTACGTCCTTAACTGATCCAGACCTGTGGGCTATTCAGGCAAGTACTAGGACCCAGGCCTGTTATAGCTTTGGCCTGGTTGTTCTGGTATAAGCACAATATGACAAAACCTCAAGAAAGTGAACAATTGTAGATCTACCAGGGTCACATGCTAGGTGACAACAAAACTTCACTTCCTGTATCGTTTCAAACCAGGTCCTTGGACAGGATCACGTTCTGGGACTGCCAGCACTGAAAATGGGCTCTGAGAATGGTCAGCATTCTGGTCTTTCTTCCTGGCCTTGCCAAGCTACTGCTAGGTCTGGTGTGCTTTCCTTCTTCTTCCCAGTGACATGCATCAGCTCTGGAGGCAGCCTACCCTGTTTGCCCCGCCTGGGTTAATAACACCTCACCTCAGGCCAAGCTAGCAAAGTGAAGAGAAAAGCATCAGGCCTCAGGAGACCACCCACAAAGTGGCCAAACAATTTGACTAACTCTTCTATGTTTCCTCTGTTTCTCTTAAGACATCTCAGAGATTTTACTATCAGATTTATTTCCTTCTTTATTTCAGCCAGATTTTGTGAGTTAATCTTTGTATTTGGGAAGCAAATGATTTTAATACTATTTTCTCTCCTAAGACTCTTTAGGCAACATATAAACCAATATTGGCTTTGCTCCAAGGTATAAGGATAATGAGGTTTATGCAAAACACATTAGCTTCATTGGGCCTCTTTCATATTTCCAAACATGTCCTTATAAACACACACCTAAAGAAATTTCGGCAAACATCTCTCTTTTCATCTTTGTTCACTAGATCTTTATTAGATTATCTGTAATAAAGTATTCGATTGATTTTTAATTGGTCAGAAGAACAGAGAAAGTGGGTGTCCTTTGGTAGAGTAATGGAGTTTAACGGCTAATGAGATGATTGCCCTGAAGGATCCTTGCACTCTGACCGTGGACCTGTGAGTAGGAGGCTGCAGCACAGAGTGACTGTGTCCAAAGCAGTTCCCGCTCGCTCTAATAATGCCTGGCTGTGTGACCTAGCAGGCCTCTTAACCTCTCTCAGGCCTGAGGTTTTGAACAATAAGGAGATTGATTGTACCTAGGTTAGTGAAAGGGTGGCATGAATTTATATACCAAAAGGGGCTTAACACATTAAGCATTCATTCATTACAAAGTAGCTTTAATTAATAGGAAGGACTTCAGTAAGGGTGCTATCCAGTTTTACTGAGCACTGTTTACTGAGACCCTGACATCAGGCCTTGTGTGAACCCGTATTTGGATGTACAACTGCAGGAAAGTAAATGTCAACTTTCCACAGGGCATTGATTGGACCACTGAAGTCACAGCACAGTTGGTTATTTTCACACAGAAAGCTGTGCCACAGAATAACATTTTTGGCCTTATAATTTTCCTCAGCCAATTCTTAAGTCACTTGCAATACCACTAGTCGTAGAGTGTAATGCTCTGAAATCTCTTCTTTAGTCCTGTTACTCCATCCACCTTGCCCATTGTTCACACACACACACATGCATGCGCCTGTGTTACATAAAATCAAATGGGGTAATATCATGCAGAATATTCTGCAGACCTTTTATTTTCCCGTGGAATGAAGTATTGTATTCCCATACCAGTAGAGGTCATTCAGCTTAGTTAATAACTGTACGGTATCAAACACTTCATCAATTGTTTGAAATTTATTTCTACTTTTTAAATATGCTAAAAGATATATTGATAAAGAACTAGAAATGTGTACATATTGCTATAGAGTTCTTATGAACCCTTTTAGATACGGAAGTCTGGAGTCACAACACATGAACTTTTTTAGGGCTTTTAGAGCATCTTGTCCAATTTTCCATCAGAAACTCTAAACCAGTTTATACTCCTGTTGGGTGATTTCTGGTTTTCCCTCACCATTGCTAACTGAGGTATAGTTTTTAAAAAATACTTGCCAATTTGGTACCTCAATCTTTTGACTTATATCTTTAAACATTTTCACACATTTATTGGCTTTTTCTCTCCAGTGAACTGCCTTTTCTAAACTTTTATTAAAAATTTGATAAGTTGTGGTATGAAGACAGGAATACAATTTTTCTTAATGTATTTTGTTGGGTTTGAGGACTAAAAGTAGACCAACTGAATGTAATAGCAATGATAGACAATTGCTTCTTCACAGCAGAAACTGTACCCAGTAGAACACAGGGAACCCTGGAGATGCCAAGTGTGCTGTGCCCATCTGATGATGATTAGAACAAGGTCTTCCAGCAGTAACTGTGATGTCAGCTAAGAGATTAGGCCCTAAATAGCTGTCAGGAGATAGATAGTGAATGAAAATCCTTCCATCCTAAAATATAAAGGTTTATTAGAACCCACTTATGAAGGCTACCTGGACCAGTTTCCATAATTTTTCAGGGAATCTAGAAAGACGTTTTTATATGTCATACTTATAGAACACTAAGTGAATAGTTGTACAAAGAAATTCAGAAGTTCAGAGCTATGTAGTATATAATAAGGACATATATATTATATATAATATATGAGGTTTTATTATATATAACATATAAGGATATAAGGATACATACATATATAGTACATATATAATATATGTAGTGTGCGTGCGTGTGTGTGTGTGTGTGTGTGTGTGTAAAGAGAGAGAGAGAGAGAGAGAGTGGATATATAAGAAGGTCGTTCTTACATTACTTCTATTTCTGTTTTATACTAGGTGTTCTACAAAGGCTGTCCCATGAGTGGTGGCTGCGGTGACTGCCATGCTTAAGGCGCCCCTAGGCTTAGCATTCAAAGTGAAAATCTTGGAAAGAAACCTTTACCATAAGGTAATATGCCCAGGAGCTCAGACAGAGCCCATCTATTTGTCCAGACCTCATTAAAGCTTAGATATTAACCACCCTTGGACCCAAACAATTGTAAGTGACAAGTCCTGGTATGTGAGTGAGTGTGTGTGAGGGTATCTGTGCATTGACAGGGGAACATGGAAAAAGCCCTTATTATAGGGTGATAGTCTTACAACTTTGAATCCAAGGGCCAAGTGTTGCAAATCTAGGTGCTTAAAATGAGAAGACTGTCCATGGCATTTCAGAAATGTAGCTGCAATTTAAGTTGCTTCTATTAAGATCCAAGGCTGAGTGAGTAAAATGCTTCTGTGTGTCAGTCAGGTAAAAAGCCAGAGCTCTTACAAACACATGCATGCACAGACACTCACTCACATGAACACACACCCCCTCTCTAACGTAAAGGCTCCATCTTTCACAGCCACCTCTCATCTAACACACACTTTCCTGGCAGGTTTATAGGACACAGATCCTGTATCTTCTATGACCGTGCTGTTCAGTTATATATCATGACCCTAAAACCCTTCTCCCTGAGTTTAAAGAGGTAAAGCACAGTAAAGAGGTGGGCAGTTTCTGCCTCAGAGCCTTGTGGATAAGGATACACTCTGGCCTCTGATACTGCCTAGCACTGTGACCTTAAAAAATGACCTAGCTCCATTTTTGGTGAAAAGAGCATAAAAATAACATCATCACCTTCCCAAGGTTGTCATGTGGATTAAATGTGGTGAAATATGCAAAGAATTTAGCAAGGCGGCACAGAGTAACTGTGCAATAATAGCTATAAGCTCTCATCATGGTTGTCACTGAAACTCTTCCAAAGAGAGAGTTTGCGCAGTTACATGGCATACTGATTTAGAACTTCATACCAGAAGGCGGGTGAAAGAAGAGCAGAGATGAGTACTCTTTAGTGATAAAGAAAAATTTCTTGACACCTGTATTGGTTCTTTCCTTCAGCCCCTGTTGTTCTCAGAACTGGTTCTCAACTGGTTCTCAGAACAAGTGCGTGCACCTATTTAAATCTCTGCTTAGCAGCCATGAGAAGAGATGAAACACTGCTGTTTGCGACAGCATGGATGGACCTTGACGTAATCATGCTAAGTGAAATAAGCCAGACAGAAAAAGTTGAAAATCACATGATGTCACGTATATGTTGGATATAAATCTAAAAGCAACAGAGGAACAGGACAAACAGAGACTCATGGACCGGACTATAGATTAGTGGTTACCAGAGGGGAGAGGGTGGGGGGAGGTAGACAAGGAAAAGGGAGTCAACAACAGGTGAGTAGGGGAAGGATGAAGCGGGTAAAGGGGATCAACTATATAGTAGCTGAAGGAAACTGGTGGGTTGTAAACACACAATAGACTATACAGATGTCAAATGATAATGCACACCTGAAAACTATATAATTGTATTAACCAATGTTACTCCAATAAACTTAATAAAAATAAAATTAATTAATTAATTAATTAAAAGGAACAGATAATAAGCCTACACATAAAGAAAAAGGATAAAGAATAAAGAAAACACAAACTAAATGACATCAAAGAGGAAGGATCAAATGAACAAAATCTGAAACTTTGTAATTTATAACTAGGATTTGGTTTAAAAATAAGACCTGTAATTCTTTGGGTTCAAAATGTGTGGACATAGACTGTTACTCGTTAAGAGGCAAATTTCACAATAAGTGAACTAATGAATGATTGAATAAATAAATTTAATAAATGAATGAATGAAGCTTCATCTGATATGAGAGATAAACAACTGAAATGGAGCGCAATGGGGAATTCCAAGCAGCAGGCAAAGAAACCCTCATGGACAAAAAAGGTGTGAGAAGGCAGTTTGTTTAGGAAGCTTGGATAAGCTGGTATGGATCTCTGGATCCATACGTGGAAAAAAAAAAGAATGAAAAGCCACTTTCCTGTTTAGTTTTCAGGACTGAACTAGGGAGAGACAGCTGGCTGAGGAATGGACGATGTGCCCCAGGCTCAGCAGGAGCCTGCGTCCTCCCCGCAGGGTGCGCTTGTCCAGCTAGCGGGCTCTGCTGGGATTCTGTCCCACTGTGTGCAGGCTCCTGACACCAGGAACTAAGCCGCTCAGAGCTGGACCAGTCTCAACTTCATTGAGGTAACATCCCAGACTAACATAGTTCCTTCAGCTTGGTTGTAAAGGAAAGAAAGAATATAACAAAATTGAGTATTTCTTCTTTTTAATGTTACCTTCATTTTAATTATAAAATAACAATTATATAGGAAATGTTGGAAAATACTCCCAAAATACAGTGGAAAAATTAAATGTACTGTAATCACACCACTCACAGTTCACTACTGAGATATTGGTACATATCCTTCCAGAATTTTTATACAATGAGATATACATTTTTAAAAGATAGGATAATATTTTATCATTATTTCCCCACTTAATAAAACATGAATATATCTGCATACAAGTAGTTGCATACAGAATGTAATTTTGATATTCCACCTTGTAATGATATCCTTTATTTCCTAACCCACCTCTAATTTTGTCCATGTGGCTCGTTTCTGATTTTTTTACTCTTGTGAAAGACTAAGTGATAAAACAGACATCCTAGAGCATTTCTTCCATAAGAATTAGAATTGCTGATTAATGGGTACATACAGTTCTGATGCTTTTGATGTGTTTTACTGGGAGATTTGCATCAATTTTTACTCCAACAGCAGCAAACGAGCTAATTCAGACTCGGGAGGTAAATCTTAGCTAGTCTAACCCAGTGGTGGTGACTCTGCAGCCCTTTCCAGTGACTGGGTTAGTCATGGGTACGTGACACAGTTCCAGCCAGCAGAGCCTGAAGGACATCTTCTTGAGGGCTTCTAGGAAATAGGTTCCTCTTTGATGAAAAGACGCAGAAGGGAAAACTGCCTATTTTTAAGTTTCTTGAAGGAGAAGGGGATGCCTAGAAACTTGGGTTGCTGCACCCACAAAGTGACCATAAGAGGGCATGCATGAAGGACAAGAGACAATGTGGAGAGGATGACAGAGGGAAAGATGGAAAAAATGGGTCCTTGGCAGCGCGATGAGCCACCGGAGTAACCAGCAGGGACCAACTCCAGACCAGACTCTTTTGTGTGAGATAATAAACATTCTGATTTTCTGAGCTAATGAAAAAGTCCTACCTGGTTAATAAGCAAAAGTGATATGGAACGGCTTTAATGTTCGTTGCCTTGATTACAGTGAGTTTGAGCTTTTTTCCTTTTTTTAATTTGGCCACAGTGTTTCTTCTTTTGTGAACTGACTTTTATGTTGCTGTTTTCCCTACAGGCTATTGCCTTTATATTGATTTACAAAAGTATCTTGTGTTTAAATTATTAACCCTCTGTTGTAAGTGCCACAAATATTTTTTCCTACTTCCAAACTTTTCAACATTTTGAAAACTTTCTGTATTTAACATGAGTCTTTTTGTCTGATTTTGTTCATTTGCTTCTATGCTTAATATTTTGTAACCCACAGAATACCCATTCACCTATATTTTGCTCTAGTTCTTTCATGGCTTTATTTTTAAAATTAATTCTTTAATATATATTTTGGTGAATAATATGAAAAAAAGATCCATTAAAAAAAATGTAGGCCAATCCTAACACTATTTATTATAAAGGACAAAACTTCCCCCATTGATTCATAGTATCCTTAGCTATATTAATACTCCGTTGGGCCAGTTTGGAGTTTTCTATTCTTTTTCATGAATATCTATTTGTTCTCTGTTTATACTAGAATCATATTACTTTAGTAATTGTAACTCTTTAATATATTTGATTGTTTTGCAATACAAGCCCAACTTTATTATTATTTTCCAGGCTTTTTTTGGTTACCTCCACTGATTTCCTTTTTTTATATATGATTTCATAAAATCATATTTAAATGTTTCTCAAAATCCTATTAGGTTTTTTTTAATTACATTACAATTATAAAGTAATGTAAAGAGAGCTAACATCTTTATAACAGCGACTTTTTATTTAGGACCACATTTCATCTGCCAAATCTTTTAAATCTTATTTGATTTTTGTTTTCATTTTTGGTATATAATTCCTATACTTTTAACTTTTCCCCGAGATAATTAGATTTTTAGAAAAGTGATGCATTTGCTTCTATAAGAAAAACAATCATTACTTTAAAAAAATTATGTGGTGCTGATGTTAGTAGCAACTCTTCAATACTGAAGATAGTCAGATAATTATGCAGTTCTCAGTCTTTCAAAACATATTAATGAATATTGGACAGGAGCAGTATCAAAGTAGACACTTAGCTTTCAATAGTGTCCTCAGTGTTATGAACTTTCTGCTAATGCCAAGAGGTAAATAGTCTAATTTTAGAAGGAGGGAAAGATGACTGCTATCCAATAAACCTAAAATCTCTCAAAGGTCAGATAGGTTAAGATGATTATACCAATTATTAGACAAATGAAAAGAATCTCTCTTTTATATACTTAACCTCAGATAAATGCTGTACAACATAAATAAAGCTGTGTTTACTGAATTACTTAAAATACTTGTAAGTCAGTCTCCCACTTGGGATTATTTACATAAAAATAACACTGTTTCATAGCCCAAGATGAAATGATGCTGCGTGGAGGACCTATGAAAATACAGAAGCCTTTAGAATTCTGCCCTCTGGGAAGAAACTCAGCCATGTAAAGAGGAGTCTCATCCTGTTCTCCCTGTGTCAAGCAAATTCCCTAAAACTTGAAATGGATGGTACTCTTTACAACTTGATATTTTCAAGTTTTAAGATCTTTTCTCTCCTACATTATAAATTAAAACTAGCATCTTTATTTTTTAATGTTTTCACTACGTTTTTTAGTTATGTTTTTTTCTTGTGGTTGCTCTAGGGTTTACTGTATATGTATTAACTTAAATTTATTTATTTTTATCTTTTAATTAATTAATTATTTTTATGGTGACATTGGTTAATGAAATCCAGTAAGTTTCAGCTGAACATTATAACAGTAAGGCATATGTATATTTATATTGTAAGTTCACCTCCCATAGATTTCTTTCTGTAACCACATATTTGACCCCTTTTACCCCATCTACCTTCCCCTGCCCCCTTCCCCCTACCCTCTGGTAACCACTAGTCTATTATTGTCCACATCCATGAGTTTAACTTAAATTTATATTAGCTTAATATAATGATGTAAATAAATGTTATTTCTATAAAGCTCTATTCCATTTACCCTTCTATGATATTGTTTTTATACATATTACATCTATTAATATTATAAATCCAGCAATGCATTATTATAAGTATTGCTTTACCATTATTAGTAATTTCTTTAGCTTGGTACAGCTTTGCTCCCACCCACCTCCTTTGTGCTGTCATTGGCAAGTGTATTATTACACATATCTCAAAGTTCAATATGTTATAGCCCAATATTTCATTTTGTGCATATTATTTTATGCAATTGCTTTTTAAACCAGCTCTAAGAAGAAGAAAATATGCACTTATATTGTTTTTTATAATTACCTTTGTCAGTGCTCTTTGTTTTACCTTTTAGATTCGAATTACTATCTGGGGTCGCTTCCTTTCAGCCTGAAGAAATTCAGTTGCTTATTCTCTTTGAGCCTCAGTTTCCTCATCCTCAATTTCCTCATCTGCAAAGTGAAGCTAATTCAACAGGTAAGAATCTCTAGTTTCAAGTGTCAGAAAACCTACCTTAATCTGCCAGAATACACATACATACATCCATATACGTGCATGCATAAATATACACATACATGCATAGGAACATGTTGACTCATAAAAAGCTTTGAGGTAGCACTAGTCTCAGCCAGAGGTGAATCTAGAAATTCAAATGAGGCCAGCCAAATGCATTGGCTCTTCATCTCTTGGTTTTGTTCTCCTCCCTGTAGACTCCATTCTCAACTCCCCGTGGCTGCTGTCAGAAGCTACATTTATATCTCTGTCCTCCCAGGTTAATATCCAGCAAGAGAGGATGTTTGTGCTTCTCTCTGAGCAATCTCAGCAAACATCTCACTGTATGTTACTCTCTTTGACTGGGTCAAATGCCCATTCCTCAGCTAATCACCTTGACCAAGGAAATAGGATGTTCTGATTGGCCATCCCTGGTTCATACAACCCCTTGCAGCTAAGGCTACATCAACTCCTCATGTATGATATGGCTAGGAATAGGGAAGAGAGTGGTCTCCAGAGGAACACTGGAGTGCTGTAACCAAAAAGAAGAGCAAGAGATAATGCAGAGCCAAAAATCTACAGCTTTTTACCACATGAAGACCATTTTCATAGGTCTGAAATGAGGTAATTCTGGTAAATTACCAAGCACAGCAATACTCAATAAAAGGGAACTATTCAAAAATCAAATCATTTCTTAAAATAAACTTCAAACTCTTTTTTTCATAAGGTGTTTTTTTCTAGAATCATCATCTCCTAAAGGAACAAAAAGATCTTTTCCCTAAAAACTAAATAGAAACAAAGTTCATAAAATCTTTACTCCTTCCAAGGTTGAATTCCTGTTGAGGTAGGCCAAGGGAAAATATAGGAAAAGTGGGAAAACAAAGGGGGAAAGGAAACAGCCTCACTGCTGACTCATGAAGAGAGCTAGGATTGAATCCTTATTCCAAGGTACAGTCCCTTCACCTCTCTGAGCCTCAGTGTCAGGTGACATGCTGAGTTCTTTAACAAATATCTCATTAATCCTTTCAGCCATCCTAGGTAGGCACTATTATTGCATCTTCCCTTTACAGGTGAGGAACCTGAGGCTCAGAGAGATTGCATAGCTGGCTCAAAAACACTCCAGTTATAAGCTGAGGTTCAGCTTGGGTTTCTGACCGCTTCTTTTCATTCAGTCTTACAGCCAGCCCATTCTTTTTAGTCCGATGCACCTGTGAATGTGCTGGGACAGTCATGGGTGGCTACTTCTACCTCCCATACCCAGCCACCTTCAGTCTGCATGCACATGTGCACACACACACACACGCACACACACGCGTGCACACAAACAGGCTCAGTCACAGTAGCACATGCCCCTTCCTTCTTCCCTATTGGTACTGGAGTCAGTTTCTCCTCTATTTCATGATCTCAAGTCAAAAGTTTCTCCAGGCGAAACAGACAGGCCCCGAAATGAGAGTCTACACAGACTCCCTGTACACAGCAGCCAGGATCTCAGTAGCCTCTCGGAAACAGAGATATAGGGGAGCCCCTCACCCACTATTCCCTGGACCTTGCTGGCAGGTTCAGAGTTGTATGCCTGCTCTTGAAGAGCTGCTCTGTGTTGGCCTGTGTGTCCTGGTTGCCAGAGGACCAACTTAATAGAACCTCTGTGGCCATAATGAGATTTTCAATGACATGAACCATAGCATTTGGACTCACCATATTTAGAGTATAAAGAACAATTCAGAAAGATAGGGAGGAAAGGCAGAGAAATTTCTGTGTGCCCAGCTCATATGTATAGATTGCACAATTGGATGCATTTCAAAATGAAATCTTATTTCCTAGGTTTATATACTTTGTCTCTGGGCCTCCAAGCATTTCAGGCATTCTGTGGAGGCAATAACTCTGTTCTCTCCGCACTTTAATTCAGGAACAAGACCTTATGTCTCTGTTTTCCAGATAGTTCCCACGAAGGTACTTAAATTCCTCCTTTTGTTTTCATGCATTTCGGCCTGTTAGGGCTCATTAAACTCCTGGGCAGTTCTCTACCAGCGCCTGACCTTCCTCCATGAATGATGTGGAACAGTTACAGGACTATTTAGGTTCTAAACTTATGTTTTGAAACAAGACAGAAAAATAGCAAAGAAGTTTTCAGCAACTTGCCAAAGGTCACACAGCTGGTTGGTAGTAAAACCAGGATTCAGTGTTAGAAGTCTGGTCTCAGAAGAGGTGCACTCAGCTGCAACTCTGCTCTTGCTTCTCTCCTTTCATGCAATGAACTCTGTATGCAGGGCAGTAGGTCATAGTTTGTTTGGAGTCATGAAATACTTGACTTATTAATACGTTCTACACTTTGAATCACAAAAACCCTTAGACAGGGATCCTCAAACTTGGCTTTCCATTACAATCACCTGAGCTTTAAAAAGCAGTAATATCTGGGTCTTATTCTAAAGATTCTGAGAGAATCGATCTGGGCTTTGTCCTGGACAATAGGGTTTTTAAAAGCTCCTTAGGTGATGCTAGCATGCAGCACGGCTGAGAACCCCTGCTCTAACAAACCTGAGCGTCAGCTAATTCACCTGGCAAGGACGGTCTCATTTGGTCTAAACTGATTTGATTTCCAGGCCTTGCTGACACACAGAAACACACACTAAATGTATTAGTTTAGACACACCCAAAGGTGGTATAATGTAGCATCACTCACCGGTCTGTGGTTGCCGGTCCCTGTTTTGGCATCCTCCACTACTAGGCCCTTGAAGGGCGTGTGTTTAGGTGTAATAGCATGGTGCCATGAGCACACCGTCTATACTAATCTCTACAGCTGTTGAAGCTGTCACTTCAGAAATGCCATAGTAATATGAAGGACTCTTCTAAAAATAGTGTTTTTATCTTCCAAAGTCTGTATTAACTAGAACTTTGGAATATACACAGCTCCTGTGCAACTACAGTAAAGATAAAACCCACTTATCTCTGTTTTACACCTGCCTGTGCTTCTGGGCAGCCTTTCTTACCTAGCAGGGCCAGGAAAATGTTTAGCACAGGGAGTTTTTACATTCCCAGGAAAAATGAGTATTGAGTGGCATACCCAAGGCTTGTGAGGGAAGACTCAGCCAATCCCAGGAAAGTGACCTGCTCCTCCTGGAAGACTAGCCCCCTTTTCAGAAAAGAGTCTGAAATGCAGACTGGTCCCAGTGAGCTATTAAATGTGATGCTGAGGGAGGTGAGGTGGCCATGGAAAGCTCAGGATTCAGCCATCCTTCCATCCATCCCACTGACATGTTCATCCCATGAGCATCTACTCCAGCCTTTGCCAGGTCCTGGGACCAGCAGTAAACAAGGCAAGCCTGGTCCCTGCCTAGTGGAGCTAACAGGCTAATGAGGAAGATGGACATTAAATGATTAAAGTCAAATAAATATGTAACTACAAATTGTGATAAATGCTGGAAAAGGAAAACAAGGTGGTGTGCAAGGAAATGGAATCTCATTGATCCTGGATGGTGAGGGAAGGGTGGGGCAGCCACCTGGACCTAAGGGATGAGGCAGATGTGGCTGGGGTGGGGAAAAGAGCATTCTAGGAAGGGAACTTAACGGGGGAATGATTAGCACCTTCCTCAAGGAATTAGCATGACCAGAGGCAGCAGTGAGTAAGGACAAGAAAGCTATTAGGAGATCTGGGAGAGGGAGGTCAAAGTCAGATCACTCAGGGCCTTGGAGACCAGAAAGGAGTCTTGGGATTTTATTCTGAGCCTCATGGAAAGCTTTGGGGGTTGTTTAAGTGGGGGTTGGTGGGGCTAGGGACTACATGACCATCATTTGCCTTTCTGGAGGAGAAAAGATTGAAGAAGGACAAATGGTTTGGAGGATACTGGAGAGAAGGTGGGAGGCCATAGCTCAAAGCATCCTTGCCCATCTGACTGTATCACCTTTCTCTTGCCTGTATCCTCAGAATGAGGGAACAGCAAGTCTATCCGCTGCACATCAGCACTTGTGTTTCCTGCGTCTGGAGGAGTGAGGCAGCTAGGGTGGAGGCCTTGACATTGTCACTCACTCTCATCCACACTGGCCTCTGGGATCAGCAGAGTTGCAGCTCTTTGCTTCTGGGCTGACCCGCAGGATTCTTGCTTGCCCTTGAGAAGCACTGTGTGTCTCTGCCCTTTGGAGATGAACAAACACCTGGGTATTTTTACCCTCAGTATCTCTTCCGTCTGTCTCCTATGTTCCAGCCTCTCTGCCGCTGTCTCAGTTTGCGCTCTGACCTCCTTTCGCCTGGCATGCTGCAGTAGATTTCTGACTTCTCTGCCCATTGGTTTAGAAACATCAGTATCTTCTGCTGATCAAGCCCACCTTGAACTCTGACTCATCTTTCCAGACCTCAGTTTTCAGGACACCACTCCCCTGCCTTTTCTTTGACTCATCATTGCACTAAACTGATGATGATCAATGAACTAAACTGAAGTTTTTTCATTCAAGTGTCCAGAGTACCTCTGCCTTTTCATCTCCTGCTCCCTGGATTAGATCATGTCAAACAGGACCATTCTTTGTTCTGCCACCGTGGGCTTGGGTCTCTTATCTTCTGTCTTTGAAACTGGCCCTGCCTCTCAGATCTCTTCTGTAAGGGACAAGAACACATCGCTCATGCCATTCACTCCCTAGCCGCAGTCTCTGTCTTTGTCATTCGCCTCTTCTAGGGTACACACTGTAGCTTATCCTCACTGTCATTGCTCATCGTAGTCCTGGGCTGAGGAAACCCTGAGCGTACTTAGACACATGGGCCTGAAATTTTCTTCTCTTTTCACCCCATCCTCAGGGAACCCTATTAGTTTAGCAATGAGTCACTACATTCTTTACGTCTGGATGCTTAGTTCTCTCTTATTCTGCTTTGTCTCTTTTGGCACCGATCATGCCAACTAGGGTTTTCTTTTAGTGGAATAGAGGGCTCCAGACTTTTTTCTCAGCCAGTGCAGCACTATTGGCAGTTTTACCTCTACACTGTCAGTTGCTCACTTCCAAAGGTCCCTTCCTCAGTGATCAAAGGCAGAAGAAGACCCATTCCATTTTCACCTTTTCTGCTTGTAAATGGTCACAAATTGATAGTGCGAGCCAGCTTTTGGTTGACTCAGTCCTGTTTAAGGGAGTGAAGAGCCTCTGTGTGTGTGCCATCGTTTTCAGACCCCTGAAGGATTTGCAGGCTCCCAAGTCTGCAGACCAGTGTTAAACAGGCATGCCACAAGGCATCAGCAGATGGTTAGCTGAGCAGAAAGTACCCTTAGTGAAGTGAAGTGTTAGAAAGTGTAACTGTGGTCCTGCATGGCATGGCTTCAATTGCTTTAGCTTCTGATTGCTCATTTCTCAAGTATTTTTACTAGGTTTCAGGGACATCTTATATGTCAAAGAAAATGGGATCCATGCTACCCTGCACTTAACCAGGAACATGTCTCATGACAAGTCCACAGGCTTAGAGTAATGTTCTTCAAAATTTCTGTGTGATTCCTGATATCGTGCCTTCTTCCACGTGTACTTCTTAACTTTTAAACTCAATTCAAAAATAAATTATAAGAAGAATGACACTACCAAACCCTGGTGAGAATTTGGAGCAACAGGAATTCTCGCATATTGTCAATGGAAGTATAAAATTGTACAGCCACCGTTTTGAAAAGAGCCTTTTAGTTTCTTATGAGACTAAGTATACATCTATGCATTGAACCACTCTAAGGCCTTTTCTTTACTCAAGAGAAATGAAAATGTGTTCATTGAAAGACTTCTACTCAAGGGTACGTAGCAGCCTAAGTGTCCGTCAGTAGAAGAACTCATAACAAACTGAATGTGTGTACACTGCCCTATGTTGGGCCATTCCCACAGCCCAAGGATGAAAATACCTCCTTCACAGACAGAAGGAATAGGAAGCAATTAAAACATGCTGTGTGTTTGGAATTTTCATAATAAAATGCTGGGAAAAAACCTTAAGTGACCTTCAGTGAGTGACGTTACATAGAAGAAAGCATTACCTTTCACTTTATTGAACTCAGAGTTCACTCAGGGAAATTCTAAATAGTACTAATCCGTACACCGGCACTTCAGGTGGTGTGCTCTACTGCTCTCCATCATTTGTGCTCACTTGCCCAGGCTCTGGCAGTGAGAAGAGCCGCACAAGAACCCATGGATCAGAATGCAGGGCCTGGCACACTTCAGGGTAGAGAGCCCTTCCTGCTCACTAGCTTGGGGACCTTTAGGTAGATCACTTTTCCCTCTGGGCCTCATGCTTCGCCTATAAAAACGAGAGGTTTCCACAATTCACCCTTGTAGCTCTAACAGTCTAAGAATTATAATTTTAAGTTAGCATAAGTTTCTGCACTTATAATTGCCCTGTGACAGGAAAAAGGAAAGAGGCACCTTATTCCTGGGTCTCTGATCCCTGTGTTGTCACTTATTTGGAAATAGTGTATTCTAAGGTAAACATGTTCCCTGATTTCTACCTAAACATGATTCCCAAAGGGCAGGAATTTTATTGCCTTTCTAATTTAATTGTCTGGTTTTGAGAATTTGCATATGAGCCAGGGGAAACAGCTTTTTTTGTTGTTGTTGTTACACTGATACATTCCATTGTGAACCAAATAATTGAACATTTCAACCCAGCTACCTTCTGGACGACCATTTGGAGGAGAGCCATGCTTTTTTTCTAACTCAAAGAAAGGTTAATGTGAGAATTTCAAATGGGGGCAGGCCACATCTGTGCAGCGGAGCTGACCATGTGACTAAGCAGGATGTGTGGATAAAACTGTCACACGTGGCCAGGGCAGACTCACTGCATGCCTGCAGAGATAACAGTTTTTTCTTTCATTCTTCTCAGGCTTCAGCTCTCTGAAGACTGAGAAAGATAATGGCTGATCTGGGACGTATTCACTGAGGACAAAACGAGACAGATTATGCTTTGGAGTTGTCTTTCGGGGGGTATGTCAAAATCGGGCAGAAAGCTTGTGGGAGAAAGGAACGATGGTACGAATGATCTGCGGATGCCCGTGTTCCTCTGCCTGTGAAAATGCAGTTGGTTACCCCTCGCCAGTGGGAACTTTCCCCCGAATGAGGAATGGGCTTGCTCTAAACCAGGATTTCTCTGTCTCAGCACTGTTGATATTTGGGAACAGACCATTCTTTATTCTAGGAGACTGTTTTGTGCATTGTGGCATGTGTAGCAGCATCTCTGGCCTCTTACCAGCAGATGCTGGTAGTACCTCCCTGGTTGTGACAACCAAAATATCTCCAGACATTATCAGTCTCCCCAGGTTTGTAATTACTGCTCTGAACCACCCTCAGTCCCTCAAGCTCTGTAGTCACGAGAAGGTTGAGTGGGGCAAGGGGAGCAGCTGCCCTACCACCCCGGTCCCCAGTGGCAGTGAAGAAAGTTTAGTTTCTAAAGAATGTTCTCAAGTTGGCACAACCTTCTAAATTGTGGTAAAATACATACAATAATGTATAAGTTACCATCTTAACCATTTTTAAGTGTGGTCAGTGGTGTTAAGTCTGTTCACATCTTTGTAGAGCCAATCACCAGAACTTTTTCATCTTTCCAAAATGAGACTCTGTGTATTGAACAGTTCCCATTTCTGTCTGGTCAAGCCCCAGGCAGTCACCGTTCTATCTTCTGTCTCTGTGAATTTGACCACTCTAGGCACCTCACATAATTGAAATCACACAGTATTTGTCTTTTTGTGACTGGCTTATGTCACTGAGCATAATGTCCTCACGGTTCATCCATGTTGTAGCATGTGTGAGGATTTTCCATTTTAATGCTGAAAATATTCCATCGTATGTGTGCATATGGCACATTATGTTTATCTTTTCATCCACTGAGGGACCCTTGGGTGTCTTCCCTTTTTTGGCTATTGTGAATAATGCTACTATGATCAAGAGTGCACAGGCATCTCTTCAACACCCTGCTTTCAGTTCTTTGGGAGTATTTACCCAGAAGTGGAATTAGTAGAGCATAAGTTAATTCTGTTTTTAATTTTCTGATGAACTGCCATACTGTTTTCCATAGTGGCTCTACCATTTTACATTCACAGCAGCAGTGCACAAGAATTTTAGTTTCTCCACAACCTATCCAACATTTGTTATTTTCTTTTTGTTTGTTTGTTTGTTTGTTTGTTTTAGTTGCCATCTTAATGAGTGTGAGGTTGTATTTCATTTGGTTTTGATTTGCATTTGATTAATGATTAGTGATGTTGAGAATCTTTGCATATGCTGGAGAAATGTCTAGTTATATTCTTGCCCATTTTTTAAATTGAATTATTTATCTTTTTGTTGTTGAGTTGTATGAGTTCTTTATATATTCTAGATTTAACTGTTTATTAGCTATATGATTTGCAAATATTTTCTCCCATTTCGTGGGTTGCCTTTTTACTCTGTTAATTGTGTCTTTGATACACAGAAGTTTTTAATTTTGGTGTATTTGAATTTATTTTTATTTTTGTTGCTTGTGCCTTTGGTGTCACATACAAGAAATCATTGCCAAATTCAGTGTCGTGAAACTGTCCCCCTATCTTTTCTTCTAAGAGTTTAATAGTTTCAGTTCTTACATTGAGGTCTTTGATCTGCTTTGTGGCACGTACTTTTTATAATTAATACTATTATGCGATATAGTTCCCTGGGGCCTGAGGCTGCCACACCTCACCTGGTCACCTGTGTGTGGAGTCATGGTTATAGGAATAAGCTAAATTCCTTTGCTACGACCTCCTGTAAAGTTTCTGACATCATTCCTGATAGTAATAGGGGGGTCTCCCATATGCTTACAGCCAAGTTCAGCCAGTCACTGTCGTTAATTGCTGTGTATGGTCATCTCTTTCGAATAGGCACCATCGAGTTCAGTGAATACCACTGTCTTGTCTAGATCTAAACCATCTCTAAACTGCTGACACTTAATGCCCAGCATGCCTCTGCTTTTCCGTTAAACACTGCCACTTCCCATAATCCACTGCTGACACTTCCACCAGCTCTCTTGGGGACTTCCTAGAGCTCTCAAGGTGCCGGAGCTGTGTGGTAGTCCAGGGAGATGTGGGGGAGCATGCCTCCACCACTTTATGGTGGTACACTGTCCTAAAGGGGCTACCCACTTAGGTTTGGTTTTATTTTAGCAATATAGCACTTTCAGTATCTGATGGAGAGTTTCCTCCTTTAAAACTGAGATGTGAGTTCATGGGAGTGAGGCTGAGCTAGAAACGTCCAGTGGCAGGGGAGCTACCACGCCATGCTCAGACCCAGCTCTCCATTCCAATCACAGAATGGAGCCTGGCTCCTCTTTTCCTCGGGAGAAGCCTTTTCCCATAAGGATCTTCAGTTCCTCGTGCAGCTGGACATTTGTTTGCCTCCCTTTCGTTTGTCTGACTTTCAGTACTCCAGCTTAGTGTTCCACTAAGACCCCTCCTGAATTATATAACACCTGTGAGCTCAGGAGAGCCACCTCACTGCCATGCTGAGGATTTGCTGTGAGTTAGTCTTGGCACTGAATAAAGCTCCAGTGTAGGATGTTCCCCAGCAGGTACATAAATCTCATCTATTTGGCACTTATGAAGAATCTCTATTCTGTATTAAGAAGGGATATTTATCATATACCATCCAATATTTACGAGTTTACTTGAATCCCACGATGAAACAAAGTACATCTAACCAGAAAACACCAGTAATTCTCCCATTGTGCATTATTGTTGACATATTTTTAACTTCATTCTAATTGCCTTTTCTTACCACTGAAACATTGGCATCTGTGTGACAATAATTCAAAGCACTCCAACTTGAGGGGGATGGAAAAACAGCACAAAATAAGCTGGCAGTGAAGCTGGGGAAAAACAGAACTGGAATTGCAGCATCAGGTTGCCAACACCTGTTAGGCTTACAGATGGGTCAGATGGCATACTCAACACCTAGAACTTTCTCCTGGTTGAAGAGGAAAATTGATTTTCCTCTGTGCCTAAACCTCTCATTGGACCAGTGAATGGGCTCTCTAAAGTTATGTGTATAATTAACAGTTGTATTAATAGAGAGGTGTTGTGACGGTTTAACAAGATGATACAAGGAAGGTAGACAGCACTGTTCCTAGTATTTAGCTCAGTAAATACTACTTTAAGAAATAACTTTCTATTCCTCAAAGCACTCAAAGACAAGGGAAATAAAAGAAAAAATAAATGAACGAGACTATATCAAACTAAAAAGCTTCTGTACAGCAAAAGAAGCCACCAACAAGGTAAAGAGACAACCATCCAAGTGGGAAAATATATTTGTAAGCAATGCCTCTGTTAAGGGCCTAATGTCTAAAATATACAAAGGAGTCATACAACTCAATAACAACAACAACAAAAAAATGAACAATCCAGTTAAAAACTGGGCAGAAGACCTGAACAGACACTTCTTCCAAGAAGACATACAAATGGCCAACAAATATATGAAAGGATGCTCAACATCACTAGCTATTAGGGAAATGCAAATCAAAACCACAATGAAATACCATCTCACAACTGTTAGAATAGCTGTAATCTACAGGACAAGTAATAACAAATGCTAGAGAGGTTGTGGAGAAAAAGGAACCCTCATACACTGTGCGTGGTACTACAAATTGGTACAGCCACTAGAGAAAACAGTATGGAGGTTCCTTAAATAACTAAGAGTTGATCTACCATATGATCCAGCAATCTCTCTACTGAGTATTTACCCCAAAGGCTTGAAAACTCATATCTACCAAGATATTTGCTCATTGATGCTCACAACAGTAGCATTCATGGTAGTCAGGACATGGAAGCAACCCAAGTGTCCTATGGTGGATGACTGGCTAAAGAAGCTGTGGTACATATATACAAGGGAATATTAATCAGCCATAAGAAGAGGTGAAATACTGCCATTTTCAACAACATGGATGGACCTTGAGATAATCATGCTAACCAGAGTACGCCACACAGAAAAAGTTAAAAACTACATGCTATCACTTATATGTGAGATATAAACCTAAAAGAAACAAACGAACATGACAAACAGAGACTTATGAACATGAACATGGACAATAGACTAGTGGTTACTAGAGGGTAGAGGGTCAAATATGTGGTGACAGAAAGAAATCTAACTATGGGCTGTGAACACACAATGCGAAATTTATATAACTAACTGTTGAACTATATACTTGAAACCTACTGGATTTCATTAACCAATGTCACCATAATAAAAAATATAAAACAAACAAACAAATAAATAAAATGTACATGTAGAGTACAACATTGTATGGGAGAAAGAAAATTGGCACTAGAGGCCTACAATTGTGATCAACAACACTATTAAAAAAAGTAACCCCTCTTTATTTACCTTGAGAACCTCATCTTTCTCATCTATAAGATGGAGATAACTTCACCTTCAAAGAATTGTTGTGAAGATTAAATGAGATTATATAGTTCTTAACAGAGTGCTTAGTTTGTTGTCATCATCATGAAGTGGTAATAACATTTAATATTTGTTGATCACCAGCTGTATATCCAGCACTTAACATTCTAAGGTGGTCTTATTATATCTATTTGATAGGAACCTGAAATTCTGATAGATTAAGTGACTTGCCTACGGTCACATAAGAATAAATACTAATTTTTGAACTGAAGCTATATCAGTGTTACGTTCAAGCTCATGAAATTGACCTGTCAATTTGACCTCTTGGTTGCAGGACTTTCTCCAGTGATGCTCAGTGGCTTGGGATTAGAGGATCCAGACAGGAATGCTGACTGAGGGCAAGGATGGACGAAGCAGGACAATGGGAGAGAGAAAAGTTGGTAGCCAAGGAGCGCTCTGTTGAAATGGCTGTGTGAGAAATGACTCCAAACAAGAGGGTGTGTACGTGTATGTGGGTGGAAAGAAGGGGGCAGAGAAAGGGATGTTAAGAAACTGCCATGAAGCCGAAGAGTAATGCACTGAGGAAACTGAGCAAGTCAGGTGATTAGAAGGCAAGACGAAGTCCCCAACAATCCACACTAGAAGTCTCTTCTGCACAGTCCACGATGGCTTCTAACAGCTCCTAAGTGAAAAATGGAAACACACTTGTGTTGTGCTGACTGGATTTTACTTGTAGAAATGGAACCACAGCAGGAGGAAGAAAGCCATGGTAACCCCGTCTTCACTCACGATGTGGAGATCCTTCTCTAAATTCCATGATAGAAGAAAAATGCATGGTTGAGAATAGTAAAACCATAAGAAAAATAGAGTTGCCAAGACTGAGGTTACAGGAAACTATGAATACCCTTCTAAAACTTTTACATTCAGCAATATAAAATAAATCCAAATTGGTCCAATTAAAAGAATATCATCTGCATTTAATATATTTTAAATTAACAGTAACTGGTACTGTACAATTAACTTATGTATCATGGAAAAATGTAATAGTACCCTTCCTTGAAGCTTCAGGAGAATGCCTGGAAATTCATTTTGCTTTGTCATGGGTATCATATCATTTTTTCCTATTTGCTTTTCATTACAAATGTTTAATTCTTTTATGAGTAGATGACTCAGACTTTTTGACTCCCATTTGCCTGGCCCTGTTACAGTCTGAGTGACTGAGACCTAAGCACAAGCAATCCAGCGTTATCCTCTTAGATTTGTACACATAGCTCTCTCTTCCCGGCGGAAATCAGGGTGAGCTCTGAGCCTTGCTTAACCTCTTTCAGCCTTTTTTCCCTCTCCCAAGTCTTTATCATAAAAAACTCCATTCTATTTCACTCTTTTATATTCTCAAGCCTTATTTTCTTCTTCTTATGATAATAGCTACGAAAAGTTATAGGCTATAATCAAAGCTCTCATTGGAGTGTAAAAGTTTACACAAATAAAGCTCTGTGTTCTAGTATTTTAAGAACAAGATGAGCATGCAGTTTGAGAAAGATTATAACCTAGTGCTTTAGCTCAGAATCGAAATCATTTTTATACTTTTATTGGGCACTAAGTCTTTCCAAATTCAGCTTTAGGGAAGTCCAGTGACGTTTCTCTCAGATAGAACTGAGGGTCATTTATCAGCTGTCTCACTGTAGAAATTCACGGAGACTAAAAAACCTCTTCATTAGAATTGCGTGTGACATTGATTGACATGGTGCCGTTAATACACCCCAAGGATGCAAAGAGCATTCCAGATGTCATTTGATGCCAGTGGAGACAACTAGAATGGATGTTGGCCTGCAAACTAACTAAAACTGTCTCAGTGACAACCAGCGTTGGCAAGGGTGTATTAAAACAGGCACTTGTATGCACACGGTGACATCCTAAGTTGGTACCTCCCTCCTGGAAGTACACTTGGCAATATGTTCTGGAGCTTCTCATCTGAATTTTATATACACTGGCAACTTCTCACTTAAAATTGGATTCTTATGTTTATCTCTTTTGGGGGAGCAATAGCACAGGAATGGCGTGGCACAGGGAGTGATATTTTTTCTCCATAAATTTAAAAATTGGCCCTAGGAGTTTACTTCAAGAGATGAAATGTTGTGAGTCTGTCCTAAGAGGCAGCTCTCCTTTAGAGAGTCCTGCAAAATCAGGCACCCGAACCTGAGCCTGACGGCCAGCCCAGGGGCTGTGGTTCATCGAACAAATGTGAGTGTTTCCCGAGGAGGCCTCTTGACAGCCGTGCAGTCGACAACCCTTTGCAACACCTTGACCAGCTGTTCCCTGTTCATTCAAATTGCAACAGAGAACATAAAGATAATTTACTCTGAAAAGGAACCGAGAGATTGATGTGTTTGTGTTAGAATGGAAAGAAACGGTCCAAGACAGCAAAACAAGTATGAGCAAAAATGAAGAGCAGCAGTGGTTTGTGCATTTTGATGTAACTCATGGTTTGAAGCCTAGGATGAGCAACATTGTGCATAGGTGACAACAACAGAAGTGACTCAGAAGTCCTAAGGCAAACTGTTGGAACAAAGATGATTTTAGAAAAACATACATAACTGAACTTGTGAACCTGCTAAGATTAGGAAAGTTATACTTTGGCTTATATTTATCTGTAATTTTATCGTTTTTTTAAAGGGAGAATATCTTCGTATCTCATTTGAGTAATGAGCAAAAATTTAAAGCAAATGTCAGCATGTGGAAAGTTAATATAATATAGGTAATGGACATTTTTCTTTCTACTTTTCCACATTTTTTAAATTCTCAAGATAAATATTCTGTTACTGTTTTCTTATTCTGCTGTGATAATTCTTACACCAGGTATCACGTGCTGCTTGTATGTCAAAGACTCTGCTAACACATACATCAGTCTTTTTAAGTCTCAAACAATGCTGTGAGCTACAGACCACTTTCATCTGTTTCCAGGTAAGGAAACTGAGGCTTAGAGAAATTATCTACTTGTCCAGAGTTATTCATTAAAAATGGCAAAGCTGAGGTTCAGGTCCCTGTCTGTCACTCTAAAACCTGCAGCTGCACCCAATATGCTATAGAGCTTCTGCTTCCTGTGAAATAGACATTGTACTTTCTGGAATCTGTATTGAGAAGACAGAAATCTAAATAAAGGTTTGTGCACATGTATGTGCATTGCAACATTATTTATAAAGGTAAAGTTTAGGAAGACGGTTAAATAAGTAATAATACGTGCTTCTGGTAGCTGCTTATGCACCTTTGGAAACTTTTTAAGTTTAAAATATTTAATCTCATGCAGGAAAAATATTTACCAAAATATCAAGCGTAAAAAAGCAGAATATAAAAGTGCATATAGAGGAAAAACCAAACTTTGTAACCACATATGGTGTAAATGAGAAAGTGGAAAGAAAACAGCCTTGTCTGGGCCTTCTAGTTCTGCTTCATCTAGAGAGAAAAGAGTTATTTATCTACTGCCTATATGAAGGGGTTTAGACTTCTGTTAGGAAGGAAAAGAGGAGAAGTGGCTCTTACTATACAAGCAATGGTTTTCACACAATCGTCTTTATGGTTCCCTAACATATTCACACCCATTTTGGTCACACACACACCAGTAATCCTGACACCATCATGGAAAACTCACTCATACTCCTGAGTCTTGTTCAGCTGATATGTCCAGGTCCAGCTGCCAAATCTCCAGATAATGGGCAGTCCTGCCCTTCAGATCTAAACGGTCTGGTGACATAGGACCAGGAGACATTTGGGCTCTGTGGGGCCTGCAGCTTATACAATGTGGGAGGCCCTGTTTAAGGAAAAATAATACTATATCATAAATACAAAATTAGGCACAGACAGAGAAAAATTACTTAGAATGAGAGAACAAATCATAAGAAACTATCAGATGTTAAAGGCTGATTTCATAATTCAAATGTCTGAGGGAATAGAAAGGTAACGCAGTCTTCATTTTTTTGTTATTGAAACTTTAGGAAATTTCTTTCAACTTTACAACTTGTTTTCTTATTTGGAGTACCACAGTTGTAACACTGCATTTTTGGACTCAGGCAGGTGTTTTTGCTGTGAGATGAACCTGAGGAGAATTCTAGCCGTTTAATCTCACAGGACCCAAGTTCAGATTGCAGCTTCCACAGCAGCTGATTCAGCCTGCCTCTGGGGACCCCCAGTCCCTCCTGGCCCCACCACTCTTGACCTGGGGTAAGTGAGAGAGCCTGGGGGTGATGAGTGCTGGGTTGTCTTGGCCTCGAGGCAAGGAACAGAGCAGTCTCTCAATCACATAGTTTTTTGGATTAAAGATAGGCTTTTGTGTTATCAGGGATCTCCAGGGAAACAGAACTGAGAGGGTGTATATACATATATATGTTTTTAATGAATTGTCTCATGTGACTGTGGAGGCCGGCAAGCTGGAGCTTGGAGTCCAAAGGCAGACTGGAGGCTGTTGAATTCCGTCTCTTTTGGGGGACCTCCATCCTTTTCTCTTTACCTTCCAATGAGTTGAATGAGACCCACCCACATTATGGAGGGTAATCTTTTTACATAAAGTCTACTGATTTAAATATTAATCTCATGTAAAAATTCCTTCACAGCAACATTTAGACTGATGTTTGACCAATCAATATCTGGGTAGTGGCCAAGTTGACACATAAAATTAACCATCAGCAGCTCCAGATGCTGAAACATGGTGCAGCAGGGGTGGAGTGTTCCTGGGAGCTAGGCAGATGGAGAGCTTGACCTGACACCCACAGACCCTACCAAAAGCATCAGGACCACACCTGGGTATAGGGAGTAAACCCCCAGACTGGACACACCTCCAGCTGCTGTGTCCTGTCTCTCCCATGACACCAAAAAAGAACACACTGAATCTTGGAAAGGGCCCTTGCAAGTCAGAGTCCTTGACACCAGAACTTTGCAGTAAGTGTTTCTCTGCCTATGACTAAAAAGCAATTATTTAAAAAATTCCCAAACCAACCATTATTCAGCAGTGAAGAAGGAAGGGATTAACAATCATCGCACTTCCTATTTAGAAAGTATAGAAAAGAAACGATGCGTAATGGTTACTAGTACTAGTACCTCTGCTGTGCAGAACTGGTAATGACCTGCTGCCTGGGCAACAGTGAATCTTTGGCCAGCCAACCTGATTGTCCTGGCTGGGACAATGCTCCCATTGTCATGTCCTTGGTGGCCATCCCTGGCATGTGTTCTGGGGGTGTATGGGGTTATATGTGCCCCTATGAGGATGCACAGCTTTCGCAGTCCACTTCCTGATATAACAGATTCCAAGTTCAAGGGATTGCTTAAGGATTAGGCATGTAGACTATTGTCAGCCAGCCCAGGGCTTTCTTTGGTGATAGAGGTCCCTTGCAAACTTAGTAGTTTCTCATCTGTTTGCTTCTAGGAAATTTAGTGGGCACTCAGGTACCCAGAGTTAGGTATCTTCTCTTCCACTGTGCTATATTCATCTCTCTGGCCTAAAGTTTAACTTCTTTACTTTGAATTACTTCAAACTAATGGCCTTGTTTGCAAAAGCAGCAACAGTCAGCCTCTCTTTGCCCCCAGGCCTCATCCTTCACCCACCTTTCCAATGGACACAGTAATCTCCTCTGTCAGACCAGGAACACTCAGGAGAAGGCGGTGGGAAGAGGCCTATGGCAGCAAGCATACCTTTTTCACAAATACCACCTCTCTAAATCTTCTTCCTCTTCTATGTCTAACTTTAGCGTGGGGTTGAGAATTCAGCCTTTCTGACCTTGAACCCATGTTCAAATAAGTGGACATTTATTCAACTTGGGTTTTAGGACACAAGCAGAAAAGGCCTCCTCTTAGTAAAGCTGTCTTGCCTTCTCTTTGCTCTTAGAGTTTAGCTAAGCCTGAACTTATTTCTTGTAAGACTGTGCTAAAGCTAGAAAAGCAGCTCCAAGTGTACCAACAGCCTGCATTTGCCCACCATTCACCATTTCCCTTAATTAAATAGCCTCTTTTGGCACATGGTCTCTGCCCTAAGGACAGTAGGCGACAGACACATCAGCAAAGTATTTTCCGGCATCACCAGCAGGGTGACTAGTTTGCTAAATGGTAATAACAGGTCCTCCAAACTGATGGACATAGAGAACAAGGCCATGCTGGGAGTGACTTTGATCTAGTGCAAGAATCTGTGCTAGGCACTTATATATCTGTGCTAGGCACTTATATATTTGAATTACTCTGGGCTGCAAGTAACAACAACAAAAAGAGCAATAAAAAAAAGACAGCTTAAATCTAAAGATATTTGTTGCTGACAACAAACACAAAAAATCTGGAAGCAAGTGATTCCAGGGCTGACTCAGGACTAGCAACGTCAGGGCTCTGTGTCCACACACTGCCATTGCTCTTGGCCTTTCACTGGGAGAGACAAGATGTTTACGGAAGCGTCAAGCAACATATCCTTAAATAATAACATTCCATGAAGGCAATGAGGGTGGGGTGGGGGCAATATTCCCCCTGCAATATTTGTTCTTTATTATTAAAGAGAAGATCCTCCCTTAGTCTCCTTGGCCAGACTGGATCACACACCCACGTCCAGCACAGTCACCAGTGAAGACGACTGGGATTAGCTAGGCCAGCCTATACCACTCCTCCCAAAGGGCGACAATACTGGTCTTCCCGGAGCCCACTGCTGCCCACTTGCTGCCCACCTGCTACAAAATACAGTTCCATTTGCAAAGAAGATGCAGGCATGGCTGAGGGAAGGGCGCCTGCTACTGAGCTCCAAGAGAAAAACCTGAGGAGTGGAGAAGGTGGTGCCTGGCAAATGTCAAATATTTGTGGAACCCTTTTGGAGACATGCTAAGTAAGACTTTAAGACTTGCATATAGTTTCTGATCCTCTGGTTGAGATGCTTGAGGGTGAGATTTAGACAACAAAGAAAGAAACAACCCATCAAGACAGGGAAAGGGTAAAGACAAGGAATGGAAAAATAAGGATTGAAAATGGGAAAAGGAAAGGGGGAACTGGAGAGCTTAAGAGAGGCAGAGGAAGAGAGTAAGAGGACCGAAGCATGCACTTGGTGATAATGTAAAAAGGTGATGAAGTTTCTCAACAATTTGGGGGAAAAGAGAATTGACAGGGGCAAAGGGTACATAGAGAAGGTCTCAGCCTGGGAGCAGGGGTCAGTCTAGGTCTTACGGGATCTGAGCTTCGTACAATTTGAAGGGCCTTCTTTAAGAAAAAGAAAAAATATTAATGTAAAATCAGATATGAAAGTGAATATTTGTTTATAATGAGGAAAGAAATTCAAATTACAAACTTTTTGACAAAGTAAAAGTATTTTTTCATTAATCAACTGGCTGACACACCTGTTTAATAATTTTTCCTTCGGTTTTTACCTATCGACTCTTTAATACCCTTTCATGTTGATGACAGTTTTGCAGCATATTTTATAGAAAGCAAGAAGGATGATTCAATTTTCTAATATAATTAGTAAAAAAAGATACTGTAATTATAATTGGAGTACATAAAACGTGTGGCTTCAGACACAGATTTTCTCCCTGCTTGTTCCACCACTTCAAACGTGTGCCCTCCAAACACAGGCATTTCATTGAAGTTTCTTTCAGGCAATTCCGTTCAAAAAAGGGAAAAGCATTGTCGCGTAATTGTAATTGCCCTTTGGATATATTCTGAGAGGGGAGAACTTCCATTTTGACAAGGTGTGGAGAACCAACTCCTTCACTTAGAATGTTACCCGTCGTGTGAAGTTTTCCTGGACTGGCTTCTGTCTCTCTATTTTATACCTTGTTTCTCCTCTACTGTTCACATCCTTCCACTGCCAGGCCTCTGAAGCATGTGCCTGCACCTTTGCCACCATGTGAGCAGGTACGTTGGCCGAGCGGCAGCAGCAGTGTGCTTAGACACCATTATGAAACCAGGTGACTAGCAATAAGTGTGTATAGAGATGATCACACACCCAAGAAACGTACCCCGCTAGACCTAAACTGAAGGTATTCAGAAGACAACTTCTCCTTAGCCATATCTGAAAAAAGATTTTTTCGTAGCTACTCTAGCACCACTCCAAACAAGAGGAAGAGTGACAGAAGGGACGTTGGCATGGGAAGAGACAGCATTCTCAGTCAGTTGTGGTTCAAATCTGTCATTTTTTTCAAATTTCACAAAAATATGTGACAATGAGAAGATCGTACTAGGCCCTTCCTGGGACCTAAATCCTAAGCTTCCTTTGCTTTGGGAGGGGGCAGCGAGTATGGATTAGATGTTGGCGATCATTAGTAAAGGATTTCAAATTCTTCATGTTTATTCCATGGCCTAGTGATGTCACTGGATTCCTGCCTCAAGTGCGCCTCTGTGACCAGGACAGGACACCAGGCTGTTGACTTCTGCTGTCACCTCAGCCTGAAATGTGTTTCTTCCTTACACATGTGATGATGAACTCACCTGTCAAGGCTGTGCAATTCCATCTTTGTGAAGTGCTTCCTGTTCTGCAGAGCAAAGCTGACTCCCTTTCCCTTCCTTTGATTTGTCCGTACACCCCTCCCAACTGTCCTAAAGCACCTCTGGAAGCACTCATGTGGTGGACTTTGGGCTCCTTCACTGTCATGAGGCATGTAATGGCAATTGGTTAGCCCAGTACCCAGCATGGAGGAGGAGGCCCTGGAGATGTGTTTTGAAAGCAAGTTTGGAGAGGGTATGGTCTGATTAAATATAACTAATATATCATTATTAATAATAACAGCTGATAGGAACTTGAGCATTCACAGTGTTGTAAGCCACTTAGTAGCTGTTGTCTTGTCATTACTCACAACAGCTCTGTGAAGTAGGTGCAGTTATCACCCCTACTTTATAGGGCTCAAAAAGCAGATGTGGTCTCACGGCTGGTTGGAAGCAGAGCCAGGATTCCAGTCCGAGTCTGCAGAACTCACCCAGCTCACAAATAGCAGATTCATTTTCTATACTGATGTCGCAAGGCTGACCCTGTAAAAATTTTACAGTCCAAGAAAGTCAAACGTGTCCTCTTCTCCTAACCATAGCCAACGCCACTAGATCAGGACAACTTTTGTCATCTGTTTTGGAAGTAATATCTGCATCCACTTCCAGCTACCGACTCTCAAATCACTGGAAGAGGGACAAGCACTGGCACCCGTTTTTCCTGCTTTCAGTCCAGTCATCTTTGATCCGCACTGCGACTACTAACCTCATTTCTGACAGTGTGCTCTTTCACTTGGAAGGTAGACTCAGAAGAAATTCCCAATGGGCTGGTGTGCTCGAGACAAGCTGTAACAGCTGATTGAAAAATGAGGTCTTTCTTTAAAGAGTGGCATGCAGCATTTCCTCCAGTGATCTTTTTACCCTGAAATTCACCTGAATATATTGTGTATCTCTCTAGTAGATGTGGCTGTATGAACATATCAACTCTGAATTAAAATTTGGCTCCTTGTTCTTTCTTCTTTCAGGGAAAATAATCTATTTTATCAATTTTATGCTGATTCATACTCTGCAAGTCAAGCTAGACCTACCAGTGGTAGAAACGAATACCTTATGAGTATTGAAAACCTGTACTTGGGATACGGAGTTTACTTCTCAGAGTACTCCAACCTAATTTACATCAGAAAAAATGTAAAAGCAGTGTGGGCCAGAATGGAATGAAAATACCTAACCCAAACTGACGAGTAATAAAGGCCTCTCCAAAGCCTCAAGTTGTCTGTTACTGGAAATGAACGAGTGACTGACCTGGCAGCAGCTTGTGGCAGCACCTGGGCCTGTGAGGCTGGCTGGCCTCCTTCCCAGTGTGCTATGTGACTCCATGCAACCCGCCTCGGGTACTGGTCGCAGACCACCTCAATGAACCCTGCCGCTTCCCTCAAGGGTCTTGTCTTTCCTTTCTCAGACTCAAACAAGTTATCTTTTTTTTCTTCACCACCGAGTTCATACTTCACAGTTCTCCCACTCTTCCTTCTTCTTATCCCAAGGAAGTTTTCATATCTCCATCCATTCCTCCATCACATCCTAAAGGTCCAGTGTAATGATTAATGACATCCCATTAAGTGAGGTTAGCAGTCACACAGTCCAAAGGAAAGACCTGGATGGAGATTAGACACTTGGGTTTTTGACCTAGAACTGCTAATGAGCTCCTTGTAATTCTGAGCACGTCCTCTTGCTTTTTTCCTGAAAATTAGCACGATAAATGTTCTTTTAGCATCTCCTGAGCCCAAATAACATGTTAGCAAACAGAAAGCTGGTTACTTTTGTCTTCAGAAGTCCATACTATTTATGTGAATCCCACATGTTGCCTCTAGAGCAGAGGGTCCTCCAGCCTCAGCTTTGTGCATCCCACCTTTGTGCTCTAGACCTTACTACTGCCTGATTCTCGTACCTCCATCCCATCTTCTCTAAATCCTGATTCCTCCTGGTTCAGTGGAAACTAATCTCTTACCTCTGTCTGATAACAAAGTTGAATTAAATGGAGGCGTTTAGTTCACTTAAATACAGCTCATTTGGGGGGTCCTTAAAATCCGAAGTGTGACTCTGGCTAGGAGGGAAGATACTCTGATACCGCTGTTGGTAAGACAGCAGGTGTTGACAGGTGTTGGGTGAGCTGAATGGAACTAAATGGTGGCCTCTGGTATCTTTCAAGTCAAACTTTGGTTATCCCAGCATTCTGTTGGCCCAGGTAACACCTCAGGAAAGCAACAAGCCCTTCCCTCTGACTTTTAGAAAATGTAGAGGGGAAAAGTGTGCTAACATATAGTAAGCACCTCCTGCTTTCCAGGCAGAGCTAAGTGCTTTCTGGTCATAGGCTGATGTGCTCAGCTTTCTAACAGGACGTCCTTCAGATTTCAGTGGTAACCACTTGCACAGAGGCAGATGGTGCGCTTTGACCTCTTTTACAGTTGTGGGTGTTCCAAACACATGCGCTCCTCTCCTTCCTCCCTGTGCTGCCACAGTTCATGTGTCCATTCGCCTGTTGAAGGAAGCCTTTGAGTTGCTGGCTTTTGGTGATTGGAAACAGAGCTGCCATAAACACTA
The DNA here is from genome assembly GCA_030015415.1 of Cynopterus sphinx. Taxonomy (NCBI): domain Eukaryota; kingdom Metazoa; phylum Chordata; class Mammalia; order Chiroptera; family Pteropodidae; genus Cynopterus; species Cynopterus sphinx. The sequence goes on along the minus strand of CM057387.1, from coordinate 29,398,044 downwards.
TGCTTGGGTTTTTGTGTGGACGTAAGTTTTGAACTCGTTTGGTAAATACCTAGAAGCACGATTGCTGGATTATATATTTAGCTTTGTAGGAAATTGCCGAGCTGTCTTCCACAGTCGCTGTGCCATTTGTGTTCCCACCAGCACCGAGTGCATTCCCGTTGCTCCTGACTAGCATTTCTGTGCACGGTGTTTGGGTTTTAGCCATTCCAATAGGTGTGTGAAGGGAGAGGGATGTGGGAACTCTCTGTACTCTCAGCTTAATTTTTCTGTGAATCTAAAAATTTTCTAAAAATCTACTAATTTAAAGTGTAGAGTGTGCAGATTTAGGCTAAAAAAAGAAAAGAAAAAGTTCAGTGGACTGATGGTTGGTGCTATGAGCTGCCAGAAGAAAGCTGGTAGTTAAAGTAGTATTGTTTAAGTAGAGGAGGCCAGGTACAGTGCATTGCTTCCCAGGAATTTCCAGATGAGACGGTGGAGGTGGAAGTTGTGAAATACTTTCCTATTACACTTGCGTTTGGAATCGGAACCAATTTTAAATAAACGTTAACGGAGTAAGTGACTTAAATGGCATTGTCAAACCACTCAGTTGTGTGGATAAGGTCTGAAATGACAGGTAGGTACCCTGTCACCATAAGGAAAATGGGTTAAGCTTACTGAATTCAGACGGTGGTGCAAACTATTTCTTCACTTTCCCCTGAGTCATTTGTCGTATAAAGTCTGCCTTGGAGGGCGCCCAGGAGACCGTTTTCTTCCTGTGTTCTCTACTCACCCTGCCCTTAGGTCTTTTCTGTCTCTTCATCCTGGCGAGCCAAATCTCAGTCCTCTCCGCAGGGACCCCCTCTCCATCCAAGAGTTGTGCCCCAGTGCCCTGCGGTCACTTCGAGCCTCCTCCTGGCTGACTGAGTGTGTGGAAACTGCAGTGTGGATACCTCTCAGAGCCTTGTGGTACTTTCAGAAAAGCTTCTGTTTCTGACACCGTCTTACCATAGACACTGTCTTTGCCAGGGGGAGGAGTGGAAGGAAAAAGACCTGAGGATGAAAGGAAACCCTGACTTGACACACTAGCTACTGTTTATCATTATTGTTGTTGCTGGCACCTCGAACTGCATGTTTCTTGACTGCTTTTCTCTTGCTGCTCCAGACCCTGAGTATCTCAACAGTAAACCCATTTTACCTTTGGAGTAACTTGAGTGAGACTCTGGCCAGGACAGGAGCTGATCTCTAAACCCCCTGGTCTTTGCTCAGCAGGGCAGGGCTGCTGATGCTGCAAGAGATGAGAAGGAAGCACCGTACAGGTGCAGCTGTTTTGACAGGAGGCAGAAAAATGCATTTTGACACCCATCATCTTCAATGCCTTATCTTTTAATGAGACATCCATGAGGAAGAAGTCAGCTATGATGGGTCTCTGCTGGGAAGGACCTGGCTGAATGGCGTGTGGTGTAATTAGGAGCCATGTGCAGAACTGATGGAGCTGCTCTGACTGCTGCTGCACCTCCCAGGCCATAGCCCCTGCTCCTGCCCTTTCTGCACCATTCTCAGCCTGAAGGTTGGCCTCCTGATGGAGGGGAGGTCTGGACAGAAGCAGGGGCCAGCCTCCGCTTCCAGCACCCTATCTAGATACACCAACCTTGCATGTCAAAGAAGGATGAGCAATTTCACTTTCTGCCCCAAAGGCCAAAACAAACAGACATGTTAATGCCAGCCCTTGGGGAATAGGGCAGAATCAGAGACCTTTTATTCAGTTCCTCCATATTAACAGTTCAGATCCCTATGGCCAGATGCCTTTGTTTGTGAAAGGTCACAAGAGTACGTTGGCTCTAGTAAGCGTTCTTAAGCAGTCCGAAGGGTCAGGCCATTACGGAAGAGTCTGCCTTTGGAAAGCCACGCCACACAGTGATAAAACAAACAAACACATAAACAAACAAACAAACAAACAAACAAAAACAGGGCAAAGTGTCCACTCAAAGTTCTTTATCTAATTACCCAAAGTCCACTGTGCTCCACCAGAATGGGTACTGAGCTCTGATGTCATTTCTGTCACCTGTCGGGTGATTCCTCTCTCTGGGGTCTCTGTTTCCTCCTTCTGCATAGTGAGAGAATGGGCTGCACGAGAATAACCACGTCCACCCCTGGCGGCACTTCGGAACTGCCTGGTGAGCTTTTTATTTTCAACTTAACGAATGCAGATTTCAGGGCCAGTGCCGGGCTTGCTAAGTCAGGGTCTCTGGGGCTGTGGCCTAGACACTCACATGTTTAATAAGCTTTCCCGGAGGTGCCAAAGCAGCCAGGCGGGTGCTCAGCAAAACCATGTTTGGGAGCCACAGAACTAAATGACTTTTAAGGACCCTTTCTGATAAGATTATTTAAAAAATATTTCAATATATTTTAACAAAATATACACATTTTTCAGAAAAATCAGAGAAGTAGATAAAATAGAATTTTTCAATGATAATTATTCTACAGTTGTCTTTATATATAAGTTTCTGGGAATTTGCTTTCATTCGCATAACTGTAACCACATTACAAATACAAATCTGCATCTCCTCTTTTACTTAACATTAGCTCATAAGCATTTTCCCCTGTTTTAGCTAACATTTTCAAAAGTGATCCGAGAGCATGGTTCCTAGTTTACTTATCACTCTCTTCTGTTGGGAATTTTTAGCTAAATGAGATGAACCACTTGCTCTGTTTTAGAGGCCCTTCTCTCAGGGGTGTGAGAGCGAAGGTGGGCCATCCACCGTCCTTCCCTGGCTTGGGAGCCCTGAGAACCCGTATTCTGCCCACACGCTGCCCTACTTTTGCACTTGTGCCAGACGAGGACCAGTTCACCGAGTCGGACACGGCTGTGTGAAGTCCTCATGGACTCCTCTCCTGAGGACCTTGTATCACTGCTGCTGATGGAACAGATTAATGGAGAAACTGGCAGATCTGACCTAGAAAGCATCTCTTGATCATTGCTGGTCAGTTTCCATTTGCTATGGCTTGTTTAACCATTTTAGAGGCTGCAGTGAGCTTCAATCTTAATTGGTGAAACCTCAGGCCTTGGGAGCTCATTCATCAACCCAGTCACAACCCCTTCAGACTGAGTAATGAGCAGAAAACTCAGAGCTAGACTTTGGCCAGAGAAGATGTTTAGGGTCTGGTGGATCGGGGCATCTTTGTTCTCACTGAATTTCTCCTCGTGGATGGCAGAAACCAGAGAATCGAGCTAAACCACACATTTTCAAGGAGTAAGCTGTGAGTTTTCTCAGGGGAAAGGACTTGTCTAGGATCTTTCAGTGAGTGTGTAGCAGAGCCTGTCGGCCCGGGCTGGCTGCCTGCCTTTGATGTTTGACTGAAATGCTGATGCAGGGCATCTTTGACTGCTCCTCCTCCAGGATGTTCCAGGAGCACAGGATGGCCTTGTCATTCTTCCACATCCTAAGTCAACTGCTTTGCCTCAAATCCCACACCAATCATTCTTTCCTTCTTTTATTTTCTCAACCCCAGAAGGGCTGTAGAGTAAGGGGAGGCTATTTACTGCTTCCAGACTGCACCCAGAGAGCTCCAAAGCAGACCACAAAGCTACACAGCTCCAGTTGCTTAGCCCCGGCCTTTTCCAGTCACCCAACCAGGGCCACTGCTTCCCTGGGACAACCAAGCTGGCTTCGATGATGTAGGTGCCTTGGTGTTTTTGGCTGGGCTCAGCCTACTACTGATCAGCTCAGCCTTAGAGTGTACAGGTCTCTAACCACCACTAAAATGAAACATACGCACCTTTGCTGAGGGTTAATTGGATTTTTGTGTCTCTAAATTCATTATTAAAGGCAAAAAGGAGAACTACTGATGTTTTATGCCTCCCTGTTATCTAAACAAAACAGATGTTTGTAAAATACAGTCTTTAGGGGACATGGTCAATTTTTCTTTCACCTAAAAATTCACTGGTACAGAATGGTTTTAGTACCAATTCATATTTAAAAGTAGCATTTTACTGTTATGTATTTGCATTTCTCTGACCCAGAGGGACCATTTTGTCTTAAAGGTGTGAGGTAAAGGACGAAGGCCCTTTGGAAAATGGTAAGTTCACATCTAGGATGAGGGCAGAGTGATGGAACTTGAACTTCTGGAGGCTTGGTGCATTCCAGACCACTGACGGAGCTCTGTAAGCAGTGGGCATCTGCTCCAGCAGGGGAGAGCTAGGGCTCTGGGCATTTGGGGAGACTGAGTCCTGACAGGGAAGGAAATCTGCTTTGGTTGAATAACACAGGAAGCCTCTGTGAAGGGCAGATGTAACCAGGAAGAGGCTGTCGTATTCAGCTGTTCTCACTGGCTGACACCTCTGCTCTTCTCGTTATTATCTTCTTCTAATTATCAGGGACCCAGGCGGGCAATAAAGGCTAGAACACACAAATGGTAAGTTTTGTGGGAAAAAATAAAATAATCTCTGGAGGAGAACTTGCTCAGGTGGGACACCACTATGAAGGTCCCTAGGCAGCGAGGTGGGGAGTCAGCATGAGCAGTAGACAACTGCAGCAAGGGCTGGCTGAGAGGGAGAGCTGAAGAGGCTCCACTTTGCCTTACGCTGCATCAGCTGCATCTGAAAACTGACAGCAACCTTATCTCTGGGCTCTTAGCATCTAGTTTATTAAAACCCAGTGCCACGGATTTTCTTTCTCATAGCATCTAATTTACTAAAGCTCAAGTACCATGGACAAGTGTTTTTGTTTTTGAGGGAAAATAAAGGTTTAAGCCTTTTAAAGTAGCAATCTACTTGAGGATCTTGGATTTCAGTCTTTATAAAATCATGACCGCTTGGGTCATAGGCGAATCCTCGGTAATCTCAGCTAGTACCATTCTCCAAATATCGGATCACTGGATGTGATCAGTTAGTCCTTTTAATCTTTTATTTTTTTAGAAGTGATGTTGTGTTTGTTTGTTTGTTTAAATATATTTATTTATGTATTTATTTTTTATGGTGACATTGATTAATGAAATCCTGCAAGTTTCATCAGTACACTTTAACAGTCAGGCATATATATATTTTCACTGTATGTTTAGTTAGTCTCTTTTAAATTTGCCTGTGTTACCACGGATATTATAGAGTCACTTCATAGGCAGATAGTCCAGCTGGTGTGTGTTCTTTGGGTAACCTGGGAACAGTTATGAGATAGCAGCCCAGACAAAACCAGAAGAAAAGAGGCCTGCAGTCACTGAGTGGCTCTTTCATATATAATTTTTTAATTTAATTTTCACCCCAAATTTGGGAGGGAGATTTATTTATCCTATTTTCCAGCCAAGGCAACTGACATCAAGATGGTGTAGCATAGCTTGAGGAGGTGGGGTGGACAGAGTTCCAAGCGGCTCTCACCCTCGTATAATTTCTTCCCCTTGAGTGTGGGCAGAAACTGTGAATATGATAGAACAGTGTTCTTATAATTAGGTTATGTTACATGGCAAAAGATTGTGCAGATGTAACTAAGGTTACTGCTTAGTCAAAAGGGAAACTCTCCAGGTGGACCTGACTAATCCCATAACCATTTACCTCTGCATGGAGAGGTCACAGAAGTAGTCAGGGATTTGAAGAATGAGAGAGGTTAGCCATGAAGGAGACTCTTTTGCTGGCTTTGAAGCTGGAGAAGGCCCTGTGAGAAGGAATGCACATGGCCTTAGGAGTCAGCGTATTACAAGTCAACAACCAGCAATGGAACAGGCCTTCGTTCTTCAACTTCAGGGAGCACTCACATATGCTCGAAAGCCATGAGCCCCAGATAGGACTTCAACCCAGTGACACCTTCATTGCAACCTTGTGAAACTCTGAGCAGAGAACCCAGCTCAGCTGTGCCTGGACTTCTCGCCTACAGAGACCAGGAGATGTTTTGTGTCAAATGTTTACACAGTGATAGAAGATGAAAACAAAGTGACGAACCAGAATTTAAACTGCAGGCTATCTGGACCTAAGACATGTTCCTCCCAAATGCAGCAGCTGCCTCTTCTGCCCTCCACTCCATCCGGGAAGAGAAAGTAAGTGGGGCTTATTGAACAATTCAATTCCACAAGTGTTTACTGAGAGCCTTTAGATAAATAGCCTGAATAGACAGTAGATTTACTAGATGATTAAGACTCAACAGCATCACTCAAGGGCCTTGCTATCTAGTGTGAAAGATAAACAATAGGCAGCTGGTGGAAGCAATGCGCGAGAGCCTGTGGCGGACTTGTGGACGATGTGCACATTGGGGTCCGGTTGGAGAAGACACCAAAGAAGAGGAGACTTTGAGCTTGGAGATGGAGACCAAGTAGGTGGCCACAGCAGAGACAGTGGGAAGTGCATATGTGAAAGTTTCAAAAACCAGCTGTACACTGAGTAAAACAAAGCAGAAAGATGAGTTCATTGCAAGGGTTTCCAACTTATAAGTCAAGAAACTCATGGCTATGGGAGCAATGAGTTTTGAGTTGCTCACAGACATGAGGGAACTTTGTGGGGTAAATGTGGAATTTTTTGGCTTTTTCTGCTGATTAGTTGCCTGGTGGTCTTCTTCTTTATTTGGATCAGGGTAGCTGAGTCCAGGGAACAAGGAAGTCCAGAAGGCGGCGTGAACGGACTTGGCTTCTGGTGACTGGCTAGTGTTCTCTGCCAGTTTCTGAGAAAAGCTGCATACTCCTGCAACTTAGGTATAGTTAAGTTTCCTTTGCTTTAATGCGCCTGCATTGGCCATCTCCATTTTGTCTTTCACATCAGTGGCTCCAGTTTAGTTTGGTTCTGGAAAGGGCAGCAGCATGGGCAAAAGCAGAGACAGAACACACACAGTACATTTAAGGTTTAATAAGCAGTCATGGTATGTGGACTGTCAGGTGCATAGAGGGGAGAAGGTAGGGGATGGAGCTGGAAATGTGGATTAGACCAAGCAGAGAAAGGCCTTTCGTGCGATGATATAGCCGTCAGGCCATTTCCTCTAGGTGGTGAGAATAATTTCTCGGTTGTGCCAGCCCTGCCTGCCCAGAGATCTCATGAAATCAAAAGATAGCTCGCTAGATGACATTCTAGGCTGCCTTAACATGCACTAAATATCAAGCTTTATGATGTCGGATGGCTGCCTTTTTTTGTGTGTGTGTCAATTCCTTCTCACTTCATTTAATCAGGAATTTGCTCCACAAATTTCCTGAGCAGCAATTCTTACAAGACACTGTGTCGGGTGACAGGGTCTAGAGGCTGCTTTGTTCCTGCCTGGGGTGGGTGGGGAGGAGGAATATGGATAAGAAAGCAATTTCTGGAGGAGAAGGGAATTTGGCTCCTGGGAAGTGAGGGAAGAAGAGGCCAGAAAACATCAAAGGCTTTTCTTTTCTAAAACATTCTAGAATTCCCAGTGCTCAGAGAACCTCTTGTTTCTGATGAGTAGCTGTCAGGCTTCAACTGGAAAATTTATTTAGGTTACCAGAACCAGTTCAGAGCTGGCAACTGTGACCAGCTTAATTGAATGCTTAGGGCTGAATTACCATGAATCCTTTGCTTTAATTGCATAATGGCTCCTTTTCTTCATTAAAATGTGGCATAATGATATCATGGGCAGCAAAACATTTCAAAGGGCATTTTGGAAAGGACTGTGCTTTTTCCTATGGCAGACACATCTCTCCCTGTGCTAAGATTAGAGTTTTTCAGTCTATTATAAAAAATTGGAAGACTGGTGAATTTGTTCTGTATCTTATAGCAGCGGTGTCATGGTGTATTAGTCAGCTCAGGCTGCCATAACAAAACGCCATAGACTGTGTGGCTTAAGCAACAGAGATTTATTTTCTCACGGTTCTGGAGGCTGGACGTCTGAGAGATCAGGGTGCCGCTCAGTCAGGTTCTGGTGAGAGCTCTCTCCCTGGCTTATAGACAGCTGCCTTCTCACTGTGGGCTCACATGGCAGGGAGAGAGAGCAAAGGGAGCAGGTAGTAGAGCGGGTGAGCTCTGCTGTCTTCTTCTCCTCTTACAAGAACACTAATCTCATATCAAGTCAAAAGCTGGTCCAAGCTCATATTGCTCATGTTGCTAGGAAGAGCTTCTACCAGGTATTATTTAAGGGGCTGGGAATACTACAGGAAACAAATTCAAATGCACATGCTGGGCTCTCTTCACAACTTGTCTTTTCAAGTTAACAATCTATCAAGCATACCTTTATGCACAAGACATTTTGGGAATACAGAAATGAGTTTATATTATGCTGCCCTCAGAATATATATGTTATATAGGACAGAAACTTATATACAGGCACAAATAAGGATATGGTCTTTTAGCTTTGGAATTTTATCTAAAAAAAAAATATGGTTTAGTATTGTTTGTTTTATTTTCCAGATGACAAAATGCAAACATTACAACAAAACTCAAGTTTTATTGACCTGTTACTTAGCACTTGACCAAGGTTTGATGTATATGCTATTCTGGACAAATAAAATGAGCTCTGACCCAAAGGCATTTGGGAGCTGTGCTATTTGTACTCACATTTAGGCCATGAAACACGAGCTGTCGTTCGGAGAAAAGTCAGTCTTTATAGTTAAGTGTTGGGTCTGCCATGTAGACTCCATGTTCTGTTTCCTGATGGGGAACCCCTGAATCCATAAATGAGAATTAATACTCAACCTACTTTTATGCCAAGAACCTTTTCACATGGATGCCTGAACATCTGCCTCTGGCTGTCAGAGGGAAAAGCAAAGAGTAGATGCAGATAATGTCAACATTCCCCACATGATACTCATGTGTTAAATGTCGGTGAGTCATGTCATCTCAGTTCAAGTCCTCCCTTAGGCCTCCTGGCCTGGACCAGGGTATTCATGATCAGTGATGTCCTGTGCCATAGAATAAGAAACTTAAGCATCCCTTCTCTTGGATGGGAGAATGGGCAGGAGCCTAGGAATAGTTCTTGCTCACTGATGCCCACCCAGAGGTCCCAGCCATTCCATGTCTCAGGTTACCATCAAGACCTCTGGAAGCCCTATCTGACCCTACAAGGGACAATTTTATGTACCTAATTCCAAAAATACCTGGATATAAAATTTGGGGGACAAAGAGTAGGCTTTTTAGGGCCAACGGATCCAGGAATGCTACCTACTCTCAATGCATTACTTTCCATGGGAATCCCAAGGGAAATAATGTACAGGCAAGATAAAAGATTCACTTTAGTGTTAGCTGGGCCTTTGACCCTAAACCCCAATATAAGGAATGCCAGTAAACATGACTGGGCCACAAGTAACGCTTCTTTCCCCCACATTAGTGGGGTCCATTCTCCACCTCTAGACTTGTGACAGACATCACTAATCAATTGCAGATTTACTGTCGATCCCAGACGTAACCTCATTTTCAATACACAGTTTTAGAAGCCACTCCTAAGTCATAAAATTAGTACAAATGTTAAGCCCATTTGCCATTTTTGAATAAGAGGACTTACCAAACTTGCTTTGTACTGTCCTCGTCTTGCTCCTTCCTACTGGACTCTCCTGCTGTTCTGAGATTGACTGCTTACCCATATATTTCACACTTTTAAGGAAAATGGCACATACTTGGGTCACTCTGCCATATATCTCCTCTCCTTCCTCTTTTAACTCCTACCAACCAAGTGATGAGAGAACATTGTGTTCTCTTGCTCTTCTGTTTGCATCTTTCCTTCACTCCGGTTTGAGTCATGTTCCTCTGCTTGGGTTACCATTTGTTTGTCCTCTCCCCACCAGTTCATATTCTCCAGTGGTTTTCATATCAGTCAAATTTTAGAAAGTTTAAACAAAGAAATTTAAACTTTCTCTTTCATTGTTAATAACACAGAGTCTTATGTGCTAAATGTGCTTGTACCTCTGACTCCAGTGTTTCTTAATTTATAGTTAAAAATGCTGACACCCACTGTCTCAGGGATATTTTATGTCCTGCTGTCTCAAGAGGCCTCTGCGGTTCTTGTTAAATAATATTCCTCTCAGTGAAGCTTCAAACTTTCCTGCCTCATTTAGAAAACTTCCTTTCTCTGCTTGACCATATCTCCCCTCGGCTTTTCAGATTGGGCCTAAGTCTCTCTTAATTGCCTTTGTAGGAAGTCAAGGGAATATGCCAGTAAATGGGCATAAGTGGCCTCAATTACACTTAAGCCCAAAGGCTCTTAGGAAGTGACTAGTAATTTTGGCTTCCGTTTGAGGTTGGAATTCAAATTAAAGTTTCCCTCTAACTCTATTGATTTTACTCCAAGGTGGATAGTAAGTAATCTCACTGGTCAGATTTCAGGGACTTATTTTCTAGTAAATGACAGACCTTAGTGGCATAAATGAGCTCTAGTGGAGAGGTAGATTCTTCCTACTGTAGCTGGTGGATGTCTTTCTTATGTAATGATAGTAAGATTCAAGACTTGGGTGCTGGGGGAGTGGAAGGTGGGGAATAGGCAGAATGTTCTGATGGCCCCTTTTCTCTAAAGTTACTTAGGCTCAACCAAGTCATCACATATGTTCAGGAATAATAGCTGTGTTCAGTGTTCCTTATCAGGACTCAATAAGACTCTTCATAAGTCTCTTAATTCTCCAGCCTTGCCTTCCTTTGATCCGTACTGCATACTGAAACCAAGTGATTTTATGAAATGTGAATCTGATCATATCTCTACTCTTTAAAAAAGGAAACACATCCAGAGCTCTGGGACAAGAATCAGAGTAGTGATCTTTCATAGGGAAGTGTGACCCCTGCATGCTCATAAGCCATGAATTATTAGAGAATCCAGGTTCTATACAGAGTCACATATACCTTCAGCCTCTCCAGGGGGTGGGGTTTGGGGTGGGGGCACAAAGATGAAAAGGAACTGGAAAACACTTTAAAGAAAATGAAAAATCTGAAGGTTTTTTCAAAATAGATCAACACTTGTAGGATGCCATATTCTGAATTGTTTAGTAAGTTGGCATGTGGTCTCCTTCCAAGCAGAGAATTCTAGGTCTACTTTTGGACAGAATCGTGGGGCTATGGGTCCTGGCAGGCATGCTCATCTGCTCCAGTTTCCAGGTGAGGCTAAAAGCACAATTTGGCAGGTATAGGCTATACCGTCTACCCTTCTAGGACTCTGGGCCTGATTAAGAAGCAACCAGATGTATTCGGGTGGGAAGGTGCTGCTTTTCCTTAGCAGTTCAATTGGAAGCAATGATAGCAACTGTTGGGACCTAGGCAGGAGAAGCCTGTAGCAAGGGACCCAAGAGCAGGTGCTGGGGGAGCAGGACCAAATGTCAGACTTGGGAGTGAAATGAGGCCGAGCTGGAGTAGTGAGGATAGAGGGTTCTGGAGTCTGAGGCTAAGTCAGCTCCACAGGAGACATCTAATCTGAGCAGTGTGTGAAAATTAAAATCTGGAGTCAGATTCAAGGGCAAGCAGAGCTTGTTAGGAAGTCAGGGCCAACTTTCATGACAGATCCTTGGCCGGCTGGGGAAAAAAATCACTTCTAGGGCATAGAAGGGCAGAGAGGCCAAGCCCATCTTCAGTCTACCCTTGGAATTTCTACTTCCTCTGGTCTTAAAGGCACAGACATTCAAAATCTGTATCTGCTGTAGATTGAGGTTCTGGCACCCATTACGCAGTAAAAAAATGTCAGCTTTATGAGGGGAACACACGAGGGGTCCACATTCCAACAGAGGAAATGACCTGTATTCCTTACCTTGTGCGGGGCTGAGCAGGGTAACCTGGGCACTCCAGCCTCTCTTTGGGTTGGAGGAGTATGCTTAGCAAGCACTTTTTATTTCAAAAATACTTAAAATTTTCTGTAATGAATTTTGAAACAGTCATTTATCTCAAGACATTGTACAACTAAATTTGAAAACCACAAACTTGACCAGTATCCAGGTAGATAAAAAGGAAGTGGGAGCCATGTGCAGCCCTGCTTGCCCTCCCGCCCTCTGCGTTTACTGAGCAGCACCCCGCAGGAGGCTGACAGTTCTGCATGGAGCCTTCACTTGGAGACAAACTTCCCCAACTCTCCAGAGACCCACAGGGCTGACTGATCTTTTGCACTCGTTTGGTAAATTAAGAACAAAGGCCATAAAATTAGCTCCCCCCGCCCCTCTCAGGTCAAAACAGCCAGCACAAAGGCAGGATAACCATTTGCATGACTCAGGAATGCCAGATAAGCATAGTGTCTGTTATGGGGTCTCTCTCTCTCTCTCTCTCTCTCTCTCTCTCTCTCTCTCTCTCTCTCTCGTCTCTTTGCCTAGAGGAGACCTTCCATACAATTTTAAATGATGTGTGATCCAACAGGAAAAAGAAATGGGCAGGCTGGCTTCCCACTGAATGATCTGACTCATCTTCAGTTTTAATGGTCTTGATTTGCCGTGTCCTGTACCTGACCTTGAACATGAGTGGAAGGGATGTCCTTAGCAGTCAGTGTTTGCAGCCTAAGCTCGGAAACATCAGGTGTTCACATAGGAAACCCCCAGCTCTGATGCTGGACTGGCAAGGGTGGCTCTCTCTTCATTTTGTGCAAGCCTTTCCACTCTCTGAAATATCCGCTTCTAGCCTTGTGCCATCATAGCCTGCAAAGAACACCGTGAAGAGGCAGCCCAGGTGCCGCCCAGCCCTGCTTTCCTCCCTGGTCTTCTCGCAGGGTCCTCCTCTATTAAGAGTATTAAGCAGCCTCCTGCAACCCCACTCCAGTCATCCTCTGCTGGGAAGCAGCTGCTACACTGGAAAGAGCACAGCTTTTGGCAGCGGAATCACTCAGAATCCAATCCCGCTGCTGACATCTGCTAGATGTGTGGCTTCAGACACAAGGCCCTTATCACTGACTCTCTTTCTTTGTTAGATGAAATGAGACAAAAAGATCTTGCTGAGCTATTTCCTAGCCCCTGTCATAGAACTGAATTTGAAAACCACAAATGTGGCTAAGGGTAGCTTCGAGGGTAAGACCAGGACCGCCTCATGTGCAGCCTCTCTCCTTCCCTCCGTTCTCCACACGCTTCCTGAGCACTCCTCTGGGCCAGAAGCTGAGCTGAATACTAAGGGTGTAGCAGTGAACCAGAGAAACACGTCCTTCCCCGCAGAGCTTACGCTTGGAGACAAGCATCTCAGAAAACACTCTGCCCTCAACGCTGGGTGGTTAGCGGCCATTTAATCACTCTATGTCCTGAAGACATATCGTGTTCTCTTTAGCGTTTGTAAATTTACTCTTCGATTCATTTCACTTGGCCTGGTTTGGGCTTTTGCAGCCAAGGAAAGAAGAGCAAGAACTGTTGTTTTCTTTTTTCCTCTGTAATTAATACAGTGTTCCTGGTAAGAGTTCAATAACTGTTCATTATTTAACTGACTGCTGTTAGCAAAACTCAGCTTCCAGGAGGGATTTCTAGTAACCACAATGGCAGGAGTGGCATTGGAAAATCACGTCTTACACTTTGAACTCTGGGTAGAGGCAGAAAAGGCAAAAGAAGAAAGATGCTTGTGTTTCTGCATTCTGCCAGGTGAGGCAGGAGGGACCCAACAGAGGGATACAGGCGAACTCGGCCGAACAGGTCACCAGCAGTGGGGAGCGCACAGAGAGGAACACAGATGCAAAGAGCAATGGGCTTTGCCAGGACTCACTACCACCACGTGCTCACTTTCCTCATTTTACTACAATGAGAAACAACCAGGTGAGAGTGTGTGTGGGGGGGAAGGGAATGAGCCCACAGAGTGCGTTTGTTACTCAGTGGCATAGTGCGGGGGACTTGTACCTCGGGGAGAAAGAAGCCCCTTCCATGAATTAATGCCATCGCAGTGACAGGGCATCGTGGAGTCGGAGAGGCTGCTGCTGGCAAACCCACCGCTCTTTGGCAGCGCTGCTGAAACCCAACTTTTCTAATTAAATCAGGGGAATCTCCTTTTTTAGGAGAATGAGTCAGGAAAACCAAATAAAATAGCAACTTCTGAAAATGAATATTCTTTATTAGTTCAAGAAAATGCTGATCAAATGAGCAGAGGAAATTAATTGTGTTCCTAAAATAAGAGCCGATGTCTCTAACAGTAGAAGTAAGGTCTCAGGCCATTTCCTCTGCAGAGGACCCTCCTCTGTCTCTCAGGGCACGTGCCCCAGCCCCATGTCACCATAAAGCAAATGCAGCGAAGCCTGCTACAGCTACACTGCTCAGTTCTTGACTGTCAGAAATGTGGTCTTAAGGAAAATCTGGAAACGCAAGTAAGACAAACCTCAGGTGGTTTTTAGCTTAAATTTGTTTATAAATCTCACCCCTGTGGACATTGCACATTGCAGTTTATTTCAGTTTTGTCACAAATATTAGACAATGGCTTAATAAACGAAAGCTAGACAAACCAGGTGACCCTGGCGCGAACTGACTGGCCCTGGGCTGGTGGAGAGACTGACACAGCCCCGCCTAAAGTCTCCCGAGGCCTGTCAGGGGAAGCAGGCCTCCGATATCCCGCCCTCGCCTGTCTCTCCATCCTCATTCTGCTCATTTGAATTCACCTTGCTCAGCTATTTCCCAGCCCATGCTTTGTACCAGCTCCCCTCTGCTGGAATGTCTCTTTCCTTCTCCTTGTCCTTGGTACAACTGAGAAATCCACACACTCACTTAGATGAGGCTGCAGAATCTCTCTCCTAGGAATCCTGCCCTAACAGGCCCTCTCCCTGAGACCCTGGCTGAACGCCATCCTCAGCCTCTCTCTCTCCTGGTGTGGATTTCTGTGAAGGCACCTCCTTTGCCTGTGGGGTTTGTTTTTAATTCCTTTACCTGTTCATCACTCTTGCTGAACTCCAGCTCCTCAAGAGCAGAGGCTCCGTTCACAGTTGTTTGAATCTCTCACCTAGAAAGAATCTGGGCTGCTATAATTCAGCAACCTATGGTGAAAGGAAGGGAGGGAAAGAGAGGGCTGGAGGGAGCGAGGGAGAGCCTGGACAGAATAAAACCGTTACCTGGGAAGACCTGGGGTGGAGGAAGAAGAAGGCCACCTAGTGTGTTATGGAGGCCACTGGTGCAGGGAGAGGCCAGCACAGCCAAGGACTCGGAAGAGTTTGTGAAGCTTCACAGAGGAAGTGGAGATTCTGCCTCGTTCACATGGATGATGGCTTGATGAAGTGGGGGCACTCTTGTGCGTATGCAGGTGGATGGCTCGAGAGGCCCTTCTTAGGTCCACACTCTGGAGAAGCTCAGACCCATGTGTACAGAAGTGATGCATAATAAGGCTCAGCTTTGCTTGGTTATTAGTCAGTATTCCCCAAAGAAACAGAATCAGTAAGATACATGTGGATGTAGAAAGAAATTTATTGTAAGAAACTGGCTCACGTGATGATGGAAGCTGACGAGTCCCATGACCTGCAAGGTGAGTTGGCAGGATGAGACCCAGGAGGGCCAATGATGCAGTTCTGGTCCAAAGGTCAGCAGGTTCGAGGCTGAGGAAGAGGCGACGTTTTAGTTTGAATACGAAGGTAGGAAAAAGCAGGTGTTCTAGTTCAAGGGCAGTCAGACAGGAAGTATTCTTTTTTACAAGAAAGTCAGCTTTTATTTTATTCAGGCTTTCAACTGATTAGATTAGGCCCATTCGCATTAGCGAGGACCATCTGCTTTACTCAGTCTACTTATTTACATGTTAACCTTATCCTAAACACCCTCAGAGAAACACCCAGAGTACTGCTTGATCTAATAATATTTGGGCACCCCATGGTCCAGTGAAGTTGACACATAAAATTAACCATTACAGTTTGTAATAGAAAAAAATTGGAAATAGCCTCAATATCCTTTAAAAGGGGAATGGAACAATAAATTCTGTGGGATATTCATACATTGGGCTACTATGCTGTAGTGAAGGTGCACGAACCAGAGCTAAAGACATCAATGTGTGTATATCTAGAAAACAGTGTCCAGTGCAAAAAGAAAGTTGCAGAAAGACAAAACTAGATTTGTGAATTTTTAAAAAACAAAACAAGATTATGGACGGATACATATCTGGATAGTAAGACTAAAAACGTGGATGAAAGAATAAACATCAATTTCAGATTTTTCTTCAGAAAAGCAAAAAGAGAAATCTGAAGTAAACATGACAAGAGGTTAACCTAGAAATTAAAAAACTGGATGATAGTACTTTTCCATATGTACAAAGTAATTTCATACTATGTTTTGTATAGAGAACGGATAGAAGAAGAGGCTTCTGCCAGTTTGAAGATTCCCACACATACCCAAGTTTCAAGTGTTTCTCAGCAAGGTGCTTTCTCTTGAGATATACACATGATGTCAGGTTTGGGTGAATATCTTCCCATTACTTGGGAACTTTGCAAATTACTCATGTCTTTCTTTAGGCAGTAGGGGATTTGGGGACCTTGCAATGTTCTCAGTGGGGCCTAATGGTTGGGCTGGGGAAGACACACTGTTTAGGAGACCTTCTGTGGTGTCTGCACTGGAAGACTAACAGAAATTAGGGAATAAATAGGATCCACAAATGTCTTGAAGGGAAGGGAGGAGTCACACCTCAGCATGTAGCCGGGCAGGCCAGGTTCCAGTCTGGTTTCTCCATGTACCAGTTCCATGTGTTGGGGCAAGTTCATAACTCAGTGCTGCCATTTCCTCATCAGTGAAGTGGAGATGGTGACATCTCTCTTATAACGCTGTGAAAATTAAATGAGGTGTTGTTGCCCGGAAGGGCTGCCTGGCCCAAAGACGGCACCAGACATGTTGTGTCTTTGGCACCCTTTCCATCGTGGCAGGGAGCTCCATCACAGAATCCCAGTACTCAGTTATATGGCTGGGGGGGTTCTGCTTTGCAGATGGTGATTTTCTTTATACCCAGGAAAGAGGGGTGGACACAGGCCAAGGCTTTAGTCGAAAATGGACAGTTTTGTATAGTCCTTATTCCAGATGGAGAGACAGACGCTGAATTTGAATCCAGAGAACTGGGCTGTCATAAATTCTATCTATGACACTGGGCAAGTTGTCTCGTATTTCTAGGTCTCAGTTTTTTTTTGTGCTGGAAGGAAGCATGCCTGAAGTCTCTTATAACAGTAAAATATTATAATTTTAAGAACAGAGCAATGTAAAATAGCGAGAAGCAATGAAAACTAAGATAAAGTTTTCATTATTATTATTCAAGATACACAGTCATTGAATTGATTTATGACCTAAAACTTATTTACATGTCATCATGAAATATTATGGGAAAAAATTAGTATGGTTCTTATTTGATGAATATTATTCAAAAACAAGGCACAAAGTGAACTATTATTTTTGATATGTACTCAGACCTATACAAATGGGCTTTTTCCCCACCTGTGAGTGAGGAAGTGGCCCAGATGAAGATGTATTAAGTTCCCAGATTCCCTTAGCTAATAGCAAGAACACTCTGTCTAGTACATTTAGTAGGCAGGTTGTACTCTGATTTGAATTCTGAAATTTAAAGGCTGTTGAGGGGAGAAAATACCTGAAAACAAGTTTTCACATTTTATTCAGGTCACCATGATTGACTCTCAGGTTATCGAAAATTGTCACCCCCTTCCCCACTTTGGAATAGTAAGTGTCCATGTGGAGAACATCAGGGCCACATTGTTTGCTCTTTTTGGAACATTGCTTATTAAAGGCAGGAAGGTGAGCTGGTATCTTAGGACAATTTGCAACTCCACAGGTTGAAATAAAAAGCTTCTATGGCTGAAACGGAGTTAACCAGAAAATTTGATTCAGAAAATACTGTTCACTAGTATTTCTGGTTACTCAACATTTCATTATCTTTTGCATTAAAATACGTGATTGTTCACTATCTGATGGAAATGCTGCCTGGCATAATAGCGTGGGCTAGAAACAAAGCAACGTGGCTTTGTTTATGCCCCGCCATGAACTAGTCTAGTGGTTTAAAGAAACTGCATAATCTCTCTGCGGCTCCGAATACTGAACTGGAAAACCAAGGTGTCCAATTAGAGACCCTCTGAAACCCTGTAGTAGTAGAAGTGCTGAGTCATCTGCGAGGTACACAGGTGAAGCCATAGCCATCAACCTTGTCATACCTTCAGGATGCTCAACTGGGATCATCTCATCCCCACACAGACCCGTCAGCTGTTTCCCAAGCCCTACTCAAGGAAGTTCTTAGAATAACATCGAAAGCTCGCTATCTCTGTGGATAAAGGAAAAGAGGAAGGAAAAGATTATCCCTGCCCTCTGAGTCTCTAGGTGAGACACAAAGTCACTTTCACCACTGTACTTTCCAACATAGCAACTGCTGCTGAGCCAGCAGCTCGGTGAAGAGAGGCGAAATTTTCAGCAGAAATGACCTGAGGTTGCCCTTCTGAGGACCTTCAGAGTCAGCATCAGTGAGGGTCTCTGGGATTCTGGATGTTACTAGGCCACCCCCCTCTCTGTCTAGGAACACAGCTGGATGAAGCGCCCTGCCTCCCTCGCAGGCGGGTATGACTTTGCCACTGAGTTCTGTCCTGTGGAATATGAGTGGGAGATACCTTTTCCAACCTGTGAAAGACGCTCACCCAATCTTTCAGTCCCTCTCTCCATCAATCTGCCAGCTGAATACCAACACCCAGGCCAACTTTGGAAGAAGTCACCCATTGAAGATGGCAGAGAATCTGTAGCCTAGATTCTGAATGCATGCCTCTACCACAGACGGCACCCTGCAAGAATAAGAACTAGACTTTCATGTGCAACTGCAAAAAAAATTGGAGTTTGTTTCAGCAGCTAGCTACATATAAAAATGTCTGCCTGCATACAAAAAAAAAAAGGAAAAAAAGGTATTTGCATTATTGATTACTTCATGGCACACAGTCAGTTAAACGGCAGCTTTTAAGGTTTCACCTAATTACTTCAATAAACCATCTACTATGGTTCTGATACTAGTCTCTGAGGTCTTAGTGGATGAATACTGAACAAATCACTGGATAAACAGTGGATAAATACATAAACAGCCCTGTCAGGAATAGGTCAGATGACTAAAACATCCTCTTACCTGCGCCTTGGCTATGTCTGGAATAGCTTAGAGCAGCCACTGATTTTTCTCCCAGAGTTTTGCAGCGTATATTGTCATGCAGGCCTAGGACTCTGTGGCGGTTACAAAGAGGCTGAGAAAGAGATCAGCTGACCCACAGCCACTGCACAGCTCCTGCACAGGAAGAAGGGAGACAGAAGGACATGTGAAAGTGTCAATAAATCAACAGCCAGGGCAATGGCACCCCCAGGAACTGGGAAGGAGAGAGAGGCTGTTTCTTCCTCAATTATTATCCTTATAGGGAAGCTGTGTAACATTATAATTTTAAAACCATTAAAAGCATGACTTTTCTGTATATAGAATTAATATATGTCAAAGATTATTAACTAAATAACGAAGGAAACTGTAAGCTGGTTCAACGAGCATTTTCAAGAATAGAGGTTATACAGTCTTCCAGAAAAGGCATTCTGAAATAAGTTTGCTGAGTTAGACACAAAACTGGAATATCCTATAGGGCAATAAAACATAACATCTAGGGTTTTGAAATTTCCCAAGAGAAATCTACTTGTTACATGCATCTTTACTGGATCTGATCCCTTAACATCAGAGCCAAATACAGATATATTCCTTTAGATAATTAACCCTCAGTTAAGCCTGTAAAACAATTCTGCAGTATAACATTGAAGAGACATGCTACCCCGTCTTTGTTTTATTTCCAAGGTTTAAAAGATTTTTCCTAACAGTCTTCTGTTTTGATCATAAATGATATCTAAAGATTATTCTTCATGATGAAAAAAGCTGGTCTCATTATGTTTTAGCCTAATTTTTTGCAAAGATGAAGCAAGAGGTATCAATTAACCTATATATATAGAACTCCTTGAGCAGATAGCATTGAGCAAATGCTAAGACCAGAGATTTGACTTCTGTCTGGAAATTATCTCAAGGAATCTCAAGTTGGGCTTTTAAAAGCCTTGACTCTTTTCTCTTGTATCTTGACGCCAGAAACTAGGCCAAAGAAACTCCATCAGACTTCACATGTAGCTATAGATACTGGTGAATTCTTTTCTCTTCAAGATCCTCCAAATTTTGTTAAGATGGCTGGTGAGGCAAGATGTGCCTGTGATACCTCCTGTGAGGCTGGGACCCTGTAAGCCAGGGAAACACGTCTCAGACCAGGTTTCTAGAAGGGTTTTGGAAATACTGACATTGCATATTAAATGTACTTTTAAATGTGAGCTTAAAGGATTTTTGGAAACAGGCAGAGTGAGAGACATCCCCAGATTGCTCCCCTTGAAACAATAATAAGCTAAACATCTAAGCTCAACAAAAAACAACCAAACTGCACACCAGCATGACTGAGCACAAGATCTGTGCATGAGCTACCATAGGCCAGAACCCTGGGTATCAGGCAGTGGACTGGGAGAAACAAAGAAGCTGCCTCTCAGAGCTGGAGGAGGGGAAGGGGAGAAGGAGCAGTGAGTTCATGGTGAGTTCCCTGAACATTCCTGTCTGGGATAGCTGTGAGCTCCCCATGGCCAGTTGGCTGCAGGGCCCAGTCATCAGGGCAGAAAGCAGAGAAGCAGGACGGGACCACAGAGGAACAATAGCTGATTTTTGCCAGCCATGGTTACAAAACCGAGGCTGAGCTGCACCCAAGCCCCAAGCCCCAACCCAGAGGGCCCCTCCCACCAAACTTTCCAAGACCAGTCACTGCGGAGCCCCAGAGGAATCTGAGCAAATGCTGCCAAGAATGTCACTGACACTGACAGGGGCTGAAACTGAGGGTAGTGAACGTGATTAAATATCTACAAGAAAATTTAAAAAGCATTATTAGGATTTTATATAAAGCAGGGATCCAAGAGACTTATATGCCACCTACTGGAAACCAAAAGAAAAGCACCTTCTTTGCAACAGGCTAAAGAGAGACCCTATATAATAAATCTTTCTGGAAAAACAGCAGAATACACTTCCATTAATGCCCAGGCAGAGAAATAGTCCATTCAACTCCATGAACAACCAAAGCGACAAGGCATCACAGAAATAAAGGGAAAAATCTCCATAAAATAAGATTACAAACATAGAAATATGCGACTTAAAAGACAGAGAATTCAGGATGGTACTTCTGAAAAAAACTCAGTGAGATCCAAAACAACTCAAATCAACAATTTCAGGAATCGAAAGAACAACTAGATGAGCCACTGAGTAAGGAGACTGAAACTCTCAAAAAAATAAAAAAAAAACAAATAGAACTTCTGGAGATGAAGAACACACTGCAAGATTTGAAAAATGAAACAGCAAGCTTGGGAAATAGAGTCAACCAAATAGAGGAAAGGATTAGTGATATCGAAGACAGAAATCTAGAAATAAATCAGAAGGAAAAAGAGAGAAACCGAAGAATGAAAAGTAATGAAAGAGAAATTCTAGAATGAGTCGATATCATCAAGAGATGAAACATAAGAGTAATGGGCATTATTGAAGGTGAGGAAAATGAACAGGGACTAGAAAGCGTTTTCAGACAAATAATTAATGAGAATTTTCAAAATCTAAGGAATGAACTAGAGCTTGAAATTCAAGAAGTCAACAGAACACCCAATTATCTCAACCCAAAAAGGCCTTCTCCAAGACACATTGTATTAAAGTTATCAAAAACCAATGAGAAAGATAGAATTCTCAGGGCAGCCAGGATGGAGAAAATGGTAACTTATAACTTATAAAGGTAAACTCATTAGATTATTATCAGACTTCTCAGCGCAAACCTTACAAGCCAGAAAGGAATGGAATCAAATATTTAAACTATTAAATGAAAAGGAACTACCAGCCTAGATTAATGTATCCAGCTAAGCTCTCCTTTAGATATGAAGGAGAAATTAAGACTTTTCAGACATACCAAAATTGAGGGAATTCTCCACTACGAGCCCTGCACTACAAGAAATACTGAAAGGGGTCAGTTCACCTAAAACAAAATGACCAAAAAAAAAAAAAAATCATAATTAGAAGTAAGGTGAGTGTCAAACAAGCAGAAGCAAAGGAGTACAACCCTTCCTAAGAACAGGGCATTATAAGCTTAAATAATAAGAAGAGAATTTTTATAACAAGATAGTATTGAAATGTTCAGCATACATAGAAACGAACTGAGACAACAATGATTGAAAAGGGTGGGGAGATTCAAAGATCCAAATTCACAAAGGGGAACAGAGATAAAGCACACATAGAAGAAAATGAATGAATGAATTTTATACACACACACACACACGTATATATATATGTATGTGTGTGTGTATAATATATATAACTATTCATTACATATTCATAATGGTAACCACCCACCAAAGATCCAGAACTGTTTTTATAACAGAAAACAAGAAGGACCAGAGGGAAAACCCACAAAAGCCAACCAAAATAAAGAAAACAGAAACACAAGGACAAGGAAGCAATGGAAACACTGAGCTACCAGAAAGCAAAAGATAAAATGGCTATAAGAAGACCTCATATTTCAATAATCAGTAAATGTAAATGGATCGAACTCACCAATAATAAGGCAGAGTTGCAGATCAATCAGAAAACGAAACCCAACCATACGCTGCCTTCAAGAGACACGTCTCAGTTCCAAAGACAAATATAGACACAAAGTGAAAGGGGGGAAAATGACATTTCAAGCAAATGGCACTCAGAGAAAAGCAGGAGTAGTGGTACTAATATCAGATGAAATAGACTTCAAAATAAAAAAGGTAAAGAAAGATACTGAGGGACACTTCATGATGATAAAGAGAATCCTACACCAAGAAGACATAACACTTATTAATATCTATGCTCCCAATCAGGGAGTCCCAGAATATGTAAAGTAATTACTAACAGAACTAAAGGGAGAAACAGACCAAAACGCTATCATAGTAGGAGACCTAAATACCCACTGTTGGATATGGATAGATCATCCAAACAAAATCAGTAAAGAAATGACATTCTTAAATGACACATTAGACCAACTGGACATAAATGACATTTACAGAACCTTCTATTACAAAACAGCTGCTTATACATGCTTCTCTAGTGCACATGGAACATTCTCAAGGTTCGACCACATACTGGGACACAGAGATAGCCTCAACAAATATGAGGGTTGAAATCATACCAACCATATTCTCTGATCATAATGCTTTGAAGCTATAGGTCAACTGCAGAAAGAAATTATGAAGACCCACAAATACATGGAAATTAAACAACATGCTACTGAAGAATAAGTGGGTCAGAGAAGAAATAAAAAGAGAGATCAAGACATACACAGAAACAAATGATAATGCTAGTGCAACGTATCAAAACTTTTGAGACACAGCAAAAGTGGTCATAAGAGGAAAGTTCGTATCATCACAGGCCTATCTCCAAAAAGAAGAATGAGCCCAAATAAACAACCTAACACTTCATCTTAAAAAAAACTAAAAAAGGAAGAACAAATGAAGCCTAAAGTCAGCAGAAGGGAAAAAATCATCAAAATTAGAGCAGAAATAAATGAAATTGAAAACGAAACAACAAAAACAACAACAACAACAAACAATAGAAAAAATAAATGCAACAGAGAGCTGGTTATTTGAAAGGTTAATAAAACTGACAAACCCCTGGCTAGACTCATTAAAGAAAAAAGAAAAGGGATACAAATAAATAAAATCAGAACTGAAAGAGGGGGAATTATGACTGACTTCGCAGAAATACAAAAAATCGCACAAGAATACTATGAAAAAGTATACAAAACCAAATTTAATAAACTGGAAGAAATGGTCTAGTACTTAGAAAAATCCTCTAGGCTAGTGGTTGCTAGTGGGGTAGGGAAGGAGTGGGGAGGTAGATGTGGTAAAGGGGGTCAAATATAGGGTTTAGGGGGTGGGTGAAGTGGGTAAAGGAGATCAACTATACCATAGCTGAAGGAAACTGGACTTTGGGTGGTAAACACAATAGAATATACTGATGTCAAATGATAATGTACAGCTGAAAATTATATAATTGTACTAACCAATGTTACCCCAATAAACTTAATTAAAAAGTTTTTAAAAAATTAAAATAATAAATGTGAGCTTGTCATACTTGATTAAATGAGGTTAATTTACAGTATTACACTCCATTCGAGATATGGCCTTGGTTGCACAGTTGATTTGTCAAAGTATATCTTGGTGAAAAGGAAATGAAATTATCACTGAAACTATGTAGACAACTAAATTGTTGTTCAGAGTTTAAAAACTCGGTAGAGGTATGTATTAGTTTCTGTGTTCTGAGGTGTCAGCGAGAATCAGATACCATTAAAAGTGTTGTATTTCAGCTTGTCAAAGCATGGTCTGCTAAATTAAAGGTAGATTAAAAAGAAATAAAAAGATTTCCTCATTTTCCTATCAGAAATAGAGTATTAAAAATAATAATAATAATATGCCAAAGGAAATAACCTTAATTCAGTCCTGTGTAATTAAGTTTATTCTACTGGGTCTTGAGTCAGGAGTTTCTTTTCTGAAATTTTCTGCTTCCACACTAAAAGTATTCTGGACATTTTGTATCCTGAGACAGCCTGGCTCTCTGATGTCAGCTTTACACATTAGAGTTTATACCCATAATTCCAGTCCTTGAAACATCAGTAGTTATTGGTACCTAGTCCAGTCCTCTCCTCCAGTCTGAGTCTATTCTTTACGGAAGATACAGATTCCAGCCTATGGGCCTTCGGGAAAATGTCAGAGGAAAGAGGAAACCTCCTGTAGATGAGGGACTGTGTGTCTGTGGTTCACTTAGAATACTAAATAATATCAAAATAGAGGAGTTAAATCCTCAGTTGGGATGTAATACATAACTTCCTGAGAATTCGATTAATGTTCTCTTTTAGACAAGAGCATATTGTGGACAGTGAGAGCATTGACCAATCTCTGGCCCCTCCCAATCCTTTCTGTAATGAGGATACTTTCTGAAATATTAATAACATGTTACCTCCACAAAACTGTTTTTGATTTGACAGGACAATTTTTGTCATTTAGCTTTTACAACTCTATGAAGCTAATTAAGATATATGTAAAACAAACCTAATTATTTCTAGCTTTCCTTATTTAAAATTGTATGAGAAAACAAATCTGTTTCGCAAGGATGTTTAGGTGTAAAAGAAATCCTAATTTTTTTTTCTAAATTATCGTCTGACTTGGGGATGGCAAAGTCAAGAGTTATGAGAGGAAATGTGAATACTTTGATTAAGATAGAAACAATAGCTTGGTTACCTATTCATCAAAGTGGCAATATGATAATTTAAATAAATATAGAGGGTGGCATAGTTTTATGAAACTAGCTCCATACATATCAAGAGCATGATAAAGGCAACACAAAGATGGAAAATAACTCTGGTGAGAACTGGAATCCTTGCTATCCAGACAGATAACACAGAATGTAGAGAATAACATTTTGCACTCTCTCACAAAAGTGGACTAAATGTTCTAAGATCACTTTATCATTTTAACAGACAGAAATCAAATGCAAGTTTTACATTAATATCAGATTTGGCAGTTAGGATTCTCCAGCTCCTCCCAGTCCTTCATTAAACATATCTTCGGAATAGGCCCATCAACACAGCAAACTTTCCCAAAATTTTAGCACACTCCTTTGAATTTTTTCAGACTCATTATTTGTAGGGATTAGAAGTCGAAGTAAATAAAATTTTATTTCTATAAACCTTCTACAACCTTCTGTATCCAAGTTTTGTTCTCCATTATTCTTTTCGACATTCAGGAAAAATCAGACCCTTTAAGTCAAAACTACCCTATTTTTCTCTTGAGAGAGATATCCCATTATCTTGCAAGAAGTTGAATTTCACTTCCATTACTTCTAGTATCTAGTCTTAACCATTAAAATTTTTAACTAAAGTAACCAAGTTTTATTTTGAAGAGATAACTGGGATGCAGGCAGATAATTGAAAATTACCTGCCACACACAAGCATTTAAACAGACCCAGAAGCTCATAGGAACATATGATATGACCATCTACAGCCACCCACAGGCCTTTTTACCACCTCAACAGGCAAAAAGAAACATCCATTACCATGGGCCACTCTGTAGCATAGGAAGATAAAAAGCAAAAGTGCATGTATTTACATACTAAGACTGTGCTCTATAACCAAGGTTTATGTATTCCATTTTACTTAGGCATTATCCAGATATCCAAAAGTCATTCATTAATTAACTCAATTTTTTATACATCTGTGGTTTTAAAGTTAATGTGTTGTGAATTATGTTCAAACTGACATGCTATAGTCATAATTGCTGTTGATATAAAAAGTTTGTTAGATTTATAGTTTAATTTAGTTGTAATTTTCACATTTTTGACAATTCTAAGTGTTGTGTAGGCACAATGTTAGCTTGTCTGGTCAGAAAAGCAGTGCAAAAAGCTTTGGAAATTCAGATTAACTGCTCTCTTCATGAAAAACATACCAAAACCTTTTAAGAAAAACTCATGTATTTCCCCATACTGATAAAACCAGAAGAAATATATATAAGTATTATTTAGCCAAAATTATTAAATCAATTTGATTTGCCTAAAGATACTACTTGATTACTTGAATTTTGATTCTTTATAAAAATGCCTCTTAGCTAGCATTTTCTTTATAAAAGAATTTTTGTAAATAATTTAAAATATTAAGCCTATTTAAAAAAGTAGCAATTCAGTTTCTTTGGGGTGGGGGCAGAATTCTGGAAATATTATTTTATTTATGTAAGTGCTTAAAATATCTATGAACCAATTAGTTAATTTAACACATTGTAATCTAATTTATTAATACTTTTCAGGAGAAGAATATTTCACATTCACATAATGGGAAGCAAAGGCTTTTCTTAATTATATACAAACCTACAGAGAACTTTCAGCTGCAGCTCTACAAATTCAGTCACAGATCAAGAAGAGATGTAAAAATACAAAAATTCATTGGTCCAGACCTCAGAGGGGCTGTTCTTAGTTCCAGAAAGCACAAAATATGTTCTTAGCTACTTTGAGCTCACCAGAGGCCAAGACAACTAACAAACTGGATTCTCTTGTTTCCCACCAGAGAGTAGATCCTATCATCCCAGGAGAAACCACCAGATGACCAGATCATGAAAATGGAGCCCCAGACATTGTAGTCACCATACCACATTGGTCATGCTCAAATCAGAACCAGAACTGAAACTGTTCAAGGACAAGAAATAAAAAAGAAAACAGAGAGAGAGAGAGAATGGGAAAATAAAGTTTCTTACTTTCTGAGATCCATTCCCGGAGCCAAAATGCTTGCTAGGCAGGACAGTCCACAACGTGTGTGCTCCTCACCGCACAGTTGAATTATACTGACTGTCTCTGAAACCTCCAAAACTGACAATTACAATTATTTCAGTTTTCGGAAAGTGAAAAACATACAAATGTAGAATGAATATGTGTCACAGATTTACCGACTCATTAATAAGGGAACTAGTAAGATGGTAAAGCTAGTTAAATTGCATTTTGTGGACAAGGATTATATAATTTACCTCTCCCAGCCCCCCTCACAAAAAGGCATTCTTAAGCAGTTGGTGGTGGTCATAACGTGGTTGGCTGAAAAATGATTCCCCATGTCAGTGCTTTAATCTCCAGAACCTGTGAATATGTTACCTTACATGGCAAAACGGATTTTGAAGATGTAATTTAAGTTCAGGATCTTGAGATGGGGAGATCTTCCTGGATTATCTGAGCGGGCTCAGTTTAATCACATCCGTCTTTAAGAGAAGAAAAAGAAGGCAGAAGAAAATGTCAAGACAATGCCATGTGAGAAGGACCTGTTTGCAGGTTTTGGAGACAGGGGGAAGGGGCCATGCGCCAGGAAACTTGATGGCCTCTAGAAACCCGGAGTGGCCCTCAGTTTACAATTAGCAACAGCTCAGAGATCTCTCTCCAACACCGGAAATGGACTGAATTCTTCCAACTAAAATGAGCAGAAAAAGGTTTCTCCCCTACAGTTCACAGAAAGGAATGCAGTCTGCCTGCAGCTTAAGTTAGTCTGGTGAAATGTTTACGGGGCTTACTGACCTCCTAAACTATAAAATAACAAATTCGTGTGTTCTTAGGACACTAGGCCTGTGATAATTTGTTATGGCAACAACAGAAAACTAATACCCTGAGAAAGAGATAAAATCTGTTACCATACTAAAGGCCATTAAAATGTAAACTTTGAAGTTATCTTTTCCACCAGATAGATACCTATATGGTGCCTATAATTGCCTAACAGTCTGATTTCCTAACTTACAGTGAATAGCAAAATCAGATACAGGCTCGTTACTCTCGATTAGTAAATAGTCTTTGACTGAATGTTAAATAATGCCCCAGTCAACATTAAAAGAACATGCTACTCACCTTTTTGCCTACTTGCCAAGTTTAGTTGTTTTCTTAACAGGTGAAACTAGGAAATATCGTTTCATTTTCCAGACTCTAAGCAACATGAGATCATCACCTCAGTTGGATCAATTAATGTGGTCCTGCCACCAGGCCTGAAAATTGCAGGTGCTAAATAGATGTTAAATGGATGAATAAACCTCTTCACCCTCCACTCTAAGTAGGACCTGCTGTGAAATTTCTGATTCAGCCACACTCACCTCTTTCTATTTTAATATAAACCATGTTCTCTCTCTCACCATGAGATTTTTGACTCTTGCCTTTGCTTTTCCTGGGGCTGAGAACCCAGTTGGGCTTGGCTAACAAGCAGCCAACGTTAGGTCTCAGCTCAGACTTCAGCTCCTTTGGAAGGAGTGTTTAGTTGCCTCACTTCCCACGGGCGATTCTGCCTGCTCGCATAGGCCCTGTACTTAACACCACAGCACTTAACACATTATATTTGTTTTGGACAGACATTCCCCCCAGGCCCCTGCCACCTGATGGTCTAATGCAGCAAACTATAACAGTTTAAGCATCAATTCTAGAGTCAGACCGCGCCAGGGTTCAAATCCTGGCTCTGCAGCTGACTAGCTGTGTTACTGTAGGTAAGGTAACTGACCTTTCTGTGGCTTCATTTTCTCATTAGTAAAATAGGGATAATAGTAATACATCCTATGCATATGGCTGTGGTGAGGGTTAAATGTTAAGGGCTTAGAACAGAGCTTGGTATATGGCTAGCACATGGGAACTTATTTTGTAAGTTCCTTGAAATGGGAACTACCATCTTGTTCACCACTCTGCTCAGCTTCTGATGCAGAATGCCTGACAGAGTAGGTAGTCAGCATCCTTTGATGACTTAAATAGAATCATGCTCCAATGAGTATCATCCTTTTGTGGGACCACAAATGGAGATAGAAGAACAATGTCTTCATAGTGAGATAAGCCACTCAGAGAGGCTCAACTCAAGCCAGAAGAGACCTTCCCTCTGAAATGTCTGGGAGTCCCAGTCTGGCCCTGGTGCTCCCTGGGAAGGGGCTGTTTCCGCAAGCATTTTGGGACATTTGCCTCATCACATCACACATGCAAGCAACTTATTCCTGAAAAGACCATGGATTCTCAGCTATGGCAGACCTTTCCAACCCTACCTTTCCAACACACACACACACACACACACACACACACACACACACACACATGCACACACCTCCCTCCACCCACTCTTATGCTTCCAGGGTCAGGAAATTCTCCAGCAGCCTTAGGCACATTATATCAACCCTAGGAATAAACCTTTGAACTTTCCAACAGCTTTCTCAGGTACTGAGTGTCCCTTGGAGGAATATAAAAGAGATTGCTCTAGCTAAGGGCATGTGAGACCACTCTTTTCTTTGTTTGCTTATTGGTGCATCACATCTTTTTTGGTGCAAAGACTGAGAACTGTCCTCCTTCAGCCCTTCTTCTGCCCAGTGGGGTCTCGAAGCACCAGCCCAGCCAGGAACAGCGTGGAACCGCCCACACAGGCCAGAACCTATGACTTAATCAAACTCACATTCCTGCAGGCATCTGCGCTCAGGCCCCACAGAGTGATAAAAGAGCATAAATTATGAGAAAGGCACATTCACATAGCAGAAATTACCCTGAGCCAGCATGGAATTTGTACATGGACAGAGGCTATGAGATTTAGTGTGAATTTTGCAAGGCCTGGTCTTATTACGTGCTGAGCTGGTGTGGGCTGCATCCAGATGAGCTATGAGGAAGTTTCACCAACAGTTGTCTACACCCTCCTAGTTTCCATCTGTCACTAAATAAGGTTTTATAATCATTGTCTTTGCAATTCTTATTTTAATGCTTTTATTTCCCCTAACAGTAAGGACCTTGAAAATACTACATAAACATAAGCATTGAAAAAGGAAAAAGAACAATATGGCAGCCCCCTGAATTATTATTATTATTTTGCCTTTGCGAAAAGTGAGCCAGAAAAGGTTACACAAAATCTCAAAGGTCATAGAACATAAGAACCACAGAGACCAGCCTCCTGGGCTCCAGATTTCTAGAAATATTGCCTTGTCTTTTTCTCAGTTTATGAGTTGGGTGCTATTATTGTACCACTGTGCAATTAAGGAAGCGCCCTCTTGAATGAGATGGGACTGGATTCTGAGAGCAGATATTTGAAGAAAAAATATAGTTGGAAATTTGTACCCCCGGATGACTAGAATTTTAACTGAAAATAAGTGCATGTAAAAAGCTTAGGAGTATTGGCAAAGGGAGTTCCCGATGTCATGCCCAGGCTGACTGCCTTCCTCTCATCTCTCTAGGCGAGTGGTTTGTTGACATCTGAAGGGTCACTGTCACAGAAGGCAGCTCGTATGAGACCACAGCACTGCCAGAAATCACAAGACAAAGTTGAAAAGACACAAAGAAGTTTTCCCTTCGTGGCTTGAATGAGAGATAGCATTATAGCATCACTACACTGCAGTTTCAAAAAGGTTGGCATCATCCTTTTGAGAAATACCACCCTTGGGTCCATCTTAGGAAAGAATAAGAAATAGGATTTTTTCAAACCTAATCCCCTCCTAGTACTTCCATCCTCTGCAGCTCTCCCAGGTAGGTGGGTAGGAGGGGAGACAGTGATGCTGTACATGGGCCAAGGCCACACCTTGATATGCCAGGAGAAGAGCGTAATTTGCTAGAGTCCTCCCTCAGGCTCCAGCCTAAAGTGTCTCGTCGTTCCCTCTGCCCCCAGGAGTACCTGGCTGGGCAGAGCCCTTTCTGGTAGACCTTTGCCATCTTTGCTGCCTCCCTCCCAGCCTTCACGCCTGGGAAAGACTCACCCTAGCTTCGTTTCCACAGAATCTCGAGGCAGCTTCCTGGAGAGAATGGGACCTTCTCCCAGCATAACTGTCGATAGTTTATACTGGTTCATGTGTCCTACCTGCCAGGTGACGTATGTATTCCTGTTTTAACAGAGGTTTCTTGAGACAACTTTTTTCATTTTGAAATTAAGTACATGTATTACTTTGACTAAGAGTGTAATTACATAAAAGAAGAAAATCCTTGGGGCTTTTCTGACATTATATGTTAGTTTTCTCCTCTGCAGATCAAATAATTACAGTTCTAAAGCCATTCCTTTTGAAGCAGTCATTTTCTAATTTTTATTCTGTGATTGATGCTCCCCTGCGTATTCCCCAAGAAAGTCTCAAACTAATTAAAATACTTCCCTACAAGATCCTGGAATATATGTGATCTAATATATGCTTATGTTTTCTTAGTTTGTTAAAATCTTTATCACATCTTCCTTGGCATTTACCACTAATGTCTATTTAATTAATTCATTATTTTTAAAATCATGAAGTCATTATATTTCATTTTGATTTTATTTGTTTTTATTGATGTATAATTGATATACAACATTATACCATGCTCAGCTGTACAACATAATGGTTTGATATTAGTATATATAGTTGACCCTTGTTAGGGTTGGTGACCCCCCCATGCAAATATTCACAAGTTTCGACTCCTCAGAAACTTAACCTCTGATAGCCTAGCAGCCTCACCAATAGTTGATTCACACGTATTTTGTAAGTTATATGTATCATATGCTGTATTCTTAAGATAAAGTAAGCTAAAGAAAAGAAAACGTTACTAAGAAAATCACAAGGAAGAAAAAATACATTTATAGTACTTTACTGTACTTATCGTTACCATAAGTTTGCATCATCTGTTTATAAGATTTTTTAAAAATTGTGTGTAAGTGGACCTGTGCAGTTCAAATCTGTGTTGTTCACAGACCAACTGCGTTACGAGATGGTCACTACACTCAATCCAGCTAACATTTGTCACCATACATAGAGTTCTTTCCTTGTGATGAGCATGAGATCACGTGAATATGAGAGACAAAAATAGTGGATTTGGCAGAGGCATATGGTGATTTCCTGTTCCTGCCAGTGGGAACTCTTTTTTTCACTTGACAATTCGCTAATTCACTGCAGAAAGGCTAAGCATTGGATCTCTTGCCTCCAAGCTCTTTAGATCAAAAGTGTATACTCCAGCAATGTAGTCACCAAAGGTCATTATAGACACAAAAAATAATTCGTGAAATACACACACATACCCAGATCAAGTTTGTAAAAAAGCAAACTTTATGTTTAGAAATCATAAAAGCCATGTCAGTGATTTTAGAAGTCCAGTGCCAAGGGAATAGAGACATCGAACGCTGTAGCTCCTCTGTTCTGAATTGAGCAGAAGTAAATTTATTTGAATAGTTTAATTAGATGTATTAGATTCTATTTTGCATGTAACGAGAGCACAGGCAGTTCTTGGAGACCTTAGTCGCTGCTAATTGCCCACTGACCAGAGGTCGAGTGTTATAGGTTGGCATTTGCATCAATTAGAAACCTTCACTGCCAGTGTCACATCGCCAGAAGGGAGAAGCAGAAGGGTGGTGTCCAGCATCTGGTGTCCCTCAGTTTCCCTTCCTGAAATAATAGGTCCACAGCAGGGCTGGACTCCCGCTCCACTTTTCTCATGTCTGCTATGAGCTTATGGGCATAAGGTCCAACTTCAAAAGCCAAGATCAATCCCTGAGTCCCCGGGGGCATCGCCTCATTACACGCACGCACAGCTCCTCCAGATCCCAAAGATGCCTGAGGTGGGCCCTCAGAGGACTCCCTCCCCCACTCCCACCCCTGCCCAGGACACCATCTCTCCCTTCCAACCTCTGAGGGAAGGAAGAGCCCTCACCCAGAGCTCAGCTGGAGCTGGATAGTGCGGAGAACACAAAGACCAGGAAGGCACAGGCCTGCTCCTCTGCCCTCCCTGAAAAAGGAAATGATGACAATGACAGTGATCACAATGATAGCAGCAGCAGCAGCAGCAGCCGACAATGACAACGACTTTCGGAGAGCAAGTACCACGTGCCAGCCGTTTTACAGACTCTATTTTGTTAACATCCAAATTGGCAATGGAAAGATACAGCGTGGACTAGTTGAGTCAGCTGATCCCAAGTCCTCATTCTCTTTGCCTGCTCTTTTGGGGTGTGGCCTTGACGCCCCCCTCCCCTGGGAAAGCTCCTCTGCCCCGCCTCCTCCCTCACAGGTGGAGTGTCTATCTCTGTGCTCCCACAGATCCTGGGTCTTCCTGTGAGAACACTTGGCCCCCGCTGGGATTGTCAAAGTACTCATTCCCATCACTTAGACTGTGAGCTGCAAGACGTTGGCTTTGTCTCCGTACGTCCAGCCCAGCCCAACCCCAAGGACAGAGCATGCACTCTGCAAATGTTTGCCAGATGGATGGATGCATGGATGGATGGATACAAATCTGCATTCAACAAATATTGAATACCTCCTATGTGCCGGGCATTGTGCTAAGTGCTAAGAATTCAGCAGTCACCAGACAGTCATGGTTCCTGCCTTTAAGGAGCTTCTAGTTGGGTTTATAAGTGTATGAGCCAACCTCCTTTCCTTCTCTCCACCTGGAGAAGTCCACCTGAGAGTCTCTTTCTCAGTGTTTGGGGTATACAGCAGCCTCCCCTGCAGGTAGAGACAGAGCTTATGTCTGGGCCATATTCTCAGTCCTGCCTGCAGAGAGGATAATGTGAATGTGGATGGCAGTGGTGGGAGGGAAGCAAAATTTATCTTTTGTTTCATTGTTCAGAGGCTCCTACGGCCTGTGACAGTTCCTCTCAAGGCCCCAGTACAGCTATGCCTCCTTCTGGCTCTTGCTCTCCTGCTGACCTCCTCGAGCAGGATCGGAGAGCAGCAGATGCCCGAACTTTCCATCTCCCCAGGTTGAGGGTGAATCACGTGGCATTCTGCAGGACTGCCACCAGTGCTTCTCACCCTTTGTTCCCTCCCCTGGGCAAAAGGAAATGATGGCTGCGCGCTACCGAGCGGGTGCTGTGTCACAGGCAATTTTCTAAGCTGTCAACCAGCCTGCAAGATAAGCATCGCAAGTGAGGGGATGAAAGCTCTCAGAAGTTGGGCAGACTTGCTCAAGACCACGCACGCAGGATTTGAACTCCGGTCTTGTTAGATCTATCGCAGGTGCTAATCCCACCACACTAGACTTTATGGAGGAAAATGAAGGGTTCTGATGGAAAAAAAGGGAAAACTGCTGAAATGAGCAAACCTAGGCCTTTTGCAGCCATTCTGAAGTCTCTGGCATTTCATTGTGGAATTACAGTCTTGCTTCCTCTCATGGCCTAAAGAGGAAACACACATCCGCCAGGGGGAGAGAACTGACAGGAAGGAGCTTAGGAGGGCTTTCCAGGCTGACTGACGGTCAGGGGCCGGTGAACCAGCGAGCAATGGTAAATGCTCCACTTGTGAACAGCTTCGTAATCCAGCCAGGGACAGCATGCTGTCTCCCATACCGATGAGATTCCAGAGAGAAGGGCAAAGGTCAGGGTAAAAGGGGGATTTATTTTCAGACGATGCTGTGCGCTGACTCTTAGGTGCTGTTGAACCCCCAGTGTTTCACGGCGGGTTTCAGTGATACAGCTAATGTGGTGGGCACTGACTTTGGGCCACACTCTGGGCCAAACCTAAGTTTTCAGCCACGAAACTGGCAGTGCCCAAGGGGTGGTGAAGCGGCAGTCAGATGAATAAATCTCATGCGGTGTGAGAAGTGCTAGAGTCAGGGTAGCTCTTGTTGCACAGGTGTTGTGCAAGTGTGACTAAGAGCCCCCACCCTCTAGAGCCTCTAGAGACAAGGCCACAGTAACCTGACAGCAAATGGCCCTCATTGGTTCAACAGACACCTCTATGCCAATGGGAAGACAAGGCTGGTAAGACACAGCCCTTAATCTCAAGTGGCCTATCTTTTGAGCATCATTGCACACT
This sequence comes from Cynopterus sphinx, assembly GCA_030015415.1. Taxonomy (NCBI): domain Eukaryota; kingdom Metazoa; phylum Chordata; class Mammalia; order Chiroptera; family Pteropodidae; genus Cynopterus; species Cynopterus sphinx. The sequence goes on along the minus strand of CM057387.1, from coordinate 29,362,967 downwards.
TTATAAAAGAGGAGAAATAGTTCCAGAAGGCTTGTTAACTTGTCTGGGGTCATGGGGCTGGTGCGTGGCAGGTGCTGGATGGAGCACTAGACTTTCTGGACACACAGCCTATATCTATGACACAGCAGATGCTGAAATGCCTCTAAATGAATTTCAGGCGTTCTGCTTCCATCTGTAAGCATTTTCTGGAGTTTGAAGAGATGCTCTGATACAAGGCCAGTGGCCTATTCGTGAGCCCAGTCATGCCAGTTGGCTCAGAGGCCAAGAAAGAGCCAACCTGTTGAAGAAACTTCCTGGGAGCCACAGACGGAGGAGGGACTGTGGGCCTCGCCCAGACAGCCCTCAGTGATAGGATACTCTCTGTGGCAGACAGAGGTGCACCACCCAGTTCCTGGGAGTGCTGTCAGATGCTTCTTGCTGTCAGCATCTTCAGAATCCGCCTCAGTTGCAGAACCCATCTCACCGGGGTCCACATCCTTCCAGAGCAGCACACAGTCAGTCGTGTAAGGCCCGGCCATTTCGGCCCCACATAGGATGGGTGATGCTGGCTCCTGAGCCCCCCACCAGGACGGCCACGGCTTTGTGAGGCCTACGTCATAATTCCACTTCTCCCTCTGCCCAGTGCTGCTTCCACCCTTTCCTCTCACAGATGTCCACCCCTAATAAACATCTGGTACCTCACGGTCTGTCTCAGCATCTGCTCTCAGAGACTGTGGCCTACAACAGTGCTGAACACCTTCAGGGGTGTGTATGTGTGAGGAAGGGGGCGGGAGAGTGATGCAAATACACAGCTCAGCCTTTGCGCTTATGATGCTCATCACTGAGAAAGGAGAGAAGTGCTAGTGGCTCAGCTCATCTCCTGTCTGCAGAAGGGCTTCGAGTCTGATCCAGCTGCCCCTGCCAGAGAGCAGGCACGATGGGCCGCCCAGCCCAGGGAGGGGCGAATGACAGGGGCCACATGAGTTCGTCCAGCCCTGGAAACTGGCTTCTTCCCAGCCGATCTGCCAGTTACTTTGCTAATGACCTTCACTTCATATCCCCTGACACCACCCTGGTCCCAGCCACCGGCATCTTTTCCTGAGCTGTCCCAGCCTCTCCATCTCTGGCTCCACATGACATCCTCAGAGATGAGGCACACGGCTTCCTCCACTGCTTACAGCTTTCCAGTGGCTTATTGCTGCCTTTAGAGTAACGTCTGCATCACTTCACATGGGCTGCAGTGTTTTCCATGGCCTGGCCCTGCCGGTTTCTGACCTCAACGAATGTGTTTTGAGGCTCTGCCACATGCCAAGCACTTTGTTAGGTGCTGAAAATACGGCAGTGAACAAAACTAAGTTCCTTCCTCATAGTGGAAAAGGACAGACAACACCCAGCAGGCAAATAACAGTGTGTCAGATGATGATAAGCATCATGGAGGAAAAGAAAGTGCCCAGGGCAGGTGAGGGAGGTGGCACAGAGGGGGAGGAGACCGAGCGTCCATGATAAATGAACATCGCAGCAGAGACATGAAGAGCTTTAAGAGAGGGAGCCATGTGGCTCTCTGGGGGAGGGGAGCATGTGTCGGGCAGGAAGGCCGCAGCAGGAGGAAGGAGCAAGTGCAAGGCCCTGAGGGTGCGTGCTCGGCATGTTTGAGGAAAGCAGGGTGGCTGCCGAGCAGTGTGAGGAGTTGGAATAGGTGGGAAGAGTTTAGAAACCTGTAGGGTGTCGTGGGTCACCACTCAGACTTCAGCTTACACTCCGAGTGGGATGGGAGCCACGGGAGGGTTTGAGCAGAGGAAAGCCGTATCTGACTTAACTTTTTAAAAGGATGTCTGGCTGCTCGGGGTGTGGGGAGAGTGGGGGATCAGGTAGATATGCTCCAGGTTAGGGTTGGCTGCAGCGGGGGTGGGAACAGGTGGTCAGCGTCTGGACGTACCAGGGAGTCCGCTGGGCTTGCTGGTGGTTGGTGGCAGGCAGAGAGAGGGGGCAGGGTCACGGCGAGGTTTGGGACCTGAGCAGTGTGCGAAGAGCTTTTGACTGAGATGGGGAGGACACTGGGCGGGGCAGGTTTTGTAGGGGAGTCAGGAGTTCTGCTGGGACATGCCAAGTTTAACATTTTATCTCTTTCCACCGTGCTCCCATTCACTGTGCTCTCACAGTGGCCAAGCCTCAGGTCGTGGAAAATGTAGGCTCGTTTTACCTTAGGGTGATTGTACTTGCTGTGCCCTCAGCCAGTTGCTCCCCAACTCTCATATGCAATGAGGAACAGCCCTGGTAGGCAGGGCTCGGACCCCCCTGACCTTCCTTCAGGTCACAACAGGACCGTCACTTCCTGCCCATATGTTGAAAGTAGCTCCCACCCCTTCCCAGTCACATAAGCTGTGCTTTTTCTTCTTCTTTTTATTTGGGGGTGGGTTGGGGTGGGGGTGGGTACCATCTATCACTATTCATAACCTTTCTGTTCATTTATTTGTTTATCTGCCAGTCTGTTCGCTCCATGAGAGTCAGGACCATGGCTCTCTGGCTCCTTAGCACCCAGCTTAGCGCCTGGCCCATGCTGCTTGCCCAATAAACCTTCAAGTTAATTTAACAAATACAGGAACTATTGCCCTGTTTTCCAAGGGTTCACAGCCTGGGAGATGTCACTAAATATTAGTCACATCTGAGAAAGAGCAAGTGCAGTCAGGGCCAAAGAAATGCCTAGTGGCAAAGGGATGGAGCCCGGTGCCTCCTCCTTGGCAAGGTGGCCGGGGTGTGGGGTGCGGTACCCATTGTCACAGGCTGCGCTGCAGACCAGAGGGGGAGGTCCTGGACTGCCAGACCCAGAGGCAGCCGGGCCAGGCCCAGCAGGAGGGGAACAGAGGCATTAGGGCCAGGCTGGCTGGCCTTCTCTCCTTTTCCCCGTGGAAAGCAGAGGGAAAATGCGCAGTGCTCCAGCAGGACCAGGGCAGGGAGCACCAAGAATAGAACAACCAGCATCGTCGATCATAAAGCCATTTGCAAAAGCTCCTTCTCCAGGTGGCAGAGGGAGGCGCAGTGGCCATAAATCAGAATTAACTGCAGCTGTCATGCAGAGGGTGGTTCCCCACCTTGTCCTCACAGGCACCTGACGAAAGAAGCCCCACAGGGTCCAGCTGCCAGGGACAGTCCGTTGTGTGTTGTAACCCCGCCAGCCCTTGCTTGACCCCTGCAGTAGCTGTCAAAGCTTCCCACTGACAAGACCTGACCTCAGAACCCTCACCTTGAATAGTAGAAAGTAGCCCTCCTGCCAAGGTCAAGGCCTAAAGGAAATATAGCTCCACCCACCCCACCCCACCCCACCCCAGCCCAGAAGGTTCTCCGAGGCTGTATGTGGGTGGGCCCCATGGGGGCTGCTTTTCCACAGAAGGCAGCCGTTTGTGTCAGCTCAGAGAACTGAGCAGGGGCCGGCAGTGGGATAGGACAGCCATGCTGGGAACCCCGGCGGGGATAAAGCCCGTCTGGCATATTTCCTGGGAACGGTTGGTGCTAGCCTTGTTTAGCAGCAGCTTTCAGAGCAAAGCTCAGTTGAGCCCATGGAGTCCTCTGTGCTGGGGTATTTTTCTTCACGTCCTGAAGCCTTCGACACTGTGGTTTCTCCTCCCCATGACTCTGGCTGGAGTTTGTGCCAGGGTCAAGCTGGCTTCCTTGAAGGACAGGACCTCATTGCATCAGCGCTGTGTCTGGTGCAAAGGGGACACGCTCATGTGGAAGAACATCCTCCCTTCGCCCCCCCACCACACACACACACACACACACACACACACACACACACACACACACACACACACACAATTACAGGCACCCCAAAGGCAGCCCTGGGCCCTTATGGAGGAGTAGGGGGCAAACCTGTTAAGAATGGGAAGATTGGAAGGGCCTGACTCCGGGTCATTTTCTGTCCTGGGTTTTTGGCCCGCCTCCAAATCATCGGAGAGCTTCTCCCTGGGTTATCCTCCCTGGCTGTGCTGTGAAGGGGCGCTGGTCCCGGAATCCCCATCTGGGTTCCTGTCCAGAGGCCCCAGCCATGCTCACAGTCTGGTCCTCCACTGTCCCCCAGCGGTTGTCTCCTCTCACTGCACCCTAGCTGCTGAGCCTGCCACTTACTTACTCCCTGAATTCCCTTCAACAAGGTAAGCACTGCATTCCTTCCATGTGCCAAACCCTCTCGTCGGGACTGTAAGGGACACAGTGCCGGGCGTAGAGAGAGTATAATCTCCCCAGGAGGTGAATGCAGACTCACAATGGAACGAAATAAGGCAGCCTGTGCTCTCAGGAAAAGTGTGATGTTGTGATTTATAAAAAAACATATATTTGGTGTTCGTTCACTGTTCTTGGTACAGAGCTCATTCCCTTCTTGAAATTTCCTAAATAAAGAGAGTGATGAGGGTGACTCTGTTAGGTTAATGAGGTGACTTTTGGAGGGCACCTGAGGTTGGGGACTGGTTGCCAAGAGAACCTATCATGTGATTAGAGGGTTGGAACTTTCAGTCTTATCATCACCCCCCACCTCCTGGGAGAGGGGGGAGGAGCTGGTGTTTGAATCAGGCAGCAATGGCCACTTATTTAATCAGTCATGCCCATGTCATGAAGCCTCCATAAAACCCCAAAGGACTGGGTTTGGAGAGCTTTCAGGTTGGTGAGCATGTCAAGATTCAGGGAAAGTGGTGTGCTCAGACAGAGCATGGAAGCTTCCAGCCCACCCCCCACGCCTTGTCTTATGCATTTCTTCCATCTGGCTGCTTCTGAGCGATATCCTTTTATGATAATCAGTGATCTAGTAAGTAAAATGTTTCTTTGAGTTCTGTGAGCCGTTCTAGCAAATTAATTGAACCCAAAGAGAGGGTAGTTGGAATCTTCCACCTATAGCCAGTCAAAAGCACAGGTAACAGCCTGCCTTGTAACTGGTTTCTAACTGGCAGGGATGGGGAGGGGTGGTGTGGGGTGGGGTGGGCAGTCAGTCTTGCAGGACTGAGCCCTTAATCTTTATCCTAGTGGTTAGTGGTGTGATTGAGTTGAATTGTAGGACACCCAACTTGTGTTCTGGAATTGCTTGACGATGTGAAGGAATCCCTACTCCCCACCCTAACCACCATTGGAATTAAATCCTAGAACCCTTTTAGTTGGTGTCTGAGGTGGGATTAGCTAGACCAGCCATGGCTAAAGAAACATGGGCTGGGAAAGGATGAAAGGATGAGGGATGAAGAACCTTTGTTCCTGGGTGTCCACATGGTCATTTGTAGTATAAAGCAACATTTGTACTATGCTCAATTACTAAAAGAATTAGAGATGGATCGAATTCTTGGGGCATTGAATCACTGGATATATAAGGGAATGCCAAATAATAAGCACATGTTAGTGTCTAATAGTTTGATTGTTGTTATCTGTTGTAGCTAGAATAAAAGTAACGTGCTGGATTGGTCCTTGATACTAAGCCAAGTTCAGGTTTGAGGGCATCTGAGCTTCAGCTAGCCTCAAAGCTGCCTAGAAGGAGAAAAATTATGCAGGGGTAACAGAAATTACCTCTAAGACCTCTGGTCACCAAGAAAGTAGTAGATGTAGTGGGGAGGGCAGAACCAAGAAACTACTGAAGCCAGTGTTTTTGTTTTCCCCCCAAATTTAATAATTTTATTTAATCATTGATGGACAAGGTGAGAATTTTTTAAACAATCTTACTAGTAAAAGTCATTTGACTGAACATATTTTTTCATATATAATGAGGATAATCAATATTATACACTTTCTAAATTAGGGCTCTCATTTTGTGGATCTGTATCATCGGCCTCCTGAAAAACCTTTACTGAAATGGATTGTGAGAGTAAACTAATTTTAGGGCCATGTCTTCGGTTTTGAATGCTACAGATGGGTTCATACGGGACTCACACTCGCTGTGGAATAATCATAGATGGCTCTGTGTGATCCAGACACACACGGTCTCAGTAAACTTCGGTGACCTGCTCAAGGGTTCATAAGGCAGCCAGTTTGACTCCCTCCCATCTGTTTTGATACAGGACCGAGAAGCGGTGGCTTTCAGAATCACCGTAAAGGCCCCATCCAGAGACTTTTTGATTTAATAGTTCTGGAGTGGGGTCTGGGAATTTGCATTTTTACTGAGTTCCCACATGATCTGGGAACTTTGAGAACCACTGCTCTAGAGCCTGAATAGCTGATTAATAATTTGCTCAAAACAAACCCAAGTTCACGTCAAAAGAGATTTACTTCCTTCAGTATGTATCATCTTGCATTGAGGGTGGCCTGGCCTGCCCTGGCCTGGCCCAGTGATGTCTGTGAGCTGCTTGGACTGAACCTGACCCTCTCCTTCATGGCTGGTTCCCGTGGAGAGAGCAGAGAGGTGGGCTCTGTACTACTAAGTCTTTAAAGACCCCAAATGGAACTCTAGTAGGTTCATCTGTGTGGTGGGCTTCAGGAACTTTCTTAACAGCCAGTGGGTGCTGGAGATCCAGCTGAGGGAGAGACCACCAGCCATGAGCACAATCAGGGGCAGCTAGACCCTACTCCTCATTTTGTCCAAACCACAAAAGTCTGAATTGCGCATCCCTGGATGTTTGGTCTTACTGTCTCAGGATCAAGAAGCAGACACACTTGCTCTGCCTGCCACTCTAAGGGCATGTAGCTTCCTCCCTGCTCCTACGCCACACATAGCCCAACAGAGGGCAGTGACAACTGGCAGGAGGAAGAAAAGGGAGGAGGAAAAGGCAGCAGCCAGCAGCTGGTGAAGGCAGGAGCTGAGAAGACCCTACCCCTTACTGTCCTAGCTGTTGTCCCTCTCTGCTGAGTCCTGGCCAAGTCTGAGTTGCAGGTGAAGGCAAAAGATTTAAATTCACAGTAAGGGAATGGTAACCATTCTTTCCTGTGGCTGCTTCTCTGCTCTGCCTCAGGTCAGGTTGACCCTCTGCTCTTAATGTGGACAGACAGTCCAAGTGCAGATACAGTGTATGTGCAAGGAGTTGTCCAGTTGGAAAACATACTTTCCAATGACTCTACACTTGGGTCTTCATTAACTGAGCAACACAAAATCAAGGAAGCAGGTAATTTGTGGGAGGTGTATCTAAAAGCCTACGTTGAAAATTCATTGCTCTGTAGCTGCCATATATTACAGTTCCAGGGCTGCCTGAGTGTCAAATGTAAGCAGTTGGGGACTATTGGTGGGTCACATGGCAGTTTTTAGTATATGAAACACGACCTTACATGAAGCCAGCTTGGTAGATTGGGAAGCAAAAGTCACGGTTCCATTTGCTTTATATCAATGTTAGAATCACAGCATTTTTGATCAAGATAAATACAAAACAACGCAATAAAGAATGAAAGGAAAAACAAAGAAGGAAAACTGTGTATAAATGGGGTTGCACCACCAACCACTCAGGTCATGCTAAGCATTTGATCATCTAGATGAAGGGGAAACACTCATGAACAAGGAGAACAAAGGCACAGTTTTAAATCTACAAAGGAGGAGGAGACAGGACCCAGTGAGGAGAGGAGACATCATGGCCCACAGTAAGCCTCTTCTGTCTGGCTTGACTCGGGTGCAGGGGGCAAGTCCAGAGTCTAGATTTCCTAGGTTAACAAGACATTGTGAAAGGGACACAGAGATACTACCGATTCGCTGCTCTGAGCAGCCTCTTAGATCAGTGGTTTTACGTCAGAATTATCTGGGAGCTTTTAAAAATCTTAGTGTCAGGCCACATCCCTGGCCAATTACATGAGAATTGATGAGACCACTCTTCAAAGATTCAAAACAAACAAACAAACAAAAGTACTCATTGAGTGGTTTAATGGGCAGCCAAGGCTAAGAACCAACCGCTGCTCTAGATAATACTCCCATTGACTTTGAATTTTCTAGATTATTGATAGATTTTGATAATCTGCTTTATACCCAGCCCTAGCTCCAAATCCTCTTCCTCGTCCATCTCTGATACTCTCTAACCTTATTTAATTGCACTGATTTCTTCAAAATGAGCATGAACTGGAGTCAAGTAATTTATACTTTAAAAACTGCATAAAATTGTGACAGTATTTCCCAGTCCTCCGAGCATGTGCCTGTTAAGAATACAATGACACCCTATCCAGTTTCTTTAGCTACAAGTACCTTTGCAAAATAAACTTCAACCCTGAAAAGCAGTAGCAAGCCAAAGGTTTCTTCTCCCATTTTCATTCAGTTCCTGGACTTTAGCACCACTCCCTACCCGACCCCACCCGAAAAAAAGACCTTTTGGAAGATTTGCCACCTCTTCGGATAACTATTTTTTGTTTGTTTTGTTTTTTGGTACATGTGATAAATCTGACTTTTTTTTCCTAAGAAAAAATTACAGCAGACTGACAGGTCTTAGATAATTTTTCCTACTTCACCACTGTTCTCTTGTCCTATTTTTTAAAAAGTTCTTTTAGAAGTGCCTCTTCCAATCAAAAGAAGGCCATTTATTTCAAGATCTATAAATAGCTGTGGGTTTTTAAGATTCTTCTAGTACATTGTACTCCTCTGTTCTCTGCAGTGTTCGTTTTCTTCTCAGTTTTCTTATTCCTGCACAGACTGAAAAATATTTCCCCGTGGGGAAAGCTATAACAAATGCACCAAAACCAAAGGGACCATGCAAAGTACCCAGAGGGTACTTAATAATTACCTCGTGTAAGAATGGAAACATAGCAAAGTGTCTTTCCATCTCAGGTATAGATTTCGGCATTACCAATTACCACATGTTCCTAGAGGAGTATACATGTCACAATTTGAGAAAAGCACCTAGGGGAAATCTGTGTTATTAGAAACTTTGCCAGTGGCCACTACCGGAAGCCAACAGATAGAATATCCACTTTCTGCTTTCATCTCTGTTCTGAATCTCTGATGCATTGTGGGCAAAACATGTTTGGGTCAAACCAAAGGGAAAGGATCAAGATTGGTGGGTGACTTAGGGATTTTGTTTATTGCTGCTAGAGATAATCAGACTTTTTTTATTGCAATCATTTCATCTTATTTCTGCATTAATGTTTTTGTCTCGATCCTGTCTTTTAAATCATGTGTACTTCAGTATTACACACATAGCCATGCTTTAGAGGTTGTCAACCACCTAATCTTAAGGAGTAGCTAATGATAGAGTAAAATATTTGTTTCAGCATTTAAATCAAAGAATGATTTGGTAATATATTTAAAAGAAAATCAGCCTCCAGGAGTCATGCTCAGATCTCTAGCTGACCCATCTTGTCTCTATTCTAGAGTTTGATGGTTCCACGGAAAAAGCTCCAGATTTTGGAGAGACTTGCATTTCAGTCTGTTCTCTGCTTCTTCAAAAGGTGTATTACTTTTTCGAAGAAGAGTAAGTAATGTTTGGGAATTTAGTTCTCATTTTGGACACTAAGGTGGGCTTGGTTATTTATCTGATCGTGTTCATTGTTGATTTAACCAATGAGACGACCAGTCTTAGGGAGTGTTAGGTCTGTGGGGGAAGGGCCAGCCAGATGCCTGCCTGGAGACTCCCCAGCTTGATACCAGGAATCCAGACCTTCTGAACAGGGCCCACCCTAAAGCCCTAGGCGCCACCACCCTAACCCGGAGGCTCAATTAGCATTTGATTAACGTTCCCCACCCTATACCCCTACCCCACAGAACCTCATAAAAGCTGCACCCTCCCACCCCAGGGCAGGACTTCTCTGGCCCCTCTCCTCTCAGGACCAGAGAGCCTTGCCTGGGAGCCCTCTCCCAATAAAGGTTTGCTTTTAAAACTTCGCTAGTCATGTCACGCGTTTACCTTACATTTGGTGCCGAAACCCTGGAGGAGATTGTGTCCCTCAGCCTCCCGGCCTTGAGGGGCCTCTCCTCCCTCTTCCAGGACCTTCGCTGCCCACCTCCTACTGTCGGATAGGGTAAGTTCCCTTTCGGTCTCTCCACCCTCTCCGGGCCTGGCCCGTCGGGGCCCTTGTTCGCAATCGCGGCCGCGTCAGGGGCGACCCTCCGTCACAGGTGACTTCTGGCCTGGTAGAGTTATGAGAGACGTCTCTAACTTGCCATGGTCCTTCCTGCCGTTGGGTTAAATCAGAGTCTCGGGGACGCCCGACCTCTGGTTTCACCTGTCCGGGTGGCTGAGACCATGGGAACTTCTAATTTGGAACCAGACCCCAAAAACTCCGCTTGGGTGTCTCTTAACAAATTTTAGCCATCTGGGCCTCAATCAGGATCTGAGACGTAATAGACTGACCTTTGACTCTACCGTCGTCTGGCCTAGATGTCTATTGAAGGAACTTTTAACTTCCAAACCCTGACAGATCTAGGACGGGAAGGTTGGCTGAAATCCCGTATGTGCAAGCCTTTATTGGGAGAGCAAAGCTTTTGAGATCTACGCTCCCGTCCCTCCCTCCTAGTCCCTCAGCTCCTCCTCTGCAGCCCATCCTGCCGGACTCCACTGCTCACCGGATATACCCTTCTCTTCCTCCTCCACCGCCACCTGCTTCATCCCCTATCTCAGCCCATACCCACTCTCACTCTGCCCCTGCCTTCGACTCTGATCCCCTCTGCCCTCTTCGAGAGGTCACCAGGGCTAAAGATGTCCGAATCCACGTTCCTTTCTCTCTATAGGATTTCTCTCAAATAGAAAAGCAGTTAGGGTCTTTTTCTCCTAACCCCACTAATCACATTAAAGAATTTCTCTATCTCACTCAGGCCTATGATCTAACCTGGCACGACGTGTTTGTCGATGGCCGTCATACCCCTATACAGGAATTTGTGAAAATGGCCTTTACAGTTTTCAATGCCCGAGAGGAGATGGCTGAAACTCGCCGTCAGGCTCATCTCCACAAGCAGGTGGCACTCCAAACCCAGGCCTTGGGAGCTGCATTGAGGCCGGCGGGCCCCAGGGGCTGAGGAGCTGGGGTCAACCCAAAATCATCCCCCTCTGGGGCATGGTTCAAATGCGGCCATGAAGGCCACTGGGCCCGTCAGTGCCCTAACCCACGGACTCCCACGAAGCCCTGCCCGACCTGCAGGCAGACGGGCCACTGGACATCTGATTGCCCAATGACCAGATCGTCGTCGCGCCTCCACGCAGGGGATCATCCAGTCAGGCGACACCGTCACTGGAACTTCTCGGGTTAGCAGACGACTGATGAGGCCCAGACTCCGGGACCCCACTCACTCTCGCCGAGCCCAGGGTCACACTCCAGGTAGCGGGTAAGTCCATCTCCTTCCTGGTAGACACGGGGGCTACCTTCTCTGTTTTGCCATCTCATTTGGGTCCTATGGTTCCCTCACCTATTTCGGTTATGGGGACTGATGGCACAGCCTCATGCCTGCTTAAAACCCTCCCTCTCTCATGTTCTCTGGATGGCTTCCCCTTCTCACACTCCTCCTTAGTCTTTTCCTCATGCCCAACTCCCCTCTTAGGTAGAGATCCCCTACACAAGTTAGGGGCCTCTCTCTACGTAAGGCCACAAACACAGGTCTCTCCACTCCTGCTACCTCTCCTAGCGCCAGATTCTACTCCCCTCCGCCTACCCTTTCTGACCCTGTCGATCCCTCTGTCTGGGAGACATCTACCCCTGTTATTGCTACTCATCATACTCCCATTCGTAGTTGCCTCAAAGACTCTTCTCACTATCCAGCTCACCTGCAATATCCTCTTTCTGAGACCCATCATAGGAGCCTTAAACCTATTATTACCAGACTTCTTGGTCAGGGGATTCTCATCCCTACTAGTTCACCTTGTAATACTCCAATCCTACCTGTCCGTAAGCCCTCCGGAGCCTACCTGTTGGTCCGAGACCTCCACCTTATTAATGAAGTGGTTGTCCCACTCCACCCAGTAGTCCCCAATTCATGTACTCTCCTTTCCCATATTCCCCCTTCCACGACTCACTTCACAGTATTCTAAAGGACGCATTCTTTACCATCCCTCTCTACTCTGACTCGTACTTCCTCTTCGCCTTTACCTGGGAAGACCCAGACACCCGTGCCTCCAGACAGTTAACCTGGACAGTCCTCCCTCAGAGTTTTAGGGATAGCCCACATCCCTTTGGCCAGGCTTTAGCCACTGACCTGACTTCCTGTCCCTTGCAACCGAGCACGCTCCTACAATATGCAGACAACCTGCTCCTTTGTAGCCCTTCATTTAAACAGTCCCAACACCATACAGCAATCCTCCTAAACTTCCTAGGGTCTAAGGGATATCCAGTTTCACCTTCTAAGGCTCAGCTCTGTACTTCCTCTGTCACCTACCTTGGAGTAGTCTTAACTCCGACCACCAAATAAATCCCTTACAACTCATAGGATCTAGCTCCTAAGAGATTTGCTTTACAACCCTCCTCCCCCAAGATGCTGAACAGATTCTCTCTTTCTTGTGCCTCGCAGGGTTTTTCCGACCTTGGGTCACTAACTTTGCCCTTTTAGCTAAGCCACTGTATCAGGTGAACAAAGAAACCCCTGTAGGCCCTCTTACTGCTCCCGCTCTCGTTAAACAGTATTTTTCTAAGCTCTGAGAAGCCCTGGCCTCGGCACCCTCTCTCACCCTACCTAACCCCACTCGACCCTACCACTTATTCACTAATGAACATTCAGGCATAGCCACTGGCCTACTGGCTCAACCACTAGGTCCCATATATCAAGCAGTGGCTTATCTCTAAACAGTTAGATCCCACCATAAAGGATGGCAGCCATGCCTCTGAGCCCTAGCAGCAGCCGCTGAACTCACTAAAGAGGCCATTAAAATCACCTTAGCCCAGCCTTTGACTGTCTTCTCATCACATCACCTCACTGACCTTCTCAGTCATTGGTCTCTTGCACTTCTAGGCCCTCCCAAGGCACAGCTTTTCCACTTACTTTTCATTGAAAACCCTCACATTGTTTTGTCACCCTCACCCTCCCCTCCTCTAAACCCGGCTACTCTCCTTCCACTCCCTTCCACACAGGGGTCTCCATCTCACTCTTATTCCCACCTCATAGAAGATCTCTCTGCTCCCCTGCTCAGCCTCACAGATGTGCCCATCCAAAATGCCGAGCACACCTTCTTTGTTGACGGCAGCTCCATCGTTGGACCCAATAGCCAGGGAACGGGTGGCCTATGCTGTTGTCACTCTGACAGACACTGTGGAGGCTCAGAGCCTCCCCTTAGGGACTACATCTCAAGAGGCTGAACTCGTAGCCCTAACTAGAGCCCTCCATCTCTCCAAGGGCACAATTGCTAACATCTACACAGATTCTGAATACATCTTTCTTATAGCTCACACCCATTTAGCTATCTGGCAGGAGTGCGGCTTCCTCACCACCAAGGGCACGCCTATCATTAATGGCCCTCTCTCTTATCCGCAAACTCATTGAAGCCATACGACTTCCCAAACAGGTAGCCATCATTCACTGCAAGGGACACCAGTCCATTGACAATCCTGTAGCTAGCTCATGGCAATGCTCGTGCAGATGCTATCGCACGCAGTCTCACCACCTGGCCGCCTCCGGCCCCTGTTCTTTTCCTTACTACCCCAACTAAACCTTCTTACTCCCTACCTGAACAGACAGAACTGCTTTCCAGGGGGGGATCCCACATGCCTAAGGAGTGGATCTTCCTCAATGGACAACTAGCACTTCCTCAACACCTGGCGGCTGCTATCGTCACCGAGGTCCATCAAACCCTCCATATTGGGCCCAAAACTTTATACCACTTTTAAAGCCCCCCTTTTACCACCCCTCTTCCAATCTGTAATTCAACAGATCCACGCTGAGTGTTCTATCTGTTCCAAACCGTCTCAAGGTGCCATCCGATCCCATGCCACTACCCACCAGCTCCGCAGCCACCAGCCTGGTGAAGATTGGCTATTGACTTTACCCATATGCCCAGACACTGGTCCTTTCAGTTTATTCTGACCCTTGTTGACACCTTTACAGGTTGGATAGAAGCCTACCCCACTACTGAAGAAAGACTGACATGGTCGCCTCTACTTTAACTAGAACACATCATTCTAAGGTTTGGTCTCCCCAGGACCATTTAATCTGACAACGGTCCTGCTTTTGTCTCCAAGGTAGTACAACTTGTCTCTGAAGCTCTGCACATCACCTGGAAGCTCCATATCCCGTACCGCCCCCAGTCTTCAGGTAAGGTTGAGCAAGCCAATGGGTTCCTCAAGGATAAGCTCACCAAACTCTCCCTAGAGGCTCATATATCGTGGCCTACTCTCTTTCCTCTGGCTCTTACTTGCCTCCGGGCCTCACCTCGGACCCCTTCTGGTCTCAGCCCCTTTGAACTCCTTTACGGGAGACCCTTTCTCCTTACCCATGACTTATCCATAATTCCCCCTCCACTGATCTCTTACCTACCTTATCTCTCTCTCCTCTGGAGCTTACTCAGACAGCACGTGAACTCTTGCCTCCCAGCCCCTACAAAAGACCCAGCTACCAGACCAACTTCCTCGAATAGTGATCCGCTGTCTCCAGGAGGACCAGGTCCTTCTCAAGGAGCTACAGCCTCAGTCACTAGAACCTCGGTGGCCATACTGACAGCTGCCAAATTCCTGAGTCATTGGTGCTGGTACCACCTCACTCTCCTGAAGCATATTCCACCTCTCGATGCATGGTCAGTTGAACCCCTGGGTCCCACCAAGGTCCATCTCCACCACCAGGCTTCTGTCTCTCATTCTCCTCTTCACCCTTCACTTATCTCCAAGTGACTTAGCCATTGCCCCTACACAACAACAGGCCACTCCTCCCTTTTGCAGACACTTAGAGACATCCCACTATTCTCTGACCCACTTTCCTCACAGTTCCCTTTTTGCTACTCTTCTCCCAATCATTCCATATGTAACACCTCCTCCCAAACAGCTAATGCCTGGGCACCTCTGGGAAGTTTCTCCTGGTGTAATGGGACTCTCACAAAAAACCTATCATCTACCAGCTCATCTGATCTTTGTCTCCCTGTAACTTATTACCCCAGCCTATATAGTCAGGCAGAATTCCTCATCCTCTATGCCCTTCCTCGCAGCATCAGCCATCCTTACTGAGCCCTTGCCAAGCCATATTCCTCCTTCTAGTAGTCAGAGTTTCCCTAGCATCTTCACTAGTCACCACTAGCCTGGGTGAGGGTGCACTAGCCCATTCTATCACTGTCACTAGAAACTTGGCAGAAAAGCTTCAACTTGCAGTTGATGCCTCAGCTCAATCCCTAGCTTCACTCCAACGCTAAATCACCTCCGTAGCTCAGGTAGCCTTACAAAATCACAGAGGCCTAGACCTTCTGACAGTGGATAAAGGGGGTACCTGTCTCTTCCTTGGAGAAGAATGTTGCAGTGAATCAGGTGTAGTTGAAACTAATGTAAATACCCTTTCTAAGCTCAGTGACGACTTCCGCCAGTCCCACCTAGAGGACGAGGCACTCTTGGTGTAGATCCAGTCTCATTACCTTAATTGCACCAAAAAATGCTTGCTTTTAAAACTTCTCTTGGCGTGTCATGCATTTACCTTTCAGGGAGGTTTATCAATTTGGAGAGAACACTGATAAAAATAGGCCTGGGATCCGTTAGCCACCTCTCAGCCAGACCATTCCAACATGCCAATCTACCACAAGCCCTGTGCTTCCATACTGGATTTCTTAACAGCATTTTTCAGAGAATTTGCAGTTTTCTGAATCTCAAGTTCTGAGAAGAAATCAATCAAGAAGTCAGGAATATGGGAAACAAGTACTTTAAATCTCCTTTGAGAATGAAGCTTCAGTAACACCGAGACAGTGCTGGTGGGAAGGAGTCCGCTGACTTCACATTAACAGCAGGAGAAGCTGACAAGGAGAGTGACAGGTTAAGGAGCAAGTTCTGGGAACCCAGATGATTACAGACTCATCTGTCCTTTATGTAGCTGTTGTCATGTTTACAAGTAGGTGTCACTGGCCCTGTCTGCTGCTAATGGTTGAGTCATTCTTGCAAATAAAATGTATGTTAATAAGCTTCTACACATAATGTGCTTCATACAAATCCTATTGAGTGATCCAAGAAATAACAAGTTTTACAAACAAATTAATTTCTTAAATTGGCAGTTTTGACATGTGATTCTGTGTAGTGTCACTAATCTTGCTAGGATTTCTGAATGCTACAATATTGGGATACTACCTTATAACATTTGCTGGTATTTTCCCAGTGTTTGGATATTGCTATAAATAAGCTACAGTTCTTTGTAAAGACATTAAACTTTAGATTTCTTTTTTATTCTTGCACATCAACCACATTTTTAGATAACCATAATAACGATTAAGGAGTATAAAGAATGTTGGAAATATTTTAAGAAAAACTTGTGATTTCAGGACTTTTAAAGAATTCCAGGAATTCCAGTTTCTGGTTTCCAAATTCCTGAAGACCTTCCCAAATTTAGAAACACAGCTTTCAACATTATCCCCTAAATTTCTCTTGGTCTGTGGCGCCATCTCAGCCCCTGCCCTGTGCTGCCATCCCCATTGGTTGGATAGCCAAACCAGCCTTCTACAAGTTTCTCCAGTTCATTCTCAGTACCAGCGTCAGGGAGGCCTTATGGAAACATGTCTGTTCACTTCATCCCCTCACGTGAGTGGTTTTAAGGCTGCCTGGAAGAAAACACACTCAACCCGGGAAATGGAAATTAAAAACTGCCTTTAGAGATCAGTCCATTCCCATCAGATAGACCCAAAATGTAAAGTCTCAGCTCCATGAGGCAGGGATGGTACCCATTCTGTTCACCATTTTGTTTATAAGCTTAGCCCAGCGACAGACAATTAGTAGATGCTTAAAGCCTGTTTGTAGATGGATGAATGGATGAATAAATAAATGAGAATGAGACATGGAAGAACCTCCATGCTATGTACTGCACACATGTCACCCAAACTCTCAATAAAATAGAGGGTCCTTTGGGCATTGTCCCAAGTATTTTTTCTCCTCTGAGGCTGACAAAGATCCTGTCATATATCCACACTGCCTTCTCCTGCACAGCAGCAAAATGGAGTCGTGTGAACCCCTGTCTTTTCTTGTTGAATGTGGCAAGACTGTACAACAGGCCAGGCATTTCCTTCTTTCTGAAAAATCATCGAGCTATATCAAATTATGTAAAAATCCATTGAAACATAACCTCACATTAGCAACACCATTTCTTCCTGTTTTTCAGAATTGCAGTGAGAAACAAATGAGATAATGCACATAAAAATGCTTCATAAAGCACAAAGCGTCATGCAACATTAATATCCAACATTATTAAAGTGGCAGGCCTCTGCTTCATAAGCACAACCCTGGCCACCTCAGCTCACATCTCAGGGCCTGAGTTCAGCCTCGAGCCAACCTGGAGAGATCCTCTTTCTCCCTGAGAACCCTTTCTGGTTCTCTCTACCCTGCTGTGGGTACCCCATATTCCAGTACCTGATGTCCATAATCAAGGTCCTCATTCTATTTGGACAAAAATGGGTTTTAGTATGAAACCTACAAGTTTTGAATTTTGGCTTTGCAGTTAAGATCTCCTTGACCCTTGGCCAGTTTAACATTCCTGAGCGTCAGTTTCTGCATCTGTAAAATAGGATGGTCATTTATTCCTAACAAGGATGTTTTTGAGGATTAAATAACACCACATGCTCAAAGTAGTGTTCTTATTATCTGGTTTGTAATGAGTATAAAATATTCATTAGTTCCTTTCCATTTCCCTCTTAAATGATCTCAATAATTGAAAAGCTCATTGTTGCTAATAGGGGTGGGCGAAAAGCAGATTCTTTTTGATAAGACAAAAGGTAGGAATATCAGGTTAAGATAGCTGTTGGTCTCTGTTATCAGAGCAAAGGGTGAGAGATTTGGTCACACAGAATCCCACCAGCCCCTCTCAGTGACCACTCAACTTTCTGAGCAATGGAAGGGTTAGAATACACAAGAAAAGGAGCTGACCTACTGAGCAAAGATCCTTGTCTGAAAGTACATTCTAGGGGCATGATGGTTTTCCAAGTCTTGAATTCATGGTCAGCTAGAACTTGTACCATCTGGGTTTGAGTGGGCCATTCCAGCACATTCTGGGGAGCATGCCAGCAACAACTGGAGACCAGCTGGTTCCCCCCAAATTACTTATTCCTTAAGCCTGGACTTTCAGTCTGAGGAATTACCACCTTGGACCAAGACTGGCAATGAGGGTGGCCTTTGTCATAGGCTTGCTGTGAGAGTTCATTCAAGGTTTCCCCCCTGCTGGGCTCCAGTCTACCCATCTATATACCGAGCAGGTTGGGCCTGCACAGTTGAAAGGCCCTCCCCAACCATACCTGTTGATCAGTAGTGTAAGCCTCTGTCCATGATAACTTATGCTTCAGGATCAGGAAACTGATCCCTGACTTTGACTCAAAAGCACTCTTGCTGTATTTGAAGTCTTCCTCTGCACTCCCTGTTCTTTTAGCAGACAAGGAATAGCTTTTCACTGTCACAGGCTCCCAGAACCCTCCTTACTCTGTTTTCTGCTTTCTTATTGCACATGTCACACTGGGGTTCCCAGCCTCAGCTCCGAGTCCACCAGAGTGCTGGCTGTCAGCACAATGGATGAGCCCTCCCTCCGTCACTTACACCAACAGATATTTGGTGCACAGTATACAAGCTTACTTGTTTCTACTCTGATTCAGTAAATGAGTTGAGTCAGATGGGACTGTGATCAGACACGAAAGGCTGTTGGCTATACCGACCTCGTGTCAGGAGTTTCCCAGCCTAGCCCCACTCTCAAATCGTGCATTCTGTTTCCAAACGAGCAGTTCTAAATTTCACTTGTGAGCATAGTCGCTGCAGTTTCCTATGCTGTGCTAGAGTTTTATAGTTTGATGTCATCCCATTTATTTTTGCTTTTGTTGCTCTTATCTGAGAAGACATGTCCAAAAGATATTACTAAGACTGATGTCAAGGGTTTACTGCCTATGTTTCCTTCTAGGAGTTTTATGGTTTCATGTATTACATTTAAATCTTCACCCATTAACTTTATTTTTCCATATAGTGTAAGAAAGTGGTCCGGTTTCCTTTTTTTGCATGTATCTGTCCAGTTTTCCTAACACCATTTGTTGAAGAGATTGTGTTTTCCCCATTATACATTCTTGCCTCCTTTGTCATAGATAGATTAACTGACCATGTAAGCATGAGTTTATTTCTGGCCTCTCTATTCTGTTCCATTGATCTATGTGTCTTTTTTATGTCAGTGCTATATTGTTTGATTACTATAGCCTTGTGATATAGTGTGGAATCAGGGAGCATGATACCTCCAGCTTTGTTCTTCTTTCTCAAGATTGCTTTGACTATTCGGGGTCTTTTCTGGTTCCGTATAAATTTTAGGATGGTTTGTTGTAAATTTCATGAAAAATCCCATTGGTATTTTGATAGGGATTGCATTGAATCTGTAGATTGCTTTGGACAGTTTGGATATTTTAATGATAATTGATTCTTCTAATTCATGTGCATGATATATCCTTTTATTTATTTCCCATAAACAAAACAAAAAGGCAACCTACTGAAGGGGTTGATATAACACCAAAAAAAATTAAAAAAAAAAAAAAAACCCGAAACAGTTTGATTAGAAAATAGGCAGAGGATCAGAATAGATACTTCTCCAAAGAAGACATACAGATGGCTAGCAGACACACAAAAGTATACTCAGCAATACTAGTCATTAGGGTAATGTAAATCAAAACTACAATGATATACCACCTCACACCTGTCAGAATGGCTACAACCAAAAAGACAACAAATAACAGATATTGTTGAGGATGAAGAGAAAAGGGAACCTGCATGCTCTGTTGATAGGATTATAAATTGGTGCAGCCACTATGGAAAAACGATATGGAGGTGCCTCAAAAAATTAAGAAAGAACTACCTATGACTAGCAATTCCACTTCTGGGTATCCAAAGAAAATAAAAATTCTCATTTGAAAAGCACTCTTATGTTAATTTCAGCATTATTTACAATAGCCAAGGTAAAGAAGCAACCTAGGAGTCCATTGGTAGATGAATGGATAAAGAAGATGTGATATATACACTCAATGAAGTATTATTCACCCATAAA
Source organism: Cynopterus sphinx (assembly GCA_030015415.1). NCBI lineage: Eukaryota > Metazoa > Chordata > Mammalia > Chiroptera > Pteropodidae > Cynopterus > Cynopterus sphinx. The sequence continues at coordinate 29,342,971 of CM057387.1, read as the reverse complement.
AAAAAAGAATGAAATCTTACTATTTGTGACAACATGGCTGGACTTGGGGCGGGGGGGCATTATGTTAAGTGAAATAAGTCAGACAGAGAAAGACAAATGCTGTGTGATTTTACTTGTATGTAGAAACTAAAAAACAAACAAACTGGCTCATAGATACAGAGAACAAACTGGTGATTGCCAGAAGTGAGGGGGTGAATGGATAGATAAAAATAGTAAAGGGGATTAAGAAGTACTAACTTGCAGTTATAAAATAAATGTCACAGGGATGTAATGTACAGCAGGAGGAATCTCCGTGATACCGTAATAACTTCGTGTGGCGACAGCTACTAGACTTATTATGGTGATCATTTTGTAAGCTACATAAATTTCGAATCATGATGTTGTACACCTGAAACTAATAAAATATTGTATGTCAACCATACTTTTAAAAAATAGTCACTGCAATGAGGATTACGAACAGAAAAATGGTTATGAAATTGAACTATTTCAGAGATATAAGTGATGGGGAAAATCCATGCCTGGTAGTCAGGGCAGCCTCAACCTAGCAAACAAGCAGTTTAGCAAGAGATTTTTTTTTTCACTGCAAGAACCTGCAACGATGGGATGGGCATTTTTTTTTTTTTTTTTTTTAGTGTGGCTTTCCTGCCCTCTAGTGTCTCAGAGTGTTAAGAACTTGTTGAGCCTGAAAATGCCTTTTCAGTGCTGGCCGTAGGTCATTTTACAGTCACAGAATCAAAATATTAGAAGTCAGTTAAAAAAAAAAATAAAAACGTTAGAGATAACCTAGTGAACGTCATCACCCTTTGAATAGATGGGCAACTGAAGACCAGAGAGTAAAGGACTTGGTCAAGCTGTCAAAACTAGAGACAGCAGAGCAAGGATTCATCAGCTCATCTCACCGCACCTCATTCACTCATTCAGTCGTAGCAAATGTTCATTTCATTGTATAAGATTGCAAAAAAGTAAATCACATTTTTTGTTCTTTAAATTTTAAGAGCATTTTCTCTGAGGGCCCCGGGAGCACAAAGTTACATCTTTCTGACACCAGAGCCAGAATTCTTAATTCAGACATAATCTCCTTCATGTCCCTGAGGAGAAAGGAAAGGCCAGGTCCTTGTCATTCCCAACTCTCTTCCATGTAGTTTGCAGAGTTCGGCACATGTTAAGTGTTGAATCAGTGTTTGTTGAATAAATCATGGAAGACTGGCAGGATAATTTGTTGAAATGTGAATTGTGGTATTTTTAGTGTTCTCATTGCTATAAGCATGCAAGCATTTAAACCCAATATGTCATTAGTCACATTAAATGTGAAAATACTAAATACTCCAATTAAATGACAGAGATGGTCAGATTGGGTGAAAATTTTTCTAAACCTTTGCTGCTTACTAGAGATAAACTTTAATGTCTAAGGATGAAGATTAGAAGTAAAAAAGATGAAAGAGAAACACTATTGCTATGGGCTGTTTCCCCCCTCCAAAAAAAAAAATTGATATGTTGAAATTCTAACCCCCCAAGGTGATGGCATTAGTAGGTGGGGACTTTGAGAAGGGATTAGGTCATGAAGGTGAAACCCTCATCAATGGAATTATGAGGCTCCAGAGAGACCTTTGCCCCTTCGATCACGTGAGGGCAGAGGGAGAAGTCCATGACCTGGACAAGGGCCGTCACTCAACCGTGCTGGCACCCTGATCTTGGCCTTTCAGCCTCTAGAACTGTGAGCGATACATTTCTGCTGTTTATAAGCTGCCCAGTCTGGTATTTTGTTACAGCAGCCTGAACGGACTAGACAACTACGCAGAAAAGTTTTTACACCTGTCATGCCATCAGACAAGTTCGACTTTAAGGCAAAAAGCATTGCTGAAGAGGAAGAGAGAGACTGCACAGCGCTAACAGTTTCAATCAACGAGGAAGGTTGTGATGGTTTATTTTCACATCAAGTTGACGAGGCCACAATCTGGCCGAACATTAGTCTAGCTATCTCTGTGAAGGTATTTTTAAGATGAGAGTAACAGTAAAATTAGTAAATTTTGAGTAAAGCAGATTAGCCCCCATGATGTGGGCGGACTCACCCAAACTGTAGAAAGCCTTAACAGGAAAAGCCTGGCCTCCCCGAAAGGAGAGGAAATTCTGCCAGCGGACTGCCGTGGACTCAGCCTCCTGACACCCCCACCACACACACCTCCACCGCCACCGCCACCAGACTGGGACTCGCCAAGCCTCCCCGTGAGCCATGCTGCGCACACGCACACGCACACGTGGTCTATGTATGTGATATACATGTTACATATGAGAATAGTTCTATGTATAAAACTATGATAAGGATCTGTCCCTATATGCTACAGTGATCTATGTAACGTAAACTCCTTACTGAGTGAGTACCTTGACCAAGCGCCAGGATACCCTATTTCCTAACCTTGTGAGGTTGGTAGTTACTGATAGCCCCATTAGTAGGCGCAGAACCCGCACTAAAGGGTGACATAACATGTTCAAGGACACATACTACTAATTATTAGGGTCAGATGGGAACCTACTGCCCATATTCTGTCCATTGGCTCATCTCCCCTGTCAATAATCTTACTAGTCTGGCTATTCCACAGTGAATTAAGTGAACTTGATAGGCAGGGAGGATGGACTTGATTTTCCTCACCTGGCAGGTCCGTAGAACATCCCCCGGAGTCCAGTGGGAGGGCACCTTTCCTTCCGCAGCGGGCTGCCCTGCCCCGACTGACTCCACTGCCCGTACCGCGAAGCTCTCCCTGCAGAGTGAATTCTTTGTGAATTCTCACAGCTGATGCTTCCAGGGCACTATCACTCTCCAAGTGACAGATCCTAATGCTCCTAATTGTCACCCATTATGTCATCATTACTTTTTCTGTGGAATTAACATCCTTTTCGTGAAAGGGCAAAGAAAGTTCACTTCCCTCACAGCATATCCTGAACTTCTCTGGGGCTAGTCGGTTCTCTAGAATTTCCAGCCACGACTCCAGGGTGACTTTAATTATCTCACCACATGGCAGTTTGTGGGAAGGATACTGAAGTCATACAGTAACCTCTGCTGTCAGTGTCTTCACTTAGAAATGAAAACTGCTGAACAGTGAGTCTTGAGGGCAGGGGCAGTATCTTACTAGCCTCTGTTTGCCTGGCATGGCACCTGGCACATAGTAGGTGAACATTAAAATGCTTATCAAATAAATTACAGTGCCTTCACCGTTCTTCTTTTAAAGCACTTTTGCATCCTCTACCTTCAACTCTATGGGGTGGCCCTCAAACTTGATGCCATTAGAGTTAGAATGGTAAAAGTAGGAATCGTATGTTCCACTTTACAGGTAAGGAACCAGAGGCACTGAGGTGCTGAAGCCAAGAGCTACACACAGCAGGACCATGACAGAGGCGAAGCTGGGCAGAGGTACCCAAACATCTTCCTTCTCCACATCCTCCCCCCTGGACCCCTTTGTGTTTCTTGGGATGGTTCATTATTTCTTTTCTTCTTTATGTTCTTACTATGACAAAAGTTTCTCCTCTGAAGCCAGTGCTGAAGTTCCTAGAATCACAGGGTCATCAATGTCAGAGCAGGGACCAAAGTCAAGCACTGTGACACCCCCACCCCCAAGTGCTGAGGCGGCATCTCTGACCTGTGGGTCAGAAAGAGTGGCACATTCTGTGACCATTGTTTGTAGGCCTGTTTGCCTCCCCAGGGGGCGGTGGCTGGACACTCCTGGAGAGACAGTGAGCACTCACAGACAGAAGTAAGACTCTGGGGCCTCAGCTGCTGATTTTAGGGCACCATACTGTCATCGGAGCTGTCATGGTAATAAGATAGGCGTGGTCTCTGCCTCATGGAGCCTTCAGGGTTACATTTAGATACTGGTCATTTGGTGAATGACTAAAAATGTGGCTAGTATTTAAGAATGCTGTGCGGGACACTGCACTAAATGCACAGCTTCAGCTCATGAAGATGCGCTGGTAGGTGCCAGAGCTAGAGATTTAAACCACACCCATGTCTTTCTGACTCTAAGGCCCAAGGTGGAAAGACAATACATAAAAAACAGCAAGTAAAATGTCTGGCATTTAGTAAGCAGCATGGTTGAGTGGAATGAATCCGGATTTGAGTCAGGACAGGACTTGGGGCCTGCATTTGCTCTCTCTGTGGTGATGGACCACAGGGTGAGACCACTTCAGGGGAGAGTTAGCTCCATGAGGCAGGTCCAAGAAAGTTCGCTACTTTACCTTTAGCATCTGGCCCAAAGAACGTGCTAGAATTCAGTTACTGTGACTTGACTTAAAACATCCTGGAATGCTGTATGGATAAGCCCCAAAAACATTCTGCTAGAATAACCAGACACAAAAGTACAAATATTGTATCATTCCACTTATATGAGGTCCCTAGAATAGGAATTACCAGGGGACAGGGGAAGGGAGAATGAGAAGCTATTTTTTAAATAAAAAAATAGCATGCATGCGATAACTAAACTGAGCGTGACACATCCTCTCTAAAGTCGAGAAGCTGTTCTTTAATGGGTACCGAGTTTCTGTTTCGGATGACGAAAGAATTCTGGGAATAGTGGGGATGGTTTCACAACATTGTGAATGTGTTTGATGCCACTGAATCATTACCTTTACAAACGGTTTAAAATGATCAATTTTGTGTTATGTATATTTACCACAGTACAAATAAATGAAACCTTTTTTAAATTAAAAAATAAACATCTTGGGAAAATAAATGCTGTTGCAGAAGAGCAGGAAACGGTCTGAGGGGACGGACCTACAGACACAGATAAGGAAATCGTTTTGTGATGACATGCCGTAGCTGATTAATTATTGATACCGCCCTCATCACTAATAATGGCATCTTCCCATGCACTGAGGTACGAGTCTGTGCATGTTACCAGCACCAAGACAGAAGCTGTTATTTCTGCTTTACACAGAAGAGGGTTTCAGGGCTTTCCTCTCGGCTCCACAGCGGGAGAGGCTGGACTTGCACTCAGGTCCTGGACATAACCATCCCAGCAGGCCGTGCTTCCAGCAGCTTCTCCTCAGGAAAGCAGACCCTGGGTTGGGTGGACTGTTAGCTGGTATTTGAAGATGAGTTTTGATGAGATTCCCAGTTCTTCCAGACTTAATTTGAAAGCAGTTACAGTAAAGGTAATAGGCAAGTTCTACGTAAATCTAATCTCTGGATCATTCAGATCTTCTGACAAGAAATCTATACAAATAATGGTGCACAGGAAGTGGGCTTCCTGGAGCTAAGGAGGAAAGACTAGCTTTTATCAGATGGTCTAGCCCTAAGCAATCACCCCCAGTCCGGAGCAGTGTTTGGGTGCATCAAGCTTGGCCTTTCTTGGGCAGCGCCATTTCTTCTGATGCCCTTGGTGCGCTCAGAAGACTAAATAGGGGTGTCTGTCCATTGCCCTAAGACAGTGCTTCTCCAGACATTGCTGTATGCTGCCCGAGGGGTGAAGCTGCCCCTGGTTGAGAACCAATGCCCTCTGGTGGGACCTCTTTGGGGAGAGATGGATTGATTCAGGTGCTTAGTCTTCCTTGGTGTGCTAGTTTGTCTCTCCTGCTTCTGCCACCCAGTGTGTTGCCAGTCCTACTGTTTGGGACACACATGCTGAATTCAAGGAGGGAGCAATTCCCGTCCCAGACTTGGCCTGTGAACTCTGGAAGACACTGGCAGTGTGTTACTCAGTGACATACGTCGATGGCAAAACTAAACAAGTGTTCCCAGTGGTGGCGAGTGCCCTGGCCCCAGACAGGCCATGGGGGGGATTCTGGTGGTCCTGGCGCTTGGGAAAATCTCTCCGCAGTGTGCTGAGGAACGTCTCAAAGAAGGGTCTTGGCAGGGGTGTCTTGGTGCAGGGCACCACCCTCAAGTGCCTCAGCCGTGGGAAATCCCGCAGGGATGTGGCCCCGTCTGTCCTGGGGGGTGGCGCCTGAGTCAGCGTGCAGTGGGGAAGCTGTCCCACCTCTGGGAGCAGTGGGCCACAGAAGGTCACAGGCAGCAGGAACAAGACAGCATCAGCCCATCGTGAGCCCGTAGTCGATGCTAGTCGTGGTTTTCCTTCTGGTGATTCCAAAGGTGGCAGCGTGTTCTCCGACAGATGAGAAAGGACCTACTCCCTGTTGGCCCGTTTCATAAAACCAGGGTCAGCAGCTTCTGAGCAAATTGGATTTTCGAGTCACCTCTTTTGTTTACTGGTTCTGTTCACTTTAGACTTTTACTTTTAAAATGAATTATGAAAGTAACATGCATTATAGACAAGGTTAGTAACGACAAAGAAGTGTGGCCACACAAAATAATCCACAAAGGATCCTGCTGCCAAAGAAGGTGCAGCAGGCAAATTGAACATTTGCGTCCTAATCCCATCAAGGCCTTCTGTGATTTTTATTTATTTATTTTAAATTTTGTACGTAGCAAACAAAACATGACAAAACAAAACAAAAACCGATAATACACTTACATTGAAGAGAGTTTAGTAAAGTTAGTTCTTAAGGGGGTGGGCAGGGCATAGGGAAACCGCAGGAGAAGGCAGAGACCTGGGGCAGAAGGCGGAGTCTAATGACAGTGGTTGCTGTTCCCACCCTCAGCCTGAGAAGAGGGGCGAAGCCTGTAAGACCCAAGACAAAGAGGAGCTGGAGAGCTGTGTGGGAAGGACCCCTGGCTGGAAGAGGGGTGATGGGACGTCATGGGGAGGGAGTAAGTGAATACTTTGTCTTCGCTCTCCTCCTTCCCTGCCAGCGGCCCCCAGAAACCAGGGAGCCTCCCAGGCACAGGACAGGTGGGCAGGGTGGAGGTTGGTCTGGAGGGGCAAGTGGAAGGCATCCAGCCCAAACGGGGGCATGTTCCTGTGGTCTGGGAGTCAACCATTGGGATGAAGACCCTTCCCTCCAGAGATGACCATTGGTTTAAGTTTGGCACAGACCCTTCCAAGACTTTTTCCTAGGTACCCGTGTAATATATGACCTTATAAAATGTGCGGTTTTGTTCTGCCCTTGTGGGCATGGGTTTTATAAATGGTACAATACAGTTTGGCTTGTTAAACAACTTGCTTTTTCACTCAACACTATATCTTGGACTCTTTCTATGTCAGCTCGTAAAGCCTAAACACATGATTTTAAACTCCTACAGGGCGGTCCTTGGGAAGGCTTTCCCCAGCATCCTAGTTCCTGCTCTCCTCTGGGGACAGGGTGGGATTGTAGTCCCCCCACACACACTCTTTTACACTCAGGTGTGCTAGTGTAATTATCTTTAGGCAGGGACATGTCAATCGAAGTCACATGTGTCGTTTCCGAAAGCTTTAAGAACCAGCAACAACTTTACCGCCTCTCTCTTTTCCTCTGCCACCCGGACTGGGAATGTCTAATAAAAATAAAGTGCACGTTTCTATGTAGTTTAAAATGTTCTAGAAGGCACATTTTTAAAATTAAAAAAAAAAAAACACAGGAAATTAATTTTGATAATATCTTTCATTTACCCAATGTATCTAAATCACCATTTCAACATGCAATCAGAATTAAAAATTATTGAGGTGTTTTACTTTTTTTTATGCTAAGCCTTTGAAATCCAGTGTGTGTTTTACTTGTACAGTGCACATCAGCTCTGACCAGCCACATTTCAAAGTGCTCAGTAGCCACCGCGGCTAGCGATTACCTAGGCATATTACAGTTCTACCTGGATACAGGAGGACACAGAACTGGGTTCACAGCCAAAGTGCGATAGGGGTACATTGAGAAATAAGCTTTTTTTGTTGTTTTCTTCAGTCATCAAGATTTGAATGTCATTAACTCTGTGGAAGGACATGAAGATGTTTCCAAATTTTTCACTTTACAAAATGTGTTGATAAACGCTCTTATGTGCATTTCTTGTGCTCACATGCAAGCTTTTCTCTGGGGTAATTACACAAGAATAAAGTCACATGTGAACTTTTTAAATTTTAACATACATAGACTGTCCAGATTGGCTCTACAAATTTTCACTTCTGTACAGCAATATATAATAGTACCCATTTCCCACATAATCTTATCAATACCTGATACCATTTTTTTATTTCAAAGTTTGTTTTCTTGTATTTATGTCTTGGAAATTCTGCTTGATGTAATGTGCAGCCTGCACTACATTTTCTTAAATATCATAAACATTTTAATCTAAAATGTTTTTATAAAGCTTGCATTAAAGTGGGTATAGCGAGTTGATCCGACCATTTCTTTAGTTTTTGGTCATTGGGGTTATTTCTAACTTGTATTATACATAACACCATAAAGAACATCTTCATACATTCAAATTTTCCTATATTTCAATTATTTTTCCTTATAATAAATTCTAAAAGTATAATTATGGGGTCACAAACTTTGTTTAAGATTCTTAGTATTGGCTAGCAGATTCTTTTTTTCCAGAAAAGCTCTATCAATTATACTCCTTTAGGGAAATTTCAGGATTTTGTGTGACATATTGAACATTTACCATGTGCAGATGCATTTAGGTGTATTATTGCATCTAGTGCTCACAGGAGACCTGTAAGGTAAGCAAAGAGGAAATGGCCTGTCCAGAGTCACATGGTAGGGGAGAGGCGATGCTGATGTATGAACCCAGCTTTAGACCAAACGTTTAGGCTTTCTGGGTTTTTGTTTTTTGTTTTGTCTGTTTTGTCTCCTTTGTCTATCTCCTTTTACACTGCCCAAGAATAATAGCCTTTTCCTTGATCCCTATTTTACCCACAACTTTTGGATCCAAACGACTTATTAATTTAAGTTTTCAAGTCGTTAGAAGTAATATTAACAAGGGTTTCTTTCTATAGGAAAAACCTCTTCCGTGCTTGAAAAAGGGGAATGTCAAACTATAACTTCAAGATGACAGCAGAGGGCACTGCTAGCCCAGAATCCGTGTCGGAAACAAACAGAAAGCTCTCAAGAGGAAGCTGATGGTTTTTGAGATGGTTTCCCCAGGAGAGAGAGAGACATTCACTCCTGAAGGAATGTCAAGCTGATGTTTGGCGTACAGAATTGTCTTCCAGTGAGGCTCACTAGGGTTCTCTTTTCAGGTAATTTATCCACACAAACAAGCCACCTTGTATCAACATGAAAGGGGAGTCATGATAAAACGAACTGTTTTAAGTAAAAATCATAAATATTTCTTAGTATAGTTCTCATGATTGCAGGCAACAATGAAACGTAAACAGGTAACTAGGGCCAAATGCAAAATACCCTTTTAGAATTCACTAGGGTTGGGTATGTCAGAAACACTAGAAACAGTCTCCGGGCACTTTTGCAATCTGTTCCTTAGACCCTCTTGATGAGCTCCAAATGTTAGCGCGTTCCGTGCAGAAGGTGTGTGCCCTTTGGGGGTGCACAGAGGATGTGAGCTCCTTTCCTGCCGGGCGTGGCCAGAGTTTCTGGATTGGTTTTCCTTTCTCATTGCCACTTCTCCCTCCCTCTGCCCCCTAGTCTGTCCACTGCAGCCTGAGTGGACTTTCTAAGAAAGAGTTGGATCCCATCATCCTCTCCTAAAAACGCTCCAGGGGTTTTCCACCATCTGTCAGATAAAAGCCTTTGCATGTCTTCGGCTACCTTCAAGGTCAGGTGTCCACCCTGTTCCCAGCCTCTCTCATGCCACTCTTCCTGCACCCTCTCCCACTGCTGTGCTCCAGCCGCATCGAACTTCCTGCCTTCCCCCAAACAGGTTTCTCTTTTAACATCTCCATAGCTTTGCACTTACTATTTACCCTGCCTGGGAAGTTCTTCACTTAAAAACAAATAACAATTTGTTTATTTTAGCTTCAAGTATACAGCACATTGGTTAGACATCTATATAGTTCTTAAAATGATCCCCCCAGTTGCTTCCTCCCTCCCTGGCCCTCCACCTAGCCAACGTATTAATGCTAACTGCATTCCATGTGCTGTGCTCCCATCTCTGTGATCATTCATCAGCTACTAATTTGTACTTCTTTAGCCCTTCACCTCATTCTCCCAGCCCCCCAAGTCCCCCCTTCTGTCCATCACCAAATTATTCACTATATTTGTGAATCTGCTTTTGATTAGTTTGTTCTTTTTGTTCCTTAGATTCCGCATATAAGTGGAATTCTGTGGTATTCATCTTTCTCTGTCTGACTTATTTCATTCAGCATAATAACCTCTAGGTTTATCATGTCGTTGCAAATAGTAGGATTTCATTTTTTTAATGGCTGAGTAATATTCCATTGTATATATGAACCATAATTTCTTTATCCAGTCATCTGTTGATGGGTGTTTAGGTTGCTTCCATATCTTGGCTATTGAAAATTGAGCTGCCATAGATATTGGGGTGCATAAATCTTACGAATTATTGTTTGGGTTTTCTTTGGATAAATACCCAGATGTGCAATTGCTGGGTCAAAAGGTATATTCACTTAACAAATTACCTCTTTCTGATGTTCTCTCCAGATCTCTAGATATAGTCACTCCTCTGCTGGTAATCCCATGAGTGATCTTAGGCCCACATCATGCTCTCTCTCTCTCTCTCTCTATTTTTTTTTTTTTTTTTGTCCCTTAGTATTTCTGCACAAAGAGGTCCTAAAGGAAAGGGGCTACATATCCTTCATCATTTTATTTCTAAATCCAGGCTTATGCCTGGTATGTAATAGACCCTCAATAAACTATTATTACTGTTTGCTATTGCATTTAGATAGAGAGGCCTTCCATGAACTTCAGCATGCTTAAAACATGTCATTTATTTGCTAAAAATATTTGGAAGTTCTAAGCTATCATTATTCATAACTTTATAATTCACCCTTAAGATACTGGTGTTTGTTTACATTTGCTTTTGTTTCTTTCTTTTTTTTTTTCTGGATGATTTTATTTGAAAAGAGGATTTCTGAGACTAGAATTTGAACAAAGTTCAGCTAAACTTTCTTAAAAGAGGTGGAATTTGAATGAAAAGAGGGAGATTTTCTAATGGGCAACAAGGAAAAGCTGCTCAGAGCATTTGATAGAGAAAGCAGAAAGACTAAAGAGGAGAGGGAAGCAAGGGTCCTTGAGAGCAGCTGAATCTCTCTAAAGGGAAGGAGAAAATGCAAGAGAGCAGGAGAGAGTTGGGAAAGAGAGAGGGGCCTGAGCTTGGGCATTTCTTCCTTCTTCTACAACTTCTATTTCTGCTCCCAATGGCAGAAGTTAAAATTGGTGAAAGACAATTGCCAAGTTTCTACCAACTTCCCACGTTCTTTCAGATGGTCATCAGTTCTGAATGATCATTACCTCCTGAAGTGCAGAAAGTCACCAGAGGGAAAGTTATTCACTCAGACATCTCTGGAGCTCGTCACTTGTCAATGTACACTATTTTATAATGAGTCTTGAGCCGCTTTGTAGTGGACCTATAGCCACACAGAGAGTCATAAGCAACAGCCTCTATAGCCACACGCCCACACGAGCGTGCACGCACACAAATGCGGGGCTTCACACATCCACTGTGCCACGTGGGGCATGGCTCCATTTTCCTGTTGATGAATGGAGCTCTTGGGTTGAGACAAACCATCTGTCTCCCAAATGGCATGTCTAGTGCTTCAATCACATCTCCAGTAATAACTCCCCCAAACACATTAGTGGGAAATGATGTAAAAAACAATTAAGCGTAACTATCCACTGCATTAGAAATTGATGATATCTATGTTTTGTAAATTAGAGACATGCGGGAGAAAATGGCTATTCCCACAACTCATTGCTACAGGAAGATCTCTTTGTTGTTCTATAGAATCATCCTCGTAAAAAGAATATTGAGAACTTGGTGTTTCAAAGGAAAGAAGTGAAGGGTGTGATCTATTCCAGTGAAAACCAGCTGTCCCAACTACTACTCATCCTGTGAGATCATACTCTACCCCCGGAGGAGAACATGTGGAATGTTTTTGCACAAGGGAATTTGTCAGGCAAAGAACTTGGAGCCTAACAGACATGGCTTTCAAATATGACTCAACAACTTAAAAGCCGGACGATTTTAGGTAAGTCATTTAAGTCCTCAGAATCCCAATATCTCCATAGACCTGTCTGAAGAATTTAATTAGATGGCATATGAGGAGTCCCTGGCACATTGCCTTGCATGTAGACCCCCAGATTGTATCTATCGATTCTCCCCACCCCTTTAACATCTGCACTGGTGATCCAGTTGACACCCTGACCTCATAATCTGGAATGGGGAGCTCTCTGTGCCCCATTTTCAAACACGACGAAATGGTTCTCCTTTGCCTTGTAATTTGCGCCAAGTGCCCTTTCCTATTATACTTCCTAATTGAAAGCTGAACACTGCACTTCCTATTGGAAGAGTTCTAAGTGGCTTCCTGCTTACTTGCAGATTTGCCTCTAATTGAACCTATTTTCTTTGCCTTTCACAATGCCAATGTTAGCTCCTGCGGAGCCCTCAAGCAAGGCTGGCTAAACCATGGGGAGTTGTCAGCAGGCAGCTACCTCATATGGAAGCAACTCCCATGCCAGCCTGGCACTAATGTGGGCATCTCGGCTTTACTCACTCCCTTGGGCTAAGTCATGCAATGTCCAGACCAACAATGGAGGAAGTCACAGGCAGGATTGACATCTTCCTTCAGCTTAATGGAGAGGCCCCTGGGGAAAACAAAGGAAGAAGTTTGGGCTAGAGTCCTATCGAGCCCCTAACTACTTACTCCTCCCATCCTATCCTCCTCTCATCTTCTCACTGACTGGCACATATCTTCATACTATCAACAATCTTCTCACCCTGCATTCCTTTCTGGAACATTCTTACATCCCCTTTGTAGTTCTCCAGATGGTAACCATCCCTCAGATTTCTGTTGTAATCCAACCTCCCCAATAAGCATTCGCTCAGTGCCCAGCCTACTCCTTTCCCTGGCACTAGGTTACCACCCTCCCTCAATTGTGTTTGAGAATTTAGACTCTAGAGTCATACAGAACGGATCTGAATCTTGGCTCTTCCTCTCATTGCTGTGTAATCTTGAGAAAGCAACTAATCTTTCCTAAGGAAGAGTTTCCTCATTTGTAAAATAGAGATACTAATAATACATGTCTCATAGTAGTGCTATGAAGAATAAATAAGATCCATAAAGAACACAGAAAAGTGCTTTGCACATAGTTAAGTGTTTAATAAATATTTTTAAATTACTTACATTTTTTTTTTTTTACTACAAGTTCCTGTAAGACAAGATTTATTCTCCATCCATCCAATACTTGGGACCCAGAGATAAACCAGACCCAGTCTGTGCCCTCAAAGACCGGCAGTTTTACCAGGAAGACAGAAATGCAAACGTGTTTATTATGACGTGACCTATCCGAAAGGCTTAAGCCTTGCCGGCTTCGAACCTGTCAGTCTTTCTCATTGATGTGACGGTTTAAACAGAGCTTTCTCATGTGGCTATAGTGTTCTTTGTCCTCATTGCTCCCAACTGCTCATTAAAGCCTCTTGTTTCCTGAGAAAAAAACTAGAAGCCATGGCTACAAAGAGGTCTGAATGGGCCTGTGCTATATCCCAACTTCAATGCCACAGTAACATCCTCTTTTGCTATATGAAATAAAACAACTTTTTAGCACAGGCTGCTGGAGCTTCCAGGACTTTTGCCAGGATTTTAATCCATCCAAACCAATTATTCCAAGCTGAGGGTCGGTGGACCAACTTGATACTAGAGACAGGCAGCAAAGGTTGCAGGTGCCTGATGCCCTCTCAACACCATCTGCCCACCCTCCCAAACAGTGACTAAGATAAGTCCTGACTTTTGGAAGATTTTCAGGCAGTCAGTTCCACAGACGCCCCTTACAATATGAGGCTAATCATAAAACTTCTGAATCATACACAGCTGTGGGAGCACATGAATATAGAAATAATGTTCGGTTAGTTTAGGGGATTACACTAGTTTATAAGCATGGCCTTAGTCAGGCCCGTGAGTCTCATATAAGCCAGCTGGCCTCTCTGATGTCTGCCGACCTAATGCTGATCTGAATGGTCTTCAGGGAACAGGGGAGAGCACAGGCAGCTCTGCACAGTCCCATGTCCAAAAACCAAAGGCTGTACCCTGAATTACCTCTGTGCCTCTGCACACAATGTTCCTTCCAATTAGCACCCCTACCTACTTGGCAGATCCCTGCTGCTCCAGATAAACATGGCCTATGTGTCCTCTCTCCTGGGAAATTTCCCCTAATGGCCCGGCAGTCACTTGTTGCTTCCAGTTCTGTTGTTCGGTAGACATTTATGAGGTTCTCTTTCCACTTGGATGTGCCCACGTCACTACATTTTATGACTTGTGTACATGTTTTGTTTGACTTAAATTACTCAAGAGCAGGGGCATGTCTTCTTCCCTATTCCCGTGCTCAGCACAGTTGGAATGAGAAGCTATGAATAGGTAGGACCAGATGAATAAATAAGAAATCACAATTTCACCCGCAGCAGTGGGGAAGGCCTAGAGTTGCCATCAACAGAGAGCTACGAGGGATGGAAGAGCCTCGGAAGGCCACCCAGGTGAGATGGAAGGGGCACGTTGGCTCTTTTCCCACAGAGCTTAGTAACTCTTTTCTCTCCCAGCTACTAGGCTTTGATTTTTTCCTAATTATTTTACATGTTACTATTATCTATGCTCTTATGGTAATTTATAACTATTGTATCTGTAGGTAAAAAATATATAATGGCACACCATACAGACACAAGCGATATAAATTACCTAAAGAGCATAGGTAATAAAATGTAGCAAAATAATTAAAGTGATACTTTGATTATATATTACCTTTGTTTTTAACGTAATTTATTTAATCATAACTTTACATAATTTTCACATGGTCTTGCTTAACAACCAGCTTGGAAAATCCCCCAAATTGTGACAATCAGCCCCTGTGTGCTGGCCCCACACCACTGTCAGGGTGGCTAACCTGATGCTGCCCTGGCCACCCCCCAGGGCTCATGCTCCTGTGGGAGTGCCTGGCAGGAAAATCCACACACCTGAACCAGCAACCTGAGCCTCGAACTTGTTCAGATATACAGACAAGCAGAGAAAGTCTGGACGTCAAAAGAACTGCCATGCTGCCGTCAGAGAGACTGGAGTCTCCCAAGGCCACTAAGCAGGTCTGTCCTTTTTTTCATTCAATATAGGCTGGGTTGCTGTGGGTCAGGGCAATCTGTGTTCATTAGCGCATTGCTGGGAGCAAACCCACATGGGGTTCAGTTGAAGGCTTGGCCAGAGGGAAAAGCCGAACTGCAGTGCAGATGCAGCGAGGCCCCAAGGGTCCCATGGGGCGTGCCAGCCGGAGGGCTCTGGGTACTCATCCCGCACTGGGGCAATGGGCCCAGTCACTGGACGTGGGCCGCCCCTGGAGAGGGGGTGTAACATTGAACAGGCAGCCCTCTCTGCCTAGGACAGTGCCTGAGGGGGGACTCAGCTGTGAGCCATTACGCAGGCAACATTCATGGCAGCTGGGACGGGAGAGATATGAATGCCGCAGGTGGGTCTGGTCTGCACATCGCAGCATCTCTTAGAGGCGAGCGGGCCCCAGATCAGCACCAGCTGGGAACTGGGAACCTCAGTTAGAAATACACATTTTTAGGCGCTACCATAGACCTACTGCATCAAACTCGGGATGGGCCCTAGCGATCTTTTGAACAAGCGCCCCCAGTGATTCTGATGCAGCCTGGATTTTGAGAGTAACTGCCTCACACCAGCAGTTCAGACTGTTCTCAGAACCCCTTACCATCTTAAACCTTACCTGGACCCAAAGAGCTTGTGTTTATGTGGGTAATAGCTACCTATATTTCCCACATTAGCTTTATTTTTTAAAAAATAGTTGATCAATTTATTTAAAGTAGTAATGAGCCATAATTTTTATTATGAAAAAAGCATCTTCAAAATTAGGAAAAAAATTAGTACGAAAAGTGGCATTGTTTCATGTTTGCAACCTTTAATGTTTGGCTTAGGAGAAGACAGCTGTATTCTCACATCTGCTTTTACATCAAACCTGTCTTGACATCGCATGTCATATAGCTTCTAGAAAACTCCACTGTACACTTGTAAGAGATTGAGGAACAAAAAGGCGAGTGACATCCTGGTGTCATTTATAAAAAGAGTCCGCGGTCCCAGGGACCCTCACTTCGAGAACCCTGCTCCTCGCCTTCTCTCCCAGAGCAGAGCCAGCCAGGCCTTTAGGGTCACAAGCTGCTAGTTCTTCGAACGTGGAGTAGTTTCGGATCGTGTTTGGAACGTCACGCTGAGGAGGTTCTGGATTATGTTACGTCCTATAAAGAGTGGTTTGGGTTTGTTTTGTTTTTCCTGTCTGACTGTACACTTGACTGGAGCTGCGAGCTGTCGCTCAGGCAGCATTCCTGAAGCCTGTTCTGTGTACACACGGTTCAGGGCTCAGCCGGACCCGGGCAGAGTCGACACCCAGAGTTTGAGGCTCTCTCTTTTCTGGGTTCCCCTTCACTTTCAAGCAGCCGTGGTTGCCTCAAACTCAGCTCTTGGGTTTTTCAGACCAGAGGATAAAGGGGTTTCTACTGGAGTTTTAGGCGCTCCGCAGAGGGCAGATTTCAGCCTGCCCTTGGCGTCACTCCCCATAAAAAACACACCCTGACCCACTCCTGTTGCTTCTGAGTGTCATCTCCCCTCCAGAATCTGCCTGATTTCGGTCACTCTCCAGTGTTTTGGTGTTTTGTTGGTTCTAGTTGTTATTGGCGGGGCGTCAGGTTGCTAGGGCCTACCTGGTCGAAGGGGAGGGGAGGGGACATTCTCAAGCCCCCTCCCCTCCTCGTCACTCCCCTCCGGGGTCCTACCAAAAAGGAAGAATAGGAATGTAGCTTCGAGAACTGGGGTGAGTAGAATCTCCGTGAGTTAAACAGTTGGTGGTGGCGGTGAGGCGGGGAGGACTCTCTTTCAGCTGCTTCCTTTCCTGTGGCAAAGGGGCAGCAGTCACAGGTCAGCGGCCGGCCCGACACCTGCCTCAGGACAGGCCCTGACAGCTCGGTGCTGAGTGCTGGGACCCAAGCCCTTTCTCCCGCTGCCGCTCCTCTCTTGTAGTTGATGAGTTTGTATTGGATCAGCCTTTGATCTATAGTTCTTTAGGCCTAACGAACTTAGGAGAAAAGCGCTTACCAGATGACTAGAGTTCTCTGTTTTGAGGTTTGAGGCAACAACCACAGCTAACATTACTTTGTTTTCTTATAGTTCCTGTGCGTTATTTTTGCTGGACGTTTCCCCTTGTTTATCTCTCCCTTTGGGGCATCAGAGGGAGGGATGTGAATGGCAGGGCAGGATTAAGGAGTTCCCAAGTCCTCAGCAAAAGTAGTTTCTCACGGTACCTCAGAATCAACGCCATTGCAAGCTGGCAGGTGTGTGCCTTCCCTCCGGCCAGATCCCAGAACCACGGGATCTGAGGGACTGAGGCTGAGTCTGGAGTCTCTTTGCAGGCAGTTGGTGTGACCTAGGTGTGGGAGAAAGCACCTAGGTCTGGACAACTACGTACCTCACCACAGGCTTTTCAGCTTGTAGGCTCAGCTCTGTCACAGCGCCTGAGTTGCTGGGTCATAATTGTCTCTTTCTACATCTGTCCCCTCTGTAGACAAGGAGGTCCTAGGCCTCCATGAGCTCATCCTCTTTTCCTTCTACCCTTGTTGGGCACTTGATGCAAATTCTTCTATTCCTGTTCTCAGAGTTAACATGCCCAGAAGTCAGATGATTTCTACTTTGTATACTTGCCACGTAACACCTGCAAGGGGTCCACACGACCCCTGTTCTACTTTGAATGACCCCCTCCCCATCCCCTCTTCACAGTCTCCTCTACAGCTTCTCTGCCTGCCAGGGACCCCACAACCATCCTCAGTGCCTATGTCACTGACACCCTCTGCTCTTTGTTGAAAGTCGCTGTGTTCTCTGTACCAGTCAGGTCCCAGCAGGGAAAAAATGGCTTACACAGATTCGATAATTTATGGAGAATTTGACAAACGGATGTTTTACAAAGGTATAGTCAGGGTTTAAAGAAAGATCAAGCAGTGGTGCAGACTGGGAACAGAGGCGACTCTTACCAGAACATGGAGAGGGAGCTCTGTGGAGAGGGCCACCTGGTGGAAACTGTGGTCTGGGGTCAAGGTACGGAGCCAATCCATGGGCCACCCCACAGAAAGAGAGAAAGGACAGACACCCCAACATCACCCTCCTCCTGTCTTCTGATCTCCTGCTTTGGCCTCCACAGTGAGCTTAGCAGAGGGCAGGAGAGCCCATTGAAGCAATCCACAGAGGTCAAACTCCTGGGCACAGCACAGGGTGGTGAAGGGAGATGGGGGATGGGTCTCGGGGAGCAAAGAGAAGATGATCCAAGACACTTTCCATCTCATCCTGCTGTATTGCTTAGGGAAAAAGAGTAGAGTGGCTGTTTTATTCTGAGAAAAGTAGCATCGTATAATGGACAAACATTTTTGGTTTAATCTTGCCTGCCGTATGATCTTGAATGAACCATTTAATCTGCATGCATCTCAGTTTTCACCCCTGTAAAATGATGATAATATCTCTTTATAGGGTTTTTAAGTGAGGCTGTGGTGGAGGGTATAAAACCTGGTACACAGGAAGCCTCAGGAAATGGCAAGTATCCTTACTTTGCTTGCATGCTCTTCATCATGTTAATATTTTCTCTTGCTTTTGCAATTTTACTCTCTTCAAGGAATTCTTTCCTTTTGTCAGCAAACATGTCTGGCCACCCCTTTCCCTAATTCACCTTCAGTTAACTTCACAAAAATAAGTGCAGTGATGGGCATTTTCATAGAGCTGGATATGCCGGGAGGGCCGGCAGGCTGGCGTGGTGTGCATCCTTGGACCAGCAGCATGCACTTCACTTGTGGTCACCCAAGGGCCACAGCCAGCAAATTAGCCTGTCTGGCTGGTTCAGACTGTAGGAACCTAGGTGAAGGGTGATGTTTATTAGCAAAGGCAGCGCCAAAATTGGGTGGCCAATCTCGCCAGGTCTGGTTGTGTTAAGTTTTCCACCAGAAATGGGGAAAAGACTGCCTATCTTTGGGTGCGACTAGTTATGAAGTGCACATTTCTGGCTTATTGGCCTTCTCCTGAGCATAAACAGTCTTCAGACCTTCGGAGCCAGGAGGCCCCTTACTGGTGACACAATAAAAACATCACAGCCCTTGAATAGACACCCAGCTACCATCAAGGTTGGCAGCAGGTAAATGATACAAACTGTCAATACCCAGGTGCCCTCTGTGTTTTCTAGGGCTGCTGTAAGAGTCCTGCAGACTGGGTGGCATAAACGACGACGTACCGCATGGTTTTGGAGCCAGGGGTCCAAAATCAGTGCATCAGCAGGGTCGTTTCCTTCTGAGGGCTGTGAGCCAGGATTGGTTGCAGGCCTCTCTCCTTGGCTTCTAGGTGGTCATCTTCTCCTTATGTCCCTTCTCATTGTTTTCCCTGTGTGTGTCTCTGCCCAAACTTCCCCCTTTTCATGAGGACGCCAGTCACATTGGTTTACAGCCCACCCTAAACACCTCATTTAACTTAATTACCTCTGTAAAGACCTGTCTTGAAATAAGTTTGCATCTTCAGGTACTAGGAGTTAGGCCTTCAACCTATCGATTTGGGAAGGGGAGACATTTCAACCCACGATACTGTGTAATGGTTCTTGAGTCAATGGAGTCTCATATAAACAAATATAGTTAATTTTATTAAAACAACAACAACAACAAAACATTTTCCTGCCTAGGGCAAACTCCTTTCCCATTCTCCCATGTAATTTTTTTTTTTTTTTTTTTTTTTTTTTTTTTTTTGCAGCTAGTGCCTATAGATGCCAAATGGATTAAATAATTCACATACATTGCAGGGATGCTGACCACACTGGCCTGCTCCTTAGTATAATCAGAGCAGGCCCCTGGGTATCCCCAGATGAACTAAGTGGCAGAGAATTCAGAGTTTCATCCTGAACCTGTCTGCTTACCTGAATCTGTCTGTCATATCTTTGGGTAATTCCATGTGAGAGCCATTATTTTTCTTGTCAATACAGACCAGGAAAAGAACAGTAAATCTTAGCTCTATCAACTCTGTTTTTTCCACATCTTGTCCTATATTGCAAGTCTAGAATCCCAGGGGATGCCTGGCACCTATTCCCAAAGCAACATAAAAATAAAAAAGGCTCTTTATCTCCAGGGTTTGAAGTGTCAGATGGAGCCTCTGGCTCCAGGCTGCTGAGTCCATAGATGTTCTGCTGCAGAAAGCTGTTTGTCCGGGGCTCGGAGGTGACAGTGCCTCAGAGGCATCCAGTTTCTACAACCAGCACCTCCAGAGAGCTGTGTGCCAGGGCCTGGGCAGGGTGCATGGGAGATGGAAGCTCTGTCCTCAGGGCAGTCATAGCTACTACGAGAAACATATATGGACAGTGGGGAGGTTCATACCGTGGCGGGGTCTGGAACCGTGTCAACCTGGGTTTGTGGCGCCATCTGGACTGGACTGTTTGTGTCTCACCTGAGGTTCTTGAGACTGAATAACCTAAAATGAGGTGTATCAAGTGCTAGTTGCTTATATCATTATTGGCTTAGGCCCTTGGGGCCAGACTAGTGATGGAGTTTCTGCCTGAAGGGACTGGAAACACGCGCTGCCCATCACCCCGACCAGAAACGGTTTGGGAGTCAGGTTTTAGGTTGAGGTATGGCAAACCTTTCCTCATCTCAGGGTCCATATGAGCTCAACTCCAAGGCATGGAAGGTCCTGATTTAGGGGAGGGTTGTGGGGAGTGAGCTTACCCTGTCAAAAGGAAGCTGCTCAGTTATGAAAAAGAGGCGGTGGGCTGAGAAACCCTAGGGTTGGGCTTGTGTGCTGATGGCTGAATGCTGCTCCTCTGAGTCTGACCTCTCTCGTCAATCTTGAGACTTCGGTGAAATTTCAGTTATAGCCTTGCCTATGCCCTGCTGCAGGCCGTGAAAGAATGGACAGGTCCCTTCTCATGGAGAAGTAGACAGGCATGCGGCAGAGTCACCTTAGGCTGCATGGTGGTGGGAGCAGGGGTAAGAGGCACGGAAGGCCTCGTGTATTCAGACACGTGCCCCTCTGACGGGACCCATGAGGACATGCAGGGAATAGGTGGAAGGGGGCGTTTCCTGACTAAAGCTGGTGAGACACATGTCACTGTGGTTCAAGTTACCCACATAAACAATCAATTGAAATTCAGCCTGATACATCCTGTGTGGCAGGTCAGCGCAGGTGTGAGGAGAACACAAACACAGTGTGGTCAGTGGTTGAGAGTGTGTTCATGTGACCAGGCGGTGACAGTGGCTCTGAGCTTGGGTTCTGGAACCAGGCAGCTTGGTTCGAAGGCCATGGGCACCACCTGCTGGCTGTATGATTGCAGGTAAGTTCATGTTTCTGAGTCTCTTTCCTCACATAACATGGGATTCTGAAAGAATTCAGTGAGATAGATAATCTATGGAAAGTACTTAACATCACTCATTCACTTATTCATTCATTCATTCATTCATTCATTCATAATTTAAAAGTGTGTATTGATCACCTGCAAGTGCCAGGCCTTGTTCTCAGTGCCAGGATACATCAGCAAATAAAGGCAGGCAGAACTCATGCTATCCTCCCCACCACTGAGTTAATATCCATGTGGTACTTAGAGGAAGCCCTCAAAAAAGATAGCAAGGCTTATTATTCTGCAGGTGGCATTTGGGAAAGAAACAAAGGGGTAAATGAGGACATAGAAAAGCAGAAAAGCGGTGGGGTAAAGGCGATCAAGTGGAGCCATCAGCACATGTAAATCTGGGAGAGAAATAAGGCACATGGGACTTGGGATCTGAGTGGCCGTGAGGCAGTCTCCACATGCTTCCCTGTGACCGGCCAAGCCAAGGGAGCCCTTGAGATGGAGAGCATCTCGTCAGCTCGGCAGTGCAGATGTGCCGCATGCGAACCCAGGAAAGCCGTTACTCACCTGAGCGTACTTCCCGACGGCCCCCACCAGCAGTCGGCTGCACTGGAGTGAATGCTCCGGCAGAAGGATCTTGCCTCAGTCTCCAAATTCCGGTAGCAAAGTGGCAACCTTCCTATTCTTTTACAGGGTGGAATGGGAAGAGCAATTAGAGAATGAGAAAATTATGCAGAGCTTCAGCCTGAGAGAGCATAGAAATTAGCAATTTGTTATTGGAATGGAAAATGTGTCAAGGGGATTTTGAGAGCAGGGATACACTGGCTGAGATAGCCAGCCTGTAGAAGGTTCTGGCAACACAGTAATAAGCCGTTTCCTAATTCAACTGAACTGAAGGCTCCCACTGCCTTAGAAGATTGTCCAGCACTCTTTCCCTCTCATCTCAGGCACCCCGCCGTTCCCAGCTCGCCGGTGTGAATGTGATGTTTGTAGGGCTCGTCCTCAGAGAATCTCCACTTGTTTATTACTTAATCAGTTTTCTGTGCCCTAAATCAGTCACCACCTGCAGTCTTTAAGTAGGTGTTTGCGGTGTTTACTGTGCAGGAACATTTAACGGGAGCCTAACAACTACCTAGGATCACAACACCACCCTGACAGAAAAGCCAGGCAGAGGATGTCAGCGTGAGCCACATTCCATTCTGGGAACCAGCTCATCTTGTGACCTTTCCAGAAGTAACTATTATGTGAAAAGAACAGCTAACGTTAATTATGGTGTGATAACCACTAACCCAACCTAAGTTCTTACTAGAAAAAGGTGCTGTTCTGGGCATTCTGCATGTGTAATGTTACTTAACCGTCACAAAACCTCTGTAAGACAGGTATGATTATCAATTCCACTTTGTAGATGAGGAAACTGAAACTCTGGGAGCTTAAGGAACTTGCCCAAAGTTACTCAGCTGGTGAAGGGGGGAGTCAGGGTTTGAATTAAGGCGGTTTGTCTCAGGGTCCTTGTTTCTAGCTACTACATGGTACTTCATCTAGTTTCTCCTCTTGGTGGGTATGACAGGTGACAGTCTGGTTCCACAGGTTGCTTTAGTCTAAGGTCTGTGCAGATTCTGATTCCACCCAATTTTAGGGGGCTTCAGTCTAAAGCCATGTCTTCATCTGTGAGGTGTAATCCCTTACCCCGGTTTACGTGAGTTTATTTCTCTCTCCTGCAGATACAGTTGGGATGGTCTGGAGATGACTCAGACTCATTGTTGAACTGTTAACCCGAGTAGACCTTTTATCTAGAACCTTTGCATGTACTCATGTGGATCAGTCCAGCCACTTGAGGCATCTGGGCGGGGGTGATTGTCCAGGAGACCAGGATTCCCCTTCCTCGGGCTATGATTTTACTTTCTTTATTTTCCACATGAGTGAGAAGTTATGCCCTGTATTGTTGATGTGGTTCCACTAAGCAGCGCTGCCTTATTGTAGAAAAACTGTAAAGCTCTGTTCCTGTTACATTATTCTCCAGACTCTTCTGAAATTTAAACGTTTAAAAAGTTATATGCATGTAATATACACACATACCAGTTCTGTTATAGCACTCGGTTGAATGAGCAGAGGGAGAAGGGGATAGAGGGAGGGCGATAGATAGGTATTTCCCAGAGCTGAAGGGTATATGAGATCTGAGGAAAGGGTAGGATATGTCAGAAATGATCTGAACATCTCTGAAGGGGTCAGTTTATGGGAAAGGGCAAGTTCTTATAAATGCCTGTATGCCCCTTCCTTATGAATGAGGGAATGACCAAAGGAAGTAGGCCAAGAACAAGTTAGCAAATGTGGAAGGGAGGGTGGGAATTTTGCTATGAATTAAGTTCAGCATCAACAGGGCAATACTCTCCTTTGTGACCCTGTGAAGCAGTCATCACCCTCATGGAGAGATTAAAGAGCAGTGTCTCCAGCAGCAGCTCCTGTTGCTTTGGATGAGTTCCAGAAACCCGCATAGAGGGTGTCATGGCACCTCAGCTTCAGTGTAATGGATACCTCTTTATCTCTTTCCTGGGGGGTAGAGATGATTTCTACCAAACCAGGAGATGTTTCCCTTTCCCTACTCCAGACAGCAGAAGGATGCTGAGCCCTTGGGGATGAGACAGTCACCTTAGGTGCAGACCCAGCATATTCCCCTTAAAGAACCAGAGCTGCCTCTTTCTCAGGGATAAAGAGCCAAGACTAAGATGCACAGTGTCCCTTGATGGAAAGACCCAGTAGGGTTAAGATGGCAATACTCCTGACCTCATCTAAAAGTTCTGTGAATTCCAAATCAGAATCCCAACAGGACAATTCATAGAAGCTATCAAACTGATTATAAAGTTTATATGGAAAATAATTTTTTTAAAAAAGGAATAAATGGAAGAATACAGTGAGAGAGATACTCAGCCTGACATATATCAAAATATACAATAAAGGAAGAGTAGTTAAAACAGGAGAAATTAATGAATACACCATTGGAATAAAGCAAAGGATGCAGAAATGGTTCCATGTATATTCCAGAATTTACCTTATGGGAAAGATGGAATTTCACATAGTGGAAAGAGAATGGACTAGTTTCCCCTCAAATGGAGTTAGTTGTCCTACCATCATTTATTTAATAAAGGTAGACATGTCTCAGTTCTCCACTCCCAACACCAAAATAGAGTTGAGATGTGCCAAAGAACTATATATTCAAGACAATGATAATATTAGATGAAATGAATGAGAATATTTCGATAACTTTAGAGTGTTAGGTTTTCTAGAATAGAGCATGCCATAAGTTAAAAAATACTATTAATAAATATGTGAAATATGAACTCTCTATATATAAAACATTTTAAGAAAATTTAAAAGAAAAATAAGCAACATTCTTTCAACTTGCTGCATGTTTGAAAATCTTCATAACAAAATGTTAAAAAATAAACAACAGACCAAGAGAAAATATTTATGACACAAATTATAGGCAGGATTAGTATTCAGAATATATAAAAAGCACCTATAAATGCCAAAAAAATGAAAAATTAACAACGAATAGAGATAGGCAATTAAAAAGGAATGCCAGCAGACTGTAAACATATGAAAAGTTGTTCAACTTGACTAATAATCAGGGAAATGAAAACTGAATCAACAATTATCTACTACTTCTTACTCATTAGACTGTAAATAATTGGACATGTTGATCATATTAGGTGTTGTTAGGGAAACAGACAACGCATCCACTCTTGTTTGGTGTATCCATTGCAAAGTCTTTTAGAGGGCAACTTGGCAGTATTGTCAACGTTTGAAATGTGCACACCCCTTAATCCAGAAATTCAGTATCTTAGTATTCTAAAGAAAGATACGTTTTCTTCAAGATTCATGTAAAACCATTGGGGAAATGCTCATTATTCGAGGTATACTTAAATACACTGTTGACACACATAAACTTGTCATTAGAAAGAATGTGGTTTATCTATATGTATTGACACAAAAATGTTTTCAAGACCTTTTTCTTTGTCCACGAGAACAGCCAGTCAGAAAACAATTCATAGAACACGATTCCCATCATATGAAGGGAAAACTGAAGTATTTTTTTGCTTGGAAACATAACGGAAGGGTGGCTATCACAGTGTCTGTCGCTGTCTCTCTCCCTCTCCCAGCTTCTCTGGCCTCTGGATCTTTTTGAACACGCCAGTCCCGCTCTCAGCTCGGAACCTTTTTACTTCCCTGGAACACACTTCCTCTGACTTCCCAAGCCTGCCTCCTTCTGATTCATGAAGCGTCAAGTGGCACGTGTCGTGGTTATTAGTCTGCTGCCCGCTCTCACCACTGCCACGGACCTTCCTGTCTCTCTTCCAAACTGGACCGCAGAGTTGCTCACTGGGTGGGTTTGTCAGGACTGATCCTACGTCCAGCTTCTGGAGTGAGTCCCCGCTGGCTTGAGCCCATCAGTGCATTCAGTCTCCCTAACTGTAACAGCTGGTTTGGGGATGGACCGAGTTGGTCCAAGTAGGTGAGTGAAGTTTAATTCCTGGAGTATGTTCTGCAGTGTTGTTGCAGTAATGGAAACTGCAGTCCCAAGAGGTGCTTGAAGTTATGTTGGATCAGTGTGGACAGAGCCCACCTGAGAATGGAGCCAGTGCTGAAGTAGATTCTCCGAAAGGTGGAGAGAATCCGACTCCTTGATGATGTCGCTGGATCCACTGGGTCAGTCTGTGCTCCTGGATGGTTTGGTTAGAGTGCCTGGGCTTTCTAAGAGCATCACCACCATGCTTTAATCTCGAGTAGCCCCCTCTGTCCTACGCTTGTCTTTTTTACATAGATTGTCTGTTTATTGCTATAGAGTAGAAGCTCCACAGCGACAGGCACATGTCTGTCTTCGTTACTGCTTTCACCCTGGGGATCAGCACCATAGTTAAAGCTCAGCATTTTTGCATTTAAAAATTTATGAATGAATGGATACATGAGTGAGTCAAATGAAGGAGACTTTCATGTTTTCTCTGTATAGTAATGCATCACTTGAATCTTTTATCTAAAGGATATACTATGTATTTTATAATATTTAGTAAAAAGGTAAATAAAAACTGTAAAAATATGCTTCCAATGGTGCATAGAAGTTATCTGTGATGGTGAGGTTATGACTGATTGCTTTTCTTCTTCATATATTTCTGAATTTTCCAAAATTTCTACAGTGAACACAGATTACCTTGTAGTTTTTTTTTTTTTAAGGAACATTTTAAAAGACTTTTCTGAGCTCAATAACAAGGTTTTGAAGTGAGAACTACACATTCATTGTGGGCAAACAAGGACAATGTTGGCTAAACGGGATTGCTCAGAGCCGACAAGAGTTAGTCCCTCAGCTGCTCTGCATGAGATGATGGCAAGCCTGGCAGGGATGTGGGTAGCAGTGAGGATCGAAGCTATTGAAGTTCTTTGATATGTCGTCATATTTACTCCATGCAGTAAACCTTCTGTGGAGGCTTGAGTAGGGAATGTGGCTGAGAATGCTGTTCGTTTTTCAACTCCTATTCTCTTTTTTAGTAATAAAACCCCAAAGTTTTAACTGAACTCATGGTCCTCTCAGGTATCGACTCCATTTCCCAGCTTCGTTTGTAGCTTGTGTGACTGTGCCGCTACATTTTAGCCAGCGAGAGAAGGTAGAAGTGTAAGGTGAAGTGCCTTAGAGGAAGGGGGCTTCCTCCCACCTTTTTCTTCTTCCTTACTGACACCTATAATGTGGTCAGGATGGCTGGGGCCCAGGCCCTTTGGACCATGAGCGGGAATCTGTGTCAAGGATGACAAGACAGAAGCAGCTTTGGTCTCTGATGCCAGGAAGTACATACCAGCTCTGAACTGCTTGCCTTCAGTGTTCTCTATTTTATTCACTCTACTATTATTATTTTTTTTAATTTTTTTCTTCTTTTTACGATGATCTAGATGAACTAAAATCTAACTGACATAGATTGTGGTCATTTTCAAAAAATCGTTATTCTCTTTCTCAGTCAATCCTATTATATTTTTTAGACAATCCCAAGTTAATGAAATTCACTGAACATTGTGATATTTAGATACTTGGACTAAGTAGACATCCCCTGAATAACTTGATAAAAATTCTTATGTCCGAAGTAGACAAAACCAAGGAAGCACCTTCCTCCATCTTTTCCTAACCCCTTCACACAAATACACATACACATACACACATGCATGCAGGCATACCACTTACAGAATCAGGTCCTACTGTGTGTTCTCATAGCACTTTGTACTTCTGCTTCCCTCATCTATATCATAATAGTTCATTCAAATTCTCTGTTCTGTACTAGCTTCCAGAAGAGAGGGACAGTGCATTCTATGCTGCTGTGTATATATACATGCACATGCGCACAC
Source organism: Cynopterus sphinx (assembly GCA_030015415.1). Taxonomy (NCBI): domain Eukaryota; kingdom Metazoa; phylum Chordata; class Mammalia; order Chiroptera; family Pteropodidae; genus Cynopterus; species Cynopterus sphinx. Next base: position 29,315,257 of record CM057387.1, on the reverse strand, counting down.
GCATACACACACATATGCAACAGGTTTATGCTCATTCCAACGGCTCCACTGTACTTGGTACATAGCAGGCACTTAATAATAAGTATTTTTGAATGGATAAATAACTTTTATAAGGCAATGTTGAAGTACATTAATACATTGCTAATTAGTAAATAAATAACATCCCTTATACCAAATGACTAATTGGAGGAGAATAAGAAATTCACGTGTGACAAGAGGCTATTTCACAAACACCCATCAAGCAATTAAATACATCATTGTATTTTCTCTAATGCACAACGAGGAGTGGTCAGCTGCTTGTCCTTACCTTTCATGGACATGAGCCCAGGCTTTGCACCTTCTCCTGGTGTTCTTTCATGCCTCTGCTATACAAACTCTCAAAGGGGAGGAGACAGCCAGGGGTGGGAGAAGCTTGTTTGCTTTTGTTTCTTCCTTTCCTTCTTTTTTTTTCTTACAGTTTATCAAAGCACCTCAATTTGTATTTAAAAAAATAAGATAACATGGAGTTTGTGTTCCAAAAAACCAGATAAACAATGGAAGAATTGCTTTCCTGTAAACACAGATAATGTATTGTGACCAGAGAAACCTGGTATCTCAGGGGCCAAATAGATCTGAGAGACTATCCATTCCAGTGAAATTATGTTTGTTATAACATAGGAAGCAGTGGTAGATAAGTTATCACTGTGGTATGTTGTCAGACAGGGATAAAGTTAGATGTTGGTGTTGGGAGGGAGACTGCCACATGGTAAGGACTGATGGAGCCTTTGGGGAAAACTGGGGAAAACGAACCCTCTTGTCTTTGTATTAATCTTTAAGCCTCCTTATGGTCATGTTTGCATGTATTTCTAGCTGGCAGGGCCTCAATGGGCTTTGCAAAAAACCTGTGAGAAGAATGAGGCGAAATCATGATCACTGCTTGAGCTGGAATTCCCTGTGCACCTACCTCTCTGTCTCACCAATCTGTGGAAATCTGTTAATTGTCTGGTGCTCCAGTGCTCGGCATTGCTGGGATGTAGTAGGCAATCCAAAAACTTCATTAAATTGATTAATATTAGATGCCTTTTTTTTTTTTTTACATAGAAAAAAAGGAGTGGTCCTTCATTTGAAAATGGTAAGTAGCTTTGGAAGATAAGAAAAATACGAAAGTTTGAGTATCTCTTTTATCTCTGAATTGCCCTTTAGGATTTGGAGTATCATTTTTGCCCTATTCGTAAATAAGATTGGAGACCTAAAAGCTGGGTAGAAAATGTTAGGCTCATTATCACTTGACTTTTAGAGGATTATTGTACATCAGTAGTTTGCCCTTGAGAGGGCTTGGGGAGATCAGAAGGTAGGGAAGCAAAAAATTGATTCCGAGTTTTTCTATTATACATACTGCATTTTTCTCAGCAAGTTTTCTCAGAATATTTTGGTTCTACTCACATCCCTGATCTCTGGGAATTCCTTCATCTATATACATAGCCTGTTGAAAGGGCAGAAGCAGCCAGGTTGTTGGGATGAGAGTTCGTGGAGGGACAAGGAGGAAAAATCCAGAAGTTCAAACATACAGACTCTGGGACTATATATAGTGACTTGACAGTGGGAGACTGTGAAATTGCCGCCCTATGATGAATGCCCTTAAAGAAGTCCTAATTTAGGTAGCTCTCTATCTTTGCTATCAGTAATCGCTAAGACATTTTTGTTTGATAAAAGTAGTGAATCCTCACTAGTGTGGGGTTCTGTGTGTGCGCATATGCATGTGCACACTTCCGGATCCATCTCCTGTCCCTGAGTGTTCAGCTACCAGCCTCTTCAGGGGTCTCTATATTCTCTACCAGAAAAGACACGTCTGTTACCAGATATCTCTGCTTAAGTAGCATTTTTGAATTGAAGGGCTAGTTCTTTAAAAGCTAAACTCCATAAATATATGTTAACACAGATTTTTAGGAATGTTCTTTCTTAAACAAGGACACTTTGAATACAAATCCCATTTTCATCTTCCTTTCTCTTGCCAGTGGCAGTGTTGCCTTTGCCCTGTAGCATTTTTATATGATAAAGGACTTGGGTGATTAGGTACAATCCTCTCCTTTGCTGATGAAGAAACTGAGGCCCAAGGAGGTCAAATGACCTACTTACTCAGGGTCCCACAGCGACCAGTACAAGGCTAGCCTGGACTTCAGGCATCCTGAAATGCCAGGCCCCATGCTACCCCCCTTTCCTCAAGCTTTGTTCTTATCTTGCCAATGCTCAATTCAGCCCCCAGTCGCAACAGGCTGCTCTCAGCTGGCTGAATCAAAGCTTAGACACACTTTATTTCTTTTCCACTAAAGTTTTTCCATATGGTTCTTTACATAATTGGTCCGTGGCTAGGAGAAAAAATGTATGCTGGTGTCAAGGGTTAAACCCTCCAACTGTTCCAAACTTAGCTTTCTATTCGCTATATTTTTCAGCTGCGGAGCCAAGTAAATCTAGGACAAATGCTTTCAAGAATCGCTGATGGGGTCTGTAAAGAAGAGTGTTTCTAGGCCCTCTGAGACCTGGCTTAAGAAATCAAGTCATTTTAGAAAAAGAGAAAGGTTGCTACTTTTCAAACTGATACTTTGTCCACCCTCTGGGTAACTGACCTGAAAGCACAATATTAGCTCAGTCAGACAGGATCCTCTCAGCTTCACTTGGCTTGTCATCTCAAATCCCCAACTGCAGCATTTCACATGTGAGGAGTAACACTGTTTGGAGGCAGCAGGCAAGACTACAAAAGAACTAGAATAACAAGCTGGGGAGAAGCCAGCGAGTCAAGAGAGTCACTGCGGCAGCCGGGAGCACTGAAGCTACTGGGCAAGGAGTGCGGGAGTGTCAGGAAATCTCATTCCCCTGCTATGTACCTGCCCATGGCACAGGCAATTACAGGAGAATGTGGGTTGAAAGGACAGGTCCCCAAGAGGAAGGGACTGAAGTCACCAAACAAAACTTGTAAATCCTTGGGATGAAGAAAGCAAGGCTTTGGAAATGGGAGCTGATCAGACGTGCAAGGAACTCAGGTTCAGCCTTTAGGCCTGAGCTTTGAGCCTGTGCTGGTCCTTCTAAGGTTGTCCATAAACCGTCCCACCCCTGCTGCACACTGCTGTGCACAAACAGTAAAAACAGTAAAAACACTGTGGACTCGGCTTTCCCCCGCTGCTGTACTGGGCACTCTTTCCATGCATGAGGCATTCATTTCATCTTCCCCAAAAGCCTGTTAGGAAGGTTATTATTATTCCTATTTCCCAAATGAAAAAGCAAAACTCTGCAAAGTTAAATAACTTTCCCAATTTACACGTCTGTAAAGGAGAAAAGCCTAGATTTAGACTAAGGTCTTTCTGACCCTGGAACCCAGAGTTTAAATCATTGTGCTAATCATCTCTTGTAATGTTTGCTCCGCCAGAACTTGCCAGATTACCAGGTTACCTCTTGGTAACTATGCTTAGATGCTGCCCTTGGAGTTATTCAGGGAGCCCAGGCTTTCTGATGAACCTGAAGGGCATGTGTGGTGTTCTAGAGTGCTATGTGTCCTCCCTCTCTCCCTTCTGCCTTTTTCTCTTTTTCTTTTCCTTCTCATTCCTTTTTTCTTTCCTTCTGTACCTCTATAGATGCTCTCGTGGGTCACCAACAATGTTGTTGAAACCAATATTTGGTTCCATTTCAAAATGTTTCCTGATAGAGACAAATATCCACTTTTCCTTTTGTAATTTCCAATTCTTTGCTTATCAGAACTTGCCAGGATCTAACATTTGCAATAAAGTACAAACAGTGGGTGAGTCTCACAAAGGAGATGCCAAGAAATATCACCCAGAGGCCAAACACCACAGAAGAAATCAGATCAAGATGGAGATTAAGTCATCTAGGAAAGGAGGCAGTCACCAAGAACTGAGGGTATCATCAAGGCCAAGAGGGAGGATGCTTTTCTACGAGGGTGGGGTGTGGGTAGAAGAGAAGGTTAGTAGATTGAATATATGAGCTTCCTTGGTTCACTTTTAAACCACTGGTTGACAGCACTCTTCCTTCTCCCACGGCTGCTTCCCTATAGCCCAACCCAGGAAATGGCTAGGCTGTCTTTTCTGCTTCCCCTGAAGAGGAACAAAAAGTTAATCAGCTCTTTGTTCTGCTTCTGTAGATATGCTTGCTGCATAGACCGTACTCAAGTAACTAAAAACTATGCTTGCTGCATAGACCATACTCTAACTAAAAACTCAACTTCCCTTTAGCTTGCTCTATCTGAGCAACAAATGTAACTGCCTGTATCTTTGAGCAACTTACCCCCACTACCTGCAATTATAGCAACTCTCGTGCTTTGTGCTTTGTAACGGCCTGAGGACAAATTAACCAATCAGCCCAAGCCAAATAAGTTCTATATCAGCAATGCTGCAACTGAATTCTGCACCCAGATCTTCAGAGCGCTGGCTCCTCTGACACCGCTGGCATCATAAACCTGAGTTCTCCAACTCTCCAAGTGCTGCTTAGCTTATTGCTGGTCTGAGTTTTGCAACTTTTCTGCAATACCCAGACTTGCCACCCCTCTTTAGCTGACCCAGATTCCTGCCTGACTCTCGAGGCGGCCTGATTCCTCCTATCCACTAGTGTGACTGATTCATGTAGGCCCTGGACAGCGAGTCTTTATGGACACCCTACCTTCTCTCCACTTTTCTTGCCAAGAAATCATTTGTGAAAGTCACACCTAAAAAATAACATCCTCAGAGATAATCTTATACCTGCTCACTAGTGGGGTGAACAGGGAGGTGAAGGGAACTGCTGCTCCAGCCGTGAAATTACAAAACTAGCCATTGTCACTAAGGGCTATCTCCCCACATTCCCGTGTTTCGTTAGCTCAGCTCCAACTGACTTAACTAGAGCAGACAAAGGCTCATTAAAATATCGTGTTGGATGAGATGTAATTCTCAGAATAATGTTAACATCAAACAAGCAATTTGGAGTCAGCATTGCTTCATCCCTGATTGTGAGGAAGTATTTTGCAAGGTAAGCACTCTTCTTGCCGCTGGGGTTTGGATGCTGGGTGGAAGGTAAATGATTACGGAAGAAGAGACGATTGCTGTGAGGACAGAAACTTCAAGTTGACTAAACCCAGCCCTATCTATTCAGCTCTATTCGCTGAATATTTGGTTTCTCAAAATGTAACTCTTTTTAAACCTAAATCCACTAATTACATCTTCTCTAAACAGACTGTTCAGCATTTTTTTTTTCCACACAAATCAACCACCACTCCGCTTTTAAGAGAAGCCACCAAATTAACTTTAGAGTTTCCAGAGTTATACTCTCCATAGGTAGGATCAGTCGGTTGTGAGGCATTATGGGAAAAATCACTAAGACAGGAGTTGTAGAGAAAGCCAGTTAGGGGTACCATAAAGAACATCGCCTTGCGTGTTAGCCATCTTCTAGTACTAGCACAATCAACTGCAATGGACTGAGCAGTGTGCCCCCCAAATTTTTGTCTACTCAGAACCTCAGAATGTGACCTTATTTGGAAGTAGAGTTTTGGGAGATGTAATTAGTTTAATTAAGATGAGGTCATATTAGATAGGGTGGGCCATATTAATGACTGGTATCCTTATAAAAAGAGAAATGCACAGAGGGAAGATGGCCTTGTGAAGATGGAGCAGAGACCAGAGTGAGGCATCTATGAAGCAGGGATCCTTGCCAGGGACCAGCAGTAGCTGGGACCGGCAAGAAAGGATTTGTCCTTAGAGCCTTTGGAGTGAGCATGACCCTGCTGACACCTTGTTTTAGGGTTTCTAGTGTCCAGCAATATAAGAGAATAAATTTCTATGGCAATTTGTTATGGTAGGCCTAGGAAGCTAACACAGTCACTGATCAGCTGAGTAAATTGGAGCAAGTAAGTGAAATCAGCTAGTCATTTATTCTCTCTGAGCCTCAGTTTCTTTGTTTAGACCCAAGTTTCAGACAGCGACTGGGTAAATTATATAATTACTCAATTTTCTCATCTGAAAATGAGAGTAATATAACAATTATTTTAAAAAGAGAGAATTAGTGTTAGCACATGTTGAGCACTTAGCATGTCATAAGCATTAATAGGCACCTCACTAAGTATTTGTGCATCCTGTCTTGATCTGAAAAGGACTTGAGACGGCTTAACAAATTCTTGCCATAAAGCATGATGCACTTGCACAGCACTTGATGCTGAGCTTTGCAACATCCAGTGCAAAAAGGGTGGAGACATGACATTTTATGTGACTGACACAACCACAGGAAAACTTATCATGGTTTGCTCCTGGCAATCTTAGGGAAGATACGAGTGGGACAGACCATGCACTCCCATGGGCCCAAAGCCTCCCTGTACATGCACCAAGATGTAATTTAGCTTTCGATGTTATTAAATGTCTCCAGTAGCAAGAATAAAGAAAGACCCCGTTTCTGTCCAGTTAGAACTAGTCCAGTAGTAGGATAGTGAGTGGAGGGCATTCGTACAAGCTTCAGGAAACTGACATAGTCAGGAAAGAATTGTGTTCTCGATCTTTTGAAGGTTGAAAAGATGATGGGTAAATCAATATCATTCTGAAACAACATAAACCATATCTTACTTCACAGCCAGGGAACACATTTCTCTCCATTAGTGGCGGCTCCAAATCACATCTTACCTCTTGCCACCAGCCCAGTGCCCAAACAGGGGAGTTTGAAGGGTAAGGGGCTTCATTTTCCTGAAGAATCTACTCTGAGGATTGCCATTTCCAAGAAAATAGAAGTCTAGGAATTGAAGCAAGAAACCACGTGCTACGTGTTGGGAATATACTGGCCGATACAAACAGATAAGAGCCCTGCCCTGATAGAGCCTGTACTCTAACAGGAGAGGCTGACATCAGCTGTTTATCACTAAATGAAGGTAAACATGTTCTTTATCATGAGAGTGGATAATATGGAGAATGGTTCTAGTTAGGAAGTTTGTCCTGAAGTGACATTTGAGCTGAGTTCTGAAGGAGAAGTAAAATTTATCTAGGTGAAGAGAGCAGGAAAGAGCAGGCCAAACAGAGGGGTTAGCAGCCACTACAGCCCTGAAAGGGCTCAGCTTGACTAAGGGGAAGTTCCAATTAGAACCCCATGCCAGTGCTTTGGAGGGAGAGAGGCAAAGCATGAGGGGAAGGTGAGGCTGTTGAATTAAATGGCAGCAAGCCCATCGAGGGCGCGACATATCAGTCACGTCAAGTTCTATCTTTGTTGCAAGAGAAACGTGAAGCCGTTTGTGAGTTTAGGAGTTTGCTACACAGTGTGGTTCAGGGGTCAGCAGCGTGGGCCTCCCTGAGAAACATGATAGAAAAGTGGAACCGGGGCCAACCCACACCTACTGAAACAGAATCTGTCCCCCAGGTGATTGGTATGTATGTTAAAGTTCGAGAGGTACCAGTTGAGAACATTTCCAGGTAGCGTAGGAATTGCCAAGTGCAGGACATCAACTCGAAACAATTGTGTTGTGTGTGTGTGTGTGTGTGTGTGTGTGTGTGTGTGTGTGTGTGTGTGTTTGGGGGGTATGAGAAATCCCATCAAAGAAACCCAGTTAATGGTAGGCACGTGTTCTGTCCTGTGTAACTTCTCCTTGAAAGCACTTAGTGCACTTGGTGCACTTAGGACAGTATGGTCAGGGTGCTCCATAGTCACTGCATGGGCCCCAAGGAGTCCCTCCACGTGGCACCTTTGAGGGGCTCAGGCAGAGTATCTGTGGGGCTGGCTCCCACTCCTGACAGCCATCTCTAATTGAGCATACTCCTTTTTACCCTGAGTGTAGACATGGTCCGAGACTGCAAACGATTATCCAGTGCTTACCAACTGATCTGAATTGACACAGCCTTAAATCAATTTGCCAACCCCAATTTGAGCAAGACACAAAAACAAAATTCAGCATCCATCGACATTTCTGAAGCTTCAGATGTATTTGCCAAGGATCCTTTCATCTTGCAAGCCTAATTGCTGGGAATACCTTTCAGGATGGCAGCAGAATCACAGCCCCTTGGAGCTTGGCCATGAGAGGCAATGAGAGTTGCATGGCAGGCTCCCCAACCAGGAGAGGGAAAACAGATACCCTGTCTGAGACTTCACTTCTCAGAGACAACAACAGCCCCGGGAGGAAGAACAGATACTTTTTCAAGAAATTATTTGTTCTTTCGAACCATCAGATCTGTCTCTGGGTCTGCAAAGAAGGATGACTGGAAGCCGTTCCGAAAGACAACTTGGCAACTGGGCAACTTCAGCTACCCCGAGCTTGGGCAGAGATGGATAAGTTGTGAACCAGCACAAAGGGAACCCTGCATCTCTGAACCAAGCTTCCCAGCAGCACGAGAAGTCACCTTTATTTTCCCCTCAGTTGTTTTAATAGAAAAACAGACACATCTTCCTCCCTTCCACCACACATAGAGGTGGATGTTAAAACTAGCTGTGCCACTAACTGTGCCAAATCAGGATTTGGTCAGTTCTTTCAAGAAGAAGCATTTATCAGGACTGCAATCAAATGAGATTGATTATGTGTCTGAATGAGTCAGCTTTGTTATTTTGGAGTTCCATGGACTTGCCCAGGTCAGCATTTATATTGTATCCATTTGGTACTCAAAAAGACCACTGGGTACTCTCGTATTTGAGTTTCCTTCGAATCCTCCGTGGTAAGAGGGATGAGCAAGAAACTATGGACCCAGCTCCAGTGCTCAAAATCATCGCCACATAATTGACAATTTTTATCCACATGACATCAGCAGAGGTCAACACATGGATGATTCTAATAAACAGAAATAGTGAATAACATTGAATAGACGGCTTTAGATATTGAGGAAGAACCGATAAGACATAGGTAACATACAGTACGTATTGTTAATAATACAGCACATTAAAATGCAGTGGAACCATATGGTGCAGTATTGTTAACTAAGGCCGTACGCTCAGAAGAGGGGGAAACTCAGGATGAATGCTGGGAGTTGAAAGGGAAAAAAATGTTGAACTGTTAAACAAGTCATCCACTAGAAGTATATGTAGGTTCACTGAGTGTGTTGAGAAAATCTCACATATCCAGAGTTGTGTTCCCAAGAAGGTGGCCCTGGATGAACCAGGTTGACAAATCTTGAAAGAATGATCGTTCAAACAGGTAAGACATCTTTCTAAACACCACGATTCCTAAGTGACTTCTCTGCAGTGTTCAGAAAGGTTTTCTCTAGAACACCAAATGTAACTCCAGCTTTCACACCCGAGTACTGTAATTTCTATATTCCCCTGGGAGTTCTGCCACTATAGATTTATTTTATTGCTCTGTTCAGTTTTATGCACGGCGTGAAAACCTAACTTTGAGCCACCAAATGCCATGACACTAATTCAGTGTTTTTTATACCTTGGCTAACTCCTCTGGGGAAAGTAACTATGGAAATATATTTCTTTTTGAGAGAGCTGTGATTTTGCTAATATAAACAAAGCCTATTGCTGAACAAAAGGCAGGTATTTGAGCGTGCTTAGTATACATCCTTGGGATAAGTGTAAGGCTCTTTATACAATAAGGAAATTATCTGTTCATTCTTTTATTAAAATATTAGCTTCCATTTTTCCCCAGATTTATTAGATATAATTGACAGGAAGTTATGTAAGTGTAAGGTGTAAAACATGTTGATTTGATGTATTTACATGTTACGAAATGACTACCACTCTAGTGTTAGTTAACACCTCCACCATCCTGCATAATTACCATTGTTTTTTTTTTTTTTTTGGTAAGAACATTTAAGATCTGTCTTCAAAACTTTCAAGGATATAGTACAGTATTGTTAACTATAACGATGCCGTGTGTTAGATCTCCAGAACGTACTCATCTTACAGCTGGAAATTTATACCCTTTGAGCAACATCTCCCCATTTCTGCCATCTCCCCAGCCTTTGACAACCAGCATTCTGCTCTCTGTTTCTGTGATTTTGACTTTTAACAAATTCCACATATAAGTGAGATCATATAATATTTATCTTTCTCTGCCTGACTGATTCCATCTAATATGTTGTTGCAAATGGCAGGATTTCCTTCCTTCTTGTGACTGAATAATCTGGCATTATATATGAAATGTATAAAACGTCTTTTTTATCCATTCATCCATTGATGGAACCTTAGGCTGTTTTCATGTCTTGGCTATTATGTATAATGCTGCTGTGAACATGGGGGTGTAGATATCTCTTCAAGATCCTGATTTCATTTCTTTTAGGCATAACAACGTAGGATTGCAGAATCTTGTGGTAGTTCCATTTTTTAATTTTTTTGAGGTAAATCTGTACTGTTTTTCATAATGGCTGCACCAGTTTTCATTCCCACCAGTAGTGCACAAGGGTCCCCTTTCCTCCACATCCTCACCAGTACTTGATGTCTCTTACCTTTTCAATGATATTCCTTCTAACAAATGAACAAATGTGATGTGACATCTCACTGTGATTTTGATTTGCATTTTCCTGGTGATTAGTGATTTTTGAGTACCTTTTCATGTACCTGTTGGCTATCTGTGTATCTTCTTTGGAAAAAATGTCTCTTCAGTTCCTCTGCTTATTTTTTTAAATCGTGATGATGGTGGTGGTGATTGCTTGAGTTGTATGAAATCCTTACATATGTTGAGCGTTAACCATTTATCAGATATATGATTTGTACATAGTTTCTTTGTTCTGTAGGATACTTCTTCATTTTGTTGACTGTTTTGTGGTGGTGCTGGTGGTGCAGAAGCTTTTTAGTTAGTTTTGGCTTTTGTTGCTTGTGATTTTGGTGTCAATCCAAAAAATTTTGGTCAAGACTAATGTCAGGTAACTTTCCCCCTGTATTTTCTTCTAGAACTTTTAAAGTTTCAGATCTTATGTTTAATTCTTCAATTCATTCCAAGTTAATTTCTCTGTGTTGTATAAGATAGAAACCTGATTTTATTCTTCTGCATGTGTTTACACAATTTCCCAGCACCCTTTATTGAAGAGATTATTCTTTCCCCATTGAGTATTCTTGCCTCTCTTGTCAAAGAGATATGCGAGGGTTCATTCTGGGCTCTCAGTTCTATTCCATTGATCCATATGTCTATTTTTATTCTAGTACCGTACTGTTTTGATTACCATAGCTTTGTAGTATAGTTAGAAATTAGGAAATGTGATGCCTCTAGCTTAGTTTTTATTTTTCATGATGCTTGACTATTTTGGGGGTCTTTTCTGTGGTTCCATACAAATTTTAGGATTTTTGTTTGTGTGAGAAAATGCCATTCTAGTTATAACAGGGATTGCACTGAATCTATAGATGGCTTTGGATAGTATGGACATTTTAATAATATTAATTCTTCTGGTCCATGAGTATGGGATATCTTTCCATTTACTTAATATCTTCTTTGATTTCTTTCGTCAAAGTTTTTATAGTTTTAAGTGTACAGATATTTTACTTTCTAGGTTAAGTTGTTTCCTAAATATTTTATTGATCTTGGTGCTTTTGCAAATGGAATTTGTTTCTTTATTTCCTTTTCAGTTATTTCATCATTATTGCATAGAAAGATGACTAATTTCTCTATGTGGATTTTGTAACTGGCAGCTTTTCTGAATTCATTGACTAGTCCTAACAGTGTTTTGGTGGAGTTATTACAAGTTTCTCTGTAAGATTATATCATCTTCAAACAAAGAAAACTTTGCTTCTTCCTTTCTACCTTTTCTTTCTGTTGCCTGATTGCTCTGGCTAGGACTTCCAGTACCATGTTGAAGAAGAGTGGTGAGAGTGGGCACCTTTGCCTTTTTCCTGGTCCTAGAGAAGATGCTTTCATTCAACCTTTTGCCATTAAATATATTAGCTGTGGGCTTATCACATGTGGCCTTTATTATATTGAAGTATGTTTCTTCTATACCCTATTTGTTGAGAGAATTTTTTTTATCATAAAAGGATGTTGTATTTTGTTAAATGCTTTTTCTGCCTCTACTGAGGTGATCATATGATTTTTACTTTTCTATTAATGTGGTATATTACACTTATTGATTTACATATGTTGAGCCAATCTTGCATTCCAGAGATAAATCCCACTTAAGGATGAGGTATAATCTTTTTCATACACTGTTGAGTTCAGTTTGCTAATATTTTGTTTAGAAATTTTGCATCTATATTCATCAGGGATATTTACCTGCACTTTTCTTGCAGCGTCCTTATCTGGCTTTGGTATCAGGATAATGCTGGCCTCATAAAATGACTTTGAGAAGGTTCTCTTCTTTTCAGTTTTTGGGAAGAGTTTGAAAAGGATTGGCATCAATTCTTAAATAGTTGGTAGAATTTACCAGGGAAACCATCTGGTCCTGGGTTTTTCTTTGTGGGAAGACTTTTGACTACTGACTCAGTCTCCTCACTCTTTATGGGCTTATTAAGTTTTCTTTATCATATTCAGTCTTAATACATTGTATGTTTTTAGGAATATATTCATTTATTCTATTATCCAATTTGTTGTTATATAATTGTTCATAGTGGCCTTGTATTTCTGTGGCATCAGTTGTAATGATTTCTCTTTCATTCTGATTTTATTTTGAGTCTTCTTTTATTCTTAGTTATGCTATTTCATGGTTTATTGGTTTTATTTATCTTTTCAAAAAACAGCTTTATTTTTGTTGATCTTTTCTATTGTCTTTCTGGTTTCTATTTCATTTATTTTTTTTTCTTTTTTAGTTCCTTGAAGTGTAAATTTATTTGAGATTGTTTTTTCTTAATGTACATATTTGTCATCATCAACTTTCCTTTTAGAACTGCCTTTTCTGTACCCTGTAAGTTTTGGTATGTTTCCATTTTCATTTATTTCAAAATATTTCTTGATTTATTTTTTGATACCTTTAACCCATTGGTTGTTCATACATATGTTAATTTCCACATAGTTGTTAATTTTCTAAGTTTTCTCCTGTTACTGATTTTTAATTCCATTCCATTGTGCTAGAAGAGATAATTGGTATGATTTGATTCTTAAATTTGCTTGGACTTGTTTTGTGTTCTGTCATAGATCCACCCTGGGAAATGTTTCATGTGTACTTGAGAAGAATGTGTACTCTGCTGCTGTTAGGTAGAATATTCTATATACGTCTGTGAGGTCCATTGTTTGTCTACTGTGTAGTTCAAGTCCAGTGTTCCCTTATTGCTTTCTGTCTGGATGATCTATCTATCATTAAAAATGGAGTATTGAAGTCCCCTACTATTATTGTATTGTTTATTTCTTCCTTCAGATATGTTAGTATTTGTTCAATATATTTGGGTACTCATATGTTAGGTTCATATGTATTTACATATGTTATAGCCTCTTGATTTATTGATCCCTTTACCATTATATAATCTTCTTTGTCTCTTATTAATACTTTTTGGCTTTAGGTCTGTTTCATCCTATATAAATATAGCTATCTCTGATCTCTTTTGGTTTCTCCTTGCATGGTATATCTTTTTGTACCCCTTCACTTTGAATCTATTATGTGTCTTTAAACACATAGCTATAGCAGATATTTTGTAGACAGCAAATATTTAGGTCCTGTGTAATTTTTTTTCCATCCATCTAATCCACTCTATGCTTTTTAATTGGAGAACTTAATCCATTTACATTGAGAGTACTTACTGATAATTAAGAATTTACTAATCATTGTTTTCTAGCTGTTTTGTAGTTTCTTTATTTCTTCCTCTCTTGCTGCTTTTCTTTGTGAATTAATGATTTTCTTTAGAGGTATGCTTTGATTTTTCTTCTCTTTATCTTTTGTGACTCTACTGTAGGTTTTTGTTTTGTGGCTATCATGAGTCCTATCCGCCACTCTCCTAGCATCTTTCTATTCCTTCAGTCATGCAGCTCACAATTCAATGCTTTGGGTGGGGCAAGAGATATATCGGCCTTTTTGGCAGCATCCTGCACAGCTGGGGAGGCTGCGTGCTCACTCACTTGATCTCACCTTCCCCACCGAGAAAATCACAGGCTGAGAAAATCTCTCTTGGTCCTGAGCTGTGCTGCCTTTGGGGAAGAATAATGCAGGAAAACTCAAGCTGTTTCTCTTCTCCTTTCCATTGTGTCCAAGCTTGTATTTTTTTTTTCTCTAGCAGTGTGTTGGGACTTCTCCACTGGAAACCTGGACATCCACAAAGACTTCCTTGTCCATGGATGATTGCCTAAAACTGTTTTCTTGGGCTCCTGAACCACAACTGAGAGTGTCTGGAATTGGTTCATGAGCCACTGCAGGGTCTGCTGCCCAGACCATGGTCTGTATGTCTATTAACCGATGCACAGTTGTGCAAGACTCTGCCCAGGTCCCTTGGCATATGTTGCTTGATCACACCATGGCACTTTTGTCTGTGGACGGATGCCAGATTGTTGTTGTTGAGGGAGAGACACGACAAGGGATGTCTTATTCTTCCACATTGCCTATATAACCTGTCAGTTCAGTTTGAAAATTGGTCAAAGCAGTTGTTGATTTCAAACCATGAGAACATCTGGATGAGATATGAAATTTAAATGAATTGTTTGAAATTCACCAGTGCAATGGTTTTAATAAGGAGTGGGAGGATGTATCAAGAAGCCTTAATAATATTAAGCTCAATCTCTTGAAATGGAGATCTAAAACCAGAGTGACATGATATATATTTTAAGCAGTAGATCAAAGTAAATACAGTTTGAGAAATAATATTTTGTTCAATTCTGATCAGCATACAATAGGAAAAATGCATTTAGCTCTGGGCTTCTCTTCTTAACAAACATAAGTATTCATGAGAAAGTGTCCATGGTGGTGAAGTATTTAGAAACTAAATCATGTGGGAAATGACAGAGGGTATTTAATCTAATTTTAATCCTGGAAGGAAGGCTTCAGAAAAGTGTCTTTGAGTGCTGAAAAACTACTCTGTGGAAGCAAATTCATTCTTTGTTGTTCTAAGATGGCAGAAGCCATAAAGAAGTAAGCACAATGATAGAATTTTCAAGTGATTAGAACTGCCCGGTGTTTGAATCAGGGCTGGCAGAAGCAGAACAAGATGAGACATAGCAGCAGCAAGAACCATCTGGGACAAAAAAGAAAAAAGGGAACTAGGTTACAGACTGCAGAGCTGAGTTCTTTTTCCTGATTTAAATTCTCTGCATAAAAGGAGTGAGAACCAAGAGGTTTTTTAAAAATAATAGTAAAAAACCAATTTATTTTTAAGAACAGTTTTAGATGTACTACAGAAGGTAGTACAGAGAGTTCCCATAAATCCCACACTAATTTTTCCCTCTTATTTTAATAGCTTATGTTAGTACATTTATCTTTTGTGAACCAACTGTGGGTTTTCACTTTGTGGTTACCATGATCCTATATGCCACTCTCCCAGCACCTTCTCATGGTACATTTGTTAAAATTAATGAGATAATATTGATACAATATTATTAACTAACTGAAAGTCTATACATTATTTAAATATTCTTAATTTTACCTAATACTGTTCAGGTTCCCATTCAGGATGGCCCATGACATTTATGCGCCATATCTCCTTAGGCATCTCTAGGTTGTGGAAGTTCCTCTTGTCCTTGTTCTAGATGACCTTGACAATTTTAAGGAGTACTGGTCAAGTGTTTTGTAGCATGGGATTTGGAAATGGGATTTGTCTGATGTTTTCCTCACAATTAGACTAGGATTATGAGTTTGGGGGAGGAAAACCACAGAGACAAAGTGCCCTTTTTATCACATCATATCAAGGGTACATATGAGCACCATAGTTTATCACTGTTGATGTTAACCTTGGTCACCTGACTGGGGTAGTGTTTGTCAGGTTTTCCACTGTAAAGTTACTATCCATCCCACCCCCTTTTCCTTTCTGTACTCTGGGAGGAAGTCACTACGTGAAACCTACACTTGGATGGGGACTTATGTTTCCCCTACTTGAGTGTGAAGTATCTACATAATTAATTTGGAAGTTTTCTGCAAGAGAAGTTTGTTTTCTCTATATATATTATTTATCCAGTCATTTATTTGTGTCAGCATAAGCTCATGGATATTTATATTATTTGGATTGTAACCCAATGCTACTTTATTTTTTTGTTCAAATTGTGCCGTCTTGGCTATTGAGAGCTCTTTCTGTTGGCTCCTATGTTTTTTTTGACATGCCCAATGTGGTTTTTTTTCTTAAATTTTTTGAGCATTTCTTTACTTTTTGGCAGTTCAAGATACTCCAGGCTCATTTTGTATATTTATTGTCCTAGTACTAGAATCAGTTGTTTCTCCAAGGAGTCTTGGTTCCTTTTAATAGACAATAGTATTGCAGACCAAGATCTGGGTGCTAGATGTCTTTATAGCTTTTGAGGTATTGCTGCTTCTAGGCCCTCTCAGCTGACAGGACAAGAAATAAATGGTATTATATGTGTGTATACTAAACCTCATATATATATGTGTATGTGTGTGTATATATATATATATATATATATATATATATATCCATCTATATGTGCATTAATACTGAGTTTATATTGAAGTCTTCAACTTCGGTCTTTTACAAGATGGATTTTTGCAGCCTTACTTATCTGTAATTCTTACTTGAACAGTGAGAAACCTGGGCTCCCACTATGTACTTAGCTTTTCAGTTCTAGTATCTGGATTTTTCCACCACATAGGAAACAGTTTTATGAATGAGCATACAATGCTTAAGGGAAACTCCTTTTGCCTTCAGTCTCACAGATGCCACTTAACAGACCCTGAAGTTGCACAGGTCAGCACCTTTCCTTCTCACCACCTTCAGTGAGGCAGTTTCATGTATTCATGACAGTTCGATTCTCTTGTGCAAATTTGAATTCCTTCCTGAGATTTCTTGGCCTCTTCATTTTTTAAAAATTGTCTACATTGAATCACTCTTCGTGTTGTAAAATTGTAAGGATTTGGAGAATAATGTCATGTATCTACCATTACAGTATCATACAGAACAGTCACTCTGCCCTAAAGATTCCCTGTGCTTCACTGGTTTAATCCACTACACCCCAGCCCCTTCAGACACAGATAGCCACCAATCTGTTTACCTTCTCTAGTTTGTCTTTTTCAGAATATCATATAATTGGAACATATAGTATGCAGCCTTTACAGGATGGCTTCTTTCATTTAGCAATATGTATTTAAGGTTGATTTATATCTTTTCATGGTTTGAGTATTCATCTTTTATCAGTGAATAATATTCTACTCTGGACAAACCACAGTCTGTTCATTCATTCATTCACTTATTGAATGACATATTGGTGGCTTCTAGTTTTTGTTAATTATAAATTAAGTGGCTGTAAACATTTACTTGCAGCTTTTCCTATACTCATAGTTTTCCAACAAGTTGAGTAAATACCTAGGAGCATGATTCCTGGATTGTATGTTAAGAATATATTTAGTTTTGTAAAAAACTGGCAAACTTTTCCAAAATGACAGTATTATTTTTCATTTTCACCAGCAATAAATAAGAATTCTTATTGCTTTGTTTCCTTGCCAACATTTGGTGTTGTCAGACTTTGTTTTTGTTTTTTGGATTTTAGCCATTTTAATAAGTATGTGGTAGTATCTCATTGTTGTTTTGATTCAAAATTCCTTGATGATAAACTCTATTGAGAATCTTTTCATATGGTTATTTTCCATCTGTTTAGCTTCTTTTTAACAGGGTGTGTGTTAAGATTTTTTGCCCACTTCTTAATTGGTTGCTTGTTTTGTTATTTGAGCTTTACGAGAATTTGCATTTTTGATACAAATCCTTTATCAAACATATGTTTTGCAATTGTTTTCTCATAGTCAATTGCTGTCTTTTCATGCTTCTTAACAGTGATTTCACAGAACAGGAGGTTTTAATTGAAATAAAGTCCAATTTACCAATTTGTTTCTTTTGTTGTGCTTTTCATGTTGTATCTAAAAACTCATGATCAAACTCGAGGTCACCTAGATTTTCTTCCATATTTTCTTCTAGAAGTTTTATAGTTTTTCATTTTACATTTAGACCTACAGTCCATTTTGAGTTAATTTTTGTGATTGTATCTAGAAGCTTTTTTTTTTCCATTTGGACAACCAATTATTCTAGCACCATTTGTTGAAAAGATTCTTTTCTCCATTGAATTGCTTTTGATCCATAAATCAATTGACTATATTTGTGTGGGTCTATTTCTGGGCTCTCTATTCTGTTCCAATGATTTATGTCTTTTTTCCCCCATTAATACCATATTGTTTTGATTACTGTAGTTTTATAGAAAGTCTTAAAGTCATGTAATATTGACTCTCCAACTTCAGTATTGCATATCCTGGGTCTTTTGTCTTTTGATATAAACTTTTTTGTTGTTGTTGTTTAATGTTTTTATATTTCACTTACAATTGGCATACAATATTATATTAGTTTCAGGTATTAGAAATTTATAAAACCTACAAAGTGATCACCCCAGTAAGTCTACTATCCATCTGACACCATATAGAGTTTAACAATATTATTGACTATATCCCTAAGCTGTATTTTACATCCCTGTGACTGTTTCTATAACTGACATTTGTATATCTTAATCCCTTCCCCTTTTTCACCTATTCCTCCCAAATCTCCCATCTGGAAACCATCAATTACTTCTCTGTATCTATGAGTTTGTTTCTGTTTGCTCATTTATGTTTTTTTTTTTATATCCCACATATAAGTGAAATCATGTGATATTTGTCTTTCTCTGTATGACTTATTTCACTTAGCATATTACCCTCAGGTCCATCCATGTTGTCACAAATGGCAAGATTTTTATTTTTTTCATGACTGAGTAATAGTCCATAAACTTTAGAATGAGTTTGCCAATATCTGTAAAATAGCTTGCCTGGATTTTGATCAATATTGCATTGAATGAATCATTTGAAAAATCTTTGGAAGAATTAATATCCTAAAAATATTAAATCTTCCTATCCATGAACACAATATTTCTTCATTATTTAGATCTTTTATTTCTCTTATTAGGGTTTTCTACTTTTCTGCATATGGACTCTATACATATCTTGTTAAATTTATAAATATATATATTATTTTTGTTTTATTGTTAAAAATAGTGTGTTTTTTAAATTTTAAATCATTCGTTGGAATTGAAAGATGGCATTGGTGAAGGGGTGAGGGAGGAAGGGAAGGGTAGAGAGAGGAGGGAAGGATGGAAGGAGAGATTGATTTAGAAGAATTAGATCACAAAATTGTAGGGCTGGCAAGTCTAAAATCTATAGGGCAAGCTGTTAAGATAGAAATTCAGGTTAAGAGTTGATTTTGCAGTTAAGTTTAAAATTCACAGGCAAGGCCGGCAGGCTAGAAACTCAGGCAGGGTTTTTATGTTGCCATCTTGAGGCTAAATTTCTTCTTTGATAAACCTCAGTCATTGTTCTTAAGGTCTGTCAACTGATAGCATGAAGCCCACTCACCTTATGGAGGGTGATCTGCTTTATTCGCATTCTACTGATTTAAATGTTAATCACATCTTTTAAATAATGCCCTTATAGATAGCAACATCTGGACTAGTATTTGACCAAACAGCTGGGTACTACAGCTTAGCCATGTTGACCCGTAAAATTAACCATCACATTAGTGTGCACTCTAATTTTATTTTCTGGAAAAGATTGAAAAAAGTTGGTATTATTTCATTCTTAAATGTTTGATAGAATTTACCAATGCAAAATATGACCCTGGCACTTCATTTTTTGTAACATTATTAATTGTTGAAATTCTTTAATAGATATAGACCATATAGACCTCTTGAGGTTATTTCTCCATGAGTGAGTTTTAATAGTTTGTGTCTGGTAAAAAATTGGTCCATTTCCTCTAAGTTCTCATTTATGGGTATAGAGTTGTATGTCTTATCCTTTTAATGTCCATGAGATCCATAGTGATGACCCCTCTTTTATATCTGATATTAGTAATATCCGTTTCTCTCTTTTTTCCTTTATTAGTCAAATAATCCATTTTCCCCCTTCTGTACAGTTTCATTAACTTATGCTCTAATTATTCTTTTTTTTCTTAATTTACTATACATTGTCTGGTTTTTTAAAATGGAACTTACCACTTAACACTGCTTTTGCTATATTCCACAAATTTTGATGTTGTATTTTCATTTTCACTTAGTTTAAAATATTTTAAAATTTCTCTTGAGACTTCTTTGAACCACGTGTTCACCAAATATTTTGAGATTATCCCGCTTTTATTAATTGATTTCTAGTTTAATTCATTGTGGTCTGAAAACGCACTTCATATGATTCCTACCTTTTAAAATTTGTTAACTTATATTTTATGGACCAGAATGTGGTCTGTCTTGTTCCATGTGAGTGTGATAAGAATGTATATCCTGATGATTATTTTAAATTCCCATTTGGATAATTCCAAAATAGGTGGCATATTTAAGTTTGATTCTGATACATGTTTTATCTCTTCAAACTGTGTTTTTTCTTACCTTCTAGAATGACTTATAATTTATGTTGAAAGTTGTACATGATATATTAGATAATAAAAACAAATAAATAGGCCCAATGTGAGGTTTTACATTAACCTATGAGTTGGGTGTGTTTAATGCATCATGGAGCTGTGGATGCCAGGAGCTTCAAATTCCTCTGGTGTCTTTGTTCCACCTTCTGTTCCCACAAATCTGGTGTCCAGGTTTCCCTAGGAAACCCTTCTCTAGTAGAGTCTGTGCCTTGCAGCTCTTGGACCTGTGCCCACTGGGACTGTGCTGGGTGCCGTGGATGTGGCAGCAAAGAGTAGATGAGAGAATGTGTTCTGTAATCTCCCTATTAGGTCTCATTCTTTTAGTGGCCTTATCTTTCTGGGCTTGACCCTAACAAGTATGTCTTCCTTCACCTCCCACTTCCTTAGATGAGACAGCAAGGCTAATGGGGGCCAGAGCCACCTAATAGCCCTACCTTCTGCTTAGATGGGTTAAGGTTCTGATAGTGTTTTTCCACTACAAAGTAGGTTTTTGTTATAGAGAACGTTCTGCATGTATTTTAAAGTGTTTAC
Organism: Cynopterus sphinx; assembly: GCA_030015415.1. Classification (NCBI taxonomy): domain Eukaryota; kingdom Metazoa; phylum Chordata; class Mammalia; order Chiroptera; family Pteropodidae; genus Cynopterus; species Cynopterus sphinx. The sequence continues at coordinate 29,294,320 of CM057387.1, read as the reverse complement.
GTTTCCCTTTCTCATGCAAGAATTATAAAGTGATTTTTTTTTTTTTGGCTCTTCACAGTGAGAATCTGGTGGATACCTGATGTGAAAACCCACAAACTTGTAGCCCACCCAAGAGTGCAGCCCGCTGGAGTGTTTCACTCTCAAGTTAGTCCATAGTTGGCTTCCAGCAATTCATCAAAATTAACATTTAAATATTCCTACACCAGGCTCCAGGGCCTTCTGCTCTGGGGAAGCAGAACCCTGGCTGTAATTCTCTGAATTCACCTGTCCAGATTTTGTGGTGGTGATTTGCCCTGCAACCTCAATTTTCTGTTAGCACAAAAAAAGTTGTTGATTTTCAGTCGTTCAGCTTTTGTTGTTGTTGTAAAGATGGCAATGATGACTTTCAAGATTTTTACATGTTTGAGCTAAAACCAGAAAACATTGGGAGAATGAGACAAGGAAGTAAATCAAAGTTAGATGCACATTCAAAATTTTGATTTTTAGTCTCAAAAGGATTTTCAGCTGTGTCCTACTTTTCTTTTTCTCTCATCGAATAAAGAAGGCTGTGAGCAAACAGCGTAAGACTTTGCTGTTCAGCCATGGAGATGGTTAGACATCAATTCACCTAATTTGAGGTAATTAAAAATCAAAGAAAACAGATTTTGTAGGCTTTCCTCAAATGTACCATGGAGGGAGAGAGAGAACTGTTCATATTACCTGTGCCATATTATATCTGGCTGTCTTAGTAGATGGCCCAAGCTAGAAAACTTCCTGTTCTCATTTGTTAGCATTTTTTAAGATGAATTTATTTATTAATTGCTAAGCCTTGGTCATTGCTCTATTTTTCACTATATAGACAAGATACTTTTCTTTCTGACCCATTTGAGAGTTAGTTGTAGCCATCTTAATGTTTTTGTGTGAATCTCCAAAGAATAGAAATTCTCCTGAATGACTACAATAATCACACTCAGGAAATTTAATGTAGGTTCAATATGATCATCTAATATCCAGTTCATTTCAAATTCTCCTTGTTTTCTAATCAAATGCATTTAATTGGCATTAGTCTTTAGTTTTTTTCAATCTAGCATAATTGCCCAAACTTTCCTTCCTTCCTCCTTCCCTCCTTCCTTCCTTCCTTCCTTCCTTCCTTCCTTCCTTCCTTCCTTCCTTCCTTCCTTCCTTCCTTCTTCTCTCTCTTTTTGGTGGTGGAGGGTTTTTATTATTATTATTATTATTACATTAAAATTTTTAAGAATTCAGAACATTTTTCTTTTCAGAGAGTGTCCCTAAGTTCAGATTTTTCTGATTGTTTTCTGATGATTCTTTTCACGTTAAACATCTCAGGCAGAAATAATGCATTTTTTTTATATCTTTTTAAGGAATTACTTCAGAGACCAGGACATCAATTTTTTACCTCCATTGGTGACATTAAATTTGATTAATTAAAATTTGGTAGTGTCCATTATATTTTTCCATTGTAGAAGAATCATTTAAAATTTGAAATTAGTAAATAATTGGTGAAGAAACATTTTGAGATGCTGTGAATCTTTTGTTTCCCAACCTTCTTTCCCTCAATAGTTTAAATATCCATTGATCCACTGAATCCATTGTTATTCTTTGGCTGTATAATGGTGGTGATTTTTTTGTTGTTGTTTTTTCTCTGTTTATTACTTGGTATTCATCTATAAAATAGAGCTTTGTGGTCTCATACACACACATACACATCTATATATATTTATCTATCAGTAAGTGTGTGTGTATGTACTGGACATTGGAGGAATTTTGAAGTCCCTGGTACCTATAGCTACAGAATTATCAGCATGGATTCACAGGCCCTTTATAATTAAGTCTATCATAATCCACTCCTGTAATTTTACATTTTTATACTCAGACATACTCTAATTTGGCTCATGATTATCCCTTAAAGCTTGCTCTTGCATCTTTTTGACAGGCTTTAAATGAATTCTTATTTCCCATTGCAATGAGAAGTTTCAGGTTTGCTTTGTTATTTCTATATGAAAGATTTAGAATCAGCCATTTCTCAAAGAGCCCAGGTTCCTTTTAGTGGGAAAAGTATTTAAGTTTTGTTTTAATTTTTTCAATTACAGTTGACATTCAGTATTATATTAATTTCAGGTGTACAGAGTAGTGGTTAGATGTTTGTATAACTTATGACATGATCACGGGGGAAATATACTCAGAAATCAGGATCTGAGCCCGTTGCTGCTGGGGTGTCATTGATCTTAGCCCCCTTCAGTGGACAGAGCTAGGACATATTTTAAACTTACGAGTTTGTACTAATGTCTCTAATCCAGCACTACAATTCGTCCTCCTCTTCCTACATTCTGTATTTGTATCTCCCTTCTCCCATAATGAGAAGCAATACTATATAAATAAGTGCAGAGATAAAGCATCCGTATAGTTACTCGTTTGCTCAAATCTGTAATACACACATTAGTAGTTACAGAGTTTCTACATCAATACTACAACCACAACAGATCTCCCAATAAAGTTCGAAACGGCTTTGCTGTCCTTTTTTGTGTTTAGAATAAATCTCAATGAGGGTATCAAGAGTAATGAATTCAAAGTTACTTGAACAAATTGTGTTTGTGTATGTGTGTGTGTGATTTTGACATCTATAAAGGTGAGATCATTTGTCTGTGTTTAAATTTAATTTTATCTTTCTTCCCATCTTTGTCAACTTATTTTGATTGTTTCAACATGTAATGTCTTAATATAGAATCAAAGGCAAAAGTATGTAAAAAAGTGTACTCAGAGAGATGTCCCACTTCCTTCCCCAGCTCTTACACCCTGTTCCAACCCATCCCCTCTTAGTTATTAGTTGGATAACGAATTTCATTATTTCTGGGTTGTTTAGCCTTTCTGCATTTTTTTCTACAAAGATAATGCACATGTTCTTATCCTATGTTTTTTATATTTTACAGAAAAGGTAAAATACTATGTATAATCTTTTGCACCTTGCTTCTTTCCACTTAAAGACATATATCTTGAAGATTACTCCATATTAGTTTATAAATATCCTCCTTGTTTATTTTTATAGATCCATATTCAACTATAATTTTAAGACTAGGCATTTAGTTTATTTCCAAGTATTTTGCTATATAAAAATGCCTCAATGAATAATCTTGCTCCTATGGGTTTTTGTTTTTGATATTTTTGCATAAGTTCCTGAAAGTGAGATTGCTGGCTCTAGCCCTTTTTCCTCCCCCTTTCACTAGACATGAATGCTTAAGCTCAATTTTGAAAGCAGATTTTTTTTTTGGTCTGTGTTATGGTGGGGTGGGGAGGATATAAGAATATTTTGGTTATACAAAATGGTCAAAGCTGAGGCCTTGAGGAGTTAAATTCTTAAGTGTAATAAGTAACATGTTTAACTTACCTTTTATAGAACTACATGGGGAGACAGGCCTAAAATTGGGAGTAACGAGGAAACCAGATTTATTCTCTCTCTGGACCTCAAAACAAAAGCCTGGAAACCAGCAGGTTTGCCACATGGTCAACTCCAAAGTGCTATTTGCTATTCATATGGAATGGAGCTTGAATAATATCCCCTGGAGTTATGATATGTGACAGCCCTGGGAAGTGGATCTCCAGAGAGGCCTGTTAGGTGCTTGGGGCACTGAAGCAGGGGTATCACTAAGGACTGGAGAGGTTAGGAGCATCTGGACAGCAGCAGCAAAGTCTGATTGGGAGCAACTGGATGAAGTCGACTCCATTCAACTCAGTTCTTTGGCACGTACTGTATACAAGGCCCTGCAGGATACAAAGGAAGTGCTCAATGAGCACTTAGTAATCCCACAGACTATAATGTTTGTTATTTCAGTCAGTGTTAACAAGCTTGTCGTTAGGTAATATTAGTACCCAATCATATAGATGGGGGAGCTGAGATTCAGTGTATTTCTAATATGTCAGGTCAACCTGCTTTCACACTGCAGTTGAGCTCCTTACCAGGCATGTGATCTTGGGTAACTGAAGTAATTAGAGACTCAGTTTCCTCATCTGTGAAAAGGGAATGATAATAGGGACATTGGCTACATGGGCTAGAGCAACCTTGCACATCAGCATCTGGGGAATATTTTAGAGATGTGTGTTCTCAGGCCCCACCTCAGAACCAGAACCTCAGAGTTTGGGTCCACCGACTAGTGTTTTAATGAGCCCTCCAGCTGATTCTGAAGCATCCTGGAGGTGGAGAACCAGCGGTGTGAAGGTGAGAAGCATGGGCTCTGGAACCTGGCTCCATGATTTGAATCCTGGTAAAGTTCTACTTTTTAGCTGTATGACTTCAGTTAATCTGTGTCTAGTTTTATTCACTTATAAGATGGAGGTAATAATAGTACCAACCTCATCGAGACTTAATGTGTATTTAATGTACATAATAATGAGGATTTAAATAATAGTGTCTGCCATGTAGTGAGTTATGGTTGAGTATTGTATAGCTGTTTGTCAAACAGAATAAAATAAAAGGCTGTTGGGGGAATTTAGATAATATTTGTACCTTGGGCTTGGTGCATAGTAAGTGCTCAACAAATGTTAACAGTTGTTATTGTTAGCAACAGTAACGTCATAATAGTAATGTCAAAATGACTTGTTCCGAAGTCCCAGAGCCAGTCAGGTATGGCACGAGGCCTGGAAGGAGCCATGTCCATTTCTCAGAGCTATGCTTTCACCATTTTTACACTGTGTCCCCCATGAGCTAGGCTCTGCTTTCAAGGGGACATAAACATAAGCAGTCCATGCTGAGCAGGCAGGCATCATGAGAGAGATAGACAGATGCAGCCAGAGCTGTAGGGGAGCGAGGGCCTCAGAAGGAGGATTTCAGTACAGAGGAGTGGAGGGAAGAAGTCAATGACCTGCCGGGTCAGAATTGAAAGAGACACATCATTTCAGTTGGAAACACTGAAAACATTATCTCGAAATTGCCGAGCACATTCAATGGCTGGGATTGCTGTGCTAATGTGTTAATAATAATTCTGCAGTTAGCATTCAAGGCCACTTAAATTTTAAAGAGTCATTTTATGGAAAGTTTTAATTAGCTCTGGATTGTAACTAACATTCTCCTTAAAACTGTTGTGGTGTTTGATTAGGTCTAGGTTCCAGTGCCTGGAAATTAGAGCTGGATTTTACTCAGTGCTCTGCCTTTGGGTTCAAGGCAGTTCATCTTGTCTATGCCTAAGTGTGAGCTTATGTAGCCAGACATTTTGCCCACCGGAGATCAGACCTGAGTGTCCTCTCATCCTCTGTGCAAAAGGAGAAGCGTAGCCGAGCCACTCAGGGATGAAGGTTGGTCTGATCCCTGACTGCGGCCCCTGCCTCTCTCCTCCCTCAGCTGGCATTCCTCCTCCTAGAGCCCAGATGCCCTGTCTGGTCTTCTGAGGACAGCTGCACCATCCAGTGTCCTGCCGTTCCTTCACCTCTCATCTAAAATCCCACCTTGGTGCACAGGCCCCGCTCTGTTCACTCTTCTCTTTTGCATCGTGGCACAGTGGGACCAACTCGAATAAGCTCCTGGTGGGTCTGGGCTTGAAAACTGGCTTTGCCACATGGAAACTGTATACCTGAGGTTTATTCATCTCAGACTCAAATTTTCTCATCTGTAAAAGGGGGGATACCTCACAGAGTTACTGTGAGGTTTAGGCACATAGTTAATATTCAAGAGGCAATACTTATCATCATCCAATCGCTGCCAGCCCTTCTACCATCTGTTCTGCCTGTGTCTTTCTTGAATTACTTTGTGGTGTCTTTCCTCCAGTACTTGAGGGAGTGGACCTGGCTGACTTTTTTGAAGTCCCTCATACTGCTCCCCTACCTACTTGCCTCCTTGGTAGACAGATTTTCCTGTTGACTGGAAGACCCTCAGCATGTGAGCACCCCTGTTACTGGTGGACTTGGGGTTCTTGCAAGTTGCTCAGGCTCATGATGGGGGAGTATAAAATGGCTCTGATGTAGCACTTAAGCAGATAGAAAAATAACTGTGGTGGTGTGGACAGCCCAGGCACGAGGGCTGGTTGATGCAGCTCCTGTATCTGTGTATTTGAGGGTCAGGGAGGCTCACAGGAAGTCGAGGGATTCTGAGGGGCAACACGAACCTCACTCACACCTGTGATGGGGCAGCAGGGAGCAGAGAGCCAAACAGAGGCATACGTACATGGAAATCACCAGCAGGGAAGGATGTGGCTTCAGGCAGCTGTCCTGCAGGGGATCCCAGGGCTCCAGGTGGCGGAGTAAAGAGGGGAAAACCAGAAGAACAGAGGGGAATGCAATGACTGTCCTTGAGTTTCTTCCCTGCAGTGGGTCACCTCATACCTCATGCCTGTCTTTCTGCTTGTTCTGGCTGCACACCTCTTTCAAATGTGGCTGTGAATTTTTGAGACCTCAAGCTCTGATTTGTTAGATTCTGAAAATTGGGCCCCTGCCCTGTGCCTGAAGCTAAGTGTAAACATGAAGAAAATGTGACCTTTGGAACAACCCTGACCTGACTTTGAATCCAACCTCCAGCATCTACCAACCTATTGAACAGGTCACTTCATTTCTTTGCCTCAGTTTCTTATCTGTGAAGTGGGCAAGATAGAACTTATCTTTCAGGTGTGAGGTTTCTCTGTTAAGGCATGTGGAGCATAGTGCCTGTTGGACGAATAATAGCTATCTGGTGCTCCATCACATTGGTGGCTCTGGTAAGGTCTTGGCCTAGACGATTCAGTGAATTGTTCAAGGCGTGACAATAACCCCAAATGACGAAGTCTCTTCTTTTTTTTCAGCTAATTTAGTCAACCATCTATAGCTAATTCAACGAGTTCTAATTCACCAATGGATAAATTGTCCTCATCATAGGCTTAACCATGCAGCTAATATGGTTTTGAGATAAATTGATTAACAAAACCATAATTGGAGCTCAATAAATGAGATAAATTTGGAAGTCTGTAAGATCAACCAGCAGTCTAGAAATGACCACTGGCAACATTCAGTTACTCAATTCATTTAGCAATATTTCAGCAAATTTTTACTGTGTGTCTCCTTTATGCATGCCGGAGCTAGGACTAGATCTCTTTTGTCAGAGTTGGATACCAAGGGAATGCCAGCGCAGCTGCAGTCATTCCGAGTAGAATTTAATTAGGGAGGGTGACTTCTGTGGGGTCAGAGCTAGAGCAGAGAGATTAAAGCCAGTCAGGAGGTGGAGACAAACTGAGGAAGGAATCAGAAGGTAAAGCCAGGAAGCTACAAGGGGTCGAGCAAAAGGTCCAAAGGTCGTCCCCACCTGCCAGAGGTGGGGACAGAGCAGGAATGGGAACAGTGTAGATAATAGTGATCAGGCGAAGACCAGAGTCTGTGTGTGTGGTGGTGGTGGCTAGGTGAGGGCTGGGACTGGAAGGTGGAAGAGGGAACACACAGCCTCCTTCGTGGCCGGCTGGGGAAAGGTACATCTGTGCATGTGCGGTGAGTCAGAGTGACGTGTAGGGACCAAACCTCTGACTTGTTAAAATCAACATAAAACACTACATTTTCAAGTCAACTGTAGGCTTCACAGCTGTGAGCCTACCAGCCTTCCACTGAGGATAGGTAATTGCACAGCCAAATGCGTATGTGTCTGTTTTCCTTGATTTTAATTGTGGTCTCAGCACTTAGCCCATGCCATCTAAATGTACTGCACACCATATTTTCTGAGCAGGGCCATCTCTCATGCTTGCTCGGCTTGCCAAGGTCAGTTCCCAGCACTAGATGTGTGCCTCTTCCAATTGGCACAAAAGAGCTGTATGTAACTTACTGAAAGTCTCCACTCCGTGTTCAGTTTATTGTCCAATTCCATTTGGGCTTATAATTTTTTCCTAATAAAAATATTATCAGTCTCCATGCAAATCCTGGTACCTCTCTTTCCTCTGGTAGCTATGGCTACAAACAGATGCAGAGTAGACTGCATCTTCTCTAAAGGGTTTTAACAGGGCCTTGATAACCCCCATCTACCCTGTGCAAACAAAGCTCAGGCAAGAAGTGTTCGAACCTCTGTACATTTCTTCCCTCTTGTATAATCAGTTGACATTCTTCTAGTTCAGCCCTTGAGTGCATTTGCTCCAAATGGTAGCTAACAGAGGCTATTTCACCCATGTAGGATCTTTATGTCAGAATCTTTGTCCTTTCTCAGAGGGTTGTCTATTATTTAAAGGAAAGAAAGTTTGTTGAGTGATGCCAAATTGTTCTGTCTTCATTTCTGAAAAACCAAGCTCCAGAAAAGCTGTCAGTTTGAGGAAGTCCCAATAAAAGTTCCATGGAAAATAAAATATTCTCTAGCAATATGTCTTAGAATCCAATTGGTACCTAAGTATGCTCTAAACTTCTTCTGACATTTGACTTCATTGCAGCTGGTTGATCAGGAATTATATCTGTCACTGAAATACTGGTTATACAGGCATACCTTGGAGATATTGCAGGTTCAGTTCCAGACCACTGCAGTAAAACCAGTCATAATCTTTTTTGCTGGCAGAGGGTCTTGCCTTCAGTTTGTAAAAAATGCAACTTCTGTGAAGTACAATAGAGTGAAGCACAAGACCAGGAATGCCTGTACTCAGGGAGCTGGTGGGACTATAGGAGAAAATTTAGAGATCTCTAGTTTCTTTATAGTTTTTTTTTTTTTTTGAGCTTCTCTTTCTTTATGTGAAAGAGAATTTCACTTCTTGAATCCATTTTACTTATTTATTTTTTATTGTTTATTATTATCATTTATGCCTACAGCACCTGGTCTTCCTAAGTGGTCTTGCATCCGAGTGCTAACCAGGCCCAACCCTGCTTAGTTTCTGAGATCAGACGTCGGGTTTGTCCAGGGTGGCATGGCTAGAGACCATGGACCGTGGTTCCACTGGGGCATGAACCCAGGACCTTCTGCGTGTAAAGCAGACATGCTAACCACTACACTATGGAACTACGTCCACTTGAATCCATTTTAGAAGTGCCTCTTACAAAAGAAAGCTTTTCTAATAGATCAGTTTCCCAACTAAACTTGTTTACATTAGAACCAAAGCAAAGATGGTGTGGAGGGTAAAGGAGGTCGTTAATTTGCAGGGAAATCAGTGTCTTTCCTATTTAGCTCTAGCTCTGAAGGTTACACAAGCCCAGAAGCTTCTGTATAGGAACATTTGTATGTGCCCATCAAAGATATTAGACGTCATCCATGAAGCCATTAATGCCACCTATTTAATATTCTGAAACGCAAGTGAACCTGCTCTTCTAAGGCAGCTATTATGGAGAGCTTAAGGAATAGAAAAACTTGGAACAATGCTTTCTTAGTGGTTCTGACTAGTGAGTGGGCATTTGAAGTCCTCTGGCGTGCACCTTAACCCCTTTGCTTTGAGTTAGAAGGCCGTTCCTTGCATAAAACATCTGTTGTTTCTTTTGTTTGCTGATGATTTAAGTTGGCCCACGACTGTTCTCTCTCAATGGTTGAAAACCACTCTAACAGCCCTGTTTCTCAGTTCATCTACTTTTCATTTAAATTCTTAGAATGTATTTTTAGAACAAGTATATTTAGAAGTAGGTTTTTGACATTTTCAAATATTAGAATTTGGAGCATTATTTTCTGTATCAAATGCACAATGGCAGAATGTACACTTAATTTCAAGAAGACTCATTAAAAGCTTCCATCTTGATACATAATTATTAAGAGTCAAAGTGTTCGTGAGTAGTCAAGCCTCACAATTAAAATTCTCCGTTTGATAAACTTTTGAAATAAAATGCCATTATCATCTAAAACCTCAATCATCTATGATAATGAAGCTCTCAATTAATTCTTTTGTTTTTCACAAGGAGATTAATAATGCTCGTTCATTTTTTTTAAGTAGCATCTGGAAGAGGCATACCATATACACCATATGTAACTATTCTCTTCCAAAGGGAGCAAGAAACAGATTTAGGCATATGTTTTATGGACAGCTAATATTTTTCTGCAGTAATTGTTCATGCTAATTATTTTTCTTGAATTGACTATGTTTGCAATAAGTTGTTATCTTTATGATTATTGCTAGTTTTGGGAAATTTTTTGAGAAATGAATGATGGTTAGTCTAAATGACCTTCCTTGCACAGAGTTAGTGTTTTCAGATAAATGCCACATTAAGTGGATAATTGTGATCTGATCTTCATCCTTAATAGCTTCTGGTCCAGCTGCTGCTTTAGAAGTCTTGAACACTGAAGCTAAATCCTATAAGTGTTAAGAATGCATTGGAACCTAATGGGTAAGTCCTTACGTTTATGTGGAATATTATCTTGGACATTATCATGACTTTAACTTAGGTGGCCAGTTGTGACAATAGGATGGTCTCTGCTTTTTCCAAGGTAGCGATCCATCCTGGAGGCCAAGAACAAATTGATACCTCATTTGCCTACAGGACCCATGGCAAAAAATACAATAGCCTAAGGTGATATTTGATCATCTCTCTATATAAACTCAATGACCACAGTCTTTATGATCAAGATCTTCCTTCATAATTTAAATTTATTTTTTATCTTGTTTTGTTCTTGGTTGCAAAAATAACTAGGGAATAAGTGCTCAAGCTCCATCAATCACTTATAGCCATTGAGAAAGGGAGATTATTTATAGAGAAAATTCACATAGCTAACAGTATATATTGATTACCTATTCAGCAGACCCTTATGTTCTCATTGAGGAAACCACTCATGACATAATCAAGTATAAATTAGATATAATCAAAATGTCTGGCTCTACCATCAGCAAAATGAGCCTAGGGTCCTAGTATTTCGCAGGTCTCACTTTTCTCCCTAATGTACCACCACCACAGCAACATTCAGCAAATAGACGAGCCATTCATTATGCCAGACCCTGCAGAGCACAGTTGTAAATAACACATTCATTTCTTGTGAGCAGTCTCCTGAAGGATATCAAATAGCTAATGACAAACGAAAGGGTAACAACAGTACGGGGTGGTGGCGTGGTTACTCTGTGGGAGACACAGTGAAATATCTGATCACAGAGAGGTACACCTAACCTAGCAAGGGGAGGTGGAAGACTGCCTGGTAGAAGCAACATCAAAATCGAGTTTTGAATGATGAACAGGAGTGAAGTGAATGCTAGATGAGCTGAGGAGGCTGCAAGGACAGGGGAGGAGTCTAGAGAGTCTGTTCTGGGTTCTAGACAATGCAAACACATATATAAGTCTGGAGGCCGAGAAGAGGAATGCACATTTTGAGCACAGTAATGGAAATGAGTTCAGTGTGGCTGGAACAGAAGGTGCAGGTAGGAGCTGAGGCCATAGAGCTGGAGGTTGGGCCGTTATGCTGAAGGAAGAGGGTGCTAGGAGGGGAGCAATGTGATCAGATGTGCATTTTAGAAAACACACTGTCAGCGATGTGGACTATGATTAAAGGAGGGCAGGGGAGGCCCATAAAAATCCTGGAAATATTATCTGAAACTAAGAATGGGGCCCACTTTCCCATGTTTCTGCAAGCAAAAGCCATTTTGGGAACCAAGTCAACAATTCAAGAGTGTTTTCAGTTATCCTGGAGCAATATCGTCATCTACTTCCTATGAGAAAAATGCTGTTTGCCATAGCTGAAAAATGTTCAATTGGTAGTTCTTTAAGAAAAACTACTCAGTTTGCTAAAATTTAAATACCCACAGAGTAAAAACAAAAGCAGCCAATAAGAAATGTGTCATTGAAATTGAACAGAAGCTAGAGAAGTCCCATTTCTTGTTCTTTTTATCTTTTCAAAAGCATTGCTCCATGGTAGTTTACCATGTTATCATTCATCCTTTGTATCATTAAAATTTGGGAAAAATGCTTGAAACGGTCACAGTGAGCCAAGCAACATGTAGAAACTAGAAATGCATTTGAGGAAATTAGAAAATAAAACCCTTAAGGAGAAGTATTCAACATTTCATTAAACATAAAGATGATGCTAAAAAAGAAACAATTCTTCCTGACTTCAGGAATTGTTGACTACTGAAATGTCATCATCAATTAGGCCTTTTTTGAGTGCTCTGTGGTGGTGTAAAACCAGTTACTCCAACAGTTCCTGTCCTTAGAACCAGAGACCACTAATGTGAGCAGACAAAGCAAAGGCCAGTTTTGAGTCAAACATATATTCAAGCAGGTACCGGTTTTAAAATAGAGTAATTGGCAATGACTTATTCATTCATTCATTCATTCATTCATTCATGCCAGTCCATAGCATGCACAAGGCAGGGGGTGTTGGGGAGGTGCCAGGAGAACAGGATGTGGGCCATGCTCATGGTAGGCTTAGTTATAGTTTGGTAGAAATGTCGAGTCATGGCCTTCAATGGCAAAAAAAAAAAAAAAAAAAAAAAAACCATAGAAAATAGTGAATATCAATAGAGACCATGTTTTCAGTAAAAGTAGGTGAGGTAAATGGTGGGGAGTAATACGTAGAAGGAGGACGAAAGTAATAGCAGTTAACATTTTTCTGGACCAGATACTATATATTTAGTGTATATATGTCTTATCTTAAAAAATAGATTTCATGGGGTAGGGATTATAATTACTCATCTTTTAACATGAGGGAACTAAGAGTTAGAAAGAGTTAATAGTTTACTGGTCTGGGGCCTTGGCTGCTGTTAGCAGTGGGGAGCATTGTGATACCTGTTGGACTTCATGGTACATCATTTTACTTGTAGTCTATCTGGAGTTGAGGTAGGAAGAGATTATGAGTTTAATTTCAGGGTTATGAGGACTTTACTAGGCCAAGGAACCATAAGAATTCTATCTATATTCTTCAAATAGTAAGACTGAAAGCCAGAGCATAGTGCAGATGAGTTATAGGGTCTCTTCTGGTGTGGTGCAGGATGAGCAGTGCAGATGATGGGGGCTCTGGGATTCTCAAAATGCTGAGGAGGCTTCTTGGAGGAGGTAGGGGTATAGATAGACCTTTGAAAATAGGATCTGGGCAAGAGGGAGAACAAGGGACTCCTAGGGAGGAAGAGAGCTGAGGAAATGAAAGCAGTCTTGATTCCACGGGAAGGGTCACACTGATTTCAGTTCAGGTAACTGAATGAAGACCTCTCTGTATCAGCGTCTGACTTGAGGTGGGTGAGGAGAACAAGATACAACATCATGAAGGCTGTACACCAGAGAGGATCTGGGTTAGGGGGGTAGAAAGGAGACATGATGTAGAGAAGCAGTCAGTGGTAGACAAAGAAAAGCTGAGCTGTGACCTTAGTCTCCCCTTGCCCCTCTCCACTTTGGGTATACATGGTGGCCATTTTCTTAGTGTGACAAATGCAGTTTTAAATCTCCCTCTCACCCCACCTGACTTCCAGGCAGAATGTATTCCTAAGACCCTTTGAGAACCAATAAAATTTCAGGGAAGTCAGAGGGAGGAAGTTGGAGACATTAAAGCACATCACTGATTTCTGGCTGTTTCTCTCTCCCACATTTCAGATTTACCTATGTGGGCTGTAGGTTTCCTCCCATCTCTGGTCGAATGCGCCAATGAACATGTTCGGTGTTGGAAAGCTTGGTACCGTCTGAACGTGGCACACCCCAGTGACAGGGCAGAGGAGAGAGGGCCAGTTGTTGAAGGTAGAACTTAGGATCTGGAGACCCTGGGTACCTGGGTACATTCTGGACATTGAGTTCAATCACAGCTGGGACATAAGAACAGGTTTTTATGAGAACTGATATATCAAGGAATTACTCTTGCTCTTCATCTGACTTATAGGAAAGCAGTTTGGAGGCAGGGTTGTGAGGAATGCGCTACACAAAGCAGGAAAGTGTGGACAGAAGGAAAAGGGACCAGTTGGATTCTCTAAGTAGCCCTCTGTCCTCCATCTGAAGTTTGGCTCTGTGGTATGTTGCTTGGATGTCATTGGCAGATGACCAAGAAATGCACTGAATTCTAAGAGCTCAGCTCTGTCTGCAATGGTGGTATCTCAGCTGGAATGACCCTGGTGTTCACGAGTGGAGTACACTATTGAGGTAGAAGACTGCTGACACATGCAACTTAGAAACACGGGATACATTCAGTAGGAGCATACTTCTCTCCTCAGATGTGCCTTTCAAAAGACCTTGGGGCAGCAGAAAATTTTTTTAGTCTCTCATGTGAACCCTGGAATAGTGAGGAGGCTAACCTTGCTGTGGGTGGGTTTGTGTTGGGAAAGTGGGAATCTATGCTTTCTCTTGTTACTGCCTTTTGACAGGTCAGATGTCTTCTTGGTCAATAAATTTGCTTTTCGAGACACCTGAGTGTCTCAAACCCCTTTCTTCCAGCCTTGCTGTCATTCTTTCACCATGGCCAGTTCTATACTCCCACTTAAGAGTAGTAGTCCGACTCCATGTGACGAGGAGCTGCCGTCTGGGCCAGTTTTCTGCAAAAACTATCTCAGCTGGGTTGATACCCAACACATGCCAAGTGTGCAGTAATTCTGGTTGAATTAAATAAAATATTGCCCCAGGTGGTGGGGACAAAAGTAAAAATAAAATCTCTCATGTTAAACACTTGGGTAGATTCATGCTTTTCTTATACAAAAATTAAAAATGTTTCCCTGTGCCCAAGATATCTTGTGAAATAAGTCAGTGGCGCAGTTCTGTTCCTGAAGAGCCCGTCGACTCTACAGAGTTAGTGTCCACATAGTGCTGTATTTTGATGTGGTAGAGAAAAAAAAGTCAACACAATTAGCAAAAGTGGCCAAGTGAGTTTTACTATTTTAGCTGTTATTTTTCTTCCAGTCTTCTTGAGCAAGTCAGTGGAGGATTAAGACAGAGCTAGAGATGGAGCAGTGATTAACAGAGAAGGAAAAGAATGATAAAATACATCCCAGGGTTGGGTAGAAATTACCAAGTCGGCTGTAAAAAAGATTAATTAATGTTATCCTGTCTAACGTAATCACTCTTCCTACCACTGTGAACTAAGAAATCAAATAAAACGTAAGTGAATAAAGTATAATCAAATCTATTTCTCTGAAATGTACTTTATACAGGATTAATACAAATTCCTGAACCATCTCTTTATTGAAAAGAATCCACATCTTCAGTAATTACTTTGGTATCACTGGAAAACTATTAAAATTTTCTAGTTAATTTTCTACCTCACATTATACATTAAAATCACTTCCAGATGAGCTAAAAGTTCTTAAAGAAAAAGTACTTAAAATTGGTATGTTATAAACGGGGAACAGAGCTGGCCTTTCCAAGTGTGACTCTGGAGAATGATCCCACCGAAGAAGTAGGGATGGAGGAGACTTAACTGGCTGCGTTGAGTTATTACTAAAGCTTCTTCATACAGAGAAGTCAGTAAAACTAAAAGGAAAATAATGAAAAAGGAAAAAGATACTCTTGCAACATATGACAAAGGACAAATTCGGGGGAAAATAATTTTTTAAAGAAATTTAAATACCTAATAAGTGTACACAAAGCTTTCAACTCCCCTAGTGATCATGTTAAAGCTATAGTAAAACAGAAAAGATTTTAAAAAATAATAATCTTAAGAAAAATAGAGTTACAGTCGCTGGTGCTGGGAAACAATCTTTCTGGGTCACAATCTGGGTCACATTTCAAATTTGGGTCTGTCTATTTTTTGACCTAGGAATTCCACATAGGAATTTATCCTGTGGAATAATAAAAGATTAGTGTATCGCTAATGTCTGCTGCACATTTCCTATGTTCAAGGCTCTGTTGTGCCAAGCAGTTTACCTACTTTACCCCATTTAATCTTCCCAGCAGTCCTATGAGGCAGGTCCTGTTATGTACTATTCTCTGTTCATTTGAGTAAAGTATCCCCCAACTAGTTGGTAATTAGAAAGTGAAATATTTGCTTCCTGTTAAGTATTGTTTTAATTATATAAAAAGCTTGAAACAGCTTAAAATTCTAAGATAGGGAGTTGTTAAATTACATCACAGCTATACAATGGAATTCAGCCATCTTGACATTGAAAACAATGGTGTAAATATTTTTGACATACAGATGTCTATGATGTAGTAAGTGTGAGAAATAGGTTACAAGGGATGGTATACACTATGATCTCATTTTTGCTTCAAAAATAGCTATCTGTATACTTTCCTGTGAATATACAGATATGATTTTATAAGCCTCGATGTGGAATATCAAAATATCAATAGAATTTATGTCTGGAAGGTGGGCTTATGTATGGCATCTATATTCTTTTTGTTTCTGAGTTTTTCTACATTGAACATATTTTTACTTGTTTAATGTATAAAGTTGCTCCCTATCTCAAAGTCTTTTTAAAAAATAGGACATAGTTAGTCTATATCTATGCTACCTTGAACAAGCCTGATCCCGTCTGATCTCAGAAGCTAAGCAGGGTCGGGCCTGATTAGTACTTGGGTGGGAGACCACCTAGGAAGACCAGGTGCTGTAGGCATAAAAAATAAAAAAATAAAAAATAAATAAGAGATTGTAAGCTGACAAGCTCCTTGCAATCTGTGAGGTCTAGCAAGGGGGTTGCCTCACCTAAAAATCAAACAAACAAAACAAAACAAAAAAAACACGAAAGTCAGTTAGTTAATAGTTGTTAATTTTTATCTCAAATGAAAAGTAGAAGATACAAGGGCCTTGAGCTCAGTGGACAGTAAATCAGGTCCAAGAGAAATAGGTTTCAGTTGGACTTTATATTTTCTTGACTAGAGGTGAGTAAAAATTGAAGTTACATGGCAGAGGTAGATTGTGGAGTGGCGTCGCTTTGGAAGAGGTTCTCTGAAGCTGAATTGCACAGTTGTTTACCCAAGTACCTCTGTCTGGAACAAAGGTTCTAAACTTTGGGCTCAGCGGGTCTGAACCAAATTAAGAGAATCCATGAATTTGGGTGGAAGGCAGCTGCATATTTATTTTCACTAATGCCTAGCTACAAATTGAATTTCCTTCAAATATAAATGTGGGCAACAAACCATCATTAGCAGCACCTCTGCCTTTGTCACCATAGACAGCCCAGATATATTCATGTCACATTACATGTGTTTATATTATTATTTATTACTTTGAAATTATGAGTTATTAGATCTTTACTCTTATTATTTAATGCAATAATAAAGAAGCATATACATTGCCATATCGCACTTTTAAAACACTTTGCTATTTCAATATTTTCTTTTCTTTTGGAATTATGCATATCTTAATTTAATGTGTGTAAAAATGGGGTTCTGAGAAGGGGGTCAGTAGACTGGGTAAGAGAGTGTGAGCCCAGCGGCTGACACACAGTAGGCACTTTAATATAGGTCTGTTATCTTCTTTCTTTGCCTTACCTGCCTCTTTGAAAGGCCAAAGGCAATCCCTGCCTATAAGCCAGTTTAAAAATTAGCTTATAATTGGCTTTTAAACATTTTTAAAAAATAATCTTTTCAATTACAGTTGACATACAATATTAGTTTCAGGTATACGAGATAGTGATTAGACATTTATATAAGTTACAGAGTGATCACCCTGATATATCTAGTACCCATCTGACACCATTCAAGTTATTACAATATTATTGACTATATTCTCTATGCCTTACTTTATATTTCCATGACGATTTTGCAACTGCCGTTTTGAACTTCTTAATCTCTTCCCCTTTTTATCCATTCCCCCAACCCCTCTCCCATCTGGCAACTGTCAAAATGTTCTCTGTATCTATGAATTTGTTTCTGTTTTGTTTGTTCATTTATTTTGTTTTGTTTTGTTTTTAATGACCATCTGTTTAATTGTATGCAATGAGGCCTTATCCAACTGACACATGTGTAAACAGATTATCCATTCACACATCTGCTGAGCATGCTCCAGGTACAAGGCCCATGGTGTGTGGTCCTTGGAGGCATGCAAACCATTTTCACAGAAGGTGGACAGCGAAAGGGGCATCTGAGCTTGATTTTGGAATGGGATGGCACACTTAACTCCTGGGTCCCTGTGCTTGTCTACTTTTTTCTTTGTAGAAGTTTGGCTTATTAAAGAACATCAACAAAAATGTACTAACCACTCCTTCTCACCTCATATTTGAGTTTGTTTTTCTGCCCCTTTTTCTGTTATGTCGTCACAGGCAGTGGGTGCTCGGTTACTGTTTGCTGATGAAGATAGTATGCATTCTAGTTTACACCTTCGATTCACATCCACTGATTTATACCACTGCTTCTTAAAGTCTGTGCCAAGAAACAGGGAGTGGATTTCTGAGACTGACCTCAACCTACCAAACCAGAACCTCTGAGAGCAGACTTCAGAAGCCTGAATTTTAAACAAGTCCTCACTCTTTCCTTTCTAGCCACTTCTCCAGCGATTTTTATGCACAGGAAAATTTGAAACAACTGTCTTACATGATTCTCATAGAAATCATATAAATTAGATAGGGCTAACACCATCAGTCCATTCTAGAAGTTCGGAAAATGAATATAGGAGAGCGTAGGTGGTTATAACACGTTTATATTGAGGCAGCTGGTAAAGGAGCTGGGCATGGAAGGGGAAATGTAAAGAAAATTCCTGTCAGCCAGAACCTGTACATTCAAGCCTAGAGGACGGGAAGAATAAGATGACATGGAAAGTCTGACGTTGGCACAAAAAGATGGCCCAGGAGAGTGGCTGCCATTAATATAGATGGGGTGGGCAAGGTGTTGGGTGTGAGAAGGAGAAAGTACAGTCAGTTCTCATCCTTCTTAAATTGCATATTTGCAAATTTGCCTGCTCACGGAAATGTGTTTGTATCCCCAAAAGCCACACTCAAGGTGGTTTTGCTGATATGCACAGACACACACAGAGCAGTAAAAAATTTTATTACCCAACATGCGTGTTTCCAGCTGAGATGGAGCAAAGCAACACACTGCCTTACTGTTTCAGCTCTCAAAATGTACACAAGCGTCCTTGCAACCTACTTAGTTGTGCCACTTTTTTTTTTTTTTGCATTTTTGTGCTTTTTGTGGCTTATTTCTCTGTTTAAAATGGCCCCCGAGTGTGGTGCTAAAGTGCTGCCTAGTGTTCCTGAGCTCAGGAAGGCTGTGAGGCACCTTTTGGACAAAATATGTGTGTTCGATAAATTTTATTTAAACAAGAGTTACAGTGCTGTTGCATGTGAATTTGTTAACAACTCAACAATGTATATTAAATAAAGTGCTTTAAAACAGAAGTAGACATAAAACAAGGTTACATGTTGATCAATTGAAGAAAGTGCTGTGATCTGAGGCTCGCAGGAACCTATTGCTGTATTGTCCCAGGAGCAGTGGTTCAGTGCTCACCAACTCACTGTCCGTGGGACTTCATAGAAAGTAACCACCAGGAATACCAAGAGTTAATTGTAATTATTGTAGCATCAGCAGCTGGAAGTATCTACACTGTACCAGTCTCTCTGTGCTTTAGTGTCACAGCTGTTAACTTTTACCACACATGTAGTGTGTTTGTGATGATCTACATCCACGGTCCCCAACCTTTCTGGCACCAGGGACCGGTGCTCCTATGAGAATCGAATGCCTGATGACCTGAGGTGGAGCTGAGGCGGTGATGCTAGCTCTGGGGAGCGGCCACAAATACAGATGATGCTTCGCTTGCTTGCCTGCCACTCACTTCTTGCTGTGGCAGCCTGGTTCCTAACAGGCCATGGACTGGTACTGTTCCACAGCCCAGAGGTTGAGGCCCCCTAATCTACATGGTAAGGATTGGGAAACTGAGGCTCAAGTAATTGAGTTGATCTGAGTTGATCTGAGGTCACTTAGTGAGGAAATGCCTAATGCTAGTTTGCCATAAATATTTCAGAGTCAAAACCAACAGGGCTTGCTTACTGTTGAGACAGGTGGGCAAGGAAGAGGAAGAGTTTTAAAGATAATCCTAAAATGTCAAGCCCCATTGACCAGGAAGGTGGTGGCACCACTAGAAAGAACAGGCTAAGATTTTAGGTAGAAAAGCGGGACTTGATTTTACCTATGAATTTGGAAGTCATTCCCTACAAAGATGCATTTGTAGTCATGAGAGAGAAAGAGATACTACGCCCTGCCTCCAGAAGAAAGAGAATTTGAAGACCTTTTATGTGTAAGGGAGTGGGGAGAAGAAAGGGAAACAAGGAAAGAGAACAAAAACCACAACCTGAAGTAGGGAACAAATACGGAGACTGCAGGAAAATGGAACTAAAAATGGATTTTCAGAAAAAGGCAAAGAGGAGATAGCCCGTGGTGTGAGACACTCCAAAAGGTCAGGCCACGTGAAGTTGGTGAAAAGGTCACCACATTTGCTGAGAGAATGTCACTGGTGACCTTTGAGGGAGCAATTGCCATGACGGTAGGGACAGAGACAGAGAAAGAAGCAGTGAGTAGGCCCGAGGACTGCTCCCTACCGTCTGCAAAAGGTTGAAATGAAAGGAGAACCTTCAGAGGAGATGGGAACAACCTTGGAGACAAGGAAATGGAGTCCAGGAAATATGGAAAGGCAAAAGAAGACAACGTTTTGAAGACACAGAAAGACCTAAGAGGAAAAGATTTGTCCCTCGGAAGGAGAGGGAGATATTTCTTGTTTCTGAGTCACTGTTCAACTTGTAGAGACAGAAAATCTGAAGTTTTCAAGCCAACATCTAAACCGGTAACCAAAGTCATCCTAAAAGACAGAAGTGAATAAAATGCAAGGCTTTGGGGTACCTACTACGTTCAGGTTTTTCATCTCTGAATGCGGAATGACTAGTCATTTGGGGAAATAACATTTTTGGAGAACGACACTATCACTTTAAACAGCTGTAGGTACTTGGCTACTTTTAAAAAGTTATGACCTAGAAACGTTTCTGATTCTGCTTTTGCCATTAATAACAACTATTTAGGGGCTGGCATTTTCAAACAGACATCTTGTTTAAGTTCTTTACAAATAAAACAAAAAGTCACTTAAATCTCCCAAGTAGGTTAAATGTTTCCCATTCTCACTTGCCTGTTTTCCTTATGCGTCAAGAAACCTAGCAGACCCTTCATCTGCAGATGTCGCAGAGGCAAAACTTCAGCCCGGCTTATGTTAAATTGTCTCGCAACCCCAAATTAATAAGATCTGACTGCCTAACGCCACAGGCCTGCTGGACCTGAATGCCCTTAATTACCTTGCCCACGGGGATAGGAAAGTGGGCTAGGCGATTTTAGTGTGTCCCGGCTAAGCCTCCTCAGTGATCAAATGCTTCCAGACAGAGAATGTTCCAAACAGCCTGCTCCCTGGGAAATGCGGTACAGAAGCTGATGGGTAATAGCAGCTCACTCAGGCGAGCCCAGTCATGAAAATTGAGATATTAAAGTTTGATACGCTAGGGAAGCACTTCTAACCCTGGGTCCAGCTCGAAGCTGTCACTATCACTGCCCTGCCGCTGGGCGCAGAGGGGAATCGCTCACCATCTCCTGATACCCTGTTCAGGAGCCTCCAGCTTGGCCTCTTGGTACTCATCAGCCTTCAGCCACACCCTTCCCCCAGGGTTTCTGCAGAGGCCTGACCTAGATTCCAGTCCGCTCTGTCCTTTACCAGTGGTGCAGTTGTGGGCAACTTAACTAAGCATTTCTAAGCCTGAATAATGGTAGCATAAGGTCATTGTGAGAAGCAAATGAGTGTAAAGCACTCAGCCGTGGGCAAGATGCATAATAACTAGGCTGCAAGGGCAGTGCTTACTCTTCTCACTGAGTACAATTTGTTATCTCAGAGGCTAAGCAATTTAATATTTCTCATTTTTTTTTATTCTTTTCATCTCAGGTTCCAGTAGTACGTGCTCCTTGTGATAAGTCAAACAATACAGAGGTGTATGAAGAAAACTTTCCCTTCTAGCACCTCATCCATCCTCACAGCGGTCTCCACTGCTGACTCTCATGGGCATCCCTCACGCCTCTCTACTCACACTAACACCTATGTAAGTATCAGGACTTTCCCCCCATATGTGTATGTGTGTTGTTTTTGTTGTCGTTCTATAAAAATGGACTCATAGCGTCCTCAAACTTAATATTTCTGCTTTCATAAACATGTTTCTAGATCAATATTACAGATAACACACTTTCTTTTGAATTAGCCGCATGTTATGTTAAACGGCCTGTTAATAATATAATCAGTGCTTACTATATGCTACCCTAATTGCCTCAACCAGCCTCCTATTGATGGAAAGTCTGGCTATTCATGGATTTGTTTCTCTAGCAAAAATATTGTTGTTTTTATTATTATTTTATTATAGGCATAAAACTGGTCCTCCTATAATATCATAGTTTAAATGAGAAAAACCAGAATCCATGTCTCATATTCTGCATCATTTTTTCTTCCAATCTACCCATATCTGCCTTCAATTCTCTCATCTCTCCCCTCTGCCTCTCCTCACTCTTCTTTCTTTCTCCAACCCCTCCCCAGCCTCCTCTCCACACAGTTACTCCTCACAGCCCCGATAAACCTGGGAACAATGAGACAATGAAGACTTGTTTTCATTTGCACTCTTTATTGAATCTGGCCTTCAGGGAGCCTGTAGTCATTTTTATGACAAATTGTTAGTCGTAAGAGGACTTTGCGATCGTTAAGCAAAGGTCTTACGTAACTCATTACCAGGCTGTGCTCTACCTGCTGGGAGGGTACTGTGCCCCATCCTGATGGGGTCATTTTATTCCTTTAGTCTCTTCAGGAAATTAAGAAATTCCCATAAGCAGAAGAGAGCCCTTATTTCACTCTGGAGACGCCGGTGGGAAATTTTTATTGTTGTTTTTTGTTTTATTGAGCCTTGCTTTATTTTTTTTTACACTTTTTAAATTGTATTATTTTTTTATTTTTTAATATTTTAATTACAGTTAACATTTAATATTATATCAGTTTCAGGTGTACAGCAAAGTAGTTAGACATGTATATAAGTTATGAAGTGATGCCCCTTGGAATAAGTCTAGTAAAAAACTAAGAATATCTGTCACAAGCTGCATTTTTTGATCTCAGGCTCAGATATTTGGAAACTGCTTCTGGGAGTTTAGTTTGCTTTCCTCATCCCACATGCTCTGCCTCTCTAGCACATGTGAAGACTGAGCTGATGTTAAGACCCAAAGGCTTGGCCCATCTGGCTACAAAGGTGGCGTCCACAAGTGGCCAGCAGTGGACATAGAGTGGCAGGTGGAGAGGGATGGACTGGTCCCTGGTTGAGGGCAAATCTGGCTTCTAGGAAAGGGAAGGGCTATCTCAGATAAGCTTTCATGCCTCTGCTTGGCAAAGAGAAAATTAAATGTAGCCTAATCACTTATTCAATTTAGCCTTTGGCATTTTAGCCACTTGTAATTTCAAAGTCTCTTCCAGGTATTGAGTTAAAGTTATATTCTGTCATTACTTAAGAACTAGTTCCAATTCAGAGATCTTCCTCCAGGCTACCTACCTACCCACCCACCTACACACCTGCACACACACCCCCTACTCCACACCCCCACACAGAATTATTCCAAGCTTGAGTCTGCCCACTAAATAGAAAGTGCAGAAGGGTAGAAGAGGGGCCTACCTATGGGGGCCTCCCTAGGCACTCCTTGCCCACCCTCCTATAACTGGAGGCGTGGAAGTGTCCCCAGACTTTGTTACACCCTCTGACTTGACATTTGCCCTCGTGTGTCCTTGCTGCTACTGGGCACATTGGCCCATGTCCATGTGACCTTCTCACTCACTCCAAGCCCACAGGAATCTGCCATGCCAACTCGGGCTTGAAGGAGGTTGGAAGATCAAGCCTTTTGCCACCTACTTTCTCACTTGACCAACCTGCTGTCTCTGCCGCTTTGTTCATTTCCCCAGGGCTTTGCTTGGGAAATACCAATTATAGAGCCTGTGTTCATGGTCACCCAAAGAGGAGAGGACAGCCCAGAGACAGCTCATTCTCCTTGACTTTCCCCCAAAGCTCCCTCCTCTCTTCCCCTGCCTTATTTTATCCTCTGTCTTGATGTCAAAACCCACTAAACAAGTTGTGCTTCATTTTCTGCTTGGTGCAGACCTGGAGGATCTGGTCCCAGCAAATCTATCTCTTCTCACTTAGAAGATGAAGGATTTCACCTCTCTGGTTATCAGCTGTAAGCTTTCTTTTCCATATTTGGGCACTGGTGGGGGAAGGGGCTAGTGGATAACCAGACAGGGCAGGGGGGGCATCTTTTGTTGACACTGTACATCGCCTTGTCCCAGAATTCCAGAATTAGCGCTGTGACCATTTGCTCCATGTCTGCTTCCCGTCTGCTGGGGGAGGCGGTGTGTCTGTGTGAGCAGTGGTTGTGCTCTTATTCGCTGTTAAATCCCTGACACTGCCCAAGACCTGCCATACTGTAAGTGCTTAGGTAGCATTCGCCGAATGGATAAAGGGACTATCAAACCAGTGCCCAGGGTCAGAACCCGTGTGCCCACAAAGGTGAGTTTTGCCAAACCTGGAGGGCGGGGCTGAACGGAACTTCTTTGGGTCCTAATCCAAGGGCCAGAGCTGGTGCTAGAGGTCAGGACAGCTCTCACGGGCAGTTGGAAGGAGAGGGCTAAGGATGTGGGGAACCAGAGATGACCTAGCAGAAGGAGGAGATGGAATGCCTGCTAACCAGAAGGCTCCTGGCCTGAGATGCAAGCATTCCTGTCTGAGAATTAGGGCAATTTTAGCTGTCATCAGTGGCCATTTTCTATACCTTAGCTTGAGTAGAATTTGTAAAGGAAGGGGAGAAACGAATCTAAATCCCATCCACTTGGCTCTTTTCATTTGAAAAGGCTTTGTCTGTGTGCCTGGGTACACGTGACTAAAATCCACAAGTGTGGCCTCTCCATTTTTTTCTGGCATTTGTTATTCCCAACTTCATATGAGAGGCACTATAATACAGTGTTTAAAAGCGTTTGAAATCCAAATTCTGCCACCTGTTAGCTTTGGGACCTGTTGCTAACCTCTCTAAGCCTCAGTTTCTTTATCAGCAAAACAAGGGAATGTGCTTGAAATAAACATTCAATAAATGTGAGCATCTATAGCAGGTAAAGGGAAAACACCGCTCACACATTTACTTCTCTTGCTCACTTAGTCCCATAAACATTACACCAACCCAATTTCATTCATTCATTCATTCATTCATTCATTCATTCACTTACAAACTCATTCATAACAGAAATCTTTCTTGAACCACTGCAATGTTGCTGCTAACAGACTTTGGAGCTTCACTCTCTGCATTTAAATTCTTGCTCAAATACTTACTGCTGAGTCGCCTTGGGCAAGTTACTTCTCTATTCCCCAAACTCCCATTTGAATAAGAGTGCATTAATAATATTTATTTCATAGATGATTGTGAGGTTTAATTAAATTAATGCATTAAGAGGTTGGAAAGCGCCCACTAAATGTTCGTTGCCATTGTGAGCAGGCGCTGTACTAGAGGGTGGAGTACAGTGGTAAGTAAAAACAGAGGCAATCTCTGAACTAACGAAGCTTCTAATTCAGCAGTAAAGATGGTTTATAAAAATTATACAGATATTCTTACAATTACAGGATGTGCTAAGGCAGCAATGTAGAGGGTGCAGTGGGTCAATGGAACAGAGACATGATCTGGAACGGCTGGACGAAGGGTCTTGGGGAAGACTTCCCAGCAAAGTGACAGTCAAGCCAAGGTCTGAGGACTGGGGAGATTTGTCCAGGCAAAAGCAGAATTCTTTGTACTAACAGCAGGCATAAAGGCTCTGGCATGGAGGAGCATGGCAAAGTAGAGCAATTGAGACGAGGATGGTGTCGCAGCAGGGGAGACAGAGAGTGACCAGGCTGGAGATGAGTGCAGCCTTTGGAATCCAGGTACAGGTTTTTAACTTGATTCAGCGAGCATCAGAAGCCACCAGGGGAGCAATATGGATTCTCACTGCCTTATTCTATTTTTGGAGTCACAAAATGAGATTAGGACTTGGCCCTCTGGCCGCTGAGTCACCTTAATGCCTTCCTTCAGTATATCTCTATTAGCAATCCATCTCAGGAGTCTCAAAGCCAGGGGCATATGTGGGAAAACTCTAGTGGCTGGACATTCAAGTCCTCAGCCATTTGTGTTTGGCATCCCCCATCAGAGGACTCACTTTTGGAAGAGAGTGATGCCACATTTTTTTCTCTAATCACAGCATGAGATGTGACATAAAGCCACCCACCACGAATGATGGACATTCACAAGCAGCAAGAGCTGGTCACACCACGCCCAGCTTTTAATGGCTTTGGCAGGTGGGGGCGGGGCAGAGGGCCTCCCTGTTGGGCTCCTTCCTGAAGCCCTGGCACACTGCACTGAATCAAAGTTATTTCTGATTTCAGGAAACTGTGAGGTTCGCAGAGACACGGTGCTGTGACACGGCTTAGTTTTATTTCTGCATTTAGCTATTAGCAGCCGTTTGTTCCCTCCTTTTGTACCTCTTTGAAGGCTTCTGATTCCCTGAGAAGGACCGAAGCCATTTGCATTACAGTATGTTGTATTCCAGCCAAGGTGTCTGTGCTGGTGAAAACTTCCCTTGATCAAACACCACAACTGCTGTCGAGCGTTTGGATCAGCACGCTTTCTTTGCGATGCCTGAGGAGTGTATTTCAAGAAGAAAACATTGCATTCTCTGTGTAACAAATCATACCTGTCAGCGAGGCTGCCCATCTCTGGGAGCATTAAGCAGGAGGCCAAATGCTCTGCTATCTTCCTTGGGCCGCAGCCGATTTCAAGAGCACTGATTAAATGGCAAATGCAAAGTCTGTACAGACAAATATAGGTCATCTTCCCCTTTGATGGCTGAATTGCTATCGTGCAGCCAGAGCTCCTGCATGTCAGATCCCTAACAAGATTTTGTTTTACATTCAAAACACAAGGAGGCTCATGGAACCTCTTGCCACCCACGTAGGCTCCTCTCTTAAGCTCCCCCTGCATAAACGCAAACCTCTCCTCCTCCCACAATCCAAGGACTTGAACCAAATGAAATGACAGGGCAATTCAATTCGGATTCAGTTTAGGGAATATTTTGATTTTCTGGTTGACTAATTCTAGAAAAGATATAGGTTTAGTCCTGAGTCCAGCTGGCTTATTGGATTTATGTATTTAAAAACAACTTTGATTTGCTTCGTAGCTTTCTTTAAAATAACCTGGGCTCAATCTGATTCTGGAAATGAGTGTGAACTGGTCCCCATTTTCTTTTCAGAGCTCAGTTTGAGACCTTGTGTCCCACACATGAAGCTAAATGACACTCAGTTCTGAAAAATAAATCATTCAGGGTCTTTGTGTGACTGTGCTTGTGATCGAGGAGAGTTGGAAAGGCCCAAGAAGCCCATTTGAAGCAAAGAGTTGGCCTATGGCCAGTTTTAATAAAAACACCTTTACTTTGGGGCAGTAAATCCAACCTCCCATTAGCACAAGAGCAGCTATAAGGTAACAACTACCCTGAAAATGTAGTAGCTGATCTGAGCTCTTCTAGGAAGTAGAGACCTGACTATTCCTTTCCAAATCAATGATAGGCTGACGCTTCTCTCTGACCTTAGTGTATGTCTCACCTTTTCTTGAGCCCTTATAGTCTATAAGTTCATTATTCCTCTTGCTATCCCCAGAACCAAGCATTGGGTCTCATACGTAATGAGTGTTTGCTATAGGTGAGTTGAATTGAATCCAAATCTTATCTTACAGGTGTTAGGGTAAGATTTGGCTGCAAGGAACAGATATCCCCTAAATGGTATCTTAGACGCGTTTGACCGTGGTCTCCCTGTTGTGTAAGAAGTTCAGAGCTAGGCGGTCCAGGGCTGGCCGCCTGGCGTCTCTGTGGTGGTCAGAATCCCCATTTTTCCTCTGCCCTGTGTACTGAGTGGCCCTCTCCTCCATCAAGGAAGGAAGGGGTGTGCCTGCTCACTCTTTTTATTTTTTTCGTTGTGAAATGTAGCACACATGCAGAAACATATTTCAAATACACACACACACACACACACACACACACACACACAACTGAATACATTGTCATAAACCAGACAAATGTGTAACCAATACCAAGTCCATACTCTCTTTTAGGTCCCTGCCTAATCTCTCTCCTTACTGTCCCAAATACACTCCATCCTGACTTCTGTAGTTGTCCGTTTATTACTTTATAAAATAGTTTTATCAGTTTAGTTTATTCCAATACACTACCGTATAGTTGTGTATAATACTGTCTGCTTTAACGTTTTTTGTAAACGGAATTAAACAGCATGTGTTGCTGTATATCTGATTTCTTCTGATCAACGTGTGTAAGAGAGTCACCCATGTCGTTGTGTGGTGGAATTGTTTGTTTTTGCTGTCCTGGAGCATTTTGGGCGGTGAACAGCAGTATCTCATTGTGCTACTAATTAGCATTTTTTCTGAGTATTAAGGTTGTTAAATACTATTTAAATATGGAGTTTAGCTGTTCAGTCAAATTCTTTTGTGCTTTACCTGCTCAGATCTCTCACTTTAAAATTTGCATAGTCTGTTTTATTAGTTGTAAGAACTTGCAGATTCTGGGTAAAGTGTTACAAATATCTTCTTATACTCCATGGCTTGTTTATTCACTGCCTCAGAGTGTCTGTGATGATAGGAGTCCTTTTACTGGAGCCAAAATTATTAATTTTTTTTTATAGTTAGTGTTTTTGGTGCATGGTTAAGAAATCTTCCTGTATCCCAGAAGCTTTATTATTTTGCCCTTTATATTTAGATCTATAACCCTTCTGGGATTTATTTTACATATGTGTAGGGTCAAGTGTTCCCTCCTGATACCCAGTAGTTCTGGTACCATTAATTACAAAGCCTATCATTTCCTCCACCACTCTGCAGTGCTACCCTTTACAGTGACCAAGTGCTTCTGTGTGCATGTGTCTGTTTTTGAGCCCTCTGTTCCACTGATTTGTTTCTCTCTCCTGCTTCATTCAGTACCACACTATAAAAATTATTGTAGCTTTATAGGAGATCTTGGTATAAAGTAGCCTGTTCTTCTACTTTTCTTTGAGTGTCTTGATTTTTCCCGGCCCAATGTTTTTCTATATAAATTTCAGAGTCACTATGTCAGATTATACACATACACCTCTTGGTTGGCATTTCATTAAATTTATATATCACATTTAGGGAGAACTGACATCTGTAAAATACTGAGTTTCAAATCCATGAACATGACACCTCCCTCATTTAGTTAGGTCTTCTTTAATTTTTGTCAAAATTTTATAGTTTTCTGTGTGAAGCTCTTACCCTCGGGCTATTTCTAGATATTTGATCATTTTAACATGATCGTAATTGTATCTTTTAAAATTTCACTTTCTAACTGGTATATAGAAATGCAATTAATGTTTATAATCTGATTTTGTAACCCACAATTTTTCTAAACTCATCTCTAAATTTTATTAAGTAATGTAGGGCTGATCCAGTTTTTAGTTTATTCTTAAGTCTATTTTATTAACTGCTTTTGTCTTTTTCTCATTTGGTCTGCTTGCTTGTGCTTGATTCTCTTTCTTTCTTTCTTTCTTTCTTTCTTTCTTTCTTTCTTTCTTTCTTTCTTTCTTTCTTTCTTTCCCTATTTCTTAAGATGGAAATTTAGATCATCAGAGTTCTTTCTTTACTAATAAAGCCTTTAAACTAATTCATCTAAGCAATGCTTCAGCTGCATCCCAAGATTTTTGGTATGTTTATAGTTTTATCATTCCGTGAAAATGTTTTCTCATTTCTCGTGTGATAAATTGATTTTAAATTTTTATTATGGTAGCATTGGTTAACAAAATCCAGTAAGTTTTAGGTGTATAATTCAGCAGTAAGGCATATATATTGTATTGTATGTTCACTGCTTGTAGTTAGAGTTCTTTCTGTCACCACATATTTGACCTCTTTCCACCCATCTATCATCCTCCCTCCATCCTCCACCATGTGGTAACCACTGGTCTATTGTCTATGTCCACGTGTCTCTGTACTGATTGTTTGTTGCTTTTAGGTGCATACCCACATATAAGGGATATCATGTGATTTTCAACTTTTTCTGTCGGGCTTACTTTGCTTAGCATGATTATCTCAAGGTCCATCCATGTTGTCACAAATGGCAGTATTTCATCTCTTTTTTATGGCTGAGTAATATGCCATTGTATATATGTACCAGAGCTTCTTTATCCAGTCATCTATTGTAAGGTATTTCGGTTGCTTCCATGTCCTGCTCACCATGATTAATGCTACTGTGAACATTGGTGTGCAAATATCTTTTCGGACATACGTTTTGAAGTACAGGAATTGCTGGATCACATGGTAGATCAATTCTTAATTTTATGAGGAACCTCCATACCATTTTCCATAGTGGCTGTACCAATTTGCAGTCCCACCAGCAGTGTATGAGGGTTCCTTTTTCTCCTCATCCTCTCGGACACTTGTAATTATGTGGCCTGTTGATAACAGCTATTCTATCTGGTGTGAGATGGTACCTTATTGTGATTTTGATCTGCATTTCCCTAATAGCAAGCGATGTTGGGCATCTTTTCATATATTTTTTGGCCATTTGTATGTCTTCTTGGGAGAAGTGTCTGTTCAGGTCCTCTGCCCATTTTTTAATTGGATTGTTTGTTTGTTTGTTTTTTGTTATTGCGTCATATGAATTCTTTATATGTTTTAGATATTAGGCCCTTATTGGAGACACTGCTCGCAAATATCTTCTCCCATTTGGATGCTTGTCTCTTTACCTTGTTGATGGTTTCTTTTGCTGTACAGAAGCTTTTTAGTTTGATGTAGTCCCATTCATTAGTGGGTGATAAAATTCATTTATTTTTGCTTTTACTTCTCTTGCCTTTGAGGTCAAATTCATAAAATCTTCCTTAAGTCCAAGGTCTTTGAGATTAGTTTCTATGTTTTCTTCTATGCATTTCATTGTTTCAGGTCTTATATTCAGGTCCTTAACATGTGATTTATTTTTCTGAACCAAAGGCTATTCATAATTGTGTTGTTTAACTGCTAAATAATAAGGATTTCCTTGGTTAATTTATCATTATTATTTACTTCAAATATATATATATAATATATATATAGTTAAGGTACTATATTTAAGGTACTATATATATATATTATATATATATATATAGTACCTTAACTCTCTCTTCTATGACATTTCAAAAATATGTATGTTTACTATTCGATATCATCCAACAGGTTTATAAAGTTCTGTTAATTTCTTTTTCAGTCTTCTTTATTTTCTATGGTTTCTATTGACCTATCTTCAGGTTTACCTACTCTTTGTCATGTCCCTTTTGATATAATGTTCATACCATGATTTTTTTTGATGTTAGAATTTATATATTTCAAGTTCTAGAATTTCCATTTCTTTCTTTTCTATTCTGTTTCTCTGTTGAGATGTTTCTTTACTTAAATATGTTCTTCTTTATATTTTATTGAGAACAGTTATTGTATTTTAAAAGCTTTTGATGTTATTTTCAACATTTAGTTCATTTTTATGCTTGGATTCAGTTGACTCTTTTGAAAATATGCTTCATTTTCTTGGTTCTTTGAAAGTCAGGTATTTTCAGATTATATTCTGAACATTATGAATGTTAAGTTACGAGAATTCTGGAATCTGTTATTTTTATCTAGTTTTTATTGCATCTTTTGTTTTAGCAGGTGATTTTTTGGGTTGGGTTTGAATTACAATTCTATTTCTTGGGCAGCAGCTTTGGTCTTAATGTAGGTCTTTTGTCTTTAGTTCCAAATCTAATTCATTCCTAAATTGTTCAGGGGTTATACAGATATATGAGTAAATTGTTTGTGGATCCCTGATCTGGCTCTTTCCCTTCTGAGAGTTTTTTACTTCCATCAGCACCCATGATTGCCCAGGTTCACTTTTCTGGTTCCCTAGGCTAGAAAGACTACAAGTTTATTCAAGCAACCCCACTTGCCTCTGTGCATACAGCTTAGTCCCTGGCTAAAAGCCCTGGATGTGGGAATGTATCTGTATGGCCCTCTAACTCCCTCTTCCAAGCTGGCACACACTCCCCACCAGTCATTCTGCTTCAGCACCTTCAGGCAGTTGGGTTTTCTATTATGTATAGGGTTAGTAGGCATTTTCTACAGGGGGAAGGGGATATTTTAGTTGTTAATATCCAGAAGTCGACATTCCCCTTTAGAATTCCATCAGAGAGGTACAGAGAGGATGAATCCAATAACAACGAGTAAGGCTCCAGATTGACCCATTGTTCTACTTGATATAAATAGTTTGCCAGTAAATTTTCTTATTTCTGACACTAGGATATGGGTAATAGGATCATATCACTTCTCCTTCTACCCAAAATGCCCAGACACATGAGCCTTCTGAGCAGGTGGCCTCAAAGTGTACTCAAGTCACACACCTACACTCTCTATTTAGAAAGTTGGACATGCGTTAAGTCTGGCAGTTAGAATATCATGTTCCATGGGGAAGAACCCTCCTGACACTTGTTACTAATGTTCCCCAGTAAGGACAGTATATATGGTATTGTAGAACTCAAACACAGGCAAATTGATTAGGAGGGCCTGGAAGTTGAAGGAAGACAAGAAGACCCACCATAAAATTTAAGTTGGGAAGTAGAAACAGAAAAGGCACTAGAGTTATTAAGCATTGACTTGTTGAGCCACCTGGGAAGTAAAGTCAGGAGTGAATTATGGGCAGACAAGGGGCTGCTCAGTTGGTCCATTTGGGTCATGCATTCCAGAGAGAGGGGACAACTAGATGTTGAGTGCCCACCATGTTCTAGAACTGCTGTGGCTGCCTCAGGGCCCCTGTTTGATGGAAAAAGAAACTGAACTTCAG
The DNA here is from genome assembly GCA_030015415.1 of Cynopterus sphinx. Taxonomy (NCBI): domain Eukaryota; kingdom Metazoa; phylum Chordata; class Mammalia; order Chiroptera; family Pteropodidae; genus Cynopterus; species Cynopterus sphinx. Next base: position 29,261,694 of record CM057387.1, on the reverse strand, counting down.
TCAGATTTTATCACCTGCTGAATATTTCGCAGCTAGGAAGTGCCAGAGTCAGGGTACTAATCAGGGTCTGCTTGGCCTCAGAACAGGCAGGAAATCAAGTCAGTAGAGAACTTTGATGCATTCTCTGGATCAGAGATTCTCAGCCTTTCCTGAGCCTCAAGGCTGTAGTTTAAATAAGACATAGTAGATTTTTATCACCTACTAAAGAAGGCAAATTAAAAGGTAAATGAGCAAGGATGCCATTGTTAAAAATTAACCATGAACCTCAATTTATTTAGGAAAAGTAAAACCATTTGCACATTTCAGTATCTTGGTCATTATTAACAACAAATTACTTGGGCCACCACCTCATAACTCATCCCGTACATCAGGGTGAAAGCACTCAAGGCCCAAGGAGTGTTAACAAGGAGAGAAGAAAATGGCCCATGTTTGGAAGCAGGGACTTGGCAGAAAGAAGTTGAATCATTTTCCCCTGGGGCCCTGGCAGCAAAGCAGCAAGAAGCAGCCACCCAGAAGCCAGGTTTCCCCTCCATACTCCCGGCCCCTCTCCACCTCCTTGGCTCTTTTGCTCACTCCTGCCTTTTAGTGCCATTGACCAGGCAGCCTGAAAGTCATTGCCCAAATTTCATCTCTCACATCTATTCTCCCCACCTCAGAAAGAGCTCGTTGGATTTATCAATTACCATTTGTACAGTCATGAGCTTATATACTTCCAAGAAGTAATACAGTATAAGTTCCTTTTCCGTGAAAATGTCATATTGGCTCCTCTGGGGAGTGAATGAAATATTTAAAATACTTTTTCAGTCTCAATAGCCCATTCAGAGGGAATCAAAGGTGAAATGTCACTTTGCTAAGGCTGGACTAGAAAGGCGTGTCCTTTGAGAAGCTCTAAGGCAGCATCGCTGCTTAATCTTTTATTATTTGTTTCTCTGTCAGTTTTTCTACCTGTACTAAACACTACTAAAACGGACAAATGAAATTTCTCTGTTAACACCATCTTTCATACACATGAACTAATTTTTTGAGATATATTTTATGTACCATTAAAGCTAATTAAATCTACTTGTTCATTTTAAAAAATAATAAATACAGCTACCATTTGCTGGGTGTGTACTTTGTGCCAGGCAATACTTACACACTTTACAGTGCTATATAAGTTTTAAATTTTTTTTGTTATAAAAATAATGTATAGATATGTTCTCCTCATAAAAATTCAAACAATTTCAATAAAACAGAAGTTCTTTTTGACCCTAGCCCCTGTCCTACTTAATGATTTTGTGGTCCTATCCAAAAGTAACAGCTTTTTAAACCTTTTGTGTCCTTCCAGAATTTTCTACACACTTGTATATATTTTTTCCAGTAGAAGATATATAGAAGATATATGTGTATGTTTTATAAATAGAATTATCAAATGTTTTATGCTGTAATTTGTTTTTCACACTCTGACTCTTTTTTTTTTAATTTCTATTTTGTTTTCCATAATGGAATAATATCAAACTTTATTTAACTATTCCCTATTAAAGCAGAATGAGGTTTTTTTTGTTTTTCTTTTTTTTAGTTTTCTTTTCTCTTGCTATTAAACATAAGAGTAAATTTTTATATTCAGGTGTTTAGTGTTTATTAGCTGCCAATAAGTAGATCAAGCCTAGGGTGTGTAGGCTATACAGACAAATTTCAAAACCTCACTTCTAGTGTTAGACTGTAGACAGGATTGCCTGCATTTTATTTCAGGGGTGGTAGGGGCAGGGGAAGGGGAGAAAAAAACGCTAAAAATCACAAACAATGGCTATTGAGATATCACCTCTGGGATTAGTTACATATGTTTTCAGACAATAAAAAGGAAAACCAAACCATAGGAAACACTAGCTGTTGTTTCCATTTTGGTTTCTTTATGTTTTTAATTAGAAACCAGCAGACATCTCCTGTAGAGATGAGAAAAGCAAACTCTTCATTAAAAAGAGTACATTAGGTATGTGGGTGCCCCATTTCTTTCTAGAGACTCCAAGTAAATGCTACTTTCTGTCCCTCACCAGTTCCAATCAGTGCTACTGTCCTCGGGGCTCCAGATCTAAAGTAGCTGCACTTCCACCTTGCAAGTTGCAGGGCAAAACACAAACATTTTCATGTATTTATCTTTTCTTTTCAAAATTAACAGCATTGTTTAGGTTTTATTATAAATCTGGCTTATTCTCAGATGACATATTTAAAGAAGAAAGTAAAATGAAATCTTCCCCAATTTTTCTATTCCAATATTAATTAACATTTTTGTCAACATCTAACAGAAAATACATTTTCTCTCTGAGAAATATCATTTTCTGTAAATGAGATTATAGCACTCATGCATTTTGATAGCTGTTTTTTTTTTTCACTCAACACATTCTATATATCTTTAACAGTGCTAATAGATGTAATCTCTCCTTGACAGTGACTAAATCGTAATCAATCAGATGATGGTGTGATACTTTTGACTACTCATTCATCCCACGTCCCTCATCCACTCATCCCCCAAATCTTTCTTTTGAGGCTTATAACAGGTCAGGCATCATGCTAAGGCCTGGGTACACGTGACCATGAGCAAGACAGTCACAGTCTAAGGCCCGTAGGAATGTAGGTCTACTAGGGAAAAGGATAAACAATTGCAGCATGTAATAAATCCTATGGAGCTGGTTTCTTATGGATAGCTTCTTGGAGGAAATAGTGACTATGCTGAGAAATCACAGAGAGTGAATGGGAGTTTGCAAGACAACAGGAGAGGGGAAGATGTGTAAGCCAGAGGGAACAGCATTTGCAAAGAGAGGTCTTGGCCATGCTGTGGAAATGGATACTTTCAATCTAGCTGGAGCACAGTATTACAGTGATATGGAAACAGGACACTGGGGTTTGGGCAGTAACATTGGCCTTCTACACTGAATCAGCAGTTATTTCCCAGCATGAACGGATTACATCCCCAAATCACTCGGTTAAACGCAGACCTGGGCACGTCTCAAGTAAGCTGAAGCAGAAGGTTCACGGAAAATTGTAACTGTGACCAAAGAAAGTCATGAGTGTCCAAAGGAAGGCAAAACACTTTAGCAATGAGGGAACATGGACTGGTTCTTTTTCTGGTGCGTGGGGCTGTTGAACGAGACTGTACAAAAAGGAAAGTGGGAACAATTGCCCAAATACCTATGTCTCCTTTATCCAATTCTAGTTGGGCTTATGAGGGTTGAGTTGGAAGTAAAACAAACCCCACGAAGAGTATTAAAGTATTACTATTATGGAAAACCTGACCACTGAATAGACTTCCAGCATTCGGGGGCACAATGACATAAATAAAAGAGAGCAGCCAGAGCAGCAAGTCGGCTAGAACCAGATGTGGATCCCTTGTACTCGGAAGCATGTGTAGATCTAGAGTAAAGAGAATCAGGTGGGTGGTCTACTTGGGACACGCGAGCCAGCATGAAGAGGGCACCCCACCTGAGAAAAGCGAAAGCAAAAGCACAGCAATAGGCTGTGAAGCATGTCACCCCAGGAAACCTCCAGGAAGTAGGCCAAGTGCAGGAAGCGGGCTGAGGAGATGGGTTGATCCTTGGGAAGCAGGGTGGGGCTGCAAACGGGCCCTCAGTTCTCACCTGCCCATATGGGTATGACTGCTGAGTCATTGGAGCTCTGCTGTTTCAGGTGTGTCCTGCGAGTCCTAGGACTGGATTCAGGAGTCTACAAGCTGGCTCTATAGCAGACAAGCCAGGGTTCTAACCTCGGCCTGTTCCTCTGCCTGTGGTTGTCTTTGGGTATATAACCTCTGAGGCTGTTTCTTCTTCTTTATAATAAGCTATTGACACCACCTAGCTGAAGTCAGAGATCTGTAGGTCTGGTGGTGGTCAGCAGTGGAGGAGGCAGCCCCTCCGGTGCATCGTCATGGCTTTGGTATTTGGCTAGAAAGAGAAGGTATGAGTAAGAAGCAAGAGCACTTTCTCTGCCTGAGGACAGGGCTCCTGTCCCATCCACTACCTCCAGGAGGGAGAAGATAAGAAGCCACAGAGAAGGGGCTCCCCATAAGCCCCCAAAGCTCTCCTTGGGCAGAACTCCAACAGGCTCCCTCCAGTTCGAGTCTGATGGGGTCAGAGTGAACTGAAAAGTGTGTTGGTGTCAAATTGAACATGCATCAGTGTCAGAATTGCTGGCTTTGGAAGACCAAGGGACAGTTAATGAGATTTTAACCTTGAAGATGGGGATAAAGGGCCTAACACAGGGAATCTGGAACTCAAGAGTAATTTATAATTTCGGCATCTAAAAGTACAAAGTTTCCCCAAGCGTGACTTTTAACGGGCTTCTCTCTATCCCCCACCGAGGGCAATTCTGGTAAAAGAAGGTAACGCCATGGTCCTCCCTGCTTTCTAAATTCTGCGATTCCTTGAGCTTCCTGGATAAAACCTCCAGTTTTTTTACTTCGTGTTGAACAAAAGCGTTGAGTGCCTAGCAGGACACTGAAATAAGTAGGTCACTGTCCAAAGTATCAAAGGAAGGAACGTCTCTGGATACTGTTGGGCTCCAGCAGTCAGGCTGGAAGCGCATCAGCATCATTCCCAGACAATGGGGATGGGTTTGCAAATGAATTAACTTCCACAGAGTGCTACTACAGGTAACTGGCACATCAGAGGGAAATGTTTATTGACTATATATTACACCGAGAAATAGGAAAGATAAATATTTGCACTTCCACTGAGACACATTTAAAATTCCCAAACACCCAAAACAGCTAAGCAGCTGTTTTGCATTCTTGCCTGAACAAGTGATTATAATAAAATTTGTTCTAGTCTGTGTGGATTTGTTATTGGTGGTTCTTTGTAGTTGTTATTTATCTATTGTTAGGTTTTTTTCTTTTTGAGAGGGTGGCAACACCTTAATAGAAATTATATGTAAGAAATGTTAATAAATAATGAATCTCTTCTGATTTTTTGAACCAGAATTGTTTCCTCCAATGACAAAATACACAAATTCACAATCTTGAAAATTGTTTGTGAGACAAAAATATTAATTAGGTTTTAAACTCTGCTTTCAAAGTCGTGGAACTGGGTTCCTGCTTCATCAGAAAGGCTGGTCCCTAACAGATTCTCACACGTGCAGTGCAGCCAGAATGCGATGAAGTGTGTGCCACTAAATTAAGATCAAACAGACATTTTTCTTTGATGTTGAGGAGGAACCACAGGACCTTTAAATGCCTTGGGGGTCACCATTCATCATCTCTTGATGTTTAGAAGATCTTGGAAGTAAAATGCAATAGAGAGCTCCGATTAGCCAAATGCTGACCAGCCCCGGCTTACCTTTCACTTCGCTCATTTCCCATTTTCACGTTCAGAGGTTGATTGTTCAGAAGACTAAATGGCATGAAATATTTAGGAATATTTTTCTAGCAAGCATATATATGATAGGATGAAGAAAAGGGAACATGAAAGACCCAGTGAGAATAATTCCAGGCAGGAAGTGAAGAGGGTCTTGACAAAGGTGAGGGAAGTGATGGTGAAAGGAAAGGGAAGAAGTTGGCTGGGAAAGGTGCCAAAGAGTAGGGAAAAGAAGTTGAAGTTCACATTTTAAAGCAGCAGGGATATTTGGCTCTGGGAGAAGAAGGCATTTGGTTTATTACGTACAGAGACAGCAGTCATCCGAGAGACTTCATGCTCCGGGTCCTCCTGCGTCTCAGAGTTTTGTTGGCAGGATTTAGTCACCATAGAACTTCCCTGGGTATTGTAATTGCCTTTTCCTGTTCTCTTTCTCCAGCGTGAGTCTTGACTGGCTGGGTTTTTGTCTTTGAACTTTGCATGCCTCTGAAAGCACCTTGTGCCACATGGGCACACAGTAAGTGTATATTAAATGTTTGAAAAAGGAAAGATGTGGGAAGGAAATTGAAAGAAGTGAGAGATTAAGAGGAAAAGGGCATTTGCCATTTGATTCTTGTCTTAAAATTTAGTAACCAAAAGGAGCAAATTCTAGAGCAACATCCTTAGTTCATAGAATGTTAAACCGAGACTCAGGCAAAGGTATCAACTCGTCCAGCCAAGGCCATAGTCAAGCTGTTGGAGGTGGAGGCAGGGTCAGCAACTGGGTTTGTGCTGTGCACTGTTCTGTATCCATCCTTCACATAAAGTGGTGCCTGCTTTAGTTCTCAGTGGACAAAGTTTGAGACAGAAGCAACTTTATGAAAAATATCTTTTAATAAACAGTAGGCCTTAGTGACTCTAACAGGATGAGGGTCAAGCCCATAAAGCCCACAGAACACATGGGTATGTTCTAGAAAATCGACGTTTTAAATTATGACGTAATTAAGTTTTGATAGGTTAACACAACCACTTGGTTTGAAACCTTAAACAAACAATGAGGTCTAAATAAATAGGCACTGAGAAGACTCCCTTGGCCTTGTCCCCCTCCAGGCCAGTTACTATCCATCATAGGAGTATGTACTTTTTTAGTTTCTTAGGCATCTTTCAGAGTTTCTTTATGGCTCTACATCCAAATATAAATAAATATTTTTATTTACCTCCTTTTTAGTGCACAAAATGTAGCATCTTACAGATGCTGATCTGCGCATTACTTTTTTTTTTTTTAACTTACAATATATCTTGGAGAACTCATATCAGTACAAAAATAACTACCTTGGCAACAATGGATTCTGTTGGATGGATGTAACACAATTTAATTAAATGGCCCCTTATTGGTGAACATTTGGGTTGTTCTTAATTTTTTTCGATGTTAGAAAAATAACCTTTAATGGCTAACATTGTACGTACACAAGGATTTGTGCATTTGTAATTCTGACATATGGCCAATTACCCTCCTAGTGGTCGTACCAGTTTATCTTGGAGTCAGCAGTTTGAGAGCACCTGATTCTTCACAGCTTCTACGTTACAGCATGTTATTAAACTTTAGGACGTTAGCCAATCGGATGGGTGAAGAAAGCGATTTCAGGGTAATTTAATTTGCATTTATTTTAGGAGTGAGGTTGAACATTTTAAAAATACTAGAAAATGGAAATATAAAAATGAAAACAGGATTTCCTCCACTTACAAGGATCAATAACCGGCACAGAGTTGGCCCTAGAGATCAAGACCTCTGCCTCCTCTGAGAGGCCTCTGGCATAGACCTGCCCGCTCAGTGCCAGCACTTCACGTGGATTATCGTGTTCCTATTCACAAGCCCTTGAATGGTAGGCACTGTCGTCTCCATTTTACAGATGAGGAAACTGAGGGTTGGAGAGAGGGTAACCTTCCTGAGATCTGGTAAGTGACAGAGTGAGGGCTTGAACCCAGAAATGAGAGGACTCCGGCACCGTGGATCTGCCACTACCCCCCAGATCTGCCACTACCCCCCACTGGTAGGATGCTGTATTTATTCAGGGAGCTGGAATTAGGTCATGTGTACGCTGTCCTCTCACGGGATTTATGCTCCTCTCCCTGACCTAGCCATCTCTCAAGTTGCACCTGGTCCAGAAGGACGTACATTTTTTTTTTAATGTGGCGCTGGTTCGTTGCTTTTCCTGTAGAATTTTAAGATACAGCAAGTTTACTCCTGGGCGGTCTCTCCCTCACTGCTCTTTCCCTTTTCTGTTGGCGTCTTGATAGAATCCACTGTGTTTGCAGCAAATTATAAATATTGATCAGTTTTCTCTCTCACCTTTGTATAAATATGGGAGTTGGGGCATTGGACTGCCAAACGATAATAAGAAAAACCAGTTGGGGGACATTTATTATTTTCCTGATTTTACACGAGGCGGATTAACTCAACACAGTCATGTGAAAACAAAATAATGCAAGACTCGTCGATTTACAAGCTAACTGCAACTAGACGGCCATAATTACCTAGGAAAGGCTAGTTCTCCCCAAGAAGAACTATTGCTTCGGAAGGAATGAATAATTTAAAGATCGGTTCTCGGATATGTGGCAGATGTGTCTTTACCATCAGTGTCAGAGAGAATTACTAGTCGTCCTCTGAAGTGGCACTCATTTCCTGAGAATTTGATTGGGAGCAGTAGCAGCTGCAGCTGGCCACGCAGGGAGCCTTCCCCAGGCGATACAATAACTAAGGTGTGCTCGCCTCCCTCCGCTCCAGGTCTGTTTGCAAACGCTTCTGGGTTCCTCGGATCTGTCTTGCTTCTAGGAGTCTGCCCCATCCCTGTAGTCACACTCAGAATGCTCTCTGCGGTGACACTGGGGCAGCACTCCTAGGAACTGCTTCTGCCTCCCCAGTTTGACCCTCTTAGTTCCCGCTCCTACCCAGACACCTCGGCACACCTGCTGAAGGGAGGAACGCTTTGAGGAGGCTGGGTCCCATCCCCATGAAACCTGCACTACCAACACATGAGTGTCACACAATCAGGTCAAAGATGTCAGCATATTCTGGAAAGTAATGACCTGGTTAAGGCTGTTTCTAATGAAAATCACCTGGGCAGATCATGTGCTTGAAAATGGCCATGAAAATGCTAATTGCAAGGGCTTGACACGCAGTTCAGTTGAGGGACTAAGGAACTTAAAGAGCCGTCGACGGCCCCCACCCACCCTGCCCTGGCACTGCTGTCTGCCTCATCCCAGGGTCCTTTTGTTTTCTGTCCTGGGGAGTCAGGAAGAAGGGCATGGCAGAAAGAGGAACCAGGCTGCAGACACAGTTGACCCCTGAACACTGTGGGAGTAGGGGGCACTGACCCCTGTGCTGTCAAACTTTTGTGCATATAACTTTTGACTCCCTCAAACAATAGCCTATACCATTGACCAGAAGCCTTACCGATACCATAGAGTCGATTAACACGTATTTTGCAGATCACAGGTAGTATATGCTGTATCTTACAATAAAGTCAGCTAGAGAAAAGAAAATGTCATTAAGAAAATCATAAGGAAAAGAAAATACATTTACAGTATTTATTAAAAAGGATCTACGTGTGGGTGGACCCGTGTAGTTCAGATCCGTGTTGTTCAAGGTCGAATGTACTTCTGTTTTTCTTCTCTCTGCTTCCACTGTGAAAACCTTCTTTTGTGTTAAATGGTGGTTCTTTTTCTTTGGCTGCCCGCTGGAATGACCTGGAGAGGTTTTAAAAATACTCAGAGACTTGGATTCAGATGGTTTAGGCTACAACCTGAAGACTGAATGCGAACACTGAGTTGTTTAAAAACTCTGAGGAGGTACAGCCAGGTTCACAGCAGCACCATTCCCAGTAGCCCACAGGCAGAAGTAACCGAAGTGTCCATCATGTGGATGAGTGGGTCAACAAAATGTGGTATGTACATGGCACGGAGTAGTTAACAGCCTTAACAAGGCAGGGAATTCTGATATGAGCTACGGCATGGATGAAGCTTTTGATTAGATTATGCTGAGTGAGATGAGCCAGTCACAGAAAGACAAATCCTGCGTGACCCCACTTACGTGAGGTACCTAGCATGGCCAGGGACTTTTGGCCTCCATCAGACCCACGTGGCAGTCTCCAGGTTAGATCTGTGGGAGCCCCCAGGGGTCTCTGCTTTTCCTTCCTAAAGCTATTGAATCAGAATTTCAATGGAGCTTAGGGACATGAATTTTAATAATCTCTTCAAGTCCTTCTGGTGTGCTGCAAGGGTTGGCAATCACAGGGCATCATAAAATCAGCATCCTTGATCTCCCTTGAAGGCCTTCGGCAGCCTGGCTCTAACAGGCTTTTTCAGCCTCACTTCCTGTTGTAGCTTCAAACAAGATTTTTTATCGTCACCACAGCACCCTGCCACTTGCACAATGCCGCTTTGGAATGCCTTCTGCTCCTTCTTTGCCAATTGCAGTCCTCATCAGCCTTACCTCTTCTTCCTCCAAAATGTCCTGGGTTTCTTTCTCATCCTCATTCCTTCTTTCCTTTCCCTCCTCCCCAGCGATTATAGCTAGTTTCGAGCGTTAGGGCGCTTTGCGCTGTATGTGCACATCTCTCACTTTTGGCACCTCCAGCGTATGGTCTCATGTTTGAGTCTGATTCTGGGAAGACAAGGTCCTAGCATGATGGTTGGCCCAGAGTATTTATTGCAGTCCATTGAATTTGACTTTCCAGTCTTGACCTTACTTCTAAGCCTCAGATAAATATGTCTAATGGTTTATATAATGTCTCAAGCTTTTCAGCCGAAGCACACCCAAACAGGTCCTGATTTAACCTGCAGGTTTCGCCTTCCCACGGTGTCCTCCTATTTCAGCAATGGCATCTCTTCCACCTGATTAAATGCTCAGGTCAAAATGCTGAGCACAGCCTTTTATAATCTCCATATTTTCACCTCCTGCATCCAATTAGACATCAGGACCGGACAGTTCCACCTCGAAGATAAATTTTAAACCTTCCGCTTTCTCTCCATCTCTACTGGTATTCCAGTCTCACTCTGTAGTGAAATGCCTACTGGTCTCAAACACCACCCTCCTCGCCCCTTCCGGTTGGTTCTCACTGCAGTCAGACTGAATTTGTAATGTTTGTGGCTATATCCCTCCATTGCCCAAAACCTTTCATTGGTTAGCCAGCACTCTTAGCAGTCACGGCTTTCAATAGGATCTAAAAGACTCTCCTATGCCTCCTGTTGCTCTCCCTGTTTTTCTTCCCATTCTAGCAATGCCAGCTCCATTTCTGTTCTTTATTGCCACTTATGTCTTTCCTTCCTCAGATAATTTGCCCATAACATTCTTCCTGTCTAGACTGCTGTGTCCCAATCCCAATTAATTGGCCACCGACCACTCTTCTTTCAGACTTTACTCTAAATGTCACTGCCTCCGGGAGACCTACCCTCAGCCCACGTGTGATAAGTAGGTCCCAGCTTACCTTCTCATAGCAGCACGCTTGATGTTCCCATCGTAGTACATAATACAAGTGTGCTTAGCAGGAACAGCTTCATATAACCTGCCAGCCTATACAGATCATCCTCATTTTGGGGCTCCACTCCTTTCTAACCCCGAAGTAGAGAAAAGTATTTATATATCTGCCGCAGAATTGCTTCTCTCTCGAGTTGGCCCAAGCTGATCACTGATACGTGAAGTGGGGAGGGCGGGCTTAGGAGGGAGAAATGCAGGAGTGGCCCCCGGTCCCCATCATGCTGACAGACCTGAGTCTTCTAACTCCTCTCCCCTGAGCGCCCGTCATGGCTGGGAACACACTTCTGCAGCCTCTGGGCCTCTGCCTGCCAGTCCACCTAGGGTTGGGGAATGGGAGGGAGGCAGGCCCCCCACCCCCGCCACAACCCTTTCTCTCTTTGTCTCTGGGCACAGTTATCATGAACAAAGGAGGGAGAAAGGAGATTATTTGCTTGTGATGAATGCTGCATTTTAAATGAAGTTCCTTAGGCATTTTGAACATCATATTTATTCTACATGCAACAATAGTTTCATTATATATAGTGAAAATCCTTCTAAATGTTAATGTAACATTGGCCCAAGAACCTCACATTTGGAATAAGTAAACCAAGAAATGGCCTCACATTAGTGAACACTTATTGAGCCCAGTTCTCTGCTGCAACTTGTTTTAAGGAGAAAACAATTCTCATAGTTGTAAAAAAAATGCAGCCTTTGAAATCTGAAAGGCCTGGGTTCAAATCCTTGCTTCCTAACAGGGTGACTTTGATAGGATTATTTACTATTACTCAGCCTACTTTAAAAGATTTTTTTAAATGATCAATTGGGAGAACGTATCAATAGATTAACATATAATGCTTTTAGTGTGCAGTAATATTGCTGAACTATATGGACAATACTGAATAAATAGTGGTTATTAGTAGTTACTGGTATTATAAATTTTTATCTTCTAGCTCAGTAATCGAGCTAACCTTGGGTTAAACTGAAACTTGCCTCCTACCGTCCATCGTTTATTCAGTAAATATTTCTCAAGCCATACCACGCTCAGGCAGTGTGCTAGGTACTGGATGATGTTTTGGTGAATAAATTGGCCATGGTTTTGCCCTCATGGTGCTTACAGTTCAGTGGCAGGGAGAAAAACAAGCAAAGTCACATATACCTATGACATGGGAGAAGTGTCACCAGAAAGGGAGTGATATCCTCTGAGAGGGAGTGATGGTGAGGGGCTGTGGGGACGAAGCAGTAAGAAGAGTGCCACATGGGCCGCTGCAGCCAGCTGGGCGAGTCCACTGGCCTATATCTGTTCAATACAGTGGCCAAAGAGACTTGGCTAAATGCTTTATTTATCCAATCTGGTGCTTTCTAAACGTCGTGATACATTTTACAAAGCTAGCCTAACCCTGGGCCTCTAATCTAACCAAAAATGATGAGTGTGGAATACACGCCCCACCGACAGGTCAGTAGATTAAAAAAAAAAAAATCCTTAAATAAAACGTTAGCATAGTCAATCCTGACGCATTTGAAAAGAATAATTCACCACAACCAAACGGGTTTATTCTCAGACTCCAAAGGTAGGTCGACATTAAGGAACCTGCTAGTACAATTCATCCTATCAGTTGGTCAAAGTCTAAAGGCTGTTCTCATGGCCTACACATAAGTCCTGTCACTGTGTTCGACATTCAGAGGAGGGCTTTCCATTACTCCTCACTGCGATTAGTTTACCTGAAGTTCCAAGACTTTGGCTACCACGTGTGATGATGATTAAGATGAGCAAACCTTTAAGATCAGTAAAACAAAAGTGTGTGTGTAAGTGGGTCTAAACTAGCCATCTCTTCCTGATTAGTTAAGGTTACACATGTACCCACAGACTTCAAACCAGCATAAGCACCATTTCCGCCCCGTCCATGCAGTCAGTTCAGCCCCGTCCATGCAGTCAGTTCAGCCCCGTCCATGCAGTCAGTTCAGCCCTGTCCATGCAGTCAGTTCAGCCCCGTCCATGCAGTCAGTTCAGCCCCACTGCTTTGACAAAAGTGACAAAAATAAACCCCCGAAGGCTGTGGCTGCTCACTAGCAACGTGTTTTATGCTGGCATATAACTGACTGACAACCTCTATTTCTGAAATTAATTACTTTTCTTCTGGAGTTAAACTTACTGATGATGCTTCTCACAAAAAAATATGAGGTCTTTACATGGAAAATGCTCTAATTAAATAAGAATAAAGGCAGAAAACTTCCAGACCTAAATGAGATACATTTATTCCGTGCGTGTGGTTGAATCTTTAATAATTTGAAATGTAACAGTCTCTTCCCTCCTGGGATAGCGATGATATCTTGCTTTTTCCTGTATTTGCATCTCTCTCCCTTCTAATGTTTATTTATGACTGCGGCAACGAGGAGGGATGCATTCACTTCATTCTTTCCCCACCGTCCCCAGCCCGGTCTCCCAAACCCCAGTGCTATGCACTGAATCATGGCTCCACAAAACTGATGTGTTCAAGTCCTAACCTTCAATGTGACCGCTTGGAGATAGAGCTTTTAGGAGGTAACTAAGGTCATAAGGGTGGGTCTTAATACAGTAGGATTGATGACCTTATAACCTTATAAAAAGAGGAAGGTCTAGATTACCTATCCCTGTCCCCTCCTGACCTCCCTGTCCCCCATGCCTCTCACGTCCACACACTAAAGAAAGGTCACGTGAGCACACAACAAGGAGATGGGCAGCTAAGACACTCAGGAGAGAAAGAGGTAGCTGGGAGTATAAGACAAAAATGCAGCTTTCTCTTCTCTCATCTAAACATTCTTTCTGCTTTCAACATTGGGAGGAATGTTGGGTTTCTCGTGTCCTTTGAACTGGTTTCTAGGGACCAGTTCAGTCTAGGGACCCAAGGGCTGTGTGCATTTCTCTACATAAAGGCCAGACATCCTTGCTGTGTGCGAATCGGCATCTCTTTTCTGCATGCCCCCTCCTCTCCTCCACTCTCCCTGTGCGGTTGCATAGAAGGGGCAGCAAGCGCCTCTTTGTGCCTGGTGCTTGGGCCCGGCACCACAGCCCAAGATCAGCCCTTTAATTCTGATATCTGTGCAGTAGGAGAAATGTAACAAAGGGGCCCCATGCCAGGCCTTTTTTAAGAATGTCTGGATTTGAAGTCAGGGCTGTTGTCACAGTTCTCTGCACAATTCATGATCCTCTGAAGAGCCGCTTATCACGGGAGCTGCTGGTGGCCAAGAACAGGTGTAATGCAAAGACCAAGTTGAATTCCAAAGGGCCAGGCTGCTCTCAACTTCTCCTCTCCCACATCTCCCCCTCCCCCATCCCAAGATCCATATCCATCAGACAAAAGAGACAGAGGAATCCCAGGTGCTCTAAGCCCTCAGGGCCCCCAAAGGTGCTCTTTGATGTTCTGGAAGGGGGTGGGTCGGGGTGGGGGAGAGGAAGAAGCAAAAGAAAGAAAAGATGTCAAGTAAGAATTTTGGATTTGCAGCCTAGCTCAGCTAGAGGGTTTGGAGGGATGTCAAGAGGGATGTCTCACAGAACACAAGAACGCAAGAGCAGCTGGTCCTTGGGGAGTAAACTAGCAAAACTAGGAACTAGAAGCTGAACAGGGCACCCTCCATCTCGTTTTCTGCCCTTGCTGCTTGGCGGTTCCATCCTCCTCTCTTTCCATATACTACTTGCTCTGACTGTCTACAAGGTGGAACGTGGGTGCCCCACACAGTCAAGGTTATGTGTTATTGTCTCAGCTTTCCCTGTGAGAGAGGACCTGATTGGCCCAGTGAGGCCCCAGGGAGTCAGGATCACAGAGTAAGCAAGACAGTGATCTGGGGACAAAAAGACCTCTCCCCAAAAGTGCGTACCACAGGCAACGGAGAGGAAGGAGCACAGAGAAGAAACTGACTGGCCAGCTTTGGCTGAGTTCCTAACAGATATCTTACTGTGTTGTAAACGCTCTGATGAATTCAAGGGAATAAAAGCATGATCCTCTAAGGGCCTAGTTGGGGGAATCAGTCCTCAGAAGTTCAGATGGCGATTAGGGTCCGTGACAGTAAGAAGGAAACTCAAGTTTACTGTGGTGAGCATGTTCTAGATGTGTTAACATATTTTGCCTGATTTCAGCCTCTCAACAATTCTGTAAAATCAATTTTATGTGAAAAAAAGATGCTGGAGGGTGGAGGGGTCGGGGGAAAGGTCATTCTAGTGGAGCTAACAGCATGAGCGGAGGCTTGGCAGTAGGCAAGAGGCCATGGTTTATGGAGGAGAGGGGTTCAGGTGACTGGTCTAAGTGCAGTAGAAAATGCTTTGGAAAGAGTGAAATTTGTAAGAAGGACCTTAATAAGAGTGCAAACTAATAAAATCACCACCATTCATTTACTCATTTTACTTCTCGATCCCTACTATGGTATGGAGGGCTCTGGAACTCGGCATTGGGGATGAAGAAATGAATGAGATCCAGCTCAGACTTGGCTAAGTCCACAGTCCAGTGGACAGAAAAATAAGCGTTGGAAACAACAGGCACACTTTTCATATAGTTTAGAGACTGAGCATCACCTGTGGATTCTTTTTGGCCATGGAAAATAGCAGCAACAGAGGATAACCCTGAACATCACTATTGTAGGTCTCATGTGTCTTTATCATTTGAAAGGGCACCTAAGGAGATTTTAAAAAGAAATTTGATAATCTAGTAGCCACGACTTTGGGGGTTTTAGGGTGACCTAGTACCCAAAACAGCAGCATACTAGTCTACAGTACCAACTTTACATAATGTTCCAAAAAAAGTTGATGCCATGCCATTGGGCAGCAGCTTTGCAATGCTGTTCATATAGAATAAATCTCATTTTTAATAAAAATGTATCTTTCAGATATATACAACGATTACCCTAGAAATAGATTGGACTGTCTATTATATTGATATATACACAATCTCGGAAATTTGTCTCCAGTGCCTGGTTTACTATACACCAACAGAATTTAGAGCTCCATAAAAATACTTTATAGCATTCAGGCACCAGCGTTCCTATTTCTCATGCGGAAACATTGGAAATGTGGTTAGGGCTGTCATTCATCCCTGGCACTTAAATGTTTTTCACAAATAGTTGCTGCCTTAAGAAAGTATCACCAAATAAAATGCTCTTATTTGGTTCTTTGGTGACAAGTCAGTAGACATTAAAACGAGAATTTCTTTGTAATGAGTTTCAACAGCCCCCTTCAGAATGTTTTCCAGGGGAGCTGGAGGGTCGGCAAGGACCCCCCAGTGGGCGTGAGGAAGCAGAGCTGGGGGTCATTACCCTTCAGAAGGATGACTTTGGTGGCCACGTCACCTTTACTGGGAAGGAGGGAACATAATAGACTTTTGTGAGATGTACCCTCACCTGTCCAGAGGAAGACTGTCCTATCCCTGTGCCTTGCGTCTCTGCCAGCATGGGAGGGAGGACCTGCAGGGCACATGAGCCCCACCTCTTCACACACCAACGGTATGCAGGTGTCCCTTTTCTTTAAGCAAACTCAGTCCCTGATGACATCTTTACCCACTGGTTGTGGCTGAAGAGGGACATGGTACATAGAGTTTACAAAATGATTCATCTACAATCTAGTGAATACAGAGGCCTGGTGGGACATTTAAAATAGACTTTTGCATCCATAAATTAGATTTACCTGCCCAATTGTATTGCTTGGAGTGGGTCACATACATATAATAAGGATAGCATTACTAAAAGTAACATTAAAACTCCCTAAGTCCCCTTCCTTGCTTGAGTTTTCTCCATAGCAGTTAGTCTCTGATTTACTGTTTATTATTTATTGTTTACTTTCCTCCTGTATAGAATGTAAACTCTATACAGGCAAAGGAGTTGGTCTTTTTCTCCTTCACTACCTCTATCCTCAGTACCTGGAACATTTCTGGCTCCAGGTATGTGTTCATTAAATACTTTTTAACAAGTGAAAAAGCTAACTGTTATCAAGTCTTTGTCTCTTTTAATTGCAATAATATGAGTAATAATAGTTATTTTTACCATATTTTTAACTTAATAAAATACATGTGTTTAATATAAAGAGTTAAAAAGCGACTAGAGCCAAGATTATAGTCTTAAAATGCTGGTTCCCAGTAAAACAAACTAACATTTCCTAGAGACATGGCTGATTCCAGATCTGGAGTGGGAGGAAAGTGCGCAGGATGAGATTGGAACATCTTGTCATACAGAAAGCAAGGAGGTGATCAAAGACAACTTGAGTTGCATCAAAAGGGTTTTGAGGCCAACTTGAAGGGGCTCTCAAGTGCCAAAGATGGGTTATTTAAGTGTAAAAAGAAAAACTGCAATAGACAGAAAAACCTGAAGTCTTAAAATCCATTAGTTCATAAGAGTAGCTTTTTTTTTTTTTCTTTTTAACAGAAGATATTTTAAAAGCCTGATTGGTCCACCTTTGGAAGATACCAGGGGACAAACTCTTTATTCTGGAAGTGGTAAGGACAAGGAGAGAATCAAGACTTCAAGGCTCAGCTCAGAGTTGTAGAGAGCAGGAAGCAGTATTGTCCTCACACAGGAAAAAAGCTGGATAAACTGCACATGCATGACTTTTGAGTTTGCAGATAATAGGTCACAGGGCAACTTACAGGAAATCTGGTGTCAAAGACAAAATACACCAGACTATTAAGGCGATGGTTTATTAAGACCATTACAATAGCCAGAGCACCCCAGATTCCAAGGCCAGAGTCTCGGCAGAGTGGCTTTGCCCTAGGTTCATACAGAGAGGGCAGACGGCAAGAGGGGGTTCACAGGTGGAAACGTTTTGCAGTCGGTAAATGTCAGTCAGCTGAACTAGAGGTGTTTTCGTGTCTAGGGCTTCAGGGGAACACACAGTCGTAATTTTAGTTATTCACTCACAGAAAGGAAGTTGGCTGGGGGTGAAAGGGGGAAGGTCTGATCTGGCTTTGCCAGTTCGTTCAGGAAAAGGTCTGTTTGGCCCTGTCACAGGTAAATACAGGAGTCATCCTGAGTCTTCTGCCAGTCGTGACAAAGGGAGGACTTGTCTGAGTCACATGGGCAGCGGTGTTTCTTTGTGGTAAGACATTTCTGGGAACACAGTGATGGAGGGATTTCTTGACGTTTGTTGTTTGACAGGAGCATAGGGCTCTGGTCACGTTCAGCATTGTCACCGGAGAGACAGGTGCCTGTCGATGTCTGACAATCTGCAGCTGTTTAACTGGGGGGACCACCAGATACCATAGACGAACAGATACAGGTAGTAACTTTTAAGGGTGTATTTTTGAAAGTTGAACCAGAGGGGTTTGCCGACAAGTAAGATGTGGAGTGTGAGGGAAAGGCTGGGGCTGGTCTCTGTTAAGAGTGTGACTCGCAGACATGGAGGTTTGCAAACGGTCACAGGTGTGTTTCTCTCAGGAACTCCACCAAGTGTTTCGCTCAGCGCTGGCTCGGGGAGGAGAAGGAGCAGTCCCCACTGAAAGTGCCCTGAGACCTATGTCCCTTCTGAAACAAAAGCCTTAATTGTCAAGTAGAAGAGGGACAGAAACAGAAGACGTAGGGGCCTGGAGGCAATCCACTACAGCTGGATTTGGAGAAAAATGAAAAAGCTCTGCCTTAGGGAGAAGGCAGGGACAGTGCCAAGTGCAGCACCAGGCCTGGGGGCGGGGCAAGCCACTCGTGAGGCCACGCCCCCAGCCCTCAGGGCAGTGGTTACTCAGGGACTGAAGCTCAAGGCGGAGAATTAGAGATGTTCCCTACACCTGGGTCTCCAGGCACCACACTAAGGAATGTCAAGGAAAAATAGCGGAGGAATACACAGGGAAAGAAGCCCAAGAGATGTTCTCTAGGAAGACTCCGGGCCAGGCAAGGAGGCCAAAGCCCAAGCAGCAAACATACTACACGGAGAAAACACAATCCTGAAATGAACCCACACCCGAACAAGGTAGGACTGTTCCTGATGGAAATAGGTTCGTGGCTTTTTTTTTTTTCTCTTGAAGCAGTAGAAAATATTTTTATTTCCTCTTCTACCTGCCTCCTATTCTACTTCGTCATATATTAGCCATTAACTTTCTTATTGGCTCATTTTGTTTCAGATGTGCCTCTGTGAAAGCACATGGCTGCTTTTGTTTGTCACCGGTATGTGTTGTGTTAATATTTTAGAACAGCCCCTCTGAATCTCTCCAGAGATGTATGCTCTGAGGGTTTAGATAGGACCCTAACCTTGGTTTAAGGGGGTTTGTTTGGCATAATGCCTTGTTAGAGTGTTTACTTTAGCTTTTGTATTATCATATTTACCTGGGCTCAACGTGTAGAAAGGCCACCTCCGCAGGAAGGAGGATGCATCCAGAAGTTCCTCAGCTTGTCCATTTTTGAAGTGGGTTCCAGCACATGTGAGAATCCGCCTTTATTTCCAAAGCATCCCAAACTCATATACTACCTGCTGTCTGTATCTATGTGTGTACTCTGGTCTTTGGCTAGTGGACAAGCTCCAGTGCCGACAATAACTTCTGCCATCCGGGCTGATTGTACCCCAGGTAGAGGACTTTACTTTAAGGGATCTTAGATTAGTGATAGCATCTCCTGCTTGGTAGCCTCCGGTTTCACTTTTGAGATTATCAGTAGAAGTCTAAAACATCAGAGCAAGGTACAGACACTTCTCTAAGGCAAGACAACAATGAGGCACTTCTCTTGGTGGGGACAGGAGGTATTGCAGCGGTGGTAAAGTGAGAAGGAGAGAATAACGAACTTTCAGAAGTGGTTAATCAGCTGGCCGAAAAGTTCTGTGTGTTCTGTCACCAGTAATGTCTGTACTGAATGAGACCCATGAGGTCAATTGGGGGGCCGAGGACCAGTTGAGCAGGAGCATAGACAGGTTTTGAAGAGGCCGCTATTGGCCCAAGACGAGGAGGATAAACCTTTGCAGCTGGGTCGAGCATGAGGCTGTCACAAATGATGGGTGTTTGATGGTTCTCGTGAGGTTGAGTTAAACCCCATAGGGCTTGTCCAGATTGCTCACACACAAATAGATGGAACAACTTTTTGTAGTCAGGGACGCATGGGGAATGAGGCCTGTCTGAGCCCTCAGAGCAGAGGGGCTCACACTGAGGACTCAGTCAGTTCATAAAGAGGCGTTGCCGTCTTGGAGTCCTTTGCCGCCATCATCTGCACTATCCAGTGAACCCTGGAAGTCCTCTCCGTTGTCACTTGTGGGGAGTCTAAGACGTTTGAACAGCCTTCAGTCTATCAGGAGAGAGTGTTTTTCCTCTTTAAGTAGATCACGCCTTAAATAATGAACTGTTTGGAAGAATTTAAATTTCTCTTTTGAAATTTTGTTTCTTTTCTGCTAAGACTGAGAGCAAGCAAGTGACTTTCTTTTCATAGCGTCTCTGTTCTCTGAACAAGGTGGGAGATCACGTACATACTGTATCAGGACTGAATCATAGTGGAATGTAGATCTTTTAAGTCTTCAGTGAGGACCTGGGAAATGTAGGAGGGGAGGAAGCAAAGGTACATCCAAGTAGATCCAACTTGAACTTGAATAGAAGAGTTCTCTGGAACCTCAAGGAACAGTCCCTATGGTGCAAATTTGATTTTACAATTCCATTTGCAAAGTCTGTCTGTATTAAATTCCCGGGAGTGGTATCCCAGAAAGGAAGGCACGTTTTTCAGTCCACACACCAGGTTGAGGGCTTAGAGACCAGGAAGAGCTGTGGGTTATTTGAAATAGGCACCACCTGTGTGGCGTGCCTGTTCTGAGGAAGGGGCTTAGCAAAGGTGGCAGTTGAACATGGAGAAAGTGCCTGCACCTCTGAATGGGAGTAGCACCAGAAGTAGAGGAGATGACTAGTTAATTCACCCTGCGTGTGTGAAGGTCTGTGTCAATGGCTTAGCTAAGCTCCACCATATCCTTGCCCTGGCACCCATTTCTGGGGGCATGAAGGGTCCTTGAACTGACATTAGCCCCTGGAGTGCATGCCCTAAATAAACAGCCGGCAGCATCCCGAGTAAGTGTAAGTTCTGATAAGACTCACTTGACAGCCCTTGTGATCAACAGACCCCCGCCCCCAGGCCTTTCCCTGTGCCGTGGTGGATTAGACTCCTGCGGAGCTTACCAGAACCCCACTCTTTTTTATTTCAATTGAGCAATCAGCCTTAACCCTAGAACCTCCAAGCACTCCACTCGACCCTAATAAGGACATGTATGTGCCCCAGGTCCTGATGCTCTCCCTGCCAGCGCCCTGCCTTGACCTTCCAGCGTACTCCACCCTGAGGCATGCCTAATACAAATACTCCAGTACTACAGGGGCTCCACTTAAAAATGTTAATTTAACAGAGTCTCGGCAGTGTGATAGAATACTGAGCACATTTTCCCTTCCTTGCAACACCCTCATTGATTTCCAATGAGGGATTTTCCTTTCTCTTGTTTTTCTTTGATAAGACAATCCTTTCTCCACTGTCCTCCCTTCATATCTGTAAGTGTCCTTGTGAGTAAGTGGCTGCTTGGCAAGCGGGCCACCTAGCCGTTTGCAGGGCCGAGTTTACTTTGGGTCTTGTCACGTTTTTGTTCTGAAGCCCTATGCACATTTCTGGCAGGTGTTACAGTTTAGGTAAAGGGGTTATTTGCCATTTTAATTTCTGCTTTCAAATTAGGTCTCCAACTTCAAGTTTAACTCCATTGACAAAATAAGATGAAAGGGCTGCTGCGACATTAGCATCTTCTTTAACTCTGAGTGTCGTTAGAAGTTATTTTCTGGTCCTGAAAATTTCTTATAGTTCATCTTGTTTGCATGATTGAATTATGATTCAGTCAGTTTTTGTTTTTTTAATTAGGTTTGTCTTTTAGGAGACATTGAGATACTTTTCTACCCCACCCCTATCCCCTCCCTCTCAGGTCCCTTTCCATCAATCCAATTAGTTTTTGCCATCTAGGACTTAGCATCTGAGGTTCTGATCAGCGTATGTACAAGTTGATGCGGGTTAGATAGTCCTATAAGATTATAGGTCATACATACCCAAGTAATTCTAAATTCTTCAATTTATATTTGCTGATCATGTTCGGGTTTTGAGAGACTTTAACCTCTTAGTTCTGCTCGAGTCCAAGGCTTAAGTTCTACAGTTTCCTATACACCTGGGTCATAGGAAGGATGGATCCTTAAAGACAACTGGCATTTTGGGTTTTTAAGAAAGTGGTTGGAATAAGATAGGGGGTCTGGATGAGGGGAAGAGCAGGAAGGAAGTGTGGAAGGAGGAAGTATGGAAGGACAAGGGGGAAGAGGGAGGGCTGGGTATATAGAGGCCACTGAGGGCAAAGTGGGGGAGAATTTACTAGGGAAGTGAGTCTCCTTTTTCCTTGCAACTTTGTAAAATTTTCCTCAGCTTTGGCCAGAGAATCTTTTCGTGGATTGTTCATTCAGCATTTCATTTGGAAGCCTCTGCATACCAATCCAAAAATACCACACATTAGGCTTTGTGAAATCTTACCGCATTTTTTATTTAAGGCACCTCTCAGCTGAACAATTTTGTTCCAGTCAGGTTTTCTCAAAAGTGGCCCAGCTCATTTTTGGTGAAGTTATGTCATTTAGAAAGATAGAAACAAGAATTAGGATGCTAACCACAGAACACATAAAAAAACAGGAGTTTTTCCGGGGAGAGGAGCAGATTTAGACCACCCCATGAGACCAGGAGACGGCTGGCGGGAAGGTAATGCTTGTGTTGCCCTTGTCTCGGGCCCCTGACCTGAGAGTTGTCCTCCTCCCAATGTGGACCTGACAGTCAGTGCCCCCAGCAGGTAGAACACCAAAGAGAACACTCTAACTCAAAGCCAAGCTCTCAGGACACAAAATAGAAGGAAAACCTTATCTGGTTCTACTGGTGACTCACTGATCTAGTGAGAACTGAAAACTCAAAGGTCTATGAGGCGGGCTCAAACAGTAGGCGTATCAGGCCTTCACCTGCATCCTGCCTTGTCAGTCTCTTATGACAAATAACACTTTCTGACAGCACAACACAAAAGAGAAACTCAGAAGACGGCAAAAAGAGGTGAAAAAGGAACAGTCCAATTCAAACAAGAACGCCAGTGAAATAAAAGCCGATAACAAATCCTACACACCAAACTGAGAATAACAGCCAAGGAACAGCACAGACCGAGCAGAGTTCAACCCAGGTGCTGTGTCGCAGACTGGACAAGCCACACCTGGTGGAAAGTTGGCTCCGTGTAGTGCACAGTGCAGACAGGACTTAGTGGAGTGTCCACAGCAACTGAGGGAGTAACAAGGACAAAACCAATTAGAGTAAGCAAAGGTTATTCAGAGCTCGCTCGAGCCGGGAAGTCAGCCCCCATCCCTTGCATTCTGGCAGGGACTCAAACAGGAGTAGGAAAGCTGTACCGTGTGGAAAAAGCGAAGTTTCTGTGCCCTGATTGGAGACTGTTGGGGTGCGGAAGATGCAGGTGGGCTAAGGGTGTCTAGTGTGATTGGTCTGGGGTATGTACATGTTTTGCTTTCTCTACTTGGTCCTAGGGGGGAGGCAGGGACAAGATTAGGGAAGGTGTCGGTTTCCAATAAAGTCCCGGCCACGTGGAGATGGTTATGAAGGAAGTTGCTCTTTGGCTTCCTGTAGATCTCACTCGGAAACCAAGACAACAGTCTGGCTTCCCAGAATGGCTACTCTGGATGCCGCGTTGACTTCTTGGTCCGCTCGCTGCCCTGTGCGGGCGAGAGTTCTGTTTTTATTACAGGTTTGGCCATTCGTTGTATGTGCGGTCTCCTGTCAATCTGATGATTATTCGTGCTGTAGGTATTCAGCGTGTCACAGCAGATTTTAGAGTTTTACGTGTGTCCTTGCCATGGTCTTGCTTGACACTCAGTGGCCTCATGTAAACTGAGGACTCATCTGTGCCCACCTATCCTGGCCGCTGTCCTCTCCCTTATTGCTGTCTCTCTGTAATTCTCACCCTCTCCGGAACTTCCACTGGAAACTTCTTGGTTTCTGAGTCTTTGATATTTTTTAACTTACCCTTCCTCCTTTTTATCTTATTACCCCTTTGGCTACATTATGAAAGAATGCCTTAACTCAGTCTTCCATCTGACTAATTAATTCTGCATGTTTATTGGGGTTCTCAGTCCATCTACTGAGAATTTTCCCCCCACCGATTTTATTTTCACTTTAAGAAGCTGATAAACAATGAGCTTTGTTGTAAAGGCTCTCTCTGAGGATATTAATTATCTTTTTTGAAAAGTCCTCTTCTGAGTGCTCTGCTAATTCTAAATATATCCTCAGGTATACTTTTTGCCATTGGATGGGTTTGTTGCCTCTTTCAATACTGGATGGCTTTCCTGGATTTCTTCCACTATTTGATGTTTTCTGACTGTGTGTCATCTCAGCAATTGAAATTTCCTCTTAAACTCTCTTTTTTCTCTATGTTGTGGGACCTTAGCTGGTGGCACTGTTTTGAATGAACTGTGTACAGAGAGAATGAGGAAGGGTGGACTGAGTGTCTGGTGGAGTCATTGCATTGAGTGTCTGAGCACCTGTTCCCTTGGGCCCATACCCCTTCCTCTTTAATCTCAGGCCCCACCTCTCATTGCTGCTGCCTGATCCCTGACCAAGAGCAGGAATGATGTGCAAGGTTTTATGTGCCCGAAGTGCCTCAACTTAGCTGGCACCCTGCTCGTTGTTCTGGGTCACCTTCAGGTTCTGACCTCCATAGTCTCAATGCACAGGACCTTTTTATGCCATCGCCAACTTTTTACGCTATAACTCTTTCAGGGAATTCTGTCATCCCCTCTCACACACACACCTAGTTTTATAAAAAGCCATTTATTTTTGTTTAATAAAATTTTGGTAAGTTATTTCAGTTTACTGTAGGAAGCAGGAGATTTCTACATGGAAAATTTCAGTCTGGTGGTAGTTGAAATGTGGTCCAAGGATCTCTGGGGCTCCCGAGACCTTTTCAGGGGGTCCACAAGGTTCTTTCTTTTTCAACTTTGTGTTTGTGTGAAGCTAAATTCTCTTCAACCAAAACAACATGTTGCCACAGATTGAATGCTGAAGCAGCTGTGAGAATTCAACTGCCTTCTATTAAATCAGACATTAAAGAGATTTTAATAAATGTGGAACAGTGCTGCTCTTCTCATCAGATTTTTGTTTTGAAATATATTTGTCATTAAATATGTTATTGATATTAACATGCAATAGGTTTCTCATTATCTGAATTAATAAATAGTAAATATTGATAGATGTAATGATCCACGTCAACCATCAGCCCTTGAGGTCCTTAGTAATTTTTTAAGAGTTTTAAATGGGTCTTGAGACCAAAAAGTTGGAGAACCGCTGTGTTAATCCCATTTTACACGTGCGATTCCTTACACAAGAGTCTCAGCTAGAGGATAGGGCACCAAGAGCCACACGCAGTGACGGCAGAGCCCATGTACAGACTCCTATACATGTTTTTTCTGTATTGCAGTCATTTTCCCATTATCTGCAGGGGTGTCTCTGTGTGTGTACTTTCTAATGATTCTATTACAGAGAAACTAAAAGTGTTCTCGTGCCAAACTAGAGCATGGGTGCATGGTGTGTCTGTGTGTGTGTGTCTGCGTGTTTGGAAAGGGAATAGAAACCGCTTATTGCCTCCTACATGGGACTTTGGAATTGGAACTTATTTGCACAGACACCATGTTTTCATGGATTCTGTAGTCTTTCACATGCCTTCTGTTTTTCCCCAAAGCTTTCTCCCAATAGGCTGTTCTGTGTTGTTTTTATTTGATATTGAATACGTACAAAAGAGTATATCATAAGTATAAAGTGTAAAGAAAAATTAAACTGATGGTAGATGCAGAGACTTCAAAGAGTGTCAGTCCCCTAAGTCTGTTTCCTGATCTCACGTCTCACCCTCTAACACTGTACGTAACTGCTTTCCTGATTACTATCATTTATTTATTTTTTTTGCTTCTCTTCATAATTTTACCATAGAAGGTAGGCATCCTTAAAATTTTCCCTTAAGTTTTACCTATTTATGATCATTTATAGAATTATATGAATTCTTCTGCAAATTTCTTTTCCCCACAATTTTCCTGCTCTATAGTTGTCCAGTTCATAAATATATCATGTTTTATTACTCCATTCTCCTACCAAAATAACATCTAGATTTTACACAGGATTTTTTTTTACTGTCACAAACAGTATTTCTATGAACATTTTTTTTTTAAACTTTTATTTTGAGATCATTGTGCATTCACATGCAGTTGTAAGCAATGATACAGAGATTTCTCGGTGCCCTTCTCCCAGGGGTAGCATCGAGCGTAACTCTAGTGCGATACCATGTCCAGGAAGCTGACATTGACACCATCACTTACCTGATTCAGATTCCACCCATTTATGCACTTGCGTGTGCACGTTTACTTCTGTAAAACTTCATCGCACAGCTGAGATACAGAAAAGTTTCGTCACACTGATCCCTCTGCTGCTCTTATGGTCACCACCAAGCCTCCCTGTCGCCTCCTCTAACCCCTGGGACCATTAATCTGTTCTCCATCCCTATAGTTTTGTCACTTCAAACCTGCTATATAAATGGAATTACACAGGATGAGATGGCTTTTCTCCCCAGCCCATCAAAATTCCCTGAGGTCTATCCAAGTTGTTAAATGCCATTTTTCCCCCTTTTTCGCTGAGTAGTGTTGTAAGGCATAGTGAACCCCAGTGTAGTGGTTCACCTGTGAGGGACATTTGGGTTGTTTTCAGTTTGGGGCTAGTTTATGAAGCAGCTATGAACTTTGGTGTCTACGTTTCTGTGTGAACCTAGCTTTCATTTCTCTGGGATAAATGTCTAAAAGGGCAATAGCTGTTTTCCAGGGTGTGCCGTTTCGTATTCTCATCTGTGAACATTTTTATAGGTGTGTGCAGACACACAAGGGCACCCCCAGGTATACAGCCAAGAGTGGACCTGCTGGGCTGTGGCTACCCATCTTCACCTTTGCTGGATGACACCCGGTTGTTTTCCAAAGCATACTCAACAGTGATTTCTTCAGTACATACGGGCCCTGTTCACTCCCTGTTCTCAGTGACACTTGATAACATCTGACATTTTCATTTTCTCGATCTGGGGGAAGTACAGAATGATATCTCACAGGATTAATTCACACTTCCCTAAGATTTTTCATATGTTTATTGCCATTTAGCTTTCCTCTTTAATGATGTCCTGTCCAATTCTCTTGTCGTGTTTCTTTTGAGTTGTTTGTCCTTCACCTGGTGATTCCTGTAGCCAGGATACTAAAATGTCATCAGATATAAACATTCCAAGCAGCTTGTGTTCGTGGTTTTGTTTTTCATGCCCTGTATGAAACCTTTTCAGGAATAAAAATTGTTAATTTTTAATGTGGTTGAACGTATCAGTGTTTTTTATAGTGAAAGTTCTCATGTCTACTTTATATTCTAAAAGTTTTATAGTCTTCTATCCTCTATTTAACCCATTTTTAATTTGTTTTATAGCCTGGTGTGAGGTGGAAATCCAAAATCCTTTTTGTCCAGATGGATACCAAGTTTTTCTGATACTTTATCGCATTCCATGACTCATTCCCATTGATTTGCAGTGTCCGTTTCATCACCTGTCAAGTGTTCAGATAAATGTGGCTCTGCCTCAAGATCTCTGTCCTGTTATCATTCGACCTGCTCATTACATGGTGCCTTCACGACTATAGCTGAATAGTAAATCTTAATATCTGGGTGAGTGTATCTGCCCTCCTGCCCCCGGCCTGTTTTTTCTTTCCCAGGATCGTTTGTCCATTCTTGGTCCTTCCATGTACACATTTTGAAATGACTTATAACATTTCATAAAAGTTTGGAAGGATTGGAATTACATTAAAACCACGTAAGAAGGAATGCATCTTTATGATTTTAGAGTTTCAGCCCATGAATACGGTATCAGGCCATTTATTAGATCTTCTGTGAATGTCTTTCAGTGGTGTTTGCTAACATAACTCCAAAAAAGTTTTGTACATCTTTTAGTTACTTCTATATAGGGAACATGTATTTGGTTCCTATTATAAATGGTGTATTTGTTAATTACATTTTCTAAGAGTTTTCTAGCATATAGGAATGCAATTAGGCTGCTAAACCTCTTTCCACATGGTCGCAGTACTTCTCTCTTTCCTGCTTTATCTTTCCCTATCCTTATCACTTTCTAACATGCTATGTACATTTCTTATTTTGTTTTTGGTATGTTTTCCTTTACTAGGAAGTAAACATTGTTGGGGCAGGATTTCTTCTGTTTCACTTAGTGTTGTATCTCCAGCATTGAACATCCAGTTCTGCTTATAGTAGGTGTTCAATAAATAGTTACTGAATGGGTGACCTCTTATTAATTCTAGTAATTTGTTGTAGATGGGAGGGGGGCATTCCATGCAGTTAAATCATATTACATGTGACTAATAACAGTTTAATTTCTTCCTTTCAGTCCATTTCCTTTTTGTTGTCTAGTTTCTCAGGTTACTTCCCTTCATTAAGATGAAACAGAACTGGTGATGTTGATGATGGTGGTATTCTTTTGCTACAGATTTTAAAAGTAAAACTTCTGTTATTTCTCTTACATATGACGTGTGTGTGTGTATACACATGTAATTTTTGAGGGGGAGATTATCAGCTTAAAGTTTTTTTATTACTTCTAGTTTGCTAATTAAAGAATATATTTTAAAGTAACTGGATATTAAATTATTTGGTGTATTTTATCTGTATTTATTGATGAGACCATGTGGTTTTTCATCTTCAGTTTATTAGTATGGCGAATTGGATTAGTGATTTCTAATACTAAAGCAAACTTACATTCTGGGGCAAGCCTGACTTGGTCCTGCCTTAGTTTACTTGGGACAAATCTGACTTTTAATACTTAGTGTGATATTATTTTCTTACCTTGCTTTCTTTGATTTGCTAGTGCTTATTTTTAATGAATTTCACATCTATGTTCATGATAAGATTGGTCTGCAATTTTTTATTTCCTGTAAAATCCTTCCCTGGTTTTGGGGTCGAGGTTATGCTAACTTCCTAAAAGGATTTGGGAAGTATTTCTTCTTTATTAAGGAAAAAATTTTAATAATATTATAATCTGTTTCTTTCGTGTTTCATACAATTCTTCAGTAAAATCTTCTGAGCCTGGATAAGCTTAAAGGCACAGTGTTATTTAGATATTTAAGATTTTCAAATTTCTAACTTTTTTCTTGAGTCAACTACTGTAGTTTATAGTTTTTAAAAGAAATCTCTCATTTTGGTTCTGAAATTAATTGCATAAAGTTCATAATTATTTGAATTGCTTTTAAATCTCTGCTTTATTTATTATTATGTCCTATTTTCATTAATAGATTTGCATATTTTTCTTCTTTGTTTTTGCTTGATAATTTGTCGATTTTATATATTTTAAAAGAATCATTATCTATTGATGTTTTTTCAGTTTCACTTTTTCTTTGTATGTTTTTTCCTCCATTTTATTAGTTATTCCTAAATTCCAAACATATGGATTTTTTTTTTTAGTTATTTACTTCTAACTTTGAACTCATACAATGAGGTCTGTGTGATATTTATTTCTTGACATTACTGAGCTCTCCTTTATGTCCTGGTTTATGCATGTGTTTTCTCATAGAGAATTTAGTTTTACTCCTGTCTATTAAATTCAGTTGTTAATTATGGCTTTCAATTCTTTTATAGCCTTACTCTTTTTTCCCCTGTTTGACTTATGAGAGAGGTGTGCTTTTAAAAATCTGTTATGGAATTGTAGTGCATTCAGATTTTTCCTCTATAGGGTTTGAAGTATGTTATTAGGTATATACAAATTTTAAATTCACTTTTTTGGAATTTTTCTTTTGTTTACTGACGTGTGTAGGATCTAAAATAGTGGTTAGCATATAGAATACTTTAAAATATGGCTTTCATTAATCCTGAAAAATTATAACTCTTTAGATATTGCTTTTACCCTTTTTATCTCTTTATTTTCTTCTCAAACTTTAAAAAATATTTGAGTGAATTAATTGAATTTTTTATTAATACATAGAGTAGTCCTATAAATCTTACTAATATCTCTTTTATAAAGTGTATTTCGTCTGAAAGTATTGTAGCTATGATAAAATTTTGGTTTGTGTTTGCTTGATATACCTTTTCTTTTTCCCTCTTAAGTTTTCTAAATCCTTGTATTTTAGCTATATTTTACATAGAGCAGGTACCTGGATCTTACCTTTTATCCAGTCTGACAGTCTGTATTTTAACTGGAGGGTTTAGTCCATGAATACTGACTGTGATTACTGATATATTTGGAATCGTTTCTGCTATCTTATTTTTTTAAAGGGTAAATTCCTTTAAATTTTTTTCTTTTTATCTCATTTCATACTTACCCTTCAACTGATCTTGTTGTCATACTATTACTATTATTTTAGTGAATGCACTAGAAATTTTATATTTATATTTCATTTTATAAGTCTAAATTTAATAAATGTATTCTTTTTCCTCCAATGAAATAAGGATCTTTCATTCTGATATTGTGTGCTTTTGTATTCTAGGAGTTAATTCTAAATTAACTTTTATAGTCCGATAGAGTAGAGAATAATGTTTTTGTATTGCACAATTAATTTTGGTTTAAATTTACACGTCTTACTATTTTCTGTGCTTCCATGTTTCTTCTACCATCTCCGACCTTTCTTCTGGGATGAATTTTCCTTATTCCTGAAGCACATATTTGAGAAGTTATTTCAGTGAAAGTCTGTTGGTAATTAACTTATAGCTTTTGTTTGTCCAACATCTTTATTTTGCTCTTGTTCTGGAAAGATAGTTTTTCTGGGTATCAAATCTAGGGTGACAACTATTTTTTCCTTGGTGCTTTACAGATATCATTGCAGTTTTGTTTGCCTTACACTGTTGCTCTTTGTAATGCAACTAGCAATCTCATTCAGAGGTTTTCAGATAGTAGCCCCTTGACCAGAAGCATCTATGTTACTTTGGGGCTTATTAGAAATGCATTTTTTCAACCTTATTCCAGAACTACTGAATCCATACTGTAGTTGGAACTCAAGAATATGTGCTTTTAAAGTCTTCAGGTAATTTTGATGAACACTAAAGTTTGAGAGCTGTTGATCTGGTTGATATTTCTCTGAAGGAATGATATTTCTCTCTGGCTGCTTTTAAGGTTTTTTCTTTGTCTTTGGTGCTCTGTAGATTACTATGAGTCTGGGAATTGATTTATCTTTATTTGATTGCTATTTCTTGGGTTTTTTGAATCTAAGGATTTGTGGCTTTCATTAATCTTTGAAAAATTTAATTCTTTAAATATTGCTTTTATCCTTTTTTCTCTTTATATTCTTCTGAAACTTAGATGTACATTGGACCTTCTCACTTCATACTTCATGTTTTTACTCTTTCCCCATAGTTTATGTATTTTTGTTATCTTTACTATATACTCAGGGTAATATCTTTAGCTAGCCCCCAGAGATTTATATTTGTTTCTGCTAGGGGCACATTGAGTTTGATTTACATCTTGGAGTTTTGGATCACATAGGTAGTATGAATTCTGTCCTTAAACCCATGTGAATTCAGATTGTGTTAGAAATTCTCATGAGAATGTTTTTTCTTCTTTCTTTGTCACTCTACTCTATAGTGACCCAAGGCAAACACTTGCATATATATCACTCTCCCCTGATTTTCTGTTTTTTGTTTGTCTGTTTTAAATTCATCCACTGAGGTCATTGTCTTGTGAAGGTGCTGACTTTCCTGGAGTTTCTGAGCTTACCCCCATCCTGTTGAACCCTAGT
This sequence comes from Cynopterus sphinx, assembly GCA_030015415.1. NCBI lineage: Eukaryota > Metazoa > Chordata > Mammalia > Chiroptera > Pteropodidae > Cynopterus > Cynopterus sphinx. Next base: position 29,230,129 of record CM057387.1, on the reverse strand, counting down.
CTTTGTCTCTCATCTCCTGTACCCATAGATTATTAAAACACAGATTGAGAGCATCAAAAGATTAGCAAAAATGAGTTCCAGTACTAGCATAACCAGTGGACTTTTGCTTTTTGTTTTTTTTCCCCTGCCAATTGAAAAAAATATATTGATTAATATATAATCAATTATGGCTTAATGGATGAGCTTTCAGAATTTTATTCAGCATTTTGGGATTACTACGCTAGGAATGTTTTCTCTGTGCATCTTGTCAGCCCTATTACCAAACATTGAGATCACTGGAGTTGTTTATCATAACCCCTGTGAACACTGTCTAAATTCCTCATTGAGTATCCTGGATCTAGTGACTGGGCTGGCCCCAGCACTCAGCGGAGACTTTGAAGAATTCACTTATAGATTGGGAGACGGGGTAGTAGGCAGGTTCAAATGCCTTGGGTGACCTGTAGGGGTTTTGTCCAAATGAGCCCAAGCCTCACCCTGTCTTCCCCAGAGCTCGCTGGTCTGAGACAACCTGACAGGCAACTTGTAGGGAATGGCCTTGTCTCTTCTATCTCAGCTCAGAGCGAGCAGGCCCAAATGCCATCAGGGAAACACAAAGAAGATGGGCTTCATGTTAGAAGCAGTGAAGTAGAGGGAACAATACATTGGGTGTCCTGGATCTAGTGAGTGCAGCAACCGCAGATATGGACCAGAATTTGAAAATTCACTGTGTTCTGATCTATAGTTAAAAATAATCAACGAATACAGTATGAAATTGGAGCACAAAAAAGCTATTTGTGGAATAGGTGAGTTCACAGAGATTTCTCCGAGCCTTGGAACCTGACTGGAGTTTCTAGTCCAATTGATTGACCCTGATTTATTATTGTTTCTCTGTTCTTTCAAGACAAGTTTGTATTGAGCATCTGTCATGTACTGTGTTCTGTTCAAGCTACATTAGATAGTAAAATAGACTTGATATTTGGTGTGAGGAGCTTACAGTGTGTTCAGTTCAGAAAACACTCCCAGAGCATGCACCAGCTAAAAGGCCCAGGGCTGTGCTTTTATGGAGCAATGGAGAAGTGGCACCTTCTGATGGTCGAAGGGGACTTCAGAGGTGAGTTGAATATTCTTGAAAGATGACAGGTATGAGGCAGTGCTTTAGTCAAGCACAGAGATGGGAAGAAGAGGGAGCATTCCAGAAACAGAACACTACTGCAGGGTACAAGTAAAGCAGGTTGAGAGAAAGAATTAAAATGGAAAAGGAGGTCACTCAGGGCTGATGGCGTCAGTACACTGAAGAGAAGTTGTGGAGTTTGTATTGTTTGGGTAGAAAAAGGGAGACCTGGGCTTCTGACCAAAAATGGTCCAAGGTATTTTCATGTTAATAGAGGTCGTTGACTAAACTTATGGCCAGGCCAGAGAATTTATGTTGGGGTTGGGAATTTCAGGGTATCCCAAGGGTTCCCCCGGAGGGGTGATAGGTGATTGGTTTGGGGTGAGAAGATACCGTTTGGTGTCAGGAATAGCTATTTCCCATGGCCAGCTGGCTGTGCCATTAATAGTGTCATTACATTAAATGTGATTCTGGAAAGTGGCTTTATTGCTGTTGGTTAATATTAGTCAACTCCTAAAGCGTGGTGCTCATCCAGTTTGCTAAGATCCTTTGTTAGTGAACTATTTGTTAAAGTATAAAACAGCTCAGGAATTATTCTGCAGAAGATGTCAGGAGGCAGAATAAATAACCATTCCCCTCATTAATCCCTATGGGCAGCATCGGTTTGAGAGCTTGGCTTTTCCATAATGAAAATATGTCAGCCCTGAATATATGTTTGCGCTGTTGAGACTGAACAGTGAAATGAAATGAATTCTCCGCTCAGCCACAAGTGAAATATGGCAGCTTGTGGTGAATGAGGCACCAAGTGCTGTGAAGTTGAGATCCTGACGTGGAGAAATGTGGGGAGGCTAAGATCAAGAGAGAGCAGGGAGGGCAGAGTACGATTAAAGTGTAAAGCAATTTTAAGCAAAGTTCATCTTGATTCACCCCGTTTATTAGCAAAAGCTACACCAGATAGTATAGCTAGGTGTCTAAGAAGTGTGTGCAGCTTTGGTGTTCTGGAAGCTGTGGAAATCAGTTGAAAGCCTAGGGCTGAGGGTTTGATGTGTAGACACGGTGTCATTCAGGATGCCATGGCCTCAGAGGACAGTCTCATGGGACTTCAGAGGCCAGCAGGCACAGCCCATTCATTTCACAGGTGAGAAACCCGAGGCCCAGAAAGGGAAGGGACTTGCCTCAAGAGTCACAGGAGCCAGTGGAACATTCTTAACCACAACGGCCCGTACTTGGCCCAGCCTATTTATTCACTGGTCACTGAGCCCAGGATGCCTAGCTTTCTGTCTGTCCCCTGCTCTAGTATAAAAGTCAGGAATTCTTTAAGGACAAGGCCTGATTTCCTCATCATATAGTGCTGGGTACCTGACAGCTGAAACTGTGAATTGGTGTATTGCCAGACCTTTTGCAAGGTCCAAGGTGTCTTGTTGTTGTTGTTGTTGTCGTTGTTGTCGTTTTGTATGTGTGCATGTGTGTACTTAACTTTTATTTACCTATTTATATTTCATTTTTGAGTCAGAGAACATAGCCCTATAGCGTAGTAGTTGAGAACATGGGCTTTGCAGACACACAGCCCATCTGGGTTCAAATCCTCACTCTGCCATTTACAAGCCGTGTGACTTTAGGCACGGTACTTAGCCCCTCTGTGCCATAAGAAGAGAAATCATACCTGCCTACAGAACTGCGGTGAGACCTCCACGAGATAATATAGATACAGGTAAGCAGCTGACACTCAGCATTGGCATCTAGAAATAGTTGACATTATTTCTTTCTTTCTCGTCCTGACTCATTCCCGTGCCAGTTCTCCCAGGCAGGGGTTGAACCACGTTCACTGCGACACAACATTCTCCAGTTGGGTGTTACAGGGCTGTCGCTTTTCCTCACTCACACAGGTGGCTCCAGTCTTTTTTTTTTCTTTTCTTTTTTTTTTTTTTTTTCTGAATGGGGAAGAGTGTGTAGACTTAAGCTGATGTCTTCATTGGTTTTTGAAAATGAGCACAGAAGTCCAGGAGGCAAGTAAAAACTCCATAATCACCCAGGTCTCTCTGTTTTAAGAATTGGCCATATTTTACATAAGAACTAAATAAGACTTAGATTTTAATTAGTTTCCTCGTTGCATTGTTTCTTTTGTGAGAATGTGAGAAAGTGGTTAGGAGTACAGCTTTTTAAATTTAAGCTTAGATTTGTATGAATAGAGTTCAAATTTGTGAAAAGTGGGAAGACACTGGTTTCTAAGTCTTTAAAGTGTGAATAATAAAACTAGGAACGGTAGAGTGGAATAGTAAAAGCACAGCAGGCAGGAAGAAACAATCCTAGCTTGGGGGAGTATGTGTTATCAGCTGTTGAGAGTCTGAAAACCCACCGTTAAAAAGACTTGCAAATCGTTATTTGGCACCAGATTTGCCATATGAATTGTAACCTTCAAACCTATGCATAATAGAAGTCCTTGACATGGTGCATTTGTCATCAGTAGTCCTACTCAAAGCCTATGGATTATAGGATTCCATTTATATGAAATGTCCAGAAAAGGCAAATCTACAGAGACAAATCTAAAGTAGTTTAGTGATTGCCTGGGGCTCAGGATGGGAAAGAGGAAGGACTGTAGCTGGACGTGAGGATTCTTTTTCGTGTTATAAAATTAGATGTAATGTGGTTGACAACGCTACAAATTTAATAAATGTCAGCTTAAAATAGGTAGATTTTATACTAAGTAAATTATACCTCAATAAAGCTGTTAAAAAAAAATCCAGCCTGTGCAAATAGAGGGGAAAATTCAACCTGTGTGAAGGTGTATTGATCAAATGTCATCCTTCCTGTGAGGTCTGTTTAAAAAAAAAAAAAAAACTTTCCAGGCAGAATTTATCAGTCATTCTTTTTCCTGTTTTCATGTGCTTCTATTCATTATTCAAACAACAGAGTAACTGGTAACCACATAGTGGGTGCCAAGGAATGAGAGCAGGCTTTATTTTTTTTATTTTTTCCGGTTTTTTTTTTTTTAACTGTGGTAAATATACATAACATAAAAATTACTATTTAAACATTTTAAGGGTACATACGGTTCAGTAGGACTGAATTCATTCTCATTGTTGTGCAATCATCACCCCATCCATCTCTAGAACTTTTCTGTATTCCAGACTTAAGCTCTGCTCATTAAACATTAACTCCCCACCCCCCTGCTCCCCAGCCTCTGGCATCCTCTAGTATGTTTCCGTCTCTACGAGTTTGTTCTAGGTACCTCACATGCATGGAAGCATACAACATCTGTCCTATTGTGTTTGGCTTATTTCATTTAGCATAATATTTTCAAGGTTCATCTAAGCTGTAGCCTGTGTCAGAATCTCATTTTCTTTACCCTCCATCCACTAATGGACATTTGGATTGGTGTCTGTGACTGTTGTGAATAACACTCCCTCAGACATTGTTGTACAAGCATCTGTTCAAGTCCTGTTTTCAGTTTTTGGGGGTGTGTACATAGGAGTGAAATTGCTGGGTCACCTGGTAATTCTGTTTAAGTTTTTGAGGAGCTATCGTACTGTTTTCCACAGTGGTTGCAACGTTTACATCCCCACCTGCAATGCACAGGGTTTACGTTTTCTTCCATTTTTATCAACCCATTTTTTATAACAGCCATTCCAAATGATGGGAAGTGGTATCTCATTGTGATTTTGATTTCCATTGCCATAATGATTAGTGATATTGAGGACCTTATCGTGTGCTTAGAGGCCATTTTTATATATTTGGAAAATGTCTATTTAAGTCCTTTGCTCATTTTTTAATTGGGTTCTTTTGTTCACTTGTAGGTGTTCTTTATATATTCTGGATATTAATCCCTGATCAGATAGATGATTGTAAATATTTCCTCCCATTCCAAGGGTTGTTTTGTACTCAGTTGATAGTGTCCTGATGCACAAAATTTTTTTAATTTTGGTAAAGTGCAATTTTTCTCTCTGCCTGTGTTTTTGGTGTCATATACAAGAATTAGCTAAATCCAGTGTAATGGAGTAGTTTTCCTCATGTTTCTTTCTAAGAGTTTTATAGTTTTAGTTCTTAAGTTTAGGTATTTGGTCTATTTTGAGTTTAACTTTGCATGTGATATAAGGAAAGGGTCCAATGTTATTCTTCTGCACATAGATAACAAGTTTTCCTAGCACCTTTTATTGAAAATACTATCCTTTCCCCCATTTAATGATATTGGCATCCTCGTTGAAAATCATTTCACCATAGATGCAAGGGTTTATTTCTGGGCTCTCCAGTCTATTCCATTAGTCTCTATATCTGTTTTAATGCTGGTATCTCATTGTTTTGATTGCCATAGCTTTACAATAGGTTTGAAATCAGGAAATATAAGTCTCCAACTTTGTTCTTTTTCAAGATCATTTTGCCTATTCAGGGTCTCTTGAGATTTCTATAAATTTTGGGATGGATTTTTCTATTCCTGCAATAAATATTATTGGAATGTTGTTAGGGATTGTTGAATCCATAGATGACTTTGTATAACAATGACAGCTTAACAATATTAAGTTTTCCAGATGTCTTTCCACTTATTTATGTCTTCATTAATTTCTTTCAGCAGTGTTTTGTAGCTCCCAGTCTACAAGTCTTTCACTTCCTTGATTAAACTTATTCCTATTTTATTGCTTTTGATGCTATTGTAAATTGAATTTTTCCTTAAATCCCTTTCAGATTGTTCATTGTGTATAAAAACATAACTAATTTTTATTGTGTTGATTTTGTTTCCTGAAAATTTTCAGATTTGGTTTATTTTAAGTTTTTTTTTTTTTTTTTTTTTTTTGTGGAATCAGTAAGGTTTTCTACATACAAGATCATTGCCATCCTCAAACAGAGATATTTTGACTTCTTCCTTTCTCATTTGGATGCCTTTATTTTTCTTACCTGGTGGGTACTTTCTATATTATGTTGAATAGGAGTGGTGAAAGTAGACATCCTGGTTTTATTCATGAACATAGAGGAAAAGATTTTAGTCTTTTATTATTGCCTCTGATGTTAGCTATGGCATTCTCAAATATGGACTTTATTAACTTGAGGTAGAGTCCTTCTATTCCTAGTTTGAGTTTTTAAATTATGAAATGGTGTTGAATTTTGTCAAATGCTTTTTCTGTGTCTAGATAATCATGTGGGGTTTCTTCCCCTTTATTTTGCTTTTTAAAAATGGAGTGGAACATTAAATAATGTATTATAAAAAGTATTATAATAAGTATTTTCTAATATTCCAATTTTATTTTTCTTTAAGTCTTTTGACTAAGGTTAATAATTTGAATTTAAATTGTTTTTCTATTTTTTCAATTAAAGTCAACCTACAGTATTAGTTTCTGATTTACAAACAGTGCTTAGACATTTAGATAACTTTTGAGTGGCTATCTCAATAAGTCTAGTACCTGACACCAAAAATAGTTATTATAGTATTATTGACTATATTCCCTATACTGTACTTTACATCCCCATGACTGTTTTTATAACTGGAAATTTGTACGATTTAATCCCTTCCCCTTTTTCACTCATCTTCCCAATCTCCCTCCCATGTGGCAACCATCAATCAATTTGTTCTCTGTATTTGAGTTGTTTCTATTTTTTTTTGTTCACGTATTTTGTTTTTTAGATTCACATGTAAATAAAATCATATGGTATGTGTCTTTTTCTGTCTGACTTATTTCACTTAGCATAATACCCTCTAGGTCCATGCATGTTGTCACAAAATGGCAAGGTTTCATTCTTTTTATGGCTGAGTAACATTCAATTGTATATATGTACCCCTTCTTTAGCCAGTTGTGTATTGATGGGCACTATGGTTGCTTCCATATCTTCGCTATTGTAATGCTGCAGAGAACATAAGGGTACATGTCTTAGTGAATTAGTGTTTTGGATTTCTTCACATAAATACCCAGAAATGGAATTGCTGGGTCATATGGTAGTTCTATTTTTAATTTTGAGGCACCTCCATACTGTTTTCCATAGTGGCTATCTCAGTTTGTAGTCTCACAACAATGAACAAGGATTCCCTATTCTCTACATCCTCGCCAACACTTGTCGTTTGTTAATTTAATGATTTATTGATGATAACCCTTCTGACAGGTATGAGGTGATATTGTGGTTTTAATTTGTATTTTTCTAATGATTAGTGATATTGAGCACCTTTTTGTATGTTGGCCATCTGTATGTCCTCTTTGGAGAAATGTCTATTCAAGTCCTTGTCCATTTTTTAATTGGATTTTTTTTCAGTGTTAAGTTGTGTAAGTTCCTTATATTTTTCAGATATTAACCTCTTATCAGATGTATCTTTGGCAAATATCTTCTCTCATTTAATAGGTTATCTTTTCGTTTTGTTGATGGTATTCTTTGCTGTGCAAAGCTCTTTAGTTTGATTCCCATATGCTTGTTTTGTTTCTCTTGCCTGAAGAGACATATACACAAAGTTATTACTAAGAGGGATGTCAAGTGTGCATATAGGCATAGATTTATTTTGGGGCTCTCTATTCTGTTCCATTGATCAATATATCAGTACCATGCTGTTTTGATTACCATACCTTGTAGTATAGTTTAATCTCAGGTAGTGTGATACCTCCAACTTTGTTCTTCCATGTAAATTCTAGGATGATTTGTTCTAGTTCGGAAAAAAATCATTGCTATTTTGATAGAGATTCACTGACTCTGTATATTGCTTTGGGTAATATGGACATTTTAAGAGTCTCATGATCCACTGACTGAGCTAGCCGGGCAAATGACGTTAATTCCTCCTATCTATGAGAGAGGTATATGCTTCCATTTATTTGTATCTTCAATTTCTTTCTTGTCTTATAGTTTTCTGAGAACAGGTCTTCTACGTCCTTGGTTAAATTTATTCCTAGGTTTTTCATTCTTTTTGATCATTTATAAATAGGATTGTTTTCTTAGTTTCTCTTTCTGTTAGTTTGCTATTGGTATATCAAAATACAACCTTTTTCTGAATATTAATTTTTATCCTGCTACTTTACTGAATTTATTAGTTCTAATAGATTTTTTTTTTTTGGTGAGTCCTTTTAGGTACTTTATGTATAGTATCATATCAGCTGTAAATAATGAATTTTACTTCTTTCCAATTTGGAAGTCTTTTATTTTTTGTATGATTACTGTGGCTAGGATTTCTAATACTATCTTTGTCTTGTTTCTGATCTTAAAGAAAAAGTTTTCAGCTTTTCACTGTTGAATATGATATTAGCTGGGTTTTTCATTTATGGCCTTTATTGTGTTGAAGTATATTGCCTCTGTCCCCACTTTGCCGAGAGTTTTTAATCATAAATGGATATTGGATTTTTTGAAATGCCTTTTTCGCATCTATTAGTATGATTACATAATTTTTATCCTTGATTTTGTTATGTTGTTTATCACATTAATTGATTGGTAGATATCAAACCAGCCTTGGATCCTGGGAATAAATCCCACTTAATCATGGTGTATGGTCTTTTTAATGTGTTGCTGAATTTGGTTTGCCAATATTTTGCCGAAGATTTTTGTATCTATTTCATCAGGAATATTGACATATAATTTTATTTTTTCATTGATTCTTTGGGTATGGTATCAGCATAATGCTGGCCTTATAAAAGAAGATTGGGAGCCTTCCCTATTCTTCAGTTTTTTGGAACAGTTTGAGAAGGATCAGTATTCTTTAAATATTTCATAAAATTTACCTATGTAGTCACTCAGTTCAGGACTTTTGTTTGTTGAGAGTTTCTTTTTTATTACTGATTTAATTTCTTTAATAGTTAGCAGTCTGATCATATTTTCTGTTTCTTCTTCACTCAGCCTTGGAAGATTGTATGTATCTAGGAATTTCTCCATTTCTTCCAGGTTGTCCAATTTGTAAACATTCTTATCCATAGTATTCCCTTATAATCATTGGTATTTCTGTGGTGTCAGTTGTCACTACTTTTTCAATTCTGATTTTATTTATTTGGGTTTTTTCTTTTTTTCCTACATCAGTCTGGCTAAAGTATTATCAATATTTTAAATCTTTTCAGAGACCAGCTATTGGTTTCATTGATCTGTCTGTATGTAGACTTCATTTATTTCCACTGATTTTATTATTTCCTTTCTTCTACTTTCTTTTGGCTTTGTTCATTCTTTTTTTTTTCTAGTTCCTTTAGGTGTATGTTAGATTGTTTATTTGAAAATTTTTTATGTCTTGAGGGAGGCTTAAATTGCTATAAATTTTCCTCTTAGAACTGCTTTGGCTATATTCCATAGATTTGGGGTCATTGTGTTTTCATTTTCATTTCTCTCAAGGTATCTATTGATTTCTTTCTTGATCTCATTGTTAAACCATTGTTTAGAAGCATGTTATTTATCCTCAATGTGTTTTTCAGTTTTCTTGTAATTGATTTCTAGTTTCATATCACTGTGATCAGAAAAGATACTTGATATAATTTCAATATTAAATTTATTTAGACTTGTTTTATGGCCTAACATGTGGTCTATCCCAGAAAATGTTGTATGTGCACCTAAGAAAAATGTATATTCTGGTTCTTTGGGGTAAAATGTCCTGAAAATATCAATAAAGTCTATCTGCCCCAATACGTCATTTAGGGCCACTATTGCCTTGTTGATGTGTATGTAGTTGTTTCGTGATTGTTTTGTAGTTCTCTGTTCCTTTCTTATTCTCTTGCTCTCTTCTCCTGTATGTTGATGGCTTTCTATAGTATCGTGTTTGATTTCTCTTTGTTTCTTGTATATCTCTTGTAGAATTTTAGTTTGTGGTTACCATGTGCTTCCTATACACCAAGCTGTTCTTAGCAGTCTGTGTTGTTGATGTTTACTTAAGTTCTAACACATTCTAAAATCACTACAATTTTTACTCATTCTCTCCAGGTTTCTTTTCCTCATTATTTTTCACTTATTATGTGAGTGTTTGTGTGTACCTCTTAATTGTTATAATTACACATGGTCTTTCTACTTTTGCCGTTTAAACTTTGTTAACAAGTGGAGCTATATGGTCCAGGGATTTTCTTCATTGGGAGATTTTTTTGATTAGTGATTCAATCTCCTTATTCATTATAGGTCTATTCAGATTTTTATCCATGATTCAGTCTTTATAGGTTTTGTGTTTCTAGGAAATTGTCCATCTCACCTAAGTTATCTGATTTGTTGTGTAATTGTTAACAGTATTCTTACAATCCTTTTTATTTCTATAAAATCAGTAGTAATGTGCCCCACTTCCATTTCTAATTTCAGTAATTTGAGTCTTCTCTCTTTATTCTTTAATTTAGTTAAATTTCATTAGTCAATTTTGTTAATCTTTCAAAAAACCAACTTTCAGTTTTGATATTTTTTATTCTCTTTTATTTATCGCTGTTCTAATCTTTATTCTTTCTTTTCTGGCTTTGGGTTTATTTTGTTTGTTTGTTTTCCATTTAAGATAAAAAGCTAGGTTGTTGGTTTGGGACTATTTTTTAATATAAGCAATTAGAGCTATAAATTTTCCTCTTAGCACGTACTGATATCACTGAACTCTGTAAATTTTGGTATATTCTATTTTCATTGTCTCAGGATATCTCCAGTTTCCCTTATGATTTCTTCTTTGACTCATGGGTTGTTTAGAAGTATGTGATTTAATTTCCACACATTTGTAAATTTTCCAGTTTTACTTTTGTTATTGATTTGTAGTTTCATTTGTTGTGATCAGAAAAGATACTTTGTATGATTTCAATTCATTCAAATTTATGCCATTTAAAGTCTTAAAACACTAAAGAAAATTTTGTGGCATCACACAGAGGTCCCAAGCTTTTCTGGCACCAGGGACTGGTGCAACTATGAGAATCTAATGCCTGACGATCTGAGGTGGAGCTGAGGTAGTGATGCTAGCACTGGGGAATGGCTACAAATACAGATGAAACTTTGCTAGCTCTCCCTGCCCACCCCTGCTCACCTCCTGCCTTGTGTCCAAGTTCCTAACAGGTCACAGTCAGTAGGTATCAGTATATGGCCCTGGTGGGGGACCCGTGGCCTAATATACTGTGTATCCTAGAGAATGTTCATGTGCACTTAAGAAAAATGTGGATTTTGCTGTCATTGGGTAAAATATTCTGAATGTCTGTTAGGTTCAATCAGTTTATAGTGCTATTCAAGTTCTCTTTCCTTATTGATCTTTTTTTTCCCCTCCTTTATTGAAAGTGATATCTCTGGTTGTTATTGTAAAACTGTCTATTTTTACTTTCAAATCTTTCAAAGTCAATATTTTTTTATATTTTGGAGCCATGATTTGGGGGGCAAAGGTGTCTATAATTGTATCATTTTGGTGGATGGATCCTTTATCATTATAATGCCATTCTTTGTCTCTTGTGTTATTGACTTAGTTTTATCTGATATCAGTATAGCAACTGTTGCTCTCTTTTGGTTACTACTTTCATGGAATACCTGTTTCCGTTCTTTCAATTTCAATCTATTTTGTCTTTATATCTGAGTCTCTGTAGATACCAGTAGTTGGTGCACATTTTGTTGGTGTTTTTAAATGCATTCTGCTAATTCTTGCCTTTGAGGAGTTTAAATCCATTTATGCTTAAAGTAATTATTGATAGAGACTTATTTTACATTTTGTTATGTTTTTCTTTGTGTCATATAACTTTTTGTCCTATTCTAACACTGCCTTTCTTTAGGTTTATTTTTTTTTTATAGCAACATATCTTGATGCCTTTATCTTTTCTCTTTGTAGATATTCTAGAATATTTTATTCGTCATTACCATGGGGATTCTATATAACATCCTAAAGTTACAAAAATCTATTTTAAATTTATAGCAACTTCAATTTTATACAAAATTTCTCATAACTCTACTACATTTTTATGTTATTGATGTTATAAATTACATCCTTATCTATTGTACACTCATTAAGCATAGATTTATAATGATTATGCATTTTTTTCTTTTAAATCCTTTAGAAGATAGTGTTACAAACCAAAATTACAACAATACTGTTTTCTGTATTTGCTCATGTATTTACCTTTATCAGAGAATTTTATATCTATATCTACATATGGTATTGAGTTACTGTCTGGTATCCTTTCATTTCAACCTGAAAGACTCAATTCAAAATTTCTCACAGGACAGGTCTAGTGATAATGGGCTTTCTCAGATTTTGTTTATCTGAGAGTCTTAATTCCTCCCTCACTTATGAAAGCCATGTTTACCAAGGATGGGATTATTGTTTGGGTTTTCTTTTCTTTTAACATTTTAAATTATTTTATTTCACTGCCTTCATGCCTCCCAGGTTTCTGCTGGAGAATCAGCTCATAATCTTACTGAGGATACCTTGTATGTGACTTTTCTCTTGTTGCTTTCAAGATCTTCTCTTTGGCTTTGACTTTCAGTATTTTAATTATGATGTGTCTTGGTTTTTGTCTCTTTGGATTTATCTCCCTTTGGATTCATAGAGCTTCTTAGATGTGTAAGTTCATGTCCTACTTCAAATTTAGGACATTTTCAGGCATTATGTCTTCAAATAATGTCTCTACTCCTTTTCTCCTTCTGAGAGTCTCAAAATTTTTCCTTTAGTCTACCTTATGGTATTTTGTAAGTCTTTGGGCTTTGTTTACTTTTCTTCATTTTCTTCTTTTCATTTTTTGGATTTTGTAATTTAAAATCTCCTGTTTCCAATTTCACTGTTTTTCTCCCACCTGCTCAAATCTGCTGTTCAACTCTTCCAGTAAAATTTTATAACTATTGTATTTTCCAGCTCCAGAATATCTATTTGACTATTTTATTATAATTTCTTTGTTCAGATTTTGTTTATATATCTTTTTCCTGACATTTATTATTTTTTTGCTCATCTTTTCCTTTAGTTTTTAAAGCAGTTGTTTTAAAGTCCTTGGTACATCTATTTCTTGCACTCTTTAGAAATAATTTTACCACTTTTTTTTCTTTGAATGGACTATGTTTTCCTTATGGTTTATGTAGCTTGTGATTTTTTGTTGTTTAAAATAGGGCTTTTGAAATAGAGAAAAAAAACTCCATCTCTCAGTCTTTTCAGACCAGCTCTGTGCAGTCCTTCACTAATTAACTGGGCATGTCTGAGGCTTGAGATCAACCTAAGGTGAAAATGCATTGTTTTGTTATGCATCTTTCTTGGGCCTTTGTGCCCTCCTCCCAAACACATAGATGCTTTTGAATGTCTTAATTTCCCAAATAGTCTCACTTCAGCTTTTTTTTCCAGAGCCTTAGGTGGTCTACTGTGTGCCTTTACTAATAACCTCATGTCCCAGGCATACAGTCTCCCTGAAGCTTTCATCAGCAGAAGCTGCTGTTCCCCCAACCTGAGACTTGAGTTAGGTGATGCAGAGACCACTCCTTTAGCTAGACTCTAGACAGGTTAGGATGGTGAGATGAAAAAAAAAAAAAAAGCTCTTTGTTCACTCTGGTGTGTGGGATAGAATTGGTACCTGGGCTGCCACCTCCTCCAGAACCAGACCTTGCTGAACTGGAGAGAGAGTGGTCTAAAGCAAGTAGAAACACCATGCAATTTCCTACTACCATTTTGAATGTGTAGTTTTGTTGATTGGGTGTTCATTTGGTCATTATAGACTTTTAGCTTTTTATAGAGCTCCCGTAAGGTTATTTTAGTACGTTATTTATTTGTTTGTTTGTTTGTTTGTTTGTTTATTGATGTCTCTGTGGGGAACAAAGGCTTGAATCTTCCTAGTCTGCCATTTTTTTTCTATCTCTTGCTTTTGAAGAGTGTAAATTTGATGAGATCATTAGACATGGCAGTTACAAAGCACTGGGTGCTAGCAGAAAAGATGAGGAATGCCTAGTTCTTCTGGGAGCAGTTGAGAAGGGATCCTAGAATAATAATTAAGCCGACTGCCATAGGTATTTTAAGTAAAGGGACTATCAAGAACATAGGCAGAGGCTTGAGAAGGGTGGAGGTGCTTGGGGAAAAAAATTGAATTTGCAGTGAGGAATACAATGAGACAAAGAGATGCAAAGGGATACATTTTTTAAAAGCTTGTTTGAAAAGCCAAATAGTTTACATTTGGTCCTGAAAGTCATGGGAAACCTTGAGAAGTATGGCAGTGACATGACAGATTTGTCTTGAGGATACATTTTTCTGGTGGCAGCTGCATATTGGAAGGATTGAGACTCAGCAAAGATAAAGCAGCATTGCTAGTTAAAAAGTTCCTAAGACAGTTTAGAAAGATGACGCTGGTCAGAACCATGACAGTGGTGGTGAGATAGAGAGGAAGAGGTGTATTTAGAAAGATAAATCAATATAAGTTAGTGACATTACAGGCTGGGACTTGGGGAGGTTGGCATGGATGGTGGTATCACTCCTGAAGTCAAGTAATGTAGGGGAGGAAATTTTGAACAGGCAGCTGATATATTTTTAAATCATTAATTTTTAAAGCACACAAGACATTATGGTGTATTGCTTTTGTGATTAAAAAAAATGAAAGTGAAACATAGAGATGAGGCTGATGGCCTCTATTGACCACTAACCCCAATCGCAGTCTTTTCCTCAGTGGTTATCACTGCTACCAGCTTGATGTGTGCCCTTTTAAGCCTTGTTCTGTGCATTTCCATGCTTACCTGGAGAAAACTGATAGTATGGCCTTTAGATATATAACTTAATATTTGATACTCTATATATCACTTGATTTTTTTCCCCCTCATACAGCTGATATTTTAGAAGTTTTTCTAAGTTAGTGTATATGGAATCACTTCATCCTTTTTGATGGCTTCATAGCACTCCAGAGAATCAAGTAACCCTGTGTGCCCACATAGAGTAACCCTATGTGATGGATATATAGTTTGTCTCAGATTTTCTAACAAATGATACTGGAGTGAAAATACTTTTACATGTTTACTCCAGGAGTAGTTACTAAGAAGTGAAATTATTGGGTCCTAGGGTGTATATTTTTATTTTGACAGCTATTGCCAACCCGCCTTCTACATGGCTGTTCTGACTGTAGAGTGTCCCGGAGTGTTCTTTGTACCATGCTCTCTTCAACACTTGACATGATAAAGAATTTTTTTCTGAGTGAAAACTGACAGATCATTGTTTTAATTTGTATTTCTTTGACCATGAGTAAGGGCAGACATGATTTCCTTGACATTTGTGTCTTTTATGAATCACTTGTTTTTATCTTTTCCCCATTAGTCTGTTGGGCTATATTTATCTTAGGAATTTTTAGTTCAAAAAAATTTTTATAGCCAATCCTTCATCTGTTTTTAGTCATCAGTGTATTCTTTAGTATCTTGTATATCTTTTAAGTTGGTTTATGATGTTATTAATTTTGATGGAGGAAAATTTATCAATGTTTGTTCCCTTATGGCTCATGTTTGTTAAGACTCATTTAAGAAAAGTGTTGCCAATCTCTGGTGTCTTAGGCATATTCACTCTATGCTTCATTCTGTCATTTTGATTTTTTATGGCTTGAAATTGAGGTGTCAGTGGGAACTTTGAGTAGAATTATCTAAATGGCAGGTGATTATTTCAGGATGGAATGGAAGTCGAAACCAAACTTGAGATATAGCTTGGGGGGTTCTCAGTGAAGGAGGTGATGGAAACCAACTGCGTAGATAAGACTGTCCAGAAGAAAGCATGTAAAATTAGAGAAGTGGGCCAGGGACATGGAACTGGGGAAGACCAATATTGACAAAAGTGGATGAATGAAAAGATGTACAGGAGACCTAAAACTAATGGCTGGAAAGGTAGGAGGAAAACCAGGGAATGATGGGTAAAAGGAATGAAGAAAGACAAGTTGTAACAAGGCTGCAATAGCCATTGGTGTCAGTGACACTATCAACCTAAATTGTCAGTCATTTACTTACTTGTTTTCAAAGATATCATACCTTCACAGAGCAGGCACCAGGTTTTATTCTCACTTATATTAGAACTGAGTGGGGAACCTGCCCATTGTGGCATTCATCCATCCAACATATATCAATTTATAAATCTAATCTGTAAAAGCTTAATGGATAACTTTTGAAATCTTCCTCTTTCCTTGAACCCATTCGTCAAAGAAAATCTTACAGTAGACTGAGAATTGTGAGGCAGGCCATGACCTTTCTGCTCACACAACATGCCTAAAATGGAAGAACTGGCTTCCAGATCTCCTTCCTTTGGTCCCAGCCTTTGACAGACCATAGCGACATCTGTGAAGGCTCGGCTTGAAGGGGAATTTGATGTTTGACCTGTTCAGCTGCTAGTTTGGGAGGAATTTGGAGTGTGTCCACAAATGCCAACTTCTCTTTAATGTACTCTGCAGCTACTCCAGGGGCTTCAGATTGGCCATTGTTCTCCTGATATTAGTTAGTTTGTGAATTTATGAAGCACCTTTCCTTGAACTGTCAATCTGTGGATTGTCTATAAAATTCAGTCCATGGGGGAGAGGAATTAAATTATTCATAAGATAGATTCTACCTCAGCCCATGGTGAAATTACTCACTCAGGGTATAATTAAGTCATAGACACACTGGCCTAAATGTGCACAGAGGTGGAAAGGAAGCAATTTCTGTTCCACTTTGGGTACTTTCTGATATTTGACAAGCATCTGGTATGTTAATCCATGAATTAGGGAGAACTCAGAGTCCCTGTAAAGGAGAGAGATTTTCTTTTTTTTTTCCCCAGAATTAGAGAATAGCTGACTGACTAGGGCATGGAGGGACAGGCAGAATTGAAAATGGTTAAGATTGTAAGCAGGATGACAAGAGTGTAATCTTATCGGTGAGGATTACATAGCAAAGTTGAAGCCTGAGAGAAGTGAAAACAGAAGAAATAGAGAGGTCAGGTGATATGGTTCTAGACTGGGCACAGGACATGCATGTGCCAGGGTTCGCTGAGAGGGGTCAGGACAGCCAGGACCACTGTCAGGCCGTCCTCCCTGCCACGTACAGATGTCTTTTGTGCAACTGTACTGCTCTCCAGAGGTCATGTGTGGACATGGCCTAGTGAGTGCACATCCAAGCTAACAAAATACAAACACTCAGATGCTGCAGACAAATTAAAATTTATTGAGACAGACAAAAATGCACCTACTCAGGACTACAGTTAAGCAGTTACTAGAAACCAAAGAGTCATGTTCACATTCCAGGTAAGTCTATGTGGAAAAGCATTCAGAATTTACTAGATTTTTCTACTTCACTATTTCATCTACAGTAGGGACAACAAACTGACACTCAGGATTTGGTGGGCTCTCATCACAATGCTACACATATGACAGGGACAGACATCAGTGACTTTGAGAAAAAGGTATAAAAAGACCAAAACCACCCACTGTAGAAAGGGTTCTTGGATGTCACTGTACAGTGTGGTCAAGGTAAAAAACAAATGTAAATGGCATCCTGGGAAAAGCAGAGGGGCAGACCTGGACAGGCGCGCTGTCATCGCTGGGCCTGGGGAAACTGATGTAAACCCTCAGATTCAGTATTCAGGTATTTCCATGCCTAGAATGTTCGTGGAAACAAAAAGACGTTAACATGGCAGACAACAAACCATGGTGGAAGAAAATTCTGGGATTTAAGTTGGATGCTAAGGAAATGGTATCAAATAAAAGAGCATTTACGGAATAAGAATAAAACTATTTATTAAGGAGTTTCCAAAATTGTGTTAGTGAGGATTCAAGTAGCAAACAAGGGCATGGATGACCACAGAAGTATGTTTTTTAAAATAACAATTTTTATGAATACCTTGTTACTGGCTAAAGGACTCCTGCTGAAAGGAAGAAAACAAAAATTCTACTTTTGGGATAAAGTAACTAAAAAAATCTAAGTGAAAAGTATTAAAGGTGTTTAAAAATCTAATGCTGTCATGCCAAAATGAGGCATGAAAAGTGGCCTTAAAGTTGCTCCATTGATTTGGGGTTCCGGTCGTAGGAGAGCTTTTGATTTAATGTTTTAATGAATCAAAACATCATCTTGGAATTTCTCTGAAAATGAGCATCTCATTACCTTCCGGGAAGTGACTACTGAGCACTCTTCTCCATCATTAAGTTAATGCTGAAGATCTTTAAGTGTCATCTTAATTTGATACTTGTCATAAGATAATTAGGCAAATTAAAATCAGTGGTTCACTCTGTTCCTAGAAGTTTTTCTAAGTGAAATCAATTCGTCAATTTTAATATGTTCCTTGTGCATTTTTCCAAGCTCTGAGATCATAACAATGGTTTTCTTTGAGGGTCTAAACTGAGATTTTTTAATGTCTTGATTCTTTCATACACTCTATTGTAATTTAGCTGCAATTAAGCACCTGTTTTCTAAATTATGATCTCAAAGTTTTGTGCAAGTTAGAAAAAAAATATATTAAAACAGGTGATGGGGTTGAGATCCCAGTGCAGAGCTCGCTTACGGCCTCTTGTACCTAAGGTCCTGGTTGTTCTGTCTGTCGGGCCTACGGAATTCCCTTCTATCAAACAAGTTCATTTCCCACCTGAGACTATCTTCGGGGATAATGCCACTTTGTCCGGCCATTGCAAAGATTATAAAATGCGAGGATTGAGGCGGGCTGGTAAAGTACAACGGAGCTGTCATTTGGGGGTGGAAGGTTTGGTCAGCTGCCACTGTGATCATGGTCTGGCTGAATATATTTTATGCCTGAGTTTACGTGGTCTTCTCATGAACCGGCTGGAATTCATGGGGAAAAGAAAAATAACAAATGTTGGCCAGAGAGCCTCGTTGCGGGGCTGTGTCGGTGGGAACCAGGTGGGGCAGGAGCTGAAGGAAGGGTGAGCACTGACCTAATCAGGGCCACTTGGAACACTACTCTTTGGTCCTTGTCCTCGTATCTGGGAGAGAAATCTTAAGGAATGTCGAGATGACGACCCTAGCACATTTGGAGACGGGCTCTAATAGTGAGTTTACGTAGGGAAAAGAAATGCAAACAGTGAAGTACTTTCTTAGTATCTTAACACTCGGGTGGGTGAGGGCATGGAGACAGGACTGGCTCCTAAAAATCCAGACCTAGCTTGCAAGTGCCACTACCAAGATCTTTCTAGGCCTCCATGTGGGATTCTTTACAAACAGTAAGGGATATAAAATCTGTACTGCTTTTGTGCCCTCATCACGATTTGTTGGCTAGCAAGGGGGCAAGAGCAAAACCTCGAGTTAAGAATTCTAAATTTTCCTTCTCCTAAGGAACACCATGGTACTTCTTCTCAGCGAGCAGGGGGTTGTGTGTACATGCCTTAGAAAAAGCCCTTGAGTAAGGGAGATAGGGAAGGGAGGAGGCTGTGGCGGACAGGACTGGCAGGGACTTTGAGCTGAAACAAGAGAGATGGCTTGTGAGGCTGCCCACAGGGGAGTCGCATGGCTTGTGCGAGAAAAGTGATTTAGGCAGACAGAGGCTTATCCAAATCAAAGAGGCTTCCAATAACTCTGCCGATGCATAGAGAAGAAACCTCTCCCTCCTGCAGGCTACCTGTGCCGACTGTTAGTGCGGAAAAGGACTTTGATCCAAATTTTTTATTCCAGAAATTGTGATCCAGGTCTGGACAAGCTGACAAATTTGTAATTGTTTTTCAAGTGAGTTTGTTAACAGACACGCACCCAGCTTTTCTGAGAGGAGTGTATGCCTTCCACATACACATATCCTCTTCTGTACATATCCACACATTTAGGTATGTACAGAGAGAAGGACCCAGACGCCGTTTTTCAAGAAAGAAAATCAGTTCCCCAAAGGGATTCTTGACTGAATTAAGGCTGTCGTTTGTAGGAAGCCAGATACAGTGATGTGAATAACTAATTTTTAATAATAAACAGCAGGGGTGGTGGGGAGCAAGGGGGATAAAGTACAGTGTGGTGTGTTTTCCACGACATCTACAAGACACAAGAAAAGCACTTAAGACACCGTAAGGCCGGGAACCATGCTGTGATAACCACCGGTGTGGGTAGTCCAGAAAGGGTCTTTGACGTTTACAGGGTGGGGCTCCCCGCACTGCCAGAATCCCACATAAATCACATGCTCATTGCAAAGGTCTCATGGGGGGGAAGGAGGCTGTACTTCAGCCAGCCGTTCCGCTGTCTAAAAACAAAGCACAACACAACACCCTTCTTCCCACACCACCGTATGCGAAATCAGAAAGCTCTGGGAACGAGGAGCTGTCTTCCAAACCTGAGGTCGGGCAGAGAGAGCGACAATGGAGAACAGACCTTGGTGCCGTGGAGTCTTAGATACAAATGCAGGAACAGGAAGTGACTTGCAATTTTGTGCCAACCTCACGTCCTCGTCCTTGTGGAGACTACCATATGTACCCGACCTCATCATCTTTGTCGTCGTCCTCATCCTCATCATCCTCCGTCACTGCCCGGGTATGCACCCTCAGCTTCCCCAATCTGTCCTTTGGTCCCAGCTCCCGTTCGTCCTCGAGGTCATCCAGCAGGACCACGGAGCCACCACTGCCGAAGTCTCCTGAGGTTTCCTGTTCCTCTTCTACAACATCAAGAAGGAAGAACAGATCCGGGGTTAGTTCCTGCTGACGCTTTATGACCTGTGTCAGGGGTTCCCTTGCATGTGACTTGACTGTTTTTTTGTTCCCAAACACGGGAGCATCCCTCTCTGGGAGGGGTGAGTCTACATGGAATGGACCCTAAGATTTGTTCTGAGAGGAACCCCAGAATTCTTGAGATGCTTCTACTTTCTTGGAGGATTTATAATCTTAATTGAAAAACGAAGGCAACCTAAGTGGCTCTTGGCCTGTGTGAATTCCCAACTGTCGTAGACTTGCCCAGCTTGGTGGTCATGGTGACTTCCTGTCCCTGGAAATGCAAGATCTGCCTAACCTCACAGGTTTGCATTGTAGACTCACTCACTGGAGAGCACGGACACATTCTGAAACCCTTCTGCTCAGACTCTGACACAGCAGGGACCTACAGGTGGCCGAGGTCGTTATGGGGCTGACACAGAAGGCCTTACTCACCACAGCTCACGGTGCCCTGTTTCCTGGAGCCAGCCAGCTCGTTCCCGTACTTGTCCACACACCAGCACTGCCCCGTGCTGCCATGGCACTGCGTGGCTCTGTAATAGCCTTCCTCGTTACACCGAGGTATGAAGGCTCCTGGGGGGACCAGAAGTGCAGAGATAGTCTGGGTTAATGCCCACCCCCCAGACAGAAGAGGACTGACATGGGCTATGGGGTGTCTGCCGCAGGACTAAAGGAGAGAACCGGGTGGTTGGGTGTTACCTAGATGACAGGGCCCTGGGACTTGCTCAGGTTAGACAGGACTACTTCTAGTCCTTTGATGAGTTCTTATTTTCCCCTATAAATTATGAACATGTACTAACCTTGTTCATTTTATTTTTTATGCTTTTCCAGTTTTATTAACATGTACAAAATTAATGTAGAAATGCACTGACATTGAGCTGCACAGCATAACGATTCGGCCTAGATTGTGACACGATCGCCACAGTGGGTTTAGTTAACATCTGTCATCTCACAGAGATACAAAAAAGTTTTTTCCGTGTGGTCGGAACTTAGAATTTACTCGTGAAACCTTAGATACACACCTCACAGCGTGTTAGCTATAGTCACCGTGTTGTCCATGACATCCGTCAGTACTCATTTATAACTGGAAAATTGGACTTTTTGACCCTGCTCCCGCTGCCTGTGGTAACTGTAAATCTCATCTCTCTGTGAACTTGGTTTTTTTCTATCCACATAGAAGTGAGATCATACAGGATTTTTGTCTATCTCAGTCTTACTTATTTCACTTAGCATAATGCCCTCAAGGTCCATCCATGTTGTCGCAATCGGCAGGATTTTCTTTGTTTTTTTTTTTTTTTTTTCTGACTGAACAGTATTCCTTTATGTATATACTCCACGTTAGCCATTCCTGCACCGATGGACACATAAGTTTCCCTGTCTCGGCTACTTTTAAGTAAAGCTGCAGGGAACATGGGGGTGCATATATCCCTGCGAACTGGTGTTCTCATTTTCTTTGGATAAATACCCCAAAGTGGAAGCTCTGGATCTAATGGTAGTTCTAGTTCTAACATTTTGAGGACGCTCCACACTGTTCTCCATCGTGGCTGCACCAGTTGACATCCCCACCAACAGTGCATGAGGGTTCCTTTCTCCACATTGCAATCAGCAGTCGTTGTTTGGTGATAGTCACTCTAACAGGTGCGAGATGATCTTGTTGCGGTTTTGATTTGCATTTCCTTGATGATTAGTGATGTTGAGCACATTTTCATGTACCTGTTGGCAATTTGTATATCTTCTGTGCAAAGCGTCTATTCAGTTCCTTTGCCTGTTTTTTAGTTGGAGGATGATGATTTTTGCTATTGGGTTATATGAGTTCTTTAAAGATTTTGGATATTAACTCCTTATCAGATATATGGTTTGCAAATACCTTTACCATTCCATTGGTTGTCTTTTCACCTTACTAATCATTTCTTTGGCTGTACAGAAGCTTTTTAGTTTGATGTAGTCCCACTTGTGTATTTTTTATTTTGCTGCTTGTGCTTTAGATGTCATACCAAGATCCAGGTCAAGGAGATTTTTTTCTGTTTTCTTCTAGGCGTTTCATGGTTTCAGGTCTTACATTTAAGTCTTTAGTCCATTTGGAGTTAATTTTTTGGAGTGGTATAAGATAGGAGTCTAGTTTCATTCTTTACATGTAAATATCTCATTTTCCAGCATCCCTTATTGATCTGACTGTCTTTTCTCCATGGAGTATTCTTGGCTCCCTTCTCAAATATCAGTTGACTATATGCATGGATTTATTTCTGGGCTCTTGATTGTATTCTGTTCCATTGGTCTGTGAGTCCCTTTTTATGCTGGTACCATACTGTTTTGATTACTAAAACTTTATAATATAGCTTAAATTTAGAAAGTAGGATGCTTCCTGCTTTGTTCTCCTTTGTCAGGGCTGCTTTAGCTATTTGCGATCTCTTGTGGCCCTGTAAAAATTTTAGGATTTTTTCTACTGTAAAAAATGCCATTAGAATCTCGATAAGGATTGAGTTGACTCTGTGGATGGCTTTGGGTAGTATAGACACTTTGACATGAACACAAGCTATCTTTCCACTTATTTATGTCTTCTTTGATTTCTTTCATTAATGTTTCGTGGTTTTCAGTGTAGAGCTGTTTCGCCACCTTAGTTAAATTTATTCTTAAATATTTTATTGGTTTTGATGCTATTGTAAATGGATCATTTTATTCTTCTTTACACATAATTAATTTGTTGTTAGTATGTAGACATACTACTGATTTTTGCATGTTAATTATGTATCCTGCAGTTGGTTAATTAGATCTGTTTTTGGTGGAATCTTTAGGATTTTATATAAAATTGTGTCATCTGCAAATATTAACAATTTTACTTCTTTCCAATTCTGATGTCTTTTTTTTTTTCTTTTTAACTTAACTCTGGCTAGGAATTCTAGTATAGGTTGAATGGGTGTGGTGAGAGTGGGCCTTATTCTGTTCCTAATAGTAGAGGAAAAGCTTTCAATCTTTTACCATTGAGCATGATGTTAGCTGTGGGCTTGTTATATATGGCTTTTACTATATTGTGGTATATTCCTTCTGTATTTTGTCGTTTTTTATCATGAATGAATGTTGAATTTCATTAAGTGGTTTTTCTGTGTCTGCTAAGATCATATGATTTTTATCCTTCATTTTGTTAATGTGGTGTATCACACTGGTTAATTTGCATATACTGAACCATTTATCCCAGTGATAAATCCCACTGGACTATGGCAAATGATCCTTTTATTGTGCTGCTGAATTTGGTTTGCTGTTATTTTATTGGAAATTTTTGCGTCTCTATTCATTAGGAATATTGGCCTGTACTTTTCTGGGTTTGGTAGCAGGGTAATGTTGGTGTCGTAAAATGAATTTGGTAGTGTTCTCGCCTCTTCGATTTTTTGGAAGACTTTGAGAAGGATTGGTGTTAATTCTTCTTTAAATGTTTGGTAAAATTCACCAATGAAGCCGTTTGCTCTCTGGTTTGGGGCTTTTCTGCTTTGAATACTGATTCAATCTCCTTACTAGTAGTTGGTCTGTTCATATTTTCTACTTTCTGATTTGGAAACTTTTTAAACAATTGATAAAACATGTTTTTTTGGTACCCTTTACATTTATTGTTGCTATTTATTTTAATGAGATGAATTAGTAGTGGTTCAGGTCACATCTATACTACTGACAGGCATATAATTTTGGTTTTTCAATTTCTGTATGAAAGCCATTAATTCAGAAAATGACTCAGGTATTTTTCTATACTTGACATTTTGTATAAAAGAAGAATGATCTCTTCCATAAAGGATTCACACAAAATTGTTTTGGGCCTGGTGCCTATTTTGGGGAATGAGAGTAACATTCTGATTTAAATTAATTTTATGGTTTTTTAATCTAGTTGGGTCTTCCGGTTCTTTGTGACTCAAATGTAACTCATAGTATCCATTACAACTAGATTTTCATAATTGTTATAAATTGGTTTGTGGCAGTAGTTTTCAAAGTGTTCACACAGGACCAGCAGCTGCAGCATCACCTGGAAACATCTTAGAAAAGCAAATTCTTGGGCCCCCCACCAGAACTACTGAATCAGAAACTGAGAGGGGGGCCCAATGAACTGCTTGAAAAACTCTTCATGTGATTTTGGTACATGCTGAAATTTACAGTATTCTCTTATATCTGAGGTTACAGCCCACTTTTATATTCATAATAGTATTTGAGCCTTTCATATTGCCAAAGGTTTGTCTACTTCATTGTTTTCTGCTTTAGTCTGTCATTTCAGTTTACTGTGGTGTTCTTATAGCTTCCTGATTTGAAGCTATGAGTATTCCTTTAAAATTCACTTTAGTTGCTTCCCTTCAATTTTGGTATGCATTGCTTTCACTTTTAGTCAGTTCTAAATGTTTTATAGTTTTTACTTTATTTCATCTTTGACTAATTCTTTTAAAAACCCCAGATGTATGGAGTTTTTGCATTCTCATTTTTGACTTCTTTTTTGTCATTGCAAGTAAATATAAACTTTTTTTTTTGAGATTTGTTGAGTTTTCTTTTGTGGTATAATTCATGGCAAGTATTTCATCTGTGTTTGAAAAAACTATATATTCTATGCTCATGGAAAGGAATAAATATATATGAATATATGTGTGTACATATTAATCATGTTCAAGTTCTATGTATATATTTTGATCTACTTGAACTATAAGTTTCAGGAAGAGGTTTATTGAAGTCTCTGATTATGATTATAAATATAACACCTTGACATTGTTATGCTTTTTTTGAGGTTATGGGTATGCCAATTTTTGATATATGGTAAAAGTAACATTTCAGCAAGGTGATAACTGTTTTTAGAATTCAAATATTTGCTTTTGTCAGACTTTAACATTATTATAAAACTGAGTCTTCACTATCTTTTAATTTCAAGTTTCTGTGTAATCGTTTTATATGCAACTCTCTTTAAAAATACCAGTTGATAGTATCTAGTGAGTTAGACCCAGTCACATGTTGCATGATTATGGATATGCTTGCTTTTATTTCTACCACTCTATTTTAGATTTTCTCTTTTCCCTCTTTTCTGTCTTTTGTTGAAATTGTTTTCCTTCTATAGGTCTAAAACTACATGTTCTATTGCTAATATTATTAACCTTAAATCCACTGAGAAGCATACTTTTACTAATATCTAATCTGTTTTTTCCTAAATAAACCAGAAATTCAACACATTTTTACCACCTTTTTCTCATTGCCCCCCAACAGTCTGCAATTTTAATTTTAACTTACTATCAAACTATTTTTATGTCATTTATTTCGATTTAGCAGATTTTTTTTTCAGTTTCTTTTGGGGTCATTTATCTTCTGTAAATATTTTAGAGACTTCACTTAGTCTAAGGTTACTAAACTTATTGCATCTCTGATTTGAGAATATCTGTCATCACATTGGAATACTCAATGGGATACGTTTAACATGCTAGGTTCAAAGTGGTTTACTCTAAAGGTATTTCTCTTAAACCTGTGGTGCATATTGGGTTCTCATGGAATAGACCCCAGAAAGAAGCATGGCAGGGGTGACAGATTTTTTTACTGTTTTGAACCCGGATTTAACCTCTGATTCCAGCTGATTCTCTATAGAGGGGAAAGCAGAAAATGGTGCAATAGGTAGAGGAGGTAAGAGGTGAGGAATAACGGCATTTTTGCATGGATGTTGGTTTCTTCTGCAGCCTTCCCTCATGGCTTAAAGCTGGTCTTCTCTCTGTGTGTTTTTATGTTGATGAAGATACTCTAGTACAGAGAAAAAAATCAGTGATGTAGGAGAGAAGAGGGGAGAGTTTTTGGAGCCTTATGAAAGAGGAAATCTACATGAGGAAGAGATGGCTTTGAATTGAAGTAAAAGTCACCATCATCTGAAAACTTGTCTCATTTTAAGCTCACTACTGTTAACCTCAAGGTGGCACCTAGCAATCCTGTCTTACTCTATCCATTCACTCTCCAGGATAACTCTTTTATACCTTTTTAAATCTCTATCCCATCCTCAAATTTAGCTGACCATGCCATTTCCATGTACTAGCACTCAACAACACACCTACACAACTCTTTCACACCCATATACTTTGTCTACCTTCCTATTACATGGAACTACTCAAACGCTCAGCTCTCAAGGCTATTCCAGGGTGACCTGGCTCTCAGCAAATGAGGTCGTGTGTAGGAAGGTGCCCCCAGGAAACCATTCCTAAGTGATAGGCAAGTCTGCTGATGCCACTGTGAGTGGTGGTGCCCACACTCTAACTTAAGGGCTCAGCACCTCTAGTTGTAGGAAAAGTAAGTGTTTTCAATAACCAGAAGGCAGAGCGATTTGTAAACATTCTCAAGATCTGTGAAGGAGGAGAACCAGTAGAGTTGGGGAACTGTGGGTCCTCCTCTTTGACCTTCATTGGAAAACAGCACTTAATAAGCAACAAACAAACATATTAGGCTGAACCCCAAGGCTGGTAAGAAGCAGGTGCTGCTCTAAATCTGTAATAGGATTACCACCCTAGGCAGTAATTAGAACTGGTAGTAATTTGTTGGTTTTATTTATTTTTTTGAATCAAGATGCCCCTGAACATACATATATTAGGAGATTTCACCATGTGAAAAACAACTTGTAAGCAAACAAGTTGTATCTTTATGAAGCAGCCAGAGTAATCTCCATCTGTGAGGATATTGATATAAAGTGAGCTTTAAAACTAGGTGGGCTTCATAGTAGGACAAAGGTAGGCATTTCATTCATGTGGGCTGGGAACAATGAAACATTTGATCTCAGATCCCATACCTTTTAAATGTCTCATTCGTTATTAATGACTGAAGCAATAAGAAGATAGTCATATCCAATGGAAACATAATTTTTAAAATATACTAGTTCTCTGTGAACCTCAGACACATCACTCAAACCGAAAGTAACCTCCTGCATGGGGGAATCAGATCAGTAAGCACAAGGCCTTGTACTGGACAGAACTATGGCAGAGGGATATAGCCACTCTGCCTTCAGATCAGAAAGAGGCCTTTATACTTTTCCACACAGGAGTGAAATATAGGCCCAGACAGGTCAAAGTTACAGCTTTGGAGTTCTGAGTTGAACAGAGTGTTACCCGATGCCAAAAGTCTGAGACAAGCCAGTGAAATAATTTTCAAAAGCAATAGGAAGGAGAATACACTTTGAGGTGACCCAAAAATCAGAAGAGACATCACCAGAGCTCACAGACCATCTACGTCTGACAATCTGCAAAAAAAAAAAAAAAAAAAAAAAAAAACCAAAAAAAATCTTGCCCATCTCTATCAAGTAAATAAACTTCTGAAATAGCAGGCTGCTTAGGGAAAGCACCTGCTCCTGAAAGCTTAACAAAAATAACTCTGAATTACTGTGTTACAGCTGGTCAGCTTTTTTCAAAAAGCAATGCAGACTCCGTTTCAGCAAACAAATGAGGTTTACACCCTCTCAGGGATGGCCTAGTCTGAATGCCACAACAACCCGAATGCTGGAAACAGAATGGCTTAGAGCTAAAAGGCTAGCATTTGTTACCTGGACCTTGTCCAGACTCACATGTTGGGGAAAATGCCTTCATATGACCCACTTGCTTCCTCCTTACCATGCAGACAGAATGGTGAGAGAAATGTGCAGTGTCTACACAGCCTCATACTTTCTTCAGAGACCATGCATGGGACACCAAGAAAAACATTCAAGCACACATATGTCTTTGAATCCTTAATCTGATAGATTAAGATGGGAGTATGGCTCATCTTCCTCAAGTACACAACTTGATCTGGGGAATATAGGAAATTTATAGACCTTAGGGTTGGATACTTGAGAGCTCCATTCAATGGTGGTGCTTGAAAGAAGGAAAAGCTAAGATTCTTTGGAGCCAAAAGTAGGAGGAGATTACCACCCTGGGTGACATTTGACCTCTCTTCTTGCTAATTCTCAGCCTATAAAGTGGCCCTCAGATTACGTCCAGCTGCCTGAAAGAGTCCTGTCTGGGGTAAAATGAGGCATTTCTTTCATGAAGCACTGGCCTTTAATTGAATAACCACTGCTGTACTCAATATTACAAGAGACATGATGGTTTAATTAGTTGTATAAATGAATGGCAAGACATTGTACTTACCCAGCAGGCTTTTCCCCTTGCTCAGCTTCTGAATCCTGTTCATTTCATTCTGGCAAGGGAGACCTAAAAAATAATTTGCGAAAGTTAGTTTCCAGATGGTACGGGATATAATCTCTAATGATTGCCTTCACTTGTGACGTGAAATGTAGACAGTGACACACCTGGGAGTGGAATTACTCCATATGCTGTGACTATGTGGCAGAACAAACTCAGGCCATTAGTGTTACTAATTAAAAAAAAAAAAAAACATATCATGGGGTACTTAAAATAGTATTTGGGGGCTAATTGCTTTGGACAGGAATTTTTCTCTTCACCACCAACTCAAGCAAATACTAGGTGTTTAATAGCTGATTTGCTAATACTCTTTCTTTTATATAAGGCAGCAAATAATCAGCTAAGATTTCCGTGAGCTGAGAACCAGGACCAAAGCTTACTAGTAGGTCAGTGTTCTGAAGCCACAGGCCAGACCAACTGACCAGAGGGAAGGTGACAGATACTCTCCCCCAGGCCTTGCTGTAGGAGAGAGAGAGGATTAGAATGGCTACTTCAAGAGCTTGTGGCTCACCACCCAGGAAAGTAAAACACAGACCTCAAGGTGCAGCTATGAAGATATACAAGAGATATAGAGAGAATGAGTGTAGAAGCTTGAGACCTCAACTCTGTCACCTCATAGCTGAATAGTTTGGGTTTCTTTCATCTTCTGAGTCCTCAGTTACGTTGTTATGAATGAGCACAAAACTCTCGGTTCTCAATGGAGGACTGATCAGGTGGAGCCACACTGCTGAGTGGGGCACAAGGAAGTGTGTGATACTCTCTTACCTCCCAAGAGAAGAGCTTTCTTCCATTACAAGCAAAAAGAAAGGCGACCTCATTAGTTTGAGTCTTAACTTGCTTTTGCAGATCCTGTGGCTCTGGGGGTGGAGCAGGAGTAAGGGGCGGGTGGGGGGCTGCGGTCTGCTGTTTGTTAATGGCCCTCCAGGCAGGGACAGAGGTGTTCTAGTTCTCAGGGCACTTATAATACCTCTGTAGATGCATGTGTACACCCTGTAGAAAGTACCAGAGTCTCTATTTACATCTATTACCCTGAGGATGTCACAATGCCACCTGGTCCTGCTGCTGGTTCCTTGAGAGAAACTGTTTGTAAAATATATTATGTTGATTTCTGTGCTTAAGATACCAGCTGAAAACAACAAAAAGGGAAACAAGTTCCATCTTTGATGATTAAAAGTAGTATTTACTATATCAAATAACATTTACTGAAGTCTTAGAATGTACTCGACAATGTGCTGGAACTTTACCTCTTAGTTTAATCTTTATGACAACCATATTAGGGAGGTACCAGTATTATTCCTATTTTGCCAATGGAAATGTTCATTTTTATAACCACACAGAAACACAGAGAAGGAACTGTAAGGCATTTAGAATCCTGCTCCTGAAGAGAAGGAAAAGTCAGTCATTCATGTAAACATTCTCAGGATCCTATGAAATGTTTCTAGTTATAATACCCCTGAAATTGTCCTACAGTAATTTTTAAAACTCTACTGATTGAAAGATAAGGAAAAATAAATCAGACTAAGACCTGCTAAAAATTGCTGCAAGAAAGCCAGAAGAAAAACAAGACAAAACTCCAGATGAAAAATTTGTTAACAGAAAATGTTTGCTGCTGAGCCAGTGAAAATAATTAACAAAGATTTCTCTAAGTGGTCAAGGATTCTTATGGAAAAGAATTATGTGAGACCAAAGCTAAATGCACAGTTACAAAGGCTCAAGGATAAAAATGACATAGAAAGAAGCTACAAAATGAATGATCCTAAGAGACTAATCAAATGCAACAAAAAAGTTTTAATGCTAGAGCTCAAAAGACCATACGTAGCTCAAGAAAAGTAATATAGACTGAGAAAAAGGAAGACATGTCCTAGGAAGTTTGTGCCCTTAAAAGGTAAATCCTTTTGACTTCCAGGCACAATGGTTAGTTACATCACCAATAATGGGAAAAAAAGTGGTATGGGTTCACATTATTCTATAGTTGTACCCAGTGCTAAGCAAATAAAGTTTTAAAAAGATATCAAAAAGCTATGACTCCAGACAGTTTATACTTAGCATTTTTTTGGTTTAAAGAAAATAGAAATATTTTCCAAATATTCAAGGATCAATTCAAAGAATAAAATTCCAGTGAGAATTTTTGAAAAGATCTAAAACTCAAACTTAGTAGGAAACTAAAGAGAATATCAAAAGCAGACAACACATAATCCTACTACGTGAAAAGTTTAAAAGTACACTCTTATAATTTCCTTGGGCCAAGGAGGCACTCAGAGCCTTAATTGTAGAATTACCTACAAATTAACTATAATAGAAGTACCAGATATCAATACCTAGGGTCTATAGCTAAATACTTTGGAAAACATTTTTAGCCTTAAGTACATACCTTAATAAACGGGAAATAATGAAATGTGGAAGTAAAATAAAAATTTCAGAACTGGTCTGGGTCAGGAACGAAGGTGGTGGGACCCCAAGAAAAAATAAACTTAGAAGAAATGCACAAAATGGGAACAGAGAACAACAAATTGTCTTGTTCAGCTCCACCTGGGTGCCCTGTCCTGCCACTGGTGGGGATCCTGGCTTCCTTCAGCAATTGCTGAAAGGGCAGCCTAACCAGAGACATGCCATGTGGCCAGGTAACCAGCTGTTTCTTGGTTCAGGCAGTAACGTCACCCCTGGGGCCCTGGCATTACATATCCAGGTGATGCGTTAGCACTGAGCCTCTGCTTTGCTCAGGCTAAACCTGAGCTAACCCTGACTAAAGTCACATGATTTTATATAAACTCAAGCCCAAAGCTATCATTAAGCTTAATGCTGAACCACTATAAGCATTTCTACTGAAGTGAAAAACATGGCTATTATTTAACATATATTTGGAAGTACTAGCTGATGTGATTAGAACAGAGAAAGAAATGAGGTATGAAAATGAGAAGGGAAGAGCGACAATCATCACTATTTGCAGATGACATGATTGCACACCTGAAAAAGTCCAAGGAAACCAACCAGAATAACTATTTAAACAAAACGAGAATTTAGTAAGGTAGCTGGGAACAGAATTAATATTGAAACAACCACCAGTAAGGAAATATAATATCTGAGAACAAAACTTATAACTCCACTGGTTAACAGATTCTAGGATAAAAGGCTTCAATATTATAAAGCTATCAATTATCTCTAGCTATCAATTATCTCTAGATTAATTTTCCATGACAGTAAAAAAAAATTTCAGTAAGAAATTTTAAGTTTGCATAAACTGATTCTAAAGCTCAGAAAGTTAAATGTATATAAGAATGTCTAGGAAAATTCTGAAAGAAAAAAGATTAATGGCAGGGGAAAGTGGGCCCACTAGATATTAAAACATTTAAAAACAACTATAATTTGAACAGTTTAGAACTATTTATGAATGATTGTTCTATTAAAGGGGCAGAATATCTGGGAATAAATAGAGTTCTATGTATGATAAAGGAAGCATTTCAAATTGGAAGGAGAATAATGGATTTGTCAATTAATGACAGAAGAGCACTGGACAACCACCTCCAGGGTAGTGGTGGGGTAGGGGCTTGGGAGCCTACTTGACCATCTAAAAAAATCTAAACTGACACAAGATTTCAATAAACACTCAGTGTAATCCCAAAGATACTGAATAAAATACACAATAGAATTACTATCTTTAAGCGGGAAATACCTTTCTAAGCTTAATGTAAGCTTTATGGCTTCTAAGAGGCCACAGAATAAAAGGTGGAGAAATTTGACTAAAAATTTAAAGTTTCTCTCTAGAGTTGAAGTTGGGGGAAAATTTGCATTATATAGGTCTAGAACAGTTCTAGTCTCCTTAGAGAAAATTCCTATAAGACAACAAAAAGCCCCCACAAGAACCTGATAGGAAAAAAGTGTACGGAAACTAGACATTTCAAGGAAAAGGGAACTCAAGAGTGTCTCAGAAATGCTCAAGCTACATCATAAGAGAAATCAAATGAAGCCTATAAGGAAATATAATTTCCCTTGATTTGAAACTGTCCACAAAGTTTGACAAAACCATGGAAAATAGGTATTCTTGTATATTTTTCATGAGACTAAAACCTGTTAGAACCTCTTTAGAGGGCAAATTGGAAACAGTGCTCAAATTTGAAAACGCACATGCCCTTTTGGCCAGCAGTTCCGCTTTTAGGAATGTATTTTATAATCCTATGAACATACAGACATTATACTTTGCAATGAGTGCCCTGCTGTCAGGCCTACGTTTTCTGCTGTGTGTTTGTGTTTTCTGAACATGCATACACACAGAGACAATTTAAATACTTTAATGAGAGTAACTACCTCCCTTTCATGGGGGTGGGTTCTGACAGCCAGGCCTACAGTGCTACCCTGGAGCCCTGACTTAGACTGGACCAGATTTTTCTGGGGCTTGGACGCCAGTCTCTGCTGGTTCCCTGAGCTGCGGGCCACCACACACGTCATCCCTGCCAGGAAGCTGAGACAAAGGGAAGTAAAGCCAGACCCCGAGCCCCTCAGGGAGGCTCAGAGCTCCTGCTGCTGGATCCTGGAGTCTCCTGGTCTCTAGTCTGCACAACCACAGGCTGACCCTCCTGACTTTGTGCCACATGAGATACCTCTGTATTCTTTCCATTTACTTCTCAAATCTTGTCTCTTTCTTCCGTTACCCAGAGTTTATTTATAACCAAAATGTCTTTGTCTAAGACACTCAATATAAAACCATACTACCCTAGAAAAGCTGACAAGTAGCTCTGTTTAAGGGGAACACGGAGAATTCATGTGCGATGGGAATTACGCTACTGTGCATTTGTACAGTCTCACAGAGATCTTGGGAATCATGTAGCAACGGTTTCTACACCCATTTTACAGATGGTAAAGCTGAGGCAAAACATGGTTAAGAGATTTTCCCAAAAGAAAGACTGAAGTAACAGACTCTATGATTATGCTCTTGGGTTTTCTAACATGCCGTGCTAAAAATGGAATTGTAAAATAGGAGAGAAAAGCCTTGGGCCTGCCATTAAATGGGGTGAATGCTTTATTCCCTAACTGTGTCTAGTTGCCTGCTGATCTCCACCTGCCTCCCCAGGAGGTGGTGTGTGGTCCTTCCACATGGCCCCCCTGGGGTCTGGACCCCACCTCCCTCCCACCTTACCTCCGGGCTTCTGGAAGCAGTAGCACCACTCGTTGTTAGAGAGCTTGCCGTCCTTGAAGGAGTCACAGGAGTTGAAGAGAGGCTTGATACAGGGCTCGTACTTATCCAGGTAGATGGCATTGATCTCCGAGGGGTCAAGCAGGAGGTCATAGTTCATGTCCAACTTGTTGAACATCCAGCCCAGGGAGTCCTTGCAGATGGGCAGGATGCTGGTGTCAAACCCTGCCGAGGGAAAGGCACGTATCAGCTGCCGCCACGCTGGGTCTTTCCTGACCACAGAGGAGGCCCGGGGTCCGCCCCCACGGCCTCCCCTCACCAAAGGTCTGGTCCCGGCAGCACTCCCCTAGCATATGATCTTGGTGGTGGTGGCTTTTAAATGAAACAATTTAAAATGCACAGAAACATAAGTCAGCATTTGAGAAAAATATGTTCTAATGGGAACAAATTCCCACTGCTAATTTATCTGTGATGTATAATGGGTTTTTCCATTTACGGGACTTGTTCGAAACAGGGTATGCCTGAAAGGAAGCCTACAGTGAGCGGTGGAACTAACTGATGGTTCTGCAAACTATGCTTTTATACTTAAGGGAAAAAAAATTATTTGAAAAGCCAAAACAAAGAAACTGTTGTAAAAAGGATGGCAGCAAGGTAAAACTATGTGCCACAGTCTGGAAGTACTGGTCCTGTCCCGAAGGACAGGTAAACCCCAGCAGTCTGACCATGAGTGGGAAACAAGCTGGGCCCCTGAGCCCCCGCCTCAGTTCTGCAAGCTGCTCTCTGCAGTCCCCTTCAGAGGTACATGGTGTGGGACCAGACTGACTCAGACATAATTTCTTTCTTATTTCCTGGGGGGCAGGTGGGGAGGAGGGATAGTTTTCTTGAAGAATTATTTGTTTCCACAATGGAAACTGTATGCACTTGAATAATAACACTTTGCTTAACACTTGGGATAGTGGGTCTACTGTAGCCAAACCCCAGGGAGGGCATGCGCCAAATCTAAAACTGAGTTTCTTTCAGAATCCAAAGCTCCGTGCAGTTTCAAGTTATTCCACAAGCTAGATTTCTAGGACTGCCCTGATTTTCCCGGAAAATTGATGATTTTCCTTTTGTCTTAAGGCCTCTTCTAAGCACTTTATACTTAATCATCTCACTGGATCCTCGTAGCAATCCTATGAAATGATGCGATATCCTCCACTCAGGGCTTAGGTTACTTCTCAGGGTCTGACAGCGTGGAGCTGGGATCCAGACCCAGGCGGCCCAACCCTAAGTGTACATTCTCAACCCTCCACTCACAGGTGCCTCGGCCTCGCACGGCACGTGGCCCTCCTGCCCTGAGGACCTCCAGTTGGCTAGGGTGCTGTTTGGGGGGGGGGGTGGTTGGGAGTGCAAGGGAGGTTACAATGACTGTAATTAAGGGTCTTGATGGGGTCAGCTGCCCACTCCTGGGGTTCCTACCCACAACCTGGTCGTTGGGTTTCATTACCAGGAACCCCTGCTTAGTCAGAGGAATATAAGGTATAGAAACATGTGCCTACCCTTTTCAAAGCTGTCTTTCCAAGGGGTCTTCACCGACAAGTAGATGGCGTCCCTCACTGAGCTCTGGCAGAGCCCCGTGCTTTGGAAGGTTGTAAGGCCTGTTAGACTCTCAGCCCTGGACTCCAGGCACAGACTGTCCTATTTCCTTAGTAGCCTCGGCCAGGACAGGCACATAGTGGCTGCTCCAGCACATAGTGGTTGCTCCCTAAAAGTATTTGTCAAGAGTTTTCTAGCTATTACAAATTACCCCATCAAACATAACAATCTTTCCACGTTTAAATATGTTCCTTTTACTATCTTAAAACAGCCCCTTTTTCAAGAACAGAGACTACGGGAACATAATGTGGTCTCTTTGATTGAAGGTCATGATTGAACACTCTCGATGATGTCCTCAGGGGCTAAGTAAAGCAAGATAATTTACTCTGGCATTAAATGGCTCCACACATTTTGAACAGAATATTTTATGTCACATGCATCAGTTTTATAGGGTGTTAGCATTCTGATACATCGCAAAGAGGAGTTTACTGCTGACCACCAAAAAGAAGTGCCACGCTCATTGGGCAGGAGTCTGGAGGTCAAGTCCACAGCATACCCATTTGGAAGGTTCCAGGAAAGAGGCACCTGCATCTGATGTGTAGGGGAGGAGGGGGAAACAGCAGCTCTTCTGATTGGCCCCAAACACATGAACTGACAAACACTCTCTCTCCTCTGGTCTGTGGACTAACGGAGTGTGATTCCTTCTTATCCCCTTCACTCCAGTTGCTTCAGGACAGCAAACCAGCCTCTCTGGGGACTCCATTTACTTCTGGCCGAGGACAAGTCTTTGGGGGGCTCCCTAGCTTTCTGCAGGAGTCCTCCAGGACTGGAGGCCACAAGGAGCAGCCCTCCACACACCAATCTGCTCTTGTTTGAATGGCTGGTCAGGGACCCCTGGGCTCAACTGCTCCTGGGGAATCCTGGGAAAAGCCTCTCTAGACCATCTGTGAATTAATAGTCCATAGATTCCCAGGGCAGCCCCAGCCAGAATGAAAAGAAACCCCTTACTTCCCCTACCCCATAGGAACCACCAAGAACCACTCTTTAGACACTTAGATTTGGGGACACGAATACTATCTTTCCCTTAAGGTAGAAGATCCAAACGTGTGAAAGAATTGTCCCCTAGAGCAATAGTCTTTACTAGTGTCTGTAGCTAGGAGCAGCAGAGAATAACCCCAAATTAAGGAGATCATTCCTATTTTGGCCGGAGACCTGGTGCAGGTTAAACTGTGGATCCTCGCAGCCCCCGAACTCCACGTACTTGAAGATCTGCATTGCGGAGTCACCCCCTCTGTGCTGCTGGGCCACGGCGTGGGGCAGCCTCCCCTAACCACCTTCCATTAAAGGCAACAGGAGACTCCCTCGAAGTGCAGAGATGGGGACCCACTCTGAGCTCTCTCTCTAGCTTATGAAGAGGCTCTGAGTGTGGTCTCTGCCAGCTCGTGGGGGAGGCGGACACCTGTGTGGGAGTCTCAGTGTTTGCTGCAGAACAACTTTGTTGCTCCAAAATAAAGGTCAGCTTACATAAATTAGGTTCTATCCACAAATTGGGAGTCTGTGTAGCTATTGCGAAGCGGAATATCCTCAACAACATAGTCCCAGAATATCGCAAAATAATAAAAGGTCATAAAACTGTGTACACACACCTACACTTTCTTTTTTTATGAGAAGGAAAAAAGTTCATACTACAACAACATTAACAGCTGTTAAAATGGTGGGTTTATAGATTTTTTAAAAAATTATATATATTTCATATGTATTTTCCAAAATATCTATACTAAACATATAATTTTTCAACTAGACTTTTAAAAATACAGTTGATCCTTGAACAACCGGAGCAGTTAGGGGCGCTGACTACCTGCAGAGTGAAACGTCTGCATGCTAGATCCAAACATGTAAAACATATTCTATTGTCTTGATTCTAAGGCATTTTACCCTCCTCTGTAACTTGATATTTCTGAAATCAGGACATATTTTAGGTCAGTGTATATATTTAATGTAGTGTCTCTTGCTTACCCCAAAATGCTACTGCTAAATCTACACTGTCTCGTAACTGAGAAAACGTGGAATTTAAAGTAAAACGAATGAGTAAGAGGAAAGAGGTCTCACTGCCTTGGGCTGCGTCGGGGCTGGTGGGCTTGATGACCCTGTTTGCATCCTCGTGAAGGGCTCCAAACCAGTCTTTCAGCCGGGAAGCGAGGCTCCTCAGCTCCTTGTCTGTGCAGGCTAGAGGAAAGCAAAGGTGAGAATCAGTGAGTCCACGGTGGTCTCCTTTATGAGCTTTGTGCCCTCACCATGTGGTGCCACCAGCAAAGCCATGCCCACATAACCCTCCCTGCCCAGCCACAATATAACTCCTTACCCGCTCTTGGAACCACCCCCACCTTGGCACAGATGCTGCTATAACAGGTGAGGAATGTTGACAAAGAGAGCCCTGACTCCCGGGGCGGGCAGCGTTGTTCAGAACTGACTTTGGCCTGCCTCTGAGCTGCTAAAGCAAGTTGTCATGGTCTCACGGTTGTGCATCAGCCTCAAAGGCCGTCACGGATGCCTCTTGCTAACCTGATAAAACTTGCTGTTGCAGTTTGCCAGAGAAGATTACATTTTCACTAAACTCATGCCAAGAGATTAACACTCAGGAATAGCTAATGCTCTTAGGGAGAGGAGCCTGGGACACCACAGACTCCAGCAATAGCAGACTCTCAATTCTGTTTTAGCCCAAGGTTTAGGTTTGTGGATGTGGGGAATTTTGCTGGTGTTTTGATCAACTGACTTGATTTTCCCGGATAGGTGGATGCCTCCTCCATGGAAGAATGCTTCTATCTGCATCCCATCTGTAGCTATCTAGTTCACCTTTTAGGTAGGACAGTAACTGGGGCCAAAGGATACTCCTAAGAACAAGGAGAAATGTGGCTGGATGGGGAGAGGGGTTCAGGCTACCTGAAGGTCTCACAGAGTCCTGAGACAAAGCTCGAGGGAACAATGAGAAGGGAAGGGACAATGGTGCAGAGAAGCTGACTTTCCCCATCTCCCTGATTTACCCTAATTCTAGGTACTGAGAATCTTGACAAGAGACAGGAAAACCTACAATGGTTTTAGTGAACTTGAATAGGTGGAGAGACAGAAATTAAAGACCGAAGGGGCCAAAATCCCAGTAAGCGAACCCCACAACTGTCCCTTTTCCCAAAGTCAAAAGCTACAGGAGACAGGCTGCAAAGAAACCAAGCAAAAACCATGTTACACGGCAGAGCCCGCCAAGCTCTGAGTGCTCCTGCTGCTGATGGGACACGGGTTACGGCTGGACTCTGCCAGCAGAGAGCGAGCCCAGCGAACACCTCAGGCTCTCACTGGAAGGCCTGGGGGTAATGACGAGTGAGTAGACAGTCACACCAAAACTCCAGCTCAGCCTTCAGAGACTGCAGGCTCTTACTATTTGAGGCGATAAGCCCCTATCTGCCTGGCAAATGGTGGAATCCTCTTAAGAAACTGGTGTCGCATAGACCCTCCCTTCATCTTGACCATCCTAGTCGGCTTCCTGGCAAGCCCACCTTTCCTTAGCCTGGGGCTTGGTGTTGAACAGAGCCAAATTTTCTAGACCTCGGGCGGGAAAAGTCTGTCCCACCCTCCATCTGAGGACGGTGGGCAGGCCCAGGCAGGTTCTGTGCAAGCTCAGCGCCCTCTTTGGAACTGCTGCCTTCATTCCAGCCGGGATCCAGACCTAAACTCTGCAACGTGTGGAGTCACTATGTGGCCACTGTTTAGACCCAAACTGCTAATGACCCCAAGACTGCTTTGCTTTCAACACTCGGGACGTGACTGTATCAAAACACCAGCCAGGAAACGACCCTGAGAACTGACGTGACAGGCAGAGAATGGAACAGCTCTGGGCCCGCACTGCTGGGGATGAAGCCCAGCTTTACTGGCTGTGGGACTCGAACAAGTCAACCTCTCGGTGCCTCAGTTTCCTCACCTGTAATCTCAAGATATCACTGTATGACTTTAAAGTAGGCAAGGTATGTAAATTACTTAGCAAAGCGCACGGTACACAGTCATTACTCAGCACGAGCCAGCTGTGACTTTTACTAACACTATCTTGTTATTTTAAAATTGAAGATCTGTAGGGTAAGCTGCGAGCAAACATCCACGGCATTCAGAAAACCAGTAAGACAAATACCCCTAAAAAACTGGCTTTGGCCACATAGGAAATGGGTGAAAATGTATACTTGTGCTAACCAATGCAGTCCCCATAGCCATATGTGTCTATTTACGTTTAAATGACTTGAAATTAAATAAAAGTTAAAATTTAGTTCCTCAGTTGCACCCACCCCATTCCACGTGCTCCATAGTCACATGTGGACAGCACAAATAAAGACTATTTCTGTCACAGCAGAACACTGTATGGGATGACGTTAGCCACCCCTTGGGGATTTCTGGCTTTCAGAGGTTCGTCACGATGTCCACACTTCAAGGTTGTGTCTCCGCCCCTTTCCTTCAGTTTTTGAAGACAGACTGAGGAAGGAGATCACAAGCCCACGCACGTCCAGAACCAGCATGGTGCTGAGCCATGCGCCCAGACGAGAGGGGCAGGAGTCGTCGGCTTTGCCCAGGGACCGGGACCGGCCTCGGTCAGATGCTGCCCAGCTCTACACGGGCGAGGATGTGGTCTACTTCTCGGAGGGAATGTGATGTGGACTGTACAGCTAACCTCACACTCAAAAATGAAAAATTAATAGCATCTACTTCTTCTCAGTGCCATGCACACCGTCCACTCTAAACACTCCCTAAGCAGAGAACATTGCCACGTCAACCTGCAGTGGAAATGGATCCTCATCTCACACTGCGGGATAAATTCGTCGGTCATGGTTAACTCAAGCCCAACAGATGTGCAGGTAATCTGTGTCTTTAGAAGACTGCTGCCTTTCCCATAGGCTTCCCCAAGAACACAGGCTTCTGATGGTGACGCAATCGGGCACTGGAGCCCGGGAAGAGTAAACCTGTCAGGGAGAAGTCGCAGTGGGATGCCACTGGCTTGGGCAGAAAAAGATCAGAAAGTCAAAGTGGAGATGGGAGGCGCTCCATGACTGGCCCTGTTCACTCTCGGCGTCCTCAACCGAATGGTCCTTATGAGAGCCAGGCACAGCCTGCCTGGAGCGAGAGCCATCCCAGAGAAGAACACAAGGACGACAGCCTGCAGAGAGCTCTTTGTTCGCATTTGGTATTCTAGCCACAACAGATAGACTGGCGATGGGAGAACGATGCTCGTCTTTTAAGATGCCCGTCACAGCCCCTGAGAAAGGACTGATGCTTTCAGAAAGGGGACCCAAAGGTTACATCCCGCACGCTCAGTTCCTTCCTGAGGAAAAGTACGTTTTGTGGGGGAGAAAACCATAAAAAACCACATCCACCCCTGGACTGGAGTGTCTGGTGGCCTCTCCACTCCTCCTGGTGAGAGAAGCAGGTGCTCAGGCCACCAGTATCGGACTCTTTGGAGGAAAAGATGGTGCCATCTTCGGGGAGGGTTTGGTTCACTCGTGAAGGCTGGGACCTGAGCCCCGTTGCCACCACAGTGCCTTCCCGAGTGAGAAGTGCCAGCCAGCCCTTTGCTGTCTCACTTTCCCTTCTGTTCCCTCCTTCCTTCCACCATGGCTTCGGCTGCTCTCATCTTCGCAATCATTTCTGCCCAGCATCCCGTTCCTTGATGCTTTCATATTTGCCTTCCTGTTTCTGTAAGTTACTCCCCATCTTTCTTACATGACCTCAGTCTGCTCCAGTGAGGCGGGGGTGCTGGCAGACCCCCAGTCTCTGCCTCCTGCAGTCCTCAGAAAATGGTACTGTCACATACTCACGCCCTCAGGACCAACACAAGGAACGTATCCCGAATTCCTACTAAACTGCCCTGCATTTTGCCATCTCCACCGCCTTTATTCCAAGCTCTGTCACCACGACTGCCTCCTAGCAGCACGTGGTACCAGGGTCCTAACGGGTCTCCTGGCTTGCTCTTGTTCTTCACATCCTCTTCTTCATTCAGCAACCATGGCCATCTGTCTAAAATGGACATTTGATCAAGTTACTTTCCCGCTCAGCTGCTTCAGAGGCTCCCAATCCCTCTTCAGGCAAGTCCGAACTCCATCATGTGACCTGTGGAATCTGGTCCCAGGGGTCGTGCATCCTTTGGTCTGTACTTTCTTGTCCTGGGCCTCATGCTTCACCCTTGCTGTCCTTCCCACACAGTGTTTGGCCTGGAGCGCACCGCTCTGTCTCACTATCATGAGTTTCTCCATCAGATCTCTGCTTTAAAGGTCCTTCCTCCTAGAGGGCTTCCCTAACCCTCAAACTAGGCTAGTTTTCCTTGATAAATGCCTCCAGTGCCTTGCTCCTCGGATGGCACCACAACCTGGAACTTCTCGCTCTGTGCCCACCTCCCCCTCTCTAGGTCACGACAATGTAAACAGAGCCTGGCTTAGCCACTGGGGCCAGCATCTTCTGCACTTGGTTCCTGGCATGAAGAAGGCTCTCGACACATACTTATGAACCGAGTCTAACAGCCCTCAGCTTTTTGTGAACTGTAATTTGTCCATCTTCAAAATGGCACAATAAAGCTTAGCTCGTACCATGATTTTATGCAACAAGAAAATAACAGTAAAACGTAGCTCACAGCTACTGGTGTAGATTTACGTCCCACTTCCCGTATCCCAACATTTTATTGCATGCTATTTTCACAAAAGCCTGAGAAGATATAAAGAACAGCCTCTCTTCTTACGTTGTAGATGGGACAGAAGTCTAAGAGGTTTCGGTCACAAGATATGTCTGCCCTCCCCCAAGCAGAAAAGCTCCAGGATGGAAAAGCTTCCTGAGAACTTACCATAAGGAAGGATACATACTAGCTGTTCAGATTATATGCATTGAAAGAAAACATGAAAGAACACGCAAGTTACCAACTCCCAAAGCCTAATAGCTACCAAGTGGCAGAGACGGAGTTTGGATCCAGGCTGTTCTCCGGCTGTGCCGTCCCCGGGTGCTGGACTGGCTCCTTGCATCGAATGGCAAGAGTCAGTACTGAGGCAGCCAGAATACTTGGTCCATACCCTGGGCTGGGAAAAATCAAAACTCAGGCCCTCACATGGAAAGGAACTTATGCAGGTGAGGCCACAAGCTG
The DNA here is from genome assembly GCA_030015415.1 of Cynopterus sphinx. Taxonomy (NCBI): domain Eukaryota; kingdom Metazoa; phylum Chordata; class Mammalia; order Chiroptera; family Pteropodidae; genus Cynopterus; species Cynopterus sphinx. The sequence continues at coordinate 29,187,570 of CM057387.1, read as the reverse complement.
AATATTAAGGGGATAGATGGGGAGAGCGAGCAGGTTCGGCTCTCGCCTTCATTAGCTTTGGTGTGAGAATGGTGGTCCTTCCGCAGGGCTGTGCACAGCCCTCAGCCTTCCTATTACACTCCCAGAAGCATGTATCACATGTGAAGCCACTGGGGCTTCATTAGAGAAAAGTACAGCGCACTGCACATTACTCCAAAATGTGCGAAAAGCAGCTCCCTCCCCCAGGAAAGCACAGCACTCACTCAGGCAGAAAGAGGGCCCAGGTAATTTGGTGTTCTCCCAGCAGACCTTTCCTGTCTATCTGAAAAATATGAACAAAAATGCTATAGGCAAATATAAATAAGGAGCCTACAGCCTCCACAGAAGGTAGATAGCCAGGAGAAGAGAATGGGGGTGCTTTTCCCACCTGGAAACCCTCTACCCCCCTTGACCTAAGACCTGGAGCTTCAAGGGGCATTAAGTGAGACTGGATTGGAAGGCAGAGAATATTCAGATGAAGCCAGGGGTGCATCATGAGTAACCAGGCCGGTGGGAGGAAGAAGGATGCACTGCTGCTGGTGTGGTGCCGTAGGGCAGAAAAGTTGTTACAGGCTCACCACAGCCTCCATGGGGTTGTGGGAGGCGGGGAGGAGTGATCTGACGGATTGGATGTTGCTCATGGGGAAGTTGGACGGCCTGGGTATCAGCTACTGATGGGGGGAGAGGATTGCTTCATAGCTGAATGAGTAACCATAGCCTGGCTCAGCCCATCCCCTGGGCCCCATCACTCCATCTTCCCTGGCTCCCCTGTTTTCCTTCAGACGAAGCCAAGGGTAGTGAAGAGCTACTGAAGTTTCAAAATGGGCAGATGTTTTGGAAGGAAGGAGACAGGAGCTAGGAAATCGAGCTTCTTTGAAAAGAGCTCCCAAGGGCGATGCTGGCCTTCCAAGCTGGCCTCGGCTTCTTGATGATGGTGAGGGCTGACACTGCAGAGGGTCAGAAAGAGGGAAGGCAAGGGTACAATGGGAGGGGTAGAACATGCTTAGGAGATGATATAACAGGTGGAGGTGAGGACAGAGTAGAGAAATTTATTCAAAGAGGTAGTGCTTAATAAAGGGAGAGTGAGAGAGAGAGTGTGTGTGAGTGTGTGTGTGCTGCAAGTCCTCACCAAAACCACATTTGAACACCGAGTTGATGTTTGAAAATGGCAAATCTGACACATAAGCATCGTAGGATATCTGTAAACCTCTGCTACGGAACCAATTACTGGAATATTCTTGTAACTCATGAAGCCCTTCAGCTAAAGAGCCAAAGGAGATGAATGCCCACCTGCCACGCAGACCTCCCTCCCTCCCACCCCAGCCTCACTAATGCTTAGCTCAGGGCTCTGGCCCTCCACAGGTAATTAAAGAGCTGGAGCTCTCTGGAGCAGGCCGGGCAGCCTCAGGTGTGGCACCGCACTGCTGGCCCCCTCCTTTGGCCTAGGTGTAGCTGTGCATAGTGGCTCTATCAGGCAGCAGTGGATGACACGCTCAATGTCTGCTCTCAGCCTCTGTGGTAAGAGGCCCACCTGAGCCTTCAGGGAAGAGACTGGGCGCTGGCAGAGCAAACACAAGATGCCTTCCTGAGCTGCCACGCCCAGGATTTCTTGGTCACCTTTGGGCACGTGCGGCTCTTTCTCCTGAGGGGACTGGGCCCCTCATGCCAGGGACTATCTAGCACGTGGCAGCACCCCAGTGTCGGAATGTGTGCAGGCCCACGGGGGGCCACATTCCCTGGGAGCCAGCACAGCCTGCGACACCCTGAGGAACGAACGTGGGCTCTTCCAAGCTGGAACTCAAATCTGAGAGAGAGTTCCAGGAGCAGTAATCAGACGTTCTGCTTTAAAAGAGTCCTGGATGGCAGGAGAAAGAGCTGAGCTCGGGTGCCAGCCCTGCCATGCTAGCCAAGACTGGACGCGTGACTTTTCCATCCCGTTTCGTCCTTTGCAGAAGGAGGGCAGTGACAGAACTAGCTGGTAGCATCATGGGGAGGATTGGACGAATGGACCTGAGTGCTCACCGCTCCGGAGCTGCGGGTTCTCACTGTCTGTGTGTGTGGACACAGGGCCGCCTGTGACCCACTAAATGGAAAAGTGTGGGCATCAAGATCATGCAGATGGTATTTTCACGTAAGACGACCACCTGAAGCCAGCCAATAAGACAGGATTCTCCTGTTTTTCAGAAGTTAGATGACATCTCCAAGTTCTACAGATAGTTAAGTGCCAGAACAGATACAAAAACCAGGTCTCCTAATGTGAGGTTCCCTGATCAGCACACACAGACGGCCCCAGGTGCCTGAGTGTGCACTTCCTCCCAGTCCCCATTGTGGGTTGAGAGCCTCTTCCACAAGGTAGATGCAGGTCGTGCACGTGAGTGTGGGGTCAGGACCACACTGGCTCCCCTGAACACGGACGGTGCTGCGGTTAAGAGTCCCGGCTGCAGGTCTGACGGCCCTGGGTTGAGCACCAAGTGTACAAGCTGTTTTCCACATAAGTCACTGTTCTTCTCTAAGCCTGTTATTTTTTTTTTTTCATCTGCAAAATGGGGATAATGACAGTATTAACCTCATGGGCTTGTGATGAGGATTTATTGTGACAATTGAGCTTTCAAAAACCAACAGGTAGCTATCACCTTCTCTGAAGAGCTTCAGGAGCTGGTAGGCTACCCTTGAGAGATTAACAGATAATAAATCCTCAGCCATGCACAGTGTTAGTGGCAGAAAATGCAACAGGGGCTTCCTGAAGGGATTTTTAAACAATATACATAAGGTGACCCCTCATTTCTCATCGGGGATCATCCAGCAGAAATTTGAGCCAGGTAATGCCTGCTCAAATTAAATTATATGTAATTCTGGGTTTTTGTTTTGTTTTGTTTTGTTTTTTTACTTTTTAGTGCCTAAACATCAATATATATGCATGTTCTCTTAGGCTTAGAGAATGCATCATTTTATGTAAAAACAGGCATGAGCAAAGGAATTAGGGCCCCTTTATTCAGGAGTTTGCTGATAAAGCCCCTCTTATAAAGCAATCTTCGCAAGATCTTAAAATACTGACATTAAACTTGAAGGAAGATGAGTTAAACTAATTAACGCTACAACCTACAAGTGAAGATGCATAAACTTCCCTATTAAACCCATTAACACTATTCTTAGTAACCTGATTTGAAGGGACTTTAATGTTTCCCTTGATTCCAGTGTTAATCCTTCATCTGGAAAAAGAAATACACCAGGCACCTGCGCAACCTTTGTAAGTGTGCATCAGTGGGTGACACCTGTTCCCCATGGATAACCTAGAGCTGGGAGGTTAGCTACCCAAAATAAGCTTTTGAAGCTTCTGTTAACATCCACAGCCTTTTTAACACTCCAGGGTTAAAAAAAATGGTCATGTATACCAAATATCAGTTGGAAATGACCGGCCTGTCAGTCTTTGTGTCTCCCAGGCAGATGCCTTTGCCTACGTGGGAAACCTGGAATAATGGAGTAAGTGTCCTGGGAAAGACAGCGCTGCGATCAGCAGTCTAACTGAAAGGGTTTCATGGCCAGACTTCTTAGGCACCCAAGTAATAAAGACTAAACTGGTGAAATAACTGCTATTTTCACCTAAAGTCAGCAATGGCATGAGCCTGGGGACAAGGTGTGGGATACAGGTTCCACCTGGACTACTGAAAGCACTGGTGGTGGCCAGAGCCCTGGGAACGAGGCTGGGCTGATGGTGGATCCCTATATGGGGTCATCCCCATCTCGCCCCCACAGAGAAGCAGCATTATATTTTGTTAATGTTTGAGCTGAAGTAGCTGATGACAATCAAGAAAGGCTTCCAGGAGGAGGAGGCAGGACCTGAGCTAAGGCTCATGTGCCAGGACGACTTAGAAAAGGAGAAGACATTCTAGGCAGATCTTAGAAATAATGAGGAAGCCAATTTGAATGAAGCAACTGTTTGGTATTTAAAGCTGATTTATACTTAAGATCAGCTCTGCTTCAATTAAACATACCAACTTTAGCATAATTAGATCTAATTCTAAATCATAAACATAAAATTCAAATATATATAAATACATGTGTGAAAGCACATATAATCATCTATATATTTGTTTAAAATATTCCAATATATTGCACTATAAATGCTTATGTACATCCCAAGGTCCATCTTCTGACGAGCTAGCCCTGACTGATACATATGCCTGTATCTGCAAGGTATAGTGACAAAAATATTTTTAGGGTATATATAAGATGAGTCTCCATTCCTAATTGGCAATTTGCATCCAGTTTAATCTGCTCAAATTCAACATCCAAATCTGAGCATTATTAAATGTAATTTAAGTTTCTATGTTTTTTATACCTGAAGAACCCATATATATTCAGATATGTTTTTACCTTTAAACAGCGGAAATAAATATCTTGTTATATATTGGGGCAGAGGATTGATAGAGGATCATGAATGCCAATCTTGGGATCTAGATCTGATCCTGATGACCTAGGATGTATGGAACCTAAGATTGTCTCTTTAATTTAGGGGCAAGAGGAGGACACTGGCATATTTTAACTCACGGATTGGGTGGGGGACCAGGAGTAGATGTAGGCCAAATGCAGAGAACCAAGAGCTCCTCCTAGCTCCTCTCCATCACTCTCCTGGTTAAGGGTGGAAGGTGACATAGTTATATGGACTGATTGCAAGGATAGCAGCTCTGCACTCTGCTTGTGGCAAAGGCCCAGCAGTACCTCCAGAGGTGCTGGAGTCTAGGATAAGACGGTAGAGGTTAGAGCTGGAGTTAAAAATTCCCAGTTGGAACTAAGGCCAGAACAGAGTGGTCATGGAGGATCCTAGAGCTGACACAGCTTGACTACTTCATTTTCATGCTTTCATTAATGTATGAGCTAAAGTGGCTGATGATAGTCAGGAAAGGCTTCCAGGAGAAGGCAGGAAAAACTGATAGAAGATCTGGATAGATAAAGCAGGATCTAAGGAAGAACTGCCACCTGAAACCATAAAAGATATCCTAAACTATTCCAAATCCTGGTTCTGTGTTTGACTCACTATTGAGGTCGTGCAACTCACTCTAAATTTGCCTCTGCCCTGGAAACCCTAAGGCATGGATAGGCATAGTAATTTGACATGAGAAGAAGGTGGGTGGCATCCAGGCCCAAAAGAGATCCCCTGGGCTCAGAGAGAAACTTGTGACTGACACAAAGATGAAATAGTAGTTATTTCTCTTCTAGAAACACTACTATATTTGATCAAAATTGCCTGTTTTGAGAGCTAGTATCTAACAAGGCAGCATGAAACAGCTAGCAATTTCCCTCTTCCTCACCTAAATATCATATATAATCAACAGTGTTAACAGAAAAAAATTACAGAAATCATATCCCATTTTCAGTAAAACCTTTAGAAGAGAGATATACTCCCAGCTTTGAACAATACAGCAGAAGCAGCCCAGACAGGAGGCAGTGTCCACGTAGGCCAATAAAAAAAACTCAAAAATATGTTTCAGATGGGTAAAGGGCTCCCCCTGAAGTGACAGACCAACATTTGCTGTTCAGCAAGAACTAAGAGATCTGGGGAGAAAAACAGCACAGGACAAGCAGATGCTGTGCAGGAAGCAAAACAACAAGAGAGGAGAGAGCCAAGCGGCCTAGGGCCAGCAGGGCTCAGAAAATGCCCACGGAATTGCTCTCCCTATAGCAAGGGGCCTGGAGACAGGGTGAGCACAGCTAATGAGAGGAACCTTCTTGGGCCTGATCCGTTTCACAGAAGCAGAAAAGATGGACGACACGGAGCAGCCATTTTAGCAGGAAGCCATCTGTCACTGGTGACACACGGAAGCAGAGTGCTTTTGGATTGTGACATCAACAAGGCTACACATGGGCTCCTCCCCTTCCATCCGCAAGACTCCCTTTTGAATAGGTAGACCAGTGAGGTCTAACTTATTCATATACCTATGCATGCACCTGCACACACACACACACACACACACACACACACACACACACACACACACAATCCACATGAAAAACTGTGGAATAGAGAAGCAAAACTTAACCACATAACAGAAAAATGGAAATGTGGATCGAGTGTAACACCATGAATTAAAATTAAACAATCACATCTGAGTAAAAAATGGTACACAAGACTTCAGAGAAGAGATGGAGAGACAACAGAGGAGATGGTATGTGAGCATTTAAGTCCCCAAAAAGTAGTAAAAAGAAAACCCCAAATCATCATTAAGATAGTTAGGAAAATTGAACCAAGGCCTTTATATCCATCTGAGCTACCTTCAAAGAATGAATAATACAGAATAAATAATACAGAAAACCTAACTCCTTATAGATTACAAGAGACACAGCAGCAAAGTGATTGAGAAAGGTTGCTAGATATTTTGACTCTAAAATTACACTTTGGGACTATAATCTACAAAATGCATATACACACATTTGAAGTAACATATGTAGGGCTATCCATGACAGCATTATCTGAAATAGCAAAAGGCTGGAAATAATCCACATGTCTGTGGTTAAATCAATTATAGGTCATCCATACAGTAGAAACCTGTATAGCTATGGGATCTGTAAGGATCTCCAATATATATTAAGGGAAAAAAAATAAAGCGAAGTGTGGAACAGTATGTATCACATGCAACTATCAGTGTTAAAGGGGGAGAAGCAATCTATTTGTGTTTACTTCTATGTTCATCAAGCACCCCTTCCAGGATATGCATGAAATTAACAACGGCTTCTGTTTTGTGCAGAGAGGTAGAAGCTGGACCGATTGCAGACAAGACTGGGAGGAAGAATTCCTGTATTCCTGTTTGGTTGTGATGTGCATGGATGCCTCTCTTCAAAAAAGTCAAGTGTTTCCTTACCTGTCTGCCCACTAAACCACATGCTCCCTCAGCACAGGACCCTGTGTCCCACTCACTCAGTTGTCCCCTCAGCACTGAGCTCAAGGCCTGAAACAGCAAAGTGGCCAGAGGAGGTTTGCTGGATAAATCAATAAATGAACAAATGAATGAACAAATGCAATGCAAGGCAGTAGCCCCAAAGTGGGAAATACCCCAGTGATACCACCTCATGAGGCTGTTAGCTGTCTAACTCAGACAGTTTGCACCAATCCATCAGTTCGAATGCCACATGCTAACATTTTTCCATCTAACCCAACTGGGAAAAATAATCCCTAAACGCGGGGTTTTTTAATCAACACGGTCTGTGTGCTGTTCCCCATCCTGCCCCGTGACCTTGGGCGAGTCTAAATCTAATTCCAGCATTCCCCGAGCCGGGCACTCTGGGGGATGCAGAGATGATTAAGACATAGCCCTGGCCTGGTGCTCGGCCTCTCCTCTCCTTATTTGTAAAAGGAGAACGTTTTCCCTCCACAGAGCTGGTGGAATTTTAATGACGAAGACCTCAGCTGTTTTCTCTTCTTGAATGCTCCGTCCTGGAGAACCAAGGCTCGCTTCAAATGTGCCCATCTGTTGAATCCTCTCGCCCAGGCAAATTCCACTGACCCCCCGGGGAGGCCCCAGGGGCCCTCTACTTGCAGTTTTACTTTTTTTTTGCTATGTCACAACCTGTTGCCCTTCTGGACCCTCAGAGCCAATGCAACAAGGATTCTGCAACAGTCACATCGGCACTTACCCCCCGTTCTGGCAGAGTTTCTGGTTAAAAGTAGGAGCTGATAGGAGTGCAGAGGCACAAATACTTTGAGCTAAGTGAAAACACTGTTCCCACCACCATTAATGCACCAAGAATAAAGGTGACAAACAGGTAACATATAAGAAAGGGGCTGGTGTGTGCCTTTGAGGGCGAGGGGGAGAGTTATAACCAGGGCCAAGACAGCTTCCAGCCAAAAGGAGATAGGACGTGGGTGGGGGCAGAGGCAGGGAGAAATACACATGTCCTGACTCTATGACACTGACTATATAGAGAGGTGACATGCGTGAGGGGCGGTCCTTTCACCTTTACATTTGAGAACACCAAGGTCTAGGGAGGTTAGGGGTCTTGCCCATTCTCACCTCCAATTCACAAGTCATTGAAATGCCAAATGTGGTATTTAAAGCCAGAGCTAAATGGCTCCAGCCCATGCACCTCACTCCACCCATGCTGATGTGCTTAAGGGAAGGATGGTCTAATTCTCTGACCCCAGACATCACACTGGCACCACCGCTCAGGAAAAGGAATGACCAGAAAGCCTGGCCGTCCTTGAGTTCAGGGTTACACAGGCCCACGGGCTTACATACTGGTGCGAGCCCTCCTGCTAACACCCCAGTCAGCCTGGTGGTGGCCAAGGGCCCCTCAGATCTCATTTCCATGTTTCTTTCCTCCCACCTGGCTTGTCTCAGCACTGGATGTTCATTCCTGTCTGTACAGTTACCACTAAGTAATTTAGTTTATCTGTGTCTCTGCGAGTTTATTTGGAAACCACGGAACACTGCTTACAAAAAATTAAGCTTCATTTTCTTTAAGCATTCAGCCGACACCGCAGGCAGGAGGTGGTGATTTGGAGGTAACTGGCTTATGCATATGTAAACACGACACATTTAGCAAATTATGTAGACTTCACACTTCAGAGCATTGACGAAAACAAAGGTGCCTTCCCAGGATGCTTTAGTGCAATAGAGTCATTCTGGAAGGAATACAGAAATTATCGGTTTGTAGGGAGAGCTGAACTCAGATAAAAATGGAAAATAACGGTTACAACATGGACCACGGGATGGGGCATAAGCAGAATTTGAATGGGTCTAATTGTAAGTGGTGTTAGGGCACCTTTAAGGACTTCAAAGAATTATAGCCCATAATGTGCCTTGAGATTGAGTTCATGGTATAACCTCATCCCTTCAAACGCAATCCCTCTGTGACTCCTCAGGCGTCACCGAATTCCCCAGCATGTTTTTCTCCTTGGCACTATAGACAGATTGTAGGTCTACCTTGAGCTCAAAAAAATATTGCAATAGAGTGAAAGCATCCCTGCAAACGATTACAGAGCTTTTCCACTCTCCATGAAGACTTGTTGCCTCAGTCTCCTCTAATGTATCATCAACAAGGAACGGTACTGAAAATGGAGTTATCAGTATCACCCCACAAGGGCATCCTTAACGAGCCAGCACTGTGGACGTTAGAACTCATAGACAGGTCAGGTTAGAGCGCTGGGCTCGAGGGTCTCCGGTCTGCAGACCCTGGGGAGGTGGCGCTTGTCTGCAGGCGTAGCATCCAGGAGGCCTCTAATTCACAGGGCTCACACGGCCAGCTGTTGGTTACCAGAGACAGGTGGCACCAGCACAGCTCAGCCTGTGTCACAGTCATCAATACTAGCACCACTAGTGATAATACATCCCAAGAGCTGCCATATATTAAATACCTACTCCTGCCAAGAGCCATGCTATCACTTGGCCAACCTTTTATTTTTTTCCACTTAATTCTGGTGAGAACGTGTCAGAGTCATTATTATTATTTCTATCTTACCGATGTGGAAAGGGAAGTTAGGGTGCTTAAGTGATTTTTTTCCTCGCTGCCACCAAGTGCTTATTATATGACAGGTGCTGTATACATAAGCATGACCTCACAGCATCATCACACCCACTCTCTGTGAGGTAGGGAGTTTCACTAGCATCCATCTCCCAGGCTGTGAAGCAGGAGGAAGTTACATCATCACATTTCTCCATCAAGCTCATCAATGGTGAAGCTGCGAGCCACGTTCAGGTCACAGCCATAGCCACGTCTGTCCTGCTATGTCCTGCATTCTCACCATTTGGAAAGCGGTCCCCAGTGCCAGAAAATGCAGAGGAAAAGCCAGGGAAGGAGCATCTTGGCCATGCAGAAGGCATGCTGGTCTCTGGGACTCGATATGTCCCCCTCCCCGCTAGCTTCTTTCTAAACACACCGCGTGCGCACACGCACGCACGCACGCACACACACACACACACACACACACACACACACACACGCAGTTCCAAGTGGTGGACCTGTAAACCCTCACGGCTACTCTTTATTTACAGGCGCTATCATTCTCACTTTATAGCTGTGGGGACTGAAACCTGGAGCAGTTTTGTCAACTACTTAAATTCAGCAGAATATTAAGTAGCAGGGTCAGGGTTTCCACCAAGGCTGTCTGACTCAGGGCCCTGTACCCTTAGCCAGGAAGCCCTACAGTAGTTAATCTAATAATTAGAGACATGGTATTGATGGCTCAAGAACTGGCTGTAATTAAGATTCTGTCTTGGGAGAAGGAACACACATGGAAAGTTATGACCCTTTAGTAGATTTTATGTGAGAGTTGAGTCAACCAAGCACAGATGGCTGCAAAGATTTAGCCGTACTATTACAAACAACTCTAATGCTTAACACACTAAAAAGAAAAAAAAATAGAAGCAAATGTCCAATAATCAGGATTAAATTACGGTTCACAAATGTGTTCGAAAACTGAGAAGCCTTTATACAGTCCCACACAGTGGGATACGACGACATACAAAAATGTTTAGAACGTACCACATAAACGAAAGCAGGATACAAAAGCATCTATGGTTTCACCTCGCTTTTTTAACATGAAATGGGAAGCGTGAACATGCGGAGAGTGAGAGTGAGCGAAAGAGGGACAAAGGCAGAGGGGCGAAAACATACAGTAAAAGTCAATGAGTTTTGTGGGAGGATCTTCATTATTGCTTTTTCTTCTTTTGCCTCTGTTCTAATGGCCTACAGCCAACAACTATCCATTATTTTGTGATTCTTAAAGAGCTGTTCTTTAGGCCTAAGAATGTGTATGTAGGTGAGGGTAAGACCAAACAGTCCGGAGGCTCAGAAAAGGTTGCTGGAGACCAAAGCAGAGTTTCCCGCCATTCCGAAGTGGAACGTGTGGATATTTCCAGAAAAGGATTTCATGGTGAAATTCACCTGCTGAATAATATTTCTTTGGAGACTTGTGCTACAGAATCCCGTGTAAAGGGGAGTTCCTTTAAATTGGCTTAACCTGGAGGTTCCTAAATTTATATGACCATAGAACACTTTCGTGTGAGTAGGACATAGTATCTTGCAACTCAGAGGAACCCAGTTTGGGAAACGTTTGCTTCACAATTGTTGTTTATTCGTCTCTACAATCTGCGCATAATCCGGATGCCAACCTCTCCCTCCCTGGAATCCCCTTTTCTCTAACACCTGTGGCACTGACGAGTTTTTTCCTCTCGGTAACCGCAAGAAATACTTTCAGAATTTAAGTAAAAGAGGAAGAAATAGAGCCCTTTTATCCATTTCACTCTCTCTCTCTGCCCCCTGCTCAACTGTACGGTGACAGATACTAGACTTTTGGTGGTGAGCATGATATAGTACATACAGATGCCAATTTATAATGTTGCGCACCTGAAACTCATGTGTTGTAAACCAGTGTTAACACAATAAAACAATTAAAAAATGTATTCTTATTTCTTTTAGAAATGGGACACCTGGATCTGTAGACGTCATCTGAGTCAAAATATCTTTTTTTGTGATGCGTGAGCCCCCTCCTCCTCCCCCCCGGTTTTTTTCAGTCCTGCTGTTGCTAACACAGGTGCTATCCCCGAGGGGTATGCTTCCTTTTCGAGAACTTGTTTGGAGCCATACCAGCAAGCCTGAGTAGTACTCAGAGGAGGTCAGCAGGTGGTTGAGACAGTGGTGGCCTGACATGGTGGAAGAGCATGTCTGTGTCTGTGTGTATGTGAGGGGTTATGTGGGTTCCTTGTTGAACCCAGCTTTCCTTGGCCATGTGGTCCCCAGTGCGGGTGCGGCCTACAGACAATGGGTTCACACATATGTCCTTGCTAGTCTATGGGTGGGGTCTCAAGGCATTGAGATTTGGGGTCTTAATGGAAATGTGGCCTCAGACATAATGTACCAGCTGGTTACGCCTGTGGTTTCCAGATTATAAGCGTCCAAGATAGAGGGAGAAGAGAGGGACCTTCTTAGGCCTCAGCTCTATCTGGAAAAGGGCCAACACGCATGAGATCACGGCCCATAATAGAATATGCACATAGCCGAAACTCATTAATCCAATCTTGCATCTCGAGGGATAAAAGTCCTGATAGGAACAAATTCCTAAGAGGGTCAGAATATATCATCTTCTATTGGTTTGTTTTCCTTTTTTATCTTGTGTAATGACGTGAGAATCCCCAGTGACTCTGACAGAAACCACCCAGTTCCCTCATAGTGGTTATTCTACGTGCAACGAGGGGCCTATCAAGAAAGCCTGGCAGGGGAGCAGAGGCCAAATTCACGTGGAGGTGGCTTCTCCAAAATGATGATTCTGAACCTATGAACGCAGGCTGGGGATGATTTCAAAAAGCCTCTGTGAGTGGAAGTCAATTGTGAAAGTCTCGTTTTTCTGCTTTCACCAAGGGGCACCTTAAGTAGCTGTGAAAAAGAGTTTGTACCATGGTTCTCATGTTAGTCTTGGGAAAGAATCACCAGTCTGCTTTTTAAAGAGCAGGACGCATATGACGGTGTCCGTAACGTTCATGCTCACATCCAGGTGGCTTTTCCCTGAGAGTCTCTGCTCCTAAACAGGAGACAGGAAGAGCCTTGAGACCTGCTGGGAAGAAGAGACAGAGCCCAGAGGTCCTGCTTGTGCTGCTGCCACCCTCTTGCCAGATCTCAACAGGGGAACAAAATGGGGTCTGTTTAGTTGTGTGCACAAATGTGAATGTGAGAGACCACAGAGGAGTCGAGTCCTACCCCACCTCTGCGCTCACATGCCCACAGGCTGACAGAGCAGTTCTAGGCCCTGTGTGACCTGACCCTCTGGAAGCATAGGGGGGTTGGGGAGACAATAGTAGGATTGTTTCTTAATGCTACCAGGCCCAGACACCATTCCAAAGGCCCTGGCACTGAACTGGATGACATATGGCTTTGAAGGGAATCCAGCCAGGACTGAGGGATATGGAGGGAAGAGGGAGACAAAACTTCCACACCCTAGACCCAAGATCTGGAGTCTGAATGGTGCTCATATTGAAGTGGCTAGCGTCAGGCAGGCCGGTGACACTGCTGAAAGGGAGAGAACCTAAGGCAGAGCAGAGTGTAGAGTCAGGATGTGGGTGTCCCTCTGGAATAAGGCCACTCTGTGTTACGGATTCAGACCACTAACGAGCGCCTGTCCATCTGGTTGGGACTTTCACAGACACGGGCATCACAGAAGCTCCTGTTCTCTCCCTGTGAGCTGAGATGGTGCTTCTGCGGGTACCAGCCAAACAGGATGCCCACCTGCCACGAAGATTAAATGACGGCCAAGCAATGCCTCAGACTCGAGCACAGCACCTGGCGGGTGTTGAACAAGTCAGGCGTTCCTAGAACACTCACTTCCTGCCATATTACCTAGGATTCTGCACAAGTGAGGAGTTGAAGAGACAATACATTCATAAGTTCGAATTCCAATGGCATTTCCAAAATAAGCAGACTTAGAAATCCATGGAAAACAGGTTCATACCAAAAGCAGAAACCAGATTAGAAGGACTTGGGAAAATCAGATAGGTCAGTTAATATCCAGCTGGTGTCTACCAGCTGTAACAGGAAGAAGTTACCTAGTTCTCACATAGCTTTGAACACTGGGATCTGGTATGCTTTGCTAGACTTCAGAAAGAAGCCAACTAACCAACTTTAAGGTTAAAACTTAGGTAAAGGAAAGACTGCTTAGGCACCAAATGAGGCTGCCTAGAACCCAAACTGAGAGAGAACAGAAGAATCAGAATGCCTAGCCCAAGATGGCCCCATGGAGGCAGCATTGATAGTCTGCCCTGAGGGAGGTCCAAGGAGAGAATCTGGGGGTGCGGGGGCTTAGTTTAGGCTTTACCTTGAACCAGACCTGTGTGCTCAAGCTCACCTGGGGTGCTAGGGTGCTGGGGAGCTGTGGCCCCTCCTGCCGACTCTGACAGGTCCATGAGGCCCTAAATCATGTTGTGACATAGACACTTTTCCTCCTGCTCTTCCAGTTGGCATCACTGCCTCGCAGAATGAAGGAATGGGAAAAGGAGAAGCCTCACTTCCCAGCGCTCGGCGTGAGTTGGTCTGTGACTGATGCACTCAGGGCTTCCCACTGCTGAGGTGAAGGCAGGGGGAAGACTCCTTGGGGTGGGGAACATGAACCAGAGGAGGGAGTGCATGTGCTTTTTGTTTCTAAGTCTGTCTCCCCACCAGATCACAAAGATCTTGGCAGTTACAGACAGAGTTATATTCATGTGTCTCTTCCAGTGGCACCTTGATAGGATAGGAGCATCATATGAAGTTGCTACTGGTGACCAATTAAGGGAGGCTGAGGCTACCATTCTTGCTTCTCATCTAAGACAAATTCCAAATGAAACATTTAAATGATTTAAAAAGTCACAAAAGAAAACTAGGATCAAGGGTATATATATTATTCCTAACACTTAAGCTGTGTGTGTGTATGTGCAGCAAAAAAAAAAAAAAGCTTCACTTGAATAATTTTTAAATGCATGATAATGTTGCAAAAAAATCTTTAGACAGAATCAGGAAACAATATATGACTCTATAAAAGTAATAAGTTAATGGATATTTTAAGGAGCATCATAATGGGATTATTCAACAAATGGCATCATGACATTTGTTATTTTAAAAGGAAAAAAAATAGCAAAAAGTTAAAGGTTCACCTTACAAAACATATCAATGTAAGTTTCACACGGATTAAAGCCTTCAGGTGAAAACAATGAACAGCACCAGTTATTAGAAGATGAATAAAGGAGGACTCTGCATATATCAAGTCGACAAAAGAAATATCAGTGTTAATAAAAGTGAGTCCATAAATGAAAGGTTAATCCTCATTAATGGACTTGCCACATTGTCCCAGGCTGTGGAAGAGCCGGCTGTAATCAGCCAGCCACGGTCTCATCAAATTGTCACCAAAACAAACTAAGCCTGAAACATCTGCAAATTACAACTCAACTTACAGGCCCCAAAAGCCGATAAGAAAACCTCTAGCTTCCACTGCCCCAGGCCAGCTTGGGCAATTTTATAACCCAGGGACATTTGGTAAAGTCTGGAGACACTTTTGGCTATCACAACTGCCACAGTACTATAGCATCTAGTGGGTAGAGGCCAGGGATGCTGCTAATATCTTACAATTCACAGGACAGCCCCACAGCAAAGACTTATCTGACCCAAAGTGTCAGTAGTGCCAAAGTTAAGAAACCCTGACATGGAAGAGAAAAGTGAGTTGCTCTGGCATTCATGACGGACAGAGTGATGACTGCTGAGGTGACAGAAAGGAAGAAACAGATACAGGTCTAACCCTCAGGGTTATCAGGGTAGAGCGGAATCTCACTGGGTTAATTCCAACTGTACGCTGCATGCATCTTTATTTTGCATGTATTTATAATTCGCGGCTGCTTTCATTTCCTCTCAAGCTGTCCACTCCCTCTAGCATACTTTAGAGTGATTACGAATATTCACAACCCTCAGAAAGGTATAATGATGGCCTATCAAATATATAGAGATAATGTATGGATCTGTACATCCAGTGAGAGGAAGGACTGATGAGACAAACCACCCATCTTCCTGTCGGAAATACTCTGCCTCTTCTCCTTCTGTTTTTTTTTTTTTACAATTTCTTTTAGATATATATTTTATTCATTTTTTTCTCTTTATTATCCAAATTATATTAGAATATTTTGAATGTATATTTTATCTTATTTACAATTGTCAACCTCTCTTTTTTCAAAATGTGTATCTGAACCATTTTTAAAATGAAATATTACAAACAATCCAGTTATTATAAATGATATTTAAAAGACAAGTTGAAAAACACTTTGCAAAAAGGCAGTCAATATTCTTAATATATAAAGAGTTATTTCAAATCAATAGGAAACCATTAAGAATATAATTGAAAACTTGACAATGAGTATGAACAAATGGTCTAGTGAAAGAACTACAAATAGCCAATAAACACACCACAAAAAAGCATTAGACTTCAATACTAATAAAAAAATGTAAATGAAAATAATGAAATACCAAAGTTTACTTATAAAATTGGCAAACATTAAAAATGTAACTGCTACTATACACTGCTGGGCTGGAATGTGAGTGTAAATGATCCAATCTTCCTGAAAATCATTTTGATGAGGGGTAATTCAAAAAACAAATAACCAGATTAGAACTATAAAGGCTATACTTGCTTCTGCGGAAAGCTTATAAAATATTGAAAAGTACAAAAATGAAAATCAGAATCTCCTAGCACTTCAATGCTTCGAAAGCAAAAAGTTTTAACTTTTGCTACATTTTCATCAGTCATTATTTTAGGGTGTTTACGCGACTCTGTGTACCATATTGTACATATAGTTCCGTGTGCTGCTTTTTTCACTTAGTATTGCCTTTGAGCATGATCCTAGGCCATTCTATTATCTTTAAAAAATGTTAATTTTTGATTGTATAAATGTATTGATTGTATAATAAACTATTCCCTTTCTATTGGACATGTAGGTTTTTCACTATTTTTTTTTGTCTGTCATAAACAGTGCTGTAAAAACATCATTGTGACTCAATATTTTATGTATCTTTAGTAATTGCTATTCCTCTAGGTTCTTAGAATGAAAGCAAAACAAAGACATCATAAGACAAACAAAAAATGAGATCCTTTGCTACATACAGACCTTCATTATAGGAATTTCCAAAGGATGCACTTTAGACAGAAGGAAAGTGGCTCCAGACAGAACTTCTAAAGTGAAAAAGGGATGATGAACAAAGCAAAAGGCAACGATATGGGTAAAACTAACCAAATATTAACTGTATAAAACAATGATGACATGATGACATCTCAGAAGTTAAAAGGATGTAGAGAGGGGAGGGATGGGGGGAAGGTAAACAGGGTAAAGGGGGTTAAATATGTGGTGAAAGGAAGAAATCAAACTATGGGAGGTGAACACAGTGTAAACATATATATGCCTTACTGTTAAAATGTGCAGCTGAAACTTACCAGATTTCGTTAACCAATGTCACTGTAAAAAAAAGTTAATTAAAAAAAAAAGAATGTAGAACTCAGACACATACCAACAGTAGCATATGAGTCCCAAGGTTCCTCTTTGTATTATCTGGGAGGAAGGCGAAGATACTGATCGAATTTAGATTCTGATAAGTAAAATACACATGTCAGATTTTCAGGATTAATCACTGATAGATAGAAACAGAGTGACTAGCTCCAAAACTGGTGGGAAAAAAAAACATATAAATTAGAAAAAAATAGTCCAAAAAGGAGAAAAAAGAGAAAGAGAAACATGGAAAAGGCAAAACAAATAAAAAGCAGAAAATATTCATCAGAGAGTGGAGTTACCATACATATGTGTGGGTTCAATGCTTTAGTTAAGATAAAGATGATAACACACAACGAAAAACTAACCCCAGCTATTTGCTGTTAATGGACGACTAAAAGATAAAGAAAAGTTGAATGCAAAAAGATATTTTTAAAAGATATACTAAGAGAGCTGATGTAGCTATCGTATCAGAAATACTGGAATTCTTAATTATTGAAATTTAAAGCATAACACCTGAAAATAAAGAGAGCACAATCAGAGGCTCCCATTATCAGGAAAACAGTCCTCCTCAACGCGTACACACTTTAGGTGCTTTGTACAGTCCAGGTGTACATCAAAGAAAACGGTATAAAGCATTCAGAAGGAACTCTAACAGGATATATTTACAACCTCAAGTTAGGGAAGGATTTTTTAAGAAAGCCCCAAAAGTGCAAACAATAGGAAAAGTGAAAAATTGGGCAGTATTAAATTAACGATGTCCGTGTAATAAAAGATACCAGAAAGAGTGTGAAAAGCAGCAGCCCACACACTGGGAGAGGATATCTGGAGCACATAGCAGAACAAAGGTTAGTCTTAGAATAGAAGAATACGATTCCTCTAAATAAGAAAAAGACACCTCAATACAAAAATCAAGGAAAGACTTGAATGGGAATTTAATGAATAGGGAAACCAGAATGACCAGTAAATACAAGATGTTCATTCTTGCCAAAGAAAGCCACATTAAGGCACTATTAATACACACTGGGTAGATAAAAGTTTAAAAAAAAACCATATACAAGAAGAAAAGAAGTGTTGGCAAGGATGTGAAATAGAACTTTCATACACTTATGGTACCGGGTAAAGAGAATAATCACTGTGAAGCACAGTTTAGCATTTCTAATAAAGTCGAAAGCGAGCATTTGTTATTCTTCAGCAACTTCGTTCCTAGGTGTGTGCCCCGGGAAAACGTTCGCACATGTACACCTGGAGACATATGCTCTTGCTTACAACGTTGGACACTACAGAACAGTGAAGGTGACTGAAACCCAGTCACGTGCAGCAGCATATAGATCAGTCTCAAGAATACGGCATTGAATGAAAGAATATAGTATGATTCCAACTCCAAAAGTGTTCTCAGAGCAAGCAAAACTAAACAAAATATCGCTAAAGGATGCACGTCTGTGCCAGATCATAAAGAAAATGTATATCACAACAAACACTATCGTCAGGGTGATGATTACCTCCAAGTGGGGAGGGAGGCGATGACACAGGGGATCTTACCGGTGCTCTCCACGTTGTTAATTCCCTTTATGTGTTCCACAGATAAAAATGTTAATAATAACTAAAAATAATTCTTAAAAATTAAGAATCATAAGAATTCTAGTTGAAAATGTTTGTTCAGTTAGGCAGGTCTGGCCTTTACCCTGTCCACGAGTAGCTGTGAGGGGAAAGCCCTCTGCAAACGAGAAAATACCAAGGGAAATGAGGTTACACAACAAATTCTGGTTCCATTCACCATTCCGGGAATTAGGCTAAAGTGTTTATGTTTGGCTTGAGATGAAGAGGAAACTATTTTTAGTTGATTTACACCGCCTGAGATGCATATTATTTTCTTTTTTGATAGCCACAATGTCTCACTGAGAAAACAGCAGACATCAATGGCAAATTTAAAGAGAAATATCTATGCTGTTAGAAATGTTTGCTTGATGCAGAATCTTTAGCTCTAGAAGGAAAAGAATCTTAGAAAAGGCTATGTGGCATATTATATTTTCCAAAAATCACCAAACATGTTCTTTCTTATATTATGACCTTGACACAACTCACATAAAGAGGTGGAGTCTCTGGTCCCTCTCCTTGAAGTTAGAGTTTTGTGTTGATCAATAGAGCATGGAAGGAGAGACACCCTGTGACTTCTATCTAGTTCAGGTCACAAAATGGAATAGAATGCTCCCTCCTTCTACCTCATTCCCCTCCGCCTCGCCCCCCACAACACTTGCTCTTGGAATCCACCTGCCAAGCTCTGAGGAAGCCCAAGAGAGAGGACGTGTGGCTGTTCCAGAGGACAGCCCCAGGTGAGGTGCTAGCTGATGGCCAGTATCAGTGTCACACACACCAAGCTTTCAATATGACTCCAGCTCCAGGTACCACCTCACAAAAGAGACCCCAAGTGCAAACCAGCTGAGCCCAGTCAACCCCAGGAACCATGACAGATAATAACAGTAGTGATTGGTTGTTATTTTATGCCACCAAAATTGTTTTTTTGTTTGTTTGTTTGTTTTGTTTCTCATTGTTTTTTATACAGCAATAGATAACGAGAGCACGCCACAATGTTACGCTCCCTTAAAGCAAGTGGAAGAAAGATGATTTAGAATGCTCCACAGATGTCAGAAATCCAGAGTACAAAATGCAGCTTGGCCACTAACTAGCTGTGAGCCTGGTTAACCTCCGGGAGCCTCCACTTCCCTGTGTGGAAAAATTGGGGATTTACATCAACTTAACTCTCTCAAAGTGTTTCCAGCAAGGGAACTGATATCACCACATCGCATGCTGTACCCAGGAAGGAAGCCTAGCTAGTGATACTGAGCCCTGCCCCCTTCTGTGATGGGTAGAATTCCCCACTCTTACAGGCTGGGAACGCGTCGCATCTCCTGTGCCTGCGACTCTTACACGAGGAACCGTTTGGCTCAACTTTCATCTCCGGGTTGTTTCTTTTTCTCCCGTTCCTTAAAACTGGTCACACAGTTCCTGAACAGCAAAGCCCAGCAAGTGTAAGAGTCAGAGCACTGCAGCGCTAAGAGCACGGAATCTGGAGCCTGGCTGCCTGAGTTCAAATCCTGGCTCTGCCTCGTACTAGCTTTGCGATCTTGGACAACTCATGTGCTCTCTGTGCCTCCATTTCTTCAATGAAATTCATAATATTATCTACTACACAGAGGTATTATGAGGATGAAATTAAATGCGTTCACTTACCTGGGGCTTAGAACGTCAACCGGCACATAGTAAGCTCTTCATAAGCATTGAGAGCCTTGGTCAGTAAGTCGGAGGGAAGTGACTTATTTTGGCAATGAGAAGCTAGAACTCAGTAAAAACAAAAGGGTTGGCTTCACCCTCAAGTATAGCAACTGTTAGGAGACCATATCCTCAGATCTGTTTCTAATTGAGCATTGACTACTGGAGTTTCCTTTGGAGATGGCCAGGGGACTAACTGTGTTTCTGCAGGGCCATCTCCAAAGGAAACTCCAGTAGCCACTGCTCCTTTAGAGACAGATCTCAGGATATGGTCTCCTAACAGTTGCTATACTTTTAAAATATGCCACAGCTAACTTGTGCCCCTAAATAATTGACATGAAAAGCGTCACTCATATACCAGATAATGCCTAGAAGAATCATGTAGAAAACTAAGAACCAAATTGTACTGTTGATGAAGAGGGCGCGATGAGGAAGGCATCATCCTTCCACCTGCAATGCGGTGCCTAGACATGTTCAATACCCTAACTATGACAGAGGAGAACAAATGCCTATTCTTTGTCACCCTAAATGCTGTTCATCCCGTCCCTTCACCCTTTCTGCTCTCACAGAAATAAAGGACAGCAGGGTTGATGGGTTGTTTTGAAAGATTGCTCCCCCAAAATACACCGAGTAGCATTAGCAGGAAATGCTTCTACAGCACAATGCAAATAAAGGTAGTAAAATTCACATAACCACAGCAGGTTACATGATGAAACTGGACCTAATCAGCGAGTGTCGCTACAGTGCTCCGTGCTAATTGGACACTTGCATCCTTTGCTATTATTTCAGGACATCTGTCCAAGATTTCCTTAGCCAGACACACACCCTAACAGCTTACACTTCCTATTAAGTCACTTTATATTAATGAGGTAGCTTTTCTCTGAAATTCAAGAGCCAGGCAATTCCTAAATGACAGGAAAGCGAACCCTGGCTTTTGAGCAGCAAAATTCAGGAGCACAGGTTCCGCTCCCCTGATAAGGCTGGCACAGAATGAAGGAGCGCGGCCGAGGGTGACAGGTGAAATGAACAGTATGTTCAGCTGCTGATCTGCCAGACAGATAAATTACATAAGAACTAAGGTGCATTAGTTTACTGGAAAAAGTGACAATCGACTGCTCATTTCTTGTTAAATACAACATTGACTTAAAGCTGGGATCCTGGAAATTCCCTGTGATTAATGACATCTCACCAGGTCTTCGGAATAAAAGGAACACCAACCTCTGGACACACAGAAATGGTGAAGGATTTAATATACATCTTGGGGGGAAAAATGCCCCGTGTGCTGCTATCTACCTCTCTGTGACTATGATTTGGACACCTTAATCATGAAAACTAATTTTCTGTTTGTTATAGCATAAACAATTCTAATACCCTTCCCTGTATCACCCCTTTCAATTCATTCATTCGACATTTAATGAACAGATATTTCACAAGCATCTGTTATATTCTGACTAAATGACTAAAAAGCAAACTTCTTACATGTTCTGTTTACATGATGGTAAATCAGAAATAATTCCTGTCTTCAAATACAATAAGGACAGTCAGGAATAAATTCCAAAACTGAGTAAACAGTGCTACCAGGGTACTGTGAGACAATTATCCCATTTCGCACATGAGAAAACTTCAGAAAGGTTAGGGCTGGCCAGCAATGGGACCAAGGATCAGTCCAAATTGGTCTGACTCCAAACCCGTGACATTTCCACTCCATCCTGAGCTTCCTTCTAGTTGCAGGAGGGAGAAGATAATACTAGAGGTAGCTGAGAAGATGGTACTCCTACTCAGGACTATATGGCCAAGAAAAACTGGGCTCAAGGAGTAACCTATAAACAGGAGAGGAAGCTGGCTTGATGAACAGAGAACCTATGGCTAAATAGAAGGAAGACACACAGAGACAGATATTTGCAAGAGATGCATTTCTATGTGCCTCAGGTTATCTTGCCTCCCTGTGGGACATACAAGGGAGCAGGACTGGCCTGGGCAAGGAATCACAGAAGGAAGAACATCTATGCTCAGTGTGGTCAAGACCAGATAGGAACACCCTTCCGACTTCACCAAACAGAGGTAAGACAAGACCACTGTGATGGTTAATTTTACGTGCCGACTTGGCCAGGCCATGGCACCCCGATGTTATTGTAGATGTTTCTAGAAGGTATTGTTTTTTGATGAATTAATATTTAAATCAATAGACTTTGAGTAAAGTCGATTATGTTTCATGGTGTGGGTGGGCCATCTAATTAGCTGAAGGCCTGACAAGAGAAAAGACCGACCTCCCCTGAAAAAGAGGAATTCTCCAGAAAACTGTCCTTGGACTTGAATGGAGGTGTCTGCTCTTCCTGGGTCTCTAGCCGGTTGGCTTACCCTGCAGATTTTGGCCTTGTCAGCCTCTACAATCACATGAGCCAGTTCCTTAAAACGAATGAATGAATCCAGCAATATCTCCATAGATACACATGTGCATGAACATATCACACACACACACATACACACATCACCGTACTGGTTCTGCTTCTCTGCAGAACCCTAATATATGGTACTAGGAAACCAGCTTCCACGGCCCTGCAAGTCACACTACACTAGAACGGGATAAACCCAAACCGTCTCTCAGATGCTGGTGTGATTGGCTGGGCCTACCATCTCCATACAATTCATGGGGAGCAAAGAGGAAGAACAGACTATATGGCTTAGTGGATTTCTTTGGGGTGAATAACTGATTCATTCATTCGTTAGATATTTACTGAATGTTACTCTGTGTCATGCCCTGTGTCAGGTGCTAGAGAGTCCGAGCTCTACCTGGTACGCAGGAGGCATTCAACAAATACCTATTGAATGAAAAAAAGTCTTCGCTATAAAAAACTTAAACTCACTTATTCTTATAATTGTTACATTTTCTGAAGAACTCCCAGGTGACTTAGTCTGGAACTCCATACCTGGAGGGCAAAGACCACGTACAGCCTGCGGTGACAGGAATTCCTAATGAGAGACTTAGGATTCTGGAGTTCCGCTTCACAGGCTGGAAGCTTTCTCCTCCAGCTCTTTTTATCTTTTGAACCTGATTCTTTTATTAGTGGGAATGTGTGTGTCACAGAGATAATGCCTTCAGAGACCAACAGGCCCCAATTTACACAAATAATGTCAGCATCAAAAGCTCGAGGGCCAGCTCTGAGTAAACGCGATGCTTATACAAATGTTGTAGTGTTAAAGGGACCGAGGGTGGAACTTCTGTAGAACTGATGACCAGTCGCTAGAGCAGTGCTGCCTGCCAGAACCTTCTGTGGTGATAGAAATGTTCTGTCATCATAGTAGCCAATATGGTACCCGCTAGCCAAAGGTGACTCTATCAGTCACTTGAAATGTGGCTAATGTGACCAAGAAATTGAACTTTTAGTTTTAATTTAGTTTAATTTAAATTGACTTTAATAGCTATATGTGGCTACTAGCTATCATATTGGACAGCTCGGGCTAATTGAATGATGTGGTGAAAGGGTATCTTAGCAGAGTACCTCTGTCCAGGTAGGGGGACACTTCTTCCCTCAACATTATTATGGACAAATTAGCTCATTAGCAGTCTGTCTGCCTGTGCTGCCCCTGTACCCACCACCCCTGTGCCCCACCCCCTGCCCCACTTTCCCTTGCATGTGAGCTGGCAGGAGATAATCAACCCTAAGGAGACTGCACGGCTGCCCTGATGAAAAGCCTGTGGGGCAAAGACCTGACGAGGGCAATGGGATGGACCACAAGGTGGACGATGGGGAGAGAGGGTTCTGCGAAGCACTATGGTCAGAATAAACTTATCACCCTCACGCCCTCACGCCCCCATCTCCTTCAGAGTGTAGGAAGCGAACTTCTTCTTTTTCTCCAGAAACGCTATGGCTGAGGGTGGAGGATTTTTCCGCCTTGGGATACCCACACCTCCTTGCTCTTCTAAGTCAGGGTGACTGACACATCAGAGTGTCCAGTTGTCAGAGGAGGCTTGTGCCCATGTCACAGCAGTGTATCTCCTCTGTGGGAGGCAAGCCAAGAGCTGAATGAGTGGCAATTACAGTGAGAGGACACAGGCTCTCCGGCCATGTGAAACAGAGTAGAAAAATAATCTCAGCCAGACTCTCACTGAGCAAAATGCTATGTCCCAGAGGAAATGAAACCTCTACCACTTGTTGACTCGAAATGACAGAATACAGGACCTAGTACAGAATGTTCTCACACCCAGCATGGCACCATGGGGCTGGGGGCTTTTAGTGTGCTCACACGCGTGTCCAGTGGCACTTTTGAGAGCAGAAACCCCTTAAGGCTTCTCTCAGCTCCCTGGGGATACTAGGAGACAGTGTATGTGTTGGTGGAGATGTCATCCCTGGGGGTGGGTTTCGTATTCCATTCCACAGCTTAAGGTAGGAAGTTTACAGGTGAGTCAAGGGGTAGAGAGGATAGTGAGGTAGGCACTTCTCACCAACTCACTCAGTCAAGGGCTCTCTGGAAGTGACACTGACCTCAGAGAGGTGAATGACAGAATCAATATGCAAGTCGACACATGCAAAATCTCTTACAGAGACTCAGCTCTACAATAAAGGACACAGTGGCAACTAACAACTGACTTAAAGACAACAACACAGCTGGACAAATGATGTGTCAATTGGAAAATGAAGTGACCAGTATAGAACCAAGAAGAAAATGGGTCTGAGAGGCAAGTATATAGGCAGTGCCCATGGAAACTCTCCCTGAAGGAGATGGGACCATGGCCCATGGTGGTCACATAAGACAAATCTTATAAGAATAGGGAATCGAGCTATCTTAGTTGCGGTGTGAGTGGCAGGGCTGGCTTCTCACTACCAACGTGCTCCTGTTCCCTGCTCACCCAGCAAGCACCAGTTATGATGTGGCTCTCACAGAGCTCTACCGAAGGGGTTGGAGAGCTACCTATGGCGTGAGTTTTCCACTCCCCATCTATTTGACAACTGTCCAGACTGAATAAATTATCTTGTCTTTGGTTTACACAACCGTCTCTTGAGAACTTGCTTAATGTGGCCTCGTAAATGAAAGACTGAAACATTCTCAGTGAGAACATAAAACCGAGTTTCAGATCTGTAAGACGAAGTACCAACCGGAATCAGAATGTGGTAAACCTGGTGAAGTAAAAACCAACCTGCACAATCTTTTGTCATAAACCAACCAGCTATACTTCCTTAATGGCGAACTTAGGTGACTTTATTGCTAAAAATGACAATAACTATTATTTAGGATCTGCTCTGCCCCAGACAGTTTAAATCGTCATCTTGAACGATCCTTAAAACAATGCTGGTGAGGTAAGGTTTATTTCCATCCTTTAATTTTAAACACTAAGGAGCTAAAACCTAGAGAAGATGAGCCATGAGTCCAAGAGCTGGCATTAGGCCTTGGATCCACCCAGCTCCTGAGCCTGACTTCAGCAATGATTTTCAAGCTTAGTTTGGCAGAGGGGTCAGAGATCATACTAAGGGCAAGGTGGAGGGTAAGAAGGCATCAAATTTATTAGTTTCTATAAGAAAAGGTGCGAGTGGAGATTTTGTTTCATGTTCTATAACTGAACTTTGGAGCTGAAATCGCCTTACAGAGGAAGCACATAAGGAAGGGGCACACGACCTCTAGGATGAGGTGAGCTAAGAAGCTTCTGCTAGTTCATGAAAGATGTGCACTTTCTGTGGGTCAAGATGTATTTTCTTAAGGACGAACTTATGTTCTGAAGGGTTCCCTTTAATGCACTGGCAAACTATATTATAAACTCGTCTCCTTTAAAGTTCTCAAGAGCAGGAGCTATGGCTACTACACAGTCTGGCACACTTGAAAAGTGGGCGGAGTGACCTGAATGGATGAAGAGGTAACGTGATGTCCTGCCATTCCTGGGGATGACAGCTATTAGCCCTGGCCCTGTGTGCATCAAACCACTGCATTATGATTCATTTAGCACTTATTCAACCAACATTTATTGTTGGATAAATGGCCAATTAAAAGATCTGATTCAAACTGACTCAACGTGGCTTAATGAACCGTTAGTGACTATGCCTCAGCAATTCTGTACAAGAAAGGTGAAGATGTTCAACATGACCTCTAAATACAAAGAACCCAAACAGGAATTTACAGGGGAACTGTATCGACTGCCAAATAAAAAAGAAAAAGCATTCCACCTCACTAGTGATCAGAGTTATACAAACTAAAATAAGAATTGATTTGGGGGGGGTGGGTGGAGTCTTGCAAATAGGCAACATTTAAAAATATCTTGTTTGTGCCATTTGAAACAACAGTCAGGATTGGAAAGGATATTGGCCAAGGGCCAATATGACGATATAAGTTGGTACAACATTTTTTTGGCAGTATGGATCAAAAAGACCTACAATTATCTATATTTTGGACTTAGTCATTTCGTCATAACCATTTCCCTTATTGAAGAGGTGTACCAACAAAGTAAATTACTTAAACCAAGGGACTGGTTAAATTCATCATGTAACAGAATGCTGTGCAGCCATCAAAAACCATTTCTCAAAAAATTGATTTAGGGAAAGTCTGCAATGTATCTCAATGTGAAAAGAGCAGATTGCAAAGTATTATCCAGAAAATAATTCAAGCGTTTAATAAAAATCCACATTTTTTGTATTTTTATCTGTATTATCTTTTTTTCTATGTTCAATAATTGGTATACAGTAAGTCCTCAATGTTGTCAATAGGCATTTTGACCTTCAGTGAAACTATGTATAACAAAATCCATCTTACCAAAGGCTAATTTACATAAACAAGATTTAAGGTCCTGTGGCATTTCATTGGTGTCACAACAAAACAATATTGAATGAAATGACTTCGTCTGAGCAGCTGCTGTATATTACTTGATCATTTTATTTTGAAAATGGTATGTCTCACAAATAAAACCGACAGTCTCATCTGACACGCATGTGAAACCTCTTACCATTTCCTTACTCGCTATTCCCTGCCGTAGCTCCGACTTGGAAAGAGATGAAATGCGTCCAAGGCTCTCTACTAACTGAACACCAGAGCCAGGTCTCACACTCAGCTCCCTCACTTCAAGAGGAGAATTCTTTGCGTTACACTAAAGCTGGATTTGCCCAGCTAGCAACCAGTGCCAGTTTCCAAAATTCATCAGATCTCAGGGTGAACTTCTCAGGGTTCGTGTAGCACAACTGTTTGAAAATGGCAAATGTAATTATGCTATTTGTCTAGATGTAAATAGTCCCCAATGAGAGGACCTGGCAGCTACCACATGTTTTCAATTTTAATTCTTCTCAAAGAATTTTTTTAAAAATTATAATATGTACAGTAATGAAGTTTTATTTTGTAAGCATTTTTGCCCAGAATCATGAAAGCACATTCTTCCTTGTAAATTATACATGGCATAATTACAACGAGATGGGCCGTGCTTTGGGTTTCTCTTCAAAGTAATTCCACTTTAAAGCATTCTCTTTAATAAACACAAACACTCACAGGCCCCACTATGGAACTAGCAGGAATTAGTGGACCCCATTTTTAAAGGGTACATGGGAGGTTAATATCAAGTTCTCAAAGCCTAGCTTTATTCCAGAAAACCTTTTTCTATAGTAAGATTATGAAGCAAAAGGTTATGAAAATGACAATGGAAAGAATAATGACAACTACAGAGTGTGCAGACCTAGCCTGTGGGGGAAACTTCAAAGAGGAGTTTAGAATATATCAGTATCTATCATCACTTCTCTGGGGAAGAAATGATTTCTTTATCTCCCTCTACATCTGTCCATCTCCTCAAGCACACTAAAAATTTCTGGATGGCCTGATACATGGAAAGAGCCTAATAAACGTTTGCTGGCTGGCTGTGAATACCAGTGAGAAGGATCCCCTCCCCTCACCCCTACTCCACAAAAATATATATTTTATCCCAGAGGAGAAAAACCTGTAGGCTAGGGTGGCTTTCTGGGTTGACAAAGGGAAGAGGATATTCCAAGGCTTGGGAATGACATGAGCAAGAGTCACACTAAGTTCAGGGGGAAGGTGGTCAATGAGCTCGATTTTACCAAAAGGGAAAGAAACCTGTTCCCCAAGTAGTGGGTTTAAAAGGTTAATCTGGGGATGGGGTCCAGCGGGGTACAAAGGAAAAAAGAAAAGGCAGAAAATCCTAGGAGTTGGCTGCTGCAGTGTGGGCGGTGAGAGGTGAGGATGAAGTGATGTCAGCAGAAAAGGGCGTAAGAGACATCACCAATGAACAGAAGTTGTGGACTAGTCAAATATGGAAAACGATGGTATGAATGATAAAACCAAAGGAGGTAGAATCAGCCCCATTAAGTAGGAAACCTAGAATTCCACTGTGGAGAAGAGGAAGCATTTGTAGGAGGAAGATGGCGGTCAACATCCGCCCATTCCATGGAAAAGTCGCGAAGGGAGAAGACTGAGAAGCACCCAGGATTGAGCCGTCTGGATTAATAGGGTGGGCCTGACGACTAAGTGTGAGCATTCAAAAGGGATGAGTAGGGATAAAAGGGATGCAGTGAAAATATTCTACAAAGTAAACTAAGAAGCTTGATGGTTGCCAGGTGCTCAAGATAGGGAACCCTAGGGGGTATGAGGGTAGAGGAACGAGTAGAGAGGGGGAGAGCAAGAGGGAAGGGGAGGGTCCAAGGTCATCGGGTTGAAGGATTTTCTCCGCCTGTTCCTGAGGAAGGGGGAAGGCTGGGCAGCCAGGGGACATGAGCTCAGCCCTTACTACCTCAGGGCGGCAATGCCCAGTGGAAGTTCACCTGCTAAAGGGATGGGCCAGGAGGAAAAGCGGGTCTAAGGCTGGACAGGGCTGAAACAAGAGGAGGTGCCCTTCCCTCCATGTTCCTCTTGCACATTGAATCAATCGTCCCTCCTCCATGCCCCAGGACATACCTTACAATCCTTCCAATCTCAGGTCGGATGTCACTTCCTACAGGAAGTCCTCCTTCTCTAACCACCCACAAAACGTCAAGTTCTACCACTCTTCTCTGTCATGGCACCGTGGACTTGTTCTCCAGCGCCTCTTACGTGCTGCCCACACTCCTAACCATCTGATGTGTTTTGCAGTTGCGTCCTGACTGTCCTCTCTCACTTCACACTGCAATCTTCACAACCTTTCCTTTTTCACTCACTGTCATACCCCAGCTCCTAGTTGGCCCCAAATGGACACTCAGGAAGTCCCTGCACATTAACGATGGTGAGCCGGACCCCGACTGTTCACAAGCTGTGTTCTCTCCCACATGCAGACTCCATGCAGGGGAGTGTCTCAGGCAGCTGTGGATCCTCAGACCTGGCACACAGTAGGTCCTCCTTAAGTGCCTGCTTGCTAGTAAATCCCCCAAGGGCATCTCAGTTCCCTGTTTGGTAACAGGACAGCTGAAGACCCTGAGCTCTCTGATCCTGTGGCCAGAAGGGACCTGTGAGAATCAAGTTCTCCACACTGAGCGTCCCCCTCAAGGGCTGGGCCTCAGCGTGGGAGCAGTGAGACTGGAGACTGAGGCAGCACCCACATCAGGGAGCTCCTGGACTAGGGAGGGAAACAGATGGAAACGAGGCTTTTCAATCCTAGATAAAGATACTGTGAGAGTAAGTACAGTACCAAGGAGGACCTCTACCACTTACAGAGTACTTACTGGGTGCCCTACTACAAGCCTTCGCAAAGATGGCCTCATGGAACTCCCTCCACCACCCCTGAGTGAGCAAGGGGCGTGATCTCCAAGCGCCTGTCCATCCCTAAGGCAACTATGGGCAGCACTGACCATAGCAGGTGGCATGACTGAGCATCTGCTAGGGCCAAGGCCCTAGCTGGAGTATTTTACAGGCATCGTCTCATGGTTTTGTCACACTCCCATGGGCTAAGTGTTGTTTTAGCCATTTGACAGCCGAGAGACCTGAGGCTGGTCGAGACACAAAGCTTAGATGTAACAGAACTAGAAATGACACCCAGGTTTGTGGGACTCCAGAGCAAACTATCAGGCTATATTTAAGGAAACATGCAGTCCCCAGAGGAAATACTTGGTGATGACAGATCATTAGTTGAGAAAGGGCATTGAGAGGCGGCATCTGGGGCAGGGCTGGCGTGGAGGGTGTGGGCATGGATGATGGGCAGCTGTCTTCTCCAGCTAAACAAAGCTTGAGAAATATCAGACATCACAACAGAGTTGTGCTGGTGGTCCAGCAGGTGGCTGGGGGTGTGGGGTGAGGACAGGGAAGGGCAGATTCAGCAGCTGGGGGCTTGCCACCACCCGAGTCCTTCCATAGGGAGCCAGGCTTTGTTCCCTACGAGTGAGACCTTGAAGCAGCAACTCAGACCCACGGCCTGGCGGGCACAGGACTGCACGAGTTAGCACCTGAATTTAAATCAGGCCAAATTAGTGCACTTCTGCAGGTGTCTGTGCTGCACCTTCCTTTTTCTCTCCCTCTGCCTGGAGGAGGAGGGGGAGAAAGAGAGCAGCCCAGCAGCATGGCTGCAGAAGGACCAGAGCTGCTGCCTGCCAGCCCTCTACTGCTCCCCCAACCAGCGAGCCAGAGAAGCCCAGGAAGACCCGGATCCATACCCTCCAGGAAGCCACTGTTAAGCAGATTCCTAGTTCCAGGCACAGTGGTCGACACTTCTCTGCAAGGAGGACACAGGATCAGAGAGCTTGGGGTCTCCACCCATCCTGTTACCAAACTGAGGTGCCCTTGGGACGTTTACTACCATGTCCAGCAAGTAGGCATCAGGGAGGACCTACTATGTGCCAGGCCTGAGGATCCAGGAACGCTGGAGGACAGGCAAAAATGGGGTGGGAGTGGGGCCCTTCGTCAGAGGCGTTTCTTACTCCAGGCTTTTCCTGCTGCCCTGAGTGTGGCCCAGGCTAAGCCCCTAGGGGAACTGCTTCATAAACACTTATTCAGCAAGACATTTAAAAGGCTATTGATTCTCTCCTCAATAGGAGAGGTGAGACAGTGATAGACACAGTGAGCAGCTAGCCACAAAGAGCCCCTCCACCTACCAACCAGAAAAATTACTTCCTTTTCAAATTCCCAGCCTGGCAGCGCTGGGAGAGATGCTGTACACTAACAGAGGCAGCCGCTAGAACCAGCAGGTGCTCTGGCTCCATCAGCAGCAATTAGAAGCTTTAGCTTCCTTTTTTATGAGACCATAAAAAATAAAGCTGATTTTCAAACAGCATACTTGCTTGCAAGGCATTTTTCTCTGCTATTTAGGAAGAAAGACAGGGGGCCGCACCTCTCTGGGACCCAGGATCGGTAACCTCTGGATCAATGTCAGGCCATCATGGACACAGGTTTCCAGCACTTACTACATGCTGGACATGGGGATGACAGGGGGATAGGTAACAGGGACATGAAGGTGTATAAAAAGGCAAGCTGTCCTCCGACGGTCAACATGCAGACGGGTAGAGCAGCTGTCTGCAACACAGACTGGCTATAGGGCAGCCACTCTAGAATATCAGCCCCAGGAGAGCAAACTCTTCCTGTTCCTGGGTCTGTCAGGGACTGAAGGTTTGTGTTCCCCCAGAATCCACATATTGAAGCCCTAACTCCTAATGAGATGGTGTTGGGAGGTGGGGCTCATGGAGGTCTTTAAGTTGAGATGAGGTCCTGAGGGCAGAGCCTCCACCTCGGCACTGGGGCCTCTATCAGAAGAGAAAGAGCCCAGAGCCCGGTCTCTCCCCACCATTATGTGAGGACATAGGGAGAAGGCGGCCGTCTGCAAGGCTGGGAGAGGGTCCTCGCTGAGAGCATGACCTGTTGGCCCCTCGACCTTGGGCTTCCCACATCTGTTGTTTAAACCACCCAGCTTATGTGTGGGATTTTGTTATAGCAGCAGGAACTAAGACAGGGTCCCAGCACTTAGCATAATGCCCGTCGCATACAGGTGCTCAATAAGCATTTTTTAATTAATTCTTGCTATTAGTTAGGATAACAGTAGCTATTATAATGGGTAATCCCTAATACCTAAGTGTTTTAATATAAAAAAGTATATAACCATTCACTGTCACCTCCAACTAAGACAAAGGGAGTGGAGCAAGGTCACCATGCATATACTTTCAGACTCATTTACAGATTTCTCTGGGGTGGACTCTGCGCATACAAGTCCAAGCCTAAAAACAAAACAAAACAAAACAAAACGAAACAAAAACTCCTGATATGTAGCTATGCATTAGAAATAATAACCATAGAAGTTTCAGAAACTCCAGTCACCTATACTCGGTGTTTGAGGGCCAAAGCACAGCTGAGCAGGGAGAGGTGACCCAGAGTTGCTGGCCTCATTCACACTGGCGAGTGCTGCCAGTAGCTACATTTACATATTTTAATGATCACATGAATAGGGGTTTGTGGCAGAGGCCACATCAGGTGCGTCACAGAATAGAAAATGCCTTTAGGAAACTAGACATCAGGGACCACCAGACCTTTCTGTCTACCTGCAAATGAGCTGAGATGTGAGTGGGCTCCTTCCTGCCTGGCGGGGGATTGGGGTGCAAAGCCATCTCTCCTGTGTATCTACTATTATGGAGGACCACTGGGCAGAAGCTACTGAATTCTCTTCCCCCGCCCTGAGAGGGTGTGAGAGTTGAAACAGCTATTCTAGATCCATACTCTAGTCACCAAACCCTGGGACTCAACAGATGCCACCCTGCTCTCCCTCCGGGGTTCTCTGTAGCTCTGAGGCTCCCGCGGAACTGCCCTGGATAAAGGATGCCAGCATCTGGCAGGGAAGAAGCAGGTGATGACTGCCCAGAAGCAGGCCCGGGAACAGGCAGAGGGAAGGAGTAGGGGGATTCAAGAGGTAGAGAAGGAGGAAGGGAGAAAGGGAATGTCTTGATGCCAAAACAAAAGAATGGTGAGGAGCTGGGCAGTGGCTTTGATTTGCTTCTCTGTCCTCCATGGCTCGCCCCCACTTCTCACAGAAACATGGTTTTGTGATGCAGATTGACAGTCAGATGAACCAATAGAAGGCCTTGTGGGTCAGGGCTGTCGATAAACAGTTGAAAGTGATTACACTGATTTCCCTTGCAATTAATTGCATATTTTTATAATTTTTGAAATTTAATACGTTTATGACTTTTTACCACTAGGAGGCATAAGTTCCATGAGGGCAGAAACTGTATGTGCAAACGTCTGTATTCCTGCACGTAGTAGGAATTAAGAGGGTTTTCTGATTTTGATTTAATGCGAGACACTGATGACACAGAATGGAAAGGATGTTGTTCAATGGACCCTCCTATCACCAATAATAACACAGACGTGATGATGGTGATGGTGGTGATGATGATGATGAAATGATGATGGTGATAGTGATGGTAATGTCAGTTACAATGAGGCTATATACTAGGCCCATTCCAGGTGCTTTACTTTGATTATTCCATTTAAACCTCAAAATGACTCCATGAAGAAGCATTATTGTGTGTATCTCCATTCCTCCAGGGAAGACACTGATTCAAACAGGTTATTTTTTGCTAAAAGTCATCCAGCTAGGTTTCTGAACTGAATACAGATCTGTCTGAATCTAGCAGCAGGACTTTTCATCCCTCTCCTTTTCTGCCTGCCATGCCATGCCTTCTGCAACAGGGACATTCTGCTCACCCAGAGCCCTGGGAAGACAGGGGTAAGCCTGAGACATGTGTGAACAAAGGAATGAAGGCTCTCAGCCCAAGCATCATGATGCTCATGTCCATGCTAACACCTAGTGGTGCCTGCATCGCAGTTACTGCTGCTGCTCAATGGCATTCCACCCGGCACGCTGCCTTTGCAGAAGACTCGCGTTGCAGGGTGCAAAGCCAGATCACAAATGCTCATCTGTCAGCCTCTGACTCCCCCACAAACCCAGAGCATCCATGCACAAGGTCCCCTCAGCCCCAGGGGCAGAGCCCACACCTTCAACAGGCAGAGTCTCGTTACCATGGCCCAGAGGGAGGCACAATGCCAGCATCAGAGCCTTAAGCATGATTTAGCCTATGCACCTTCTGTGCTGGCACCGTCTGCTGAGCCATTACGCCAGGCTGGCCCTACAGGAAAAGAACAGAGCAGCCCACTCAAAAGAAACACTGGCTGCTGCCCCTAGGGCACCCAGCACAAGCAGCGGCACCTTCACAGGTATACAGATGGCTGGTTCACACCTGAATAGCTTCCCTCCCGTGCCAACCTTCCTCACATTAGGTTAGGACCAAATGCCCCACAGGTAAGACGTTTATTGCTCAGACGCTTTGAAAAGTAATAAAACCAGCTGTTGGCTTGGGTCTGCCAAGGCTGCCTTCCAGGAGGGCTGCTCCGAAGGTTAACACGGAGCTGTCATGCACAGCTAGACTGTCACTCAGGCTTCTGCTGTTCCCACTGCACTTATCTCCCTGCTTCTCTATGTCCAGCAACTGCCCAGTGCCTGCTGGCCAGTGGTGCCAGCAGATACAGGGCTCTGAGCCGGGAGCAAAAAGGCCGTCAGTACCAATTGGCTTCCAGCTGAAGCGGGCCCGCCCAGCAATCCAAAGAGGCGGGAGGGATGTGTTAACAGCAGGCTAGCACTTCACGAGGGCTTGGGCAACTGCTCTAATGCATCCTGATGGGCTCCATCTGCTGCCAGTCCACACTGGGCATATGTCTCCTCGCCTCAGCACTGCATTCTGGCTGGAAAATTTATCACAAGGCATATCTATATATGCCTTGCAGAGAGAGGAGACCGTCTGCAAGCATATCTGGGAGCAAAGACAGGCAGGTGGAGAAGAACATTCTGCAAATACAGACCCAGAAAATACATAAGGCATGGATACTTCCTGAGACATTCACCAATTCTCAAATTGCCAGACAACACCAGAGCATAGACGTAACCCATAAAAGTCTTTCTACTGGCTGGGGCCTTAACCGAAACTACTTGAGGAACTGCATTTCTGGTCTCCGTGTGACATGGTCAGTGTTCTCATCCTCACTCAGTTCTGAGCTCCAGTTTATTTCAAATCTCTATTTTTAGGTTAAGGACTATCAATTTCACAAACCTCTTCATATCAGTGATCTTCACTAGAAACGAGGATTCTTTTGGGAACCACAAGTGTTTTTCAGCTCATGAGAGATGCTGAGGCACAAGAGCCCACTGAGATAGCTGGGCCAGACCATCTGCTAGACTCTCTGCCTGCCTAAGGGAGTCGTCCCCCCCATATCCTTCAAGGTGGTCAACATGTTATAAATAAGGGCTTACTATGTGTTTGGCCAGCACTGAACTGCCCAGACAAAGAACAGGTTTGAGGCAAAAAGGCTGAGAACCACACATATTTCCTTGTTAAAGAACATTTTAAATGACAAAATGTTTAAAGAGTACTGTAATACTGAAGAAGAAACAAAAAATCGAAGTACTCATACAACCAGATTTTAATACTTACTATAAGGCTGCAATAATTAAGATGGCGTGGGAGTGGGGAAAAAAGGAATAGAAAAATAATGGAGAAAAATAGAGGGCTAAGGTGTAAATCCACACAAAGAGAGTCAACTGAGTTTTGAAAGGGGAGCAAAGGAAATGGATTCGATTCAATGGAAGAAGAATAGTCTTTTCAACAAATGGTGCTGGAATAATTAGATATTCAAATGCAAAAGAATGAACTTAGACAAAGACTTTATACCTTACACAAAAATTAACTTGAAATGGATGACAAACCTAAATGTAAATTGTAAAACTGTAAAATTTCATAACAAAATATGGAAAAAAAAATCAATATGACTTTGGGTTTAGTGATAAATCTTCAGACATAACACCAAAAGCACAATCCATGAAAGGAAAAATAGATAAGTTGGACTTTATTAAAATTTATAACTTCTGCTCCATGAATGAGTCTGTTAAGAGAACCCAAACACGAGCCACAGCCAGGAAGAAAATATTTACAAAATGCATATCTGATAAGAGACTTGTATCCAAAATGAAATACTCAACAACAGGAAAGCAAACAACCCATTTTAAAAATGTACAAAATATCTGAATAGATACCACACCAAATAATGGAAAACAGCCATCTGAAAATATTCTCAACATCATTTGTCATGAGGGAAAGGAAAATTAAAATAACAATGACATACCACCCCACACCTATTGGAATGTCTAAAATAAACAAAATGAAACTGAAAATAGCAATTGCTGGCAAGGATGCAAAGCAGCAGAGAGACTCATTACTCATTACCAAACATATTTCCTTTTTATTTTGGTGGGAATACAAAATGGTACAGCCACTTTGAAAGACAGCTTGGCAGTTTTTTGTAAAGCTAAGTATCTTACCATATGATCCAGTAATAGACCCGACTGATTTGAAAACTATGGCAGCACAAAAAACTCCACTTGAATGCGTATAGCAATTTTACTCATAATTGCCCAAGCTGGAAGCAACCAAGATATCCTTTAACAGGTGAATGGATAAACAAATTATGAAACATCCATACAATGCTACTACTATTCAGTGGTAAAAAGGAATGAAATATCATGCTACAAAAAAACACAAGTGAGTCTTAAATGAATACTGCTAAGTGAAAAAGTCAGAAAAAAAGGGCTACATAATGTATGGCTCCATTCATATGACAGATCAGTGGTTCCCAGGGGTTCGAGGAGGGGAGGGAGGAGTGGCTGAAACAGCAAAGCACAGAGCATTGTTTTAGAGTGGTGAAACTACTCTTTATGGCACTATAAGCGTGGATGTACGACACTAAATTTGTCAAAACCTGTAGAACGTTATGGTGCAAAGTGTGAACCATAACGTATACAAATTTTAACAGATCATTTAGAAGGTTGGGAGAGCCTGGGATGAAGTGCAGAAAGTGATAAAACAATTTAGCTGCATTACAGAGGGGCTGACCTGAGTGGCTCTGGAAATGAGGCCAGACTATGGGAATAAAGGCAGAAGGACTGCACAGAAGCACTGTACTCTAGTTGACAAAGTTCTTTTCCACAGAGGTAGGGGTTAACAATTTTGATACTACTCTACATACATATTGGAATTGAAGAATTAAGTAAATGGATGGCGGACGCTGGGAGCCAAGTTTCTCACTGTTGGAGTGGGAGGCTACAGACAAGCAAGGCAGGAGGCTAGAGTGATCTATACAGTAATGGATGAGAGCTGGAGACATCAGCATGAAATCACAGTTGGCTTAATATAGATACAGATGGATACATATAGAAGAATTTGTATATTCTTATATATTCCAGTAGTAATGAGCGCATCTAGCACCCAGATCTTGATTTTTAAATACCATTCTCCATTAAAAGAAACCAGGGCTGCTTGGAGAAATGGCTGATTCTACAGCTGGACAGCAATATACAAAATGAACCTGAAGCATCTTACAGTGCCAGAAAGTAAAGAATAATAAAATAAACCATGGTGAGAGTGTATTAGGAGCCAAAAGAAAGAGCTCCCAACGCCCACAGCTAGAACAATCTGGCCAACAAAACCTTTGGACTGGATTAAAACTCAAGTACAAAATAAATGTCTATGAGTCCACAAATACGTGACTGAATAAACGAACAAACAAACAACAAATAGGGGAGAAGAGATAGATCTCCAGTGCAGAAGAATTCCAACTGAGGTAGGTACTACGTTCTCAAGAATGAAGTAAAGCGATGGCAGATGCTGGGAGCTAAGTGGGGTGCATTAACTCCCTGTTCCTTAGGGATGTGCCTTGTGCCTTCCACCCAAGGAGGACAGTATGAACAGGGGGAGAAAAGAGTAACATTACTGTGGAGAAGTTGACAAGCACCCCCCTCAGCCTGGTAATCAAGGTTCATTTCAACAGCGCTAAGTCATGGTGATAGTATGTACCCTTGATATGATGTAATGAAGATGTGGCACGTTACCTCTGTGGTGTTCCTCATAAAAAATCTCCAGTCTAATCCTGAGAAAAACACTCAACAAATTACAGTTGAGGGAATTTCTAGAAAATAACTGACCATTACACCTCAAAACTGTCAGGGTCATCAGAAACAAGGAAATGTGGGAAATTGTCACAGCAAAAGGAGCCTGAGGAGACATGATAACTAAATGTAATATCCTTGGTGCAATCCTGGAGCAGAAAGGGAAAAAAAAAAGATATTAGGTAAGAACTCAGAAATCTAAAAAAAATACAGACCTTCCTTGATTATAATGCATCAACACTGGTTTATTAATTGTGACAAAGGTGCCACACCAATGAAAAATGTTAATAATGGGGAAAATGGGTGCAGGGTACACGGGAACACTGTGTACTATCTTTACTTCTGTAAATCCAAAACTTTACTAAAGCAAGTTTATGTAAAAAATGAGCATTGAAGTAACAGCTTTGGGGAATAGAATTTTGTCAGATACCAGTTGCTGAAAAACAGAGCTGTCTAGTGCTGTAAGCATGAGAAATGACCAAGAACTGACGAAGCCAAGGAAGTGATGCACAAGGAGTTCACCAGACCAACTGCAGATGGGCAAACTGTGCAAAGGCCTTCATAGCCACTTCACATTTCTGCCCCAGCAAAGTTTAAAATGACCATTCCACGGGCTTCTCAGTAAAACAACATTATTACTCCGTTTTGGAAGTTTTAGTCAAACCATTAAGATATAAAAGAAATGTAACATACATGTAAGGAGCAAGGTACTTTGAAAAATTCAAGCACAGGAGTCGTAGTGATCCAGGTTCAAATCCCAGCTCTGCCATTTGCTGGATGGGTGACCCTGAGCAATTTGAATTCACAGAAATCCATTTTCCCACTTATAAAATACAGATAACAGTACCTTCCCTGACTGGACTTTCAGGATGATTAAATGGAAACATACATATGATACACAGTTTCTAGCACAAGTGAGAAATTGAGAAGTCAACAGCGCTATTTCTTAAAGTTTACATTGGAGAGAGGAAGATAAAGTGCCCACTATCTAGAGATGGGCTTAAAGATCCAAAATGATAAGATAACTATCAGAAGGAAGATTTCCTCTTGAAAGAAATAATCATTTTAACAAAGATGGAACACAGGTTTCATTCATAAAAAGCAATCACAAACAAATATCAACTCCTTTGAGTCATGGATGTAATGAGCAACACAGGAGCCCCTGTGAAAGGAACTGCAGGCATTTCCGGGGGTGACTTGGAGAGAGATGCTCCGTGTTTCCAGGTGGAACAACTTAACGGTAACGTTCTCAGCTCTTCTCAAATCACTTTGTAAAGCCAATCTAAAGCTCATTTTCTGAAAGTTTTCAAGTGATTTTTAATATCATCTGGGAGAATAGGTAGGAAAAGCCATGAAAGCTTTGAGAAAGAGGATTAAGTTGTTAGATAAAAAGATGAATTATAGAGTAAAAATCATTAAGAAAGCTGGCTATTTAAAAAAAAAAGAAAAAAAACTACAGTTCTAGTTCTCTTTGTATACCCTAGGATAAGTATTACATTGATTAAAACACTATTTTTTCAATTCCTGGTCACAATGCATGAAAGGGTCATGAACATAACTTTTTAAAATATGAAATATAATGGCAAAGAATAGAAAATAGCACATATTAAGCAAGAATGAGTACCGCTTGGTGAAAGCTTAAGTATTGGCTCGCGGCATAAGTTATTTCTTCCTGCCTGAATGTAGCCAGCCTAATGCATCAAACATGAAGAATTCAATCCATGAAAGAACAAAATGAAAACATTTTGAAATTTGTACCTGGCCTCAGAGTTGGGGAGAGATTTCTAAACATACATCAAAGCCAGAGACTCCCAAAGAAAAGAATGACAGATCTGAATGGATAAAGATAGCAAAATCTTTGTCTATCAGGAAACACCATTAAAGGCAAGTGGCAAATTGGAAAAAAGACTTTTCATATATATGATGAATCCATATCCTTAATATGTAAAAGAATCACCTTAAGAATTACTGAGAAAAAGACCAACACCCTAAAAAGGAATCTATAGAGTAGATGAGGCAATTCGGAAAGAATTACAATTAGCCAATATATATGTGAGAAAAAAAGTTAAAATTGCATTGTAATCAAAGTAAAAAAAATCATTGTATAAATATCTAACTTTTTAAAATTTTAAATTAAGAAAACAAAACAAAACAAAAAATTCAAAGTGTGACAAGAGTCAGGTAATTGCATACCATGATCCATTCTTCTGCTTTTCTTAGTAGTAAGAACAATGATTTTTAGCAGGCTCACTGCTTTTCGGCTTTTCAGTCTGCATTCTCCAGCATCCAGAGAGGACCATGTGCCTAGACTCAGACTAAGTTCAGACTGAGATGGCCATTGAGACGTTAGCAGAACTGTGTATTAATTCACAGAAGCCTGTTTGCAAGAAAGCAGTTTGCCGCTCTTTTTTGCTCTTCCCGTTTTCCTGTTGACTGGACTATAGATGCGATAGCTGGAGCTCTAGCCTATGTATTGGACCATGAGGTTGCATGGGCAACGAGATGGAAAGGTCTTGAGGACTGAGATGCTCTATACCAGCCCTAGACTTCCTACTACTTCACTGAATTTGTATGAAAAACATATAAACCCTCTTTTGCTTAAACCATTGTTAACTGAGCACTGAAGTTTCTCCTATACACTGCTGAGCCAAATCCCAACTAATAAAATACCTTTTTTCTTAACTCATGAAGTAGAAATAATCTTAAAAATTATAGTATCCAAAGTGGATAAGTGTCTTCTAAATAGGCGTTCTCACATATTGCTTATGATACATATTTTCTGAAAGAAATTCTGCCAGTAACAGGAGTTACAATATGCCTATCATTTTACCCAGAAATGCCATTGCTAGAAATGCATCCTATCAAAATAATTAAGATATATGCAAAATTATTACAGTGATGTTCATAAAAGCAGTGTTTGTAATAATGAAAAATCAGAGAGAAGCTAAATGCTCAGTAGAGAACTAGTAATAAAAATTATAGTACATTTATAGAATAAGATACCATACAGCCATTAAAGATCAAGTTTTAAAAGAATAATTGATGCTATGGGAATATTATTAAGTACTATTAGGCTAATAATAAGGATTTTAAAGTAGTATGTGATTATACTCAGTTTGAGAAACTCTGGGTAATTTTAACCATTCTGTAACAGACATGTATAACTCCCATAGTTTTTTTTTTTTTTTAATTCAGTTCAAAATTTGCATGCGTCTACTGTCTTTCACACAAACCTGTCTTCTCCAGCTGGGTGGCTCCTTCTGCTCACCTTCATGCATAGCACATTTCAGTCCAACATGCCCAGCTAGTTTGTATCAAGCTTTCTGCTCCCTTATCAGTAGCCTTTGCCAGGGTGGAGAAACATCTGACAGACAGCCATCCTTTACCGAAGGTTAGACTTTCACACTCCAGTTAAATCCAAGCCCCTGAGCCTAGTTCTGGGAACAACAAGCTCCTAAGACGCTCAAGTAGTATACCATTCTGAGTAATGCTCTTGATGCCATCTCAGGTCTCCCCTTCCCTAGATACCAAGGTGCCATTGTCCCTGACTCATCAGGAGCTTCTGGCCTCGCACCAACACTGTCTATCTCTAAGCAAATGATCCTTAAAACGATGTGCTCTGTGCCATTTAGAAAATGCCTTTAGCTGCAAATAACAAAAACCTATCTGATGAATATGCAGCACCAATATATGAAAGGGCCCAAAATGAAATTGCATGCCTATATTTTTAAGTTAGTTTCCTTGTTTCAACCACATGAGATGAAGTCTAGCTCTTTCTGACCATGAGACTACAGGGACAGTAGGTCAAAATGACAAAAAGCACTCAGAAAGCAATAAAAAAGCTTTTGGAGTCCCAGTCTTCGAAACCCAAATCAAAAAAAAAAAAAGAAAAGAAAAGAAAAAGAAGGAAAATAGCCCAGCTTCAGACAATTGTTACCTTGGGACATAAGTGAGCTCCAAAGCAGACCCACGAACACTGTATTATTGATGTATTTGGTGTTAAGAGTTCTCAACATCCCAGTTAAGGGAGAGACAGCATAGGACCTGGGCATAGAATAGGCACTTAATAAATGCTGGCTGGCTGAGTGGATGACGAATGGATAGAGGGATGGGTAGATGGATGGATGAATGGGTGGATGGACAGTTGGGCAGATTACGGGGGGATGAAGGCATATTATTCACTTTCTCCATACCCAGTCACCACCCTCAATT
This sequence comes from Cynopterus sphinx, assembly GCA_030015415.1. Lineage (NCBI taxonomy): Eukaryota > Metazoa > Chordata > Mammalia > Chiroptera > Pteropodidae > Cynopterus > Cynopterus sphinx. Next base: position 29,145,225 of record CM057387.1, on the reverse strand, counting down.
TTAGAAAACAAAACAGCTGTCAGAGTGTTGCCTGACGCTTTACGTTTTAATTTTAAATAGGGCTTAGAGGCCTTCAGAAGCCACAGATCATGTTATTTTAATTTACTGTATTTTTCCTGAATAGGCAAGTTTCCTACTGGGCACAGAGGTAATCGGTTTTAATCTGGCTGCTGCCTCACAACATAGAAATGTATAGTTCTTGTACCAGAAGCTCTTGACCCAAATGAGAGCAAACTCTTGCTGCTCCAGCTATTCCTTCCTTGTCCTCGTGAGAGCCCAAGGAAACAGTGAATAGAATGTTCTCTCCCAAAAGAAACTAGACTTCTGTGATCAAGGCAAAAATGTCTATTTCCTGAGATACCTTGAGCCCTCTTCCTAAGTCAGGGAGGCAGGATACAGGAAGAGGGAAGACTTTCTTGAGCCCAGGGTTGGGTGATGCCATCTGTCCCTAGTCCAGAGGAGACAGAAACACATGCAGCAGTTATGTTCCAGCCAGAGGTCAAGCCCTGGAATGACTCATACAAGGAAAGCTGGGTCCAGGCATCTTTGAATCACTGAGCCTGCCTCTTCAACCAACGGACCTAATTCACCTCCAGTACCCCACCTTTTCAAGGGCTGTGACTGCCACAAGCTCAAGTTCATGAAAAGTGCTTTGAAACCGTCAGAGCCAGTACATTCCCTCAATTAATTCACTCCACAAACAAACAAAGATGGCCTGATCTACGCTGTGCACCAGCCCATGCGTGTGCTGGGCATGGAGCTCACAGACTGAACTGCTTGCAGGAGAAGCTGGGGCGGCAGACAGACTGGCAGGGGCAGAACCATAGGCAGGAGCCTGGCGGTAAAGGGACGCCACAGCAGCCACCCTGCAATACCTGAGGAGAAGGCAGGGGGTGGGAGGTAGGTCTGGAAGAAGTACAAATGCCAGGTCCTGAAGCCTGAGGAGAGCCAGCAGTAACCCCCATCCTGATGGAAGTGGGCCACAGACTGGGATCCAGACATGGGTCAGGTCAAAGGGGTGAGGTAACATGATGTCATCCATCCAAGCTCTGAAGACTCCTTAGAGATTAACCTGGCTTAGGACAGAGTCTCCTACATTCTAAGACCTGAAGAGATGCAGGGACTGGAGTCTAGACCGCTTCAGCCTCAGGGACACCTCTTAGAGCAGTAGTTTCATAGGATTAGTAGCTCCCATAGAAAGGGCTCTTAAAAAAAAAAAGGGGGGGAAAGAAAAAGAAAAATAAAACTTGGCTCAAAGTAACTTTTGAAAGTCATTTTTTGAGGCATTTCTTGGTCCTGTGCATTGGTACATAATCAGGATTCTGATCAAACCCCCTGTCAGCACTGATTTTCTGGTCTTTGACATTCAACTTCTAAATCCGGTTTCACAGCATCAGTGTCCTCTGCCTAGGAGGTTTCTGAAGCTGGGGCTACACTTGCATCCCTTACTAGGGTGGTACCCAGAGGACTCACTCAGTCATCAGCCTTGCCCCCCACCCCATGATGAGCTAGAAAGAGCCATTCCGGAGACTCAAGCTCAGACAACGCACAGCCAGGCCAAGGAGGCCAACGTGAAGAGGCACTACGCTCTCTAGGCTGGGGTGGGAGGAAAGAGGCCCCCATAAAGGCCTTCTTGGGGTGCCTAGGCAGAGACAGAACAGGAGAGCTGCACCGGTTCTCACACAGAACCTTCTACATGGGAAATTTAATCAGGTCGGAAGGACTTGCCCCCAGCTTGGTCCACTACTGCAACGTTGGGAAACCTGAAAGCAGGAATTCTCATGTTCTGTAAACCACCCCCCACCCTGCCCCAGTCTCTTCTGCCCCCGTATCCCCATGCCTGCACCTCGCAGAATGTCTCCTAAATTGTTTTGACACTGTTTCTCCTGTTCGCTCATTCTATGTCTCGAAATAATGAGAATCACAAGCAGAACTTCTACTGTTTAAGCAAATCTGCCTTCTCCTGCCACAAAGCTCTTCTTTTCCAGCAGAAGGGTCGCTGGAAACTCCTCCCCTGGCATCAGGAGATGGAGATGAGGTTTTGCCCCCATGACACCATCATGATTTGCAGACATCTCTCAGATCTCTCCTCTCCCACGATCTCCTGAGGCTGAAGAGACCTGGCCTGCTGTCTTGTGTTTGTTTTGACTGCACTCCCACCCGATCTGAATATCTATTGCTATGTTTTCAACCAATTGCTTATTCTGAGCTCTGTCTGGCATCATTGTATAGTCCTCAAGTTGAATAATCAAAGTGACATTCCTGTCTCCTTCTTGTCTAATCACTACTTTCAGTTTTTAAACAATCAGCAAGATAACAATGGTGATAATAATAAAACAGCCATATGTTTTTTAACTCTAACTTTATTCCTCTAGTTAAAATCGAGCTCGTTTAACGATGACACCTGTCAGAGTGGTGCTGCACCTTCCTTTGCCCCCCGCTCTGCCAAGGGCCCAGGCCCCCACTACCACCCTTGGATCTAGGAAGGAGGCCTACAACGTTTTACTGAGCAGCTGGCTTTGTGGGGTGGCAGCCGCTTGCTTTCTTTCAATTATAATTTCAATTTATTTTTTATTGTAATGCTGTCTTTCCACAGCAATAGATAGCAGGGCAATGGAAGAACAGTCGACTTCAGGACAGATGACAAATGAATTTTTATCTTTAAGGAGTTAGATTGGAAACTTGTGGCTATCAGGAAAGCATAATATGGTAGTGAGCAATGAGCTCATGCCAGTGTTTTGATAAACTTCAAGAGCCAAGCACGCTTACAGAGACAGAGTTGAAAATGAGAGAGGACGTTAATTCTCTTACTTTAGAAAAATCCCATCAGAGAAGCGGAGCTATCAGAGAAGGCATACCTTCTGCGAGCACTGAGAGCATAGAAAAAATTCGTTAAAATGTGTGGATATATTATGTGTGTGTTTTTCTTTTTCCAAAGGAAGCCAGCCCTTTCAATGGACATTCGATTTGGGTTAAGAACACAGCAGAATGTGGAGGTCATAGCGCAAGTTCTAGGAAAGGCTTCAAACTCCTGCTCTGCTGTTTACTAGCTGTGTGGCCTTAGGCAAGGTACCGAAATGCTCCAAGTCTCACATTTTCTCACCAGCAACAGAGACTCAGTTATTCCGTTGTTAGGAGAAATCGACATGTAATCAAGTGCTTGGCACAGTCCACATTTTAAGTACCTGAAACAGATTGTCTCTCGTCACATAAATCTTTTCCTGGGGAGGCATTTTCATCATTATAGACCATGGTACATCTGTATAATGGGCAACCCATTTAAAAGAATGAAGTACAGTTATCTAACTTTTGACAAATAATTATTCAGAATCCAGACCAAAAGGCCCTCATGTAACTTCTACTCTAATGGAGTGAGATGATAAACTAAATAGGCAAACAGATGATCTAATATGTTAGAAGGTGATGTATGATTTGGAGAAAAATGAAGGTGGAAAGGGGATAGGATGTGCTGGGGAGCAGAGAGGCTTCCTGAGGAGGTCACATTTGTGCAAAGATTTTAAGAGGCGGATGATGGAGTTAGCCGCGTAGATGTCTGTGGAGGGGTTCCAGGCTTCAGAGACCATCTGTGCAAAGCCCTGAGGCAGGAGTGTGATTGACACATTTGAGGGACACGTTTGAGGAACCCCACGGAGGCCTATGGGCCGGGAGCTGAGTTAGCAAGTGGTATAGCAACAAAAGGCGGGGACCAGTCATGCTGAGCCTTGTGAGTCGTCAAAAAGATTTTAGCTTTTCCTCTTAACAAGATGGCAAGTCACTGGAGTGTCTTGACAGGAGATTGCACCAACTGACTTACATGTTGCGGAATTAGTTTAACAACTATATTTGAACAAGAATATAGGGGTCAGGAGAGCAATTACAAAGCTATTCAAGTAAAAGATGAGACTGACCTGGCCCGCAAGGGCAGTAGTAACAGCGGCGGGGACGAGAAATGAATACGTATGAAACTCAATTCGAAAGGAGAGGCAACATGACTATACGTGGCACGTGAGAGATTTTTGTGTGTGTGTTTTGTTGTTTTTGTTATTGTTTGCTTTTAGCAGATCGAAATATAGAGCTACCATTAAATAAGATGGTAAATCCCATAGGTCAGAAGAGCAGATTTGGGAAAAAGACCAGGAGTTGAACTTTGGACATGTTAAGCTTGATATGCCTATGGGGATTCAAATAGAAATACTGACTAGTCATTACATACTTAGGTCTAGACTTCAAGGGAGCAGTGTGGGAAGGTTGGCTAGGAGGGAGAGAGGAAGGGAGGGAGGGAGAGACAGACAGACAGACACACGTAGATCTCTGTGTACTTACATGAAAACATATGTAGACTACGATTCTGATTTGGGATGAGTAAAGTTTAAAAAGTACATGACTACATGTGCATCAAAAATAACTGGAAGCATACACAACAAAAAGCTAACGAAAGTGGGCGTATGAGACCTTTTTGCCATGATATTTGGATCTTAGATAAGAACGTATATTAATATATAAATAAAAAATAACGGCAGGGGAAGAGCACTGCTCGGGTGAACTATCAGAACTTCTAGAACAAACCTCTACCCCTTCCCTGGACTCCACTTATGACCGTGGCCACCCTCCGCCTCAGTTTACCTCTCTTTCTTCTCACCTTTGGCTTTCCCCCACCAGCTGGTGGCAAGTAGGCTTCAGAAAGACGGACGAGAACCTGTGGCCGCCTTTCACAGATCTGAACTCGCAGAAGCAGAACCAGAGTTCAACGCCAAAGTCGGTAGTTACCTCATGAGACCTGACAAATACGTTTTCCTTCCTTGATGCAGTTGCCAATTTAATTCTAAAGCTTTTTTTTTTTTAAAGTCATGACATTTAGAATAACCAGATCCTAAAAATTAAATGTTCCTGTATATGTTTAATTTCGGACCGTAAGGTAGTGCTGAATAATAAGTGAATGAAGCTGAATGGGTATGGAAAGGTTAATACAAACTGCTTTTAAATTGCAAGTTTGCAAGCCTGAGGCCTTCACCCTGTTACACAATAGGCATTAAAGAAAAACTATTCTTTCCTGGATGCGAAGATTAATCTCCATTTTGCTGGGAGCCTCTGCAGTAGAATGCTTTTAGGATTTTTCCATTGAGACATTACAGCTAGGAAGAACTCTTTCTCCTTTCTCTTTGGCACCACCTCCTGTTCCTATTTAAACACATTTCCCCAACTCCACTTGCGATAAGTAATGGAATTAGACAACCGTCTGTCAACCCAAGACTTTTTTTCAGAATCTAGCCGTCAGGTTGAAATCACCATTTGAGAAAAGAAAGTCAGTGTAGGCTGTTTTCCTCCTGCTCCAAACAGCTCGGCTGGAAGGAAGTTGTCATTTCCTCTTCAGCATGCTCTGCTGGAAAAACCTGCAGCACTTCTCCCCCTGCCTGGATCCAACATGGTTCCCCTCTTCCCTACACCCCAGCACACGTCAGGCCAGTAGAGGGTTACCATTCCACAGCCTTCTCCAGGATGAGGTTGACTGGCTGGACCCATCTCCCTTCTCCAAGAGCCAACAGAAGCGAAGGAGGAGCGGTCCTCAGAGATCATCCTCATCTCTCCACTTCCTCCTTGAATGTCATTCAAAACATTGCTGGTGGGGGTGGGGGGACCACACTAACGCTCTCTGCCTGACAAGTGACGCTTTAAGACCCGGGTGAGGGATGTCAGGCCCTGGAGAAATTAAATGTGACCACCACCAAACTCAGCTACAGACCCTCTGTCATCCTCAGGCTGGATACTCTGCTGACCACGGCCTAAGGGTGTCCCCCAGGGTGCGAACAAAGGCTCTCCCCCAGCTCCACCCCAACCCATTGTCTGACCCCAGGCAAGATTCCTTCTCTCAGTCGGTCTCCAGTTTCCTCTCCTGGTAAATGGGGACTGAACGAACTCCTTTCCTATAGATGCCATCTAACATGGCAGAGAATAAAAATGGAGTCACTGGGCCCCACCCATGTGGCCTTCCCCTGGTCCTGATGGGGAAACCGGCAAGAACACAAGAGAACCTTCGACACTGTATGGAAGAAAACAAGCATGGCCTTTCCTGATCTGATATCTTCTATCCTATGACTGAAAATTTTTTACCTCAGCAATGAGGGAGCTCCAAACCCTCCCCCTGGATGGAACAAAGCTGCCAAGCCCAGGCCAAGGGCAGTGGTCCATGTCTGTGAAAGAGGGTGGCGAGGCGAGGTGGGCACAGGCTCGGGTTTGGAAGGGGAGAATTGTTGCTACCTTAAAAATGTATCTTAAAGACTCTAATTGTAGAAAACCACCATTTTTCCCGTAGATTTTTAACTTCTGTGAAGAAATCAGGAAATAAGTACCACAGATATCCCTCCTATTCCTCGACGAGGACTGGAGAAAAAGCAACAGCCAGACCCTGAAGCTAAAGAGTTAACATCAGATATAAAAACGGCTTCCTGCCTGGGCTGGCTGCTGGATACTGAAAAACACCGAGAGAAACTGCGGGGGTGGGGGGGAGGGTGTCTTTCCTGGAAGACTGTTTAGACAAAGCACAAAACCCAGGCTCAACACTAGGTTTCAATTTCATCTCCCTCTTTTTAATAATTCCCCCCCCCCCTTTTTTTGGACAATCATTACTCTATACGCTTGAGGCTGGACTGGTGTCATAGAGATAAGAGAGATAAAGCAATTACGTAACTCATCCAAGGTCGGGAGGCAATTTAGAGGTACGAGAGGAAACATTCAGAGATATTAAAGGACGCCCCCACCCTCTGCCATGTCTTTAGGGGCCACGTCAAAGAAGAGATGCCAGAAAAAAAACAAGCAGCAGCAAAAAGCAAATCAACCGCTTGGATTTGACTCTCCGAAAATGCTCTTGAAACCTAGAGCTGAGACAAGAGACTTGGGATTTTCAGGAGCTGAGTATGTTGCCATTCAAAAGGCCAAAGGCTGGAAGAAGCAGAGTATTCTGTGATATTCGAAAGAGAACTGGTTAGAGCCTGCCCTCATGCACCACGGACACTCACATCCAGCACTGATCAAAGTTGGGGCTACAAGTGACGCTTGGGGAAGTAGGACAGGTAGAGTCAGGTGAGTCCTTAGGAAAGGCTCTGCTCACTCCAGTTCTCCCACCAACTCTGGGTCCGGGCGGGGAAGAGGCCCTTGGGGAACCCCGGACAGGTGGACAGCCCCAGTGGCAAAAAGGACCCGCGTTTCACTATCCATACGAAATCCAGTTTGAGGCAAGCCTCGTAAAAATATCCTCTGCGTAGACTAGAAATAGCTGCCAGACAGATCCAAGGAAAGAGAGCTTGAAATAGCGACCTCGTCAGCCTTTCTTGACCCAAGATTTCAGAGAAGGGCATCCTCAAGTTCTCTGTGGCCCTGGAGGGGGCCAGGGAGGGCTGTGAGGACCTGCACACCCAGAAGAGTAGGGCATAGAAGAAAGAGGACGCAGCATGACTTTAGTGGACATAGTGAGCAGGGGCCACAGATGGGATCTCAAACATCTCCCCCTGGATGCGGTGAGGACGAACACCACAGGCCAACAGACTGAAGACGGCAAGAACTTCATCAAGGCGGATGCAAAGACAGACGAACACCAGAAGCCGCTTCCCACCAAGACTGCCCTTCATCACCGACCTCCCGTGTCCTAGAATTCAGGTACAGCCCTGACTTGACAGACGTGACCTGGAAGTGACTACATTCATGCTGTTAATAGTGGGTAGGACCAAGGTTCAAAGCAGAGCTAAGACTGGAAATAAAATATCAACTATAGCAAAACAGCACCACATTTGGATACACCTGCAGTTATGAGACAGTCCAGAGCCAAGGTGAGTCTCAAGGAGCAGCTGACAGGGGGATGGACCGCACCATCCCTCCTCCTCCTCCCTCCAGCCCCCCAGCCAAGTTGCCAAAAGCAAGCTGCCTTTCACGTCCCTTCTGATCCCCCCCACAGACCCATCCCTCCCTCTTCACACCAAGTGCTACCACCTCAGCTCGGTACCCATGGTCTGCCACAAATTGAGAGCCGCATGGAAAGAATTGTCAAATCGAAGAAAAAGGTCGGCCTTCCCTTAATAAATTTTGTCCAGGTAAAATGTTATCAATCATTTCATGTAATGACCCTAGGGATTCACCAGTGTCCTCGCTGCTCATAATATGTCCTTATCCTCCAGGGAAACACCCATCCAATCCATATTAAACAGTTTAACATGCTACCCTAATAGGGGATTATACCTTCCTCCCTTAGGACACTGTTGGGGATGTAATAAATTAACGACGGCCATTCAGCCTTATCACTAACAGGGAGCTTCTGCTTCTCCTCGTGCTTATGTAAAAACGCTGCTGTGAGTCACGGCCTAGAAATGGTTTTCCTTAACCAGAAGTCTCAGAGCCTCATGGAAAGCACTGTACCAAGCTTGACTGATACTTCAACCAACAGACTCACTGGGACAGGCTTCTAAGTGATATTCCTCAGTCGAATGCCAGATTTCGGAGACTGTGTGTGGAGTTCTAGGACTCTTTCCAGAGGCAGGTGACTTCGTAAAAGCAAACTTGACCCAAGAACCAGTGGAACAAAAAATAATTATCTACAACTCACAGAACTGATCATGGAAATATAACTTTGATTGTCCCGGAACAGTGCTGCTATAATTTTTTATTGTTCTCATTTCTGATAGTTCTATGAGGAATTCCTCTCCCTTCCTTCCTGATCTCGCTCTCACCATTAACTTAGTAGTCTGTGCTTTTACAAACATTTTGAAATAAAACGCTTTTTAATGGTATTCTTGTTGGGAGATCTCAGAATTCATGAACAGCACTGTATCCTGAGTCTCTTTACTTTTAACGGCCATGTAGTTGTTCACATAGGTTCAATAAGAATTGGCTCTATTTTTTCCCCTCTTTATGAATTCCCCTCCCCACCCCACTTCCACCCTGACCTACGGATGTTGCTGTCTCCCCTTGAGAATTGTATTTCTGAAGGTGGGGTGTCTCCTCCCACGCACTCAAGGTGCACCAGGGGCCTGAGACCCCCTGGATGTGGTCCGTGGCTCCACCTAGGGTGCAAACCCAGGACCTTCTGTGTGTAAAGCTGATGTGCTAACTACTACACCATGGAGCCACCCAGAATTTGTTCTATTTTTTTTACCAGTACCTAACTGAACAAATAGATGGTGCAATCAAGGCCACACCTGGGGTGTCAGATTTGAGAGTGAATCCATTTAATCAGGTATGACAAGCCCACCATTAAGCCCTGCATTTCATTAGGAGAACCACAAGGCCCTCAGCATGGCTGGATGCCCTTGAGAAGAGATGCACTCACCCCCATTTATAGATACTACAGGCAAAATGGGGGAGAAGAGTTTCTTGGTTTGGTTTCCGTGCCTCAGAACAGAAGGGTCAATATAAGCAATAAACAATGTACCCTGAATAATAGAGGCTATGGAAGCTTCCTAAGAAGTTCCTTAAGAAATCTCCACACAGAAGTTAGCTGTCTGGATTCCACAGTTGCCCGAACGCCACATGGCTTTAAGTTTTCTGCCCATACCACAAGGGGGCTTGTGCACATTAACATTTCTTACTGCAGTTACGGGAACGAATCAGGCCCCAGGGCAACGAGATCAGCTTTTGGGTACTCGGGGGTAATCTATGGAGATGATTTGCTTTATAGTGTCCTACCACGTGAGCTAAACCTCCCGAAGAGCCCTTTCCCACGACATCGCTGTAGTCACCACCGTGAACAAATACAGACGTGACTGGCATCTATGTGCTGTGCCTTGGACAAGACAATGCGGCTTATAAAGAGGCAAACGGATACACTCACACCCTGGCTGTCCTCCTCCGTTACAAACAGAAGACACATGCCCGCATGCGTGTGCCTGCATGCGCACACACAGACGTGCAAGGTCGTCCACAGACTAGCCAGGTGTAACTGAGAACGCCCAGCTCCACAGGAGGCAAATGCAAACTTCAATCTTGGTTCTCATTAAGGAAGCCTCAAAAAATCACCTGAGACCAGTGGAATGACATTACTTTCTCCATCATGAAAACACCCAAATAAGCCCAACCTTCCTGCCCCTCTCCACCGTGGAAGAGGAGCAGCTGCCCCTGGGGAGGGATGCTGCTTTCATCTGTCACCTGGCTCTGTGCTGCATTCCAAGTAGAACACATGAATACAGAAATACTTTGGGGAGGGGGGTACCCTCCATCGTTATGACATCTCTGCAGTCTGTTTTTGAAATTTGGCCTTGAAAAGTTCAAAGGATTTAGAGATTAGAGTTCAAGGGAAGACCAAGATAGACCCCAGGGCAGGCCCTGGTGTGAGATGCTGAAAACCCTACCCTTCCCACACCATAGCCAATTTGACCTCTTTAGAGAACGTAGTGCACATCTTGGTCTAACAGAATTAATTCCAAAGACTCTCTGCTCTTCTATCCCTTTTTCGTGGTAGCTGAAACTGGTGGCTGAAGGCCATTCAGGTAAGAGTCTCTAAACAAGCTGTGGGACTCACCGAGTAAGCCCCTCGCCCCTGCGGGGCTGAGAATGGCTCTGATAAATGCCACGTCGATGGCATCAGGGCAGAGCTTGACCATGCCAGCCCTCTCCAACCACCTGTCCCTTCTTCAGGGAGTTTGCTGTGGTCCCCACTCACCGTTCTTTTCTGCCTTGTGTTTCGGTGCCTCGGGCTCCGGGAGACATGGACAGGGCCCATCACAGAGCGTGGTGAGGCTTTTGCCAGTAGAACAAGAATGGAACTCCATCTTGCACTGTGAAAGAGAGACAAAACAGACCTTAGGAATGCAGCCAGGCTGACTCCCCTTTGGCGTCCTTGGGAAGCAGTAGCCAGTGCCCCTCTCACCAGTTAGGCTCATAGGAGCAAAGACAGAGAACGGAGGAGCCCATCTCAGGTAAAGGCCTGGATTCCAGAACACTGAATAAGAGATGGCCTTTTAAGATTTTCCAATGCATAGGATAACGTCTAAAAACATTGCAGAAACATCAGAAGTCTTACTCTGAAAATCGGCATAGTCAGCTGGAACTGTTAATGAAAGCGTTAGTCTGAAACAACATGTTAGAATCCTATAGGCTTCACAGAGACCCCCGACCCCAGAGCAGAAGGCCACTTCTCCATGTTTCCTTGTTCCCACGCAGCAAGTTCTGCCAGTGGAGCATCCTAGTCCCTCTTAGCTGCTCACATGCTCTTTCTGAGGATGCTCTTTTCTCAGGTACCTATCTATCCAGTAAGTTTGGGTGGGATGTGTGAGGCCTAGTGCTTCCCCTTGAGAACAAGTGAGGAGTGAAGGCTTTTGCTTCAACCTCCACAACCTGAGTGCACACAGTCTTTACCCCCGGAGGACATCTGTGGTTGTCTAACTAGCCTGTGACTGGCGAAAGCATCCACCTAACTCTCAGATTCACTACTGAAGCCCAAAGCCACCTATCCTCTTGTCAACAACCCCTTCTCAGTAACCGTGCTAGTGTCTGGGTCACTTTCTGCCAGCTCTTCCCTCTTAAGTGTCAACTGATTCAGTACACGAGCAGGAAAGAAGGATGTTGCTCATAGGTGCAAAAGGCCATGACAATTAGCAGCCGTTTTATTATCCCTTCACTATGGAAAAACAAACGAGACTCAGAGGAGTGAACTAATGCGTGGAAGATCATGAAGCTCAGAAAGGGTGGAGCCAGATTTCATGGCTACGTCTGACTCCAAGGCTAAGGACTTAATAGTCCCATGTCACTGTCTGTGTCACGTGGGCAGGCTTGAGAGAACAGACAGCTTGCACTCTACTCTGCGTTACTATTGGCCTGGGTCTCGGTTGTCCGAGGGTTCACTCCTTTTTTAATATAAAATTATCAAAATCAAGGCCTATGTGTAATCCGTCTTCTGCAAAGGCCCATGGGTCCAGTCCCATGTCTGTATCCGGTGCGGTTTCAAAGGAAGAGGCAATAGGCAAATTTTACCTCCTGTGTGTGCAGCTCTTATCAGGTATCACGGGGAATCTTTCAACAGAAAGAAAAGAGGCAATATGTCCCTTGCCCTTGGAACACATTAGTGCGTATCTTTGGAAAAGGCCACCAGCCTTCGCAAAGGCAGCCCCACGAGTACAGATGAATAGGCTCATTGTGAGAGGACAAGCTATTCGGGCCCCATAGTGAGTACAAACCAAGGGAGAGAGTGCTGTTCACCTGGTCCTAAATGCTCCCAAGTCACGCTTGAGTAACTCCGTCACCACGCAGCCACTGCCCACCCTCGCGAAGACAGAGCGACAGGCCTCTAGGGTGCCGGCTTCCTCTTCATGTAAAACTCCCTATTGTGCATGTTTGTCAGGTGCCCGGCATATGCCCGGTGTGGTGGCAGGAGGCGTGGTGGCAGGGGGTGTGGGGGAAGCTGTGGTCCAGGCCTCAAACGCTGACTGACTTAACAAGGAAACAAAAGCAACGTGTCTTCTAAGGCCATGTGGATGTGATGGAGGTGAGATGGGATGTGTGTCTATGTGGGGAGGCAGCAGGAAAGAGACCTACGGGTACGGACAGGCCTGGAAATGGCCCAAACGGACAAAGAAAAGCCGACAGGAATGCTGGAAGGAGGCAGGGGAGTCGCCACGCTGAGCAGCTTTGCCTTAAACAGCCCCGCGTGTGTCCACGGGCCGGGGGCCAGAGTGGAGATGCTGCGGCCTGCCTCGCCGCCTCCTTCTCCCCTGGGCCAGCTCTCGGGAACAACCATCAGGTTCAGACTGGTGGTTCCCAAACTATGCTGTCGACAGAATCCCTAAAGCTAATTTAGGGGAGACTATATATTTTTATATAAAAATTTATTTTATCAAGTCAAAACTTATTACATTTACTCCCCATAAAGCCTTATCATACTGCTACTGCCATTGCCTATTTCTATCCGCAAGGGACTGTAATACTTCTCTCAAACATCTCTGGCCTCCCTGAAAGAAGAATCTGCACTTTGCTTGCCATCCTGCGTCCTACAGCACAGCACGGCCCTCTGGCAACTGGACTTCCCCTCCCTGGTGGCCTCAGCCCTGACCACATGATTCACTCTCAGGGGATTATGAGGAGTGACACGAGCCAGGTTTGAGCAGACGTTTTAAGAACCACTCCCTGGCTTCATCACTTCTCTTGCTCTTCCTTCTACCATGAAAATGACATGTGTCAGATAAGGGCTGATCCTCCTGCCTGGGACCCAGAAGGCAGAGGACAGGCATCAGAGCTGAAGCTAAGCCACGGCTTAGCAACACACACAAAGAATTAATGTTTCCGCTTGTAAGCCACTGATGTTTGGGATCACTTGTTACCACAGCATAATTTAGCAAAAACTGACCGACAGAACAACCGACTTCCTACGAGACCGCGAAGTACTTCATAGCTGGAAAAGGTCTTAGTCACTGTCTTGGTCCTGGCACAATCTCAATCTCAATCTTGATCTGTCTCTCACACACACACACACACACACACACACACACACACACACACACACACACACACCACCTACCCCCTGGCACACAGTAGGTGTTCAGGAAATAGCAGCTGAATGATAAAGGCTGAGGAAAGGGGTGGCACTGTTCCCTCTGTTGCTCTAAACCTCTGTTCGGGCACCAGGATGGACTCACCTGGCTGCACATGGATGCAGGTGCTAGAGCTTAGTGTATTAGATGCTCGTGGTGAACCATCTTTGACCGAGATCCACTCCCTGAGCCTGCACCTTGAACTCCACATTCAGCATGCTGCCTTTCAGCCTCCTTGCTCACCCCAGTCTGTCAGTGCAGTCAGAGTCTAGTCTGTCTGCCTCCTGGATGCCCAGAATACCAGTGTCCTGGGGAGACTCGCTTAGGAGCGCCTGGGAACGGCCATTCCAGTTTCTTGGCTTCCTTGGCTGGTCCTAGTGCCTGTCTCCTGCACAGCCACCGTTGCAAACCTGCAGAGGCAGCCAGGCCTCCTCCCTGGCTCAGGAAGGTGGCATCGGAGAAAACAAGGTTTACTTGTACCAGTGAAAACTCATGCCTTGAGGGCACGAATCTGCTTTTTATCTTCTAAGACAATATGTGGCATTTAAATGAAACTCAAAGGACGATAATTCCATTTCTTATAAAGCTCAAAACATGCTATGCAGAGATACATATATAAGTGGTAAAAGCTAGTTTAAAAGGGTGTGTGTGACAAATGCCATCAAGATAAGGGTTACTTTGAGAGGAAGCAGGACGACGACATCAGCCCAGGGAAGCACTGTGAAAATCGGCAAAGGCGTATTTCACAAGTTGGGTGTTAGATTCTCAGGCTTTTGTTTTGTTACTAGGCTTGGCAACTTATATAAATAACACATATACGTGCATGTATCAAATGCTTATGGTAAAATATAAAACAAAGTTTATTGGCTTCTATAGAGGTGATGACTAAGCTAGAACCACACCTCCTGGGGACACTTGTTAGGGGGAGTAAGTGAGAGTGTGCGTGGGCACCTTTGGGAAAGGGAGAGGGAACACGGCTCTGCACTGGAATCGTCACTGGGCAGAGGCATCCTGAGGGCCTGCAACTCAATGGTTCCTTCCGACAGCACTTCTCTAAGTCCCACTCGTGAATTTCCCGTCTGGTGTCTTACCCCATCCTCTCTCCCCCAGGTTCTTGCTACAGAAGAGCAGATATACAAGCCCAAAGGCAATTACCACACCAGCTTTACCCACAGGGGCTAGAAAACTCAGACTACACGGCTTCTTGCTGGACTGGGCTGTGAAGCAAGACTGGGACCTTCCCACCAAGCAGTTGCCTCCAGCTCCCTCTCCCAACCTGCAAGGAACAGAGGCCCAGGAAAGCCCTGGCCACCTGCTCACAAACCGTAGGTGGAAAGAATGCACAGAGCTGCCAGGGCTTTGCAAAAGCATGCCCTGGTCTGGGTACCTATAGCTTCTGAAGACCCAAGGCAGGTGTGCTGTCCCTTGAATATAAGGCTGTCAAGAGAATAGGAGCCAAGAGAGAAAGAAGTGGCCCGCATCACCTTTCCAATGCAGTGATTCTGCTCCTCGGGTCAATATGCACCTGTCCCCAGAGGGACACCGGGCTTCCGGCCTCAGGACAATGCAGCCTTCCCTGGGAAAGAGGCAGGTGGAGCACAGGGTAGCAGAGTGGAAGGATTCTCCCGGGGAGATGTGCGGAGGGAGAAATAAGTGTCTCCTCCACACCTCAGGGCCACTGCTGGCTCCCCTACTCCACTTCAGGGCCAAATGACAAGGGTTCGGAATCCCCACACCTTCTCTCCTACAATGTGCTCAAAGCAGGAATTAAAAGCTGGCCAAATTATGAATGATAATTTCTTTGCAGTTAGGACTTGCTCAGATAGCATTCAACAGCCCCTCCACACCTGCCGTGCAGGTACTGAGGCTCCAGGCAGCCAGCCAGTGCCCGGCTTTGCCGACCTGTGTCACACAGGGTCTGCGAGTTAAAGAGGGTGCTTTGGGAGTCTACCTCTTAGGGTCCGCAGCCTGGAGGTGGAGAAGCAAAAAAGAAACTACAAAATGACATCCCTGGGAACTGATAATGGGATGCTTATAACTTTTTACTAGAATAAAAACTTTGGGGATCGAAAAAAGAAGAGCTCACAGGTAAAAACAAATTTTTTGGATTCAGAGTAGAGAGCCAGTCAATTACTCAAAGTTCACAAATAGCCAAAGCTCAAGGCACACCCTGGAGCTCCCCCATTTGAGGGAGAAAGAGACTCGGAGGTGAGTGCAGTCCCATCAGACAGTCACCGCCTCGTAGCCAATACTGGAAGTGGGTCTAATGGGAGAGGAACCACCCCTGTTCTGGCTCTCTCCTCCCTCTAGAAACTTTGCACCTTGGGTGACTGTTTAATTACATCTCTCGTAAAAGATATTTTGGATTCTTAACTCAAACAAATAGTATCTTTACAGAGATGGCCGAGTTAAAATGAGTTCATTAGGGCGGGTCCTATTCCAATACGACAGGAGTGCTTATAAGAAGGGGAGTTTGGACACAGAGACAGAAGTAGAGGGAAGACGACAGTGCGGAGAGAGACAGGGAGAGTTTTTTGGCCTTTTACAAGGGGCACCTGAGGCCGCCAGAAGCTAAAGAGAGGCCTGAGACCAATCCTCCCTCACAGACTCAGAAGGAACCAACCCTGCCTACACTTTATTTCAGACTTCTACCTCCGGGATGGAAGATGAAAATTCCTGTTGTTCAAAACTCCCAGTTTGTGGAGCTCTGCTACAGCAGCCCTAGCAAACTAATACACCTTTCTTCCAGGTTTTTAAGAAGACATAGTCCCTGAGAAATGGAGGCACTTTATCTCAGGGTTATAAAGCACAGATCTTTGTGCCAAGGTGGCTTGGTTCTCCCGGGAAGAAAGTAAATAACACGGAGTGGCAGCCTCAGGACAGAGAGCAATTGGACATAAAGAATGTGACCAAATTAAATCAGCTATGACTCCTGCCCAGCAAAGGGGAAATATGAAAACCCCAAGCCTTTATATGATTCATGATAAAGCAGTTAAATAATTAGCCACAGCTACCTAGAGGAGGAGAGTTGAGAAAGTGGGAAATTAGTTAAGAATTTTCAAACTGCACCGAAACCCATTTGATACGAGCACAAATACAAAATGAAGCCCCGAGGCTTCTAGACCCCTTGACCTGCTGTGACAAAAATGCCTGCCCCGGTCATCACAGAAACAGGGAAGACGGAGAGAGTCAAAGACGCCACGAATGGGCAGAAATGTTCAAAATGTTGACCTACTTAAAAATATATGTGCCAGCAGATTTCCCAACCAGTCTCTTCCTCCACTTTGCATAACACACCAACGGGTCAGAGTGAGAGCATGTTCCGCAAACGGCCGGTAAATCTTTCTCTTCTATGATTTGTAAAGCAAAACTAATAGCCTCTGTCTGGTTCACTGCTCACGCCGGTCTCCGCTGAGTACAATTCTCCAGCTCTCCACATTCTTCGCTTTGCCTTGCATGCTCTGGGTGTTATTTTTAACATTTTATTTAAATTGCTTTCTCCGCTGTTTTTCATCAACCTATCATCTATTTTTAAACCAGACTGTTGACAGTTCACAGTTGACAATTGTGTTCACAGTTGATGAATTCTGATTTGTTTTTATTCCCCTAAAATCGTGTCTAAGAAGGGGGGATAATCTCACAGCTCTGCTGGCTTTAGTAATTGGGCGTGAAGCGCGTGCCTGCTGACTGCATGTTATCCCTGGTGAATGGAAGGACAGCCAGCCGTCCATCTCTGCCCAGGGCTGGAGAGTCTCAGTGGTCATCTGGAAGGAGCCAGGCAGAGAAAGACTCTGTTCTCAATTCAGAGCTCTACCAAACACGCATTTATACAAATGTTCTTTATTTACTGAGCATCCACTATGGGCCAGGCCGTGTTCTAGGCTATATGAAAGAATAACAGGACAAAGGCCCTGTTCTCATGCAGTTGATAGGGCAAGTGCTGATGTGGAGAAGCATGAAGGAGGGTAGGAGATAGAGAGTCATTAGGTAGAGACCAGGAAATCTTCTGGTGTCTGAAGATGATGTCTGGGCGAGATACGAGAAGAAAGAATAAAGAGACCATACAGCTACTTGGGGAAGGGGTTTCCAGGCAAAGGGATGTGCAATGGCCCTGAGCTGAAAGATGCCGCCTGTACTTGAGAGACAGCAAGAAAGTCAGTGTGGCTGGAGGGGAGTGAGCAAGGAGGAGTGAGTGGAAGGGGCCATCTCAACTGAAGGGTCAGTGTGCGTGCGCGCTCTCGCGCTCTCTCTCTCTCTCTCTCTCTCTCTCTCTCTCTCACACACACACACACACACACACACACACACACACACACACACACACACACACCACTTCTGAGGTAAGAGTTCCAAAGAAGGCAGAACCTTAAACTTTAAAACCAAGTTGCTAAAAATGTAAAACAGGAAAAGCTCTTCTTTACAGAAGAATGTCAGCTAAACAAATTTAGAAAGAATGCTAGAATTAGAAAATCATCATTTTGCAACTCCCATGTAATAACTGAGTCAGGAAAGAATCATTTGATGTTTACTGAAAATACTGAGTGAAAGTTATTGGGGAACAGGTCATTAGCACAGTCTGAATGTGTCACCCCACAGAATACCTCGTTATTAAGATAGGAAAATGTGCATTTTCAAAAATGCACCTATGGCATTTACCACTTAACAAAGGGCCCTAGGGTCCAATTTAGTGCTGAAATGTGCCTTGTGATGGGTTACAAAACTGTGCAATAGCACCTAGGTGACATGGGTGCCAAAAAATGCCTAATCTGAATCTATTCATTAGGAAACAAATTCAAAATTGAGGACATTTTATAAGACAATCACCCAAATTCTCCTCAAATACACAAAAACCCCGGGGTGAGTGGGTCATTATTCTAGATGAGAAGAAATGAAATTGGTGAAATAAATGTAATGGGTGAGACTTGACTGGATCTTGAAAAAAAATAATTGTACAAAGCTATAAAATACATTCTGGGAAAAATTGTTGTGATTTTAATGTGGGCTGTATGTTAGGTGATACTGAATCATTGTTCTCACGGGTATAATAATATCTCCTAAGGTGGCTGTGTGAGAATGCCTGTTCCCTTGGGGGTTGAGGTGCCATAGTGTCTGCAAATTATTTCTAAATGGTTCAGGCAAAAAAAAAAAAACTATATGTGCATACAGAGAGAGAAAGAGAGAGTGCAAACACTATACAGTGTCAACAACTGCTAAATCTCAATTATTTATCGCATTATTCTTTCAACGCTTCCATATACTTAATAATTACTAAACCAATAGCTAGGGAACAATAAATGTAACTTACTTTCGCCCAGGGGTGCTAGGAAAATTCTCCCCAGAAGCCACTCCTATTTGCTCTCCTGAACTTCTCCGTCTACGGCGTTCTGGCCACCCCATCTACAGCAATGACTTCGGCCCCTGCCCCTCCCCACTGAAGGGTGCGCCCTTGGAGGGCGGTGAGGATGTTCTTCACCATCATCTGCAGGACCTGGCAGGGAGGAGCCCTTCAGCAAGGATTTGTTAGACGGATGATTGGTGTTTTCCTGGGACACAAAGTCCCTTCACTGATGTAAGCAAGCAACGTGCAATGAGAAAGCTAAACAGAGGCCCACTGAATTGCAGCATTTCAGACCTTCAAAAGACACTCTTTCAAGTTACATCTGGGGAAACCGAGGCTAGAGGAAACTAGGCATTTTGTCTCAGGTCATTCTCTTAAGTAACTTCTAAGGACCTTTTTATCTTGTCAAAGATGTAGCAAATCCCTTTTCTGCAAATAAGGAGTCAAGAATTTGAGTCCAGTCTTTAGAGGCGAAGTTGCATAAACTTTAACTTGCTTAACAAAACCAGTGGAGAGTCCTGCACATGAAATATTGAAGGAGAGTGGCCAGTCCATGTGAGGGAGCCTAACACAGAGACACCATCTCCCCTACAGCAGGAGTTCACATGGCAAGTTACAACTCTGAGCCAGTTCCTCCTGCCTCTGACATGTGGAGCCCTCCGTGAGATGCATCCAACAGTAACTGGGCCTCAGTGAAGGGAGCTGCCCCACAGTTGTCTGCTCCCCCCGGCCAAACTCCCTCCAGGCTCATCTCCTCAACTCCCCACATCCAGCCACGTCCATGCCATGCGCTCCCCATCATCATGCACCTGGGCTTCCTCGCCCTATTCACACTGCTTCTCACTTCTGAGACCTTGCCCTGCTATCCACTCTGCCTTGGAGCCTTGTAAGGCTGGATAACATTTTGAAACTTCATATTTCTATGGGAGTTGTCCTCTATCTGAGATATGGAAGACAACACAGATAAGGAAAACTTGGAGTTCCCAGGCCCCGTCAGCCTCCTGGGAACATTGCAGACGCACAAACCCATGGAGGGAGGACTACCAGATATGCATCAGGAGAGGGGAGACTATGTACAGCCTCACCAGGCCTGGCCTGGAAGCATCAGAGAGTCCCAGACCCAAAGAGGCCCTGGAGACAGAGACACTTAAATGTCCCTCCCTGCTCCCCCTCATCTTCTTCAGGTCTTTGGCTTGAATGTCCACCTGCTCATTGAAAGCATCTCTCTTTTTAACCCTTTTAAAAATGATCGATCCTCTTACACTGTTTTATTTTGCTTTTTTATGTCTTCCTTGAAGAATGGGAGTTCCATGACAACAGAGACCTTTGTTTTGTTCACTGCTGTATCCAAAGTTCCTAGAACAGTACCTGGCACATAGTAG